>CM062818.1:419273506-421718704 GCA_031772625.1 Pinus tabuliformis | reverse complement strand
AAAATTTTGTGCATATGGTGGATGGTCCGACACACAGATCTCATCCATCTCTTTATCTTCTATTCTCCAATTGTCCATATTTTGTTGTAGACCCTCTTTAGAAAGCTGGTCTATAGTATCATTGTGTTCCCTGTATATATGACATAGAGAGATGATGTTAAAATGAGATTTTAAGTGCATGGTTTCCTGTAGAAGTGATGATAACATGTAATTCTGACATTTGTTTGATCCATTCAACCATTTGACAATGTTCAGTGAGTCCCCGAAGATCTGAATCATGGATATGTCGAGATGAATGAGCCATCAAAGGAGGAGTTTTAAGGCTGTCAACTCGGCAAAATTGTTGGTTCCATTCCCTAAGCCTACTGAGGCTTTGAGGCTTCTTTGGGGGTTTAAGTGGATGATCAACCCTGCTCCGCATTTATTTTCATGGCTGGAGGCCCCATCAAAGTATGCCCATGGAATCCCTTCCCTGATGTTCTCTTCTATGTTCGATCGGGGAAGCTCCCCATGGGTGGGTTCAGGGATACTTTTGAATATAAACACACTTCCAATAGCTATGCTTTCCACCGATGGGGAATGGTCTTGAAAGATGATTTTGTTTATTGCAATCCATAATCCCCAGGAGATGATAAGGGGCAGGTTCCTTGGGTTCCCTTCAGGATTTTGGGTCCACCATGATTTCCAGGTTGTTGCTATCAACTGTCCATTCCATACAACCCTTTTGTGTATCAGGTCCCCTACTAATTACCAAACTACTTTGTAGAAGGAGTAGTCATAAAGAGGTGTGAAATTGTTTCAGAGGCTGCTTTGCAAAGGGTGCATCGTCTTGGTCCTAATTTGAATCTTTTCTGGGTGATTTCCCAGGTAGGAACCTTCTCATTTAGGATTCACCGAAAGAGAATTCGGGCTTTTGTCGAGCATTGCAGTTTCCAGATTGAGGCTACCACCAGTCCTGGATCCCCCAGCCTTTTCTTTGTTATTAAGAATTTGTATCTTTGTTTTGGGGATAATTTCCCTGACTCTGCATGGGCCCAAACTAGTTGGTCTATCCTGTCTCTTAGTTTCACATTTGATCGAGACAGCTCTGAACTGAACGTATTCCATTCCCTTGTCCATTGGGGGGTAAGATTTAGGTCCAAGCCTGAGAGCCATGCTTGGCCCCATATGGAGGAATGCCCATGTTTCTCTATTTGGCTAAGGTTATTTATGCCTCTATAGTTGAGGGTGGATGGTGAGTTCCTGAGATAATCTGAAATCTTCATTGCATCCTTCCCAAGGGTCCTTCCCTAGGCAGACATGTTTGCCATTTCCTACCTGTCAGGCTAGGCCCTATTCTATGATCTTAAAGACTTCCAAAGTTGCTTTCCATACCACTGATGCCTTACCTTTCTTTTTGGATGGGCTTCTGATCCAGTCTTCTAACAGTATTGGGTCGATATATTTCCTTTTAACCACTGTAGTCCAGAGGTTCTCCGACTTGATGAGCCTCCATCTTAACTTTGCTGCAAGCACTGATCTGAATTATGTTTGGTCTTTGATACCCCATCCTCCCCATACCTTTGACCTTGCCACTTTCTCCGAGGCCACCCATGGGAGTATCGAATCTTCCATTGAACCTACCCATTAGAATTTGCTGCAGACTCTTCTGATTTTTTCCAAAATGCCTTTCGGGACCCACGTTAGTGCAACCTAGTAGACTGGGATAACCAGAAGGACTGATTTGATCAGAGTCAGTCTGCCAGCCCTAGATAGCCATTTGAAGCTCCAGTGGGTGACTCTTGATTCTATTTTTGCTATTAGCCAATGCCAATCCTGCTTCCTATACGAGCAGGGTTTTAGATAAAACCCAAGATATTTGAAGCAATCTTGGAGCTTCTAATCCTTAAAGGGCAAGTCCTCTTTGATTTGGGCCACTTCGAGCCTGTTGAATCCTTCCAACAGAAGTTGAGATTTAGCACTATTTATTTGAAGGCCTGTTGCTTTTAAGAATAGCTTTAGTAGCCTTTTTAGTTCCAGAGTTTCAGATCTTCTTCCTGTAGAGAAGAGCAAGATGTCATCCACGAATAGGAGATGGGTTATTTTTAGGTTGGTTGCCACTTCCAGTCCTTGAATATTGCCTTTACAATGGGCATCGATGAAGTCCTCTTTGACTTTCTAAAAAAGAGGTGGTTTCTCTATTAATGAGAATAGCAAAGTTTACATTGGTTAAGCATCCCATTACCAAGTTTATGAATTCTATATGGAATCCCAGGTGCACTAGAAGCATTTGAATGTACATCCAACTAACCCTCTCGAATGCTTTAGATAAGTCAATTTTCACTACTACTCCTTTGATTTCTTTCTGGATGATATTGTGGATGGTTTCCTGGTCTACTCCAATTGCTTCATGGATCTGCCTTCCATTCAGAAAGCCGAAATGTTCCCTTGGCATGTGCCTGGATAATATTGGTTTAACCCAAATGGCTATCACCTTTGCTATTATTTAATAGATACAGTTACAGATGGAGATCAGTCGGAAGTCCTTAAAGGAGGAGGGTTCTTCTTTTTTCGGAATGAGGGCTATGAAGGTTGAGTTGAAGGGCGGGTAAATTACTCCTTTTCTTCTAGATTCCTCAACCACTTTAGTTAGATCTTGCCCTAACTGCTCGAAGAAATGCTGGAATAGCTCCATTGTCCAGCTATCTAGGCCAGGACTCTTGTATTTAGGCATTGCTTTTACAATTCCTTCCACCTCCCCCCCGGTGACTTCTCCCATCAATACCCGCGAGTCCTCTTCTTCCACATAACGAGGGAAGGTCTGGGCAGTCTAGATCACTTCTGCCAAGGAGATTTCACCTTAGTTAGAGAAAAGGTTCTGGAAGTGTCTTATGCCCATCTGGGAGAGATCCTGGAAGGAGTGGGCCTCACTGCCTCCTTCTTCTTTTAGATGCCAGATGGTGTTTATGTTCATCCTTCCTCTAGCATAGTTCTGGAAAAATTTAGTATTTTCATCACTTGCCTTTAGCCAAATGGCTTTGCTTTTCAATCGCCATTGCTCTTCCCTTATCAAGAGGATTTTATTCCTTTTACCTTCCTGTTGCATGATTATTATTTTTTTCCCCTGAGTTTCATATCCATCAGCTTCAGGGATTTCAAGCAAGTGGTGATTCCTTTCTATTTGGATGATTTCCTCATCTTCTTTCATCTCCTTTCCCTTGGCTTAGTTCACTGTGGTTTTTTCAAGGCGGTTTAGGTTCTCCATAAAGTGGTAAGCTTTGTTGTCCAACTCAATGGAGTTGGCTGAGCTACAAGTGAATTTAAAGAAGGAATTGAAAGAGTCTTCTTGAAGCCAAGCAGGGTTAAATTTGAAGGGGGCAGCTAGTTTTTTGGGGGGCTTGGATAGTTTAAGCAAGATAGGCATATGATTTGAATTCCCACCTTCCCCAACCCACTGGTGGATGATTGGTATTTTGGCAGCAGTTTCCTCCTGGAGGAGGAATCGGTCTAGTCCTTTTGCTACACGACCTTCCCTTGCTCTTCTATTTCTCCAGGTAGGTCTATTCTTCAATAAGTTAATGTCAAGTAATTTGTTGTCTCTAAAAGGGTTGGTGAAGAAGTTTGATAATTGATCTGGCTTGGCCAAGGGACCCCAAGTTTTAGAAGAGCCTATGGAGAAGGTTAAGTCTCCACCGATGACCAGATTGGGGCTATTCATAGAATACTTGGAGGGCAGGGTCTTCCAAAAGTGGGCTCTTCCCTGGCAGGGTCGATAAATGTTTAGTATTGGTAGAGAGGTATAGAGTTCTTGGGAGTATACCTCTGTCCCAATCACCTGATCCATCCCCCAGGAATTTAGACCTTTGAACTTCTCTTGCTTGTAGGCCAAGGCTATGATGCTTAACTGCAATATGATTCGGTCACTACGACATGTAACCACCGAGGAGAGACAACAGCTAGTAGAGAGCACCTCAACCGACGAAGGGCAACTCGTCCAGCATGGCATGGTGGACACAACACAAGAACAACTTGATGGGCCGAAAAACGAGTTGTGTGTACCAGGGGGGCTGCAGAAGGCAAGATCTCGGAAGCGGTTCAAGGTACACGTTGGAGGAATAGTTGGTCATTAACGATGAAGGGTCTGAATGCATATTAGGTGACCATCAACCCAACTAGATCTGCGCAGAATGAAGGTTCGCACTACCAGATAGGGAAGTCTCTTGGATACAGCTCACTGTATTAGTGACAATATCCACGATATAATTCAGCAGCTCCGAGTAGCCATTTGGCACGGTAAGGTGTAGCTGGGTAAGTTAGAAGAAATAAGGGATAGACTCTACACACAAAGTGCGAAGCTAGATAAATCTATTGCCAAATTGCAGTTAGTAGCCGCCGACATGGGTCACGCAAAGGAGCGAACAAAGGAACCAGGCAGGGATGGCTCTCCTACCTTGCTATAAGCAGTGGCCCTGCTAGCATGGTTGCGCTGGCACCTGAAAGGACAAGATCTCACACACTGCAACCCGTTAGCAGAATCAAGGGAATGCAGAAGGTGCTTGCAGCCTGGACTAGCCGAGAAATGGAAGATCCACATGAGGGGTTTGCCCACCTGACTATCTGTAGGAAGTCCAGTCCCAGTGCTCCCCACAGTTGAAAGAGGGTGCGAGACTATAAACCAGGCTACTGGAAAGTTGCATGATATGACCTCAACATACATACAAAAATCGCATTTGTGATCCTGGGGTTTCACAGCCGCGAAGGAAAGGTGGAAAGCGACCGTTGCAGGTATTTTTCATGATATGATGACCCATTTAAAGCACCATGGAGTGGACGATGGGAAATTAAGGTAGAATAATAACCACCAAAATCGCATTGATAAGCTGTCGCAAGGGCAAGTAGCCAATCATAAATTCCGAATCTTAGATAATCATAGTAAGGATCACACCACCACATCTTACCGTCTTACCAGAAAGCCACTGTGGCTTAAGAGCAAGTGCAAGATGAGTGACGAGTAAGTCAAATAAAGTCTGTGGTTTAAGGCATTACCGAAGCACTACCAGGAAGAAATCCTCAAAGCACACAATCATATCACCAATAACCCACAGTAAGCGTCACTTCAAACAGTCGAGCTCCCGAAATCACCTCGGACGCTGAGGACCTGGAAGGACTCTTAGATCCTAGAATCAGTAATGAGGTCGCCATGACACTTGTACTTTGGCAAGTTCACAATGGAGGAAAAAGGTAAATATGTTACCATTGACAGCGATACAGAAGTTGAAAACTCTCCCACATATGTCGAAGAAGTCAACGATGAGGACGATCCTATACAGCTGGTATGATGACCCAAGTATGTGCCTCCAAGCAAGGGGAAGGCGAAAGTACCTGCAAACCTATATGAAGTTGACACTATCATCGCTACCCCAGCTCTACCAAAAGAAGTCCCAGTAGAAAAATCGTGGTTGGTCGTGTGGTGGTACTGAAATTCGAAGATTGGGATCTCATGGATATAGCAAAATTTCTCCACCTGGCGATGGATGCACTGATGGAGCAGACTGTAGAAGGAATGGTGACAATTCTCCAGCCCAAGGAGTGGTTACGAAACGTGGAGCAAGCTGGGTTACTCCATCTCTTATCGATTCCCCACTTCCTCCAGCCCCCGATAACCATGTTTGTTATAAAGCAGTTGCTCTGTCTAATTCATGAGGAAATATTATGGGTCAATAAACCCGTCAGTATCACACCTGAACTTTTTCATCGAGTTTCGCACCTTCCCTGCAATGGGAGAGATCCTCAAGTAATTACTGATAGAAGTAACGATATCGCGATGATAGAATGATTAAAAAAGAAGTATAATCTTACAAAGGGGAAGTGGGGGTACGCCATTGATAGTAACTTAGATAAAGCAGTTTGCATCGCCAATCAATTTCTGGCAGGGAAAGTAATGAGGAAGTGTTGTGGCACTGAGGTCCCAGTAGTCGTTATTGCACCAGTTGAAGAATGCGCCACCGGCGTACGATTCAATTGGCCCTAGTTTCTCTGTGAAGAATTTTTGACAAACTGTCGCGAAGCGCAAGAGGAGGGAAAATCTTTCCATTATGCATGGCTGCTCTTGTCCATCATGCTGGTTGCCACCGAACTACTCGAAGAGAGCCAGTTTCCTGTCTTCGACTCAGAATGGTCGGAAGCCACTCGATATGCTTCCCCTTGGTTGACAAGGGATGTGGGATGAATTCAAAATATCAAAATCTTTTGGGTACTGATGGATGCCAATGTGCATCAACGGATTAATTTCTTACCCCGCCTATCCAATGGGATCGATGAAAGCATGAAGCATATTGTTGAATTTAAGGTAGACATGCATCGTCTCTACATTAGGGTGCGTAAGGACCTGGCCCAGGCATGGACATTACTCCGATTTATTTCTATTGACGTTGTTATCGACGGGATTGTGGATAATTGGCCACTGGCATGGCATAGACCAGCGAGGGTAGAGCACAACGAGGCTGCTATCAGGTAGTAAAAGGAGGAATCTAAGCATGCCGTGTAGCAAAATCGCAATGAACAGTTCACGTAGAAGTTAAGGCAGCACAGGAGGCGGCTCGAGCGCCAGTAGGAAAGACACCACAAGGAGGGGCAATGTTAACAATAGACAAGAATAGTCAGAAGGTAACCCCTAACATGGTCGTAGATGAACCACAATAATAGGCGCGGATTCACCCCTGAAGCAGTCAATGCCATTAGAGCGGCCGAAGCCACGGATGAAGGAAAAGGCATCTAAAATGAACAGCGGAGTGACCATGCTATCCGAAGGTTACTTAACTGACATCAAGAACACTGTTCGAGATGCCACTCAGGAGGTAGTTGATGAGGCCATGTTAGAGCAGCAGATTGTGTTGGGGGAACTCCGCACACAACTACACGAACTGGGATCAAGAATCGCACAGGTAGGCACCAGTGCTACTCCAGGGGTTTCCAGTATGGTAGCTACAGAACCATTGTTAAAAGCCCAAATGGCTCATTCTATCCCAATTCGAACAGGAGCATTGATTACCACCCAAACAGAGGACCGAGCTGTGCTAGAATGACTTATAGGACTAGGACTGAACATGGCTACTCTACCACACGAAAGTTTGCAACAACTACACGACAGCACCACAATTGAACTCTCCACCAGGGCCAGCTGCACTGACCAAGTACTCCAAGAGCAGAAAATTAATATTGAATAGCTGCGACTCCAACACGACGAAGTAGTCACATAAAAGCAGCAGATGGAGAAGGTAGTAGCGAAAGCTTATTCGAGTGCCCAAGAGTTAGAAATTGTGGTAGACTTATCCATTGAGACACAGATCCGTACACTGGCTACTGGGTTATGACGATAAAGGAGGGGGCCGCGTGGATCCAGCTAGAGCTCAGCACGCAGATCGCAGACTTAAGACTACAGGTTCCACAATCAACACCACCAGAGATCCTAGAGCAACGTATGAACATTATTACTATGGGGCAGGCGATGCTCACATAGTCAATGGTGGAATGTACCGAGCTACTAACTCAGTTGATTGTTACGATCACTGCCCTTCAGCAAGATCCAACACTTCGTTGATTGGAATCCGAGGCCCAAGAGCTCCAACAAGCTTACAATCAGCTCAAAGGGACTATGCAGACCATTTCTATCATGCATCACTTGGCTAAGATGAGGGAGGTGCAGGACATGAAAATCCAAGATGGTGCCGCTAGACAAAAGGAAGCAGTGGTTAAACCCTGTCTCCAGCTGTGGCTGGACGAGGCATTTACGGTTTCAACTACCATGGAGCACAAGGGTGCCCATATGCAGGTTGAGTATGCCATTATAGGGACAGCCGAGACAGGGACTGAGGTGTTAGCAAAACATGTGGAATAGATGCAGCGCATGATGGAAGAGTTTGCTACTAGCACAAGCGACGCACAGAAGCTATTGGCTGATCTCCCTACAAAGATGGATGCACCAGCGGAGTGACTCGGGACGAGTTACGATGATTGTGTTTGGGGACTATTGGGTAGCAGAAGCGCCACGCAATAGGTAAGGGGTGCGAAGCCCGAAATTTTGGGTAAAAGCAGGGTAAAGGCTACGTGAGATGTGTGAAGCGTGATTTGTAATAAGTCAAAGTCAAAAGGGTAGTCTGCCCAAAAATAATGTAAATAAATGTAAGCTGAGTCGGCCTGCCTATGGCTCGTGGTCCATGGAAAGGTATAAATAGAGCGAGGCTCTATGGGTAGAGTAGCTAAGTTTTTGGTATGATTTTGAGATCTGAAATGTAATGGGTGTCTGAGAAGAGCATTCTGAGAGCATCTACATGTCTGAGTTGGGGGTTTGGAGTAGAGGATAGAAGCTCTGCAGTTGTGTGCCCAGAGGCTTGGAAGAGTCCGCAGCTGTGTGCGCGGACCCCTGTAGCTGAGTGCGCAGGACAGATCTGGATGTAAGGGTGATAAGTGGAAATAAAGATAAGTTTCTTTTGAATTCTGTGTTAATTCTGAACTATCGCAACTCTGTTCTTTTATGGTTAATGAAACTACTTGGATTTGCACGTGTGTGCTTATTGAGTACTTGTGAATTGGGTTTAATCTTAATATGTGAACTAAATAAAAGTAATAAATGTTTGCTTAAAGACATCTCTAAGTAGATCTGGGTTATAATACTTAATCGAATAAATTAGATATGTAATCAGCATGGTAAGAGAAAGCTAAGATTATCTGGATCTATGCAGATCTAGTGCAATGTGAGGCTGCAGGATGGCGCACAAACCTCTTAGACCACATCTAGACATCCTAAGGGTGCGGAAACCTGGTTCCAGCACCCTCCCATGCTACCTCGGGTGAGACCTCAGTCCGTGCCTTGCGGGCTATTGCCAAAAGGGTTGGTAGCTACAGGATTTGCTTGGCTAAGTAATCCTTCTGAACCTAGGTTAGGCCCATATAAGCCAACACCCTGTCGAATTGTAACCTGTATACATTCCAACATTGTTAGTTGCACTATATCATACATCTCAACACAACACACCTGCAATAACCATACTTTGTTGCCATTCCTAGCCTGCGACAAGCAAAGGTATCCCTATATCCATAGGTGTCTAGTCGGAGTGGGATTCGGGCAGGATTCCGCTAGTTTATTTCAATGCCCCTTGCCCTTGCCAAGGTTTGGATATTGGTCACAAAAGAACCACTTACAGAATGTTACGACGCTTAACTGCAATATGATTCGGTCACTACGACACGTAACAACGGAGGAGAGACAACAACCAGTAGAGAGTGCAGCAACCAACGAAGGGCAGCTCATCCAGCGTGGCATGGTGGTTACATAAACATCATGAAAAATATGTGTGAAACTGCCCTTACCAGGAGTAAAGCAGATCAGGCAAACATCCATTCCACAAATGACAAGCGAATTATGCAGATATTTGGCATGAGTGCTGCAATTGACCTCAATTCTCCAGTGCAAAGACCTCAACCCGCTCCTTCTTTGCTATTCTGGCAACCTCCTAAGTTTCACAAATTAAACTTTGATGGAGCTTCTCAGGGAAACCCTAGCCCGACTGACCTTGGAGGTGTAATACACAATGATAAAGGGGAAATTCTTCACATCTATAACAATTCTCTAGGGGAAGCCACTAACAACGAGGCAGAATTTGCAACTCTGGAGCAGGGTTTGCAAATCCTAATTTTCTTGGGGAGTGGGGTAGCAATAGTGGAAGGAGACTCGCTCTTAGCCATTAATGCTACAAGGAAAATGCAAAATGGCTCGCGTTCTGAGAAGGTAACAAAGCACTGGCACCTAGCCATGGTCACCGCACTCATCGCCAAACATCTCTCCACTCTCACTGGAGTCGTTCTGCAGGCAATCAGGCACAATGCGAATGCAATGGCGGATATCCTAGCCAACCACACGGTCGACCACCGGAATGATAACATTGACACATGTTGGTAGAGCATCACATGTGCCAATCTTCAGGACAAATGCCTAAAAATCTCAAGGCAAGACCTCACAGGCATGTCAGGAGAGGAGGATGGCTTACAAGGTACCGATCATCAATGAATTATGTGGTTTGTTCTAAATATTTATTCCCTAATCCTTAATGCCTGGAGGTGGCACCACTGGAGGTTGTCCTATGGCTCGCATTGGAAAAGGTGGAAGATCTACCACAAGGATAGAGGTCAGCATACCTATCATGAATTGGAGTACGCGTGGCCTCTTCTCTTCAGTGACAAGCATGGCAGTCCGAATGTACTCAACCGTAATAATAAGAAGGTCGTCAGTCACCTGCTGGGGATTCAGGCTATCAGAAACATGGAAAAGACATAGGTTTCAGTTAAGATCGCGGTACTTCACACCGCTTGTTTCACTATTAATACATAGACAATTGGGAAAGATTTCACCTGCTTATGATAGCCCTGTGTTTACTGTTTCATGTATAGGAGTTCGATTTTCAATAGCCTGCACCTGCAATTGTGATATGGCCGAGCGCAACATTCGTAGCTCCAGAGCTACCAGAGATTTAAAGAGGGCCCGGAAGAATTACGAGGCCTCAGTCTCCAAGAAAGGTAAACAGTTCATTGAAGAGCTCCAAGTTGAGGTGAACAAAGCCAGTGAAGGGATGGACATGAAAACCATCAGTGAGGAGGTAGATTGGCTCTCAGACCCGGGCACCCCAGCCACCAGAGCAACCAAGTTCCTGAGAACGCAGATTGAGGCTTGGAAGATGAAAACGATGCTCGCTAAATCCATGAGCATGCAAGGGGAAACTCTCAAGGATGCCTACCAGGCGAACTCCCTCGCCTCTGCCAAGAATTCGGCATGGCTGGACAAGCTGGAGATAACCCTCAACTCCCTCATGGAGGAACTTAAAATGCTTGCTTAGAGCCTGGCAGGGTTTATTCGGCTCTTCAAGCTGTCTATACGCCATGGGCTTAATGTCTCTATTGATATCCCTGAAGAGAATTCCAAGACAACCATCATCAGATGCCATAGGTCCTGCAGTGTTCCCAAGGGAGATGATGGTGCTGGTCCAAGTGTTGTTGGTTCTCCAGGAGTCACCAAAATCGACTAGTAGGATTCTTGGGGGGCGGTCTTCTTCTGTTGGTTCCTGTCTATCCTCTGCTTGTGGGTTTTTCTATGTCTGTTGAATGTAAGCTTCGGCGGGCCTTTAAGTGGCCTTCTCTGATTGTAGTTGCTCTAGTACTGTCTGGCAACCCTGTGTGGTTGGCTATAATATGTTTTTGGCAGCCCTGTGTGGTTGGTCATTATCTGTTTTGATTTTTGTTTGACTCAGTTTCAGTTTATGGTATTCTTTAAGCAGAACGTTTCCTATCCTACAAGGCCTATATAAGTAGTCTTTTGTCTTTACAGGCCTGCATTTTATCTTTTCTCTCTGAAAATGGTAGGCCCTTTTTGTAACCATATGTAATATTTCTATTATCTAATATATTAACTTATTTACAAAAAAAAAATAACTCATGGTTGCTGCACTATGTGGTCTACCAAAATCTTTAAGCTCTTTTACATCAAGAATTAGCAATTGGAAAGATACTCCAACCTTTGAACAAATGTGGAATGCATGCATTTAAGAAGAAGCCGACATCTTATTAGTAGGTAGCAAGAAGGAGGATGAAGAAGACAACACTTCAAATTCCTACTTTACTCATCAAAATAAAATAGAGCATAAAAGAAGTTCAAAGGTCCAAATAAGAAGTTTGATATATTAAATATAGAATGCTACAATTGTCATAAGATGGGACACTACAAAATTATAATGTCCTGAGAATCCAAGAAATAAAAAGAGAGAAAGAGAACATGTCAATGTTGTTCATGAATCTCCACCAAGGAAAACAATACTAAAGAATATGAAGTCAAAGACTTATACTATTAAGTCTTCTCTTACATATCCTTCTAAGTCTACTATTTTAATTTTTGTAATGTTTTCTTTTATGTTTTGATTTCTAGAGTTTATAGACCGAATATATAATTTTAGAACTTTTTTGGATTATTTAAGTTGTAGTTATCCCTCAGGAATACTAGATTAAGAGGGAGCCTTCACCATTTTACCCAAAAATAATATACTAATTTTTTTCATCTTTCATGTTTCATTTCCTCCACACATAGAGATTTATTTGTATTGTATACTAATAACCATTTATCTATATTTTCTTTGGTAGGAAAGGTTGCAGAATACACAAAGTTTATGGAAAAAGATTAAAAGGATAGAATCGAGTCATAAAATAAGCTTTGTTACAAAGGAATCCCTTTAATAATTGATGTTGTACAAGGTTTGTTAAAGAACAACTCAAGGTATGTCATAAACTACAAGATTTATTGCAAGGATTTCTTCATACAAAAGGTATGATCATTCTTATTTTGTAATTTACTTTGCATTTCTAATATATTTATGTGTAGGGTTTTGAATCTTAAATATTCTTGTTAGCGTAATTAATCATTAGATTTAATCTACCCTTGTTATGTTGTCTCTTGTCATTTGATCATTCTTGTGAAACCCTAATTCTTATGGTTCATAGTAAAACCCTAGCCTCTTGTTGTTGAGGGTATGTCAATGTTGATTATGAAAACCTAGTCTTCTTAGGGTTGTTGATAAAGTCTAGAACATATGATGAAATCCAATTCTTTTGAAGCTTAGGGTTTTCATAGTGTTGTGGTAAAAAACCCTAGTTCTTTCACGTTTTCTATTAATGTCTAGGTTATATATTGAAACCCTATATTTTTTTAGGGTTTGGTGAATTAGAGTTTATGAACAAAACCCTTGTAATAACTAAAATAATATCGTAGGAATGAAACCCTAGGTGTATATTCGTTTGTATGATTGAAACCCTAGCCTGGTCAAAATTGATGTACATCTAACTTCTATGTGTGGATGTTTGTGTATTGGGTTTACCTAATAGATATTGATATGAGATGTGAGTGCATGATAATGAAATGCTAGGTATCTATACATGAGTATGCTATCTTGATTGTTGAATAAATATAGGGTATATAAGAAAACCATAGTAGATTTTAATATTCTAGGGCAAGATAATAAAACCCTAGAAATACATTGTTTTGGAACAATGATATGATTTAGTTTTAATGATGAAATTTGGGGTTTGTAACAAGCCTAGTAAAATTTGACATGTAATTCTAAAATTATATTGTTGAAACCGTAGATGTATAATTTTTATCATATGAAAAGTGTACATTGATTTGTACGCATTAGAAGGCACTCAAAGTTAGTGATCAACACATACATCAGTGACATTTTTAGCTAGAAACACCATGAAGGCCAAAAATCAAAAGCTTCCCTAACGTTCAAGTTAAAAAATTAGATTGCATGGGTGCACCATTACTTGAAATTAGTGGTCGCATATATATTTCTTCAATACCTGTGTAGTCATGAAAAATTCGAGTCGACACCCTCAGTCGCAAACTTACTTGAGAAACACTCCAAATAGTGATATGATGGGCTGATAAATTTAATCATTAAGCCCAAATAAGCCTTAAAGGAAAGGAATTGATAGCTCTCGTCTCATTTATGAGGTGAAACACCACATTGATGAGACAAGGGGAGGAGGAATGTGCAAGAAACTATATAAATACAAGTTCTAGGAGAGCAAAAAAGTAAGACGAAGCAAAGCATGATTATGCTACCAAAATTTCTCCCTAGAAATCAAGCATTTCATTGAGAATAGGATTTCATCATTGAGAGAGTATTCACAATTCTATGAGAGAGAGAGGAAGCTTGCAAGGGGATTGAGGAAAGGAACTTCCTTTTTGAGGATTTTTGAGCACCATTACTCAAGTAATTCTCTCCAAGTGTCTCTTTATTCATCTAATCTACATTCAACAGTCAATAAAGGGAACCCTTTTCCATTACATGCATGATGTATTTGCTTCATTAAGCATTTTTATGTGTTTATTTCATATTTTTTAGTTTATGTTTATGTATGCATTTCTTCCATTAATTTTAGTGCTTTGGTAAACCATGTTTGTCCACTAACAATAACCAATTGATTGTATTTTCCTTGTAGGGAACAACCAAATCCAAGGAATGTGCATTTGGTACTCCATAGAAAAAAACATGCCACTACAAGATGGTGAATCCACTAGTTGAATTTCTTTAATCTAATTGTAGTTTTTGTAGGACCTTCTCCCTGCATTTTCACTGCATTGTGCCTTTATCATTTCTCTGGATTTTTTGCAGTCCCTCTTCGATCTATTTTTGACCGATAATGTTACCTTCTTATTTTTTTTCCACTAATCATGTGGATTTTATCATAGGCAAACACACATTCCTTGTGTCTGTGCATAGGAAAACCCATGTGGTTTACAAAGAACATAAAAATTATTGTAATTTCTCTTTCCTGGGTGATTGGAAACTTTTAGTGAATTGCCTTCACCTCTGCATATTTTTTTCCCAATTAGTTTAGATTGCCTATTTTCTTTACTAATCATTATTACTAGAGTAATTACATACTCTTTAATTTAGAAACATTACATTGAACAGAAATATTAATTAAAAAGGAAAAGTATGTGGCCATAATCCACATATCCTTTTCAATTGGTGTTTCTATTTTTCACAAGTCACATAGCTTAATTACCAAAGGAGTAAGTGGCCCATTATCCACACATCTTTATTAACCAAAGAATTTTTATTTCATTAGCCTTGGTACTAGGACCAAGTGTTACTAAAGAAAGGAAGTATCCCCTGCTTCCCTCATGTCTTTTAGACGATCATGGGCTTGCATATGAAATATTTCTTAAACCACTTGGTTTTTCCATCTCCCTTTACACACACATAGTGTAATAGGAAGGAATTAAGTGGCTCACTATCCACATATTGTTTCTTGTCATGAAAGGAACAATCACCACTTAGTGTAAGCAGAGGATACTATAAAGGACCATAACATATCCACATATTTACAACCCTTTGTATGTTCACTTTTACCACTTGCACACACATTGCACTCCACACACTAAGCTTCTCTAAACTTTGTGCAAAGGGAATGTAGTTTTGGGAGCCTTTATTCTAAGTTTATTTTAGATTTACATTTTCACACCATAAGTGAAGGACTCCTAAAAGGCACCATAAATTGAACAAAATAAATTTCCCCATAGGGTCCATAAAAGAATTTATAGTTCAGGTTAGGACCATTGGGGGTAGGTACCCATAAGCCACGATGGTCATGTTACATTTTTGAAACATAGAATTTGTCTTTTATGGTGCTTCAAATCCTTCATCATCCCATGAAAAATATTACTTGCACACGTCAAAGACCTGATTCATAGGAGGTTTGTCTTAGGTCCCAGTGGGTGTGGTACTATATGTGGGCTACCTGACCTATGTAATGCTCAATAATAGTGACTGATTACCAAGAAACCAAAGAATAAACTACTCCCATGGGACGAAGGTATCTTAGTTGTCAATATTATGGAATCCTTTCTCTATAGGTGAAGGTGTGGGAAGCACTAAAGCCTCATCCATTACCTTGGCTGATTATTTTGGCTACTAGAAGCATCACCAATTCTTTTGGAACATAGCCCCAATACCCGTCATAAAATATATCTCTATAAGGCCCAGTTACTTTTAGATAAGTAAGGACAAATATGTAATCATACGATCTTTTATCATATGAAAAAATAAACAGAAACACTTTTTCTTGTTTAATTGATCACATAACATAGAATAAAGGGAAAATAACCACTTATTTTTTTCTTTGTTTTATGTATGTGATTATGCTTTGATAGATATCCCCTTCCCTCATCACAAGAAGTTACACACACTCCATTTGATACCATAGGGGGCTCCACATTTCCCCGTCACTCTAGATGATTCTGTAACCCCCACATTACCGAGAGGTTCGCTCGGTCACTCGTCATTTATGCGTAGAAGACATCAAACAACTACCATTATACGATCATCATTTATCGATGCAACTTTGATTGGGACCCCTTCCCCTCAAAGTTCTCCTTTCACCACCCCTTATGGGACTCTGCATGTTACCCCTCAGGGGAGACCACTTTCCACCTCTTCGGAGAGTCCACACGGTTCCCACTAAGATAACCTCTCTCACACTTCATCAGAGGGAACTCCATTTCATATTGTTGTTCAATATCATTTATTGATGAAAAACAACAGGCAAGTCCAACTTTTAGCTTGCTTAAATCTCGTATATTTAAGTTAGTTAACCGGTGACCTCATTTCACATGGTCAAAATTGGCCACCCATGCCAACCAAGATACCTTCATATATACCCAAATTCGAAGGGAAACAAGGGGAATATCCAAGAAACCATGTTATGACCTCTGACCTTTGCTACTCATCCAATAGTATCATTGATGACTCTGTTCACCTAAGACTATTCCAACACACTCTCATAGGGCCTACAGTGGAATTGTATATAGAAGACACCTCAAGTTCCCACACAACCTTGGACTCTCTTGTTAAGACTTTTCTCACATTTTTCCAACTCCTAATCTACCAAGAATAAAGATTGGAGCTTCTCACCCATTTCAATGAAACATCAAACACACATATTTTAGACCATATCTATGAGTGGTGAAAATGCCATAGCTTATGAAAGGCTCATATAGAAGCCAAAATCTTCCTCGACTTATTTTTTAGATCCCTGCCCCTATAAATATAAAATGATTTGGCTTTTGCGTAACAAAAAAAAGGAAGATACTATCAACAAAGATCAATAATTTGACCTCATATACAAACAAACCAAATACCTCGACCATGTGCTCCCATATGCACCTCTCCTATAGTCACTTAGATTAGAGCTACCATGAACATCTAGTTCTATAGACAGGTTGATCAGAACCATAGCCTTGAATCAACCTAGAAACACTTTCCAACCATCTGAAAATATGTACAATGGTGAAACCACTTACCAACCATATGGTCCCACACCTACAGTGTGATGACTATCTAACACGGGATATTATCCCAGTCATCTTGCACCTATGTATAATCCTTCTATGTAGGTCAACCAATACTGTCCCATCAAAGGTGTATAATACCCTTCCATGAAGGGTGGTCAGTACACCTCCTTTTAAATATATCAATACCCTCCTAGGTCCGAACAAGCGGTTTCTGCTTCCCAAAGCACATACACCAACCAAGAACAACGAAGTCTATCTTTTCTTTTTCTAGTGCCCCAATAGTATAACCCACCAGCACAACATAATGTTGGGGTGAATTTTGTGCAACCTTATTTCCCTCAACAAGAACAGTCATTTGAATATCTAAATATGAAAAATTCACTTATTGCTACTAGGAAGAAAGGAAAAGACAAGCAAAAAGGAGAACCTGGACAAGGGGTCAACAACCAGCAACAACTTCTGCAGGCACTAGCTAAGGGAATCCCAAACTAGAACCAAAACTAGGGTTAGGTTGATAATAACCCACAAAATAAAAATAAGAACATTATTTTACAGGCTAACCATGCTTGTGATATTTGTAGGGAATACGACCATTAAACCCATCATTAACTTCAACGCCCTGAGTGGAAGAGGATGAAAGATACCGTGGGGCAAGGGGGAAAAACCAATAACCCATAATAATGTATAACTCCTTCCCCCACCAAGAATTTATAAATACCCAGCATGAACCCTCCCAGCAACAACATCAGGATCCTCTTAGAGGAAGTTCCCAAAATACCTTAAATTGTGACATTTACATGGTAGAGGAAGAAGTACTCTTGCAAATGTAAAATCAGGATTATGAAAATCCACCATAAACAAAGCCATCCACTACAACCCCTATAGCACCTACAACAACTTTGATGTGTAGAAAATCTTGTATATTCAGAAGCTCATGCAATGTACTAAAGAAAAAGACAAGAATCTACTTCTACTTTCAACTAGCGAAAGCCAATAGATTAATGAAAACAATATGAACAAGAATAAGACAAATCAATGGCACATAACACAAGATTTATCTGGCGAAAGCCACTTCTCAAAACCCCACTCTCTATACTACATATACCTTAAATATTAGTGAAGATACAAAGCTTTTTCTCACTAGAACAATTCTTCTCACAAGCTAGCTCTCAGCGCTCACAAGCTAGCTCTTGGCCAACACTTAGCCAATTATGCAACTCTCCAATATCCTCATCTCTTTCGTAATTCCTAAGATGAATATCCCATATTTAAAGGGAATTCATCGTTCCAAAACTGCAGAATCCAAACATAGGATCAATCTCTGATGCATGGATGATATTTACACTCTAGTAAATAATACCACTGATAGTACACTCTCCCTGCACTCTAGTGTCAACTCGGTCTTTCTATGAACTGACATGCATGAGTTTCTCATGAGGGAATCTTCAGTTAACTAGAGTAGCACTAGTGGATGCATTAGTGCACCAACTGACTGTTAGTACTCTATTAGTTCTAAAAACAATTTAGAACTAATTTAACTAAACTTAACTTAGTAAACATAGTGATCAGGTCTTTCTATGAACTGATATGGATGAGTTTCTCATGAGGGAATCTTCAGTTAACTAGAGTAGCACTAGTGGATGCATTAGTGCACCAACTGACTGTTAGTCCTGTATTAGTTCTAAAAACAATTTAGAACTAATTTAACTAAACTTAACTTAGTAAACTGAGTGATCTAATTTCCAACTCAATTTAAAATTATACTAGATCCATAAAACTTAGGGAGAACATATACATGACTACAAAAAGATTTCCAACTCAAAATTCCTAAGCTAATTAGGTTAATTAAACTTAATTAACTATTTACAAGTTACTATGTGAATAAAATTTTATTTTAATTCTTAGTTTAATTCAAGGAAAAATTCAACTGGAATTTCTTGCTGTCATTTCTCAACACTCCCTCTTAACAAGAAAAGGATTATTAGCTACCCCAATCCTGTCTCTATGAAACTCGAATTTACATCTTGTCAATGCCTTTGTCAAAATCTCAACATCTTTCTCCTCTGCGGGAATGTGCTCTAACAACATAATCTGCCCCAATACTCAATATATGAGAAGATGATATTGGATATCAATATGCTTGAACCGATCATGAAAAACTCGATTTTTAGAGAGTTTGATACAACTCCGATTATCACAGTAAATCATTGTCGGATCCATTTGTTGATCAAACAAATCAATCAGAATCTTCCTCATCCATATGCCCTCACATGATGCCTAGCTCATAGCCATGTACCTTGCCTCTGTTGAACTAAGCGCAACCAATCTCTATTTCCTATTGTACCAAGAAAGTGTCATTGACACAATATTGAAGATCCCTCCTGATGTGCTCTTCATGTCAGATGGACACCCTGCATAATCTAAATTGGTGAAGCCTTGAAAATTCACTCCCTTTGCCTATCCATGTCATAATCCATACTCAGAAGTACCCCTAAGGTATCTCAACACATTCTTTGATGCTTTCCAATATAGCTTGGTGGCCATAACCATCGCTTGACTAAGTTAGTTAACTGCATAGTTGTTATACAACAAATTGACCTCCTCATCAACTTAGAGGGGAAAGACATGATAGCTGAAGCAAAGACCAAGATCACATGCCTTGCTTCCACACTATGCATTGACAACCTGCTTTATAAAGCTTCACAGAAAGCCTAAGGGTGCGTTAGTGACCCAACTAACTCAAGTTACTAGTTCGGTAATAGCGTTAGTCGATCCTAGTGAGGTTCTAACAGTCAAAGGAATGAATTGACTCATAAATATATAGATATTTATTGAAAATCACTCAAGAAAAGCAAGGAAACATCCAAATTGGACCTATTTGGAGGATTTCTAATCCTAATGAAGGAGGCAAATGGGAAAGAGCTAAAAAGCATGGAAACTTCATTGCTTTTACCCTAGGGAACTCAAGGAGGAACTTGGCAACCTTAACTCAATCACTACATATGCAAAGCTAGGGCTATCATGATAGATGTCAGAGCATTTGAACGGATATCATACTTGACTGTTGGGCATTGTCTCAAATCATTAGAAGTTGGCAAGAAGGGAGAGAGAGAGAGAAGCTGGAGGGGTAAGGGAAGGCTGATACAACAAATGGTTGTAATCACTCTTCCAACATTAATATAGAACTGCAGTTGTACTTTCTACTCCATGGTGTTGGTACTATCATTCATTCAGTTGTTTGTCCAATACCTTTTAGCATGAGTAGCTTAGTTATGTGTAACTAGATGTCCTTTTTTGTATTCATGTATTATTTATTAGAGTTGTATGTTGTGATTATGCTTGTCTCTTCTATGTGCAGGACTTGATATGAAGTCGGCTCAGGGGACTTCCACCTAGCCGCATTGTGCTCTCCAGTAAATCTACGCGGAGGCTTGAGGTAATCTACTTATCCTACTTTGATAGTTAGTTATTGTTTATGAACATGCACGTAACTTTGTGACGGTTGCACATAATCTTACAGTCTGTCGAAGGTCCTGGGAAGACCTTTGAGGGTATCTTCATTCTCCATACACCGTGTATTTTATCCTATAGCAGAATTGGTGACTCTGTTGTTCACTATACATCTAGTTCCTAGTTTACCCACAGTTCTCAGTTTTCTCCTCCTTCTAAGAACTTCCTATACTTCTGCATTCCCTTTCTGACCCACCAAGAACCTTGATGCATCTTGCCTACATATATTCATTATTGAATCGGATCTGAGAAGACCTATTTTTGAATGTTTTCCCACACTAATGCAGGTTGGTATACTACACAGAGCTTTATAAAGCATTGTGTTTGCTTACAGGGAATGTTAGTGGACCTATTAACTCTCTATGGCCACTGTCATAGAGCATTAGTCTCCCAATAACTTGACTTCCAACAGTGTCTGTAAGCCAAAAGGGATAGGAAGCCTTCTTATGGACTGAAACAAGATATGTTACTACATTTTGCTAGCGAAACAGGTGTCCTAAAAGTTTTTTTTAGGAAAAAAGTTTTGTTTTTTCTTTCTTAAAAGCATTTTTTCTGAAAGAAAGATCCGCATTTTCTTATTCATTCTTCTGTTTAACTGGTTAAAAGATGCTCTATTTTGGTTTCAAGTAGTTGTTAAGAAACATTCGAAAGAAGTCCTTTGGTTATGCATGTGTTAAGTGACTAAGATGCATGTAAAGAATATCAATATGTGAAAAACTCTCACCTGTAGAATGCAGCTTGTTTTCATCGAATTGAAATTTTTTTAAAGCATTGTCTTCTACATGATTTATCGAGTGAGAGTCTCATCACATTTCATATGTAAACTCCCCTACCGAAGACAATAATCAAGTAAGCATAAAATTTACCTAAAATAAATCAGTAACTCTTTATTGAACAAACAAACATTAGTGAAGGCTATGATCTTGGGATAGGCAGTGTGAGTAAACTGCCCAAGATGGAAAACGAAACTAGTGTCATTAAAAGAGAGAAAACTCCTTCTGCATTCATATTACTGAGACCACTGTAGTAAAAGCGGAGCTAAATATGAGACAACGTCAGACTGTAAGTGAAGGTAGCTCACCTTCACTTACAACTCCTTTAGGTATTCTGTGTATTGGGTATCCCTTCGAAGATTTCAGAGATAAATCGGGGACACAGGTATCCTACCCACATAGCATGTTGTCTACGACTATGTCCCCCCCACTGGTGTTTATGATCTAAGGTATCCTTAGTGGCCAAGCTTTTAGGTACTTACACAAGGTGATTGTGGCAGGCTACCCTAGTACCTAACATAGACAGACCTACTTTGTCTTCCGTTTTTGGGAGGGTGCTCATCTTCACGAGAGTATTTGGCCCTTCAATTTGAGGTTTGGGCGAAGCTCCAGAGTAACCATAATTATACATTTGGCTAGCCCTCTCTGTTATTCACTGTGATACTGGGTTTCATCTCCCGTGATCAGTGCTTATCAGACAGGGTCATTTCCCTTTGTTTGCTAATTGATCCACTTAGAGTATTTTTTATATTTTTTAGGTACCCGAGTGCTATCTTTTGAGACTTTAACAAATATCACGATAAAATTTATTGCTATAAATTAACAATCACCGTAGCTACATCTGGCCCTCGTCATCACTCTAGACAATTGTTAGGACTCCTCCACTCATTGTCAAAGATACGCCAAGCTCCAGTGAACCAAATTCCCCATCTTCTGGGGATCAGTCCCCTAGATCTCACACGGGATCTGTTTGGACAACCAACAATTCAAGTTTGCCAGACAATTTTCTTACCTAACGATTCCTTCCCCCGTTTAACCCTCTACTCATGAATCCATTGGAACCAATCTTGGCTTCCATATTACCTGTACTTCCTGCTTCGGTAGTTGGAACATTTCCATCTATCCCATCGATGAGTAATGGGTCATGGGACTTTAGGGACACTTTTGGTCCTCCACCACTTCCCCAGTTGACAGTCACCATAACACCGTCGATGGCAAACTCCACTATCCCATTTTTCCCAGGTACAACCACTCACATGACACCCTCTATGAGTGGAGCCTAGCCGATGTCGAGTTCCACCCCTTTAGTGTCAAACTGCATACCTTCGACAAGTGCCACATACAACGCTCCCTATAATGCTCAATATGGCACTATGGGCACGATTCCCATCCACCAACAATATGGTCACCCACCATTGTACAGTTTAATCCCCTAGATTCAAATATCTATGGCATTCCCAATATGTACATGCCGGTAGGGAACATAATAGTTCCCCCTCCATTGTCAGGAATGCATGGTCAGTTGCTAATTGACATGAGCATTCCTTATGTCAATCAAGGACAAATGGTTAGTTCTATGATGGGTGGGAATCCTCAAGGAGGTCCCAACCAATCCATGGGGGCACCCTACTCACAAATTCAAATGAGTCAAGGGGGCACCACTTATCCTGTGGGCAATTCTATACCCTAGAATCAAAATCCCCATGGCAATCCACACTATAATGCCATACCTCAAAGAAACTACTACACCATGTAGCCCATGTATAATATTGGGACTCAAATGATGGGAGGAGCACAAGGCTCCTCAAGTCGTATGTCATCACCATGGTCCGAGTCGGGGGCACCAAAATCTCTACCTTTTTTGGTAACGTTGGATATACACGACTTGTACAAACTCACAAACAACCCAAACTATAATAACTTACAATGGTCACTGATCCCACATAAGATACCAATCGACATCCCCAAGTTTGAAGGAAAGCAAGGGGACGATCCGGGCACCCATATCACCACTTACCATCTTTGGTGTGTTTCAAACTCCATGGTGGATGATAGTGTCCAGTCACGTCTTTTTCCTCGTACCCTCACTGGAAACGCAACTAAATGGTACATTGAGTTACCACGTGCGTCAGTAAACACCTTCGTGCTTTAGCGATGGAATTCCTAAAGCACTTCCAACTACCCATCTACTATAAGACTAGGACATATCTCTTCACTTCATTACAGCAGGATACCGCCACTAACTTCTCTGATCATATACATGAATGGAGACGTAGGCGAAGGTTAGTCAAAGCTCCCCTCCTAGACTATCTCTTAGCAAACTAGTTCTGCAAGTCGTTACTCCCGCAAATCGCTAAAGATGTCGCCTTAGGTTGTGTGGTCAGAGAAGACCAATCCATACATCATGCCCAACACTTAGATCTGATATATTCACAGTCTGGGACTCTTTACGACATAATCCCCAATGCCCCTTGTAACTCCAATGTTTCCACTACTCAGCACCCTTGAGTGCACACTGATGGGATTGTCGACGCAACCTCTGGGGCCACTATAAAACAACTTAGCGGTCACATTGCCCATATGATAGTGGACCCCTCTACCAAATCGACTGCTCTTCCTACCATCGCAATAAACTCTGTGAAGTTTGCGCAAAAACCTAGTGGTAAGAACAAGAAGAATAAGAAAAATATCGCTCCTTCTGAGGAACAGTAAAAAAAAGCCAAACCAAAAATAGAAGGCCATTGTGCCTCCTGAATAAGAAAAGGATAAACCCGCTAGATTTCCCTCAAAATCTGTGCCGAAGACCACATGACCTATCGTTGTTCACGTCTTCAAGAATGCACAGAATCCATTGCCAAAAATGATACTGGTAAGACCCGAGCTATCCTTAAAAATCCTTTTCCCACTCAGTAGCAGTAAAACCTCATTGCAAACCAACCCCAAACCCCGCAAGGGGGAAACAATGGTTTGCAACATCCTTCAGCTGGTGAAGGATGCTTTACCATTTACACCTTTGAAACAATAGATCTACAAACAAGAGCCAAATCTTATGGAGCTCTTGTCACTCATGCAGAGGAACCTTCCTCAAGTCAAAACCCACCATCGCCCAACAATTTTCATATCGAAAGGCCAGTTGATGACCTTGTAATTTGCCCCCCCAAAGGGGAACTTCAATGCACAATGCACAATACATCTGCACGTGCCACCCAAAACTACAACATTGTAGAAGACTTGGCGCAAGCACGGTCATTTATGTTGGTGCTCGAAGTATTACAAACATGCCCAACACAAAAGAAAGATTTTCTTTTGGCTATTGGTGGTATCGATCCACAAGATTCCACGCTTGCTATTTTCAACATGGAAAAGTGTAAACCTCCCCTTTCTCACCAGCTTGCATTTCAAGTGCAAATCTTCTCGAAAGGTAAAAGTATACACCGAACTATCATTGACGAAGGTGCTTCTACCTATGCCATGTTGGCTTCATGTTGGCTCACCCTGGGTTATCCAATCCTATCTCTGCCATTGAATTCCCTTAAATCTTTCGACGGACACACTTTCATCCCAAAAGGTTACCTAGCTAGCTACCCCATCACTTTGTATGGGAAAATGGTAATGGTGGACAAAGAAGTCATAGATAGAAAACTCGACTATAATCTTTTCTTGGGTTGCAAATGGACATATGCCATGATGGCCATCGTATCTACTATCTTTCGCATCATCCTATTTCCATTGGATGGACAGGTAGTTATAGTAGATCAGTTGTCTTTCTGTACCCCTGATTATTCCCCGTTACCAAGTGGCTTTGTACCCCTAGTAGGTGGTGTACCTGACTCTTATGTCAGTCTCGGTACCGGTCTATTGAAGGCTTATTCCCTCATGGGCTATTTTCCTCTTTAACTACCCAAGTTTTCACAGACAGTCAACATGCTTTCATATATTCCACATGAACAGACAGATCCATGGATCCTACTGGCTCCTTCAGACCTTGACACATATGGAGAACAAATGCCACTGTCACCAACTGAATTGGCCTACCAAACCATTCAATCTGCATCTGCATCTCCAATAATGTTGGTTCCGGCCAACGATGCCACCGCCCCTCTCATAAATGCTCCTTCTTTCGATCGACTCAATCAAGTCCTACCTACAAACAAAGTTATTCGAGAAATCATGAGTTTAGAAGAGCAACCTTGGGAGGATTGGCATCATCATGTTTCGATATCTGATTCGAACACAATGCCTATTCAAATCCTGTCCCCTAACATACCAGAAATCATTTCATCACCCTAAACAATGATCCAAAATTTGGAGGTGGAAGGAAAAATGGGCAATATTTCAAAGACATTGCTCATCGATATTTTTGTCAAGACAAGCATCATGGAAAACATCCAGATTGGAGTCGATTGCAACCCTGAGGAAATTGCAAGCTTCACCTGCCTATTTAAATAATTTTGCGATGTATTTGCCTAGTCTTATGAGGAAATGCCCAACATAGATCCTCTATCATCAAGCATGAGATCAAGCTTTGCGACAATGCAAAACCCATCAAGTTTCAAATCGCTTCCCTGAATCTCGCTGTTGAACTCCTTCCCAGCACTACTACCTAAGAAGCACACTTACTATACCTTAATCAGCTGGATGAAACCCGTCAAGATGTCGAATTGGAACTCAAGGCTCACAAGCGCCGGGTCAAATCCAAATATGATAAAAAGGTTAAACTTCGTTATTACCAAGAGGGAAACCTTGTTTTGCCCTATGATAAAAAGCATGACCTCTTGGGGGCAGGCACACTTCAGCCCTTATGGCTAGTCCCCTATGTCGTCAAGAAAGTCCTATCCAGAGGGGCATATGAACTGTAGGACTGGGAAGGAGTCCCGCTCAAGGAACCCAGAAATGGGCTTTATCTAAAAAAGTATTATGCCTAGTATTGCAGTAGGCATGTTCTTTGTACTTTTATGTATTCATAAGTTTTGCTTCCCTTTTTTGCTGTGATTGGATTGTTTTGATATTTATTGGAGTACTTGTCTCATACATATTTCTCGCAATGCAGATGTTGTCAATACCCTTAACATACGTAGGATACGCGGATGGTGCCAATGGTCACACAGGGCACATTGCATCAGCTGCTTGGGTCATCTACACACCCGAGTCAGAACTATTTTGTTCCGGAGGAGTCTTTCTTGGTACCGCCACCAACAACATTTCCGAGTACATGTTTTTAATTTCACTTCTCATGGAAGCGTCATCAAGGGACATCTCCAATCTAGTGGTCAGGTTAGACTCCCAGCTAGTCGTTATACAATTAACAAATCGTTATCACATTCGTAATCCAACCTTGTTGCGTCATTATCTAAGGGTACGACTCTTGGAACGCCAATTTGAAATAATCACATATGAACACGTTCCTCAAGAATTGAATACAGTTGCTAATTCATTAGCTAACTATGTATTAGATTGGCATCTGTCTCATTCTTTATACAAGCATGCATGAACAGTAAATATTTACTGAGTTAAAATTTTTACAAAAACATTTAAGAAAACATTTACACCATCAAAATACCAAAATATCGGTGTATATATATAGATCAAAATCTAGTCTTTTACATTGAAATATTCCAAAGCTTGGATGCTTTAAGTACAAAATGGCTCAAAAGCCCAAACACTCATTGGCTATGCCAAAACACCTGCTAAAAAGAGCCTATTTCTCCTGAAATGCTAAAACTACTCTAGCTATCCTCTGAAGAGGAACCAAAGACCACTCAGGTACACCAACTGTGTGTCGCTGCATATGAGTGGGAATCTCCCTCATAGGAAGGGGGGGCACACCCATGGTCAAGCCCTCAAGTTTCCTCAAAACCTCGTGAAGACTGTCAGCGTTGCCCCCTCCAGTAGGTAGTTCGCTGCCTCGTCGCATATGGCGGGGTTTTCCTGTAGGTCGTAACTATGCCACATCTGTGTTAAGCATAAAACTTCATGTCAGTACTTATTTCACCTATAAAAACATTACATAAAAATTCAAAAGCCAAAAAATACTTAAAGTCCTATAAAAAATCATTCTCACCTTGAGGACCCCAGTTGGACCCAGGTGGTAGCATCAAATCCAGGTCACCAGTAAAGTCCATGCCCTCATAAGCATAGTCATCAATCATCACAATTTGCACACAAAGCCACTAGAAGAAACTTCCTCGAGGAAATGTCGAATCAGTCCTCATCCTGTGCGAGCGTCGAGTGATGACTAGCAACCCTGCCTCAGTTCCCTCGGATCTAGTGGACCTAAGCTCATCCTTGGTCACATAACAGGTACCCTCTCAAGAAAGAATGAAACTGTGATAATGCCATACCCAGAACTATGTTGGGTATGAGCCTTGCATGTCATTAACACTGCCTTGAACTGGCGAAGCACTATTTCACACCAATTGAACACCTGTGGCTGGACACAGTCAAATACAAGCAACATTTAGGCCTTTGTTGCAATGTGGGGACTCTTTGACCCTGCCAACCACACAATCAACCATAAAATTTCCCTCATAGACCTAGACCTTATCCTCTCTGTGGGGACTTTGTTGCTAACTAGTCCGCTCATAGGGATGCAATAGGATTGCACTAGCTGTAGGGTAGACGATGGATCTGGCCTACCATCGGTGAGGTTTGCCTATGCCCCACGACATGATAAACTTGTTAAAAAGTATATGTCATCATGGTTAATAACCAGCTCCTGATCTCCAATCTTGAACACTTGCCCATGTTCATCCTAGCGTTGTATTATCCATCTCAATAAATCCTCCTGCCATTTCATCAGCTCCAACTTTTCATACTTCAATAACCCACAACGGTGCAATGAAATTATGCATGTTGTATCATTTCACTTCAGTAATTCCTGGCTATCATGGGCCCATTCTCTCCATAGGCTAGTCATTATGGCCTGAAACTTGTAGAAAAGAACCCTAAAAACAGTCAAAATGGGGCAAATTATCTTCAAGAATCCATGCATGAGGTTTTTAACTACACCCTTCAGCTCTAACGCTACCCCCCAGTGATACACAGGGAGGATTAACACCCTCCAATAGCTCATACAGAGTGTTTAACTCTCCCTATAGAAAATCTAGAGGGCGTTAGCGCACAAACAGGGCTTTAGGGCAGCTCAGATCTGAAAAATTCCGCCCCTGAAACTGTCAAGAAAGGTTACAAAATTCATAGAGCAAGGTTTTAGCCACTACTTGGGACTGACAGCATGTCGAATGGTTGCCCGGATCTCTTGCAATGGTCCGTGGAAAATCTGCTCCTCTTTAGCTCCAAAATGCCTTCAAAAAGCTCAAATAGTAAAAATGGTGAATGTGAAAGCTCAAAACATTTCCTTATATTTATTTTTGGAGACATGATTTTTTGAAATCATTAAAGAGGAAGTAGTCCATTCTCCATGATTATTTATCATGCATAAACCCATATGATAGGAATTGCTGCCTTTTATACTTTTTCTGCCTTTCTGATGAAAGTACCTTCAGGAATGAAAAGCAGTAAAAGTTGGATGCAATTCTAAAAAGAGCGTTGTTTTTTAATGGGATATTTTCTTGCTCCAAAAAAATAAAAAAATCCCCGAGTTTGTAATTGTTGGGCTCATTAAACATATATGACGATGGTCTGAGCAATTCTTTTTCACTCATTTTCTAGCACATTAAACTTAAAAAGACCTTAAGAGCATTCTTTTTAGGCACTTTGGCCAGCCCTCTCTGTTATTCACTGTGATACTGGGTTTCACCTTCCGTGATTGGTGCTTATCAGATAGGGTCATTTCCCTCTATTTGTTAATTGATCCACTTAGAGTATTTTTTATATTTTTTAGGTGCCCGAGTGCTATCATTTGAGAATTTAACAAATATCACGATAGAATTTATTGGTAAAAATTAATGGTCACCGTGGCTACATCCGGCCCTCGTTGTCACTCTAGAATATTTCTAGGACTACCTCCACTCATTGTGGAAGATCCATCGAGCTCCAGTGAACCGAATTCCCCATCTTCAGGGGTTCCGTCTCCCAGATCTCACACGAGATCTGTTTGGACAACCGAGAATTCAAGTTTGCCGGAGGATTTCCTTACTGAAGGATTCCTTCCCTCTTTTAACCCTCTGCTCACGAATCCATTAGAACTAGTCTTGGCTCCCATAGTATCTATACTTCTTGCTTCGGTAGTTGGAACATTTCCATCTATCCCGTCGACGACTATGGGTTGTGGGACCTTAGGGACACTTTTGGTCCTCCACCACTTCCCCAGTCGATAGGCACCACAACACCGTCAATGGCGAACCCCTCTATCCCATTTGTCCCAGGTACAACCACTCACATGACACCCTCTATGAGTGGAACCTTACCGATGCCAGGTTCCACCCCTTTAGTGTTAAACTACATACCTTCGACAAGTGTTGCATACAATGCTCCCTCTAACGCTCAATATGGCACTATGGGCGCGGTTCCCATCCACCAACAATATGGTTGGCCAAAATTGTACAGTTTAATCCCCTAGATTCAAATATCTAGGGCATTCACAATATGCACATGTCGATAGGGAACGTAACAGTTTCCCCCTCCATTGTCAGGCATGCATGGTCAGTCGCTAATTGAAATAAGAACTCCTTATGTCAATCAAGGACAAATGGTTAGTTCTGTGATGGGTAGGAATCCTAAAGGAGGTCCCAACCAATCCATGGGGGCACCCTACTCACAAATTCAAATGAGTCAAGGGGGAACCGCTTATCCTGGGGGCAATTCTACACCCCAGAATCAAAATCCCCATGGCAATCCACACTACAACGCCATACATCAAAGAAACTACTATACCACACAGTCCATGTATAATATTAGGACTCAAACGATGGGAGGAGCACAACGCTCCTCAAGTGATATGTCATCACCATGGTTAGAGTCGAAGGCACCAAACTCTCTACCTTTTCTGGCAACATTGGATATACCCGACTTGTACAAACTTACAAATGACCCCATCTATCCTAACTTAAAATGGCCATTGATCCCACATAAGATACCAATGGACATACCCAAGTTCAAATGAAAGCAAGGGGAGGATCCGGGCACCTATATCACCACTTACCATCTTTGGTGTGTTTCAAACTCCATGATGGCTGATAGTGTCCAGTTACGTCTTTTTCCTTGCACCCTCATTGGCAACGCAGTTAATTGGTACATTGAGTTACCGCGTGCATCAGTAAACACCTTCGACACTTTAGCTATGGAATTTTTAAAGCACTTCCAGCTACCCATATGCTATGAGACTGGGACATAGCTCTTCACTTCATTATGCTAGGATACCGCCACCCACATCTCTGATCATATACATGAATGGAGACATAGGCAGAGGTTAGTCAAAGCTCCCCTCCCAGACTATCTCTTAGCAAACTAGTTCTGCAAGTCGTTACTCCCGCAAATCGCTAAAGATGTCACTTTAGGTTGTGCGGTCACAAAAGACTAATCCATACGTCGTGCCCAACACTTAGATCTGATATATTCATAGTTTGGCACTCTTTGCGACATAATCTCCAATGCCCCTCATAACTCCAATGTTTCCGCTACTCAGCACCTCGGAGTGCACGCTGATGGGATTGTTGGCGCAACCTCTGGGGCCACTGTAAAACAACTCAACAGTCACATTGCGCTGATGACAATGGACCCCTCTACCAAATCCACTGCTCCTCATACCACCGTGATAAACTCTATGCAGTCTATGGAAAAACCCAGTGGTAAGAACAAGAAGAATAAGAAAAAGACCGCTCCTTCTGAGGAATAGTGGAAAAAGTATCCAAACCCAAAATAGAAGGCCATTGTGCCTCCTAACGAAGAAAAGGATTAACCCACTAGATTTCCCTACAAAATCTCTGTTGAAGACCACATGACCTATCATTGTTCGCGTCTTCAAGAATGCACAGAACACATTGCTAAAAAGGATACTGGTAAGACCCTCTTTGTCCTTCAAAATCATTTTCCCACTCAGCAATAGCAAAACCTCATTGCAAGCCAACCCCAAACCCTACAGGGGGGCAACGATGGTTTGTAACATCCTTCAGCTGGTGAAGGATCTTCTACCATTTACACCTTTGAAATGGTAGATCTACAAACAAGATTCAAATCTTATGGAGCTCCTATCGCTCATGTAGAGGAACCTTCCTCAAGTCAAAACCCACTACCACCAAACAATTTTCATATCGAAAGGCCGGTTGTTGACCTTGTAATTTGCCCCCCAAAATGGGCACTTTGATGCACAACGCATAATACATCTGCACGTGCCACCTAAAGCTACAACATTGTAGAAGACTTGGCACAATCGTCGTCGTCTATGTCGGCGCTCAAAGTATTACAAACATGCCCAACACAAAAGAAAGCTTTGCTTTCAACTATTGGTGGTTTCGACCCACAAGATTCCATGCTTTCTATTCTCGACATCGAAAAGTGCAAACCTCCCCTTTCTCACCAACTTGCATTTCTAGTGCAAATCTTCTCGAAAGGTAAAAATATACACCGAACTGTCATTGATGAAGGTGCTTCTACCTGCGCCATGTCGGCTTCATGTTGGCTCTCCCTGCATTCTCCAACCCTATCTCCACTGTCGAATTCCCTTAAAGCTTTCGATGGACACACTTTCATCACAAAAGGTTACCTAGCTAGCTACCCCATCACTTTGTATGGGAAAACAGTAACGGTGGACAAAGAAGTCAAAGATAGAAAACTCAACTATAATCTTTTGTTGGGTCACAGTTGGACATATGCCATGACGGCCATTGTATCTACTGTCTTTCACATCATTCTATTTCCATTGGATGGAAAGGTAGTTACAGTAGATCAGATGTCTTTCTGCACCCATGGTTATTCCTTGTTACCAAGCGGCTTTGTACCCCTAGTAGGTGGTGTATTTGACTCTTATGTCAGTCTTGGTACCGGTCTATTGAAGAATTCTTCCCTCATGGGTTGTTTTCCTCTTTAGCTACCCATGTTTTCACAGATGGTCAACATGCTTTTATATATTCCTCATGAACAGACCAATCCATTGATCCTACGAGCTCCTTTATACCTTGAAACATATGGAGAACAAATGCCACTATCACCAGCTGAATTGGCCTACCAAGCCATTCAATCTGCATCCGCATCTCCGGTCACATTGGTTCTAGCCAATAGTACCACCGCCCCTCCCATAAATGCTCCTTCTTTCGATCCACTCAATCAAGTCCTACCTACGAACGAAGTTATTCAAGAAATCATGAGTTTAGAAGAGCGACCTTGGGAGGATTGGCATCATCGTGTTTCGATATCTGATTCAGATAAAATGCCTCTTCAAATCTTGTTCCCTAACATACTAGAAATTATTTCCTCACCCTATACGGCAATCCAAACTTTGGAGGTGGAAGGAAAAATGGGCAATATTTCAAAGACATTGCTCATCGATATTTCTGTCAAGACAGGCATCGTGGAAAACATCCAGATTGGAGCCGATTGCAACCCTGAGGAAATTGCAAGCTTCACCTGCCTATTTAAAGAATTCCACGATGTATTCACTTGGTCTTATGAGGAAATGCCCGACATAGATCCTCTATCGTCAAGCATGAGATCAAGCTTTGCAACAATGCAAAACCCATCTAGTTTCAGGTCCCTTCCCTGAAACTAGCCGTTGAAATCCTACCCGACACTACTGCCTAAGAAGCACACTTACTATACCTTAATCAGCTGGACGAAACCCGTCGAGATGTCGAATTGGCACTTAAGGCTCACAAGTGCTGGGTCAAATCCCAATACGACAAAAAGGTTAAACTTTGTTCTTACCAAGAGGGCAACCTTGTTTTGCTCTATGATAAAAAACATGACCTCTTGGGGGTAGGTGCACTTCAACCCTTATGTCTAGGTCCCTATGTCGTCAAGAAAGTCCTCCCCAAAGGGGCATATGAACTGCAGGATTGGGAAGGAGTCCCGCTCAAGGAACCCATAAATGGGCTCTATCTAAAAAAGTATTATGCCTAGTATTGCACTAGGCATGTGCTTTGCAATTTTATGTATTCATAAGTTTTGCTTCCCTTTTTCGGTGTGATTAGATTGTTTTGATATTTATTGGAGTACTTGTCTCATAAATTCTTCTCGCAATGCAGATGTCTTCGTTACCCTTAGCATACAGAAGATATGCAGATGGTGCCCGTCATCACACACGACACAATGCATCAGCTGCTTGGATCATCTACACACTGAGTCAGTAGTATTTTGTTCCAGAGGAGTCTTTCTTGGTACTGCCACCAACAATATTTCTGAGTACATGTTCGTAATTTCACTTCTCATGGAAGTGTCATCAAGGGACATCTCCAATCTAGTGGTCAGGTTAGACTCCCAACTAGTCATTATGCAATTAACAAATCATTATCAGATTCGTAGTCCAACCTTGTTGCGTCATTATCTAATGGTACGACTCTTGGAACACCGATTTGAAATAATCACATACGAACATGTTCCTCGAGAATTGAATATAGTTGCTAATTCATTAGCTAACTATGTATTATATTGGCATCTATCTCATTCTTCATAGAAGCATGCATGAACAGTAAAAATTTGCTCAGTTAAAAATTTTACAAAAACATTTAAAAAAACATTTACACCATCAAAATACCAAAATACCTCTATCTATCTATATATATATATATATATATATATATATATATATATATATATCAAAATCTAGTCTTTTACATCAAAATATTCCAAAACTTGGATGTTTTAAGTACAAAATGGCTCAAAAGCCTAAACACTCATTGGTTATGCCAAAACACTTGCTAAAAAGAGCCCATTGCTCTTGAAATGTTGAAACTGCTCTAGCTATCCTCCGAAGATGAACCAAAAACTGCTCAAGTACACCAACTGTGTGTTGTTTCATATGAGCAGGAATCTCCCTCATAGGAAGGGGGGCACACCCATGGTCAAGCTCTCAAGGTTCCTCAAAATATCATGAAGATTGTCGACATTGCCCCCTCCAACAGGTAGTTAGCCACCTCGTCACATATGGCAGGGTTCACCTGCAGGTCGTAATGTCACCACATCTGTGTTAATCATAAAACTTCATGTCAATACTTAGTTCGCCTATAAAAATATTACATAAACATTCAAAAGCTAAAAAATACTTCAAGTACTATCAAAAATCATTCTCACCTTGAGGACCCTAGTTGGTCCCGGGTGGCAGCATCAAGTCCGGGTCACCAGTAAAGTCCATGCCCTCATAAGAATAGTCATCAATCATCACAATTTGGCCACGAAGCCACTAGAAGAAATCTTCCTCGAGGAAATGCCGGATCAGTCCTCCTCCTATGCAAGGATTGAGTGATGACCAGTGACCCTGCCTCAGTTCCCTCCGATCAAGGGGACCTAAGCTCATCCTTGGGCGCATAATAGGTACCCTCTTAAGAAAGAATGAAACTATGATAGTGCCATACCCAAAACTGTGTTGGGTATGAGTCTTGTATGCCATTAACTTTGCCTTCAACTGGCAAAGCACTGCTTCACACCAATTGAACATATGTGGCTGGACATAGTCAACTGCAAGCAATAGTTGGGCCTTTGTTGCAACATGGGGACTCTTGGACCCTAACAACCACACAATCAACCACAAAATTTCCCTCATAGACCTGGACCTTATCCTCTCTATGGGGACTCTGTTGCTGACTACTCCGCTCACAGGCTTGCAGTAGGATTGCACTAGCTCTAGGGTAGATCGTGGATCTGGCCTACCACTAGTGAGGTTTGTCTGTGCCCCATGACACAAAAAACTAGTTAAAATGTATATGTCATCACAGTCAATAACCAGCTCCTGATCTCTAATCCTGAACACTTGCTCGTGTTCATCCCAACACTGTATAATCCATCTCAATAAATCCTCCTGCCCTTTCATTAGCTCCAACTTTGCATACTTCAGTAACCCGCAGTCGTGCAGTGAAATTATTCATGTTGAATCGTTTCACATCAGCAATTCTAGGCTATCATGGGCCCGTTCTCTACATAGGCTAGTCATTATGGCCTGAAACTTGCACAAAATAACCCTAAAAATAGTCAAAATGGGGCAAGTTAGCTCCAAGAATCCACACATGAGGTTTTTAACTGCACCCTTCAGCTCTAACGCTATCCCCAGTGATACATAGGGAGGACTAACACCCTCCAATAGCTCGTACAGAGCATTTAACACTCCTTACAGGCAATTTGGAGGGCGTTAGTGCACAAACAAGGCTTTAGGGCACCTCAGATCTGCAAAATTCCACCCCTAAAACTGTCAGGAAAGATTAAGAAATTCATAAAGAAAGATTTTACACACTACCTAGGACTGATGGCAGGTCGACTGGTCACCCGGATATCCTGCAATGGTCCATGGAAAATATGCTCCTCTTTAGCTCCGAAATGCCTTCACAAAGCTCAAATAGTAAAAATGGTGAATGTGAAAACTCAAAACATTTCCTTATATTTATTTTTGGAGACATGATTTTTTGAAATCATTAAATAGGAATTAGTCCATTTTCCATGATTTTTTATCATTCATAAAACCATATGATAGGGATTGTTGCCTTTTATACATTTTCCGCCTTTTTGATGAAAGTACCTTCACGAATGAAAAGCAGTAAAAGTTGCATGCAATTCTCAAAAGAGCGTTGTTCTTTTATGGGATATTTTCTTGCTCTAAAAAAATCGAAAAATCCCCGAGTTTGTCATTGTTCGGCTCGTTAAACATATACAACGATGGTCTGAGCAATTCTTTTTCACTCATTTTCTAGCTCATTAAACTGAAAAAGACCTTAAGAGCATTCTTTTTAGGCACTTTTTTCTCGCTCATTAAAATGAAAAAATCCCGAGTTTTGTCTTTAGGCTCATTTAATATTTATAAAATGGCGTGAGCATTCTTTTAGGTACTTTTCTCACTCATTAAACTGAAAAATTCTGAGTTTTTGTCACTGGGCTCGTTAAAAATCTATGGTAGCAACAAGAGCACTTTCTTTTCTAGGACCATTTCTCGCTCTTAAATCGAAAAATCCCCGAGCTTTCCCCTCCTTCGGGCTCATTAAATCTACGAAGGAGGAATGAGTAGCTCTTTTACCTCTTTTTCCTAGCTCACTAAATTGAAAGAGCTACCTTGAGTTTTCTTCATTTGATTCGGTAAAATTTGATGAAGGTATTGAGTTTTTCGTCGTGTGATTCATTAAAAATTCACGACGAAAAATGAGTTTAGTCTGTCTCCTCATACTCATAACAAAATGAGGTCGACATCCATTGAACATAGGTTTCCCTTTATCCGGATTCAATTGATTAACTCACGGAAAAGTAACTGATCCAGGTATACTATTAACCTTTTGTCACACCCGGTTAACAACTATGACAAAGAGACCACCATGGATTCATTCTTTACGATCTTCTCAGACTCTCTAAATATGAGAAGAGCATCGAGTTGTCTAGTCTGGACTCATTAAATTACACAGACAAGATATGGAGTCATTCTTTTTGTGGTCCATTTTAGACTCTTAAAACATGAAAAGATCGACGAGTTTACCCATCTGGACTCAATAAACTAATAACATGGGGAAATTGGACAATACAACTACATTCAGTATTAGAAAGTGTGGTTTGGCAGTAGTCGTTCCCTTGAACATGACACTCCATCAGATAAACCTTCCTTGTGATGGCCTCTCAATATGAATCCTACCATCCTATGAGTTTTAGCCTATATAACCTGATGTTCTTGCATCTCTGTATCCTAACACTCTTTGGTGTTCATGAGTCTAGTGCTGCATGGTTAAGACCATTGTCTTGCCTTCTATTGTTCAAGGGTTAACCTTTTGTTTCCACCATCAACCCATCAACCATATCCTTTCATCATGCCCTCTATTATTTAGACCCAATGCTCAAAAGATTCCTCAAAAAATAAAATCATTCTTGTCCTGTTTCGTGTCGATTGATGTAGGACACATTACTGCCAACCTTTCGACAGGTATCTACCTATCGACTTCAACACTTTATCTAGGAAGACAAACCAGAAATACATTTAGTGCCTTGGCACTTGCAGACATTAGTGGTAGGTTTCCTTCTGCTTGATCAGGGGTTCTCATTATGGGCTCCTCGTTAAGAGATTCTATAGGTGTTCAACGACAAAAACATCTTTCACACTCGTTAGATTGTATTGTGCATCTTGGAGACCATCACCATTATTGGTGTCCTTCCTCGCATCTGTTAACGGTCTCCATTATTAACTGGTAATTAGATGATTTTGTGCATGTTCGACATCAACAAATATATTCACATGTATCGATCTATGCTGTTCGGTGAAGCAAAAATCAAGACCTTGGGTAGAGGCTTGCATCACTCAGCCTTGTTTCCTCTCCCAAGTTGTGTATATTGTTTTTTCGAGACAGCTTATCAGGATGATTCTATTATGACACCGGATCCGCATTATGCTTATCGGTGGCTATCATCATCATATTTCTTTGGAGAAAATCACTCTGACATAACTATTGATCATGGGAATGCCCGACTCAGGACATGATTTTAGTAGTTTTATATATATGTGTTGTATCAGGCTTCCTGTACAACCCAAAGCTCCAATCCTCTCTCTCTTTTTGAAGGAAAATTAGAGTTAAGTAAAGTATTTTGGCCATCGTCACAGCCTTTGATCTCATACTTTAGGGGGTATCTGTTATATAGCAAATTGACCTCCTCATCAACTCAGAGGGAAAGGACATGATAGCTGAAGCAAAGACCAAGATCACACACCTTGCTTCCACATTAACGTTGCTTATGCACTAACAACCTACTTTATAAATATTCTCAGCAAGCCTAAGGGTGCATTAGTTGCCCAACTAACTCAAGTTACTAGTTCGGGAACAAAGTTAGTGGATCCTAGTGAAGTTCTAAGGGTCAAAGGAACAAATTGACTCATAAATATCCAGATATTTGTTCCTAAAATCACTCAATAAAAGCAAGGAAACATCCAAATTTGACCTATTTGGAGGATTTCTAATCCTAATGAAGGAGGCAAATGGGAAAGATCTAAAAAGCATGGCAACTTCATTTCTTTTACCCTAGGGAACTCAAGGAGGAACTTGTCAACCCTAACTCAATTGCTACATATGCAAAGCTAGGGCTATGGTGATAGAGGATAGAGCAATTGAAAGGATAGCATACTTGACTATTGAGCTTTGTCTCAAATCATAAGAAGTTGGCAAGAAGGGAGAGAGAGAGAGAAGTTGGAGGGGTAAGGGAAGGCTGATACAATAGATGGTTGTAATCACTCTTCCAACATTAATATAGAACTGCAGTTGTACTATCTACTCTGTGGTGTTGGTACTATCATTCATTCATTTGTTCGTCCAATACCTTTTAACATGAGTAGCTTAGTTATGTGTAACTAGATGTTCTTTTATGTATTCATGTATTAGTTATCAGAGTTGTATGCTATGATTATTCTTGTCTCTTTTATGTGCAGGACTTGATTTGGAGCTGGCTCAGGGGACTTTGACCTAGCTGCATTGTACTCTCCAGCAAATCTACATGGAGGCTTGAGGTAATCTTCTTCTCCTACTTTGATGGTTAGTTATTGTTTATGAACATGCATGTAACTTTGTGACAGTTGCAGATAATCTTACAGTCTGCCAAAGGTCCCGGGAAGACCTTTGAGGGTAGCTTCATTCTCCATACACCATGCATTTTATCCTATAGCAATAGCACATATCCAGGTGTGTGTTCACCAAGTACATGAGTGAACCCGCAAGCTTGCTGTAAACATTACCTTCCACTACTTCCCCTGAAGTAGCATCCTCCTTCCTCTAGTTACCAGTTAGAGGAGCACCCATCAGTTTGTTGTTCTCCATGTGGAATCTCTTGAGCATCTCGTTGGCATACTTACTGTGAAACACAAGTAACTACGCATCTCCCTTCCATATCTCCATCCCAACAAAGTAATGTATGAGCCCCATGTCATTCATCTCAAACTCTCTTGGAAGGTCCTCTTTGCAAGACTTGGTCAACTAATCATCACCTATCAGTATGAGATCATCAACATAAAGGACAATGATCAATAGTTTACCTTCCACAACTATGTGGTATAGGTTTGCATTTGCTTCATTCTTCGTGAAGCCAAACCCAGTGAACTAGCTATCTATTCTGGTGTACCAAGCACGGGGTGCTTGCTTCAACCGATTCAATGCTTGCTTGAGCCGAAACACATGCGAATCATGGTCAAAGTTTCAAAACCTTTAGGCTACTCTATGTACACCTTTTCCTCAATCATGTTATTAAAGAAGGTTGTCTTTACATCCATCTGATGTATCTTCCTACCCATCTATGTTGATAGTGCCAACATATATCTGACTGACGAGTACCTTTCAACATGAGCAAAGGTATCATCAAAGTCAATCTCCTCTACGTGTGAAAATCCACGGGCCAAAAATCTTGCCTTGTGATTCTACACACTACCATTTGTAGCTTTCTTTACCTTGTAAATCCAACGGGAGCTCACCATTGAATTTTCCTTCAGTCTTGGTACCACATCCCACACAATGTTACGAAGTATGGAGTCATACTCCACCATGGCATCAACCCAAACCAACTACTTCATTTATTCCTTTAACGAAGATGGCTTTGTCAAAACACATTCACCCATAAGAGCCATGTATCCAGTGTACCTCTCAAGTGACGTCCTCTGCCTGCGCTAAGAACTGGGTCCTTCGACATTTTCTTATGCATCATCCAGCAATATGTTAGCCTCTCTAGTGTGCTTTCTTCCCTCTCTCGAAGACTATGCCTGAGTGGATGTCTCCACTCCTGGATCCTCTGCATGTGGCTGCTCCACATCAATCTAAGGCTCCTCAACCTTAGGAGCTAAAATCTCCTCATCCACATGTAGCTCAAGCTCCCTCTCAAGGGAAACTCACATGGCCTTCTCCTCCTCGAATCTGGCATCCCTGCAAACCACTATCATCGTGCTCGTCAGAAAGTATACCCAATAGTCGTGAGGTGTATCAGTGTACCCCACAAATATCCCCGACATTGTTGTAGCCTCAAGATTCTTTCAATCATCATTGGTCACATGGAAATATACCAATCACCCAAGAATCTTGAAGTGACCAACATCTAGCCTCTTACCAGAATAAGCCTCCTCTTGTGTCTTCATCTCACGTATCTGATGTTGACTATAGCTCTGAACATAAACCGTTGCGGTGTATGCCTCAGCCCACAAGAATAGTGGTAGGACCTGATCATGGAACATCGCCCTTTCGGCCCCTACTATGTTTTTGTTCTTCCTCTCGGCCAACCCATTCTGTTAAGGGTTATGGGGTGTCGTCAAATCTTGTTTAATCCCTTATGTTAGCGCTTGAGATTTCACCCTAGGCTGAGGAAGGTAAACCTTCAAGGCTACATCAAACCATTTCACCTCGTAGCTAGCCCTACGAGGTATGAGAAGGCTCTCTCGGGTCAGATTCGGTAGATCTTTCAATATGATTAGGCTGACCAATTAAGAATAAATATTTTAGGCTAGTAAATTGATAGGGGGGTTGATTTAATGATTTTTGGGGTTTTTGGTGGCAATTGGAGGGAGTGCAATTCAGGGTGCGGGGATTGAGCACAGTTTTTGCAGGGGGATCTTTGGGGCAAGGAAGGAGTGGGCGCTGATGCCTTAATCTGAGATGGATGATCAAGGATGATAGAGGAGGAGCTAAAGAGGGCAAACAACCATTTTGAATCCTCTCTAGACAGTAGAAAACATAAATATTGAACAAACTAAAAAGCTGAGCATGTCAAAGCATGAATTCAAACTTTACCACTTCATCTGTCCAATTAGAAGCAAAAGAGAGATGTGGAATACATAAACAAACTTAAAAGAACATGTAGAGAACACACCATCAACACATCAATCCACAAGAATCCACAATGATGTCTGCAAAACCCTGGCCTTCCTTTCCTTAAATTGCAGAAATAGATGTACAATACACAATAAAAACTTTCTCCCACAAGAGTCCAACCATGAAAATGAGAAGGAGAGAGCATAATATAGACCATCTAGACCATCTAACTCCTTTCCCCACCTCTAGGGGTCGAGCTCAGCTTCCTAGGGGCAGTTTGAACTAATTCTAAATTAAGCACTAGATAATAGGCAGTCCAACAACTTGCCTCTATTACGTAGCTAACTGATTCATGCATTAATTATTCACTTTTTACATCAAGGAAGCTTCTAGAAGGGTAAAGAGAGATAAAATCTATCAAAGTGCCATGAAAATATTACATTTATCCATCATCTACAAGTAAAAATGGTCAACCATAGTCAAAACAGTGTTTTTTGACAAAAAAGGTCAATTCTGGCAAAGCTGGCTCGAATGGTCGCGCCCCCTGTTCAAATGGTCGCGCCCCTTTGCAGCAACTTTTGAGTGGGTTCCACTGGTCCAAATCAGGTGCAAGATGGCTCATTGGAAAGCTTGGTCTGTCTACTTTCCATCCCAAGTGGAATTTCTGAATTTGGAGTTGTTTTTCCCCCTCACAAACCATTTCTCCCAAGGTCACTTTCTGCAACTCAAAAAGTGGGCAGAAAGTCATTTTTTTGATGTATTTTGAGCTTTTGGAGGCTCAAATCTCAAAATCAGGCTTCTCCCAAGTATTGGTAATTTTTCTCTTTACATGCCCTTTCCAAAAATGCCAAGTTTTCAAAATTCCGAGCAGTCCTCCAAAATGGTCTCACCCTGGGTGAGACCATTCCAATGGCCAAAACCTGTAAATTGCACAAAAAATTCACAAATGACAAAATTTTCTCCAAATTTCTTGAAATTTGGGCTGGGAGTCCCCAATAAAATACCATGCTCATTCAAAGAGGCTTTGACCAAAATTTGGAGTGGATCGGGCGTTTTCCTTCGTTTTTGTGCTTTGGCCAACCGTCCTTGGAGCACCTTCGTTCTCGCCGGTATTTTTGACATTTCTCTCAAACCATGACACCTGTGTAAAAAGTGAAGGAGTTTTTTCTTCTTTGGCATGTTATGGACAAAAACCTCTCTCAGTTTTCTAAAATTCATCTTTGATTGCTCTGGAACATCATTTGAGTGCGACTTGTCCCGATGTGTGAAGCAAGGAATTTTGTCGAAATGGAGCGAGATCAAGGGGATAGGGGGCTTCTAAATTCTTGGGGAAATTTGTGGGAGTGGGGAGGGATGTTAGGAAGCAGGAGAAAGTGGAATCTCAGTGACTGAGTGAGGGGAAGGGGTCGAAAAGAGCAAAACACAGGCCCAACCTAGAAAATTGCCAGGTTGTAGCTAGAAACTAGGGTTTGTACAAAAATGAGGAATTTGGTGGATCTAAGGGATGGGAAGTGTTTGTTAAGGTACTTTAAGGATAGGGGAAGGTGTATGAACATCAGGAAACAAGTTTTGCCGGTGATTTGACCATCCAAGAGAAATTGCCTTCAAAACCCTAGGAGAGGGAAATGACCTTGCCTGGGCGCAACATGAAGAATGAACAAGGTGTCAAATGACTCATTAGACACTGACATGATAATGAAAACCCTCTGAATGATGATACACTCAGCTGAATGATGACATAGACTGACATTTGGGCAACTTTGAACAGAATGAAAGCAAACCCTAGACCTAATGCTTAGTGACCAAATTTTGCTTGAAAACTCTTTGAAATGACAAAATTTGACCTTGACACTTCAAAATCACTTTGTAAGAGCACATTTGATCACTGTAGGAAGGCTGGAAAGACTGACACTAACACCTTACACTGCAAATAATTTATTAAACTCATTTGGGACATACTCACCACCATTATCACTCCATAGATCTCTAACATTCTTGCCCGAATATTTCTCCACCAATGCTTTAAACCCGCAAAAATTTGTGAAAGTTTGATCCTTTTTCTGCATGGAAAATATCCAACATTTATGAGAATATTCATCAATAAGTATAACATAATATTTGTGTTTGGCCATGGATTTTTTCAAGAATGGTCCACACACATTTGAATGGACTTGCTCTAAATATCCTTTGCTCAATTGTCTCTTTCATGAAAGGAATACTTGGTGTATTATCCCAGAGTACACCCCTTTCATGTATCAACTTTCTCAAGCATAACCTTGGGAAGACTACTACATATATGCTACAATATCTTTGAAGCCCCATGATGCAAGTGGCACAATCACTTGTTCCATAACTTGCCAATGTATCAACTCTGCACCCTTTCTAGTTTTGTGCTAAAAGAAGCACACTCCTCTACCTCCATCTTATAGAGATTCTTCACCAGAATCCCTATATTCTTTACTTTACATGTGGCTATGTGTTGAAGGAACGCCTTTCCTTTCAAGAAGATCACATCATAGACTCTATCCTCAAGTATGGAAATGGATACCAAGTTATTCTTCATCTTGGGACATGCATAAAATTATTCAAGGCCAGTGGAGCCCCATGCTCCCTCTCAAAAGAAATCGTTCCCAATCCAATGACACTATACTTCCCATTGTCACGCATCTCAATATGCATATGGAGATCTTTCTCCTCTAGGTCACTAAATAACTCTTTGTTGCCAGACATGTCGAAGGAAGCTCCAATGTCTAAATACCATACACTTCCCATCATTGATGACATCATGCATTCAATGAGGGAAATGTCCAATTCTAATTGAGAGGCCAAAGCCTCACCTACCACTCCTCCTGACGAAATCTTCTTGGACTTGTTGAGCGCGCAATTTGTAGCAAAATGCCCCATCTCATGACAATGAAAGCACTTAACTTTTGTCATGTGTTTCTTCTTACCTCCATGATAATAATCTGATTTGGAATGGGAATCTTTCCCTTTACCCTTATTCTCCTTAATCGCTAAGGTAGAGTTCTATTCATTATCAGTATTTGATGAAGAGCCATCCCTGGTGTTCCTCTTGATCTCCTCCTACATCAAATCCTACCATAATCGTTCCCAATTTGGCAACTTCTCCCGACCATCGACAAAGTCCTAATAACTATGCCAACTCTTTCAGAGTCCTATAAGAGCAAGACTCACCATATCATCCTCGACAACCGTGATTCCAACACTTCCAAGTTCATCACAAAACTTAGTGAACTTGGTAAAGTATTTTGGAATCGTCTCACCTTTCTCCACTTTCATTTTTTGAAGTTTTTCATTCAGTCCCAATTTCCTTTGGTCACTGTTGTTCTGATACAAGTTCGTCAATGTTTTCCATGTAGAATATAGAGTTTCCTTACCATGGAGACTCCAGGAAATGTCATCTCGAAATCCCTCAAGGGTTATCTTCCTCGCCTTTGCCACACACTTCTTCCATTTGGCCAAATTTTGTTCATCCGATGTCGTTGGCTTAAGAATTTCTTGATCAATGAATTCCTTCAAGCCATTATCCTCTAGCACAACCTCCATTTCATCCCTCTAGGCTATAAAATTCAAGCTGCCTTCTAAGGCATAATTGAGCCACAAACCGTAGAATGCCATCTATCGATCCTAAATATGTATTGTAAATTTGAATTTCACCTATAATCCCAAAAATCAAAATTTCTAAATCTTCTCTAAAATGTTGTTTTGAGCTCCGATACCATGTAGAAAATCTTGTAGATTCACAAGTTCATGCAATGTACTAAAGGAAAAGACAAGAATCTACTTCTACTTTTAACTTGTAGAAGCCAATAGATCGATGAAAACAATATGAACAAGAAGAAGATAAATCAATGGCACATAACAAAAGATGTATCTCGGGAAATCCACTACTCAAAACCTTGCTATCCATATTGCATATACCGGAAATATGAGTGAAGATACAAAGCTTGTTCTCACTAGAACATTTCTGCACAAGTATGCTCAACTCTCTCATCTCATAGGCTAGCTGTTAGCCAACACTTAGCCAATTCTGTAGCTCTTCAAGATCCTAATATCTTTCGTAATTCCTAGGATGAATATCCTATATTTAAAGGGACTTCATGCTTCCAAAACTGTGCAATCCAAACATAGGATCAATCTCTTATGCATGCATGATATTTACACTCTAGTAAATAATACCACTTATAGAAAATTGTCCCTACACTCTAGTCTCATCTGGGCATTTCTATGAACTGACATGCATGAGTTTCTCATGATGGAATATTTAGTTAACTAGATTAGCACTGGTGGTTGCATTAGTACACCAACTAACTGTTAGTCCTCTATTAGTTCCAAAAACAATTTAGAACTAATTTAACTAAACTTAACTTGGTAAACTGAGTGATATAATTTCCAACTCAATTTAAACTTATACTTGATCCCTAAAAATTTGGCAGAACATATACATGACTACAAAAATACTTCCAACATGAAATTCCTAAGATAATTAACTTAATTAAACTTAATTAACTATTTACAAGTTGTTATGAGAAAAAAAGTCGATTTTAATTCTCAGTTTAATTCAAGGACAAATTAAACCAGTATTTCTTGTTGCCATTTATCAAGATGATGATCCCTCTAACCCTTGTTGAAGTCATCCCATGAATGGTGAAAGGGCCTCTTTGTCAAGCATGACATAACTCAAAGGCTTCCCAAAACTACAACAGAGTAAATGAATCGGCTCAATCACCATCGACTATGTCAGCATTGTAAGTTTTACAAACATGCCCAACCCAACAGAAAGCCTTAAATTTCACATTAGGAACAATCAACCCAATAAATTCTTGTTTGATGACTTTCAATCTGGATAATGTTACCCCACGTCTTCCATCGATAGTCGCCTTCCAAATTCTGGTCACCATTCAGAATATTAACATCCATCGTTGCATAATTAATGAGGGAGCATCCACATGTATCATGTCCAAAACACTTTGGTGGAAACTGGGATCCACTGATCTCAGAGCATCACCCACCACCCTCTGAGCATAAAAAAGACACCCCTCTGCTCCCTTTGGTCTTTCTCAAAATGTTTTGGTTGAACTCACCAGTGAAACTGTGTTGATAGACATAAAATTCCCAGATGCCCAGTTGGATTACAATATCCTTCTTGGTCATGGCTACATGTATGGAATAACGAAAATTGCAACTTTCACATTTTAGATTAGATGTTCCCTCATGATGGGAAAATCATTACAATTGACAAACTCACATACTATGAGAAAAAAACATCCACCGCCCTTTATGGTGTGTTACCTTTCAAAGATCTTCCCCAAAGTTGATCACAACCTTTACTAAGTATGAGCCAAGGCTATTCAAGTCATCAACACTCCTTGGTACACACCATGGAGATCCACCTTTGCCAGAGATTTCCCTTGCAACCCCAGCAAGCCCGGTGTGCATGATGACTTCACCAAATACCCCTCAAAATCAGGAACTAGTTCTAGACACCCACAATGCTACAATTACTAAATTTACATTCCTACACTGCACTATCACTCAAACACCCTTCTTATACCCCCACCTATTTTTCTCTTAAACTAGGTCATGACAACTCTCATGTTGCCAAATATTGCTCTTGTGATACATATCTCGTATCTGGCCCTATAGGCGATATCAACAAACTCAGGTATTAACTTGACGGGCATTAAGAAAACACCCCAAAACGAGATATGCCTATGCCAACACTAGGAGGTGCGAACAATAGGCATAAGAGAAAATGAAATAATTTGGAAGCCTCGAATGCTTCCTCATACAAGGTACCTCCACCCCGTGCTTTGTGTGAAGTAGCAGGGAGCCCAACCAACTTGTGGCCCGAGTTAGAGAATTTCAAAACTCTTCTACATGCCCTAAAAATGCTAATGGCTCCACCTCCACCTGTAGGAGATAAGGCCACACCGACACATAATGAGGCACTTCACACCAACAATGCATGTGCCATATGCACTCAATGAATTTTAATTTGAAATAAAGTACATAAAAGGAAAGGAAAATAGGGTTGTTGATGCCTTCACTAGAAGAATTTAAGTGAAGTAGTTGGTAGATGTAAGTTCACATAAAACAGATGTGGAAGAAATGATCAAAAGTGTTGGGTAGCATGATCCAAAATATCAGCAAGTGAAGGAAAGAATGTTGCAAGGTGGTGAGGAAGACGAATATCACCTCACTAATGATGGCCTAATGAAGTTTAAAAATAGGATTTATGTGCTAAAAAATGATGAAACAAAGAGGTTGACAATGATTTTTTTGTTTGTTTTAGGCCTTATTCAGGCCATCTAGGGTATCAAAAGACACTTACAACCGTTAAAAAGTACTATTACTGGCCGAATTTGAAGAAGCAAGTGTCTGACTTGTGCAAAAAATCCACAGAATGCTAGGAGGTAAAGGTTGAGTGAAAGCATCCAGTAGGTTTATTGAAGCCTATTCCCATTCCAAAATAGAAATGCAAAGTAATTTCTATGGATTTCATTACTGGATTGCCCAAAACGCCTTGGAAACATAATGAAATCATGGTGCGGGTGGATAAGTTAAGCATGGTAGGTCATTTTATAGAAATAAAGTCCATTAACTCTTCCAGTGACATGGAAAAAATATTCATAAATGAAATTGTGAGGCTACACGTTATCCCCAAGAAAATTCTCAGACAAAGATGTTAGGTTCACTTCAAGGTTTTGGAAGGAAATGTTTATAGTATTGGGAAAACATTTGGCATTCAACACATCATATTATACACAAACATATGGGAAAAGTAAGAGGGCTAACAAAATCCTTGAGGACATGCTAATAATGTACATGATGCACCAACTCAGGAAGTGGGAAGAATACCTTCCACTTGTGGAACTTGCATACAACAATGGATAACAAGAATCTCTAAGGATGAGTCCATTTGGGGCTCTATATGTGATCCAGAAACAACATAATTAGCTATTTTCTCAATTTCTTCAAATTTAACTAATGTTGCTTTCTAACTGAATTAATAAGGAAAATGGTTGTTTATGTGCCTTCAAATTAAACTTGAAATCTATAATTAATCATGAACAAGAGAGAAAAATAAGAAAACATAGAAAACTTGATGATGGAGTTCGTACCTCCTCAATTACATCTCTGGGTATGCTTCCAATGGGCGTCAACTGTATTGAAAATGCTCATAAAGTTTCTTTACATAAAAATTCACCATTATTGAATGTGCACATAGGCATCAATGGTTATTTTCAACTGATAGGCCTCAGCCTCATCTCTCCAACGCAACTTACAGATCTCAAAATGGCCCAATATTACTCGAGATATGCCTCAAAAGGCATTTACACGCACTAATAAAACAATATTTGCATCTTCATATTTCATCTCCCCATGGCATGGGCACATTGGAAAAACATTTTATAACCCATGGGTAGGTCCTAAGGTAATGTATGTGGAACTCCCAAAATTTGAATGGAAATACATAGTAAAACATTAAAACTATATGTATTAACATGGTATACAAACCATATATCTGATTTGTGGTTTATAACCATAGTTTTAATTTCGCATAATATTGTTGGTACCACATCATATATATGATATATGGCCTATCCAAATGTTTTAACATAGAATTCAAAGGCCCGATGGTGATAAAACATTCGAAATTTGGTATTTTGTCTATAACCATAGTGTAACAATGGGCCCCCATGGCATACCATATGGTTCGTAAAACCGATGGTGTGGGATATAGATCATCATGTTATAACTTAAATTTTTAACTTTAGACTTTGGTTAATCTCTCCGCATGATATGTCGAGGCTCTATGCCATATCATATGGTTTGACTATCACTTGCGCCATGTTTGGAGGTGCACGTTACGTGTTTGGTACCACCAATTCAATGATCTGAGGGTTTGGTGGGCTGCCGATTATGGCGGGCTCTGCCAACACTTCCCCCCATTATGCCAGAACTAAAATTCAAATATAGTTTTTCACCCATGTATTAATAAAGCAATGATGGGCTGTGTTGGTAAGATTTTGTACTGTCAGTTCGTTGGTCGTGGGTTCGACCCACGCATCATCCACTTGGTTTGACTTGACTCCTGCCACATTCCCTACTTTGGGACTTCCACGTGCCCCATTCTAGGACTGCCATGTGTCCTACTATGGCCCAATTTTTCCTATTTGAAGAAACCTTTAGAGTGCATTTTCTCCCTTGTACAGAGTCCATTTTGAAAATCGAATATACCATCGGAATCATCACAACAAGCTCTTCAACTTGGCATTGGTTTCATGAGAATATGAGACTGTTAAATTTTGAACATTTTGAGGATCCTCCTGGATCATTCATCTCCACTAGAAGATTTTGGACCACGAAAAGTTTGGTTTTAAGTAGATATGAGGTGAGGGTACAACTCCCTCACCATTCCAATCTCCATCCACCTTGCTTTACTTGGATTCATGCCTTTGAGTTCCACTCGAAGATACTCAACATCTCCTAACCTAGAAGTGTGGATCATCTTATCCAAGATGGTATCTTCCTGTAACTTAGTAACATTCAGGTGAAAAATCATCTACAGTTGGAATTTGATCATTTTCCTCTGGATTCATGATCATTGAAGGTTCATACAACTTCAAATTTTCAACATTCACAACTAAATATATATGCATGTATGGAGGCAAATTCAATTGGAATGCATTGTGCCCAATCTTCTTAACAATTCTAAAAGGACCATACCTTATAGGTTTCAAATTTTTACCTTCACCTTTCATCCTTTCTTTGTTGATGTATAGCCATCCTTCATCGCCAAACTTGATGTGATGATCCATCCAATGCTTGTCATGACACATTTTGTACTTGGCCTAAATTTTCTCCAATTGATCCTGCACTACCTCACGAATCTTTGGATTCTTTGAATGAACTTGATTTCTTTGTTGGCATCTCCATGTCCATCCTCCTTAGATTCTTCACCAAACATAAAGTCCATTGGTGATTTTGGTAGGTACCCATAAAATGTTTCAAAATGATATCTGCTAGTAGAAGAACCTACACCAAAATGCCCAAAAATATCAGAAGAATGCACTTCCCTAATCACATGCACTGTTTCTCCCTGTGGTATGAACAACTTACCAATATGGTACAATAACCTATCATGAATATGATAATTCACTTCTTCCACCTGAGTAACATGAGTTATTGATTCATAAACATCCTTAAAATCAATATCTGGAACATATTGTTCTCTATAACTTTCATGTGCTAAAGAACTATTTTGTAGAATAACCAAAGCATTCGAAGAAGTTCTTGATAACATATCAACTACTTTGTTGGTGGTACCTTTCTTATATTTGATTACTAAATGGAATTGTTGCAAAAACCCCATCCATCTATAATTTTGAGACTGTTGCAACTTAATTTGTGATTGAAGGTACTGAATGTTGGGTTGTGTTATATTCTTTCCACGACTAACCCACGTAGGTGGACCCTATATTAGGTTGGGCGAACCTACCTATGGTTTTCCGTCCATGGTTTTGGACGCGATGGTTTTCGGTCCATGGTATTGGATTCTTCGGCATGTATAAATATGTATTGTAACATTGAAAGGAATATAATGAAAAATCAAGCTGGTAGTCTCGGTTTTGGGATCAGAGTTGTTTTGGCTTCAAGGGGATGCCTTTGTTGCTGAGGGATTTCGCTCGGGCCTGTGGTAGACCCTGTTCAGTGGGAGATCTGCGGGATCGATTCTAGTGGTGAAAGAAGATGGCGAGCAGCGGAAAGATAGAGATCGAGAAGTTCAATGGTCAGAGTTGAGTTGTGGAAACTCAAGATGGAGGATCTGTTGGTGGATAAAGATCAAAGGATCGCAGTAGATCTAGGTACTAAACCAACGGGAGTGACCGATGAAGAATGGAAGAAGTTGGATCAGAAGGCAACAAGCACAATACGATTGTGTGTCTGAGATTCAGTATTGCTGAATGTATCAGGGGAAGCTACGATGAAGGCATTGTGGGACAAGTTAGGGACTTTGTACCAATCTAAGTCTCTGGTGAATAAACTGTTCCTACGGAAAAAGCTATATAACCTGAGGATGAAAGATGGAGACATGGTGACAGAGCATTTGAACACATTTAATACTGTGGTAAGTCAATTAGCGTCTGTTGATATTAAAATTTCAGATGAAGACAAGTGCATCAGTTTGTTGTGTTCTCTACTAGATTTGTGGGATAGTCTAGTTATTGCAATAGGTAGCAATGCAACTGGTTGGGAGTTTGATGAAATAGTCTCAGCCTTACTGACGGAGGAGATGAGATGGAAAAATATGGAGAGCCAGAATGGTGATGCCTTGTCTGTACAAGGACAATCCCTGAATAGAAACAAAAATGAGTCATCGAGTGGGAGATCTAAATCTAGAGGGAGATCTAAATCTCCAGGAAAACCTGTAAAGGTGGTGTACTGGAAATGCGGAAAGGAAGGGCACTTCAAAAGGGACTGTAAATCTAAAGCTCCTGATAAAGGAAAGGGATCTAATGATGCTCCTTCTGCAGAGGCAAAAACCACCTCATATGAAGGTGGGAATGTGTACTTGGCTTCTTCAAGTACACATGTAGATCATGAGGCATGGTTGATTGACTCAGGTGCATCCTTTCACTTCACTCCCCATACAGAGTGGTTCTGCGAGTATCAGAAATACGATGGTGGTGATGTCTTCTTAGGAGATGATAGGAAGGCTAGAATCATTGGTCGCATAAAAGTAAAGTTGAAGTTGCAAGGTGGAAGGGTTAGAACACTTCCGGGTGTTCTGCATATTCCTGCATTGGCCAGAAATCTGATTTCTATAAGCAAGTTGGATGATGTAGGTGTAAAAACAGTGTTCGAGACGGATACCTGTAAGATGGTTCGGGGAGCACTGGTATTGATGCGGGGAATTCGGAGTGGAACTCTGTACAAGCTACAAGGTAGCACTGTTGTTGATGGGTGCAATAGTTCTGTGGTTCCTGAAAGTGGAGCTGAAAATCTAGTGGTCTCTGGAGAGAAGGGCCTTCAAATACTTCATGGTAAAGGTATGGTAGAAGGTATGAGCAATAGCTCTCTGGATTTTGATTTCTGTGAAAATTGTGTATATGGGAAGCAAAATCGGGTGAGTTTCCCCTCTGGTGCTAAGAGGGCGAAACAGATATTAGAGCTTGTGCACAGTGATGTTTTTGGACCTGTGAAAGTTACATCACTGGGTAAGTCTGTGTACTATGTATCATTTATAGATGACTTCTCAAGGAATACATGGATATATTTCCTTAAGAAGAAATCTGAAGTCTTTGACAGGTTTAAAGAATTTAAGGCTCTGGTGGAAAATCAGACAGAGAAGAAGATAAAGGTGTTGAGGACAGATAATGCTGGAGAGTTTTGCAGCAAGGAATTTGAAGAATTCTATAAGAAGTGTGGTATAGCATAGCAGAAGACTACTCCATATACACCTCAGCAAAATGGAGTCGTAGAAAGAATGAACAAGACGTTGATGGAAAGGGCAAGAAGCATGCTCAGTGGTGTTGGGTTAGGACAGGAATTCTGGGCAGAGGCGATGGATACTGCATGTTACTTGGTCAGCAAGTCACCTTCATCAGCATTGGAGGATAAGACTCCACAAGAAGTACGGACTGGTAAGAAACCCTCTCTTTCACATCTAAGGGTATTTGGATGTGATGCATATGTACATGTTCCAAAGGAGAAACGAACCAAGTTGGATAGTAAATCTGAAAAGTGCATCTTTATTGGGTATAAGGATAGTTTAAAAGGTTATAAGCTTTGGAACCCAGTCACACGGAAGGTTGTGTACAACCGAGATGTGGTGTTCAGAGAGGTAAAAGATGTTATTAAACATGAAGTCCAACCAAAGAAACTTGAGAAGATAGAGTTTGAGCTAAAGGAGGAAGAATCAGACTCTGCAGCAGAGGAGGAATCAGAAGATGAAGAGCCACAAACTCCGGCTGTGAGAAGATCAGTTCGAGAAAGAAGGCAGCCAGAAAGGTATAGTCCTTCTGCTTTCTATTCAAATTTTGCTTTGTCTATTACTGATGATGATCCCAGAACTGTGAAGGAAGCAGTAGATTCAGAGGATGGAAAACTCTGGAAAGAGGCCATGGTTGATGAAATGGCATCTTTGCACAAAAATGAGGCTTGGGATCTGGTGGAGTTGCCGGCTGGAAGGAAACCCATTGGCAGCAAATGGGTGTTTAAAAAGAAGACAAATGCAGAAGGGAAGGTGGAGAAATACAAAGCTCGGTTGGTAGCAAAAGGATATTCCCAAGTGCTGGGAATTGATTTTGGTGATATTTTTTCTCCTGTTGCCAAGGTAACTTCTATTAGATTACTTTTATCTGTTGCTTCTGCTTTTGATTTTGAGGTAGAATAGATGGATGTGAAGACAACATTTCTTCACGAGGATTTGGAAGACGAAATCTACATGAAGCAACCTGAAGGCTTTGCGGTGAAGGGTAAGAAAGAACTAGTATGCAAGTTAAAGAAGTCTCTGTATGGTAAATTAATTGGTGACCGTATTATTTATCTGGTCTTGTATGTGGATGATATGTTGCTGGTTGGAAATGACAAAGAAATTATCCAGGATATGAAGACCCAATTGTCCTCCAAATTCAACATGAAAGATCTTGGTGCTGCAAACTATATTTTGGGCATGGAAATTAAAAGAGATCGGGAAAAGAGGAAGCTCTGGTTAAACCAGAGGAAGTATGTCGAGACAATACTGCAGAGGTTTAATATGCAGGATAGTAAACCGGTGAAGGTTCCTATTCCTGTAGGCGTGAGGTTATCTACTGAACAATGTCCCAAGACACAAGAAGAGGAAGAGGACATGTCCCATGTTCCATATGCAAGTGCAGTCGGTAGCCTAATGTATGCAATGGTATGTACTAGACCAGACATTGCACATGCAGTGGGAGTATTGAGCAGGTTTATGTCAAAACCAGGGAAAGAGCACTGGACAACAGTGAAGCGGGTTTTCAGATATTTGCGTGGCACTAGTGATTATGGTTTGTGCTACCAAGGAAGACTAGGGTTGGACAGAGTGTTGGATATTCGTGGCTTTGTTGATGCAAACTAGGCTAGAGATCTGGATCAGAGAAGATCTACAAGTGGGTATGTGTTTAACCTATTTCGAGGTGCAGTCAGTTGGATGAGTAAGAAACAATCTGTAGTGGCACTATCAACTACAGAGGTAGAATACATGGTAGCCACTCATGCAAGCAAGGAAGCAGTTTGGTTGCAGAGATTGTGTTCAAGTATGGGGTTAGTACAGGGAGCTATAAGAATAGACTATGATAGCCAAAGTGCAATTTTCTTGGCAAAGAACCCTGCTTATCATTCAAAGACAAAGCACATTGATGTTCAGTATCACTTTGTGAGGGATATGATAGAAGACAAAAAGGTGTTGCTGGTAAAGGTGGACACTTTGAAGAATACTGCAGATGCATTGACAAAATATGTGAGCTCTGAGAAGTTCTCTTGGTGTAGAGAAACAATGGGAATTTCAGGGCTGGAAAAATGACTAAGCTCTCATGTGGCCCCGTGTGGAAAGAAAACAACAAGTGGGACATTGTTGGGTTGTGTTATATTCTTTCCACGACTAACCCACATAGTGAACCGGGGGGTTAGAGGGGGGGCGGAGCCCCCCCTTCGTTGCGCCGATTGCGTAGCAGGGGGGGTGGCAGCCCCCCCTATCTGGGGGGTTTGAGGGGGGCGGGTAGCCCCCCTCTACGGGGCGCGGGGCAGCGCCCCGGGAAATTTATTTTTGGACCCCATATTAGGTTGGGTGAACCTACCTATGGTTTTCGGTCCATGGTTTTGGACGCGATGGTTTTCGGTCCATGGTATTGGATGCTTCGGCATGTATAAATATGTATTGTAACATTGAAAGGAATATAATGAAAAATCAAGCTGGTGGTCCCAGTTTTGGGATCTAGGGGAAAATCTCTGTGTATATGTGTTTTATGTGTTATGCTCTCACATTGTTTATTTTCTGTGTTTTAGAATTCGTATGCAGGTAATTTCTGTACAGGGTTAAAACCTACACTGAAGTGGTTGATTATTTTTATGAATCGTTGTTTCTTTTCCCACTAAATAATGTTTCCATTTTTTAACACTTTCCACTAATGCATAGAATTGTTTATCATAAGTCGGAGAGTTAGCAATTTCTTTAGAAAATGTTTCTTAATGAAACCAAATAGGATTTCTTTTTTGTAATAATATTGCATCCATTGCATACCCACTAGCATCAGTGTCTATTTGAAATGGTTGTTGAAGCTCTGGCAAAGCCAAAATTGGAGCTGTAACAATTTCTGTTTTAAAGTATCAAATATTTTTCGTTGGCTTAATCCCCACTAAAAGGAGTCTTTAGAACTTGTTAAAGCATGAACTGGTGAAGCAATAAAATAGAAATGAGAAATGAACATCCTCCAATACTGAACTACACGCAAGAAACTTCTAACTTCCGTCACATTTTGAGGTCTTGGCCACTTAACAATTACCTCAATTTTAGTTGGATATATTTTTAGTTTACCTCCTCCAACTCTGTAACTAAGATATACTAAGGAAGTTTTTCCAAATTCACATTTAGATATTTTTAGACACAGTTTTGCTTTTTGCAACACATCAAAACTTGTTGAACATGCTTTACATGTTCTTCCCAACTTGAACTAAAAATAAGGATATCATCCTAATAGACTATGAAAAACTTATCAATAAAAGGATGAGAAACATCATTCATCACTCTCATAAAAGTTGTTGGAGCATTGCATAACCCAAATGGCATAACCAAGCATTCGTAAAGCCTATGTCTAGTCACAAATGCAGTTTTCCATATATGATTATCTACAATAGGAATACGATGATAACAACTTCTTAAATCTAGTTTTGTAAAGTAAACAAAATTCTTTAACTGATCAAGAAAATCATCGATTCTAGGAAGAGGATGCCTATTCTTAATGGTGATTTGTTTAAGGCTCTAAAATCAAGATACATTCTCCAATTTTTGTCTTTCTTTATCACTAATATTATCGATGACCCACAAGGTGAAGAACTAGGTTGAATAAAGCCTTTATCAACCAATTCCTAAGTTTTTTGCTTAATCGCTTCATTATCTATGACTAACATATGATAGATGCCAATGTTCAGGTGAGGGGTATCAAATTTTAATTCAATTTCATGTTGTATTTCTTGTTTTGAGGTAAATCTTTTAGTTCTTTAAACTATTCTTTATAATAATCTACTATTTAAACTAATTTTTCCTTAAACTGAGAATCACACCCTTGAAAAGCATCATACTTATATTTAGGTTGTTCTTTAACAATCATGAGAATATACTTTTTACTTCAATTTATAATCATTTTCATCTATCTGACATTGATTAAATCGAAGTCTGTCTGAATTATGTGTGCCCTGATAATGTATTCAATTCCATCTTTAAAGAGATGATAATTACTCTCCTTTCTATGAAATATGGCATCTCAATCATAAAGATACAGAACTACCTAACACAAGTCCACATATATCCAAAGGAATCACATCTAGCTCAACTTCATCAACAAAATTAGTTGTAATTGTAAACCTTAATCGACATTGTTTTGTGACTTACATCTGAGTATTTTATTTCAACCATCCTAAAAAGGGTATGATTTTAGATGATTTTTTGTTTCCAATCCCATTTTCCTTACTAGTTCCTCATAAATTAGATTTTCTTGTGATCCACTACCGAATAATGTGTATATCTTTGTGTGCTTGGATATAATCCTTATCTGAGATAATTCAACTCTCTTATTTTCTTCAATCACATTATTAGATTTTTAAGAACATGCAAAACACGTATAACTAGGGATAGTTTCAAAATGAATACATGTCAGACCCATAGAGGTAATATTCTTTTCATCACCAGAGTCAGATCCCAAATCTTGTTGGATTGCAACATTAGCTTTCATTTCACCCTTATTCTCAAGGATCTTCTTTGGTTTAAGTTTAGGATGAAGCTCCCAACATTTGGAGTCTTCATGTCCAACCCTCTGAGAATGAGTACAAGTAGGCCTTTCTCCTTCCTTCTTTTTTGTTTCTGATTTCTTCCTTTTCAACTAATTATTTCCCTTGCCTTGTTTGAAATATTTCTTCTCTGAATGGTTGAATGATTTATTTGGAAATTTGGACTAAAAAACGTTTGTCGCATGATTCAATATGAATGGCTTGTACACACACTTCATAAAATTCAGTTGGGTTAAACATAAGCAAAGCATGTTGCAAATAAAAATGCAACCTTCCAATATACTTTAACAAAGTTTCTTGTGTGTTTAATGGAATATTAAGTGCTATTTCCTTTTTCCTAAATTCCTATGTAAACTCTTACACACTTTGTCCTTTACCTTGCCTTAAATGTTGCCAATCCATTATAGCATGTTGCATATATCCTAAAGGATGGTATTGCTTTCTAAGAGCCTTAACAAACTTAGACCATGAAGAGATAATTTTACCTTTTTGCTTCAAATTTGATTGAGTTTTACTTTCCCACCAAATCAAAGTTGTTCCTCCCATTCTAACTGTAGCTAACTGAAATTTTCCAGAATCATCAAAAACATTTTGAATTCTACAATACACCTCAATTTTGTTTATTTAGTTATCTAACTTTTTAGATTCATTTCACCATCATATATTGGAAACTCAAACTTAACATGAAGTTTCAAAAAAGGATATTTCTTTTGCTTCTTTTGTGAGTCTAAATATGAACTTGAATGATAAAAGAATAAAGAAGAAGAAGACGAAGATGGAGGAGGATGTTCATTATCATCAGCTTTTTCGTTGTCTTTTTCTCTTTGAGCCTTTAGAAGATGAAGTTGCATCTCTAGTCTTCTTGTCTTCATAAATTTCTACATTCATCCTTTGCATATTAAGGAATGTTTGTTGAAATTGCTCCTCTCCAATGACCTTTGTTTCAGGAGCGTCGCCTTCTTTTGACTCTCCCATCTTCAACTTTTAATACACTTTCCTCTTTCCAATGTCTGGACGTATCTTCTCAAGTTTCCCTTATCCACATCGTAACCTGGATCTAGTCAACGTTCACATTGGAAAATATCCTCCTTATACATGATCGACCTTTCTCTGATACCAAAATATGATCCAAAAACAACAGAATTTACTATTTGCTCAATTTCTTCAAATATTAAGTAAGGCTACTTTTATGTGAATTAATAAGGAAAATGGACATGTATGTGCCTTAAAATTAAATTTGAAATATGTAATTAAACATGAAAAACAGAGAAAAATAAGCAAACATAGAAAACTTGATGACGAAGTTCATCCCTCCAGGACTACATCTCCAGGTCTTCTTCCAATGGGCGTCCGCTGTATTGAAAAATGATCATAAAGTATATTTACATCAAAATTGACTATTCTAGAATGTGCACATATGCATCAGTGACTATTGTCAACTGATAGTCCTCAGCCAAAGCTCTCGAACACAACTTACAGATCTCAAAATGTCCCTATATTGGCCGAGATATGCCTCAAATGAAATTTACAGGAACTCATAAAACAATATTTTCAGCTTCACATTTCATCTCCCCATGGCCTGGGTGCAATGGAAAATCCTTTTATAACCCATTGGTAGGTTCGAGGGACAAAACCGTTGGCCTCCCGATATTTGAATGGAAATACATAGTAAAACGTTATAACTATATGTATTAACATGGTATAAATGCCATATATATGGTTTATGGCTTATAACCATAGTTTTAATTTAGCATAAGACTATTGGTACCACGCCATATATATGATATATGGTCTATCAAAATGTTTTAACATAGTATTCAAAGGTCCGATGATGATACAATATTTGACGTATGGCATTTTCATTATAACCATACTGTAACAATGGGCTCCCTTCGCATATCATATGGTTCATAACACCGGCGGTGCGACATATAAATCATCCTGTTATAACTTAAAGTTTTAACTTTAGACTTTGATTAATCTCCCTACGTGATATGTGGAGGCTCTGCACCATAACATATGGTTTGACTATTGCACATGCCTAGTTTGGAGGTGCATGTTACTTGCTTGGTAGCGCCAATTAAATGATTCGAGGGTTTGGCGAGCCACTATATATGGCGGGCTCTGCCAACCCTTCCCCCGATTATGCCATAACTAAAATTCAAGTATAGTTTTGTGCCCATGTATTAATAAAGAAATGATATGGTATGTTGGTAAAATTTTGTACTATGAGTTCGGTGGTCGTGGGTTTGACCCACGACTCCTCCGCTTGGTTTGACTTGACTCCTACCACATGTCGTACTCTAAGACTTCCATGTTCCCTTTTCTGAGACTACCACTTGGCCTGCTCTAGCCCATATTTTTCTTGTTTGAAAAGAAATTCAAAGTGCATTTTCTCCCTCATATGGAGGCCATTTTGAAAACCGAATATACCATAGGGATTAGCACGATGATCTCTTCGACTTGGCAATAGTTCCATGAGCATATGAGATTGTTGGATTTTGAACATTTTGAGGATCACCCTCGATCAATATGGGAGGAGTTGTTCGTCTGTAAAATGACGTGGATATTCCACTAGACAATTTGTCACAACAAATATGATAATATTATATTAGAAATATGAGATTCTACACCATTACAGTTTATTTAATTTCTAGATCTATAAAATTAACTGTAATTAGTGCATGCATGTAAAATTAAATCAAAGAGAAAAGTATAGAATGAAAAAATAAGCTCACACAAACACAATACACAAGATATTCTCTCTGGTAAACCCTTTCGGGAGAAAACCCAGATAGAAGGTGAAGTCGCTTCAATCTCTATTTCTGTTTGAAAATTTGGCTATAGATAGAAAGAAGTAATGTCTATGGCCTGTGGGTTGTGGGCTGCTACATTGCATAGATCCTATCTATTTTCTCTACCTCTTATATCTCATGGCTATCTTTGCTCGACTATGGAACAAAATTCTCTCGAAAGAATGGAATTCCTTCGTCTCCTAGTGGCCCAGTTATAACACAACCCAATAGCCTACTAGTGGTTAAGTTTGACTACATAAAATCTTAATAGAGTTACAAAATAGACTCTTCTAGAGTCTTTTACATCACAAAAACGTGGCTATCCTTTTCCCATGAATAATGGGGGTTGACACGGCATCCTCCTAAACTATCAATGTGAAAACAAGAAGGTCAACTTCTGAGTGACATAAATTTTGCATACGGACTCCAATTGATGTGATTCTTATGTCGTTGGAAATATTTCTATGTGTCGAATACCATAAAAAGGAGTTTCATTTAGGCAATAAATTTTTAACCCCAAAAACGTCATTTTATGACTCAAAATTCTCCTGGAAGGTTTCAAAGCCTGTTTCACCAAACTCGGTCCTACCGGTAAAAACAGTCCCATGAGCTTATTCCTCCACTTTTTTCACTCCAAATACATTGAGATAGATGAAAAACAATATAATGATCTAATTCAGATAACACCTCCCCATTTTGGGAGGCTTTTTGTCCCTAAAATATTTTACTGAATGAGATGAGGAGATGTTTCCTCCACCTTCTCTCTCATGTACCATTTCACTTTGCCTGGAGGTTGTCCCTTCAACCTAATCTTCCAAATGTCTTGTTTCCCTTGTTTTGTACTTATGGACCTCTTCTGCAAAATTGTATCCTCTGTTAACTCTGCCTGAGCGTCTCGTGGCAAATCCTCCACAGAAGGTAGGACCTATTCCTCTTCCTGATCTAGCGTGGAAGACCCATAGAGTTTCAAATTCTCTACATTTACAATTGAGTAAATGCACATATATGGTGCTAAAATTAGTTGATAGGAATTATCACCCACCTTCTCAAGTATCTCAAAGGGACCATACATTAGAGCCTTGATTTTCTTACCAGGCCCCTGCAACCTTTCCTTGTTCAATTGTAGCCATACTCTGTCTCCCACATTGAATGATTTCTCTGTTCTGTGCTGATCATGCCTAGTCTTATACTTCACCTATGACTTTTGCAGTCTTTCCTGTAGCTGTAAATGGATCTGCTTTATCTTCTCTATAAATTTTTCAGCCCTCAAGCATCTCTTTTAATGTCTTCCTTCACTCCTCCTTGCTTCTCATATGCAATATCAAAAGGTGAAGGTGGAAAATATCCAAAACAAGTTTCAAATGGCGACTTTCTTGTAGAAGTGTGGACTGCTCTATTATAAGAATGTTGTATATATACCAGCTTTTCATCCTAGGTGTTTGAGTGCTTCTGGCTGTAACCATTTAGAAGTTGCACCAAAATCCTATTGACCACTTCTGTCTATGCATCTATCTCTGGATGGAATGTTGTAGATCTCTTCAACTTTGTGTCCATCTTCTCCCAAAATGTAGTGCAGAATGCACTGAGAAATCTCGTATCTCTATCTGAAATGATCCTTCTTGGTATCCCAAAGTGTGCCTTGACATGTTCAAAGAACAAGTTTGTTGCTTGTTGTTGGCTGATGGTCATTTTACAAGGAATCAAAACACACATCTTGTTGAACCTGTCAACTACCGCAAACAGTTAGTCATGTCCCTTACTGGTTGTCGGTATACCTCCCACAAATTCCATGGAATTACTTTCCCAAGGAAGAGTAGATACATGTAAGGGATGATACATACTCTATTTCCTATTGCTAGGCTTGTTGGTAGAACAAACCATGCACCCTCTTATGAACCTAGCTACTTTTTCTTACAACATTGCCAATACACATACCCCAACAAGCTAGCCATGATCTTCCCTACACCAAAGTTCCCTGCAACCTTGGAGGTGTGAGCATGTCTAATCAACTGCAAACGATCACCTTTAGGAACACACAGCTTATCCAGTCTGTACAGTAACCCATCCTGGAGATGGTAGACAACGACATTGTCGCCATCATGCACATGAATCTAATTGTAAAACTACTGATACACCTCCTTGAAGTCCTCATCTTCTAAATATGTCTCATTGTATGCATCATGGGTGAATGGATCCATGTGCATAAGAGTCCCCAATGATGTAATCTTTGATGTGGGTGGCCTTGACAGAATATCGACCAACTTGTTTGTGTTGCCCTTCTTATACTTGATCATGAAATGAAACTTCCATAAAAACCCCATCCACTTGTAATTCCTGGTCTATTATAGCTTATTCTCGGCCTGCAGGTACTGTAATGACTGGTGATCCATGTAGATTATTATCTCATTTCCCATCAATTAGTGCTTTCACTTATTCAAAACTTGCACCATGGCATAGATCTCCTTATCACAGCTAGGGTAGTTAAAAACTACCCCATGAAATATTTCAGAATTGTAGCAAACAAGCCTTCCTCCTTACATCAAGACATCTCCCAAATCATACCCACTTGCATCCGTGTCCACTTCAAAGGGTTGTTGTAAGTTTGGTAATTCCAAAATGGGTGCTTCACTGATATTTTTCTTTAACTCATTGAAAGCCTTCTGTTGCCCTTTTCCCCACTAGAAACTCTTGCACATGTTGTTATGTGTGGAGCGATGCTACTACCGCTTAAAATGAGGCTATGAATTTCCTCAAGTACTGTGTTTCTCCAATGAAACTCCTAACCTCAATAACATTAATAAGCATCGAACCTTTCATGATGGCCTCCATATTAGAAGGTTCTACCTTCAATTGTCCTCCACAAATCACATATCCCGAAGACACCAAGGAATGATGCTCAAACTAACACTTCTTAAGATTTGTTGGCATCTTGTGCTTCTTCAGTGTTTCCAAAACCCACACCAAATGTGAAATATGCTCCTCCCAGGTAGCACTATATACCCGTATATCATTCAAATTTACCATCAAAAATGAAAATATAAAAGGGCACAGTACATGAGTCATTAATTTGATAAATGTAGATGGTGCATTACATAGGTCAAAAGGCATAACTAACCACTCATACAAACCTTTCCTAGTTTTGGGGGTGGTCTTCCATGTATCTTAGTCTTTGATTCAGACCTAGTGATATCCAGACTTTATGTCTAGCTTGGTGAAATACTTTTCTTGCTACAACTGATCTAGCAGATCGCCTATCCTATGTAGGGGGTATCTGTTCTTGAGTGTGATTTTATTCAATGCCTTGTAATCTATACACATCCACCAAGTCCCATCCTTCTTTAGCACAATGATGATGGGTGACCGACATGGTGATGTACTCAATCTAATGACACAATGTTCCAGTAGCTGCTACAAATTTTTCTTCACCTCACTTTCTTCTATAATAGACTGATTGTACAACCTAATATTTGGCAATGGGGAGTCTAGTAATAGTTTGATCTCGTGCTCCACTTCTCTCTTAGGGGGTAGCCCTTTAAGCTCTTAGAACATGTCCTTATATACCTATAACAACTCCTCTAATTATTTTTTTTGTTTCTTAGTACACCCCTCTATGGATGTCTTGCCTCTTATTGACTCATCGACAGAGTTATTTTCTCTTAAAAACAATAAAACATACTTCTTGTTGGAACCGATCCATTTCTTGGCTTGGTTGGCACTTACTAATGAAATTTTCAACCTGCCTCTCTACACATTGATGATGAATGATTTTCCATCCTTGATGAGTTAGTACTAGTTAGCTCTCCTCATGAATATTGCATCATTCATGTACATGTATCGACTCTCAAACATGAATCCACATACATCAATGAGAACCACATTCAGATCAACTTCATCAATAAAATCAGCAATGATAGAAAATATAATTTTACCTTTTTTGTTAACTTCAACTCTACATCCTTATGTACCCATCCTAGTGGATATGGGTTTGGATGATCATGAACTTCCATCCCTAACTTCTTGAATAGATCTACTACAATGAGATTTTTTTGCGATCTTGAGTCAAATGGAGCATCAATCTTTGTCTTCTTGAACTATACTGTTAAATGGAATAGTTTGGTCATTTCTTTATCTTCCTATTGCCTAAAGTCTACTCAGATTCACCTCCTTCTATACTGATGCATAGAACAGTCCATTCAAAATGAAAAGAATAGCCCATTCAAAGTGCAGGTGCATGGGGAGACAAGACGAGACAAAGATCTTGAAGGCAATTCCATAGAGGATTTGGGTAGAATTGCTAGGAGATAAAAGAAGCTGGTAAGAGTTTCTAAGTGAAAGAAGAATGTGGTACGACCTTGAGTAATTCCAATAGGGATTGGACAAAGAGGACAGTTGTGTTCTTAGAAGATGCAGATGAGTTGAAGCCTAGAAGGAGCAAAGGGAAGTGCTCAAAGGAGGCTCCAGAGATAGAGAACCAAGTGCTTGCCAAAAGACCAAGTACAGAGGAGAGCTTGGTGAGGTAAGTGGAAGTAGGGAGGACTTGTTGTTGTAGAGGCTTTAGTGCAACTCATAGTGAAGTGAGTGAGGAACTGATAGAGATGGAAAGGATGATGACTAGTGACATTCATAACAAAGGTTCTGAAAGAGATCATAACAAAGGAAAAAAGAAGAAGGATGCCAAGGCAAATGGCATGAGAATGAGTGATGAAGAATATGATAAAGAAATGGCTGAGATAGTATTTGAGCTTGAAGTATTTATGGAGATGCTACAGGGAAATGAAATGGACCAGAAATATGGTTATGTCATGAGAAAGAAAGTGAAGTGGCAGAGGCTACAAGAGAAGAGGAATCAACAAGTGAATATGCAGTTAATAAAGGAGCTAAGGGAACTTGAATAGATTTTGGATGAAAAATTGGAAACAGAGAAGTTTGAAATAGTTGAGCTACAACAAAAGGGAGATGTTGAAGAAGATGTTGAAGTTTTGATATGTGAACCAAAATGTGGACCATTACTTTTTGAAAGTGATGAATTTCCAACAGAGTTGGATCATATGAATGATTTAGAGTAGCCAGAAGACTTGATGACTGAAGCATCAAATGAGACTGTAAGGACTTGTGATTTTAAAAATAATAATTTGTGTATGGTTGTAGGTTTGGAAGAAAATAGGAAGTCTTTTTAAACTGTCAAAAACATGAAAGAATACCTTCTAGAAAATCAAAGTTTTGAAGTAGAATATGACAAGGAGACTGGAAAAGAAACAGTTCACTACAGTGAACAAGTGCAAAGAGGCATCATTAAAACAAATGGTGTTGGAGCAAGACTTGATGACAGTCTCAAGAGTTCTTTGAGTTTGAATCAACATACTAATGTCCTGACAGAGGAGTTAAAGGAGAGCTCAGAGCAACATACTGAAATGTTTCCAGAAGAAGAAGAAGATGTACAAAGGCCTTATATTTTTTATTTTGATAATCGTCTTATGCGTGAAGATTTTGTTGCAAAAACTAGAACATATTTGGCACAGGTGGACAACCAAATGAAAGAAGAAGAGGGAGAACATCTATTGAAGGATGTTAAGAAACATTTAGTAGAGTAAGAAGGACCATGTGATGATGGGTCAATAGCAAATGAAGAAATGGGAGATTGTGTAAAATTTCCAAAGTTTACTCCAAATAAAATCTGAGCTATATAGAGAATTAAACATTCAAACGTGGAATTTGGAAGAGCAGAGGATAAATGTTCAAGATAAATTGTTGATTAAGGATGACAAAGAAGTTGTCATAAATGAAAGACAAGAAGAAGTTGATAAGTATATAAAACAGAAGTATAAAATTATGCTGAAAGACAATATGACAGCAGTTGAAAAGGTGCAAGACAATAGTGAACAAGAGAGTAAGGATAAAGGAGTGGCAGTAGTAATGGAAATCCAATGATTAAGAGTTTAAGACAATCAACCGACAAATGATATACTGGACAAGGAAATTGAGTTGATAAGAAGGTTAATGATGAAAGTGTTTCAGAAGAAGATAACAGCAAGAAAGGAGAGGAGCGATAACAAGAGGAAGATAGCAGTAGACTATGAAAGCATGGCATGTGGAGCATTACAGTATAAGGTATGGAGACTTGGAGAACAACAACAGACAACAATAGTAATAGAACAATTAACAAGAAAATACATATTACAAAATAAAGCCTGGGATCTAGGAGGAATCAATTATCCAGAATTATGACCAGGTGGTCATAAATTTTCTTACATGGGGAGTCTAATACAGGAGCATTTAGCTCAAGATTATCATTGTTTAGTAGACATAGGGGGTCTTATGTTTCATGGAATTTGGTTTCCTAAGTATTGAATTAATGTAATTATTAAGGGTTTTGAGTGATTTTAATGAGAATAGGATTTATATGAATATTGTAAGACATATTTGTAAATATTCTCGCATGTAGGAGAATATGAGAGATTTAGGATAGTTGAGAGAACTAAGGGATTTGAGAATTGATTGTAAAACACAGATTAGGAGTTAGTTCATGATTTTGTGGATTTGAGAGAATCCATAGCGATGAGGAAGAGATTTTAGGATTTTGTTGAGAGGCTTATTGATCTAAACCAAGAATTGGTTTTAAAATCCTTTTGTATAAATGTCAGCCAAAAAAGGCATAGATGAGATCGTGAGATAGTTAGACAGTTAAGCTAACTAGAGGGTGACTATAAGCCTATGGGAAAATTGTAAATAGAGGCCACTGACATTAGAAAATTAGGACAAAGATAGTGAGATTGTGCAAATGTTTGCTTATATATACATAGATTAATTCTAAAATTGGATAAATGTTTGGTTTGAGTATTGAATGATGAATTATGAATGAATCAGAGTATTCTGTATAACATATGTGGGCAGGCAGAGTCTGGGCGAATACATAAAGGAGAAGAATGATATAGACGATCGAAATGGACCTTTGAAATGATTCGAAGGATCAAAGTGAAAGCTCTGGGGGGGACAGTAATGAAAGAACACACATACTTAAGCATAGGAGGAATTGTGCAGCAAAACAACGAAGGGCGAGAAACCTTAGAGTAATCTAAAACCATAGTCGAACTGAAGAAATGGCGTACAATCCAAGTGAAATGAGGAATGAGGAAGTAAAGTATTGATACATAGTAACCGTTGGATCTAACAGATCAATGGATAGGATTAAGTCGTAGAGAATGGGATAAGTGAAATCGCATCGCAACATATCTCAAGAGTTAGTAAAGCGGCCTTAAGCGATGGATGATTGCGACATGCAAAATCATTATCAACCGTTGGACCAAATGTTCTGATCAATGATTGAGAATCATTGTTAAATATCACATCACAATGTTTCAATTATGAGGGACGAACCATCAGCCATAAGCAATTGTGATGTTCAACATTGCGAAGTTTGATGTAAGCGGAATGAGAAGATTTGCGACATGCGATGAGAGCGGACTCGAGAAGGTAATGGATGCATTTTATGGTATTTGGAATCCAGGTTGTGTTATTGCATATCAGGTAGAAAGGAGGAAGGTATGTTGTGTTATCTACGAGATTTCAATTGTGATTTAGATAAAGCTAAGTCTTGAAAAACATGCCAAAGCAGAGGAATCAAGAAAATGTATGGTTTACATATGTTTGGTGTGTATTCTATTATAAAAGTTTTATAATAGTATTAAAGCGCCGATAGATGATTTGTGGGTTAAGTCTGCGTATGACCCAAAGTTAATAAAGGATTATGGGGTTTACTTATATGTGTGGGCATTAAGATTAATGAAGGTTTAATGAAAGCTTAATGATAGTGGATGTATAAAGAGCACTGATATTAAAGGCTAATAAAAGGATTATAAAAGTCATTAAGTCCCAATGATAAAAGGATTGATTAAGGGTTTATCCGTGGTCAGTTTGATAAATCATTCCACCGAGTTGGAATAAAAGGGGCCTTAACCATTATGTATTGAATATTTGACCCGGCAGGTCATATTAATTCCTGGGGAAAAGTGGTTTATGCATTTGAATATACATAATGTGAGTAAAAGCAGGTTTTCCTACGTCAGTCAGTACTAGTTCGCTCTCTTCATGAATATTTCATCATGCATGTACATGTATGGACTCCCAAACATGACTCCACATACATCAATGAGAACCACATCCAGATCTACTTCATCAATAAAATCAGCACTGATAGAAAATATAATTTTACATTTTTTTGTTACCTTAATCTCTACATCCTTATGTACCCATCCTAGTGGATATGGGTTTAAATGATCACGAACTTCCATCCCCAATTTCTTGAATAGATCTACTGCAATGAGATTTGTCTATGATGCTAATTCAAACGGAGCATCAATCTTCATCTTCTTGACCTGTACCATTACATGGAAGAGTTTGGTCATTTCTTTATCTTCTTGTTGCCTGAAGTCTACTCAGATTCACCTCCTTCTATACTGATGCACATACGATATTCTCATCCACATATGAGTTTCCTTCAACTTGGTTGCTCGAATCAGTGGCCATGATATTATTCTCCTTATTATATTTATTCTTGTTCTTCTGGTTTAGCTCTAGATGAAATGTCCAACACTTCTCCTCTATATGACCATCAATGTTGTAGTGGTTGCAGTGGTTGCTAAGATCTTTGCACTAGTGTGTTGTCGCTATCTCATTTTCATATTTTCCCCCTTTTATCTTCTTCTTCTCATCCTTAGAAGAGTCTCGTTTCTCCTTTTTCTTCCATCCACTTGATTGCGCTCTTTTCAGGCCTATGTTCTCTAGGTACTGTGCCTATACACAAGCCTCTTCCACTATTCTGGGCTTGAAAAACATCACCTGCTCATGCAGATGGTAGTGTAGACCCACCAAATACTCTAGGAGTACATCTGGGTTCTTTCGAGGGATACCAAACATTATAGCCATATTTCTAAATTTGGTGGTGTACTCCTGCATGATTTGCCCTAGCTTTTTCCTAGAGTAATTCCATCGGATCCAGTGGCCTTCCACATACCTAATGGGATAAAACTATGACCTAATGAGGGTTTTGAAATCCTTCCACTTAGTCACTATAGGTTCTCCCTCCAACCTCAACATTTTTGTTTGTCTCTCCCACCAACTTAGTACATGGCCCTCCCATTTCAGCCACACGAATGAGATCTTGTACTGTTTGTAGATCTGATGGACACTGAAATAAACTTCCACTTTCTACAACCAGTGGTTCAACTTTAGAGCATCAATTTCACCATGGTATGGCTTGATATCTACTTATGCTTCAAATTTAAACATGGATTGGTTCACAACACTCGAACTTGGTTGATCTATTTTGGATTATTTCTTCGATTGGTTATCTGAGTCTTCCCGATCTCCCGGTCCCCCTTCTGATTTTTTCTCTACATCCAAACCCCCTTCTTCTCCAAATATCCCCATATTATTTCTTAGGGATTCCATGATGAGGTTTACATTATGGTTTATATCCACGACTTGATCTTTGAGCCACGAAAACCTCACCTTTACAGGATCACGAGGTTCGTTTACAAATTTGTCACCCATGATTAGGATTTTACGATTTTTGGCCTCGCCGTTATAGATTCCTGCAATCTCCATAAAACACACAAAGAAGCCTCCTCTGATACCAAATGATCCGTAAAACTCCATGGATATTCCAGAAGACAATTTGTCACAACATATTTGATAATATTATAATAGAAATATGAGATTCTACACTATTACAGTTTATTTAATTTCTACATATGTAAAATTAAGTGTAATTAGTGAATGCGTGTAAAAATAAGTGAAGAAGAAAAGTAGAGAATGACAAAACAAGCTCTCACACACACAATACATAAGATATTCTCACTGGGAAACCATTTTGGGAGAAATCCCAGCTAGAAGGTGAGGCTACCTCGCTCTCTTTCTCTGTTTGGAAATATGACTACAAATACAAAGAAGTAATGTCTATGGCATGTAGGATGCTACAGTGCATAGATCCTTTCTTTCTTATCTACCTCCTATCTCTCCTAGCTATCTTTACTCAACTATGGAACAAAATGTTATTGAAAGAATTGAATGCCTCTTCCTTCTAGTGACCCGATTATAACACAACCCAATAGCCTACTAGTGGTTAATTTTGACTACATAAACTATTAACTAGAGCTATAAAATAGAATATTCTAGAGTATTTTACATCACAAACACCTAGCTAGCCCCTTTTGCATGAATAATGGAGGTTGATGTGGCATCCTCCCAAACCATAGGTGGGAAAACAAGAAGGTCAACTTCTGAGTGGCATAACTTTTCCATACAGAATCTGATTGACATGATTCTTGCATCGTTGGAAATATCTTTGTGTGTAGCATAACATGAAAAAGTGTTTGACTTTTATGGAAAATTCCCCCCCCCCCCAAAAAATGTCATTTTATGCCTCAAAACACTCCTAGAGTATTTCATACCATGTTTCACCAAACTGGGTCCCACCGGTAAAAACAGTCCTATGAGATGATTCCTCCACTTTTTCTACTCCAAATACATCGAGATAGATGAAGAACAATATAATGATCCAATTTAGATCAGTTGTAATACTTGTATTAGTTCGATCGATCTAGTGAATAGGGTCCTCATTGGACTCGATATGCTCAAGGAAATGGAGCATGAAATCTAAATCATAAAAAAAAGTTGAAAGTGGCACAAGATAGGAAGAAAAGCTAGGCATATCAACATAGGGTGAACAAATAATTCTCATTTGAGAAGCATTTTTATCTAAGAATTAAGCCTAACAATATTTCCCTAAAGATTGATACATGCGCTAATTGGGCACCATTGTATTTTGGTCCTTGTGAGATCCTTGAGAGGATTGGACCAATGGCATATAGGTTGGCCTTACCCCCTTCAATCAAAGTTCATGATGTTTCCCATGTTTCTTTACCTAAAATATATGTGCAATATTATAATCATGATATTGATTTATTTGTGCTACAGCTGGAACGAAAGGGATAGTTCCAGCTAGAACCAACATGCATTCTAGACTGGAGGAGCATCGTGCTTCAGAATTGAGCCATATAGCAAGTCAAAGTGTAGTGGAAGCACTTTGGGCAGGAGAAGGGCACTTGGGAAATGGTTGATTCCATGAACACTAATTATCCATTTTTATTTTTTGGTTAAGGAAAATGTGTATATGGCTGTAAATCTTGTATAGAGCTATGTACAAAGCTCCATAAAATAAGATGTGTTTGTATTTTATTTTTGTTGTGCATATGGGGAAAGGAACGCTAAGGGAGGTACCTTCCCTCATGTGGGAGGTGTCTGTGACAACCCCACCTATGGTTCTCTCATAAAATTCATTGTAAATATTTCAACAAAGACAAAATTTAAAAGGGAGACTTGGTCAAAGTGACACACATTCCAAAGTTGAGGAGGAGGATTATTTTTTTTCGATGTGAGGTTTCCTTCTGCATAAAATATAATTTTTTTGGACAACCATTAAAAGTTGGTTGGTGCATGATTTTTATGGATTGGTTATTAAATTAAATGGGTCACAAAAGAAAGTATACATGCTCATGTGCTTCAGAAACATGATAAGGAAAGAGGATAGGAAAATTTATGAAAGACTAGACTGGGCAAGACAACAAGGATGAGGATGGGAACTTGTGATTAACAAGAAATTAGAAACAAAAAAAAAGGTGGACTCTCTCATTCACTCATTCAGGGAGAGAAACCATTCGAAAATTAATAAAAAGGGAGCCAAGCATAACAACAACTCTCAAAACAGAACTGAAGGGGATTGGTCTTCTAGTTCCCTAGAGGTTGTGTGTTGGAATACTAGTCCCTAGAGCCTTGTAATAGCTAGGGGTCCTTGGAGGCTATGGGTTGAGATAGGTATCTCTAGAGCCTTATAACAACTTAGGTGTAGCAACCCTTGGTTGATTTTTTATGTAAAAATAATAATAAAAAGGTCATGGGACATGTATTCCAAACTAAGCTTGGGAAAAATATATTGATGGGTGTAACTAGTGATTAATTTATGGTCATTAAAATTGGCAAAGGAATTGGGAAAGGAAAAGTGGTATTAATTGACATTTTATGTATGAAATAAAGGAAAATAGGAGAAAAGGGAGATGAAAGGTCACAAATTTGCATGAGAGGGAAATTGAAAGAAAATTAGGAAAATAGAGGCCTCAATGATAAAAAGGCTTATGAGGATTAGTTCATAACCTTTTGTCAATCTAGATTTGTAGTTCTCTTCTATTCTCTCATTCTCTCATACTCTTGCACATTTAGAGAAATCTTGGAGCACTTGGGAATTCACTTGATATGGAGAAACAAGGCAAATGAAAGCAGGAAAGCATAGGAAAAAAGTTTGATCAACAACTACCATGGGATTGCTTTGTTGAAAATAGCAATAAGAAATGCTAAAAATAGCATTTAGTATATTCCAATTTTAGTTTTTCCTTGAATTAGAATTGTGAATTAAAATTCGAATTTAGTCTCACCAACTTCTTGAAAAATAATTAATTAATTCATCTTGAATTAATTAGTTGGAGAAATTCAAGCTAGAAGTCTTTGTGAAGTCATGCAAGAGTTATCCCTTTGATTGAGGAGATTATCCCTTAATTAAGGAGATAAGGATGAGTTGTATTTGAGTTGTAATTAGTTAGTTCAGTTAACTGAGTTAAGTCCAGTTAAATTAGTTCCAAACAGTTTGAGAAACTAATTAAGACTTCAGTCATTTAATGCATCCATGCATGAAACTAGTGTATAGATAACTAAAGATTCTCTCATAAATAACTCATGCATGTCAGTTCAGACAAAGACCTAGTTGAGATTAAAGACAGGTATAGTGTACTATCAGTTGGAGGAATTTTCCTATAAAGGAAACTCATCCATGTATAGGGAACAAGGTTCCTTGATGATTGCATAGTTTTACAAGGTGTGAGAACAGTGTGAGTGATCAGTGTTACACTTGGTAACAGGAGGATCACCCAAGAGAAACTTCGCAAGGAAATAGGACGCTTGAGAAGGCTTGTGAGAAGCTTTGTTTTCCCGTGTGCATCCAGGAGGATTTTACTGAGAGCTGACTAGCTGTGAGAGCTAAGGCTTTGTAAAATATTGATGTATTTCCACCTTGTATGAGAATACAGATAGTGGGTTTTTTAGCTGAGGCTTTCCCCTGAGTGTTTTCTGTGTTTCGTGTGTATGGATTCTTCTTCTTATGGTTATATGTGTTCAGCTCTGAGTCGAATCAATCTTTAAGATTTTGCAAGTTTGATAGTAGAAGTAGATTATTGTATTTTTCTTTGGTATATTGCATTATCGAGTTAATATACAATCATATTTTCTACATAGATATCAGAAGTAGATTTGCAGAGAATTTGTAGGAAATTCTACATGCTTTATAGGTAATTGATTTCATGTTTTATTTCCTTATTGATTTTTGGATGCATGGTCTATGCATGCAAATGTTTTGGCTATGCATTTTCATTGGCATGGATACTTTTCTAGATTAAGAGTGGTTTTAGCCTTGCCTTGCAATTTTCTGGATAATCATGGCGTTGTGGATTTTTTCCACTTGATTTTTTTTCTCGTTGGTGATTGTGTTCCTTATGGTTGCGGGTTGGAAGAAATGCTCTGGAAGCCCTAGGACAACTTGGGTTGAGTTACTAGTACTGGAGCTTAGGTTGGGACAAATGCTCTAGAGCCCTTGTTGGGTTCAGTTACTAGTCCACGGAGCCATGTTGGACAAATGCTTTGGAGCCTTGGAAGGTTGTGGATTGAGTTACTAGTTCTCAGAGCCCTAGAAAACTTGTGTACGACCAATCTAGTTTGTGTTAATGATGTCCGGCTATCGAACTAGAATCACTATGGTTGAGGGATGAGGTGGTTTGGCTTTTGAAGCCGTGGTTTGGTTTTGTCTTGGTTTATTCCATGAGATCCCACATTAATACTTGGAATATGGCATGAGGGTGATTGGATGAAAGAGAGATTCCCTTCAGCCCAATCTATGGCCGCGTGGTACATGGAAGTCCCTGACTTGGTTGGTAATTTAAGATATTAATAATAGTTATTATCTTACTATGGCTTATGTATACTTGTGATGATTGTATTGGTAGTATTATAGCTGAGTTTCCATGGTTTTTATGTTGATTATTTCCTGGTTATATGTTGGTTATATGATGTGTTATACCAATGGCTCTTTACATGTTTTGAATTTATTGAATGGTTGATGATTGCATGGCCTAACAAGTGTTATTGCAACTATGTGGAGAGTGTATAGAGCCTTCTTGATGATTCTCAAACGAAAGTTAGACTAATATAGTCATATATGCATTCATGACTTGCAGCCTTTATGTTTGCCATGTGTTTGATGGAATGTCTAGTGTGTTCTAGGCAGTCTAGGTCAAGTTTTTTATTTAATTTTATATGTCTAGCTTTGTCATCGAGTAGATTATGATTCTAGAAAGTCTAAAAATGTTATGGTGAGTTTATGATGATTCTTGGTGAGCTTCTTGAATTATTGAATATATTTGTATTTATAACCTAAAAGTATTATGCACACAAGTGTTTCCATAAATGAGTAATTTGGACTTCCAACTTCCCAGGTCATAACTTTGGCATACAATTTTTGTTTGACTATAATAATACTTTGTTTCAAAGATCTCCATGATGAGGCTAAGAACAAATCCTACACAATATAATTTGGTACCTTTCTGATCTCTTTTTTTCCCTAAAACTGTTGTTTAGACCCTCAAGACGACCTCAAAGGTTTAGAACCCGACAAACTACAAAAATAATAAGTTTTTTAAACTTAAGGAAACACTCTGAAAAAAATAGTGTTGCGTCAAGTTAGGTTGAGACCAGTGTGATCATGTATCAGTGGGTGTTTATAATCAGTTATGGACATGTGTACCTCATTTTCCATAAGTGCATCCTGGAAATAAGGTCTCACATAATAGCTCTCATCTCACGTTTACCATGCAAAGTCGGTGAAAGTGGGTAAATATGGGGTGAGGCGGTTACATTACATTCCTTGGAGGCTGTGGTTTGAGATATAAATCTCTAGAACCCTATAATAACTTTTGTTCCCTGGAGGCTGTGGGTTGAGATAGAAATATTTGGAGCCCTGTAACAACTTGGGTCCCTCAAAGGTTCTGGCTTGAGATAATAGTGACGATAACCTAAGACAACTTGGGAAGATATCAATCCTTGAGTTAATATCTCGAGAGATAATCCCTGAAGTTCTTTATGTTTTCACTTGAGTGTGATATTAGATTCTGTACTTCATGGGAAGGAGGTGAATCCTTGGTATTAGTCTTGAGGGTGGAGGTGGTGAACCTATGGATTCCCTAGACATTGTTTATTGTACCAAGAAACTTGTGGGATTGAGGAAAGAAGTCCTATGGAGTCTTTGTTCTAGCTAGTACTTGGTGATTCAATCCTTTGAGAAAGCCCCCCCTCAGTCTGTAGAATCTAGCTCGAGGTTGACCACTATAAGTGAGTTTAGCTACAATTGTCTATGGTTGGGTAGAGATACTTTCTCCCAAACTTAGTTTCCTTGCAAATTTAAATATAAGTATTCTTTTGTACTTCTTTATATGATACTGATTTTATGATGCATTTATAGTATGAAATGGATTCTGATTTCTGAACTATAACGATGATATTAATTTAATGAGTTTGTGGCTACAACTTTGTTTGGAAATGACACTTAATGTTGTGATGAAATCATGTATGTAAAATATTACATCCCTAAGACGAATGAGGTTTTTATATAAGTTAAGAAAGTTTGTGCTTTTGGACTAGAAATGAAGTGTTGTAATGCCTGTTGCTGTTATTTATAACACACATATACATATTATACAATGTGTGATGTTTATATAATAACAATGGTTATGTTGCAACCCTGAACTGGAAATTTGTCTGGTATAAATTATTGAACAATATTGTTAACAATGTATATAAAGTAACACCAAAAAAATTATGTAATGTTACTGGCAATGAAATAATCCATGACCATCTTGATTGAAACCAGGAAGCATCATGCTTCAAAATGGTTTCCATTAATATAAGTTGATTACATAGAAGGTTGTTTATTTAATAGGGTCTCAGAATACACATATATATTCATTTGCTTAGTTACAAGCCTTGTGATAATGCATAAGAGGTGTCACATTAAATCTAAAAGAGTTATTTTCTCTTTTATGTACAGTAATAGACTGAATCCCTTGCATGAAGGCTTAGTCATCGCTGCATTATAAAATATATGGATGTCTTCCACTAGCCTCACAGCGTAGATGGTTAGGCCCACGAAGCCCCTACATCACACCATGGAGCTTCTTACAAGACCTCTTTGATTCTGGAGCAGTTGACATGTGGTAGGAGAGGTCAAGTCCTTTTAGGAATTAATCACATGTCCTCAACCGAAGTGGCTACAGGAGCGCCTATGCCTATGTGCCTGAAATTTCCATGTCTCAATACGGGAAACGTCAGAGGGATAAGAAATCATTGGAGTGGATTTTTCCCTATCTCAAGAGGGGTAGCATGCGTTAGCAAACCAATTTTTCCATCGTCGTCACCGATTGTTGATGTCATTCTTGAGGACTACAAATCTCTATGGCAGATCCATGGTCAAAATGAGTATCCAGAAGTAATCAATGAAGATTTGGAGCAAGCTCACACAATATGCATTGAAATATGAATCAAGCACATTACACAAGGCTTAGCATGGTTCCCTTGGTCAAGGCATGGAAAAGTTTGAGTGCAAGCTATATACATTGTAGGAAGGGTAGAGCCCTAAACTTATAAGATAATTCTAGATAATTTTATCCAATAACTAGACGAAACCTTAGTTGTGGCATCCACAGATTGGCACGCCTAATTTCCCTCTAAGGCAACTAGAAGAGAATAAGATGACGTTGTTTAGAGGTAAAAACTGGGAAGGTTCAACATGGAGGTTTTCTTTGCACAACGATGGGATTGGCTAATATGACATCATTCATGATGAGTTGTATGACACACCAGCCCAATTGTCCTATCATTGGTTGGAGGTGGTGCCCACAAGACAATGCAACCTGGTGGCTCGAACCCAGAGGAATTGTGGGCACACCCAAATAAAAAGATGGAATCATGTTAGTTGGGATGCTAGTAGCCATGCTAGCCTAGTGGTTATGTTATTGGCAAGAGGTCAACCCCCTAATATGTTGGCCCATTGTAGTCAACCCGACGGTATGAGGAAGTGCAGTGAGGGAAAGTGCCAAGATAGAATCGGTAAGATGAAGTGTGCTTGATAATCATACCATTGGCTAGAAGGGTGGCCCACTAACCTTGTGGCCCAAAGGCTTTACCTTGGAAGAACAGGAGGATGCATAAAGGGGAGTTTAGACATAGAATGTGTGGGATGACGTGTGCTGGACAGTTATTCTATTCGCTAGAAGTTGAGCATGCGGGGTCGGGCCAAGAGGGCCTCCACATACACCTGAGTATGGAATGATTGGTGTAGAAGAGGCCCACTTTCCACATAAGCTCGACATTCCCTGCCTGGAGGTGAAAGGGGAGAAGTTAAGGAAGGAGTCAGGGGGTGATGAGTAGGCTGACGTAGATAAGACCTCATGGAGAGGAACATCATCTCGACTACTTATCGATTGGTTCGGGACCGACCCCACTATCCACGCAAGCATAGTAGAGGAGCTAAACAAATAACAAATGAGAGTTTTGGGGTAAGGGTGTCGAGACGATGACACCAAGTGGGACCTTCCTTAGTTAATCAAAATGAATAGTAGAAGGAGTTGTCAGGATCGTGCATCGGGGTGAGCTAGCACAAGATGATGAAGCAATGTCTCTCATGGACCAATCAGAAGTGGGGTGGGTAGAGGTAAAGCCCACAAATCACGTTATTGCGACACCCTACCTTAGTGATGTCAATAAGAGGAGGGGAGGGGTGACACAATTTCCCTAGAGTGTCAAATGGAACACCATTAATAAGTATCGTTGGATGCAGGAGTCGAAACCTTGAGTTGGAACCTAATTTTGCCACCCGTTCCAAATTAATTGTCGAGCATGTTAGCTTGGTGCAATCCAGCGCACATCACTTATCTCCCTTCGATTTTGAGAATTGTCAGATTGGGTGAGTAAGATGTGGAACCTATAATGTACTGTAGTTACAATAATAATAATAATAATAAATAAAATAAAAAAATAGTAATACACAAGTGAATAAATAATAAATAAATAATAAAGAAAATAACAATAACAATAAATAAGCAATAAATAATAAATGAAATATAATAATAGTAAATAAATAATAAATAGTGAAGTGCATATCATAATATTAAATAATAAAGTAAAGTTTTAAATAAAGATATATAAAAATACTAAAAATAAGTAAAGTTAACAAAAAGTTAAAGGATAATAATAAAGGAAGAAAGAGTTAAATTAAGAGAAATATTGTATTAAAGAAAAACTTAAAATAAAGAAATAAAAATTTGCATGTTGACCCCTTTCTATTCTTCGAGCTATTTGGTCTATTTAATGGATGATAAGAAGCATGATATTTTCATTCTTTCTATTGGGAAAAAAATGTTGTGAGGAAAATTATCGCTCTATAGTAATACGTTTACTGAGAGCTCGGGGGTGGGGAGTTGTAGAAAGATTATGTGTAGTTGAGCCTACAATTGGGCGGATAGTCACCCCCAAACATTGTTGTGGTTAGCAAGATTCAAATAGCTTTCAATTACAAAATCACAAGTAAGGGATATCATCACTACAGATAAGTTGTATATGCTTATGTTTTCCGAAATTCTATACTAATTAATTGAATAATTTTGTGTTGATCACATAAATTGATGTAATTAACTACGTATTTAATCTCATGTCGCTATATATGATATCAAAGCAAGAATCAACTCTATGAGACTTCTAAATAAAAATTGAGAAAAAAATATACTTAATTAAATTTACCAATAATTTTACCTTTAATAATATAATAAATTTGAAAAAATAAATACAATAATTTTATATATATATATATATATCCTCGAAAATATTATATAATTATATATATGCATAATATGATAACATTGATTTAAAATAATTCTATTAAATGTAAACTTTAAATGCTATGCCTTATAATTATATAATATTATAATATTGATTTAAAATAATTCTATTAAATAGAAACTTTATTACAATTATATACATGCATATATTCATTTAAAATAATGCCATTAAATATAAACTTTAGATACCTCTTTTTTACATGCATTTATTGTGTGCATGCATACTTTGAATATATTATAATAATTCTTATATTTAAAATATATATTTGCCTTTTCTCTTTTAAAAGGTAAAAATAAAAATTCTAAATTGACATCAACTGAGACGTATAAAAGGAGAACTAATATTCAGGAAAAAGAATCTTTTATATAATTATATTTAAAATAATTTTCAAAAAGAAATTCCATGATGAACTAAAATTTATAAAACTGAAATCATCTTTCATGAGAAAGAAATATATGAAGTTGACCAAAAAAAAAAATGGAGGCTCCCTGTCACGCCCCTACACTTGCGGTAGTTTTCCAACCGCTTGTAGCGAGGTGCGACACCACCGAACGCTTTCTTTTTAACAATACTAACATTCGTGGACTATGCCTACTCCAACATTAACATACTTAGTTTCTGTTTTGCAACCAAGTAAAAGCATTATCCTTTATACTTAATGAAGCCCATACTCATTCATTATCCATATGCAATTAACCGAGAACATCAACAATTGCTAACAAGTATAAAGGGAGGGGCAACTCCCGAACAGTCTGCCCAACAATTTTATTAAGAATATCAGATTACAATACAACAGTGTGTCTTGGCCGAACCAAGTCTCACACTTAACCAATTTTACAATAGACAGGCCACCTGCCTTTTTAAAACATCTTGTGCACCCTTGCACGAAGGGAGGTGCTCACCCGAGCCACCCAAGATCCCTTAGCCAAGTCCTACACAAAACTGCATCCAAAACGAACCCCGACACACTAGCCTCCACCTCACCCGGCACAAGAATACCAAACTGCACCTTGAATAACCTACGCATGAGGTATGCGTAGTCCTTTTACCCCTTGCGCAGTTTCCTCTTCTTCTTATGCGCAGAAGTGTATGAGATTCGATGTGTTAATGAGCTCCAAGCTCCTCTTATATATATCCTCCTCATGTGAGATTACATGGGGGTGTCAGCCCCATGGCCGACCCCACCATCCACTAACGTATGCCCACATGTAACCCCAAATTACAAGTCGGCCTTCATATTCTTTAACTTGTCGTATATGTGCTTCATGTTTAACACTTAGTCGCATAAGTGTCCTCAACGTCGCACACATTGTCACGTAATGTCGCATCTTTTGTCGCATGTACGCCGCACTCTGTCGCACATTTCCTCCGCACGCCTGATGAGCCCCAATTTTTGGTAACAATTTGGGCTCATTTGGCCTACTTACCTTGCTCAACCCTTCATCTTTTATCACTTATGCATTCATTTCTTAGTATATTCGTGTTATTTGTAGGAAGAAGGGCAGACATTATATCTATGTGGCTAATACATGATGATTTCAGGTTTTTTGGCATTAAAGGGAGCAAAGACCACACAGAAGGAGACAAGGAGACAGCAAAGGTGGCATTGCAGGTTTATAGGGAGGTTGTCTACAGCCTTAAATGACCTCCCTCGTGATCTCCACCCTAACTTCGAGCTCCAACAGCTTTCCCCACCGAGCTTAAAGGCAGCCAACGGATTCTACAGGAACAGTAGTTTACAGCAGTTTACTTTTAGTTGGACAGCCGAGCTCCACTAATTGAGGAAGCCAGCTTGATCCTCATCATGTATAAATATTAAGGCCGTGGCCTTTGATAGGAGCTTTTTGAACCTTCGAACTACTGTTGCAATTTCTAAGCACGAACTACAGCCCGCTTTTTGCTTTTTGTAAGCCAGTTTTGGCATGATGTTAGACTCATGATTATTCAATAAAGGCAGGCAGCTTTGGATTCAATTCTGAGTTTTTAAGGGAGCTATCGCTCTCAGGTTAGGGCCCAACCTGAGAGAAATAGACCTCATTTTCCTTGCATTGTTACTTGTCTTTCCTTTCAGCACTTTATTCCTCTGTTTTGACATGCATTTGGAAATTACAGTCTGCTGATTTGATTTCTTTTATGTGATTGAGTAGGATTAGTTTACGGTTCAAGCGCTTTTAGTTGCTTAGATTAGAGTAGGAGGATTAGCATTCATTAGAGCTCCAAGAAAAGGTTGACAGTGCACTCACTGCCATCTCTGTTTAGAGATTGGGGGTGTAGACCGTACCAACCACCAAAAAAAACGCAGTCTTATACTTTCATTCAAGCTGCAACACAGTCATTTCAATTGTAGATCCATCCATGCATTCTGATCTTGAGCAGTACTTCTTCATTCCAACTCCATGCACGATTTTTCTCTAAATTTTACATTGCTGTTCGTTGATTTAATAACACAGTTAGGATAGGTTAATGAATTCTTGGTTTTGTGCACATTTGTTTCCTTTACACTGCGTTGCATCACTCTGTTATCTTCTTCTTCCTCTCAAATGCGCCCAAGTCACCTACCCAACCTCTGTTCAGCTCGTTTTCCTTCCAACACTTCTACTGTTCACGTAGCTCCATCTTTTTGGACTTTCCATTGCTTCCACCCTTCCATTCACCAACCAACTGCAAGCACTCTCTCTCCATCCCATCTCTCTATCCCTGAACCACCACAAGCTTCCTTTTCATCCTACCTATCCACCGATACAGCTCCTCGACTCCTCCATCACCCAAAACTCCAACCACAGAACATCCTGTAGAAGTTAGCAGACTTCCTGTAGAAATCCCGAGCTTCCTGTAGGATCCCCTGCAGACATCCTGTAGAAGCCTTCAAACTCGGTTGCCGAGCACCTGAACGTTGTGGACTTCTGTGGAATGATGTTTTGGATCCCCTGGAACCTCTCCTAGGCTTCCTGACCTTTCCCAAGCTTTCTTTCCCTTCGCACTACCCCTGCACAGTCAAAACCCTAATAAGAAACAAAATCATAATAACTCCAACCACTTAAGTAAAAATATAAAAACAATGTTCTTTTCAATGGAGGTAGTTTAATCTCATGCATCTCATATCACTAGAAATAATGGCATCATTTCTAGAAGTTTGCACTCCCACCATTGCATCATAGAGATTAGACTAGTCAGATTAGGGTTTACTAGGGTTTCCATGTTTGGTTGGCTTTCAGTTCATTCTTGCAAAGTAGGTTAATTTCCTTTCAGATAGTCTTCGTTCATCATTTAGAAAGCTTCTTCTGAGAACATATAGAAGTTGGCTTGAGCCCTAGCAGACTTGTGCCAGCTGACCAAGTGACAGCTGCGACAAGAGCTAGTACTTGTACATACAGCACCGTCGCTTCCAAGTTTGTTACGAACTACCGGGTTGATAAAATTAGAGATCGGAAGCTCCAGGAGTTGTAGCATTATTGCTACAATACTGGAGCCCAGCATCTTTTTGGCGCCGTTGCCGGGGAAGCGTCAGAGTATTAGTAATTGTTGCTTTTCTTCTATTTTCTTACTCTTGCCTTCTGCTAAGTAGTTTATTTCATTTCCATTCTGCAAAAGTAGCATAGACATTTCCTGCTTTCATAGATTAGCATTTCCTGCTTTCATAGATTAGCATTTCCTGCTTTCATAGATTAGCATTTCCTACTTTCATAGATTAGCATTTCAATTCTGCAATTTCATTTCTGCAAGCGTAGAATAGTATTTTCAATTCTGCAAGCGTAGACTAGCATTTCCATTCCTGCAATTTCATTTGAGCAAAGTAGATTAGTTCTTTCCTACTTTCAATTCAATTCTGCATCTTTATTTCAGTAAGATAGTTAGTTGTAGATCAATCTGTTTCAGTTTTGCAGGTACCAAAGAAGAAAAAAACAAAAGCAATAAAAAAAAAAGTCTTTCCATTTCATGCCTCGTAGGAATCGAGATAAAACAGGCAAATTCTTACCCCACACCCCCACCACATCACTGAGTCACCCTTCTCTCTTCTTCGGTGATAGTGATCCAGAAGAACCTATAGGTGAACCTCCTGAGATATACGAAGATCCTATAGCAGAAGAAGAATTAGAGACCATCCCATCTGAAGCTATGGCTGACAATAGAGGAGAAGATGAGAGAATAGAAGGTGCCTTCCCCATCCGAGAGACCAATGGAGAAATGAAAATGAAGAACATTAGCCCCTCCACTTTACCTCACTTCCATGGACTGACTACTGAAGATCCTGATACCTTCTTGTTTGAGTTTGTTGTCTTTTGTAGAACCTATGACTATACTGAAGATGAGCAGAAGCTGAAACTCTTCCCTTCCACTCTTAAGGATGCAGCATTACGCTGGTTCATGGGCTTACCTGGGAATAGTATCACTACTTGGGGTCAGATGCAACAAGCTTTCAATACCAAATACCGGGACTACTGTAGGTCCAAGGAAACCAAGGGAGAAATCTTTCGGATGACCATGGGAAATGATGAGTCCTTAGAGGATTATGAGGAGAGGTTCCAACTTAGCTATAAGCGGGCCAGGTGCACACTTGACCCTGAATCCCTCAAGTTGGTCCTGCTCCGAGGAGTCCCTGAAGACCTCTTAGATACCCTTCACATGTTAGCTCGGGGGGATATTTACCAACTGCCTTATGAGGACATCAAGACTGTGTTTAGAAACCACTCCAGGGCAGCTCGGAAACAAGGTAGAGGAAACCTCCTCTCAGCTGGTGTCCCTTTCTCCAAACATGAGTTTGCAAATCAATTAAAAGATCTTAAGAGTGAGGTGAGACAGACCATTGCCATGCAACTAGACACATTCAGGATCCAGCAGAAGAAGGAAGAAGCTGAGAGAGCTTTGGCTATCTTCTGCCCTAGATGTACAAGGAGACACCCTAAGAACGAATTCCCATTGCATTCGGTTGAAGTGTGTTTCATTTGTGAGGAGGACCATCCCACAAACCAATGTCCAACCTTACCTGGATTTAAATCCATGTACCAAGGGACAGAAGCTCCCACTGAGCCTCTCTATTTCCTCAACCAAAGAAGGCCACAAGGACCTAGACCTTACCAGTAGGGGATGCAAGGGGCACCCCAAGCTTATTACAGCCCCAACCAATCAACTCATATGCCTTCCTGGGGTCCCCCTGCTCATCCTTCCTGGTCTATGCCTCCTCCATGGTCTTACCCACCTAAGTACCCTACTCAACCCACTACTCATTCCTATCACTCACATGCCCAGCCATAGCCTCAGTGGAATGCACCTCAGTTGGGGTGGAGGCCCCAGTACAATACTCCTCCTGCCATTTTGCCTCCACCACTAGCCCAACCTCAACCATTACCTCCTGCTCCTCCAAGGCAACCTCAAATACCTGCTCAACCGAACCCGAACCCCAACAATAGACAGGCCCAGCAGGTGTACACTGGGGAAACATCATGCCCTACTTATGCTGTGGAGATCCAGGAGATCAATCTTCGATCTGGAAAGACTCTTCCGGATCGCCAACCTCCTCCCCCAGAGGATGGGGAAGATAAGCAGGAAAGTGAACCAAAGGCTATTCCACCCTTTCCTGAGAGACTAACAGCCACAACACAACCCAACCCAGAGGAGGATGAGCTTCTGGGTGAGCTCAAGCAGTTGTGTGTGAAAATACCACTTCTCCAAGCCATCAAGGATGTGCCAATATACAACAAACTCGTTAAGGAAAAGTGTTTCAAACACCCAGGCAGGCGAAAGAGAGATGCTTCAACCATCAATGTCTTAGGACAACTGTCTGACCTTATGTTAGGACAAGTCATCTGCCCAAAGTATCTAGATCCTGGGAGTCCTGTAGTAGATATCTACATCAATGGCATCATCATACCTCACACCTTGATTGATCTGGGGGCTGCCATTAATGTGATGACCAGGGATACCATGCTCAAACTCAATCTTCAGGGTTCCTTGAGGAAGACTTCGACAGTTCTGCAACTTGCAGATCGCTCCACTGTGACTCCCGAAGGGATTGTGGAGGATGTCTTGGTCTTCGTCGACTCTTGGGAATACCCTGCAGATTTCTTGGTTCTGCAACCCAAGGCAAAGCTTAATGGATATCCTCTTATTTTTGGAAGGCCTTGGTTAGCCACTGCAGATGCTTACATAAGTTGTCGTGCAGGAAACATGACCATCAAAAATGGTCCTATGTCCAAGCAGCTAGTCCTATACCCTCCTGCCCAACCTTCCTTAGAGCATGACTTACCACTTTGGTTGGAGGAAGGAGAAGAGGATGAAGTGTACTCAGCACCTCTGTGCACCCTAGATACCACTAGAAGAGACCCCCCAACCGAGGATGACTTGATTGAGACCTTGATCCAGAATCCACCTTCCAGTGCACTATCCTTAGAGGAATTGGTGGAGGATGCCCAAGCCAGCACCTTAGTGGATCTTTGTACGACCAACCCTATCACTCCCAGAGTCAAAAATGTGGAGTTCAGCCCTGAGAGAACGTTAAAGATCAACTCCTCCCTATCTCCTTCCCAGGAAAAGGAGCTGTGTAGCCTGTTGGCCAGTCACCTAGATGCTTTTGCTTGGATCTATAAGGAGATGAAAGGAGTCCATCCCTCGGTCTGTACCCATCACATATACATCAAACAGGGGTGTAAACCGGTTAGGCAACCTCAGAGGAGAATGAATCCAGCCCTTAAAGACATTGTTAAGGAAGAATTGCAAAAACTCTTGGATGTCAGATTCATTTACCCCATCTCAGATAGTGAATGGGTGTCCCCTCTGGTGTTGGTTCCCAAGAAAAATGGGAAGTGGAGAATCTGTGTGGACTATCGAGAAATGAACAAAGCTACCAAGAAAGACCATTTCCCTCTACCTTTCATAGATCAAGTGTTGGATGGACTGGCAGGAAAGAAGTTCTTCTCTTTCCTGGATGGGTTTAGCGGGTACAACCAAATCCAAATCAGCCCGGAAGACCAAGATAAGACCACCTTCACTTGTCCTTGGGGTACCTTTGCCTACCGAGTTCTTCCCTTTGGGCTATGCAATGCTCCTGCTACCTTCCAGAGAGCTGTCTTGAGCATCTTCTCGGAGCTGGTCCATGATGCAGTGGAAATCTATATGGATGACTTCACTCCTTATGGGGTCAACTTCCAGGAAGCATTGTCCAATCTGGGAAAAGTCCTAACCAAATGCATTGAGATGAACCTGTCCCTTAGTCCTGAAAAATGTGAATTCCTGATGACTGAAGGGACCGTGCTAGGCCATACCATTTCTTGCCAAGGGTTACAGGTGGATCCTAACAAAATTGCTCTCATCAAGAGGGTTCCACCTCCTCAAAAGGTAAGGGATGTTCGGAGTTTCTTAGGATTAGCAGGGTATTACAGGAGATTCATTAAAGACTTCAGCAAGCTAGCCTCGCCATTGTTTTGCCTGTTGGCAAAAGATGTGGAGTTTAAGTGGATTGATGATTGTCAGAGGGCTTTGAATGAATTGAAGGACAAGTTGGTGTCAGCCCCAATCTTGAGACGTCCAAACTCGGCCCTACCTTTCCACATCCACACTGATGCCTCGAACAAAGCCATAGGTACAGCTTTAGGACAAGTTGAACAAAAACTTCCATATGCCATTTACTTTGTTAGTAAAAACTTGTCCAAAGCTGAACTGAATTACACTGTAACCGAGAAAGAGTTTTTGGCTGTGGTCCATGCATTGAACAAGTTTCGACATTATATCACTGGCTATCAAACATTTGTACATACAGACCATGCTGCAATTAGATATTTAATGAATAAACCAGATGTGAATGCTCGTATTATTAGATGGTTACTTTTGTTGCAGCAGTTCGATTTGACCATTGTTGACAAACCAGGTAAAGAAAATGTTGTTGCTGACTTTTTATCTAGATTGGATTTTTCTGCAGATGAGGATGGAACAGTGGATGACCAGATGCCCGATGAACATCTGTTTGCTATCCAACACTCTCTCCATGGTTTGCTGGTATAGCAAACTACCTTGTTTCAGCACAGTTCCCTCCGCACCTATCTTCAAAAGAGAAGAGCAGAATCATCAGAAAAAGTGCCTCATTTACTTGGATCGGGGGCAATCTGTTCAAGCTTGGCCCTGATCAGATCTTAAGGCGTTGTGTAAGGGAGGAGGAAGTCTTTGATATCCTCCTCACCTATCATGATGGGCCTTGTGGAGGACATTTTGTAGCAAATAGGACTGCCTTCAAAATCCTGCAGGCAGGCTACTATTGGCTCACACTTCATCAGGATGTCCGAAGATATATCAGCCAATATGACCAATGCCAAAGAATGGGGAAACCGACTCAAAGGGATGAGATGCCTCTCCAACCTCAAGTGACTCGTGAGCCATTTGAGAAGTGGGGTATGGACTTTGTGGGTCCAATCAACCCTCCTTCGAGGCAAAGGTCTTACATCATTGTGTGTACTGACTACCTGACAAAGTGGGCAGAGACTAAAGCAATCAAAGCAGCAATAGATGAAAAGGTGGCCGAGTTCTTAAGAGAAAACATCTTCTACAAGTTTGCCTACCCAAGAGAGCTAGTCACCGATCAAGGGAGCCAGTTCACATCCAACCTGGTTGAAGACTTACTAGCTCATCACAAGATCAAGCATAGGACTTCCACCCCCTATCACCCTCAAGCAAATGGGCAGGTGGAAGTCACCAATAGAGCATTAGAAGGGATCTTGACTAAGGTGGTGAGCAGCAGCAGAAAAGACTGGGCAGATCGCCTGGTTGAGGCCACATGGGCTTACAACACAACCTGGAAGACCACCACCGGCTTCACACCTTATGAGCTGGTCTATGGGAAGAAAGCTTTGTTGTCCATTGAGTTCGAGTACAACACATTGAGGATGGCAGCTCAGCTAGATCTAGATCTCAGCCATGCACAACAAGAAAGGTTATTGCAGCTGAATGGACTGGACGAGCACCGGATGTAGGCCCTCCTTCACTCAGAAGTGGTTCAACTTCAGAGAAAGGTATGGCATGACCAACACCTCCATGACAAGCAATTCCAACCGGGAGATTGGGCTTTGTTGTATGACTCCAGATACAAAGATTTCAAGGGGAAGCTGAGAACCAGATGGCTAGGACCATATGCACTGGAAAAATGTCATGACAATGGATCTGTTCTTATTTGGACCATTGATGAGGAAGCCATCCCCATGCTTGTCAATGGGCATCGATTGAAGATCTACAGGAAGCCTCTCTCAAGACAAGAGTTCATCAAAACTATGGAGAAATCAGTGTTGGTCATAGAGAAGGGTTCTGCCTCTCCTTTGGGCATACCCTGAAAGATCTAAAAAAATAAAAAAATAAATAATAAATAATAAATATCGTTGGGTGAAAACCTTTCTGAGGCGCCCAAGGTAGGTGGTAGGGGTGAAAACCTCATTGCGACGCCCCTATTGTCTTTAAAAAAAAAAAAAAAAAGGTTTGAAAAAGATCCTTGAGTGAAAACCTCTCTGAGGCGCTTAAGGTAGATGGCAACAATGAAAACCTCATTGAGGCGCCCCTGTTATCTTTCAAAAAAAAAAAAAAAAAAAAAAAAAAAAAGAAAAAAACAATAAGAAAAAAGACAAGGACAACAAGTTCATAATTTGAAAGTTGCATGCAGGTTGCAGGTGTTCTATGGAGGAGAGGAAGCCTCTCAACTCAAAGCCAAGGTTCCTTATCATGCTGTCAGGAGACCTCACCAGCACCTCCTCCAAGAATACTCATTTTCTCCAAGGTATGTGCAATTTTATCACGGCTTGAGTCTTCTACAAGAAGACACCGATTTTCTACAGGAAGATGCAGATTTTCTACAGGAAGGTGCAGACTCTCTACAAGAAACGCAAACCTTCTACAGGAAGCTCTGTATTTCTACAGGAAACTTCCTGTAGAAGTTCAGGACGGCCCAGAATCCATTTTATGAGGAGATCTAACGACTAAGGATCAGTTTGGACGCATGCAAGCTATTGTTATCTCCCTTGCACATTGTTGTCACCTCGTCCTGCCATCCTTGTCGACATGCAACGAAGTTACCTGCACCAGCAAAGCAGATCGATGAGTTATCAAGAAAAAGCAATTTTTAAATAAAAAACTGTTGAGATCTCATACCATGTCCATCCCAGTCATCCAGAAGCTCTGGGAGCGTGATCGTGAGGCCAGATCCTTCATCGTGCAGCATGCACCCAAGGAGGAAGAACTGTTACAAGACATCCCGCGGGAGTCCTGTAACAGTTAAGCCCGCTAGAGTGTACACTATTCACAGCGCTAGCCATATGCAATGAAAACGCGGACGCATGCAGCCAAAGCGTCCAGATCCATCGACGGCAGCCTGTAAACGTCAACCTCCGGGCCTGTGCAAATTCACCAGCAGCAGATAGATCCATTCATCATCGTCCAAAACCTGAAAAATCGTGTTGCAGCCGCACAGGTAAGTGTCTCGACCCTTTCTTCCGTCAGATTGCATGAATTTTACTTTGAATTGTTTGCAAAGTGTGAAGGGAATGGGTTGAGCGGCTGTATGGCCAGTTGACTGGCCACGTCGACCGATTAATGGTCCAGTCGGATGTTTGGGTGGCAGTCGTGACAAAAAGAATGGGCAGCACACACGTGAGAGCAATCCCCGTCGGGAAAAACGTATTTAGCAGAAGAGACGGCAGCGGATCTGCTGAGGGATGATGCGGCAGTAATTGAACTCGCAGGCAAATGATGGGACGACGTCATCCAACGGTCCGGCGGGGACAGCTCACCCCCGCGCCACGGATTCCGCCGATTCAAATCTAATCGGCTAGATTGCCCGCATGCATTTATCATTCACCGTTTGAAACTCAAGTGAACATCCGGATCCCTCTGCAGTTCGAAACTCCGAGCCTTTGGCCATCAGAATGCCTGTGAAGCAACACCGAGAGCGCAGACCAACTGCAGTCCTTCCCAGAAATCATGCGCTGCTCCTACAGGAAAGCTGTTTCTACAGGAAGGCGGGTTCCTCACGTAAAAAGGTGGCAGATAAAAAGGTAACCCTGAACTCTCCATGCAATTGGTTTTTAAAGGTGGCAGAATCGTCGTCTACAGTCCGGTCGTAGGAAATGGTTGCAATTGTTGTCTGCCATGCATAAACTGTCGTTCTACAGGATGTCAGTGTAATTAAGCTGTGTTAAGGTCCTCAGGGATAAGTTTCGTGGATTATGTGCATGACATAAGCGTAATTCTACGCTCTGTCTTAGTAGGCCAAATTTCTTCCGCATTCGCCACCTCTAGCAACAGTTTTTATCATGACAGGTGGGTTTATTAGACGGGAACCCACTGGTTCATCAAAGTTAAGAGAAAACTAGGAGGTGGTGGAGCTCTTCACACAGGTGCAATGGATATCCTTTTGTGACAAGTTGCAGGGTTATGACGATGAAGTGGCAGAAGAATTTTTACAAGCTTTGAGGCCGAAATCCAAAACACTGGCCACCGTGAACTTCAGGGGCCTAAGCCTCAAGCTCACCCCGCAATATATCAGTCGAATTACTGAACTTCCAATGGGTTTGCCATGGGAAAAGGAAGAAAGGAAGTTGAGCCAACAGGCAAAGAAAGGATTCTTTCCACCTAAGGAGGAATTCTCGGAGGACAAAAATGGGGTGCGTAGAACCAGTTTGCTGCCACCATGGAATGAAGTTAGCCTATAGATCATGAAGTATATAACCTGTGAAGGTCGTTTTAGCATTGTGTACGGGTATCACTTTCGGTTTCTCACTGAATTGAGGCACCAGATTGATCTTCCTGTAGAAAATAAACTGAGCATCCCTTATTTCTTGCTACAATCTCTAATTGAGTGTGCCACAAAGTTAAAAGAAGGCATACCAGATCAGGTAGCTCACCATGGATTGATCAAACTTCTTTTGGAGGATGCGCTTCATTCATATAAGGTTCCCCTCTCATGGGAAGCATTCAGAAATTTGACAAGAGATGGAGACATAAGGATGTTGACTGAAGAAAGTGGTTCCTCCAGCAGTGAGGAAAAAGAATCAGTGGCCGCGGGAAAGAAAGAAACAGGCCAGAAGACCCCGACCACAGTGCAGAAGAAAGAGCAAAGGAAAAAGCATGAGAAAAAGGATGACAAAGAAAAAGATGACACACCCATCTTGACAGCAAGAGAGAAAAGGTTGCAAGGCAGAGTGGACAATACTGAGAAGGTCCACATCAGCAAAAGTACCTCATCAGCACCCGCAACCAAACCAAAAAGAAAAACTCATGCAGCAAAGCAAGCCAAGGTGGTGACACCTGTGTCTACAGGAAAGCAGAAACATGCTTCTACAGGAAGCTCGAAAACAGAAAAAGGGTCTTCTACAGGAAGCCCGAAATTGACTAAAACAAGGTCTTCTACAGGAAGCCCTGAAAAAGTGAAGCCCAGGGAGAAGAAGGCGGACATTCTAGCAAGGGAGGTAGCAGCTGTGTTGGCCGCCCTCAGCATGCCACCTAAGCCAAAAGAGAAGAGAAAGAGGGAGACCCCTCTATACTTTAAAGCTCGAAGAAGTGTCCGAATAAAGACGGGCAAACCACAGCCTTCGTCCAGCAGCCCGATTGTCATTGGAGACACCCCTACTTCTCCCAAGGAAAAGTCCCCCTCAAGGATAACAGTCACCTATGAGAAGGGGAGCCCAAAGAAAACTAAGTGGCAAGAAAGGTTAGACCTGTTGACTGAAAAAGCTCGGCTACAGGAGGTTGAAAATGTTCTACAGGAAACTCTGGCCCGGCTACAGGAAACAGAGAAGAGGGAAAGAGGAGGACCCTCATCGCCACCAAGGGAAGGTGAGGTAGAGCCACCTAAAGAGGCAAAAAAAGAACATATACCAGAGCCCAGCCCTCAGCCTAGTCTAAGTTCATACTACACCTTTTTAGAGGCGGGAAAAATCATACCGCAGAAATTTACTGTACCCCTGTTTTTTGTATTAGAGGAAGAAAGAGTCCGTACACACACGTGGATGAAGATCGCCAAGTCAAAGGGTGTGGCGGACATAGGTCCCTTACAAGAGCAACTCAAGGAGGTCAGGAGTGAATTAGCCATGGCTAAACATGTGGCTAATTGCCAAAGAGTGTACCTACAGGAAGAAAACCAGAAGCGAAGATTGCAGCTACAGGAGCTGAGGGCAGGGGCAGGTACATCCTCCAAAGACACCATAGAAGAACAACAAGGCAAAAAGGAGCTGACCACCGGTCTTGAGGAGCCAATGACACTTCTACAGGAAGCAGAACAACAAGCAAAAATTGAAGTGCAAGCTCTAAAAGAACAGTTGCAGCAAAAAGAAGCACAATTGGCCTGCATGGCCAGTTGGGCCATGGAGGCAATACAGTGCAGACAACCTGCAAAATCTTATGGTTTGTATTTGAAAGACAAATGGTTGCAGTTCCAAATAAATACCTTGGCACAAAGAGGTATTTCTCAGATCCAAGACCCACAACAATTTTCTGAATTGTGCAGTACTAGTTCGTCCGAGGATAAGGCTAAATTAGCGGAGTTCTACCTCCACAATTTGGCCTTGCCTAATGTAGTTTCCTGGGATCCCAATACTGGCTTGGGTGATATGCAATTGATGGCGTTCGCTTCATGGTTGAACCATGAGGATCAAAGAGCAGCAGAAGCAAAATCGGTCATGAACCGAGAATTGAACGAGCCATTGTTCATTAGAGCAGAACCAGAGGATCCAGTTGCACTCATCTCAGCACACCAACAATTGTCTACTGATCCTACAGCTTCATTAAGATATATGGATCAACAGGCCCAAGCCATAGCTCATTTTGAAGACATGGAAAGACTGTTAGGAGAAAATGCTGGCCAAGCATGCACACGCAGGTGGAATACATTGGCACACATTTTGAACATCCGAGAGTACCATACCCCAACTCGGATGAGGGAAGCTTTGGTAAGGGTAGACCTTTACAAGAAATCCATGCAAAGCCTCCAGGCCAGCTGGATTGGCCTTAAACTCAGCCCACCACTGCTACTAGGATTGACTGAAGGCAGCACAGAGAAGGATGACAATGAACAATGGGAAGAGGTGAACAGGAAAGCTGGGTTTCATATCAACAAGGAGGACACTACCACAGAGGCTTGGGATGTAAGGGTAGCAGTAAAAGCAATGAAGGATGAAGAGTTGGACTAAGTTGCTCAAGGATGAGCAAATATTTTAGCTGGGGGGTGATGATGAGCCCCAATTTTTGGTAACAATTTGGGCTCATTTTGCCTACTTACCTTGCTCAACCCTTCATCTTTTATCACTTATGCATTCATTTCTTAGTATATTCGTGTTATTTGTAGGAAGAAGGGCAGGCATTATATCTATGTGGCTAATACATGATGATTTCAGGTTTTTTGGCATTAAAGGGAGCAAAGACCACGTAGAAGAAGACAAGGAGACATCAAAGGTGGAATTGCAGGTTTATAGGGAGGTTGTCTACAGCCTTAAATGACCTCCCTCGTGATCTCCACCCTAACTCTGAGCTCCAATAGCTTTCCCCACCGAGCTTAAAGGCAACCAACGGATTCTACAGGAACAGCAGTTTACTTTTAGTTGGACAGCCGAGCTCGACTAATTGAGGAAGCCAGCTTGATCCTCATCATGTATAAATATTAAGGCCGTGGCCTTTGATAGGAGCTTTTTGAACCTTCGAACTACTGTTGCAATTTCTAAGCATGAGTTACAGCTTGGTTTTTGCTTTTTGTAAGCCAGTTTTGGCATGATGTTAGACTCATGATTATTCAATAAAGGAAGGCAGCTTTGGATTCAATTCTGAGTTTTTAAGGGAGTTATCGCTCTCAGGTTAGGGCCCAACCTGAGAGCAATAGACCTCCTTTTCCTTGTATTGTTACTTATCTTTCCTTTCAGCACTTTATTCCTCTGTTTTGACATGCATTTGGAAATTACAGTCTGCTAATTTGATTTCTTTTATGTGATTGAGTACGATTAGTTTACGGTTCAAGCGCTTTTAGTTGCTTAGATTAGAGTAGGAGGATCAACATTCATTAGAGCTCCAAGAAAAGGTTGACAGTTCACTCACTGCCATCTCTGTTTAGAGATTGGGGGTGTAGACCGTACCGACCACCAAAAAAAACGCAGTCTTATACTTTCATTCAAGCTGCAACACAGTCATTTCAATTGTAGATCCATCCATGCATTCTGATCTTGAGCAGTAGTTCTTCATTCCAACTCCATGCACGATTTTTCTCTAAAGTTTACATTGTTGTTCGTTGATTTAATAACATAGTTAGGATAGGTTAATGAATTCTCGGTTTTGTGCAGATTTGTTTCCTTTACACTGTGTTGCATGACTCTGTTATCTTCTTCTTCCTCTCAAACACGCCCAAGTCACCTACCCAACCTCTATTCAGCTCGTTTGCCTTCCAACACTTCTACTGTTCACGTAGCTCCATCTTTTTGGACTTTCCGTTACTTCCACCCTTCCATTCACCAACCAACTGCAAGCACTCTCTCTCCATCCCATCTCTCTGTCCCTGAACCATCACAAGCTTCCTTTTCATCCTACCTATCCACCCATACAACTCCTCCACTCCTCCATCACCCAAAACTCCAACCACAGAACATCCTGTAGAAGTTAGCAGACTTCCTGTAGAAATCCCAAGCTTCCTGTAGGATCCCCTGCAGACATCCTGTAGAAGCCTGCAAACTTGGTTGCCGAGCACCTGAACGTTGTGGACTTTTGTGGAATTATGTTTTGGATCCCCTGGAACCTCTCCTAGCCCTCCTGACCTTTCCCAAGCTTTCTTTCCCTTCGCACTACCCCTGCACAGTCAAAACCCTAATACGAAACAAAATCATAATAACTCCAACCACTTAAGCAAAAATATAAAAACAATGTTCTTTTCAATGGAGGTAGTTTAATCTCATGCATCTCATATCACTAGAAGTAATGGCATCATTTCTAGAAGTTTGCACTCCCACCATTGCATCATAGAGATTAGACTAGTCAGATTAGGGTTTACTAGGGTTTCCATGTTTGGTTGGCTTTCAGTTCATTCTTGCAAAGTAGGTTAATTTCCTTTCAGATAGTCTTCGTTCATCATTTAGAAAGCTTCTTCTGAGAACATATAGAAGTTGGCTTGAGCCCTAGCGGACTTGTGCCAGCTGACCAAGTGACAGCTGCGACAAGAGCTAGTACTTGTGCATACAACACCGTCGCTTCCAAGTTTGTTACGAACTACCGGGTTGATAAAATTAGAGATCGGAAGCTCCAGGAGTTGTAGCATTATTGCTACAATAATGGAGCCCAACAATGCCCGTGCGCCCGTCCGCACGCCCGCCCGCGCCCTCGTGCACGATCGTCCACTGGCGCCGTAGCTCGAGGACCTTACATCCTCCTCCAGCTGAAATCATTGTCGTCCTCGAAAACATACCATCCCGGTAGCTCTCCACCAAGATCATCATCCATCCACGATGTCGACCTTTCTACACAAGGCAAACATCCTTGCAACATATGTAGAGACTCTTTCTCCACTATGTCCCGGCCTAGTGACCACTGCCACCAAGCTCACCATACCAAAGTATGTATCTCCATAATCCATGCTCAGGTCCATGGAAACTCCATCCATCTCATCTGCAACATGCTGTCCATGTGTGTGTCTCCTCCATATGAAGAGATCATCTCATCAACCCACTCTCGATGTGCCCCATTCAGGTCCATGAAGCCTCTTCATCATCTGCAATGTGCCATCCTCAAGTCTCCATAGAAACAAGTATGCACTTGCCTCATCTATCCATGTGTAAAAAGTAGTTGAGTCTCGGCTCAACCCATGCCCGAGTCAAGGCATCATCATCATCATAGCTTCATCACTTCAAAGTGCCTCATAGCGATCCTCTACATCAAGTCACTCTTCCAAGCCATGCCCATACATGTACTTTGAAAGTATGCATCCCATACTGCATCAAAGTCACCTGACCTCAGCTCCTCAGTGCATCAAATCCTCTAAGTCCACCATATATGAAGTCCCTAAAAGTCACAACAATCTCATGTCATCATGAGCTCCATGAGTCATCTCCAACCAACATCTCCATGTAGTAGGAATGCTCCATAATCTGCTCACAACTCCATCCAAGTCCATGGTCTTGTTGTACAAGAGTGTACAACCTCTCCATAGGCTCACAAGTAATAAGTCTCCATGTCACACTAGCAAATCCATCTGCACAACATCCCTGCCTTGGCATTCCTCATTGGATGTCCATGACACCTCTACAAGTGCTCGCACATAATGTCCCTGCATAAGACTTCCATGCTCCATGCCTCCAACCTGATGTCCATGACTGAGTTGCCCATGTAGTCCAATCAAGTAGACTCATTACAACCATCGGTCATCTCACCCAAGTCTTCAATCTTCGGTTTAGTGAACTCGGTCACCTAACCATATCATCATGTTATGAGTCCCTTCCCTCATAGCTCCTCCACCAAAGTGTCCACCAAGACTTGCTCTTGGTCTCGGCCATGAGAAGTCCACCCAAAACATCACAAGTGTGTGCCCTCCTCAATCTGTCCATGAGTCATGCCGGGCACTTAGCCAAATCTTCATGTGGCTAAAGCACGACCCAATCCTCCATAACGATCATCAAGTTCCACCCTTGTCACGGGTCCTTGCACCTTTCATCATAAGGTCACAAGTAACCCCAATAAGCCCTACAACAATCGACAATCCTTGCTTCTCCATACAAGGTTCCATCGTAGTCATCCATGGTGAGATAAACTGGCTTTGCCCTTTACTGCACACGGTCCATCTCCCAAATGCCCAAATGAAACACAAGTATCAATACTTACTTCATCATCATGAGGTTCCTCCATATGAGTATCCTCATTCATCCATGTCCACAAACTGCACGATCCTGGTCCAACTTGATCATCCTCAAGTTCATCCTCCATCATGGTCATGTCTGCAACATCTTCAACTATCACGGCTTCCTCTTCCTTGATAGCACAATCTGCAACTTCACCTTGCTCCATTGTCCAACCAAGTCGAAGAAGCTCTCCTTCAACATTCTTTTCCAAGGCTTCAAGTTCTTCACGGATACGGGGCTTCTCTTCCTTCAACCTTTTCAACCTGTCCAAGGTAAGCAAGAGCTTCCTTCCACCTTCTCCCAAACTTGCCATGCCTTATCGTTCAGCTTGGTCCAAGCACCGAGCTTTACCCCTGCTAAACCTGCTTCCACTGTCACGAGCAACCCTGCTCAAAACCGAGTCTTGAAACTACCTTCAAATGCTTCAACACCTGAACCTGTTCAAGTCTCAATACCTGTCATCAACTTCAAACCTTCACGAGCAAACCTTGCTCACCAGCTCCAACCGAGCTCTGATACCAACTGTCACGCCCCTACACCTGCGGTAGTCTTCCAACCGCTTGTAGCGAGGTGCGGCACCACCGAACGCTTTCTTTTTAACAATACTAACATTCGTGGACTACGCCTACTCCAACATTAACATACTTAGTTTGTGTTTTGCAACCAAGTAAAAGCATTATCCTTTATACTTTAATGAAGCCCATACTCATTCATTATCCATATGCAATTAGCCGAGAACATCAACAATTGCAAACAAGTATAAAGGGAGGGGCAACTTCCGAACAGTCTGCCCAACAATTTTATTAAGAATATCAGATTACAATACAACAGTGTGTCTTGGCCGAACCGAGTCTCACACTTAACCAATTTTGCAATAGACAGGGCACCTGCCTTTTTACAACATCTTGTGCACCCTTGTAAGAAGGGAGGTGCTCACCCGAGCCACCCAAGATCCCTTAGCCAAGTCCTACACAAAACTGCATCCAAAACGAACCCTGGCACACTAGCCTCCACCTCACCCGGCACAAGAATACCAAATTGCACCTTGAATAACTTACGCATGAGGTATGCGTAGTCCTTTTACCCCTTGTGCAGTTTTCCTCTTCTCTTTATGCGCAGAAGTGTATGAGATTCGATGTCTTAATGAGCTCCAAGCTCCTCTTATATATATCCTCCTCATGTGAGATTACATGGGGGTGTGAGCCCCATGGCCAACCCCACCATCCACTAACATATGCCCACATGTAACCCCATATTACAAGTCGGCCTTCATATTCTTTAACTTGTCGTATATGTGCTTCATGTTTAACACTTAGTCACATAAGTGTCCTCAACGTCACACATATTGTCACGTAATGTCACATCTTTTGTCACATGTACGCCGCACTCCGTCGCACATTTCTTCCGCGCGCCCGTGCGCCCGTCCGCACGCCCGCCCGCGCCCTCATGCATGATCGTCCACTGGCACCGCAGCTCGAGGACCTTACACCCCCACTGCCTCAGAGTTTTATGTCTTGATTGGATTTGCACTTGCATTTTGGGATTTTAGTTTGAATGTGTAGCTCATTAGATATGAGACCATGAATGAGTGCTCAACATTCAAAAATTGGCTGGCCAGGATGCATGCAGCATTGCTTACGGTCACAAATATACCGCTGCAATTTTCTGTCAAAGTGCAAACATATGTGGGATCCGACGGAATTTTGGATTTCCTAAATATAAGGGTTTTGCCTTGCCATTTGTACCCTTAAACAGATTTTCTCTCAACTCTATGGATGACCTTCTGCTCTAGGTAGGCAACGAGGAATGGAAATCGATAACCGAACCTTATGAAATCTCCTCCCCCTGAATAAATAAATTGGTTAAAAAAAATAAAATTTATCTAAAACTATATCTAAGGATTCAACAGAATAGCGTCTTAGCTAAAAAAAATGGTTTTTCCTATCTTTCGGTAAGAAAATTTCAAAAAAATTTCAGCACAAACAAAGTTTCAACATTGAATATATATATATATATATATATTCAATAATTTAAAGAAAATAAAAATCCTACCCTGGAGTAATTGGTTGCCATAAATTTTATTTTTCAGCTAATTTATAATTCTAGATGTGTATGTATGTTGTGACTGAATTCAGATGTTATATAGAAATGTCTTTTTCATTAAAAATATTCCTCTTTAGGTTTTTAAATGAGGCTTCTCCTTTTAGTTAAATAAAATTATAAAAATAAGAAAGAAAAAATTTCCCTTCAAAATTATGGTCTAAAATTTTAGTTTGAATTAGAGTTATAAAACTATTATGTTTTAATGTTTATAGGATTGATTAAAATATAAAATGAAATGTTAAAATAATAAAGAGAAATTACTTAATTCTATATTTCGTTTTAAAGTGGTTTATTTAATGAAAATAAAGTTCTAGAATATTGGTTGTATAATAGTAAATATTATATGGGTAAAAATATTTAATAAATTTGAATATTGTTGTTCTTAAATATAGAAAATGAAATTTAAATATGGTATAAATATATTATTAATAAAATAATAAAAATAATATATATATATATATATATATATATATATATATATATTAATAAATAGAATATTTAAAGGTGTATTTTTCATATAATTATTTTATTTTATATTTAATGATTAAATATTTTTTTTTAATTTATATGAATTAATTTAAAATTGTGACAGAGAAAAAGGAATAGATATGTGTAATAGTACATATATTTGTTGAATATGATATATTTTTATTAAGGTTATTTGTAATGTTTAGTTTTGCGGAAAATAAAAAGTAAACATTTTTATGATAAATAGTAAATATAGTGAAAATATAGTTTAGATAAATAAAAGCAATTTATGGGGATAAGGATTTATTTGGTTAGAATATGGTTTGGAGTATTTGTTAAATGATTTCTAATAATGACTTTTCTTATGAATATTCCTTGATCTTTTAGCATCAAGGATGGTTAATAATAAAGGAGAAGGGATAATGGTAAGTGAACACATATGTAAATCTAAAGAAATAAATTCTAAAGCATCTTAATCATGTCTTATTACATAAATTTTATTGATAATCTATTATTTAAGTTATGGTTTTAGTTAACTTTTATTTCAACATAAGATTGTTGAGTATAATATTGGGATGAGGTTTCATGATATGATGGTATGAGGATAATGTTACACATGTGGGTTTTATTCATTTAGTTTGATATGATAATGATGTTTCAGGCGCATGATGGATATTATATGTATAAGGATTATTGTGTTATGATATGAGGTATATTGACATGTGGTTCATTTATTTTTTGATGTCATGATATGTCTTTACTGTCAATATGTTGATGTTATAAGTTATAAGGGTATTTTATAATGTGAAGCATGTGCTAATTGCATGCAAATTTTATGACATGCAAGAGTATGCAATTCTTTATTATTTAGAATGTGGTTATTAATAATTATGTTATGATATCATGATGACATGCAAGAGTTGACATATGGATTAATTTTTATGATACTATGATTATAACTAATGCATTGGTTGCATGTTGAGTTGTGGTGACTAAAAGGAACTCCACAAGTGGGTCGCGAGGGTCATTTTATTTGATGATCTCGTATGAGCCCATACCTGTGATGGAGAATATGTAACACTATATGGGTTGGGGATAGACACAATCAACACTACATATGTCAGTGGTTCATTTTCCTTCTATCCCTCTTGATGGATAGCTCTTGAGGGGCTATGGGACTATCTTGAGGAGGCTGAATGCTTGATATTGGATTGGGATGCCGAATTCTAGTTGGTGTGTAAGAACTTCAATGCTTCGGTCTTTGCACCTTAGTGAGTGTGGAGGGATTGGACCATCCTTCCAAGATTCTTGGAGTACTACTACTTGGAGTACTATTGCCTAGAGTACTAATGTCTAGAGTACTGAGCCACGTGCATGCGTTGGGCCAGATGAGGTCTAAGCTTGGGTGTGAACCTTGGGGCTAGTCTTGTGCTATGCTACAAGTTGATGAGGTTTTATGCCTAATTCTGAAAGTTGGGAAAAAAGACAAAGATTCTTTGGGATTTGCTTGGTGGTGTGAAAACTTTTGATGTCTGTTGGTTATACTAGTTCAATAGAGAGTGTAGGGAAAACATGAAGCAATAAATAACTAAATACAATAAAATAAAAGTTAAAAGATTCAAATTAACTTCACGATGAAGTTCCTTATAGATGAGAACATGTAATTCCCTGTACTAAAAATAATAATAATAAATAAATAAATAAAATAAAATAATATCAATACACATGTGAATAATTAATAAATAATAAATAAAATAAAATAATAGTTAATAAATAATAAATAGTGAACATTATATAATAATAGTTAATAAATAAAATGGTAAATAATAAACTAGAATTCTAAATAAAGGTATATAAAAATAATTAGAAAAATAGTAAAAATAAGTAAAGCTAACAAAAAAAATAAAAAATAAAAGAATAAAATAAGAAAGAGTGAACATAAGAGAAATATTGTCTTAAGTAAAATTAAAAAAAAAAAATTGTCATGTTGACACATGGAATGTGTGCATGCTGATCCCTTTCCATTCTCAGAACTATTTGGTCTATTTAATGGACGATGAGAAGGATGATATTTCCATTCTTTCTATTGGAAGAAAAGTGTTGTAAGAGAAAGGATCCCCTAGTAGTAGTACATTGATTGAGGGCTTGTGGGTGGCCAGTTGTACAAAGATAATGTGCAGCTGAGCCTACAATTGGGTGGAGAGTCACCCCCAAAACTTTGTTGTGGTTAGCTAGATTCAAATATCATTCAACTCTGAAATCACAAGTAAGGATTACCATTGGTGCTACAAGTAAGTTGTCTTTACTCATATTTTTCAAAATTCCATACTAATTAATTGAATAGTTGCGTGTTGATTGCATAAATTGATGTAATTATTTGGATATTTAATTCTGATTCATTACATAACTGACCTCAATGGATCCAAGAGCCCAACTACCACACGGGCCAGTGTCCAATTACCACATGGTAGATGGATGATGTGGAAAGCTTTGTGGCCATATCCCTTAATTCGAAAGTTAGATTGAGGCAAAATTTGTGTCACTGAATCCATCTTGACAAGACACACACAATGGTGATAATTATGATGAGTTTAGGGAAGGTTGGAAAAAGTTGAAATTTGTATATGTCATTTTCATAACAATACCTTGAATATTGGTAACCACCTCATACTCTAGATATTGGGTAATGAGTATTGTTATATCTAAATACCAACAGATATCACGGTATTGGGTAATGGGAGTTGTTACATCCAAATACCAATAGATATCAAATGCATCACTTTCATTAACCAATGTGTATAAATCTATAATTTATAGGAGAAAATATGTTGTAAAGAAGATAGATCTTGTTGATTTTGTAGAGAAGAGTGAAGCCCACTACAATTAGTTATCAGTTGAGAGAGACTGTTTCTAATTGAACCCCTAAATAAAGATACCACTTTTAGTCCAGAAGAATATTAAGAAGTAGTGATGAATAATGCAAGAAGAATAAAGTTAGGAATAGTTGGGCACAATAAAAATAAGGTTGTAGATTCTCATAGATGGGTAACCATAATTGATGCCCCCTATTTTTATCCCAAGAATCAAGGATTTTTATGGAGAGGAAGAACTTGTGCTTTCGAACTAGAGACATGCTTATTACACTCAATCCAGAAGAGGATCTAATCCTATTAGTCATTCACATATTAGGTGGATTAGTGAGTAGTTTAGGCCATAACAACTCCTATGAGAAATATTATGATGAGTGATTTCAAGCAGGCTTAGGAGGATCTAACCATATCCATTAACAAGGCACCTCAAGACAACAATATCATGCTTTAGAATGTTATTTGTGCCTAGTGATACTCCTTAGGGATGAAGAACGCCAATGAAAATTAAATTCCATGCTCGATATTGATGATAATTGGAAGAAAAGAGGAAAAGGTCGTACTCTATATATGGTTAGTTTACCTAGTGCATACGTTTTTTGAGAAAATGGATAAAGTTAAAATATTTGTTAAGAGTCGGCTACTACATCATAAAGTCTCTTAATTCATGTAATAAACTTTTGAATATGACAATTGTTTGTAATGAATTTATTTTGTGAGTTGAAGGTTAAGAATTTATTCATGTAAAGTATCAATTGTTATAAAGTTAAGCACAAGTCTAAAGGTTTCATATTCTTAATTTAATGAAAACTTTATAAAAATTGAAGTCCATTGGATATTTGAGTAATGTCCAACTATGATATTGGTGTGTCAATTATGTTTGTCAAGCCATGATCATAGGTATCTTGTTGTATAGAGACATCCTTCATACAAGAAATAATTTTACACAACTATTGTAGTGGAATAATTAAATGAAGAATTACACAAGAACATAATAAACAAAGAAAGAGAAAGAAAAAGATGTAGACACCACTAAACAAGGAAGATGATAAGAAAAAGGATCAAGAAACATAAAAAAAAAGAAGACGATTGAATCTTAGACATGAACATAAGAATCCAAAGGTATTGGCATATCAAGAAGAAAAAAAGGAAAAATAACAAAAAGAATGAAACAATGAAAGATTAGTACTCAAAAAGAGAGATGAACACAAAAAGATAAAGTGAAAGAAGAAAGAAAGATAGTGAAAATGTAAGAAATAAAAAAGAAAGGTCATAATATATAGTACCAAGTGTTTAATATATGAGATACAAAATTAATGAATCCATAAGAAATGAGATCCCAAGGAAGTGGTCTTTCTTGAATAATAATTTTTAAGGATTGAATGAAAATGGTACTGATTCAATGTTTGTATAAGGGATTAATTAGCCTTAAATTGAAGTTAAAATTTTATGTACTTAGATAAATATCAATGGAAGCCTTAATTAGGAAATTATACTGTCCATGGTCAACTTAAAACAACTTGTCATGATAGAGAAAGGCTCATGGCCAAACATAAACCACTTGATATATTTTATAGTTAGTAGCAAGTCAAAACCACTAGATATAATGAATGGTTACAGTAATAGAAAAATTTGGGTATAACTAAGGGTAATTATAAAAAATTCATAGATGTAATGGTTGAGGCTAATATGAAAAGAAGAAAAAAACCAAAGTGTGGCTATAGATAAGTGAAGGAAAACTAGCATGATGATTAATTACAATGCAAAGGGAGTGAATATGTTTGTGATCGAGCAATTTTTTTAGACCATGTAATGGGAAATATTTCATAGAGAACCTATGGATACAACATTTGATGACCCATATATTCTGGTGGATGGCAATTGTTTTACATGGAATTCAATAAAAACAATGCTAATACTTTTGTAGGGACAAAAGTTAAATTAGAGAATAATGGAGATGAGAACAAAAAAACAGAAAAGAAAAATGTAGAAGGTATAAGTTGAAGACAAAGCAGCAAGGACAATGATCATAGAAGATGAAAATGGAGCTAGTTCCTCAGAAGATAGTTTAAGAGACATATCATGATGATTGAATCATAATTATATGTGAAGGGGGAGTATGAATAATTAACTCATACCTCACATGAATATATTATAATATATTAACTACTTAGACCAAGCATAGAGATTTAAGTAACAACAAAACATGAGGAGAAAAGAGAGAAGTTAGAGATGAAGATCACTTATTCATAGAAATATTTGAGGTATTATTTGAAATAGTTATGCATATGTTGAATTAACTATCCAATTATCTAATTATAGCTAGCTATTATGGTCACCTAAAGTTATATAAAAAAACTAAGTGTACAATAGAAATATTCATGGGAATGGTTTAATTGAATACAATTTCGGTTAAGGGTTTCCTGAGCGTAAATTCACAATGTCCCTTGCTTCATATATAATTGTGAATATTTACTTGTGATTTTTAAAATAAATAATAAAGCCGCAATTCTAACTAATTTATATTTCTTTACATTTTATAACATTTTTTTATTAATTAATACAATTGGAATTTCATTATATTACTTTAGTATTTACAATATATTTGTGTATTTGTATTTATATTTCCATTTTCGTTTGATTACCTATAAAAATCAAAATTAATTTTACTAATGTGTGAACTATTACATCAATCCAAATATAAACACATTGAAACATAACAATTAATAATACAATTAAGTGGCACTTATATGTACATAAATCGTTAATCTATATAAAAAAATAAGAAATGATTTTAACACCAATCCATTGAAAAGTAGGTTAATGACATAACAAAGAAATCCCAAAGAAATCAATTGTTCTGCTTTAGAAAATAAGAGATTGTACATGGAATGAAATGGAATGAAATGGATTAAAGAACCTTACAAAATAGTGAATCGGCTTTATATATTCAAAATATCAATTTAATTACAGTTGCATCACAATCTCAAGCTTTTAAGTCTCCTTAGTAAGGGTTGATAAAAGAAAAAGATTTTAGACCAAATTCACGATTATTATTGAATAAAAGAGGCTAAATTAAAACCAATGATGTCTCTTGTTAAGGATGAAATTTTTTTTAGAAAATTTGGTGAATCTCACTAGTCTACTAGTTTATAATTTGTAATGAAGAAAAAATTTCATGATATTTTTATTAAAATACTCAAATTTCTAATATGTTTGTATAGTCTTGATATAAAATTTTGCTATTTTTAAAGAGAAAATATAATCTATACTATAAAATTTGGGAAATAATTTTTTATAAAAAATGAAAATTAGCTAATTATTTTTTTACAAAAAACATGAAAAATTAACCCAGTTGAAAATACTAAACCTTTAAAATTTTCCTCAATTATGGAGAACCTGACTTTCTTAATAGAGGATAATGTTTTGGATTGGAATTTGGATAAAATCTTTTTGAGCTTTGAACCCTGGATTTATATGGCGATAGCATTTGGTACTAAAAATTTGACATGTACTGTTAATAATGCTGGTTTTTTTGACAAGTTCGTTTGTATATGGTGAAGTTGATGCACTCAATCTCACATGGCACTGCTAATGATGCGGAGCTTTTCTTCACATGGTGATTTCTAATGGGTTAATTTTTTTCAATTAATGAAATTGGATAAGATGTTTGTATTTGATGAAGTTGATTCAATTAATGAAATTGGATGTTTGATAAGATGTTTGTTAGTTAAATCGTATTTTTAATATATATGGAATTAGTTTTTGCTTTGCTCAGAGTTTTTTAATTAAAAGATGTAAAAGTAGTTAGTAGAAGTGAAAGCTTTGTTTTATTGATAGTTAATGCTTAATTTTAGGTAGTGTGATTTTTCAATTGGGATTAGTTAAAATATTTTGAAGTTATATTAATTGATATATTTTAATTATATCAATACAAAATTTAAATTTATAATTTTTATAAGAATGATAAGAGTGAAACGTGTTTATTAAGACCAACTCCTACTTAGGTGGTTGGCTAATTGAATATTTTCCAAGTTTGTGAGAAAGAGGAGAATGGTGTTGTTTACAGTGGGTTATAAATTTATGTAGAAAGTATTTTTCATCAGAGTTTAAATATTTGTTTTTCAAAAAATATGACTATAGGAATGTTTGAATTGTCTTTGATAAATTTTTTAATGGTGGAAATAGATTCACCACCATCAAAAATCCACTGAATACTCAAAATAAAAAAATCCCCTAACACCCAAAATCCTTAAATTTAATATTTGTAATCTAAATTTCCCAAAATTCTATCCAATTTTAACAAAAATACAACCAAAATTTCTACTATTTTCCACACAAATTTATGACCTAAATAAACTACTATGAAGATAAATATTATACGGAAGAAAAACACTATTGAAACTCTCACCAAATATTATACTGAAGAAAAACACTATTGAAACTCTCACCAACACCAACGATTTATTCACATTGTAATAATGATAGTCAGGGTACCTTCGATATTATCGTCCATCCAATCTGATGAAAGTTACGACAGTCCAACTTTCGCGGATTTTACAACACGGCCCTATAGTCTAACGACCAATCGAGTTCAGCTTGAGGACGTAGGCCGCGTCTTTTACATGATTGGGAGATGGCAAAGCTGCTGGTTAGCTTTTCCGTGCTTCCTTACTGTAACACACGATAACAATAAAGACCTTCACACAGATCGTCACATCAGGCCGAAAAAGGTGGCTATTCATATTCCTGCGCTGACAGAATATTTCAATTATTATCATTCTGCCTAAAATTATTAAGATCGTCCAATTTTACGAAGGGAAGTTTCAGAGCTTGGATGCCTTTTTCCCTTTTCTTTTAATGTGTCACGGGGGCCATTTTAAAAAGCACAGCAAAAATGGCAATGCACAGAGGGAACCATCAAAGATTTGTTCATGGCTGGTGACAATTCGATATGAAAGGAGTTGAGAACCCAAGGCAGCATGTGATCAGATACAGAGTGTACCAGCGAAGGAGACTACTAGGATATAAATTGGAATTTGGAAGAATGCTCTACTTCTCTCTAGGCTTCTTCTGCAGTAAATTAATAAAAAATCATCTGCACAATGTACACTATACTTCTTCCATTGTGATACCATTGGAACTCGAACCACCAATGCTTCTTTCATGTCAGAGCTTTCATTGAAATAGTAATAATAGTATAAACACAACGTACATTACTCCTCATGGATATGTATACTGATTCGACTACAGGTCTATTTCTTCTTCGAATGTGATATCATTGGAATTCGCCAACAAGGCTCACAGATTTCGTTGTAATTTTAATGGTAGTAAATTGCATGTGCAGTACTTTCATTGTAATAACGTTCAAGTCGTATGTTACTTTTGTTAGCTTCTTTAAAATTTGAATTAGGCCATGTAATAATCCATCAAGGTTTTAATGATTAGTTTGAGAATGGTATTTGAATTTTTGATGTTTTGATTTTGATTTTGTTTGAAATTAAGCACATAGTTGTTGGAATTATAAGCTGGATTTTACAAATCTGCAGAATCTAAATGTTTTTGGTTTTCTAAACAATTGATTTTATTTTCATTCAAATCACATTTTTAAATAACGGAGCGCACATTGTCCTCAAAATTGTATTTTAAGATTCCTAGAAAAGAAGGTTAAAATTTAGAAGAGTTATACCATGTGAATTTGAGATTTTGATATCTTTTATGACTTTGGGTTAATTTAGAATGGAATTAAATGTTTGAGATAAAGTTGTACTATTTATAATAAACAAGTTTTAGTCTTCCATGTATATTAGACAAGTTTTAATGAGGCTAGTCAATTATAAAGAACTTATCTACCTCTTACACAAAATAACATTGTTGATTAGCACACTTAGACTTATTAAAAGAAAATATTTGTTGCTTCTTGCTACCTTATGGTATTTTTACAAGACATGTCAACGTATATTCTTTTGAATCTATCAACTACCGTGAACAAGTAGTCATTTCCTTTCTTAGTTACTGGTTAACCTCCAACAAAATCCATGGAAATACTTTCCAAGGATGAGTAGGTACAAGTAAGGGATGGGATATACCTTGTTTCCAATTACTAGGCTTGTTGGTTCATCAAAGCATACCTCCTCTTATGAGCCTAGCCACATCTTCATGTATCCTGGGATAGGACACATACTTCAGAAAGTTGGACACTATCTTCCATACACCAATATGCCTTGTAACCTTGGAGGCGTGACTCTGTGTGATTAGTTGTAGTATCTTACCTTTAGGAATAGCTTTTCCACCTTATAGAGTAACTAATTTTGAATATTATATTAAACTATGGTGTCTCCATTGTTTGCATAACCGTGGCTATGCAAATGTTAAAACATTTTTTTGAAGTCATCCTCTATATATGCCTCTTTGTATACATCATGGGTGAGAGGCTCCATGTGCATTAGAATTCCCAAAGTTATAATCCTTGATGTGGGTGAAATTATTTCAAGTAACTTGTTTGTGTTGTCCTTCTTGTATTTGATCCCTAAATAAAATTGTTGTAAAACCTGTCCACTTGCAATTCATGGGCTATTACAAATTTCTTTAGGCTTGCAATTATTGTAGCTATTGGTGATGTATGTGGATGATTTTCTCCTTTCCCATTAGATAATATTTCAACTTTTTGAAAGTTTGTGCCAGTGGATAGAGATTCTTGTCATAGGTAGGGTATTTTAGAACCACCCCATAAAATACTTTATAATGGTAGAATAATGGCCTTCCTTATTGCATCACCTTGCATATGTCTCCACTTTGAAAGGCGATTGCAAGTTTAGTATTACAAGAACTAGCGCATGACTAATTTTATTCTTTAACTCTTCGAAAGCATTCTCCTAACCCTTTCCTGATTGGAAATTCTTACAACTCACTGTTATGGCATGAAGTGGTGCAACAATTGGCAAAAATGAGACTATAAATTTTCTCAAGTATTTTGCTACCCTAAAATAAAATTCAATGTTAGAAAAATTGGTAGGCATTGGCCACTTCATGATGGTAACCATTTTAAACTCTCCTCCACCAATCACATAGCCTAAATACACCAAATATTCTTGTGCAAACTCACATTCATTGAGATTTTTGAACAATTATTGCCTCTTTAATGTCTCTAGCACCTACATCAGGTGCGAGATATGCTCCTTCGAGGTAGAATTTTATAATAATATATCAAACAAATAAATAGTAACAAATGAATTTAGAAAATAATGTAGTATGACATTTCTTAATCTCATAAATGTAAGTTGTGCATTACATAGAATAAATGGCATGACTATCCACACATACAAACCTTGTCTAGTTTTGAAGGTCACTTTCAAGATATCTTCTTCTTTGACTCGAACCTAGTGATACGTTGGTTTTAAATCCAACTTGGTGAAGTATTTTTCTTGATGCAACTAGTCTAATAGATCATAAATCTTTGGAAGGAGTGCATGTTATTGAGCATAATTTTCTTTAACACTCTATTATCAATGCACATTTGCTAAGTCTGATTCTTCATAGGCATGCTTATGATGGGTAACCCACATGGTGAGGTACTTGGTTAAATAACACCATGCCCTCGTAGCTTGTACAACTTTTGACATTGTTTTCACCTAGAACAAACTACTTCTACAACCCAATGTTTAGGAATGAAGAGTCTACTAATTGTTGGATCTTGTGGTCTACTTCCCTCTTTGGTGGTAGTCCTTTGGGATCCTTGAACACTCCCCTATATGCATGTAGCAAATATTCCTATTATTGTGTCTCTTCCTGAATAGACCCCTTCAAGGATGACTTTTCTCTCACTCACTCTTTTATTGATTGGTTTTTCCTTTAAAATAACAAAACATACTTCTTGCTAGAAGTCATCAATTTATTAGATTGGTTGGGACTTCCTAAAAAAGTATTCAACTTTCTCTTAAGTCTTACTAGCAAAATATTTTTCCAGAAAATGTTAAAAAAATAACTAATTTGGCAAAAAATATGTTGAAGATGAAGAGTTTTTCATCCCCAAGGAAGTGATATGGGTTTCTCTTCATATGATGATTTCATCATGTATATACATATAGGGACTCCCAAACACAACTCCGCATACATCAAGCGGAACAACATCGAATTGTTTTTCATCGATAAAATCAACACTGATAGAGAAGATGTTTAGAGTGGGAGACAATATGGCTATAGTTGAGCAAGGAGAGGCTATACAATCCTACTAATGAATACAAGCATCTATATTATAGTCCTTTCCATATATTACAAAAAGTGGGGGCTAATGCCTAGCAACTTAATCTACCCCCATACATGTGCATTTAGTCAAAAATGAATGTGGAAAATATATCAATCTTTGAGTCTGCCATGTTGGACTAGGAAGAGGAGTAGGCCCTACCTTCAATAGAGGATTTAACACCATATGCTCATGAAGATTTGATAAAAGATATAGTTTCGTAGAAGAATTCTAGAACTATAAGACAAGGTTGCTACCATTGTAGTATGACCTTTCACACATTGGGTTGAAAGGAAAACTTATAGGAAAGGCTAAATTATACTCTGGTGAGAAGGTAGAGGAAAAAAATCTTCATCTCATTTAGTAAAAGTTCACTTAGACTAAAATCCCACTAAAATGGGGAGGTGTGATCTAGATTGGAACATTATATTGTTTGTCATCCATATTAATGCTTTCAATGCAATAAATTTAGAGGGAGCAACTTATAGGATCATTTTTACTATGGTATAATTGGGCCATTATGAGGAAAAGTGGTTCCATTCATTCTATTTAGGTGCATTTTGTTCCATAGTAGAGCATAGTATATGAGGATGGAGAGAGAGAGCATAATAGAAAAGGTTGATATTCTATAATATCCCACCCCATGGATAGTGCATAGTCCTTTATACTTGCCCCATTTCCAAAAGAGAGTAGAGCAATTTCACCTTTAGGTTTCCTAGAGCATCTTCACCTTCATATTTTCCAAATCATATCTTGGTGTTCATTATGATTGGTGTCTATTTGTATTTTGTTGTTCTCTATTTTATACATTTTATATATCACATACATAACAACTAAATTAATGATAATATACCTAAAATCTAAAAGAATTTACCATTGATAATATAGATATGAATTTTTTTATTCTAATTATCCAATAAAATATCCAAAACAATTTACATATAGATTATACTTACCAAATATTTAATTGTTATTTAAATAATTTATTCAAATTTTGTGATTATCTTAATTAGTCCTAAAAATATAAATAGTCTCCATTTAACTTTCTTTTCTTATATATATATATAGATATAGATATATCAAATAATAAAAATAAAAATAAACTTGTATCATTATAATTTCATATCTTAATAATTAAAAATTATACTATATATTCAATATGAATTTTAAACCATCATCTACATTTCAAATTATCTAAAATTTGAAAAATTAACTGTTTTAAAATATTTACCTATTCAATTTTATCATTTTTCCAAAATAATAAAAAATTATATTTTATTAATTATTAATAAAAATATTATATTAATATCATGTCTTATAACATACACTTTAAAAATTTCTTCCCATCATCCATGCCTACTTCCATATTAATAATTTCTTTTATATTTTCAAAAAACAAAATTACACTTTAAAAGTTTCGTAATATCATCCTTGCTTACTTCCATGTTAATCATTTTGTTTTTATATTTTTAAAAAGAAAATACAAATTATAAAAAAAAAAGCTGCCCCAGAACTTTATTTTCGTGCTTGCTTTTTCCTCTAGCTTATTGTTTTCTCCACCGATGACCTCTTTCCTTTGTAATATCTCGTTAATACATTTGATCTTCATTGTATTAATTCTTTTGCCTTTTAATTTTGTCCCCGTTTCATTAGACATATCCCTTATCTAGATCTATATCACCTAGTATATACATTATAGTTTAATAATATTAGTTCTGTTATTTTATATTAGAAAACATCACTTAGTATATATATTACAGTTTAATAATATTAATTTTATTATTTGTATTAGAAAAGTTGATTATTAATTTTATTATTTATATTAGAAAATTTAATTAATATTAGTGTAATCAAATTATTATTTTTGTTGTAAAATGTTTCTAATTAATATTAATAAAAAAAATTAATATTATTTAATTATTATTTCAATTTTGAATTGTTTTTTAATATATAATAAAAAAAGTCAATAATTATATTTGTTTGTTATTGATTTGATGTATAAAATCTCTTAATAATGTAGTTTTTTCCTATTTACTAAGTTTCTTTAATGGTTAATTAAAGTTTACTTAGCTATCTCTTCCATTCTAACCATCCCAACACTCTTTTCATATCTACTATTTTTTTTGCTTGAATAGTTGATGATCGGTGGTGATGGGTGCTGAAACCATTCGAAACATCAGCCAACTCTAAACTGCACACAACATATATCCAAAATTTGATAATAAACCAATTTGACATGACAATTATTTCCTTTAAAAAAACCATATTAACATATATCCAAAAACTAATAATAAACAAATTTAACATGGTGCTCATTTCTTTGAAAAAAAATATATTAGTATATATATCTCCCTTAGGGATGGTATAAATTTAAAGATATTTGCATATATACCACTAATTTCTTTTTCTATTTAAATTATATATTTAAACCATAATTAAATTATTTTACAAATGATGATTAAAAATTTACTGAAAGATGAATTTAAAGAAAAAATTAAATAAAGATATAAAACATGCATGGAACTACATTGCTTCAAGAGTATGTCTCTTCAACCATTTGCCAGGTGTTTTGCCCACTCCATTACCTGTGCATTCTAAATTCTGAAATGTGAGCCCGCTTTTGCATTAGTTTTAGTGGATGAATGAATGGCAACCCGAAGGAAAATTGGTAGGGTTTCGGGCGTAACTTCGTCATAAACCTGAAAACCGCTGGCCGTTCAAATTCTCGAGACAAACAGAACTTAACACAATTCTTAGATGAAATTCAACACAAATTGCTTCATTATGTTTATTAATTAAGATAAATTGCAGAAATTGCAAATTTCAAATATTGACATTTCCATATGTGCAGAAATTGCCATTTGCAAATATTGACATTTCCATTTTATATGTGACGCTCGTATGGTTTTTCAATTTCCATTGGATAGACAAGTAGATTCGGTTTGATAGATAGGTTAGCTCAGATTTGATTTGATACATAGGTTTGTAGAGCTTTCATTTACTTTTCAAATTACTTAATTTTATATTAATTATTGTCTACAGCATTGCAAGTTAAGTGACATTCGATTCTGAGAATTGCTTGATCTCGTTCGTTCTAATCATTCTAATTGATACGATAATCACCATCGAGAATATGCTCTGCAATAAAAGAGGAAATCGAGATTCAAGTTATGCCTGCCATTCTTCTTATGTAGAGTTAATTATATTAACCTAATGTAAATCAAGCCACCCACAATTACTTTGACCCACAATTAACAAAGATGCCCATATGGGAGGTTTCAGCAAGTGTTTTGAACATTTCTTTGCCATATAGAATATATCTTGATAATCTAGAAGTAGTCCACCAAAGAATATATCTTGATAATCTAGAAGTAGTCCACCAAATGGCGTGTGTGGGTACTACCTCTCACAGCCTCAGAAGAGGCAACCCAAACTTCTAATATTGCAATTATTAGCTACAAGGCATGAACGTTGTGACAAATTTAGATATTAGCATATATGACATAGATAATATTCTCTTTGAAAAATGTGTTCTCATTAAATAACATTCAGAGTTTTTGAGACAGAAATTTATACTGGTACACCGTTGTTCGAAAGCACACCCTTGTTGGAAAGTTGGCCAGATGAGGGAAACCCTACAACTCAACAATTGGATTGTACGAATTCCAAAACCATTGCCTCGGTAGCCCGTGATTACTAGAGAATTGAAACTGGAGGCTAACAAAACTCGCAACAACCAGTAAATCATACTTTATATAAATACAAATAAACTATATTATTTCAGACAATATTGGTAAAGAGATGAGTTTGGTATATGGGTTCACGCATATATGTATAAATGATCTAATGTTGTCTTTACCTAGAAAACTCTTCCTTAGGTGAGATGATTCATGGATATATAATTTTTTAATGATATATTTAAATTAGTATTTGTTCTCTATGTTGTAAAAGAAAAGTGGTAAATTTGTAGTGTATATGGAAGAAGAGCATAGATAAAAAAAGATGCAATATGTTATGTGATCTAATTATAATTCAATTTGAGTGAAAAAAAATGTTAATGTTAAATGTAATTCAATTAAACAATCGACTCAAAACAGAGGTATGTGCAACTTCTCTTCCTAGTGCTCAATGGAAGAACCTATTTTCGATGACAATTACATCCCATACTCGACCTTTGTCTTTCATCACCTCAACCAAACTAACCCTTCACTCTCATATGATAATTGTTCTAGATTAAATTTATCTAAGGGTATTCTCCAAAGGCATTTCCATCTATACATATGTCCATTAGCATAATTAAAGGCCTAGTTGTTTGGATAAGAATCTATGGTAGCCCAGATTTCCTATTCTTCAAGCAATTCTACATTAAATGCACCCATAAATTGTTCCCACAAAACACTGTTCGTTGGGTACTTAAAAGGCAACCTCTCATGTCTACAAATGGCAATGTAAACACATAGTGTGCCTAAAGCATTGATCAAGCTCCAAGGAGAGAAGCCAAATATGTGTCAGATGGTGAATGGATTAAGTTAATCGTTATTTTTTCTTTGCAACCTCAAATACAATATCGTCAAGAGTGTAGTAAAAATTGGGCAAAGGTAGCCTAGGAAGCTCTTCATGAAAGGGTGCCTTATGGGGCTATATTTACGATTCTTTGCCACAACATCAAATGGACCAATGTATGCTTAGCATAAATGACAGTCTTTCTCACTCTAGGATTATGCCTTCTACACAATAAAAAAAGCATAGTCTTGGCCAATTGTTAAGCTAAAATATTAGGAATGATTGACAAGAGACAATGCATTGAAATTATGCCTTTATCATGCATGATGATGGAGAGAGTTGTAATATAAGCGAAGAGTGAAAGGCCAGTTTCACAAGACCTCCTATGGAGAACTATTTGGTCCATGTCTAATATGAATTAGATTTTAATAAGGAGAATATGGAAGTAGAATATTGTAACACTTTGCAACTTCTGAGAGCATCAATCTCATGGATGTTTCTCTAGGCATAAACATACATTAAACTGATTTCACTCTAACACACTAGAAAGAATGAAATATCTGGGGAATGTTAATTTACGAATGTTCTTAAATTGGTTGAAATTTGAAAAGAATTAACATAATGACTAATAAGAGACTTCTCTTTCACATTTTGCAAATAAATATCGCTTGCAAAATTTAGGTGCTACAAGGTAGAGACAGATATCTTTATTACTATAACACCAAACCTTGAAATCTTGTTTTCATTTTTCTATTATGTGTTCATTTTCCGCACCTCTAGGTTTGAGCTATTTGAATCTTTAATGGGATTTTGATATACATATAAACAATTATACAAATATTTCCCCTTAAGAGGTTTGAATTTTGGTGAGGAACATCACCACCTCATATTTTCCATGGAACATAAATTTTATTGATATAAAAGTGTGAGGATATAATTTATTCTACTTTTCATCTTGTTTGAAATGATAAAATTTGTATATTTAAAATATGACTAATAATTTCTTGTTTTCAGAGCGAGAAGTCCCTTACAATGTAGTATGTTGTAAAACACAATTTAATGTGATGTCATGATGACTTGGTTAAATTATTTATATAAAACTAAAATTAAAAAATAATAATTATTAATATAAGTTTGAGTTAGTCATTTGATGGGTTTTCATAGGCAAGAAAACATCAGATTTTATTGAAAAACAGAGTCTGAAAATATCTTTAATGGGTTGTGCATCATTTAAATTATAGAATTTGGAAATATTGGTCAAGTTTGTCTATCAAGAGGGCCAAAAAGGTGAGGTTGTTCATAATTTTTCGAGAACATGTAATGACCTCAAAAAAATTTGTGTGCCAAGAAAACTCTGTAATTGTTATTCACGGCTTGTTAGAGGCTCTTCCAATTGAGGAGAGGAAGATATATTTAAAGTTCATGGTTGTCTTCCAAGAAAATCAAATAGGATCCTATATTTTCAAGTGAGTGAATGTTAGAGTTCTACACATTTTGAAGTTTTATTGAGATAAATATTATCGTGTTACAAGAGACAATGTCATGGTAACCATAGTTTTCTAAGTAGGTATGTATCTAGTCTTCCCACCTTATTATTTACTTTTCCTAACTCCCATGTTAATGTCATAAGTAGAGATTAGGGAAATATTATGTAAATACATTGGAATTCTTCCCATCCATGTCTTTTGTTTTTGGTGCAGGTTATCCTATAAGAACAATAATTTGAGTTGGAGAAAAGTTAAATATAGAACAACTTTTAATGTTTAGCAGAAGTTTTCCATTTGGGATGAGGATATTTTGGGTGATGGTGGAGGGTTTCAACATGTGCACCTCTGGGTTATGGGCATTACAAGAGAACTATTATTCTGTTGCATTAAATAGTGTAACTTGTTTTTTGATTTTAGCTTTACTGTTCGTTTTCCATGGATAGGTGATTCGTTTCTAGTTTGGATTTTTTGTGGGAAGCTTTGGAGGATTCAAACTACGCTTAAGGTGCATGCACCATGTCAACATTATGCCATTTAAATTGTAAAAAGAGTTTGTGTGGAACATTCAAAGACCTCCAGAAAATCATGAGCCAACAAACTCTCTAATTGCAACTCATAGGTTGGCAAAGGCTCTCCCAATTTAGGCCAGAGAAGAGATCATTAAAGTTTACAACTGTCTTTCAAGAAAATCTAGAGGAATACTATCTTTTTAGTCCATTTTAGTGAGTGAATATTCGGTACATTGTAAAGTTTTCCTAAGATGAATGTCATTGTGTTACATGCAACAATGTAGTTATAACTGTAATTTTCTGAAATCATGTAAGCATCTAATCCTTCTATCTTGTTATTTAATTTTCTTGGCTCCCATGTTGATGTCAAAAGCAGATGGGCAAATATTGTGTATATACCTTCGAATTTTTCTCATCTATGCCTTTAGTTTTTCTGGTGCAGGCTTTCCTACAAGAAAAAGGACTTGAGTTAGGGGAAATTTCACGACAAAATGATTTGCAGTGCGTAGTAAAACTTTTCCATTTGAGATGAAGAAATGTTTAGAGAAATGTGTGGTGGCTCCATAATTTCTAGTGGATGATCCCAAGAAGTTTATTTGGGTACATAAAGTGTTTGGAAATAGTCATGTCATCAAATTACTACTGATATGTTCCATGAAAATGTGAGGAATAGTTGAAATACAAAATTAGTGAAAAATATTTTACAAATGACCTATTACATAACATATTTCTATTCCATCTTGAAACTATAACTTCACACAACGAAGAAAAGCTAAACAACTAGAAAATAATGAATTCTAAACAAATAGGGATGTTAAGAAATGTAAGAAATAGGCAAGTAATGAATTCTAAATGAAAAGGATGTTTAGGTAATTGTTGCCACCAAAACATATTTCCAGTGGATTTATTTTGTAGATGAAAATTGATGCTTGGAATCTAGAGGTGTTGTCCACATTTGTATGCACTACTTGCAAGATCAACAGAACAAAATGTCCATACAAATGTGCGTGTGTACCATATTTCCTCATAGAGGATCCCCTGAAGCTTTTTGGGCACAAAATCTGATATCACTGTTGGGTCATTCCAAACAGTTATTTTCGAATCTTTACTGCCAATATGATCCAACCATGATTTTTTTTATCGTCTAACACACAAATCGATGATGCACAATGAGACATGGTGTCTAACACAAAAATCAATGATGCAAAAGGAGACATAGTGGCATGGAGGGGAGTTCTTCCCAAAGGAACACTGGCATAACTAATATTTAAGTAGTATTGAAAAATAATTATTTAAAAATTCTATAATTCTTAAACTAATTTAAATTTTTTGATAATTTCAAAATGTTTGTCAAACACATTTATAGAGATATGTCTTATTCTAGACTAGCTCTTATTTTTCCACGATTACAAACATTGTAATAAAAAAAATATTATATACCCAACTATAAAGTCATTAATGTTGTATACTCTCTAATATTTATAGTGGAATCTAAATTTATATCTCAACAATTGGTTAAGAGAACAATCCCCCTCTCCACCTATGGGCCTCAATACTATAAGAATGGAAATACATGTAACTTACAATGGATTTCTTAAAATAAGGTGTTTTCCATTTTTGTATTTTCTATTGGTTAACATGATAATTTCATGTCTAACATGAGTATTTATTGCTTGCTTATTGTACGATTCTTTTGTTCTTATTTTTCAATTATCTCATGGTATTGGGACCGTTATTGTTTTTGTTGCAGCAATAGTTTAACATTTATGTTAGAGGAAGAAAATGAAGAAGAAGATTGTAAATTATGATTTAGCATGAGTCTTACCGATTCTTCCAAGTGTGGATCTTGTTGTCACCAATTTTTTGATATTGTGATTTGTGCACGTAACAATTTTTGGATATTGTGATTTGTTCACGTAAAAGTGGATCGAATTGCACCTCCATGTCCTTCAACATCTTTTTTGTTAATTGGGTATAGCTTAGGTAATAGATATAGAAGTTTCTCTCCCCACTTGGATTCAAAATCTATGTAATAACTATTCATTCCCAAATGAGTCATCTGCATGAAATTTTTACATTTTAATAGAAACTATTTATCTCAACTCAATCATGACTAATATTATGTGTGTCGGGTGAGTTGCTTCAACAAGGGAAATAAATTTGATTTCTTAAAACTATTAAAAAACACTAAAAATATGCCTTAGCAAGATGTGTGTTCATAATGTTGCCATTCCAGATGTGTGTTTTGATGTAATAACTTAAAAAAAAAAAAAAAAAAAAAAAATTACACACAATAAACTCCAAAAGCAATTGCAACATGATTCTTAAATCTGGGAACACCCATACACACAAATTCATAATAATAAAATATAAAATTTGTTTATGAATATACACATTAAAACTTCAAAATTTTTAAACCTATTATTGACATTCTTCAATCAAAAGAAAATCAAACTTCATTGATCCCAACTGAACCATGAGTAGTTTTCTGTTTATATGGTGAGTTACATGTATTTAAACTTTGAAACTTTGAATTTAGTATTAATTTAACTATTCATTTTATAACTTGCTTAGTATAGGATTCTTTTGATCTTATTTTTCAATCTTTTGTATCCTCGTGTATACTAATTATTCAAATACAATGTCCTTATATAAATACAACAATATCAATAACTTGGATCTAATTTTTATTATTTTTATTTTTATGTATATGATGGTATTGACATCTCTACTTTTCTTGGTGTTGTAGTGATAGTAAAGTGAAAAATAATATTATTAATGTAAAGGTGTGCAATTTGTTAACATTAATATTTGTTGACAACAAATTTTTTATATTGTGACCTATGTACATAAAAGTGGATTAAATTAGTGCTCAAGCTCAAGTGATATATAGAAGAAGTTGTTATCCTCTCCACTTGGATTCAAATTGATGTATTTACTTCAACATAACCATCTTCAAGAAATATTCACATTCTTTAATAAAATGTAAGTGAAGAATATTAATCCATAGCTAGAATTGTGTCTAAAATAAATTATTACAACAAATAAATAAAGTGCAATTGATAAAACTATATATATATATATATATTTGAAAAAAACTTAACAAAATGTGTCTTCATAATATTATCGTTCAATATCATATTTTGATTTAATAACTTAAAAGAAAATAAATAAATTCATAATTAGAAAATATAAAATTTGTTAATAAATTTTAAAATAATATATTTAATTTCTTAATATAATAATTATTTATGTTTATTAATATAATAAATATTTATTTTCAAAGTATCCCACTATATCAAAACATTGAACTCAACTCATCGATAGTATTCCATGTGAATAGTGAGAATTTGATCCCAACTCCTGAGCACTATTCTATGTGAACAGTTAGTTACGGCAACGTAATTCGAGTGGGATTTTTGAATGTGTTCCCAAAAACTTGTTTGAAGGCATGATTAAGAACATGTGTAACCATAGTGTTTTTACTTTGCATGTGTTTCGATTTAATCTGTGGAATTAGTAAAATCAACAATTATAAAATATTTTTGTTTATGGAAGACACGTATTTAGCCTTGGCTTCTAGAAGCCCTATTTTGGTTTTGTCTTGGTTTATTCCAAGATAACCCACATTCATAGTTGGAATATGGCGCAGGGGTGATTGGAAGAAAGAAATTTCGCTCAGTCCAATCTATGGTCGGGTGATATGTGGAAGTCCCTGACTTGGTTGGTATTTTCATACATTAATAATAGTTATTCTCCTACTGTGATTGATGTATACTTGCGATGATTATATTAGCGATACTATAGCCGAGTTTCCATGATTTTTATGTTGATTATTTCCCGGTTATATGTTGGTTATATTATGTGTTATATCTATGGGTTTTTACGTGTTTTGAAGTTATTGAATGGTTGATGACTACATGGCCTAACAAGTGTTATTGCGACTATGTGGAGACTACATAGAGCCTTCTTGGTGATTCTCATATGAATCTTAGACTACTATAACCATATATGCATTCATGATCTGTAGCCTTTATGTCTACCATGTGTTTGAGAAAATGTCTAGTGTGTTCGTGGCAATCTAGATCAAGTTTCTCATTCAAGTTTGACTTTTTAGCTTTGTCATTAAGTAGATTATGATTCGAGAAAGTCTCAAGAAGTTATGGTGAGCTTATGATGATTATATGGTGAGCTTATTCAATTATTGAACATATATGTATTTATAATCTACAAGTATTATGCACACAAAGTGTTTGCATAAATGAGTAATTTGGACCTCCAACTTCCTAGGGTCGTAACTTTGGCATATGATCTCTGCTAAAATCATTATGATTTGCACTTTGGTGCTTTCCCATTCTCTCTTTTTTCCTTGAAAAAGTCGTTTAGACTATTAAAACGACCTTGGAAGTGTAGAACCCGAAAAACTGCAAAATAGGAAGTTTTGTTAAATTTAAGGAAACAAAACTGAAAAAAATAGTGTTGGGTCGAGTTAGGTTGAGACCAGTGTGATCTTGTGTCACTGAGTGTTTGCAGTCAGTTATGGATATGTTGACCCAATTTTCAATAAGTGCATCTTGAAAATCAAGTCTCGCATAGTAACTCTAATTTCATGTTTACCCTCAAAAGTTGGTGAAAGTGGGTAAATATGGGGTGAGGTGGTTACATTGGATTCCTTAGAGGTTTTCAGTTGAGATAGAAATATATAAATCCCTATAAAAACTTGTGTTCCTTGTAGGTTATGGGTTGAGATAGAAATCTTTAGAGCCCTGTAATAGCTTGGGTCCCTTAGAGGCTGTGTGTTGAGATAGTAGTCCCTATAGCCTAAGGCAACTTGGGAAGATATCAATCTTTGAGTTAATACCTACATAGATCATCCATGAATTTCTCTATGTTTTCACTTAAGTGTGGTAGCAAATTCTGGACTTCCTGGGAAGGAGGTGAATCCCTGGTATTACTCTTGAGGGCGGAGGTGCTGAGCCTCTGGATTCCCTAGACATTGTTTACTATATCAGGCAACTGGTGGGATTGAGGAAAGAGGTCATATGGAGTCCTTGTTCAAGCTAGTAGTTGATGATTTAGTCCTTTGAGCAAGCCCCCTCTTAGTCTCTAGAATCTAGCTTCTGGTTCACAACTGCAAGTGAGCTTAGCTGCAATTATCTTTGGTTAGGTGAAGAAACTTTGTCCCAAACTCAGTTTCCTTGAAAATTTAAATATAAGTTTTATTTAGTACTTCTTTATATGGTAATGAGTTTATGATGCATTTATGGTATGAAATGGATCTCTATTTTTGGACTATAATAATGATATTAATTTAATGAGTGTGTGTCTACATCTTTGTCTGGAAATGGAACTTATTGTTGTGATAAAATCATGTATGTAAAATATTGCATCCTTGAGAGAAATGATGTTGTTATATAAGTTAAGCAAGTGTGTGCTTCTGGATTGGAAATGAAGTGTTGTAGTGCTTGTTGGTGTTATTTATAACACACATAAACACAAAATAGAAGGTGTGATGTTTATATGATAACAAAGGTTATGTTGCAACCCTCAATTGGAATTGTGTCTCGTATAAATTATTGAACAACATTTTTAACAATGTATGTATAAGTAACACCAAAAGAATTATGTAATGTTATAGGTAATGAAATCATCCATGAGAATTTCGATTGAAACAAGGAAGCATTGGGCTTCAAAACCCTTTCCATTAATATAAATTGATTACACAGGAGACTGTTTTTTTAGTAGGGTCTTAGTATAAAAATATATATTTATTCACTTAGTTCTAAGCCTATGATTTTGCACAAGAGGTGTCGTATTAAATATGAAAGGGACATTTTCAATTTTATGTACAATAATAGCCTGAAAATCATACACGAAAGCTTAGTCATCCTTTCATTATCAACAACCTGGATGTCTTCTACTACCCTCATAGTGTAGCTAGTTAGGCCCATGAAGCCCTTGCATCACACCATGGAGCTACTTACAGGTCTGCTTGAAGTCTAGAGCACCCGAGATGTGGCAGGAGAGGTGAATCCGTTAAAGGAATTCAATGTAGGTCCTCAGCCAAAGTGATTGTAGGAGCACCTATGCCTATGTAGCGAAAATTTCCCTATTCTGATACAGGAAAGGTCAGAGGGGAAGGAAATCATTGGAGTGGATTTCACCCAAGTTTAGGAGGGGTAGCACTGTAGGGTGCGTTGACAATGTTTCCATCATTTCCATGAGTTTCTAATGTCATTCTTTATGATTACATAATCTCTACGGAAGGTTCATGGTCAAAATGAGTAGTGAGAAATAATCGATGAAGAGTTGGAGCAAGCTCTCACGATACCCATTAAAATCTGAATTGAGTGTATTGCACAAGGCTTATCAAGGTCCCCTTTGTCAGGCCATGCAAAATTTTGAGTGGAAGCTATATACAATGCAGGAAAGGGAGAGTTGTAAACTTATAATATAATCTAATTTAACTCTATCCATTAACCACATGAAACCCTAGTTGTGGTAGCGATAAATTGGCATGCTTGATTTCCCTCTAACGCAATTATACAAGGATAAGATGACGTGGCCTCAAGGTAAAATCCTGGAAGGTGTTCACTTAAGGTTTTATTTTCACAATGATGGGATCAACCAAGATGACGTTAACCACAATGATGCAGATGACACGCTAGCCCGGTGACCCTGTCATTGGTTGGAGGTGGTGCCCACACGACAATGCAACCTTGTGGTTCAAACCTAGAGGAATTATGAGGACACCGAAATAAAAATATGGGTTGATGTTAGTTGGTATTTTGGCATCCATGCTAGCCTAGTGGCTATGCTATTGTAAACAGGTTGACCCCCTAGACTATTGGCCCACTAAAATGAACCCAAAGCTATGAGGAAGTGCGGCGAGGGAAAGTACCAGCATAGATCAAGTGGGTTAAAGTGTGGGCAACAATCATACCATTGCCCAGAAAGGTGTCCCAAACATTGTTGCTTGGAGGCTTTATCTTGGAAGAACAAGAGGATGCATAAAGGGGAGTTTCGACATAAAATGTGTAGGATGACATGTGCACGACAACTATGTTATTTGCTAGAAGTTGGCCATGTAGGGTTGGGCCAAGGGGGCCTCCACATACACCTATGTATGACATGATTAGTGTAGGAGAGGCCCACAACCTTCCAAGTAAGCCTGACACTCCCCACCTGGAGGTGCAAGGGGAGACGTTAAGGGAGAAGTCAGGAGGTGATGAGCAGGGTGATGTAGATAAGACCTCATGGGGAGGCACATCAATCCTATTGCTTCTCTATTGGTTGGGGAGAAGCCCCACTATCCACGTAACCATTGTAGAGGAGCCAAAAAAATAACAAAGGAGAGCATTGGCACAAGGGTGTCACGATGAAGACACCAGGTGGGGCACACCAAGGTTAACTAAAAGGCATATCAGAAGGAGTTGTCAAGATAGTGCACCAGGGTGAGCAAGCATAGGAGGATGACAAAATGTATCTTGTTAACCAATCAGAGATGGGGTGGTTAGAGGTGAGGCCCACAAACCACATTGTTGTGTCACACTACCTTAGTGATGTCAGCAGAAGGAGGGGAAGGGTGGTATAATTTCCCTAGACCGTCAGATGGAATGCCATTAACAAAAATTGTTTGATGCAAGAGCCTAAACCCTGAGTTGGTACCCAACTGCGCCACCCGTTCCCAAATTAAGTGTCAAGCATGTTAGTTCTGTGGAATCCAACGTGGATCGTTGATCTCCCTTCACATTTGACAACCATGAGATCAAGTAGAGTTTTAAATAAAGATATATAAAAATAGTAAAAAATTCAAGTTAACAAAAAATTAAAAGAAGAACAAAATAAGAAAGAGTTATATTAAGAGAAATATTATATTAAGTAAAACTTAAAATAAAGAAACAAAAATTGGCATGTTGACACATGGAGTGTGTGCATGTGGACCCCTTTCCATTCTTGGAACTATTTGGTCTACTTAATGGATGATGAGAAGGATGAGATTTTCATTCTTTCTATTCGAAGAAAGTGTTGTGAGGAAAATGATCTTTCAGTAGTAGTACATTGATTGACGGCTCGGGGGTTTCGAATTATAGAAAGATTATGTGTAGTTGATGATGCAGCGGCATCCAACTCAAGGAGGTCATGGCTGGGAGTTTGTCACTTCTAACACTTTGAGTTTCGTTAGTTTTCATTTTCATTTACATTTCTAAGAATGGTTGTCTCAGCCACTGTTAGTGTTTGCTTACGTGTTCTTTTTAATTTTTGGTTTTATTTAAAATTTGCTTTTAGTTTACAAATCAAGAAAAGACAGTTATTTAGAAACAAATTAATGTAACTACTGGCAGTTTGATAACTATCTAGTGTTCTCTACAAAACAAAAAAAGGAAACGACTATTGTAATCTTTTGACCATCATAGAATTGAATGAAGAAAATGCACAGAAGCATTCAGAAGAACAAATACATCTGAATCCATTCATATTATAGCTTTAGCATCTTTTCTACAAAATATAATTATTTCATTTTCTTTTCCATAAGCATAATGAAGACAGACAAGTGAGCAATAAGCACCGAAGTGAGGAGAGCACCGAAACAAGTTAGAAACATAAACAGAGCAAGCTTACGGGAGAAACAAGAGAGCCATTGTCGAAGGAATACCCAAGAACAAAAACTTACAGGTACAAAACTAAACTCATAATAATTTCCATTGCAAATTTCTATCAACCGAAATTTCTGTATAAATATACATATATAAATGTCAAAGTTGAACAACCACAGTTCAATGTTTAGAGACCAACAAATTAAACAGAGTTGACAGTACCAAAAACCACCATGAGGTCACCACAGGACCGCATTCTACATACATAATTATAATGGCAGAGCCATCAATATATAGTGGAGCCACAAGCACAGTGAGGCCAAGAAACCGGAGAGCCGTAACCAAACTGGAAAAATAGAATCATAAACCATACAAGCAACAAAACCCTCAAATAGACAAGAAGATAACTTTCAAGGAGCGACCCCACCTAGTTTGAGTGTAGGAGTCAGGGTGTGAGGTCCACAAACGAAGCCTGGTCGTGCACTTGCATGGCCAACAGGCAGGCCATCAACAAACAATAAAATGAAGCCATAGATAGAGGGTTGAAAATAAAGGAAAAGGCAAACAGAACCTACCTAAGAGAGCCAAGCCCATGCGAACCAGAGGAGAGAAACCACAAGCAAAGGTTATGACCGCAGAGTGCTCACTGCCCACAAGGAGCAAGAGCTGTCCGCGCCAGAAGAAAATGAGGAGAGAAAAACCAACACGGAGAGTTAACTTACCTCTGATTAATTGCTTAATGAGAGCCAAGAGCCAAGCCACTCCACAACCGCAACCTACGGCAAGAACCAAGAAAACAATCAAATGGAGGAGCAAGTGCATCGAAAGCAACAACATATAATAGAAGTCTACAAGCGAAAACGTAACCAGAGCCAAGCCAAATAGAAACCAAAGACAGAGACAGAGGGTTCCAGACCCAGAGCCGAGAAAACAAGCATAGAACAGGCAACATTGATAGCATACGCAGGAGGAGACCCTTAGAGAAATGCATCTCTGGGCACAGTGAAGCTAAACCACTGTAAAACAAGTAGAGCTAGAACCTTTGTTTTGCAAAAGAGCAGAGCAAAACGAACCAGAGACTTCAACCCACAAACATAAAAGTGAAACAACAGTGAAATGAATCGGCCGAGGGTTTCGAGGGTTTGGTAAGGGGAAAGAAGAAACAAGCCCCAAGGCCAGGACACCTATCCTCAAAACAATAATACCAAGGTACAGTGCCATTAAGTCTACACAAACAATCAATGATTAATTATTCATACGGAACTGTAAAGGGTTGGTCCCATCAAATTTTGGTACCAGAGGCAGGTACAGTTAATTGTTTTTCTTTATAAAATGGAAGCTGGAAGAAGAGTTTATGGTAGATCTATTCAAAGAGTAGTAGACGAAGGATTGAGGGAAGAGATTCGGACCCTAAATGCCTCTTTGGCGGCAATAGAAGAAGGAAGGAGAAGGGATCCGAAAGTAGGGGATGATAGTGAGGAAGAACCTATAGTTACGATAGATGGATCAAATGAAGAAGGACCTGAAATCAAATTGTTAAGGTCAGTTTTGTTGGCTAGAAGTAAGCCAAAGCCTGAAATTCTGAACTATGATGGTAGTTTGTCCACATAAGTGATATTGGACTCAATTAGTGAGTTAGACAAATATTTTGAGTGTGAGGAGTAAGCAAATATAGGAGAGTTAAATTCGTTGCCACTAAGTTGAAAGGGCATGCGGCCTTATGGTGGGATAGTGTCCAAGCAGAGAGGAGAAGATTGAATAAGTTACCCATTAAAAAGTGGACCAGAATGGTCGCCAAGATGAAGGGTAAGTTTTTGCCCAAAGATTACCAGATTGCTCTATATCGGCAGGTGCAGAATTTGAAGCAGAGAGGAATGACAGTGAAAGAATATACTAAAGAATTCTATCAAGTGAATATGAGAGCTAACTATAATGAAGATACCCCAGAAAATAAAGAAAGGATTGTGAATGGCCTAAGACTAGAGATATTGGACGAGATAAGCATTCTTTCTCCAAAAATCATAGAGGAAGCATACCAGAGTGCCTTAAAGGCAGAAGAAAAGATCGCAAGAAAGCAGAATGCCAGGAGAGGATAACGAACTGGCAGAGGGAAAGGACAATCCTTTGGTAGAGGAAGAACTGCCAACAACAGTGAAGAGGGCAACAGTTCAAAGGCCTTAGGGACAACATAAAAGAAAGGTAGCACTAGGGGAGAAAGGTCGTACCAGAGAGGAAGGGTAAATGGTAGGGGCAGAGGAGCTACCTACCAGTGTTACAAGTGCCACAAGTGGGGGCATAGGTCCTTTGAGCATCCTGAAGGAGAACAAGCTGGTCAAAGAGGAGCTTATGTTGCTTAAACAGAGGAAGCAGAGGCATTACCTGAAGAGGTAGAGAATTTATAGGAAACAGGACAGGCCTTAGTCTTAAACAAGGCACTACTAAAACCAACAATGGAAATAGCTAAACAAACCCAAAGAAAGTCATTATTCCAGACTGTGTGCAAGTCACATGGAAACTGCTGCAAACTGATTATAGATAGTGGAAGCACTGATAATCTGGTTGCAACAGAGATGGTGGAGAAATTGGGTTTGAAAAGGTTGAAGCACCCAACTCCCTATAAGGTGTCTTGGTTATAGAAGGGTCACCAACTGCTAGTTGATGAGCAGTGTGAGGTGGAGTTCCACATTGGCAAGTATAAGGACAAAGTGATTTGTAACGTCATGCCCATGGACGTGTGTCATATTCTGCTAGGTAGACCATGGAAGCATGACTGAAAATTTGTTCATGACGGGAAAACAAACTGTTACAAGTGTGTCAACGATGGGATTAAGCATACATTAGTACCCATGGAGGAAGAATAAACAATAGAGACTAGTGGGACAAAAGTACTACTGGTGGGTGGAAAAGAATTTCTAAAACAGATTGAAAATGATGAGGTAAAGTATGTTATTGTAAGGAGACCGAGAGCTGTGCTATTGCACACTGAAACTTCTAACTTACCTAAAGAAATCCACGAAATGTTGCAGGAATTCAGTGACACTGTGGTGGATGACTTACCGGATAAATTACCACCAAAGCGGAGTATCAGTGATCACATAGATTTCATCCCTAGAGCTAGTTTATGGAATAAAGTTGCTTAATGGATGACTCCCAAGGACAATGAAGAGATCAGGAAGTAGGTACATGAATTGTTGGACAAAAGCTTGATACAGGAAACTTTAAGTCCCTGTGCAGTTCCGACAGTTTTACCTCCCAAGAAAGGAGGCGAGTGGTGGATGTGTACAGATTCACAAGCAATAAACAAAATTATGATAATATATACATTTCCATTGCCACAAATGGATGACATGATGGACTACTTGAGTGGGGCAGTGTATTTTGGGAAGATAGATCTAAAGAGTGGATACTACTAGATTAGAATCAGAGAAGGGGACGAATGGAAAACAACTTTCAAAACTAATGAAGGGTTGTATGAATGGCTGGTGATGCCATTTGGGTTGAGTAATGCCCCTAGTACTTTCATGTGCCTAATCAATGAGATGTTGAAGGAGTTCATTGAGAAATTTGTGACTGTGTATCTTGACGATATACTGATTTTCAGCAAGACCAAGGAAGAACATTTATGACTTGTCCCATATGTTCTAGAGAAGTTGCAGCAAAAAAGTTGCTGATAATTTTGAGAAAATGTACTTTCTTTCAGAAGGATTTAGTCTATTTGGGTTTTGTGATTGCAGAAAATAAGCTAAAAATGGACCCAAAAAAAGTTGTAGCTATACCTAGCTGGCCATACCCTAAGAGTCTGTTTGAAGTTCAAAGTTTTCATGGGTTGGCAAGTTTCTATTGCAAGTTTATAAAGAATTTTAATGGAATCTATGCACCTATGTTGGATACAATCAAAAAGGTAAGTCAACGTTTTCGGTGGACTGAAGCTGTAGAGAAGAGCTTCCAGATATTGAAGAAGAAGATGACTGAAAGGCCAATTTTGAGGTTGCCTAATTTCAACAAAATTTTCCAAGTTCGTTGTGATGCCAACGGTACAGCCATTAGAGCCATACTCAGCCAGGAAGACAAACCAGTAGCCTATTTCAGCAAAAAATTAAATGAAAGTAGGCAAAAGTATACATCTTATGACAAGGAGTTTTATGCCTTCGTCCAAGCCTTGAAGCGTTGGAGGCATTATCTATTAGATAATGTGTTTGTCTTGTTTTCTGATAATTCTGCATTACAGTATGTTATGCAACAACATAACCTGAATCACAAACATGTCAAATGGGTGGAGTAGTTGCAGAGTTTTACGTTCGTATTGAAGCATATTAGTGGTCAAGCAAACAAGGTAGCAGATATAATGAGCAGAACAGTTCTACTCTTGCAGGAGAGCACGATACAAGTGTTGGGATTTGAACACCTGAAGGACTTGTATCAAATAGATGAAGATTTCAAGGAGGCTTATGAAGCCTGCCAGAATCCTTTGTTGAGGAACAATAGTCCATGGCTGGACTATAACTTGCAGGAGGAGCTGTTATTCAAGGGAGGATAGTTGTGTGTTCCAGAATGTTTGATGAGGGAGAACATCATCCGAGAAAAACATAGTGGAGGTCTAGCTGGACATTTCAACATTGATAATACCTTGGATCAGCTTAATCATTTCTATTACTGGCCGAAGATGCGAAGAGATGTGCAGCGGTATGTGACCAGGTGTAAGATATGTCAGCTGGAAAAAGGGCACAGTCAGAACATGGGGTTGTATACACCCTTGACTATTCCAAATAGACCATGGGATTTAGTCAGTCTGTACATTGTCCTGGGTCTGCCCAAAACACAACGGGGTTTTGATTCCATCATGGTGGTGGTGGACCAATTCTCAAAGATGGCACACTTCATCCCTTGCAGAAAAACCAATGATGCTACCCATGTAGCATACTTGTTTTTCACTGAAGTCATCAGACTGCATGGCTTAATCAAGTCCATTATTTCCGATAGGGATGTGAAATTCACAAGGCATTTCTAGTGCACCTTGTGGAAAATGATGGAAATGAAGTTAAATTAAGCTCGGCTTATCACCCACAGACTGATGGGCAGATGAAGGTAGTGAACAAAAGCTTAGGAAACCTACTATGAAGTCTAGTTGGAGAAAATTCACGAATGTGGGATCGTGTACTTGCTCAAGCGGAATTTGCTTACAACGATTCGCCGAATCGAAGCACAGGAAATAGTCCTTTTCAAATTTTGTATGGAATGCATCCCTGAGGAGTGCATGAGCTACGAGATTTGGGAGAGTTAGAAAGAAGAAGTGCTAGCGGGGAAGACTTTGCAAGAGCAATTAATGACCTACATGAGCAGGCGAAGACAAATTTATAGGACAACAGTCAAAGGTACATATAGAAAGCGGATTTGAAGTGACAGGAGGTACAATTTAATGTAGGGGATCGGGTTTTAGCGCATCTACACAAAGAAATATTTCTTAAGGGCGAATACAATAAGCTGAAATTCAAAAAAATTGGACCTTGTAATTCTACGTAAATTTTCTGCAAATTCCTATGAGCTATAATTTCCTCCAGGTATAAGAATATCGCCCATCTTTAATGTGGCAGATTTATTCCCATACACTGCCAGTCCAGAAGAGGACAATTCGGCACAACCAAAGCGGAATACCCAAGGAGAGAGTATTTTGTGGATGAGACAAATGCCCGTAGCTCAGCCATTTGAAATCGAAGGAATCCTCGATACAGCGGTGGCCGGGCAGACTCGGAGAAAGGAGTACCTACAGTACCTCATCAAGTGGAAGAACCACCCTATTGAGGATAGTTCGTGGCTTGATGCAGGACAGATACAACGTGTAGGGTATTCTATCGAGGACCTCATCGAACGAAGCCATGAATTTTCACCTACCTCAGGAGCCTGATGCAGGAGCATCCAGCTCAGGGAGGTCATGGCTGGGAGTCTGTCTCTTCTAATAGTTTGAGTTTCGTTAGTTTTCATTTTCATTTATGTTTCTATGAATGGTTGTCTTAGCCACTGTTAGTGTTTTCTTATGTGTTCTTTTCACTTTTTAGATTTATTTAAAATTTGCTTTTAGTTTACAAATCAAGAAAAGACAGTTATTCAAAAACAACTTAATGTAACTACTAGCAGTTTGATAACTGTCCAGTGTTCTCTACAAAATGAAAAAAGGAAACGACTATTGTAATCCTTTGACCATCATAGAGCGAAATGAAGAAAATGCACAAAAGCACTCTCAAGAACAAACACATCTAAATCCATTCATATTACAGCTTTAACATCTTTTCTACAAAATACAATTAATTCATTTTCTTGTCCATAAGCATAATGAAGACAGACAAGTGAACAGTAAGCACCGAAGTGATGAGAGCACCCAAACAAGTTAGCAGCATAAATATAGAAAGCTTACCGGAGAAACGTGAGAGCCATTGTCGAAGGAATACCTAAGAGCAGAAAGTTACAAGAACAGAACCGAACTCATAATAATTTCCAATGCAAATTTCTCTCAACCGAAATTTCTATATATATATATATATATATATATATATATATATATATATGTATGTATGTCGAATCCGAACAACCATAGTTCAATGTTCAGAGACCAGCAAATTAAACAGAGTTGACAGTACCAAAAACCACCGCGAGGTCACCACAGAACTACATCTCTACATACATAATTATAACAGCAGAGCCATAAATATACAATGGATCCACAGGCACAGTAAGGCCAAGAAACCGTAGAGCCGAAACCAAACTATGACAACAGACTCATAAACCCTATGAACAGCAAAACCCTCAAACAGACAAGCATAGAACTTTCAAGGAGTAACCCTTCATAGTTCGAGCGTAGGAGTCAGGGTGCGAGGTCCACAAATGGAGCCTGATCGCGCAAATTCATGGCCAAAAAGTAGGCCATCAACAAACAGAGAAATGAAGCCATAGACAGAGGGTTGAAACAAAGGAAAGGGCCAACAAAACCTACCTGAGAGAGTCAAGTCTGTGAAAACCAGAGGAGAGAAACCACGAGCATAGGTTACGACTGCAGAGTGCTCACTACCTACAAGGAGCAAGAGCTGTCAGTGCCAGAAGAAAATGAGGAGAAAAAAAACCAGCATGAACGAGAGCTGAGAGCCGAGACACTCCATAATCGCAACCTGTGGCAAGAACCAAGCAAACAATCAAACATAGAGCAAGTGCATTGAAACCAACATCATATAATAGAAGTCTACCGGCGAAAACGTAACCAGAGTCGAGCCAAATAGAAACCAAAGACCAAGACCTAGGGTTCTAGACCTACAGCCGAGAAAACGAGCACAGAACAAGCAACATTGACAACATACGCAGGAGGAGACCCTCAGATAAATGCAGGTCCAGGCATGGCAAAGCTAAACCACTGTAAAACATCCAGAGCCAGAACATTTGTTTCGCAGAAGAGCATAGCAAAATGAACCAGAAACCTCACCCCACAAAAATTTCAACATTGAAATATATATATATATATATATATATATAATACAGTAAATGGTGGCCATAAATTTTATTTTTCCACTTATTTATAATTCTAAATTTGTATGTATGTTGTGACTGAACTCACATATTATATAGAGAAATACATTTTTCATTAAAAATATTCCTCCGTAGGTTTTTAAACGAGTCTTTTCAATTTAGTTAAATAAAAATACGAAAACGTCCGATAAAAAGTTTATCACTTCAAAAGTTTATTTAATGAAAATAAATTTTAGAATATTTGTTACATAAAAGTAAATATTATGTGGCCACAGAATATTTAATAAATTTGAATATTGCTTTTGTGTAATACAAAACATGAAAGTTAAATATTGTATCAATATATTATTAATAGAATAATAAAAATAATATGTATATGTTAAAAAATAAAATATTTAAAGATATATTATTCATATAATTATTTTTATGATATATTTAGTGATTAAATTAAAAATATCAATTTATATGTATTAATATAAAATTATGATAGAGAAAAGGAATTTGAGTTTTTATATGGATGTGTAATAGTATATATATTTGTTTAGTTTGAATACATTTTTATAAAGGTTATTGCAATGTTTAATTTTTGGGAAAATAAATAATAAATAATTTTATGATAAATAGTAAATATAGTGTAAAAATAGTTTAGATAAACAAAAATAATTTATGGGGATAATGATTTATTTAGTTAGAATATGGCATGAATATGGTTGGAGTCTTTTCTAAATGATTTCTACTAATGACTTTTCTTATTAATATTCCTTGATTTCATAGCATCAAGGATCATTAATAATAAAGGAGAAGGGATAATGGTAAGTGAATACATATGTAAATCTAAAAAAAAATCTGAAATACCTTAAGCATGCCTTATTACTTAAATTTTATTGATACACTATTATTGTAGTTATGGTTTTAGTTAACTATTATGCCAACATAGGATTGTTGAGTATAATATTGGGATGAGGTTTCATGATATGATATGCATAGGGACTATGATGTTATGATATGAGGTATATTGACATGTAGTTCATTTATTATGTGATGTCATGATATATATTTTATGATGATATGTTGATGTTTTAACCTATAAGGGTATTTTTTGATGTGAAGAATATGGTAATTGCATGCAAATTTTATGGCATGCAAGAGTATGCAGTTCTTTATTATTTGGAATGTGGTGATAACAATGATGTTATGATATCATGGTGACATGCAAGAGTTGACACATGAATTAATTTTTATGATACTGTGATTATAACTAATGCGTTGGTTTCATTTTGAGATGTGGTGACAACAGGAACTCCACAAATGGGCCAAGAGGGCAAGTTTATTTGATGATCTTATGGGAGCTCATACCTGGGAGGGAGAATATGTAACACTATATGGGTTGGGAACAAACTCAATCAACACTAGATATGTCAGTGGTTCCTTTTACTTTTAGAACTCTTGATGGATTTAGGGGCTATGGTACTATGTTCAAGAGGTCAAATTCTCGATATTAGATTGGTATGCCAAAGTCTAGTGGGGGTGTAAGGACTTCGATGACTAGGGTTGTGCACTTTAGTGTGTGAGGAAATGGGTTGGCCTTTTGAGATGCCTAGAATAATACTTCCTGGAGTACCGAGCCAGATGCCTGCCTTGGGGAAGCTGAGGTTTGAGCTTGAATGCAACCTCAAAGCTAGACTTGGGCTATGGTACAGACTGATGAGGATTTATGCCTAGTTCTGAAAGTTGAGAAAAATGACAAAGATTCTTTAGGATTTCCTCAGTGATGCGAAAGGTTTTGATGTTTGGTGGTTATACTACTTCAACAAAGAGTGTAGGGAAATCATAAAGCAATAAATAACTAAATAAAAAAAATAAAATGTTAAAAGATTCAACTAAACTTTGGGACAAAGTTTTGTAAAGAAGGGAATATGTGATGACCCATACTAACAATAATAATAATAATAAATAAAATAAAATAAAATAATATTAATACACATGTGTATAAATAATAAATAATAAAGAAAATAAAATAATAGTAAATAAATTATAAATTATATATTATCAAGGAAATATAATAATAGTAAATAAATAATAAATAATGAAGAAAATATAATAATAGTAAATAATCAATAAATAATGAAGAAAATATAATAATAGTAAATAATCAAGTAGAATTTGACATAAAGATATATAAAAATAACTATAAAAATAGTAAAAATAAGTAACGTTAACAGAAATCTAAATCAGAAATCCACGGTTGCCTCTGCAACTCAACATCCAGGCCTCTTCTTGAAAGGTGAAGGGAATGGCAACACAATCTAGGAGGACAAAACGCTTGATGGAAAACATACTTTCGTGTCAGCCTCTCCTAAGAGTGGTAAACTTGGAGAACTAAATGAAACACATCGAGTTACGGTGATCCTGTGCGTTCAAGTGAATAATTTTTGTAGATATACTTATGTTTTTTGCTCCTTGGACATTGTATTGAGCTTAAAGTCTCTAGGGAGGGGGGCTCAAGAGCCCTCGAATGCATCTGATAATGATCCAAATCTACATAGAATCGAATGCGATTGGGATATTGATGCCAACTGGGGCATCCACAATGTGTAGGAGGTAAAGCTCTTAGCTAGGAAGGAAGATCTATAGGCATTAGATGTCTCAATTAAAGAATTCATGTAAGCGAGAGCCATTAGATTCATAAGGATCTAGTATTGGGTCACATCTTTAGACATCGAAGGGTGTCATGACAAACCTTTGCATCTGTATATGCTATTTAAAATAGTTTCTTGTTGGATACATACATGCATCAAGGATTGAAATATTCTTGCATGGTGGAGAACCTCGTCCTCTCATTAAAAAACCCAAATTTATCTCTTGGGTCTAGCTCCAAATGAGAGACAAGTAGAAGGGAGATCACATGGCATAGATTTATATTCGAAGGAGTTGTATAAGGTTTTTATCAAAACCATTACTAGAAAATTAATCCTGCTAAGGGTTCGCAGAACAGATCTAGTGGCAGATTTGGAGCAGAGTGCTCAAAATATCACAGATATTCCCACTTCATTACAAAGCTTAATTTTTTAGGAAAAACACTGCAAGATGTGGTCCATTTGAAATACTATGGTATTCAAAGGAATTATACCATTATCCTAAATTTAATATTGCAAGGTGGTGCCCCAAGAGTGAGCATTCCACCTAGATCATCTTCGGCTCGCAAGGGTTTATCCTCATTCAAGAATGCATTGAGAGGGAATGTTGCCACAAAAAACAAACAAAACCCAAATTTGAAAATCCCAAGTCCATGTATTATAGAGAAGATGGAGAAAGCCCAAGATTTGTCCATAAAATTACTAGAAGTAAGTGGTATTTTTACTATTTTGTAAGCAAAGGCTATCATATGTCGATTTAATGGTTTCTGGCGAAAATATGAAGATCTAAATGAGTGGATCTACATCAATTGGACCAGAGATTGTGACATTTATCTATGTGCAAAAGGTTTTTTGTGGTTTAGTTTGATAATTAGAAAGAATTTGATTATGCCATAAATGAAGGACTGTTGTTTTTTTGGGGAAGGGAAGGTCTCTTTGTAACTCCATGGTTTCCTGTATTTGGTGTCAACTCAATGACAGTTACAAAAATGTCATTTTGCGTAAGGCTACATAATCTTCCACTCCCCTTTTCATACCACCAAGTGCTAGAAGCCATTGGGAAGTCTTTGAGAAGGTTCCTAAAGATGGATCAAGAAAGAATGGACAAAGGTATCTTCACTTTTGCATGCATATGTATTGAGATGAATTTAAGAAAAGGCCTTCCTGATCATATTCACCTAACGCATGAAGGCTTCAAGTGGACACAGTGGTTAGATTTTTAAAAGACTACCTTTAGATGTTGTATTTTCCTTCAAACAGAGCACTTGTAGAACACATGAAATCAAGCAATTAAAGGGACAAAGAAAAGACTCCAAAAGAAAAAGGTATTATAATTCCCAGATCCTTGTTCTTTAGATGATGAGGATGAAGAAATGGATGAGACCCAACAACATCCAGAGACACAAAAATCAACAAGTTTCTCAAAAGGAGGGAGAAGAGAAGCAGAAGGATCAGAACAAATAGGAAGAGATTCTCAATAACTCAACAATGGTTTCGATCCATGAGAACCAACATGAGGACAAGGGAAACAATGAAGGCTCATGCGAAACAAAGAGATCTCATGTTTCTGAGAGCTTGGATTAAAATAAATAAGCCCCAAACATTTCAAGAAATAATGATTTGGCAATTGTTTCAACTACTCCCTCACTTGGGGTTTGGCAAAATGTCCAAAAGAAAAAAGGAAAAAAAATAGTTTATTTGGCCAAATGTAATTTTATTTTTTTGTAGCCTAGCTACTATGAGTGTTTAAATCACATACAATGGTCCCATACGTGAATGCACTTGTAAATATACTCTATGTAACTTCTTAGTTTTATTAATAGGAAGTTGTGATTTTTCCTTGGAGAAAATTTTTTTTTAACAAAAAAACAAAAAAATAATAAGAAAGAGTTAAATTGAGAGAAACATTGTATTAAGTAAAACTTGAACTAAAGAAATAAAAATTGGCATGTTGACACATGGAATGTGTGAATGTCAATCCCTTTCCATTCTTGGAACTATTTGGTCTATTTAATGGACGATGAGAAGGATGAAATTTTCATTATTTCTATTGGAAGAAAAATGTTTTGAGGCAAAGGATTCCCTAGTAGCAATACATTGATTAAGGGCTAGGGGGTGGCCATATGTAGATATATTATGTGCAGCTGAGCCTATGATTAGGTGGGGAATCGTCACTAAAATTTTGTTGTAGTTAGCGAGATTCAAATAGTGTTCAAATCCAAAATCACAAGTAAGGAATATCATCGCTATAAGTAAGTTGTCTGTGCTCATGTTTTTCGAAATTATATACTAATTAATTGAATAGTTGTGTGTTGATTACACAAATTGATGTAATTATCTGCATATTTGATTCTGGGTTGTTACAGAACCGACCTCGATGTGTCCAAGAGCCCAACTTCCAAGTGGGCCAATCTCCAACTACCACATGGTAGATGGATGATGTGGCACGTTTTGTCTTGTGAGGGGCCATATCTCTCAATCTAGAAGTCAGATTGAGGCAAAAATTATGTCACCTAATTCATCTTGACAAGACGAACACAATGGTGATAGTTATGATGAGTTTAGAGAAGGCTGGAAAAAGTTGAAATTTTTATACCTCGTTTCATAACAATAGCTTGAAGATTGGGTTTGTATAGTAACCACCTCATACCCTAGATATTGGGTAATGGGTGTTGCTACATCTAAATACCAACATATGAGCGTATTGGGTAATGGGTGTTGTTACATCCAAATACCAACAAATATGAAGTGCATCACGGGCTTTAACTAACATGTGTAAATCTATAATTTAGAGGAGAAAATATGTCGTAAAGAATGGAGATATTGCGATTTTGTGTAAAAGAGTGAAGCCCACTGCAAATAGTTATTGGTTGAGATTTTCCATTTTTAATTGAACCCCTAATTGAAGCTACCACTTTTAGTCAAGAAGAATATTAAGAAGTAGTGATGAATCATGCAAGAATAATAATGTTAGGAATAGTTGGGCACAATAGAAACAAGGTTGTAGAGACTCATAGACGGGTCACCATAATTGATGCCCCCTATTATTATCCCGGAGTCAAGAATTTTTTTATGGAGAGGAAGGACTCGAGCTTGCGAACTAGATACTTGCTTATTCCACTCAATCCATGAGAGGATCTAATCCCATCAGTCATGCACATAGTAGGTGGAGTAGTGAGTATTTTAGGCCATAAAATCCCCTATGAGAAATATTATGATGAGGGATTTCAAATGGGTGTGGTAGGATCCAACTGTTTGCATCAATGAGGAACCTTGAGACAATAATATCATGCTTTTGAATGTTATTTTACCTTATTGATGCTCCTTAGGGATGAATAAATCCAATAAAAATTCAATCCCATGCTTGATCGTGATGACAATTGGAAGAAAATAGAAAAAGGCCCCACTCTACATATGTTTAGTTTACCTAGTGCATAGGTTTTTCCAAAAAAATGGAGAAAGTAAAAATATTTGTTAAGAGTCGGCCACTAAGTCAAAAACTTCATTAATTCATGTAATAAATTTTTGAAGATGGCCACTGTTTATAATGAATTTATGTTGTGAGTTGAAGTTTAAGAATTTATTCATGTAAAGTATCAATGGTTATAAAGTTAAGAGAAAGTTTAAAGGTTTCATATTCTCACTTTAAAGAAAACATTATAAAAATTGAAGCCAAGTAGGTATTTGAGTAATCTTAAACTATGATATTGGTGTGTCAATTAAGTTTGTCAAGCCAAGATCATAGGTATCTTATAGGATAGAGATATCCCTGATATAAGAAATAATTTTACACAAGTATTGTAGTGGAAGAATTAAATGAAGAATTGCAAAAGAAGATAATAAACAAAGAGAGAGAGAGAGAGAAAGAAAAAGATATAGACACGACCAAAAAAGGGAAGATGATAAAAAAATATCAAGAAACATAAAAAAAATAAGACGGTTGAATCTTGGACATGAATAGAAGAAGCCAAAGGAATTGGCATATGAAGAAGAAAAAAGGGAAAAATAACAACAACAAAAAATGAAACAATGAAAGATAAGTACTCAAAAAGAGAGATGAACATAAAAAGATAAAGTGAAAGAAGAAAGAAAGATAGTGAAAAATGTAAGAAATAAAGAAAAAGGCCATAATATATAGTACCTTGTGTTTCAAATTTGAGATACAAAACCAATGAATCCATAAGAAATGAGATCCCAAGGAAATGGTCTTTCTTGAATAATATTTTTTAAGGGTTGAATGAAAATGGTAGTGATCCAACCTTGTTACGAAATTTCAATCTGATGCTCAGAGATAAACTTATGACGATTTTGAGTGAGAGATCAATCACAAATGAGGAGGGTGATTGTTGAGCTAGGGTTACAAGTTTGCAGAGTTTGTTCTCCATGGAAGGCCGTAAAGGAGGGAGCTCCACTCCCTCCTACAAGCAGGCAGTGGCTAGTAGAGAAAAAAAACCAATAGAAGATGATAGAAATCCTTTAGTTGAAAGGCAAAGAAGCAGAGAAAAGGAGCAGGAGGGTTCTAAATCTAAGGAGAATAACAACACTAAAGAAAGCGATGAAGCGGACAAGGAATAGGGCACAAAAGATAAAGCTCAAAAGGGGCCATGCAAATCCAAGACTATTATCACTCCCAGAGTTGTTTTGAATGATCCTACTCTGCAGGCGCATAGGGACCACATGCAGACTTATGCAATCATTTGTAAGCTCATGGGTTTATGTCCCACTAAGAAAGCATTACAAACATGGATTAAATACCACTAGAAACCAAAAGGAAGCATAGAACTACATCTTGGGTCAAAGGGATTCTTTATTGTAGTCTTTGCAAACATTGAATATAAGGACAAAGTGTTTGAAGGAGGGCCCTACTTTTATGTAGCTACAGGCCTGTATATGTGACCTTGGATTATGAATTTTGTCCTAGAATGTGAAAATTTTACCTCGGTCCCGGTTTGGGTAAGACTCTACTCTCTACCTTTAGATTACTGGCAACTAGAATCCTTATCTGCCATAGGAAATAAGTTAGGACTCTTTGTCAAAGATTCTAAGGCCACCAAAAGGGGAAAATACACATCCTTTACAAGAATATGTGTAGAGATGGATCTTTTTGGAGCTTTCCTAGATGAGGTAATATTGGAAGTGTTTGATGAAGGATGGGTACAAACAGTGGATTATGAGCACATCCCATTCAGATGTTGTAAATGTCATGAGCATAAGCACCTATTCAGAGATTTCCCTCTCAATAAAACAGAAAATAAGAGTAAAACCAATACCATGAAAGACACTGAAATCTTTCACAAAGTGGTCCAGAAAGGAAAAGGGAGCAAGAGAGGATCGAAGCCACAATAAACAGAAAGGCAACAGGCCAGTCAAAATAGGTTTCAAGCACTAGAAGAGGAAGAGGTGATAATGAAAGCAAATTAGGCTAAGGGAGACAGTCCAGTGAATGACGAGAACGAAGAAGAGGATGAGCAAACACAAAACATCAATAAACATAAGGAAGAAATGATGAGTGACATAGAACTGGAGATGGATTTGGAAATAACCTAGAGTGAGATGGAAATGGAAGGCTACGAACTACAAGAGATTCTTGAGAAAGAGAATCTAGATCTAGAAGGATTCTTGAAACAAGGAACTAGGGAGGGAGTGGATTCATTATCTCCAGAGGAGTTCAATAGAGTTCAACAGCTGTTCATATGGAAAACTCAAACCATAGGGCTGGAAAAGCAAGGGAATAATGAAAGGCAGGGCAACGAAGGTGTAAAAGCTATGAAAACCACACCAGGATTAGCACCCAGATACCCAGGAAAGAAAAGAGGCAGGAAAATGCAGAACAAGATTTTGATGGAATGTGGAAAGCTAATGATAGACTCAGGTAAGATGAAAGACCTATCCAGTTACTCCTTTACAAATATTTAATAATGAAGTTCACTTCTTGGAATATTAGAGGCCTAGGAAGTAAAAGAAAACAAAGATTAATTAGTAATAGGATGAAACAAGTAGCACCAGATGTAATCTTCACCCAGGAAATGAAATGTTCCATTCAAAAAAGAAAAGAGATTCATAGTAAATGGCTCAATATATTTGAGTTTCTGGAAGTCAAAGCGGAGAATACAACAGGTGGCATTCTCACACTTTGGAACCCCCCAAAAATTGACATTATAGATGCAGAGGTCGCTAGGGATTATCTATAGGTGGTCATACAAATAGTGGGAGATAAGGATGTCTACCTAGTCATGAATGTGTATGGTCCCCAAAGAATGGATGGCAAACTCAAGCTTTTAGATTCCCTTGGATCTTGGGGGGTGATTTCAATATGATCAAATCTTTGTCAGAGAAAAAAGGGGATACCAGAATTCTAAATAAAGACTCTTGTTCTTTCCAACCTTCATAGACAATATGAAGCTAGTGCATATTGTTATGAGTAATGGTTCCTTTACTTGGAATGATAAAAGAGGAGGAGAGTCTCAGGTGGCTTCCAAATTAGATAGATTCAGAGGATCTTATGCTCAAGGACAAGGAAATTTTTGCAAGAGTTCTCGCCTTGGGAGGCTTTGATCACTGGCTAGTGCAACTGGAAATTTAGGGCATTAGCACCTCCAAGAATATACCTTTCAAATTTGAAAACATCTGGCTTTCCTAACTATATTTCATCAACAACATCGCCATCTGGTGGGCTGAAGAATTGAATATTTAGGGCACAAGCATGTTCCTTCTTCAAAAAATACTAAAACATATCAAACTCAGGCTCAAGGAGTGGAACAAGAAGGAGTTTGGTAATATTTTTGAAGCAAAAAAATTTGTTGAGGGAAAAATGCAGGAACTCAACCAAACCCTTATCAGGGAGGGTTTTGATAAAGATAAAAGTGAGCAGGAAACCAAATATCATCAAGAATGGGAGAACTTATGTAAACAAGAGGGCATTTTTTCGAGGCAAAAATCCGTAGTACAATGGCTAAAAGAAGGAGAATGTAATAACCGATTTTTCCACAGATCCACTTCGGCGAACTGAGCTCACAACAGGATTTCTTCAATCAAGGACGAGGGAGGTAATCTTCTTCATTCTCATGAAGAAATAGAAACAGTATTGGTTCAACACTTTCATGGTATTCCTCAAGAATCCTGTTCAGATAGAGAACAATCCATTAGGGTTATATCAAATCATATTCCTAAGCTGGTTTCCAAAGAGGACAATTTCAACCTTAATATACCAGTGTTGGACGCAGAGGTTAGTGAGGTCCTAAAAGAAATGCAAAATGGTAAGGCACCATGTCTGGATGGTTTCAATGTTGATTTCTTCAAAACCTGTTGGAATATAGTAAAACAGGACGTTCTGAATGCAGTGGAGGACTCTAGGAGGGACAAAACCATTTTGAAGGTGCTTAATACCGCCTTTATTGCCCTGATCCCTAAACTGGAATTGGCTCTAACTCCTGATAGGTTCAGACCCATTGCTTTGTGCAATGTTGTCTACAAGATAATATCCAAGGTTGTGGCCAATAGACTCAAACCTGTTCTTCCTACCATAGTGTCAGGGGAACAATCTAGATATGTGGAAGGTAGGAAAATCCTCAATAACATCATTCAAGCTCATGAGTTGGTGCACTCACAAACAATCAAGAGGAAAGCTAGAATGCGATTACAATTGGTGTTGGGTCCCTATAATACTAGTGATTACCCCATTACTATTGTAGTTGCATCCCTTATTAATATTGTTGTGCCCTCATTATCCCCATATTGTCATTACTGTGCCCCATAGAATCCCTCTATTGCTATTTTTGTGGCTTTATATTATTATTGTTAGATCAGCTCGGTTATATTGTGACTCCTTAGACTCCTATATATAGAAAGGAGGTTTTGTCATTTGAATCATCCAAGAATTGTTCATTTATGTAATGTAAAGGAGGTTGCCCCCTCGAAGAGGCTGAATTCTAAGGCGTTGATCTATCTTTTCTATCTTTTCTTGAGCTAGTTTCATAACATTTGGTATCAGAGCCTTGGATTCTAGGGTTTCACTACTCTAAATAGGTCATCGTGGTATTTTCACTATAAATTTTTTTCTGCGACATTCCAGAAGCAAAAAAAAAAAACCCAATTGAGAAGACATCTCGTTGAACCTCAAATCCAAATTTCAGACCTTTTCGTGCTATATTTGCGGAGATATGATATGAGGAAGTTGGTCTTTTTGCACACTCCTGAATTACATTCCAAACAGGTGACCAGGGGAAAATCGTCATAACTTTCCTTCTAAACATCGAATTGAAATTTTGTAAGAAGTTGCAAAAAGAGGATGGACTGTAGTTTCTTGTAGATATCTTTTAGATCCAAAGGTCGAAACAGTGACTCATGGCACGTCGTACAGGTTCACTCTACTGAACTAGTCTATAATCAAGTCATTGTGGGAGATTTCGCATAAATCTTCCTTGGAGAATCCAATTTGGGTTAGACTGGTCGCATTGCAAAGAGGACACAGAGGGCTACTGCAGGTCACAATTTCAGAACTAGATGATCAGAAAGTATAGAGATACATCAGAGGCAATATCGAGCTCCTACAAAGTGGAAAAAGGTGTGTAGATTTTTTTAATTTTTGGTTAAGCTTGGCTTGAAAATTTATTTTTAAGGAATTCAAAGGGCATAGTAGAGCATTATTATTGGTAACTAATGCCCCGAGGAAAGAAAATGAAAACACCTAGTAAGCAACCTGAAAGCTCTAGCATGACTCATGAAGAAGAGGAAGAAATGCTACATGATATATCAAAAGTACAAGAACAAGTGCAACAAATGTCACTCTCACAAAAGCTAACAGAAGTTAAGATAAATGTCATGGAAGCTAAGATGAATGGCATGGAAGCTAAGATGGACAACTTGAAGATAGATTTGAACACAAATTTGAAGATGGGCATGGCAGATTTGAAGATAGATTTGAAAAATTTTCTACAAGAAATACTTACTAATGGTGAAAAGGTAGTAAAGGAAACTCAGTATACGAACAAAAGAAATGTTAATCATGATTTCTTAGTCTCTAATGTGGGATCGAAGACCCACCATATTCCAAAAATCAATATGAGGAAGTTTGATTAAGGATCCCGCAAAACGGATGTTACAAATGGAGCAATTTTTCGATCTCAATAATGTGCAAAACACACAAAAGGTACATATTGCAACTTTATATTTGGAACCAAATCAGTTTGTATGGTATCAATGGATTTTCTCTCGTAAACAAATTATCACTTGGGCAATTTTTACGGAAGAATTGATAACACATTATGAGGATACAAAAAGCAACACTTTTTTTAGCCAATTGATAAGTCTGAAACAAAAGGGTTCAATAATGGAGCACAATGAGGAGTTCCAATAATTGAACATAAGGGTAAAAAATATTCTAGAGGAGCATAGGACTGATGTATTCATAGGGACTTTAAAGGATAATATCCAACATGATGTTTGCCTTTGGGAACCTGATCCATTAGAGAAGGCATTCATGTTAACAAGAAAAATGGAAAGAAAAATTATGGCAACCAGGAAGAATACCACTCACAACTATAAAGATGGAAGTGTGGTTGCCCCTAGTCTTCCACAACCTATAAGGTTGACACCACAACAATTGGAAGAAAAAATAGCAAGAGGGCTTTATTACAGTTGTGATAGCAAATACACTAAAGGTCATAAGTGTGTTGAGAAGAAATTATTCTACGTAGATTGCGAAGAGGAAGAAGAAAAGGAGCAAGAAAGATCAAAAGAAGAGGATATACTCTAGGAACAAAGCGTAGATAAAGAAGAAATGAATTCGACCATATCTTGTAATGCATTGGCGGAATTACCACTCCTCAAACCATCAAGGTAGAAGGACAAATCAAGAAGAAAAAGGTAATAGTGTTGATTGATTTAGGAAGTACCGCCAATTTTATTCATTGTAAGGTAGCAAAAGAATTGAATTGCTTCTTATATCCAGCACCAGCCTGTCAAGTGATGGTTGCAAATGGAGGAATAATAAATTGCTTTGCAAAGTGCCATAATATCAAGCTATCAATGGGAGAATATGTATTGACTAGCCCAATGCTTTCCATTCCAATGGGAGGTACTGATGTTGTACTAGGAGTCTAATGGCTACAATCTTTGGGTACAATAGCTTTTAATTTTCAAGGACTTTTCATGAAATTTTCCGTGAAAGGAAAGGAAGTTGAATTAAGGGGTATTGCAGGGAAACCGGGAAAGATAATTAACTCTAATGGTATGACAAAGCTTCTAAAAAGGGAACAAATGGGTGTAATTACACAATTATGTTTGCTAGATGTTTCCACATTGCAATCATCTATTTCTCCAGATCTCCAAAAAGTCTTGGACAATCATTGCAAGGTATTTGAGACTCCCAAAGGTCTCCCAACTATTCGTGATCATGATCATTCTATTCATTTGATTCCAGGAAGTGTTCCTCCAAACATCAGGACGTACATATATCCCTATGCCCAAAAGAGTGAAATTGAACATATGGTTGCAGAAATGCTAGAGGTTGGTATAATTCAACTGAGTCAAAGTTCTTTCTCCGCTCCAGTAGTATTAGTGCATAAGAAGGATGGATCGTGGCGTATGTGTTTGAATTATAAGGAGCTCAACAAGCTCACTATTAAAGATGAGTTTCCCATTCCCGTCATTGATGAATTACTGGATGAATTGCATGGATCAATTTACTTCACCAAGTTGGATCTTCGTTTAGGATATCATCAAATCAGAATGAAGACTGAAGACATTCTCAAAACAACATTTAGAACTCATGAGGGTCATTATGAATTTTTGGTCATGCCTTTTGGCCTTACCAATGCACCTTCAACATTTCAAGGTTTGATGATATACTAATCTACTAGATATAATGAATGGTTATGGTAATAGAAAAAATGGATGTAATTAAGGGTAATTCTAAAAAATGCATAAGATGTAATGGTTGGGGCTAATATGAAAAGAAGGAAAAACCCAAAGTGTGGCTATAGGTAAGTGAAGGAAAACTAGCATGATGATTAATGTTGATGCAAAGGGAGTGAATATCTTTGTGATTAAGGAATTTTTTTTAAACCATGTAGTGGGAAAGAGTTCATAGAGAACCCATGGTTACAACATTTGGTGACCCGTATATTCTGATGGATGGTAACTTTTTTACATGGATTTCAATAAAAACAATGTTAATATTTTTGTAGGTACAAAACTTAAATTAGAGAATAATGGAGATTAGGAAAAAACATGAGAAAATAAATATGTAGAAGGTATAAGTTGAAGACAAAGCATCCAGGGAAATTATCATAGAAAATGAAACTATTTCATCACAAGATAGTTTAAGAGACATATCATGATCATTGAATCACAAGTGTGTGTGAAGGGGGAGTATGAATAATTAACTCATACATCTGATGATTATATTATAATATATTAACTACTTAGACCAAGCATAGAAGTTTAATTAACAACCATATATGAGGATAAAAGTGAGAAGTTAGAGATGAATATCACTTGAGAGATTCATGGAAATATTTGACGTACTATTTGAGATAGCTCTGCATATGGTTGAACTAACTATCCAATTATCTAATTATGGCTAGCTATTATGGTCACCTAAATTTAAATAAAAAGTATAAGTGTACAATAAAAATATTGAAAGGAATGGTTTAATTGAATACAATTTGTGTTAGGGATTTCTTAAGTGTAAATTCACCATATCCCTTGCTTCATATATGGTTGTGTATGTTTACTTGTAGTTATTAAAATGAATAATAAAGCCACAATTCTAACTAGTTTGTATTGTTTTACATTTTATAACAATTTTTTTTTGTTACTCAGTACACTTAAGATTTTATTATATTACTTTGCTAATTTTTACAAAATTTTTATGTGTTTGTATTTATATTTCCATTTTGATTTGATTACCTATAAAAATATAAATTAATTTTACTAGTGTGAAAACTATAATATCAATCTTGATATAACTAAATTGAAAAATAAGAGATAATAATATGATTAAATAACATTTACCTATAAGTAAAATTAAAAAATTATATTAACACCAATCCATTAAAAAGTAGGTTAATCACGTAACAAAGAAATCAATTCCTTTGAAAAGTAGGTTAATGACATAACAAAGAAATGCCAAAGAAATCAACTGATGTTCATTAGAAAAGAAGAAATTGTGCATGGAGAGCAATGAATTAAAGAACCTTATAAAATTGTGAATCGACTTTATATATTTAACAAATCAATTTAATTACAGTTCATCACAGTCGCAAGCCTCTAAATCTCCATAGTAACAGCTGATAAAAAAAAAAATTATAACAAATTCACCATTATTATTCATTAAATGATGCTAAATTAAACAAATGATGCTTCCTTGAAAAGTAGGTTAATGACATAACAAAGAAATGCCAATGAAATCAATTGATGTTCATTAGAAAAGAAGAAATTGTACATGGAAAGCAATGAATTAAAGAACCTTATAAAATCGTGAATCGACTTTATATATTTAACAAATTAATTTAATTACAGTTCATCCTCTAAGTCTCCTTAGTAACAACTGATTAAAAAAAAATTATAACAAATTGACCATTATTATTCATTAAATGATGCTAAATTAAACAAATGATGCTTCCTTGTAATAGATTGATTGGTGTCAACCAAAGCTCAGCTTAATTTTAAGAATAATAATAATAATGCACTTAATTTTCAAAATAAGTCATGAATCTTTGCTTTGTCTAAATGGTTATCATTGGGCAGAGTGCGCGAGATTGATCACTCTGACCTTGTCCTAATGGTTATCCTTGGGCATAGTGCAGGAGATAGAGCAATCTGACCTTATTCGTGGATGATAAGCTGTTCATGGATCATAATTCATATTCAAATTTTCATTATTCCGTTTTGGACTGGAATGTGGAGAGAATCTTTTTGAGCTGAGGGCCTTAGATTTAGAGGGGGAGAGTATTTGATACTACAAGTTTCACGTGCTACCGTTAATAATGCTAAAGTTTTTTTTTCACCTGCTTGTTAGTATATGGTGAAGTTGATGCACTCAATCTCACATGGCACTGCCAATGATGCAGAGCTTTTCTTCACAGGTTGATTTGTATTTGGTTAATTTGATTCCATTAATGAAATTGAATGTTGGATAAGGTGTTTGTATTTGATGAAGTTGATTCAATTAATGAAATTGGATATTTGATAAGATGTATTTTATTTAAATTGTATTTTTAATATATTTATAGTTTTTGTTTCGTTAAGAGTGTTTTAATAGGATATGGAGAAGTATTAGTAAAATGAAGTCTTGCTTTTTACTAATTTAATGATTAATATTATTTAATGTGATTTTTCAATTTATATTACTTAAAATATATTAAGTATATAATTACTCAATTTAAATTTGTCATTTTAATCACTGTTTCAAAGTAAAAATATTTAAAAAAAAATAGTTTAGACAAAATGATATGATTCTTGAGATTGGAGTATAACTCTGAGATTTAAGAGGTATCTGGCATGTATGTGGAACGTGATAAGAGTGTAACCTTGTCTTTTTAGACCAACTCACATCTAGCCCCGTGGTTAATTGGGGATTTTCAGTTTTGGGAGAAAGAGGAGAATTCAAGTAGACGATGGAAGTTACAAATTTATTTGAAATTTTATTTTTTATAAAGTGATCTTTTTAGTTATGATCATATAAATGTGAATTATTTTTTAATAGTGAAAATAGATTTAAAACAAAAAAAATCTTGAAATTTAATAACGGTAACCCAGATTCCTCAAAATTCCCACACTACTGCCCAGATTCCCAAAATTTCACACAACCTTATACACTACTCTGAAGATAAGCACTGTTCACACTCTCATCAACACCAGCGACATAGCCGCCGACATTAATATTTGCGAAATATGGAAATTAAATTTTGTAATTTCTTTGAAACTCGCACCAACGATTTATTCACATGGTAATGATAGTCAGAGTACCTTAGATATTATCGTCCATCCAATCTGATGAAAGTTACGACAGTACAACTTTCACAATACGGCCAAATAGTCTAACGAGCAATCGAGTTCAGCTTGAGGACGTAGACCGCGTCTTTCACATGATGGGGAGATAGCAAAGCTGCTGCTTAGCTTTTCCGTGCTTCCTTACTGTAACACACAACAACAATAAAGACCTTCACAGAGATCGTCACATCAGGCCGAAAAAAGGTGGCTATTTCAATTGTTATCATTCTTCCTAAAATTATTATGATCATTCAATTTTACCAAGGGAAGTTTCAGAGCTTGAATGGCTTTTTCCCTTTTCTTTTAATCTGTCACGGTGGCCATTTTAAAAAGCACAGCAAAAGTGGCAATTCACAGAGAGAACCATCAGAGATTTGTTCATGGTTGGTGACAATTCGGTATGGAAGAAGTTGAGAACCCAAGGCAGCATGTGATACGAGACAGAGTGTAGCAGCGAAGGAGACTACTGGGAATTATATTGGAATTTGGAAGAATGCTCTACTCGTCTCTAGGCTTCTTCTGCAGTACACTCTACTTCTTCCATTGTGATACCATTGGAACTCGAACCCCCCAATGCTTCTTTGGTGTCAGAGCTTTCATTGAAGTAGTGATAATAGTATAAGCACAACGTACATTACTGCTCATGGATATGTATACTGATTCGGCTACAGGTCTAATCCTTCTTACAATGTGATATCATTGGAATTCACCAACAATGCTCACAGATTTCAATGCTCACAGATTTCGTTGTAAGTTTAATGGTAGTAAATTGCATGTGCAGTACTTTCATTGTAATAACGTTAAAGGTAGTATGTTACTTTTGTTAGCTTTTTGAAAATTTGAATTAGGCAATGCAATAATCCGTCAAGGTTTAATGATTATTTTGATAACGCTATTAACGTCAAGGTTTTAATGATTATTTTGAGAACGGTATTTAAATTTTTGCAGTTTTGATTTTGGTTAATTTTTGTTTGAAATTAAGCACATAGTTGTTGGAATTATAAGCTGGAGTTTACAAATCTGCATAATGCACATGCTTTAGGTTTTCCTAAAGAATTGAATACATTTTTATTCAAATCACATTTTAAATAACAGAGGTAACATTATCCTCAAAATTGTAGGGTAAGATTCTTAAAAAAGTTTAAAATTTAGAAGAGTTTCAAATTGAGAAGAGTTATAGCATGTGAATTTGGGATTTTGATATTTTTTATGAATTTGGGTTAATTTGTAATGGAATTAAATGTTTAAGACAAAGTTCTATTATGTATAATAAATAAGTCTTAAGTCTTAATTCTCCATGTATAGTAGACAAGTTTTAATGAGGCTAGTCAATTATGAAGTACTTATCTAATTCTTACACAAAATAGTATTGTTGATTAACACATTTAGACTTATAAAAGAACATATTTGTTGCTTTTGGTTAGTTTATGGTATTTTTACAAGGCATGATAATGCACATTTTTTGGGATATGTCAACTACCACAAAGAAGTAGCCATGTCCTTTCTTAGTTACTAGTAAACCTCCTACAAAATCCATAGAAATACTTTCCAAGGATGAGTGTGGACAAGTAAGAGATGGGATATACCTTGTTTCCTATTACTAGGCTTGTTGGTTCAACAAAGCATACACCCTCTTATGAACCTAGCTGCATCTTTGTGTATCATGGGACATGACACATACTTCATAAAGTTGAACACTATCTTTCGTACACCAAAATGCCTTGCAACCTTGGAGGTGTCACTCTCTATGATTAGTTGTAGTAGCTTACCTTTAGGAACAGATAACTTGTCCACCTTATAGAGTAACCAATTTTGAAGATGATAGCCAACTATGGTGTCTCCATTGTTTTGATAACCTTAGTTATGCAAATGCTAAAACATTTTTTTGAAGTCATCCTCTGTATATGCCTCTTTGTATAGATCATGTGTGAGAGGCTCCATGTGCATTATAATTCCCAAAGTTATGATCCTTGATGTCGGTGGCCTTGAAAGCATGTCAAGTAACTTGTTTATGTTGTGCTCCTTGTATTCGATCACTAAATGAAATTGTCGTAAAACCTATCCACTTGTAATTTGTGGACTCTTATAACTTTGTTTAGTCTTGCAAGTATTGTAGCTATTGGTGATGTATGTGGATTCTTTTCTCCTTTCCCATCAGATAATATTTCAACTATTTGAAAGCTTGTACCAGTGGATAGAGTTTCTTGTCAAGGGTAGAGTATTTTAGATCCACCCCATGAAATAATTTATAATGGTAGAATAGAGGACTTCCTTATTGTATCAACTTTCATATGCCTCCACTTTGAAGGGTCATTGCAAGTTTGGTATTACAAGAACCAATTCTTGACTAATTTTCTTCTTTAACTCTTTGAAGGCCTTCTCCCAACCCTTTCTGCATTGGAAATTCTTACGACTCACTGTTATGGTATGAAGTGGTTCAACTATTGCTAAAAATGAGGCTATAAATTTTCTCAGTTCTTTTGCTACCGTGAAAAAACTTTCAATCGAAGAAGCAATGCTAGGCATTGACGACTTCATGATGGTATCCATCTTGGAAATATCTATTTTAAACTCTCCTCCACCAATCAAATAGCCTAAATACATAAAATATTGTTGTGCAAACTCACATTCGTTGATATTTTCGAACAATTATTGCTTCTTTAATGTCTCTAGCACCTACATTACGTATGAGATGTGCTCCTCCCAGGTAGAATTATATACTAATATTCAACCAAATAAACAGTAACAAATTAATTTAGGAAATGATGTAGTATGGCATTCATTAATATCATAAATGTAACTTGTGCATTGCATAGAATAAATAGCATGACTATCCACCATACAAACCTCATCTTGTTTTGAAGGTCGTTTTCAAGGTGTCTTATTCTTTGACTCGAACCTAGGGATACCCTGATTTTAAATCCAACTTGGTGAAGTATTTTTCTTGTTGCAACTAATCTAATAGATCATTAATATTTGGAAGGGGTGCATGTTCTTGAGCATAATTTTTCTTAACACTATGTTACCAATGCACATTTTATAATTCACATTCTTCACAGGCACAATTATGATGGGTGACCCACATGATGAGGTATTCGGTCAAATAACATGATGCAGGAGCATCCGAACACCTCAATAAAAAAAATTTAGAGAAGGAGACATGTGGACAGCCAGGCCAATCTTGAACAAGATTCGGTTAATAAACTAATTTTAGTTAAAAATCAGTTAAAACTGAATGTACCTAAATGTATGTATAACAAGAAATGAAGGATTCATGGGGAAACGAAGGAAGAATGAGAGGAGAAAAACCTGTGCGTATGAGAGAGGGCAATATGTAGTTGCTGGAGAAATTCCGGATTAAGGCTGAGATGCCTTAAATTGTAATCAAGTCTGTATATAATGAAATGTGTCTTATGAGAATTTATATCTGTGTCTGTGTATTGTTTGCCAGCATTTTGCATTAATTTCTGCAGAGACTCAAAATCTTTTTATATTATTTTTTTTTCACGGCAAAAAAAAAAAAGGAGAGAAGGTCTCGGTTGAAGCAAACACAAGTAGTTTTTGTTTTGGTTTAGCAGCCACTGAGTTATGACCAGACTCAAACCTGGCAATCTCATATTCAATTTGAGGAGAGTAATGGAGCACACAAACCATGGCGCGGAAATTGCAGTCGACGAAGAAGATGATGAGGCGACAGAGTGCTGCAGCAACAAGGAGGCATGGCAGAGCTTTCATCAACGCCGTTTGAGAGGAACTTTCTTCAAGGAACGGAAGTATTTGTTGAAGGAATTTCCCGAGCTGTTGCAAGCGGATGGCAGTAATAAAATCCTGGAGGTTGGCTGTGGCAATGGCAGTTCTGTGCTTCCGGTTTTACGAGAAAAAAATATTTGACTGAGTACGATTATTTGGAAAGACCATGGAAAACCCAACAGCAATCACTGCATACGAAGATGACAGTGGACGCAGTTCGAAGGTGGGAAGCCAAAGTGGCGATTGTGATGGGTAATCCGAGCAGAAGAAGGGATGTGGTGAACGGATGCAAAGTTGTGGGCATTCCAACGTTTGGTTCAATTTGGGACTCTTGAAGTTCATTCGACATTGAACGTCTGGTTGTTTTCTTTTTTTTGTTGAAACTTGGATGTCACTCATTTCCACGTTACGCAAGTAGGAAAGATTAAGTTGATCTGCCAGCCCTGCTATGGTGTCTGTTCTACATTAGCATCCTCCGAGCAGAATAAACCGTAGGTAAAATCTACCTTGTATGTGGATGAAGGATGATGAGAACGTTCCTAGTTTGTTCTGGCGTGGGCCTTCTTTAATTAAAATGAAGCAAGAGAGATCAGAACGCAGATGCGGATAGGTTTTTTTTGGGCCCATAACCCACAGGTCCCAAGATCGGACTTGTGAAAATATTGAAAATGAAGAGACCCCAGAATTCGTTTTCATCAAGTGGTATCAGAGCGGGACCTGTGGTATCAAGTGGTCTGATAGCTTCTATGACTATTTCACCTTGTTTGCATGTAGAACAAACTACTTGTACAACTCGATGCTTAGGAATGGAGAGCCTAATAATAGTTTTATCCCGTGGTCTACTTCCCTCTATGGTGGTAGTCCTTTAGGATCCTTGAACACTCCCCTATATGCATGTAGCAAATATTCCTATTGTTGTGTCTCTTCCTTAATAGACCCCTTCAATGACGATTTTTCTCTCACTCACTCTTCTATAGATTGGATTTTTCTTCAAAATAACAAAACATAAATCTTGCTAGAAGCCATCAATTTCTTAGGTTGGTTGGGACATACTAGCAAAATATTTAACTTGCTCTTAAGACTTACTAGCAAAATATTTTTTGAGAAAATGTCCGAAAACCAATTTAGCAAAAAAGATGTTGAAGATGAAGGATTTTCCATCCCTGAGGAGGTGATATGGGTTTCTCTTCACATGATGATTTCATCATTTATATACATATAGGGACTCCCAAATACAAGTCCACATACACCAAGTGGAACAACATCCAATTCTTTTTCATCGATAAAATCAGCACCGATAGAGAAGATATTTAGAGTGGGAGAAAATATGGTTATAGTTGAACAAGGAGAGGCTATAGGGTCCTAGTAAGAAAATCAAGTACCTACATTATAGTCCTTTCAATATATTAGAAAATGTGGGGGCTAATGCCTAGCAACTTAGTCTACCCCCATACATGTGCATTTAGTCAACAATGAATGTGGAAAATATATCAATCTTTGAGTCTTCCATGTTGGACTAGGAAGAGGAGTAGGTCCTACCTTGGATAGAGGATTTAGCACCATATGCTCATGAAGAGTTGATAAAATATATAGTTTTGTAGAAGAATTCTAGAACTATAAGACAAGGGTGGTACCACTGTAGTATGACCTTTCATAGATTGGGATGAGAGGAAAAATAGGAAAGGCTAAATGATACTCTAGCGAGAAGGTAGAGGAAAAATTTCATCTCATTTAGTAAAATCTCTGTTAGACTAAAATCCCCCCACATGGGAAGGTATGATATAGATTGGATCATTATATTGTATTTCATCCATATCAATGCTTTCAGTGTGACAAAATTAGAGGGAGCAACTTATAGGATCATTTTTGCTATGGTATAATTCGGCCATTATGAGGAAAAGGGGTTACATTCATTCTATTTGAGTGCATTTTGTTTCATAGTAAAGCAGAGTATATGAAGATGGATAGAGAGAGCATAATAAAAAATGTTGGGATTCTATAATAGCCCACTCCATGGATAGTACATACTATCATCTTTTAAAACATACACATAATCATTATTCCAAAATAGTTAAAAAATATATTCTATAAATTATTAATAAAAATATTATATTAATATATTTTTTATTAAAAAATATATTCTACTAATTATTAGTAAAAATATTATATTAATATCATTTTTTAAACCATACACTTTAAAAGTTTCTTAATATCATCCACGCTTACTTCCATATTAATCATCTTCATATTATATTTTCAAAAATAAAAATACCCTTTAAAAGTTTTGTAATATCATCCTTTCTTACTTCCAAGTTAATCATTTTTTTTATATTTGAAAAAAAAAAAATATACAAATTTTACCAAATCAAAAATAAAATTTTCCCCGGCCTTTATTTTCGTGCTTGCTCTTTCCTCTGTCTTATTGTTTTCTCCACCGATGATCTCTTTCCTTTGTAATATCTCATTAATATATTTGATCTTCATTGTATTAATTCTTTTGTCTTTTAATTTAGTCCGCTTTTAATTAGACATTCCCCTTATCTAGATCTATATCACCGACTATATACATTATAGTTTAATAATCTTAATTCTATTATTTTATATTAGGAAAGTTTATTATTATTCGTGTAATCAAATTATTATTTTTATAGTAAAATGTTTCTAATTAATATTAATAAAAAATTTATTATTATTATTTAATTAATATTTTAATCTTTAGATATTGTTTGACATATAATCAAAAGTCAATAATTGTATTTTTTATTATTGATTTGATGTCTAAAATCTTCTAATAATATACATTTTTCTCTATTTATTAAATTTGTTTAATAGTTACATTGAAGTTAAATTGGTTATCTCTTCCATTATAACCATCCCAGCACCTCTTTTCATATTTACTATGTTTTGCTTGCATAATTGATAATGAGTGCTGACACTACTTAAAACATCAGCCAACTCTAAACTGCACCAATTTGATATGAGAGTTATTTCCTCAAAAAACATATTAACATATATATAAACTGAGAAGAAACAAATTTTACATGATAATCATTCCCTTGCATATATATATATATATATATATATATATATATATATATATATATATATATATATATATATATATATATATATATCCCTTATAAAAATATAAATTTAAGGATATGTACATACATACCACTAATTTCTTTCTCTATTTGAATCATATATTTAAACCATAATTGAATTATTTTTTACAAATTCGGTAAAAAAAAAACTTATAAAACATGCATGGAAACTACATTCCTTCTGAAAGTTATACCTATTTACATTCTCAAAAGTATGTCTCTTCAACCATTTGTCAGGTGTTTTGTCCACACCGTAACCTGTGCGACTGCCTATGCATTCTATTCTGAAATGTATGGCCGCTTGTGCATTAGTTATAGTCGATGAATAAATGGCAACCTGAAGGAAAAATGGTAGGTTTTTGGACGTAGCTTGCTCGTAAACTTCAAAAGCGCTGGCCGTTCAATTCTCAACACAAACAGAATTTAACACAATTCTTAGATGAAATTTAACACAAATTGCTTCATTATGTCTATTAATTAAGATAAATCAGGTTCAATTTCATTTCATATGTGCAGAAATTGTCAATTTCAAATATTGACATTTCCATTTCATATGTGACGCTCATATGGTTTTTCAATTTCCATTGTCTGATAGATAGGTTAGCTCAGATTTGATTTGATACATATGTTCTCCCCACTTGGCTTTGATAGATAGGTTTGTGGAGCTTTGATTTAATTTTCAAAATACTCAATTTTATATTAATTATTGTCTACGGCATTGCAAGTTAAGTGACATTCGATTCTGAGAATTGCTTGATCTAGTTCGTTCTAATCATTCTAATCAATACAATAATCACCATCGAGAATGTGCTCTGCAATAAAAGAGGAAATGAAGCTTCAAGTTATGCAGGCCATTCGTCTTATCTACAGGTAATTTTACGTACAGGTAATTATATTAACCTAATGTAAATCAAGCCACCCACAATTAAAAAAGATGCCCATATGGGAGGTTTCAGCAAGTTTTTTTCAACATTTCTTTGTCATATAGAATATATCTTGATAATAAAGTAGTCCACCAAATGGCGTGTGTGGGTACTGCCTCTCCCAGCTTCAAAAGAGGCAACCCACACTTCTAATATTGCAATTATTAACTACAAGGCATGAACGTTGTGACCAATTTAGATATTAGCATATATGACATAGATAAGATTATCTTTGAAAAATGTGTTTTCATTTAATAACATTCAGAGTTTTTGAGACAAAGAGAAATTTATACTGGTCCACCCTTACTGGAAAGCTGGCCAGATGAGGGAAACCCTACAACTCAACAATTGGATTGTACGAATTCCAAAACCATTGCCTCGGTAGCCCGTGATTAGTAGAGAATTGAAACTGGAGGCTAACAAAACTCGAAACATGAGTTTGGTATGTGGGTTCTCTCATATATATATATAAATGATCTAGTCTTTACATAGAAAACTCAACTCTTCTTTGTGTGAGATGATTAATGGATATATAATCTTTCATGATATATTTAAATTAGTATTAGTTTTATATATGGTAAAAAAACTCAATAAATTTGTAGTGTATATGGAAGAAGAGCATAGATAAAAAAAGATGTGATATGTTATGTGATCTAACTATATTTCACTTTAAGTGAAAAAGAAATGTTAATGTTAAATGTAATACAATCAAACAATCTTCTCAAAACAGAGGTTTGTGCAACTGAGCTTATTTTCCTTGACAATAATATCCTAGACTAGACCTTTGTCTTTCATCACCTCAGCCACTAACCCCTTCACTCTCATATGACAATTGTTCTAGAATAAATTTCTCTATGGGTATTCTCTAAAGGCATTTCCACTTATAAATGTCTCCATTAGCATAATTAAAGGTCTGGTTGTTTGGATAAGAATCTATGGCAGCCCAAATTTCCTCTTCAAGCAATTCTTCACCAGATTTAGCCATAAATTGTTCCCACGAAACATTGTTCGTTGGGTACTTGAAAGGTAACCTCTCATGTTTACAAATGGCAATGTAAACACACAGTGTGCCTAAAACATTCATCAAGCTCTAACTAGAGTAGCCAAGTATGTGTGTCACATGGTGAATGGAAGAAGTTAATCCTTCTTTCTTCTTTGTAGCCTCAAATATAATATCCTGAGTGTAGTAAAAATTGGGCATAGGTAGCCTAGGAAGCTCTTATGAAAGGGTAGCCCATGGGGTTAATATTTATGATTCCACTGCATTAAATGGACCAATCTAATGTTTAGCATAAAAGGCACTCTTTCTCACTTTAGGATTATGCCTTCTACATAATAAAAAAAAGCTGAGTCTTGGCCAATTCTTAAGTTAAAATTTTAGGAATGATTGACTAGAGAGAACAAGATATTATACTACTGTTTATCATTTAATTTTATGCTTTTGTAAATACCAGAAAATGTATTGAAAATATGTTTTTATCATTGATGATGATGAAGAGAGTTGTAATATAAGAAAAGAGTGAAAGGTCAGTTTCACAAGATCTCCTATGGAGAACTAATTGGTCCATGTCTAATTTGAATTATATTTTAATAATGGGAACATGGAAGTATAATATTGTAACACTTTGCAACTTCTGATAACATTAATCTCATGGATGTTTTTCTAGGTATAAACATACATTAAACTGAGAGGACTCTAACACATTACAAAGAATGAAATATCAGGCAAAATTTAATGAATGAATGTTGTTAAATTGGCAGAAATTTGAAAAGAATTAACATGAAGACTAATAAGCGACTTGTCTGTCACAATTTGTAAATAAAAATAACTTAAAAAATTTCAGGTGCTGGAAGGTAAGGATGGATATCTTTATTACTGTACCACTAAGCCTTGAAATATTGTGTTCATTTTCCTCACCTATAAGTTTGAGCTATTTGAATCTTTAATGGGACGTTGAGATATATATAAACAATTATACAAAGATAAACAATTATACAAATATGGCGCCTTAAGAGGTTTGAATTCATGGAACATAAATTTTATTGATATAAAAGTTTGAGGATATAGTTTATTCTAATTTTCATATTATTTGAAACCATAAAATTTGTATATTTAAAATAGGTTTAATAATTTGTTGTTTCAAAGAGATAAGTGCTTTACAATGTAGTGATGTTGTAAAACACTATTTATTTAATGTGATGTTATGCAGATTTAGTTAAATTATTTAAAATAAAATTATAATTAAAAAAATAATTAATAAGTTTGAATTACTTATTTGATGGGCTTGCATAGGTGAAAAAAATCAGATTTTATTGAAAAACAACATCAGGTTTTATAGAAAAACAGAGTCTAAAGATGTCTTTCAAAGGATTGTGCATCATTTAAATGGTAGAATTTGAACATATTGTTCAAGTCTCTCTATTAGAAGGGCCAACATAGTGAGGTTGTTCATAATTTTTTCGAGAACATACAAAGACTTCCATAAAATTCGTGTGCGAAGCAAACTCTGTAATTGTTGCTCACAGCTTGGCAGAGGCTCTTCCAATTGAGGAGAGGAAGAGATCCCTAAAGTTCACGGTTGTCTTTCAAGAAAATCAAACAGGATGCTGTGTTTTCAAGTGAGTGAATGTTAGAGTTCTATAAATTGTGAAGTTTTCTTGAGATAAATATTACCGCGTTACAAACGAGAATGTGATGGTAACCATAGTTTATGAATAGGTAAGTATCTAGTCTTCCCACCTTCTTATTTACTTTTCTTAGCTCCCATGTTAATGTCAGAAGTAGAGATTATGGCAATATTGTGTAAATACATTGGAATTCTTCTCATCCATGTCTTTTGTTTTTGGTGCAACTTATCCTACAAGAACAAGAATTTGAGTTGGAGAAAAGTTCAGTATAGAACAAGTTATAGTGTGTAGCAGAAGTTTTCCATTTGGGAGAGGATATTTTTGGCGATGGTGGAGGGTTTCAGCATGTGCGCCTTCGGGTTATGGGCATTGCAAGAGGACCAGTGTTCTATTGCATTCAATAGTGTAACTTGTTTGGTGAGCTTAGATTTACCGTTCGTTTTCCATGGATAGGTGATTCATTTCTAGTTTGGATTTTCTGTGGGAAGCTTTGGAGGCTTCAAACTATGCTTAAAGTGCATGAACCGTGTCAACATTATTCCATTTAAATTGTAAAAAAGGTTTGTCTGGAACATCCAAAGACCTACAGAAAAATCATGAGCCAAGAAAACTCTCTAATTTCTACTCATAGTTTGGCAAAGGCTCTTCCAATTTAGGCGAGGGAAGAGGTCTTAAAAGTTTACCACTCTCTTTCAAGAAAATCTGGAGGAATCATATCTTTTCAGTCGTTTTTAGTGAGTTAATATTCGGTACATTGCAAAGTTTTCCTGAGATGAATGTCATTGAGTTACAGGCGACAATGTAGTTATAACCGTAATTTTCTGAAATCAGGTAAACATCTAATATTTCTCTTCTTTTATTTAGTTTTCTTAGCTTCCATGTTGATGTCGAAAGTAAATGTGGAAATATTTTGTATATACCTTCAAATTCTCTTCATCCATGCCTTTTGTTTTTCTAGTGCAGGCTTTCCTACAAGAACAAGGATTTGAGCTATAGAAAATTTGACGACAAAATGATTGCGAGTGTGTATAGTAAAAATTTTCCATTTGAGACGAGGAAATGTTTAGAGAAAAGTGTGGTGGCTCCATAATTTCCAGAGGATTCCAAAGAGGATGGGTACACAAAGTGTTTGGAAATGATCATGTCATCAAATTACTATTAATATGTTTCACTGCGAGCTAAGGAATAGTTGAAATGCAAAATTATATGGCTTCACGCAATGACAAAAAGGTAAGCAATTAAGGTAAGCAATTAGTAAATAATGAATTCTAAACAAGTAGATATCTTAAGAAAGGTAACCAATGGGCAAGTAATGAATTCTACACAAAAAAGGATGCATGCAAAAAGAAATGTCTAGATAAATGTGTTCGCGCACCATATTTTATGGCAGACGATCCCCTAAAGCTCATTGGTTATACAAAGGTTTGGAAATGGCGATTTTGATATATTAATTAAAGAAGATATGAGATCCAAAATGTGATATTACTATTGGGTCATTCCAAGGATGCATGCAAAAAGAAATGTCTAGATAAATGTGTTCGCGCACCATATTTTATGGCAGACGATCCCTAAAGCTCATTGGTTATACAAAGGTTTGGAAATGGCGATTTTGATATATTAATTAAAGAAGATATGACATCCAAAATGTGATATTACTATTGGCTCATTCCAAACGGTTATTTTTGGATATTCACGATCAATATGATGGAACCATGAATTTTTTTATTGTCTAACACACAAATCGATGATACACAATGAGACAGCTTCTCACACACAAATGGACTATGCACAAAGAGACACAGGGACATGGAGGGGGTTCTTCCCAAAAGAACACCTTAAAGCATAATTAATATTTTAGTATAGAAAAATAATTATTTAAAATTTCCATAATTCTTAAACTACTTTAAAATTTTTGATAATTTCAAAATTGTTTGTGAACCAAATTTACAGAGATATGTGTTATTCTACACCAACTCTTCTTTTTCCACTATTACAGACATTTTAATAAAACAAATATTATATACCCAAGAATAAACTCATTAATGTTGTATGTTCTCTAATATTTATAGTGGAATCTAAAGGTATATCTCATCTTCCTTTTCCCCTATTACAGACATTGTAAGAAAACAAATATTATATACCGAGGAATAAACTCTTTAATGTTGTATATTCTCTCATATTTATAGTGGAATCTAAAGGTATATCTCAACAACTGGTAAAGAGAACAATGCCCCTCTCCACAATGGAGTCCTTAAAATAAGGTGTTTTCCAGAGTTGTCTTCTCTCTCGGTTAACATTATAATTTCATGTCTAACATGAGTATTTATACTTTAATGAATTTTATGGTTTCTTAGTGTAGGATTTTTTTGTTTTTATTTTTCAATATTGGCATCATTATTGTTTTTTTCAGTAATAGTTCAACATTTATGTTAGAGGAATAAAATGAAGAAGATTGTTAATTCAGTTTAGCCCGAGTCTTACCTTTTCTTACAAGTGAGCATCTTGTTGCCATCAACTTTTTGATATTGTGATTTGTACACTTAAAAGTGGATCGAATAGCACCTCCATGTCCTTCAATATTCTTTTTGTTAATTGGGTCTAGCTTACGTAATAGATATAGAAGAACTTGCTCTCCCCACTTGGATTCAAAATATATGTAATAACTATTTATTCCAAAATTAGTCATCTCGATGAAATTTTGACATTTTAATAAAAAACAATTATCTCAACTCAATCATGACTAATGTTATGTGTGTTAGGTGAGTTGCCTCAACAAGCAAAATTAAGTTGATCTCTTAAAACTATTAAAAGAAAGGTGAAAATATGAGTTAACAAGATGCTTGTTCATAATGTTGTCATTCTACACGTGTGTTTTGATGTAATAATTTTAAAAAATAAAATAAAAATTACACACAATACACTCCAAAAACAATAAGAAATTGAAACATGATTCTTAAATGTGGAAACACTTGTACACAAAAATTCATAATAATAAAATATAAAATTTGTTTATGAATACAAACATTTAAACGTTGAAAGGTTTAAACCTATTCTTCACATTCATCAATCAAAAGAAAATCAAACTTCATTAATCCCAACTCAACCATGAGTAGTATTCTGTTTATATTTGTATCCTTGTGTATATTTATTATTGAAAGGCAATGTCCTTATATAAATACAGGAATATCAATAATTTGCATCTAATTCCTATTATTTTTATTTTTATGTATATGATTGGTATGGACATCTCTACTGTTGTTGTTGTAGTGACAGTAAGGTGAAAAAGAATACTATTAATGTAAATGTGTGGAATTTGTTGTCATTATTATTTGTTGACAACAATTTTTTTTATATTGTGACCTATGTACATAAAAATGGATTAAATTACAGCTCAAGTTCAAGTGACACATAGAAGAAGTTGAATTCAAATCAACGTATTTACTTCAAAATAAGCATCTCCAAAAAAATCTTCACATTCTTTAATAAAATGTAGGTGAAAAACATTAATCCCAAACTAAATCATGGCTAGAATTGTGTGTAAAGTAAATAATTACAACAAAAATGTAAAGTGAAACCAATAAAACTACCACATACATATATATATATATATATATATATTTATTTATTTATTTGAAAACTCTTTAACAATACGTGTTCATAATGTTATAGTTCTATATTATTTTGATTTAATAACTTAAAAGAAAATAAATAAATTTACCATGAGAAAATATAAAAATGGTTTATAAATTTTAAAATAATATATTTAATTTTTTAATATAATAATTATTTATGTTTATTAATATAATAACTATTTATTTCCAAAGTAATTTTCCCACTATATCACAACATTTAACTCAACTCATGAATACTATTCTATGTGAATTTTTAGTTACTGCAATGTAATTCAAGTGGGATTGCTGAAAGTGTTCCGAAACACTTGTTTGAAAGCATTCTTAAGAACATGTGTAACCATAGTGTTTTCATTGTCCATGTGTTTCGATTTAGTGTCTGTGGAGCCAGGTAAATGAATCCACAACTATAAAATATATAAATAAATCCTCAATTATAAAATATAAAATTTAATTATGTTTATGGAACACACGTATTCAAACTTTGAACAGTGATTTCCTTGGCACATGACTTGCATTTACTTTAAACACATTGTGTAACCATAGTGTTTTCATTGTCCATGTGTTTCGATTTAGTGTCGGTGGAGCCAGGTAAATGAATCCACAACTATAAAATATATAAATAAATCCTCAATTATAAAATATAAAATTTAATTATGTTATGGAACACACGTATTCAAACTTTGAACAGTGATTTCCTTGGCACATGACTTGCATTTACTTTAAACACATTCCTTGGCACCTAAGTACAAATTTAGACAAAGACATCCGGATTCCTTGGCACCTATGTGCAAATTTAGACAAAGACATCCGGACTCCTTGGCACCCAAGTGCAAATTTAGACAAAGACATCCGGATAAGTGTGAAATGAAGGCATTGATAATTAAAGGGATTGTCAATACAATATTACTATAAGTGTGAAATCGAAGTTCTCATATATACTTCAACGGATCTTATATATAAATTTCCTCTCGGTTGGATTCTAGTCAAACATTCAACATGTGCCTTAGTTTTATTGAGGTTCAATTAAAAAACACTCTATGAACAATGGTTGGATGTACATCCTTTTAGCAGTTGCCCATGGCTCTGAGGTTTATGAACAATGGTTGGATGTGCATCCTTTTAGCAGTCGCCCATGGCTATGAGGTTTTGTTGATCCAAGTATGAACTACAAATTTTATTTTCCTGAATCATGCTTGGTTGTAGATCTTTTTGCAGTTTCTGATGACTGAACTTACAGGAATGCTTCATTGTGAATCAATTATTACGCTATAGGCCTTTGACATATTAATATATATTTTAGTAGTCGTCGAAAAGAAATGAATATGGTTCATTAATAACACGTTTGTGGAGTGTATTATACTTTTGGGGACACTATTTTATGTTTAGAAAATATTTTCCCCATGTTTTAACCGTTTTCACTCAACTTTTTCCTCATGTTTTAATCTTTTCCACTAAAGTTCGAAACTGTAACACATTTATCTATTAAACATTAATTTTTTATATATATATTAACTTAAGCCACCCCAAATTACATATATATGTTAGACGGGGCATTATCAATTATTAACTACACTGTATAATTTATATACAACCTTGCTAAATGGCATTAACAAACTTTATACAAAAATAATGGTTTGGAATTTAGATGCTATGTATTATTTGTATAATGATTGTGGCAGGATTTGGTTGTGCGTGGCATTGACTTTAGAATCTATACATCCGTGTGTATTAAACATGTGGGTACATTGCTCGCCTATGCACTAAATGTTTACATGCCATAGCCTCGAATCCCGCTCATGAAACGCATGTGTATTTAGTGCTCTGGCTGTCCGGGTCATGGTGGTTGCCTGAAGGTGACCCATCTGTCCTTATCCAACCTAACCCTCGGGATCAGGCTCCTCCATCGACGATTCACCATGGCCCGTTGGATCGAACGGTCCTCAGGTTATCAGTCCTTCATTTCTCGACAATGTGGTTTCAATTTGTCATTGTTTCACTCTAGATCTATCGAGGGGTTATGGATCTGCTCTGTCCTTTGGTGTTTGTCTTCACGTGCAATCTAGGTTCACTAGACTATTCACACCGCATTGTGGCCTCTTGGGATACTTTGATGAATTTACAACTGCTTTAATTCTCTGGAACTTGTTCTGCGGAGGCATTGTCTGCAACATTCCCTCCGAAGGTAAGCTTTGAAGTCCTCTTTTCCGCATAATCGTCTTCGTTTATCAGGGTTAGCACGTTTATTACAGTTTCTGTTTTCTTTTGCATGTTCTAATACAAATTCTCTGCTATGGTGTAAGGTCTGGTTCCCAGGATGGAAGATTCAACTTGGTGCTGTGGCAAACCCTCCTACTGACTTTATCGTCTGCAACCAGCTCTGAGTATTATGATTCTCTTCAAATCTTTCTACAGTACGGCTTTTACGGTCAGGCCACCAAGTTTAAAACGCAGTGATAAAATTTCTAGATAGGTCTTTCGAGATTGGTGGGGTCGTGGCTCCTCTGATAGTTTGTTTTGTGTTTGTTTCCAGAAGTTTTGTTTGATGCCCTTTCAAAAAAAGAGACCTACGGCTTCAGCCGAATGTTCAAGGTTTTTAGCAAGAAGTTCAGGTTGCCATCCCTGATATTATATTGATAGTTAGAACATTTAAAATGTATGACTAGAGCTTTATGAAATGAGGGTTTCATAATTTAATTGCTGAGTTTCAGTTGTTTCCCCAGTTTTATTCAAACACTGAGATTGGAAACTCGGAGTTATCATTCCTCAATTTCTTTAGAGTTTTTGGTTTACATTTCGTTTGATATAGAGTTTTAATGCGGCTCAGAAATGAATAATTTGATTTGCATTGATTTAGTGCTAGCTCAGTAATATCTCAGTTGATTTTTTCTTGAAAGAAAATGCTTTGGTGGCTTCTTTAGAAGCTCGAAATGCTACGATATTTGATATTTGGCTAAGACTGTAATCATCCTTTTTTATTGAAAATTTCCAGAAGTTGATGCTTCTATCTTCCATAATTGAATTCATGAGCTTTGTTATATTCTTGATTGTCATCGTGGAGCTGTTCAAAATTAATTTGTATATTTGTTGCATCGACTAGGGTTTTAATGCATTTAAATATTTGTGGTACACAATCATAAACAATTTGGTATCTATTGATATTTAAGCATACCTGTCTATTTTATCAATCATTGTTTGAAGTTCTTTAGGTGGATAGATGATTTTAACTGCCTTTCCTAAATTAAATAAGATACAGTATAGGGAAATTACCCTATATGATATTGTAGTAGACCTGTTTATAGGAATGCTTATCTTTTTCCAAATTTACTTATCCTTCTAATTTATTTGCTAAATCTCTTGATATTCTTAATATAGTTTCTTTCTATGAATGTAATAAGGGTTTTTCCCTCAGTTTTCTATTATTACTCTTGATGAATTATTTCAAAATAAAATACGAAAAACCCTATTGACATACTTCAAGAAATAGGAAACATTGCCTATATTTCTTACACAATAATTTACAAATATATCTCTAAAATTTAGCCAATCTCCTAGCTAATGTTCTTAGATGCAGAGAATAACTTATATAAGCAATTCTTTACTTATCCATTTACACTATCGAGGCCGAGTCTTGTATAATATTTGCACTCTAGTTTTCCTCCCTGCCATGAGATTACCTACTTTGGTAAATATTTTCCCCATGCTACTCCTAATTCTAAGAGTTTTCTGTCTCCTCAGAGACTTTAATGTTTACTAGCTATCTGGTCTTAACTAGACATAGCCATTATAGACTGCCTGACCTTTCAGCACAGTCTCATTTTCTCCTTCTGATTTCAGATCCCTATCCTCTTGATCATTCCAGTAAAAATACTCTAGGATTTAGTTTTGGAACATATATCTGTCTTCATAACTAATTACCTTGTAAAATAGTATTTACCTTTAACTACAAAATTTTTTCTTCCATAACTAAATTCCAAAATAGCTTGTAATTGAAAGAAATAGTAACACTCTGTTTGGTTGCAGTAAAAAAATAATATTTACATTAATGGGGGATATTACATCTTCCCCCCCTAAAATGAAACATCATTCTCATGTTCTCTTCCTACAAATAGACTTGGAAAGTTTTCTCTCATGACCTATTCATCTTCCTAGGTGGCCTCTTCCAGCCCATAGTGCTCCCACTGCACTTTAACCTCGGTGATAACTCATTTTCACTATGTTACTTCTCTCCGATCTAGTATAACCATAGGTTCGACCAAGAACTCGCCTTTCGGTTTGACCTAAACATAGCAAAAAAAGGTGTTAAGTCATTAAATAATTATTTAACACATTTGTAAGGAATATATATATATATATATATATATATATATATATATATATATATACCTTACATGTATATCTTGCCATTGGATTATGTAGTTAGCATCATACACATATTTCTTAAGTAGAGAAACATGAAAAACATTCTGTACACAAATATGACTAGGTAAGGCAAGTTGGTAAGCCACCGGTATGATTTGAGCCAGGATTTGAAATAGCCCACAATATTGTGGTGCTAGTTTAGCACACCCGGCCCATTGTTAAGTGCTTTCCTTGGCTCGCACTCGAATGTAGACATGATCTCCTACCTGGAATTCTCAGAAACTCCTCTTCCGATCGACAAAGTTCTTCTGTTGGTCTTGAGCAACATTTAAATTAATTCGTACATTTTTAACCATTTCCTCCATTTCTTCCAACATTTCTGGCCCTAGTAACAACTTGTCCTCTAGTCCACTCCAACTTAAAGGTGTCTTGCACTTGCATCCATATAAAACCTTAAAGGGACTCATCTAAATGGATGCATGGTACCCGTTGTTATATGCAAACTCCACCAGGTGTAAATAATCTTCCCATTTAGTGGGCTGCTGCATTACATACGTTCGCATCATGTCTTCAACAACTTGATTCACTCTCTCAGTCTGCTCATCTCTTAGTGGACGTTAAACTGTACTGAAGTGCAGTTGTGTTCCCAATCCTTTAAAGAGGGATTTCTAGAAGGCTGATGTAAATTTTACATCTCGGTCGGAAATAATCATCTTAGGGATTCCATGCAATTAAAAAATGTTCTGCATAAAAATATTAGTAATTTGGACTGCTTTATAATTTAATTCAACATGTATGAAATGAGCAGATTTGCTCAATTTGTCCACCAGCACCATGATGGAGTCATTTTTCTTTCTTGATTTAGGCCACCTGGTAATAAAGTCAGTAGATATGGTTTCCCATTTCGATTCTTGGATAGGCAAAAAGTGAAGTAACCCTGCTAGATGTTGGTGCTCAATGGCATTCCAAGCATTTAGATAAATATTCTGCCACTTCCTTCTTCATACCAAGCCAGAAAAAATCGCCCGACAGGGCAGAAATCATTTTCTGATACCTGGGATGGTCTACATAAGGGATCTTATGGTATTCATGAAAAATGAGATTTTTAAGATGTTGTTGGTTAGGCACATATATCATTTTCCTATAAATCAACACATTTTTTACATTTATTTCATAACCCAATTGGTGTTCATGGTTGTTAGGATTTTTTTTCTTGCTGCCGTACATGTTTATGTGTTGAATCCTCCATGGTTGATTCTTCAATCTGCTCAAAAAAGGTAGTTTGTGATTCACTAAAAGAAATCTCATATAAATAATTTACCTTCTGGCTTAAAGCATCTGCCACCCGGTTTTCCTTTCCTTTTAAATATTTAATTTCAAAATTGAATTCACTCAGGAAATCTGCCCAATGAGCTTGCCTAGCATTTAAAGTTGGCTATTTGAAATAATTAACCAGACTATGGTGGTCAGTCATCAAGAGCAATTTGTTACCTAATAGGTAACGTCGCCAAATTTTTAAGGCATCAATGACCGTAGTTAGCTGCAACTCATATGCTGAGTACTTTTTTTCATACTCTTTAAGTTTCCTATATTCGTAGGCAGCCACTTTGCCCTCTTGCATTAATACAACAGCCACAACTACCTTACTGACATCTATACAAACCACATATTCTTTGTTGGGATCAACAATGCTTAGAATAGGTGTTGTGGTAAGAAGATGCTTGAGGTAATCAAAGCTCCTTTGACAGTCAGGGGTCCATTTGAAAATTTTCTTTCTTTTGTAGAGAGGTGATAGGATATGCTACACAGGAGAAACCCTCCACAAATCTCCGATAGTAACCTGCTAAGCCCATAAATGATCTTATGTCGACTACATCCTATGGTATTGGTCATTCCATAATGGGTCTTATCTTTTCCGGATCTACAACAATTTTGTCTTTGGTGATGACATGTTCCAAGTATTGGATTTGCTCCTTAAAGAAATCACACTTACTGTACTTGGTGTACAGTTGGTGTTCTTGTAGGACTTGCAGAACAATACAGAGATGTTCCTTATGTTCTTCCATGGTCTGAGAATAAATTAGAATGTCATCAATAAAGATTAATACAAATTTATCGAAGAACTGATGAAATATGATGTTCATGTGACACATGAAAGTTGTTGGGGCGTTAGTTAGTCCAAATAGTAAGACCATGAACTCATGATGTCCATAACGCGTTCTGAAAGAAGTTTTTGCAAGATCTCCTCTTTTATTCTAATTTGATGATACCCAAAGTGGAGATCAATCTTTGAGAATATGGTTGCACCTTTCACCTAGTCAAAGAGATCGTCTATCCGGGGAAGGGGGTATTTTCTTTTAATGGTCAGCTTGTTTCGCTAGCGGTAATCCATGATCATTCACAAAGTTATGTCCTTCCTTTTAACAAATAAAACTGGAGCTCCCCAAGGAGACACACTCGGACGGGTATACTTCTTATAAAGAAACTCTTGGGGTTGCATATTTAATTCTTTTAGCTCAGGTATACTCATTCTGTACAGTGCCCGGGAAACTAGAGCAGCTCTCGGAATCAACTCAATAGTAAAACCTATGTCTCTTTTGGGGGTAGGCCTGATATTTCTTCAGGAAATACATCTAGAAGATTTTGTATCACATGTATGTTCTCTAGTGATGCAGGGTTATCTTTACAGTCACCATACCGTACTTGTATAGCATAAACTTAACAACCTTTTCTGGTGCATTTGGCTAATTGGTAGGCTATTATTGGCCTTAATTGTAGAGGTTTCTGAACACCTTGAATTTCCTGTCTCTCCTACTTCATCTCGGTAGCTAATAGCTTTTGTTTTACAATTTATTAAGGAGCAGTGCTTTTCTAACCAGTTCATACCTATCAGAATGTCGTATGACCCTAGGGGTAAGACATTTAAATCAGCTATGATAGGTTGACCATCTAATTTCAAGGGGTTAGTTTCTTACTTTAAACAAAACTCTTCTTTTTGCTGCTGTGGCTAGTTGTACTAACCATGGGTTTTAAATTTAACAACTTATAATTTACATCATTCCACTACCTTGGGACTAATGTAGCTTGACGTGGCCACACGATCTATTAAAATAGAGGAGGTTTGGTAAAAAATAGTACCTTCAAATTCAACCATAGTTGGCTGAAACTCCACCTAATGATCTTCAAGGGCTGCGTTGATCTTAGGGATGCTTCTTGCCACTTCTCCAAAAGTGGATGCTTCCTAAATTTGTGAGATCTTATCTGCTCCTCTGTGTTGACGAAAGTTTTTGACTTAATGCGGGCCTCCGCATCCCCAACATTGTACAGGTGGTCTATTAATGAATTCTATTTCATTTCTGTCGGCTTGTTCATTTGTCCTAGCTTCACCTGGTACCTTAAATCTGAGCTTATTCACATTCCTATTGCCTTGACCTTTATATACTCCCTTATTGTTGGTGCTCTTATTTCCCTTATGGTTGTGAATGAATTTATTTCCCTTCTTATCTGCCCACGTTTTACTCATATCTCCCTTTGGTTTACTTTTCTGATAACAAATTTGTGCTTTCCGAATGACTTCATCCATGGTCTTTGGGTTGTCAAATTCCAGCCGTTCTTTCATGAACAGTGGAAGACTGTTGACAAATCGTTGTACCTTAGCTTTTTCTTCACGAATATAAGGAATGTATCACAATAATGATGTAAATTTTGTTATAAATTCATCCATGGTCATTTGGCCCAGGTGGAGGTCATGAAACTCTTTTGCTTTTTCATCATAAAATCTCTTAGTCAAATATTTCTCTTTAAAGAATTTATGGAATTTCTCCCAAATTATGTTTTTCTCATTGACCCCATGCACTGTTTTTACTTCCTTCCACCACAATGTAGCTTTCCCTTGAAGCTGGAAAATGGCCAGACGGGCCCTCAAATTGTAATCATACTTATATAGCTGGAAATACTTGTTCATATTAATTAACCATGCTTCCACAACCTCTTCTTGCTCCCCATCAAAGAGAGGAGGCTTGATTTTACGAAACTCCCCTTGGAGTTCAATCTTCTGTTTCTTCTGCGTCTTGTGATTAGACACGTTTCCTGATTCTTCCTCTTGGTTTTCTTCTCCTCCTACTGCTTCCATATTTTCAATTTAGAACTTTTGTTCCCCAGCCGTGTGGCCATGCTCCGGACAGGGGGCTAGTGGCCGATGATTCTGTCTATCTGATAGGCTTTTTAGAATCTTTGATTGTTCCTGCATCAATCTTTCATTGTCTGCCCGAAGTCGGGCCATGTCGCCTTTTAGTTGTTGGACAGTTGTCTGGAGGTCTGCGTTGGAATATTGTGTATCATTGCCTAGCTGCACCCAAACCTCAGGATTGCCTTTCTAAAATGATGTTGGCCTTGTTCTCAATATGGAACCATGTGGTAGATTTCTAGCTCGCCTCATCCTAACTATCTGTTGTCTCTTATTTGCACAACACAATATTGTTAGTCCTCATTCCAAAGGCCTTAGTTTTGGAACCTAAGCGCTCTGATACCATATGTAACAAATCCATATATTAAACATTATATATATATATATATATATATAATTACTTAAGCAACCCCAAATTACATATATATCATGGAAAATCTTAGGGGCTAATGTTTGCTCAGTGGGCTAATTTTCCATGACTTTTCCACAACAATTATTCGTCAATTTTTATTTTTTTTTAAAAGACGATTCGCCCAAATTTTAGAATATAAAATTATTTTACCTTAAAATTTGCCAACATTATATAGAGACTATATAAAATCATTATAAATTTCAATAATTTTACAAATAAATCAATAAACATTTTATAGTTTGCATATTAGAGATCAGTGAGATTCACCAATGTTTTTAAACTTCAAGAAAATTTTCCATCCTTAAAATTTTCCTTGATATATATATTAGACAAGGCATTATCAATTATTAACTACCATGTATGATTGATATGCAACCTTGCTAAATTCCATTACCAAAATTTATACGAAGACAATGGTTTGGAATTTAGATGCTATGTATTATTTGTATAATGATTGTGGCGGGATCCGGTTGTAAGCGGCATTGAATTTACAATCTATACATCCCTGTGTATTAAACATGTGGGTACACTACTCACCTATGCACTAAATGTTTACAGGCCATAGCCTCGAATCCTGCTTAGGAAATGCATGTGTATTTAGTGCTCTAGTTGTTTAGGTCCTCGTGTTCGCCTGAAGGTGACCTATCTGTCCTTATCCAACCTAACCCTCGGGATCAGGCTCCTCCATTAACAATTCACCATGGATCGCTAGATCGAACGGTCCTGAGGATATCAGTTCTTCATTTCTCGACAGTGTGGTTTCAATCTATCATTGTTTCACTCCGAAATTCTCAAGGGGTTATGGCTCTGCTTTATCCTTCGGTGTCTGTCTTCACCTACAATCTGGGTTCACTGGACTATTCGCATGTTGCATTTCGACATCTTGGGATACTCTCATGATCCCGAAACTACTTCAACACTCTGGAATTCGTTCTGCAGAGGCAGGGTCTGTAACATTCCCTCCTAACGTAAGCTTTTAGGTCCTCTTTTTCGCATAATCGTCATCGTTTATCAGATTTAACACGTTTATTATAGTTTCAATTCTCTTTTGCATGTTCTAATACAAATTCTTTCCTTTGGTGTAAGGTCTGGTTCCCAGGATAGAAGATTCGACTTGGCATTGTGGCAAACCCTCTTACCAACTTCATCATCTATAACCAGTTCCGGGTATTACGATTCTCTTCAAATATTTCTAGGGTAGGTTTTTCATGGTCATGCCACCAAGTTTAAAAGATAGTGATAACATTTCTAGATGGGTCTTTCGAGACCATTGGAGTCATGGCTTCTCTGATAGTTTGTTTCCAGAAGTTTCGTTTGAGGCCCTTTTAAAAAAAAAGACCTACAGCTTCGGTCGAATCTTAAAGGGTTTTAGCAAGAAGTTCAAGCTGTCATCCCTGATATTATATTGACAGTTGGAATATTTAAAATGTATGATTGGATCGTTAATAAGATGAGGGTTTCATAATTTTATTGCTGAGTTTTAGTTGTTTTCCCAGTTTTATTCAAACACTAAGTTTGGAAACATAGAGTTATCCTTACTCAATTTCCTTAGAGTTTTTGGTTTACACTTCATTCGATACAGAGTTATAATGTGGCTCAGAAATGTATAATTTGATTTTCATTGATTTAGTCCTAGCTTAGTGATATCTCAGTTGATTTTGACTTAAATGAAAATGCTTTGGTGGCTTCTTTAGAAGCTCGAAATGCTACGATATTTGATATCTGGCTAAGATTGTAATCTTCTTTTCTATTGAAAATTTCTAGAAGTCGATGCTTCTATCTTGCATAATTGAATTCCTAAGCTCTGTTATATTCTCGATTATCGTCGTGGAAGAGTTCAAAATTAATTTGTATATTTGTTGCATCGACTAGGGTTTTAATGCATGTAAAATTTTATGGTATAGAATCATGAATAGTTTAGTATCTACTAATCTTTAAGCATACCTGTTTATTTTATCTATCATTGTTTGAAGTTCTTTCATTGGATAGATGATTTTAACTCTTTTTCCTAATTAAATAAGATATAATATAGGGAAATTACCCTATTTGATATTTTAATAGACATGTTTATATGAATGCTTATCTTTTTCCAAATTTTCTTCTCCTTCTAGTTACTTTGCTAAATCTCCTGATATTCTTAATATAGTTTCTTTTTGTGAATGGAATAGGGTTTTCCCCTCAGTTTTATATTATTACTCTTAATGAATTATTTCAAAATAAGATACGAAATACTCTATTGACATACTTCAAGAAATAGGGACCATTGCCTATAATTCTTACACAATAATTTACAAATATATCTCTAAAATTTAGCCAATCTCCTAGCTAATGTTCTTAGATTCAGAGAATAACTTATACAAGAAATTATTTACTTATCTATTTACGCTCTCCAGGACTTAGTCTCGTATAAGATTTGTACTTTAATTTCCCTCCCTGCCGTGAGATTACCTACTCTAGTAAGTCTTCCTCTGGTGCTACTCCTAATTCCACCTATGCTACTTCTAATTCTAGGAGTTCTCTCTCTCTTTCAGTGACTTTAATGTTTACCAGCTATATGGTCTTAACCTGACATAGCCATTATAGACTCTCTGACATTTCAGCACAGTCTCATTTTCTCCTTCTAATCTTAGATCCCTATCCTCTTGATCATTTCAGTGAAAATACTCTGGGATTTAATTTTGGAATAGATAAATGTCTCCATAACTAATTACCTAGTAAAATAGTATGTACCCATAACTACAAAATTTATTCTTCCAACACTAAATTTCAAAATATTTTATAATTCAAAAAAATAGTAACAGTCTATTTGGTTGCAATAAAAAAAGAATATTTACATTAATGGGATATTACAAAAACTAACTTGAATTTAGGTTTTGTTAGAAAATTATATATTAGAGAGCAATGGAGCACATAAAATATTGCAGAAATATAAACACAAAAAATGTATAAAACAAGAGAAACATAGATATACGTGGTTCACCCAGTTTGGGCTATGTCCACAGCTTTTATTATATTGTCCAGCAAACTGAAGAGATACAACCTACAAGAGATCCGTTGTAACTCCCTCTTTGCTCTCAATCTCCTCTCTCTTCCTCACTCAAAATACAGATCTACATAGACACAATACAATTCCCTCATATATAGCGAGTGATTGTATTCTATGGAAAAAAACCCTAAATTAAACATAACTTCTACTGTCAAATCTCTGCCTAATGAACGGTCCAAATCTACTACGAAATTACAACATTTTACAAGGTAATTTTACATCTATTCTTAGCGCTGCCCCCAAAAGCCCCTGCTAGGGGGGCTTTCAAAATGTCGCAGCCGCTCCCCTACAGTGAATATTTTACCTTGACATTGCCGCCCCATTTTTAACTAGAGTCCAATACGAGGATACCTTTGAATAAAGAACATAATCAGGCTCCACACCCAACAGGTTTTACTCTAACTTGGCAAAAAAAGATATTCATCCTCTTCCAAAATTAGGTGGAGATTCAACAAATTAATTTCAATTGTTTATTAGCTTAAATAATTAATAAATCAATTAGTTTTGCATTTCAACCAATATTTTATAACTATTTTATCAAAAAGTTTTCCTGAAATGGGTTACTAAGCATCTAGTCTTTCCGTTTCCGTCTTATTATTTACTTTTCTTAGCTTCCATGTTGATGTCGAAAGCCGATCAGGGAAATATTGTGTATATACCTCAAAATTGTTCTCATCCATGCCTTCTGGTTTTTGGTGCAGACTTTCCTACCAGAACAAGGATTTGAGTTGGAGAAAGTTTCATTACAGAACGATTTGCTGTGTGCAGCATAACTTTTCCATTCGAGATGAGGAAATGTTTAGAGAAAAGTGTGTTGCTCCATATTTTCCAGATAATGATCTCAATAATAGACAAAGTCTTCAGAAATGGTCCTGTCATCAAATTACCACTGATATGTTCCATTGCAAATGACTTATTAAATAAATAAATAGTAAATAATGGATTTGAAGCAGCAACGGAAGGGTAAACAACTGCTAGATAATGAATTCTAAACCAAAAAAAATGTCAAGAAAGGTAAGCAATTGGCCAGTAATCAATTCTAAACCAAAAAAAAATGTTAAAGAACATGTTCCCACCGGAGCATATTTCATGTACTGTATTTTTTTTTACAAATGAATGAATTCTAAACAGACAAATAAAAGATGTTAAATATGTTAAAGAACCGGTTTCCACCAGGGCATATTTCATGTGGATTTGTTTTGCAAAGGAATATTTCTTTGTAAGTGAATATTTTTTCTATTGAATGATATGTGGAAATAGACGCCCTGACATTGACATCCAATGATAAAACCATTCACAAGCGGACCCCTTCACAAGCATGAGGTCAAATGTCTATGAAAGAGATCTCTGAACATTTCTCCTCCCAAATGTTGAGAGGTCAAGGAACAAAGATGTTTGAAAGATCTCTGAACATTCCTCTCAATTGTTGAGAGTTCAAGGAAACACTTAAAAGGGCCGTTGAAAGAAGTAACTAAACATTAATATATGCGCAAATAGTACTCGCCGCCCGTCCCTAAAATTATTCTGAAAATACCTTCGTTAATCATCGAAATTACCCTACATTCAATTACAATTACAAAATAAAAGAAAATCAAAATTTATCTCAACAGACATAAACGCAAATCAGAATTTATTGACCAAAATTGAAGATTGGATTGAATTATTAAGTTTATAATGCTGAAAGAGAATGAAAGTGATGTTGAAGTATGTTTATCTCTCTTAAAATAAAAATAAAATATTTTATGAATAGAAAAACAATATCTTTTATAATAAAAAGGAAAACAAAATGCTATTTATATTTAATTAGTTGTTTCTATTCCATTGATTTAGTATGTAATTTTGATGTGAAATTTTTTTGATATAATATATGTTTAATATTTATTTTATTTAATATTAAGTTTTAATAGGAATTAGATTTTAATAATAAGTTTTATTTATTTTTGGGCAGTGAAGCACTCTACCACCTAACCTAAGTGAAGCACTCTACAACCTAAGATAAAGGAAGATATGTAAGTGTTAGATTTAATATAAGAAATATTATGGGTTAAACTTTTGTAATGTAATTTCTATTTACATGTCTTGTGAAAAAAAATATAACCAAAAATTAGATCAACTAAAATTAAAATATCGAAACATATAAAAATTTCTTGCTAAGAATTTCTTGTTGATTTGGTGCCAATAAAAGGCTTACATGTAATTTTCTTTGATTTTTTTTTTTTACTTTTTATATTCAATTTGATTTTGTTATGAAAAGCTTCAAATATATTTTAAAATGATAACTTGGGCATGGAGTGTGCGGAAGAAATCTCAAATTGAAGGACCAGGGCCTCTTAATAAACCCTACTGTACCAGCCCATGTTATAATCGAATATATTAATAACAGGAAGCTTTTCATTTATCGTAACATATAATTGGAGGCAATGGAAAACGATCAGTTATTTTCACCCTTTTGGCTCTTATGGTGAAAATTATCTAAGAGCCTATTCTGTGCAATCTTCCTTTGGTTCTGTTTCCACATTGTTGTAGTAGATTAACCTGCGACTGAGGCTTATTATCAAATTCAAAACATCCATCTTAATATCAATATAGATGAGATGAATCCAAAACATATCTACTACAACAAACTAAAAATCCCAACATTCTTAAATCTAAAATTGTAATGTGTAACTCCAATAAATATTTTCATCTATAACACGATTGTCTGGTGAAATGCTATCTCTATTCGGCCTTCATGTGTCTTTCATCCCAACTGTGCCTCTCTGTGCAGGCATATCCTCAAACCTTTAAAAGTTTCAACATAATAACTCTTTCCAGTGTTCTAATATCGTGGAAGTCACTGACATATTGCATCAGTCACCACTTTCCCATACTGATTTAGTAAACCGCAATTTTCCTGGAAATCCTCCTTTAGTCCGGTCTTTTTGTGATTTTATGAAATATATGTAATGCATTATAAATAGTTGTTCTCGAGAAATTATGTTTCCAAAGGACAAGAAGAAAAACGGAATTAACATGTGTAAAGATTTACTGGTAACTGTATTCGCAAAAGTAAACATGTGAAGTATCTACGTATGTATTTAATTCCTGCTTTGAACTCTCACCACCTTTCCTTGAAATCACTGTATGCACCTTTGCGTCGTGGCGCTTTCACTCAGCATAACCACCATTTGAAATTTCATAACACAAACAACGTGTGTCCCTGGAAAAGTTTCATTACATTATTTTGATTATAATATGAATGAGAACGGTTATTATAGGCAAACCAATCATGACGAAGGAGGTTTTTCCTCTGACGGCCTGCCTTTGCTTATAAATTCATATTATTATTTTATCAAAGACGATATATGTTTGTTCTACTTATTGTTTGTTCCATTTCAAACCGTATTCGACACGGAAGAAAAAATTTAGCAGGTCCAAGAAAACATCGACGAAAATATTCCACTAACATATTTGAAGTTCAAATCTACGTGCGGCTAATCATGGCTTAACGTTTACATAGACAAGTGCAATCTTTTTGTAATTAATGTGTTTTAAAATTATTTAGTTTATTTATTATTATTAATCTATTTATTGTTATTATTATTATTAATTTAATGAACAATAATTATATGGGATATAAATTGAAATATGTTTATTACATTTTATTGATATGTTTGTAAATGGGACATTAAGAGGTGGAATCTCGGTTGGAATTTTCAAACAAAAACAAACACATCCTCACAGCTCTTCAAAGTTTGAACAAAGAACCTTGAAGATTTTGCAAATTTTTTAATAGTATTTGACTTGCAAATCACCCGTGAGCAATTTCCCTGTCAACCCTGGATGGAATGTCAAAACTAAGTTGATCAACAAAATATTAGGTTAAACAGTCTTAGATTCATCTTAACTGAGCGGTTATTAAACACCTAGAGGAATCAAACTTTTTAAAGTGCAAATATTTTTAGAGTAAAAAACCATTTTGATAGATCTCTAGTTAAAATAGATACAAGTTGGTAATGAGGGAAAATTTGAAGGATGAAAAATTATCTTGAAGCTGAAAAACATTGGGGAGTCTCACTAGTCCCTAGTATGCAACCTATAAATGTTTATTGATGTATTTGAAATATTATTCAAATTTATAATGATTTTATATATAATCTCCTTATAATGTTGGCAATTTTTAAGTAAAATAATTTTATACTATAAAATTTGGGCGAATAATTTTATTAAAAAAATTAAGTTTCAGTATTAGATTTAATAATAATAATATTAAATTTTGCATTTACATTTTAATAATCATAATATTATATTTTAGGTTTTAATATTATATTTTAATAAATAAAGTTCTTTATTTCAATGTTTATACTAAAGAACGTCTAAGATTAACTATTGTACTTTGTTTTACCTTAAATAAATTTTATAATATTTTTAATGTTTATATTAAATAATATTCATTAAATTATTTTTAATGATTAACATTAATATTAATAAATATGTTAATACCCGGATGCGGGTGCCTATACTAGGCATTAAGAATGCCGCGTGCCACGACACCTTCGATGCTGACGGATGGCAGGCATGTGTACCTGGCGATGTGGGAGGGCGGTTTACAGTTAATGCTCAAGGTAAGTGACTGCACTTTGGATCAGTCTCGAGAGGATTTTGCATTCAAGGCGAGCATGGCAGCCCTGACCTTGATGCGAACCAGTTTAATGGAGGAGCGTCATACTCCCGCGGAGGTTACCGTCTCTGTTCTTTATATTGTGAATTCTGTGCCAATTCATGGACAATGCTCCTCTGTCGATGCTTGGGGAATGAGCAGGGATACTCTCGCATCCAGTGTTCACGAGCTTGAACGGCTTTTTGGGTCTCTGGCTTTGAGCACCATTCCACGCAGTAGGGGCGTTTGGAGACGTGGAGGTAGGTCGGGTATTAGAGCCGGCCCTGCTCATGAGGATCTGCTGCCTGTTGCCCCAATTGCTTCTGTTCCCCCCTCTTCCCCGAGTTCGGAGCAGGAGAGCCTTGTTCCGTAAGGCACTTTTCAAGCCTTCCGTCTCAGGTTCCCGAGCCGGCTCATCAGGCCAGAGGTGGTGGTTAATCTCACTGTGTATATTTCTGAGGAGGAGCCTAGTGCCCCCATTTCGACTTCCCCTGCTTCAGCAAGCACTCAGGAAAGTGGCATTCTACTGGGGGATATGAACGGTTTAGTCTACAAAGTGGATTGTCTCGAGGATACCCCGGTTCAGGAAGTCCCGCCATCCAATCCTACTATGGAGAAGGAAACGATCAGCGACCACTCTCAGTATGGCTTTGGCTGCCTTCACCTCGTCACTGACTCGCGTGGAGAACCGATTCTAGATGAGGAAGGGTTTGTCACTTGGCTGGCCTCGCCCAGTCCGGAGAAAGAGGAGCAGCAAGCGTCGCCCAGCCATGCAGCCTAATCTTCAACGGGTGCATTTGCCAAGCTTTTTTGAACTTGTGTTGGTTTTAATGCAGCTATTTCATCCTATTTGTTTCAGTCTCATGTCTCAGTCTATTTCTTCCTGTCTGTTTCAATCTATTACAGTTGTCCTTCTCTGTACTAGAGTCTGTTATGTTAACTGGTTTTGTCTAGTTATGATCCCTGATGGTTATGCTAATTGCAGTCTAAGTCGAGTCAGTCAGAATGTCAAGACACATCAGAACTATGGAGGGTTTTTTGTAAATCAGCTTGAACGGATAGATAGTATGGTCCAGGTTTTATTGTATGAGGACTGGCCTCGGCCTCCTCGGAAGGTCTGAAATCCATGTACATATTTTTATTTCTTTAATATAGAACTAGTCTTTACTTAGAAAAATAAGAATAAAAATATGTTAATAAATAATAATAATAATAACACTAACATTAAAAATAATATTATTAATAAAATCATTAATATAATAATAATTTTTTTATTAATATAATATTAATAATGTTTAGTCACTCTGATTATCTTATATGGATGTGAGGTTTGGCGTTGTAGCATCTCTAGAGAATCTTGGAGAAAGATTGAGCAAATCTAGAAGCGTTTTATAACATATAGCCTCAAAATTAAAAGCAACACACCTATCCTATTCTCCTTAAAGAAGTGGGTCTTTCCCCTATCGAGAGCCTAGCTATGACTAGGTTTCTGTTGTACAAACACAAACTCAATAACATAGGAGATCCATGCTGGTATAAAGAGCAAAACCAAAACCACCTAAGGCTCAAACGAGGTTGGTATAAAGACACTAGGGCTTGGCTAAACCATTGGGAGATCGACGAGAATGCTGCATTGCAAAACATTAATAACATTAAAAATATCGTTACTTCTAAGTTCAAAGAAAAAATGTGTTGTGAGAAAGATTTAGCAACTAAAATAAAATTAAGATATTATAATCAGGTCATCAACCCCACCCTAGAAGATCAAAAGTATCTCTTTGTTTTAACTAGCTCAAAGAAGAAAATTAATATAGCCGAGATTAGAACGAATTCTCAATGAGCTCCATAGTGAAACAGGTCGTTGGCCAGTTCCTGAAACACCATGGATGGAAATGTTCTGCCATCTCTGTGATAATACGAACATTGAGGATGAAAACCACTTCCTCTTAGAGTGCCTCACATACAACCACATTAGGTCTCAGTTTCAAAATCTTTGTTGCAACACTGACCTCCCTAGCCTTTTACGATGTTAAAATTATAGTGATCTCGGGAGGCTTCTCTCCAAGCTTTTTGAGCATAGGAATAAAATCTTAAATCAAACTAAATAATTTGTTCCTTTAGGTCGGATAGACCAAACTTTGGTCTTAGTGGATGTTAACCATCATCATCATCATCATCAATAACATTTAAATTATAATGTTAATATTAATAATGTTAATATTTTTTTTTTTTTGTAAGGTTAGGCATTCTTCATTCTAGAAAACAACAAAATTACATCAAACTAGAGTTCGGGTGGCTGGTTTGCCCGAAGGAAACCAGACCACCACCTTTTGGCCTTAAAGCCTGACCAAAATTTAAAAATTTTTAGTTCCTTCTTCCTATCGTAACCATTGTTCTGCTTATTGAAAGTGAGGCTAACTACATTAACATAACACGGTGCCCAGATACAGTTAAGATTCATCACAAAATATAGTAGAGAAGACACACACACCACTAATCTTCATCCGACAAATTAACCGGGGCAGGCTTAGAGTCGTTTGCGCCCGGCTTCAGAATCTTCTGCTCAATGGCCCATTTGAGCTCCAGCATCATTTGCTCCATATCCTTTAGCAGTAGATGGTTTCTGGAAACCTGGACTTGGACAGCCGCAAGCTCTTTTAGGAGAATGTTCTTTATGGAGGTTGATTCTTCCGTCAGTCGGAATTTGAGGAGTTCTTCAGCATGTTTGCGCTCTTCATCTTCCTCTTCGCATATATCCTGGTTAACCTCCATAGCCCTGCCGACCACATGCTTCATGATCCAATAGAATTGTAACATTCTATTGAATAGCGTGTTCCTGCCTCTGGTGGTGCCCGGGTCCGTGATTACTTCCCAGTCCTCACGGGGAATCTCTTGGTTCGCGCTGATTTCCCTCAGCTCGCGCTCCCATTCATGGATAAGAGAGCGGACCTCGGGAGAAATGCCGGCCATGTAACCATCAATCAGGTGAAGGAGTTTGTCGAGGTCGGGCTTCCTGCCCCTTTTGTTCGGTTGACTACTGGTGCCAGCATCCCTCTTCTTATCAGAACTAGTCTTTCTTGGAGCCATCTTTCCTCTGGTCTGGGGCTTCAGAATAGAGGAAACTTTCCGACTTGTCACAGCAAAAAAGCAAAGGTCAGTGCGAGAGAGATGGAGCACAATCGGGGACTGTTCCATTGTAACAACAAACTCAACATGAATGGATGCTCGGGACCTTGGAGCAGTTCCATTATGGGCACAGCGGTTGAAGACCCAACACCATTTCACAGGAACCCGGAGAACCCCCTGACGAGCAAGGCGGCGAAACCTGAAAGCCTTGGCCAGCAGAAGAGAGAAGCAGAAGAGGAGCCAACCACGGAAGTAGGCCAGAGAGAAGAAAAGACCATGGGTGCGAGGGCCCTCCAAAAGTGTGACGAAGCCTGGCGAAGCCCCTCACACAGCCTGACTCTCAGAGCAGGACGCAGAACTAGCATAAAACAAAACATTCCCCTCATGGGGTTGGGAAAGGAGAAACCAAAAAGAGCCTGGGGGGTCCTTATCGTCACAGTAGCAGGGAGTCTGCACGCAAGGCTAGAGTATATCCAGCCAGACCAAGAGAAGTGAGAAAAAAGCATGCATGTCTGAAGGACGAGGACTGTAGGAAACATACCACCTTTTCTTGCCGAGGCCGAGGAGGAGGGCTGGTCGCAGAGGTGAGCAGGCATCTTTCCATTCTTTTTCATCGTTCTTACCAATCTAAATGAGCCTGCCATATGTTTCCTTGGGCTTATTAACGTGTTGCCGTGTCGAACGGGCCGCCACTTGGCTGGTTGAATTCTGGCCTCCGCTTGGCCATTTATTTTTCCGTCACGCATTCCGGCTTCCCCATCTCGGGAAGTGGCGTGGCTTGTCCTTTCCACTTTATGCTTCATTATTCCAACCTTCGTCCGGCTACTCTTGCCGTAGCCTTTCTTTACTCCTGGTGCCACCTGTCGTCCTTCCCCTATCCATTGTCCTAAATTCCGGAGCTGGCTCTAGATCATTCCTTAATGATGTCTTAGCTCGCATGTCCCCTCCGTTTGTTTGGCCATTCTTGCCATGCCCCGTCACCTACCCAACATGTGCCTGCCTTTCGCCTCTGCCTTTTCCCACGGATGAGATGTCCGATCCCTGCTGTTGGAGATTATCTCCACCTCTGTTGCGTGCTGCCTGATCCTGACCATTCATCTCTTTCATGCCATTCCCTCCTTTATCAACTTTTAGCAGTTGCTGAAGTTGGGCTTTCTCCTTCTAGTTCAGATGAGGCAGACCCACGCTGTCGATTTCTTTGCCCCGGTTCCGGCATCCCCAATTCGCAAGCCAATCTGCCGGCTTGTTACCTGCGCGCCTGGTGTGAGTCGGGAGGAGGTAGTCTATTTTGGGGAGGAGCTTCCCAATTTCGCCAACCAGCCAAGCAGTTCTCCAACTTTTGCTAATCCTTTCCGCTGGTTTTTGCTACTGGAGCTTCCTAGCCATGTCAATTACTAGCTTCGAGTCCCCCTTGATCTGGAGACATTTGAAGTTGACCCTAAGAGCTATTTCCAGGCCCCGTTTCAGGGCGTGCAGCTCGGCTTCATTATTCGAAGCTTCCCCATAGTCCATTGCAAAATTTATTAGAGTGTTACCATGTGCGTCTCTAAAGATTCCTCCAATGCCGGCCTCGCCTGGGTTGTGCTTTGCAGCACCGTCGAAGTTTAATTTTATGAATCCTTGTGGGGGGTGTCTGTACTGGTTGCTTTCGGCCACTGCTTTAGCCAGCTCTTTTCAAGAATCCCCATGGGTGACCATACTCTGTCTGACCTCTAGTTTATTCAGGATTGTTTCTTCCGTAGTTGATACCTAACAATCTTCGTCCCTCCATCTTTCCGATAGGATTGTTTCCCGAATGTTTCTGATGAATTGCTCCCAGATTACTGTGGGGGTTCGGGTTTCTGATTTGATGATGGCCCCATTCCGAGCTTTCCAGATATTCCAGAGGAGGAATCTGGCAGAAAGGATCCAGGCGTGGTTAACCACCGGGTTCAGGTAAGGCTTTTTCGGCCAATTGACAATTGTGCTTATGATGTTTTGCCAGTTTTTGTGTTGGCACTCAAGCAAATTGCGGTGGTTTTCCCACAGGGAGGAGCTGATGGAGCAGCGGTTCATCAAGTGTTCCATGGTTTCCTCTTGGGAGCAGCAGAGGGCGCAGCGGGATGGGCCTTGGCTTCCCTTCCGCAGAATCTGGTCCGAGGTGAGCGCTCTACCATGTAGAATGGTCCAAATGAAAAAATAGATTTTAGGCCAGTGCTTAATTTCCCAAATATTTTTCCATTGATTTGTTTCCGGTTGATGATTTTGGTTGCTATGAAGGTGGTAGGCTTCTGCTATTATGAAGTTTCCTTGAATGCGTTTGCCCCATCTCAAAATGTGAGACCCTGTTTTCTTTGCTATTTTTCGAGAAGCCATCTTTGTATAGTAGTCTTGCCATCTGTCGGTTTCTGGTGCTCCTTCCTAGTCCTCTTTAAATCTCCAATTTCGGCAGTATCCAGCCTCGTCAGGCTTCCAGAAGTTTCCAATAGTTGAAGCCCCGGCCTGGGATGAAAAGGCAAGGATGACATGGAGGTTGTCTTTTTGTATGAGACGGTCTCATTGCTGCTAGGATTCCTCCCAGAATTTGGCTTTGTCCCCTGCCCAAATTTCCCAAAAACTGTGCTCCCTTATCAGGTCCTTGCTGCCTCTCGCCAGGTTCTAGATTACAGAGCCTCTGGTCTCTGTCATGCTTCTCAGCTTTTCTTCGATTTCCCCTGCCGCGTCGTATTTTCTTTCCCAAAGCACCTTCCACAGGTCAGGGCCACCCTGAAGCCACCTCCACCAGAGCTTCGCACCCATAACTTGGTTGAGGACGAAGGGGTCATGGAGACCTAGACCACCATCTTTAGGGAGTTGGCAAAGCCACTCCCAAGAGATAAGGGCCCACTTTCTTGTTTTGCTGGTCCCCTGCCAGAGGAAGTTTTTGAACAGGGAGACCAGATTTTGGCTTGCAGTCTTTGGAATTGCTTGGCATGAGAGCTGGTAATTTGGGATGGCCTGTAGAACAACCTTCAATAAGGTTACCCGACTTGGGGCATTCAACGAACGGTGGGTCCAGTTCTCTATTTTATTTCGGATTTTTTTTATTAGTAGATTCCAGTTGGCCGACCGGAATTGGTGCTCATGTAACATGATACCCAGGTATTTGGATGGGAAGGATCCCCTGTTGAAGCCTAGAGTACGAGCCAGGAATCTTTGGACTACCAAGGAGGTGTTAAAGAAAAACACTTCCGATTTATCTTTATTGATCTCCAGCCCGGAGGATTTGCTGAATTAAGATAGGGATTTGATAATTCTTTGGGCTTCCTTTAGACTGGCTTGAACGTAAAGCATCACGTCATCTACAAATTGCTGGTGGGAGACTGGAATGTCTTCTCCGCAGATTCGGAGGCCTTTTATCTATTCCTTGGAAACCTGAGCCCTAACCAATCTGCCTAGGCCTTCTGTGGCTAGGATGAAGAGGAAGGGAGACAGGGGAACTCCCTACCTTAGCCCACAGGAGGGAGTGAAAGCTTTAGAGGGGGAGCCGTTTAGGAGAATTGACATGACAGGAGAGCTAACCATAGACAGGATCCATTTTATCCATCTTTGGTCAAATCCATAGGCTTTTAGGACACCTTCCAGATAGTTCCAGCTGAGCCAATCAAACGCCTTGGCCAAGTCCAGTTTGATTAGCATGTCGGGGGCACGGGAGCTTTTCAGGGAATGAATCACTTCTTCGGCGACTATTATGCCATCTGTGATCTGCCTTCCTTTGACAAAGCTAGTTTTCTCCGGGGAAATGAGATCCGGCAAGATCGGCTTGAGCCTGTTGACCATGATAGTTGCAAGGATTTTGTAGACAACGTTACATAGGGAGATGGGCTTGAAACCCTGCGGTTCATCTGAGCATCCATACCTTGGTATTAATGCCAGGAAGGTGGCGTTCAAACCTTGGTGCATACGCTTGGAGCACCTGGATTCCTCCACAGGATCAGGCAGATCATTTCCCATGAAGCTCCAAGTCGCCTGATAAAATTCGATGGTGAAGCCATCGGGCCCCGGGGCCTTATTTTTAGCCATTTTGTTTATTGTTTCCTCCAGTTCGTCCTTGGTGATAACTCGGAGAAGGGCCAGGTTTTGATCTCTAGAGACTTTCTTGGGAATATGGTGGCTGAGTTTGTCTATGTCCTCGGCTCTGTTGATATTTGGTTCGGAGAGAATACCTTTGAAGTGCTCCACCAAGAGATGTTCTATTTCATCCTACTGAGTCACTCTGTTTCATTCCTTGTCTTTCAAGGAGAAGATTCTGATGTGTTGGCGATGGTTTATCGTGGCTTTATGGAAGAATTTGGAGGTCTTGTCTCCTTCTTTGAGCCATTGGATTCAGGATTTCTGCTTCCACAGGATTTCCTCTTGTTTTCGCCTTTCCTCTAATTGGGTGATTATTCTACCTTCCTCCTCTACCAGATCCTGACTTCGACCTTCCAAGATGATTTGTTTTTGGATTCTTTCCATTCAGGATTGGAGTTTGCCCTGCTCTTGTTGGATATTGCCAAATTCTTCCTTATTCCACTTTTTGATTTTGCTTTTAATTTCTTTGAGCCTTAGCTGAAATGAGTGCATTTTGCTGCGGCCCTCCTTTCCACTTTTGCTGTCCTGCCACCAGCCTCTTACTTTGTCTAGGAAGTCAGGGGCTCTGAGCCAAAAGGACTCAAACATGAAGGGTCTCTTTTTGTTCTGATTATTTAGGGCTATTTCCAACTTTATTGGCTAGTTGTCCGACCCCGTTGAAGGTAGGATAGAGGCTTCATAGAAGATATCCAGCTCAATTATGTGCTCTGAGATGAGGAATCTGTCCAGTCTTGAAGCAATCTGTTTGGACTCGCCTCTTCTGTTATTCCATGTGAATTTCCTGTTTAGGTTGGGATGTCAACCACTCTTAATTCTGTCTGCACTTCTCTGAATCTTTCCATTTCTAGGTCTTCCTTGCTTATTACACCTTTTTTCTCTTCTCGAGAAGCAATTAAGTTGAAGTCTCCTACTAGGATCCATCTCTGCTCCTGGTGCAAACTTCGAAGCTTAGTCAGCTGATTGAGGAACAGGTCTCTGTCTGCTCGGGTGTGGGGACCATATACAGCCGAGATTACCACACGTTCACTTTGTCCTATTAGTCTGAATCTCCGAGTGAGGATTCTTGGCATTCCTATCCACCAGTCGGCGAGGACTTCAGCTGGGTTCCATAGAATAGTTATCCCTCCTGCACTTCCTTTGGGATCTATAGTGACATGTTCGTATCTTGGTTATTTTTTATTGAGTATTTCATCGATTTTCTGGCCTGGGATTTTGGTTTCTTAGAGAAGCATAATCTGAGGTTTCTCTTTTTTGAGTCGTGCTGCCAGATGTCTCTGTTTTCCTTTGCTATTTAAGCCTCTGATATTCCACGATGTCAAAATCATTCGTTAACTTGGGAGAGGGTTTGGAACACCGTTGATAGCGGGACTACTTTTCCAGTATTGACTAACGTTTCTCCCATGAGTTGTATGGCGTCCTTAATGTTTCTTCTTCCTCCTTTTCTTCCCCCTTTATTTTGTCCATTCTGATCTGGTCTGCTTTCCTTTTGTGTCTCTTGGTTTTCTTCTATTGAGGCTTTTCCTTTTTCTAGTTTGGTTTTGTATTGATGGAAGGTTTCAGTATACAGCTTATTTTGTTCTTCTGGAATAAACCTCTCATCCAGGTTCTTCCATTCATGCAGCAAGTTTTCCAACACTTCCTCTTCCTGGCTTAGGTCCTCCTTAATGGACTCCTGGTCTATCTCCATCTGATCAGTTTGTTCATCTGTTTCCTTATCTTATTCTGGTGTCTCACTCGGGGCTTTTCTTTTAGCTGGGTTCCTTTCGTTGTTTTCACTACAGTTTGAGCCTTTATCCTCCTGATTTTCCATGAGCTAATCTTCCTCATCCTCCTCTACCTGCAGTATAGCGAAACTGTTTGGTTTCGCTATGTCGGGTTGTTTGCCTTTCCTATCTTTTTGGGGGGGTTCCTTGTTGGCTTTCCTTTTGTTTCTCACCTCTTGGAATTCCTCCTGGTTTGGCTCTCTCTTTTTTTGGGGGGCCCTCTATTTTCTTCTTCCTCCGTGGTTATTGGACATTCCTTTGCTAGATGGCCGTGGGTATGGCACCTACGACACCTAAACGGGATGTGTTCATAGTCTATGTTCCGCTGCCAAATTTTTTCATGGTATTCAAGCTCTATAGTGTCAGAAATGGGGTTTGCTAGGTTCATGTAGACATAGATCCTGGCATACGAGGTGTATCTACCTTTCTTTGTAGTTTCTGCTATTTTCACGAAGCTTCCTATTGAGTTGCCTATTCCTTCTAGGATATCCGGGTCCCAGAAGTCTATGGGGAGCCAAAATAAGCGGACCCAGACAGGATCAGCCAGAAAGGTTTCTTTGTTAGGGTTATAGCAATCTTCCCAGAAGTGCATGAACAAACCAACATTATTATAAAAATACGGGCCATTATCAAATACCTTTTCTCTATCTTTCAGGTTAAAGAAGATTACCGTAAAGAAGCCTTTCGCTCCCAGCTTGAGCTCGATGTGGCCTTGAGGCTGCCATTTCTGCTGTATCCACTTGGTAAGGTCTCTTTCCGATGGCCAGACTCCGAAAAACTTGTAGATAAGGGCATGGTCCCTCATCTAACTTCGGTACTTTTCCAGCGTATTCGCTGGGATCACATATCTGGGTTTCTCTGTTGTACATGGTAGACACTTTCCTCTGCGTCCTGATTGCTAGGCCGCTCCTAGCACCGGGCCCGTGTTCTTCTGTTCCTCTGACTCTTGGCTACTCTGTCCGTCTCCTACCGTCGTGTCTTGGTAGGAGGGGATCTCTCCCCTCCTGACATTTTCTGTCATGCCTTTGTTGCTTTGGCTGCTGTCAGTTGTTGCTGGACTAGTCTGTGTCGGTTTTCCACTCTTCCTTCACGACTTCCTTAGGTTTTTTAGCACCTTGCCGCCATGAGGGTTTGAGTTGCAGAGCGCCCGCAAAGAATTTTTGTCATATTAATAATGTTAATATTATTAATACCATTAACATTGTTAATATAAATAGTATTAACATTAATTTTAATAATATTAACAATATTTACATTTTAATAATTAATAATAGAATTATTAATAGAAAATTAAATTGAAAAATTATATTCAGTCTAAAAACATGATTAAGAATACTAATGATATTACCCTCAACCGGGGTGACGGAGTGGGTAATCAAAATAAGTATAGATGTCAGAGGCCAGGAGGCGAAAGGACTGCCTACCATTGCCCACACGATTATACCGCAGGGTGTGGTGGAGTCCCACATGTCTGCAACGATGTCAGAAGGGAGAAGTGGCGTTTGGTATGTAGGTAAGAGGAGAGGTGGTAAGGACGGCGACGTAAGGTGGATGGGACGACAGGTAGGTAAGGCAGAGTATGAGAGGGAGCATAGGGAAGGGAGGATGGCTAGATTACAAAGTAGCGGGAGAATGAGAGTGGAGGACCATCCATACTCACATTTAGTAAGCATGCATAACAACTGTTTTCTTTCTGTAATTCGTGAAGGAAAGTCTAGTATGTTGGGTGGGGGAAGGAATTTGTGCCAGGTTGGGAAGGAAATACCACGGGGAGAGGTTATGCTGCGCAGAAAGAGAAAAAGCAGTGAGGAAGAGTGGCCCTGTAGCTTTGCGTCGATGCTGGCCAGGCTTGAGGGCATAGAAGCTAATAGGGAGTGGCACATTTTGCTCAGGGCTAAGGCTAGCGAGGCTAGAGAGGATTTTATTTGGGTGGAATGGAGGACTAAGGGTCCGGAGAAGTTCCTCAGGCCAAATTTCTGGGTAGATAGGGGGAGTTGTGGTAGCAATGAAAAGAAATTCTGGGAGGGGAAGTTGGCAGGAAGCTAAGGATCGAATGGGTGACATGCAGAGAAGGTAGTGTTGCAAGGGGAGGGAGTGGCGCTGGCAAGTAGGGCAAGGGGAGGGAGGAGAGTCCTAGTGCAAAGCTACCTTCATTTGCTATACTAGGGTCGCACAGGGAATGGGTTAGCCCAACGGACCTTAATGCGGGAGGAAGGGACAGTGGAGGAGAGATAGATACTATGGGTCCGATCGAGAGGCAGGTCGGGGTGAGCAGGGAGAAGGTGAAGACCACCCATAGTTCACTTGAATGCCTGGGAGCAATGGAGTGTAGGCAGAGGGGAGGCAGTGATAGAGAACAAAAACCCCACAAGGCAATTGGAATTTGGATGGGTAATGGTTGTTTTATCCTGACATTGAATTGTGATCACTATGAATAGGTAGAAAACATTGGCAACACGGTGCATCCAGCCAGAGGAAGAGCTCGCGAAGGATGAGGAAAATCTAATCCTCATTCAAAGGACATGGGAACCTTGGAATAGAGGAGAGGAAGAATACCCCTAGATGACACTATCATGGAGGCAGCAAAAACATATAAGGAAGGAATGGATGTAGGGATCCGAGAAATTATAGAAGAAATGGAGGAACGAATTATGGGAGAGGACTCTGAGGATGAAATGGAGGAATGGAAAGACCACATTATAGATCCCGGGAACACCAGAGGGTGCCTATACCAATTCAAACAGATGTAGGGATTCGAAAAATTATAGAAGAAATGGAGGAAAGAATTATGGAAGAGGACTTTGAGGATGAAATGGAGGAATGGAAAGACCACATTCTAGATCCCGGAAACACTAGAGGGCGACTATACCAATTCGAACAGACCTTGCATTTGTACTAGCTCATGAAAAGACTGGTAGGAAAAGCAATGGAACAAGTGTCCATGGGGATGGCTCTGATCATCAGAGACATGCTAGACTATAAAAATGACCTGCAAACTATCCAGTTCCAGCTCTGCAAGCAGGACATAAGATTGGACCGTATGCAGTGACACATTCCATGTATTATTGAAATGACACTAGCACCTAGAGATTCAGTTGAAGATCCAGCGACAGTTGAGTCAAAACCGGAAGACCTCAAAGAATAGTTGAGCACAATGACCTTAGGTTTTTTTTTTTTAGCAGCTAGCTTTCTTTTACATCCATGCTTATGGGATCTAAGACTATACACTGGTTTTAAAATAGTTATGTATATATCGCTTGGGTAGAAATATTGATAACTTATTGTTTATGGATGACTTACAATATGCATAGGTGGCAAACAGACTTAGTTTCCCAATGGGCAAGTTGAGGCCACCTATTAACTGTAGGTGGTTTCAGTTTGCTTTTATATAAATAGAAAAGGAGGCTCAACCTAAGCTTACAAAAAAAACAATACTAATGATATTATTAATAATATTAACATTAGCATTGTTAATAAATAACATTAAAAATATTCACATTCTAATCGAGCAAGCTAAAATAAACTCAATCATGGTCATACATCATCAAACATGGCTAACACAATCAATAATTTTAACATATCTTTCGTAAAAAACACATAAGAGATATTCTCATCAGCACCTTTCAAACTGGCTAGTGTGATTCATCTTCATGACAAGATGAGGAACCAGATCCAATCCAGGCATTGTAATATATATATATATATATATATATATATATATATATATATATACTTGTTTTAAAAAAATTTGCATTTTTGTAATTTATACTATCTCAATTTTATTACTGTATTATTACTAATAATTTTAATATTCGTTATTCCCCTAAACAATTTTATTATTACTTTTTAATAATTTTTATATTTTTATAATATTATTATTTGTTAATCCACCTATTATTTAGTTTATGACTCTCTAAAATTATTTTTCTATTAGTTAATATTTGGGGATATGAATAGGATTAAACCATTAATATTAATATTTTTAGAATATTATATATAATAATATTCATTAATAGGGTTATAATTTTTTTAATAAAAATTAATTATTTTATTAAATAAACATATTATAACTACTTGTTTTATAATATTAGTTTATCAAAATATTTTTTAAATTCTTTAATTAGATTCCCTTACCCTTTTTGGTGAAAACCTTTACTAATTTCTACCCTTAGTCAATCTAGTTGTTACTCGCTAATGGCTAGTTAGTAGCTCCCTACATCTATTTATTACAATGTCTGGATCTGGTTCCTCATCTTGTCTTGAAGATGAACCACACTTGTTGGTTCGGAACGATCAACGAGAATTTCTCTTATTTGATTTTTAACAAAAAATGTTGTTATAATTATTATGGATCAAAGAAGTCCAAATTCAAAACTGATCAAGAATTATCACCCATGTTCAATGACATACAACCTGAGTTAGCCATAGTCAACCATTGTTAACCTTGGTTAACCATAGTCAACCACGGTCATCCTTGGTCAACCATGGTCATCGCTCTCAATCTAGAAAACCACTTTCTTTATCCATTTCTAATGGTCAACTGGGGTGAACCATGGTTAGAATGGCCAAACATGGTCAACTTAAGTCTCTATGGTTGAATGTAGTCAACTGTTGTTAAAGTGGACAACCATAATCAATCATAGAAAAGCATGGTCAACAATGGCCAAATATGTGAAACCATGGCCTGTCCTATTTAACCATGGGAAACTAAGGTCAACCATTCTTAGTCATGGTCATCTTTGGTCAACCATAGTCACCATAATCAACCTTTGAAAATAATGGTTAGCTCATGCGCAACATGGCCAACAATGGTTAATACGACCAAACATGGTCAACCTAGTTTAGCATGGTAACAAATAGTCATCCATAGCCATTCATTAGCAATATTGGAAACCATAATATATTGTTGGATACTATGGTCAACCTTATGTTTTTCATATTTGACAATAGTCAATCTTACTCACGCATAGTCATCCTCACTTGACATTAACTCAACCATATTCAATTATAGCGAACCATGATTGACCAAAGTTAGACACTGTCAACCTTAGTCAACTAAGGTCGTCGTGGTCAATCACAATCAACATTTAAAAACATTTAATAATAACAATATCAATATTAATCAAGGTAATTATTAATAATATTATTATTATTATTATTATTATTTATTGTGATGATGGAGTCATACATAAATCTTCCCAACTTCGTAATTTGACAAACATTGTTGTAATGTGACAACCATTGTTGCAATGTGACAACCATTATTGCAATGTTACATTACATTACAATTTAACCAACATTGCATTGCAACATTACATAACGTGGTCAACCAAATTTAATAATGTGGTTGAGTATGTTTGACTATGCTTAATAATTAATAGTCTTCAACTTCAGTTAAACATAATCAAGTATTAATGTTATTGATTAATATTAATAATCAAACATGTTGTGACATCATAATGGTACATAAATCTATCGAGCATCGCAATGTTACATTACATTGCAATTTATCCGATGTCGCAATTTGACATTGCAAAATTTGTCAACCACATTTAAGAATTCGGTTGACTATGTTTTTTACTCAACACTCTTCAACTTCAATCAACACTCTTCAACTTCAGTCAAACATAATTGCCCATTAATATTAATAATTTCTATTAATAATCAAACATAGTGAACTGCATTAGTCAAACATAGTCAATGTAGGTAAAACTTTATAGTCAATATTTAAATAGTTGATTGTGATCAAACTTTGTGAACTCTATATTTATCATATTTAATAATAGTCAACCTTGACGATGACATGATTGAAAATGGTTGACAACCACATTCAACCATTGGCAATTGTTGAATATGTTTAACAACAGTCAACTGTGGTCAACCATTGTCAATTATTGGCAACCATTGTCATTCATGGTCAACCATTCTCAGCCATTGATAATGGTTGAATGTGGTCAACCATTACCAAACATTGTCAACCATGGTCAACTATGGTAAATCATTATCAACCATTGTCAACCATGGTCAACCATTGTCAACCACGATGAGTTATTGTCAACCATGGTCAACCATTATCAACTAATGTCAACCATTATCAACTAGTGTCAACCATTGACAGTGGTCAACCATGGGAAACCATCGTTAACCATGGTCAACCATTGTAAACCATTAACAATGGTCGAATATGGTCCACCATGGTCATCCATGGCAATCCATAGCCAACTATTGTCAAGCATTGGCAATGGTTGAATATGGTTAACCATTGAAAATGGTTGAATATGGTCAACAATGGTGAACCATTATCAGCAATAGCCATCCATTATCAACCATTGTAAACCATTATCAACTACAGTCAACCATGGTGTACAATTGTCAATGATCTAGTATCTTTTAAAGTGAGTTCGCCTATCAAAATATTCAAGCATGAATGACCAAACTAAGCTAGATTAATGATTAAATCAAGCATGAAAGACTTAAATGAAGTTCGAATTAAAATGAAATATAGAAGATCAAGAAGAGAAGATAATAGGAAAAAAACCAATTGATAAAGGAGTTTGTCTAGTGTGAACTACGTATGCAAGTCCTACCTCTAATGGAGTGGTCTCTTTATTATTCTCCAAAAAATTGCAATTACAAAATGCCTCCAAAAATCCCACTATAAATTAGCTCTCTAGTACCAAGAAGTGGCTTCCCAAAATGCTAGCAAACAATTCTTGCAGTTGCTACAAAACCAAGCTCTAAAACTCCACTCAATTACAAAATACACATGATAAAATAATGCTAAAAATATCTCAGCACCATAAACATTACAACCACAATACTTGTGGTGCAACGGTAAAAAAGTTTTGTTTATAAAGTGTATGTGTTTGCAGCCCTGCGGTCAAACTCGTGGGGCTTGCAGCACCTCCATTGGAACCATATGTTAAAAATAATGGTTAGTTATAATAATCATTTGGTGGGCGCATTATTTAACCATATGTTATAACTATATATGACATTCGTTATAACTAAATAAGGCACATTAAATATTTTACTAGCTATGTATATGACACACCATTGAATACATATTGTTCAATCCAAACATTACACCATGATCCAATCAATATATGAGCTTGTGTCATATTCCTTTAAATCAGTTGTATGCATACATGAATGGTTGTATGTGTGGTATAATTAATGTCAGACCATTTGATAATATTTTGTGGGAGGTTGCATATAGGTCCTGGTGTCAAGCCCATGAGCCTCCCCCTTTGGCACTTATCACTATAACAAATCTTAAATAAAGAGTGTGCCAAATATAAAATAAAACCAATGCATGGCCTATTGAGTGGGTTGTTGGCATACGACCGCTAATCTTGGGAGTTCAATCCCCATGGCCTCCAATGATGTAATAAATTTTAAACCTCTAAGCTTACTACACTATTCTTGATATGCAATGTGGCACCCACTGATTGGGCTACATCACACACTACCATTGGTCCACTTAATTTTCCAACTAAATGCCACATCACGCCACAAGCCAAGATTTTGAGCTGCCAACTGAATGCCACATGCTAAGTCCACACTGTGTCAAATTTTGAGTTCGAATGATGCTACATCCCCCTATTTGTACTGCCACGTGTTATGTTTGAATGCTGCCAACTGTTCTTATAAGTTTGACATTTTTCCTATTGATAAAATCTTCAAACCTCCATAACATCTTCATACAAGCTCTATTCGATGTGATTCAAGTTTTGTTACAATATTCTTGTCGAGATCTTTGACATAGTGTTATTTCCATTAGCTTTTGAAAATTTTGAATTTTAGGCCCTTTTCGATCCTCTCAAATCAATCCACCCCACTTATAATATTTTGGATCTCCAAAAGGTTATTTATCAGATACCAAGTATGGGAAATGCCTCCCCACTAGTATAGTATATGTCCACCCTGTTCTATGTACCATACTCATCATAATCAACTACATGAAAACCATGCCAACTGAAAGCATATTGTTATCCATATGTAATTTATCACATCTATCTGCATGTGTTACCTCAGCCATTACGTATGCACTAAACATTAGAATAATTAAAAAAAATGAACTAAAAACATGTTTTATCCTCTTGACAGGTTCCCACGACAAATTCCCATGCTCTAAAACACCTGATTTTTCCACCTTTTCAAATATGATTGAAAAGGTCTTGCTTGCATTCATGAGCCTCTTGAGTTTCCATGTGATTTCTATTAAGGAATCATCCGTCATTTGATGAGACTGGATGATATATTTTATGCCATACTTCAAAAGATGATACATATTTTCCTTCCTATAGTAGATAGCCTTCCCATTGAACAAGTAACTACATTCAAGCACAATTCCACAAATATCCAATCCAATCACATCTAGTTCAACTTCATTCACAAATCTATATAATAGAAAACCTAAGCTTACACCTCTCAGTCACTTGTAGCTTAGTTTTGTTCCATACCTATCTAAGCAGATAAAGCTTGGATGTGGTGTTGTTTCCAAATTCATCTCCTTAACAACTACCTTAGATATCATATTGGCTTGAGAACTAGTGTCAAAACAAATATCCACATTTAAATGTTTGTTTGTTGTCCTTATATGAAAGGTTTCATCTCTCTTTCTTGCAAAAATAGATGGAGAAATAGAAGAAGCATAATAAAAAAGTGAAGATGATATACCTTACAAATGCATAGAAATTATTTGTGCCTTATCATCAGAGTTTTATTCGAGATCGTGTTATACTATCATTGCCACAATTTTCGTTCCCTTGTTATCTTAGAACCAGTTAGTCCTCGTCTTTGGATATAGCTTCCAACAATACTCATCATTGTCTCCTTCTTTCTTGCAATGGGAACAAGAAACTCTCTAATCACACTTCTTCATAGAAGTTGTTCTCGTGGTCTTCTCCATTGGTTATCCTTTATCTTATTTCGATTGAATTTCTTTCATGAAGACCCAACCAACTTGTTTACCTACTTTAATATAAATAGCTTATACACAAACCTCATACAGATTAGATGGCTTCAGCAAGAGAATAGTATTGCGGATATACCCTTAAAAGATACCAATATACTTCAGAAGAGTCTCTGGGGTATTAAGTGGAATATTTAAAGGTAGTACCCTTTTCATAAACTTCTCTGTAAATTTTTGCACACTTTGGCCTTTACACTGCCATAGATTTTTCTATTCTATTATTTCCTTCTGGTCATGTGCTAAAGCTAGAAGTTCTTTTTTATTGCTAAAGTAAATTCAAGCGATGAGGAAATAGTTCTGGCTTCTTGATGTGTAGTCTCCGACCATATTAGCATCGTACATTCCAATTGATGTGAGGCCAACTAGACTTTTACTTAATCAATGACAATCTGTTGCACATTGTAATAGATTTCAATCTAGTGAATCTAGTTGTCATGCTTTTGAACGTTATGTTCACCATCATAGAATGGAAAGTCAAATTTAATATCCAACTTCAATAACATCTTCTTCAAAGCAACATTTCCATGACAAGTTGGAGGAGAATCAAGAGGAGAATGATGAGGACTTGAAGGAGAAGGAGGAGGAGACTTTTTCAAATCACCTTCATGTCCTTCATCTTTGACAAGCTTTCCCCTATAGAATGTTTCCATTCCCGATTCATTTCTTCTACCATGGCCTTCATCACCATGAAAGCCTCAAAAACTATTTCCGAAAACCAAAAGGATTATGATCTCCCTCATTTGAGGAAATCTCTCTTCTTTGAGTAAAAGCTTCTCGATCTAATTTATAGATTTCCTACAACAAGTATTCATTCACCTTGCTTGAACTTTCTCTTAGATATTATGCACACTCATAAGCCACCATCAAATATAATCTGATACCACTTGATCTAGGATATTTTAAACTGACCTGACTTCTAAATTTTTTCAAGCATGAATGACTAAATTAAACTAGCTTAATTATTAAATCAAGCATGGAAGCCTTAAATGAATCTATATTTAAAACTAAATATAGAAGATTGATACAATAATAAAATAGGAGCAAAGCCAAATGATAATGGATTTTTTCCAATGTGGATTATGTATCCTTGTCCTACCTCCATGTGAGTGGCATCTTTATTCTTCTACCCAAAATTTCAATTACGAAATTCCTCCAAAATTCCCACTACAAATGAGCTCTCTACTATTAGGAAGTGGCGTCGCAAAATGACACTAGAAACCTTCTTTGGTTGCTACAAAACCAATCTCTAAAACTCCACTCAATTACAACATACATGAGCGAAAGTAGGGCTTAAAAAGCCTTAGCACTGTCAACATTACAACCATAACACTTGTGGGACAATGGTTATTATTTTTGTTTATAAGGCATATGGGTCCAAAGCCCTCGGCTCAAACCCATGAAGGTTGTGTTCCCTCCATTGGGACCGTATGTTAAAAATAGTGCATAGTTATAATAATATTTGGCGGGTGTGTTATTTAACCATTTGTTACCAGCCTAGATCCATATAGCTCTAAATCTATCACACATTGAGAGGGATCAAATCCCTTCAGGTGTAAACCTTTCCTAAAATTATACACTCCAAAAAGAAGGTTTGCACGTCGATGGATTTTTAATTTTATTTTTTCTTATGAGCCCACACTATTTAAATTTTTTGTATATTTCTTTAATTTTTTCGTTTCTTGATTTTGATTTTTTGTTATTTTGGCTGAGATGAGCAAAATTTCAACTTTCATGATGGATGAACACCCTTATACATCATATTGGGCTATAGAATGCACCTCTCTGTGCAATAAACATATGTGAAATTCCTTATAACCAAACAAAACACATTAAATATTTTAAAAACCATGTATGTGACACACCATTCAATATATATTGTTTGATCCAAATGTTACACCATGGTCCAATCAACATATGAGCTTGTGGCATATTCCTTTAAAACAATTGTTGGCATCCAAAAATGGTTGTATGCATGGTCCAATTAATGTTGGTCCATGTGATAATATTTTTTTGGAGGCTTCACGGAGGTCCCAAGGTCAAGCCCATAGGCCTCCTCTTTTGGCACTTATCATTATATCAAAGCTTAAATAAGGAATATGGCATGTATAAAATAAAACAACGTGTGGCCCATTGGTTGGGCCATTCGCCTCCCGCCACTGAGGTCAGGGGTTCAATCCCCATGGCCTACAACCTTGTAACAAATTTTAAATCATTGAACTTTCTACATTGTTCGTGAGGTGCCACATGGTGCCCTCCAATTGGGCCATGTGGCACGCTATAATTGGTCCACTTAATCTGCCAATTAAATGCCACATCATGCTACATGTCAATATTTTCAGCTTCCAACTCAATGTGGTTGTCAATTTCATGTTGTGCCACATGTTGAGATAAAATGATACCATGTCACCCTTTCCATACTTCCACATGTCACATCGAGATGTTGTCACATGCCCTTATAAGTTTCACTTTTTACCTATTGGTAAAAATCTTCAAACTTCCATAACTTCTTCATATGGACTCTATTCGATGCGATTCAATTTTTGTTAGAATAATCTTTTCGAGCTCTTTGACATGGTGTTATTTCCATTATCTTTTGTGAAATTTGAATTTTATGCCTTTTCAGATCCTCCTAGATCAGTCAACCATGGTCAACCATTGTCAACCATTGTGAACCATTGTTAGCCATTAACAAAGCTCAACCATGTTCAACCATTATCAATCGTCAACCCTTGTTAACCATTTTCAACCATTTCTAACGATTGACAAATGTCAACCACGGTCAGCAGTTGTCAACCATGGTCAACATTTGTTAACCATTGATAACACTCAACCATTTTCAACCATAATATTCTAGCATCAACCATTATCAATTATGGTTGAATATGTTGAATCATGATAAAAAATGATCAACTATGGTTGACCATGGTTAACCTCGTCAACATTGATCAATCTCATCAACCTTTTTCAACCTTGGTCAACCATGGTAAATGAATCTACCTCACATAGGTTGGTTGTAACTAGCACAACCACATTTACTAATGTGATTAATATACGTTGATCGAATGCATTTTCCACCTTTTATATGCCAATTTGAATATGAAAATGACGTTGATTTGTGTATATCAAACACATTAGTAAACGTGGTTGTGCTAGTTTATACTAGAAAATAAAAAATCTCTAAAAATTATTTAATGATTCAAATTATTCTAAGTAGTTATCTAACATATTTTGTTAGTTTCAAAGAGAAACCATTTCTTCCCATGATATACATTATTATTACAATATAATAGATGAATGAAAAGATTCATACAATTACACCAATTTTTTAACTGTAATTTGTCCAAAATTATATTATTTGTTTTAGTGAAAAATAAAATAAAAAATATTTCCCCATAATCCTTGTAATATGACAAGTTGAAGTAATTTTTGAATTTTCTCATATACATGAATTTTCAGAAACACAAAAAATCATTGGAATTATGAAGAACCTAACTTGTCTTTCTAGAGAAGGAAGATCCACAAATGCAATATTTTTTGTCGACATTTCAGAGCCACCAACCTGTTCCATTGTCAAGAATTTGAGTAAAGATGAAGATCAAAGAAGGATTATATAGTGGATGTCTAGAAAACCCTCAGGATGACTAAAGAAAATTATTTTTTTTATAAGAATCATTGATGCAAGAGCATCCATCTCACCATGACTGGGTGAAGTCTCTGTCAGGTTGGAAGGTTGTTTGAGTATTTGGATTGTTTTTTTATGATTAGTTTATCATGTCATGAGATAGGATTTTATTTTATTTTACTTTTAGTTGCTATGTTAGTCAAAGTTAAATAGTCGGTTAGGGTTGTTATGGTCCAAACAATAATAAACAGTATTTTAAAAATTGATATGTCAGCTTAAAGAGGAAAAGACAAAAACTTTCTAAATAAAGATCTTGTAATGTCAACCGAACTGTAGTTACACAACCATATCATTTCTATTGAACTTAAAGCAATGGAAGTTTCAATTAACTGTAACCAAAAATGTATAAAAGCAACAATGTAAGACAAGAGAAAGATGCAGCAATTTCATAATAAAGAAAAAAGTAGAAACAGATCATATTTCCAAACCATCCATCTGTATCATTGCTTATTTACTGTACCACTGTATTTTCACTTATTGAATTGTTAATAATAATGCTAACAGATAGAGAATGACCATTGTAAGGTCATGTTTCCTTGTGTTCTTGTCGAACAGCAAGCAACATCGAATTCATGCATATGTCCAAAATCAGAGCAAAGAATAAACGAATGGAGCCATAGTCAGAACGATGAAATACAGCAAGACGACCGAGTGGATAAAGAACCGGAAACAAAGTGCCGGAGAAGACAAACCATAGCCGAGGTACTTTCGAACAATTCTTCATAATTTTGATAAGTATAACAAATATAACAAAATTATGTTCCCACTACTGTTGACCGAGAAATATAAATGTATTACATGCATTTATAAATAGAAACAAGTGCCGAGTCCACATAGTGGACAAACCCTAGCCTAGGGTTTGGTAACAGTGAACATCCATAAACTGAACGAACAGCCAACCAACACAGAGACTAAAACCAGATTGAAATTCATTTTTAAAAGGGATTTAGACGACACATGAAGGCAGAAGGACGAGCTACAAACCCTATAGAAAATTAAAGACCCTAACAGTGCATTAACTCACTCCTAGTTGCCAAACAAATATCTACTAACCATATTGCATACAACCGCTAAAAATAAAAACCAAATCTACCAAGTCATAAAGTCCGACAACAGGTGTAAAGTTGAGAATACATGGAAGTGTGGGCCAGTGTGGGTTGGGTTACATCAGAGTGGTATCAGAGTGGTTGCTTATGTTAGTAGGAGGAATGGAGAGAGGAAGTCGGGGTCGTGGCAGAGGAAGGATTGAGAGAGGATATTAGAGTACTTGCTGCCCATCTGGAGGCAGTAGAGGCAGGTAGACGAAGATATCTAGAAATAGGGGATGACAGTGAAGAGGAAACTGAGGTAGCAGCAGATGGACCAGAAGGTGAGTCTGCAGAAGTGAGATTGTTGAGATCTTTTTGAGTAGTAAGTAGTAAACCCAAGCCAGAACTCCTAACTTACGACGACAGCCTGTCTATCAAAGTTTTATTGGATTGGATCAGTGAGATGGATAAGTATTTTGAGTGTGAGGAAGTCAGCAAAGACCGCAGAGTTAAGTTCACTGCGACAAAATTGAAGGGACACACAGCCCTATGGTGGGATAGTGTCCAGAACGAGAGGAAAAGATTGAACAAGGCACCGATTAAAACTTGGTCAAGGATGGTTGCCAAGTTAAAGGGAAGATTTCTGCCAAGGGACTATCAGATTGCATTACATAGGTAGGTGCAGAATCTGAAACAAAAAGGATTGACGGTAAGGGAGTACACTGAGGAGTTCTATCAAGTGAATTTGCGAGCCGAATATACAAAGGATATAGCAGAAAGAACAACCAGGTATGTTAATGGGCTAAGGTTAGATATTTTGGATGTAATCAGCATTTTGTCTCAAAACAACACTAAGGAAGCGTATTAGAGTTCGATGAAGGCTGAGGAGAAAATTACCAGAAGGAAGAATGGCTGAAGAGGATGATGAGCAATCAGAGGAAAAGGCCAGTCATATGGCAGAGGCCGGACTACTAATAGCAACGAGGAAGGAAGAAGTTCCAAGGCTTCCGGATCAGCAGACAGAGGTGATAACGCAAGAGGTGGTAGGTCATCCTAGCAAGGCAGGGGAAATGGCTGAAGTAGAGGGGCTAGTTATCAGTGTTATAGGTGTCATAAATGGGGACATCGATCGTTTGAATGTCCAGAAGCAGATCATGCTGGACAGCGGGGTGCATATGTGGCACAACTAGAGGAAGCAGCGGCACGTCCCCAAGAAGCAAAAAATGCTCCAGAGACAGGCGAAGCTCTGGTGCTACACAAGGTGTTGTTAAAACTAGTCAAGGAGGTCACTGAACAGACGCAACAGAAGGCTTTGTTTAGAACAATTTGTATGTCACAAGGTAAGTGTTGTAAGTTAATTATTGACAACACTAGTACTGATAATTTAGTGTCCACAAATATGGTGGAAAAATTGGAGTTGAAAAGCTTGAAGCATCCCAATCCTTACAGAGTTTCATGGCTACAAAAAGGCCATCAGTTGCTGGTGGATGAACAGAGCGAGGTAGATTTTCAAATAGGCAGATATAAGGATAAAGTTGTTTGTGACATCATGCTGATGGATGTATGTCACATACTGCTCGGCAGGCCTTGGTAGTACAACCGAAAAGTGGTAGACAATGGATTAACGAACTATTATAAATTTGTTAAGGATGGAATCAAGCATATGCTTGTGCCCATAAAGGAAGAAGGGACAACAGAGACTAGTGAACCAAGAACATTGTTGGTCAAGGGAAAATAGTTTCTAAAACAGTTTGAGGAAAATGAGATAGGTTATGCAGTTGTAAAGAAAGTAAGGACGGTATTGTTGCATACAGAGGTGTCAGATTTACCTACGGAAATCCAACAAATGTTGCAGGAATTTATGGACATAGTTGTAGATGACTTACCGGACAAATTACCCCCCAAACGGAGCATAAGTCATCATATTGACTTCATACCTGGAGCCAGTTTGTCAAACAAAGCGGCATACCGAATGAGCCCCAAAGACAATGAAGAAATTAGGAAGCAGGTGCAAGAGTTGTTGGACAAGGGATTGATAAGGGAAAGCTTAAGCCCTTGTGTTGTTCCAATGGTCCTCGCCCCCAAGAAGGGAGGAGAGTGGTGGATGTGCACAATCAAGGGCCATCAATAAAATCACCATTCGGTACAGGTTTCCACTACCATGGATGGATGATATGATGGATTGTTTAAGCAGGGCATCTTATTTCTCTAAGAAAGACTTGAAGAGTGGGTACCATCAGATTCGGATACGAGAGGGGGACGAATGGAAGAAAACCTTTAAGATGAATGAGGGGCTGTACGAATGGTTGGTCATTCCATTTGGGCTGAGTAATGCACCCAATACATTCATGAGGTTAATGAATGAGATGCTGAAGGAGTACATTGGGAAGTTTGTGATAGTATATTTGGATGACATACTTATTTTCAGCAGGACAAGGGAAGAACACCTTCAACATGTGCGTAAGGTGCTGGAGAAATTACAGTAGAATAAACTGCTAATAAATTTGAAGAAATGTACTTTTCTATAGAAGGAATTGATTTATTTGAGGTTTGTAATAGCAGAGAATGAACTGAAGATGGATCCGAAGAAGGTGGCAATGATAGTGAATTGGCCATCTCCGAAAAATTTATTTGAGGTATGTAGCTTTCACGGATTAGCGAGTTTTTATAGGAAATTCATAAAGAATTTCAGTGAAATTTGTGCACCTATGTTGGACACCATCCAAAAGGCAAGCCAACCTTTTCGATGGATAGAGGCAGTGGAGAGAAGCTTCTAGTTGTTAAAGAGAAAGATCACTTAGAGGCCGATCCTAAGATTACAAGATTTCAAGAAGTTATTTCAGGTTCGTTGTGATGCCAATGGGACAGCAATTGGAGCTGTAATCAGTCAGGAGGATAACCCTGTAGCGTTTTTCAACGAGAAGCTGAATGAGAGTCGACAGAAATATTCATCGTATGATAAGGAGTTCTATGCTTTTATACAGGCATTAAAACACTGGAGGCATTATCTATTGGAAAATGAATTTGTGCTATTTTCAGATAATTCTGCACTACAGTATGTAATGCAGCAGCACAAGCTGAACCAAAATCACACCAAATGGGTGGAGTATTTGCAGAGTTTCAATTTCGTATTCAAACATATTAGCAGGCAAGCAAATAGGTAGCAGATGTGCTAAGTAGGAAAGCTCTACTTCTGCAGGAAAGCACTGTGTAGGTGCTAGGTTTTGAGCACTTACAGAACTTATACCAGACGGATACAGATTTTAAGGAGGCCTATGAGGCATGTCAGAATCCTTCAGTGAGAGATAATAGTCCTTGGTTGGACTACAATCTACAGGAGAAGTTGTTATTTAAGGGAGGACAACTGTGCATACATGACTGCTCGATGAGGGAGAATATCATTCGAGAGAAGCATAATGGAGGTTTGGTTGGACATTTCGGCATGGACAAGACACTAGAGAAGCTCAGTCATTTCTAGTTTTGGCCAAAGCTGTGAAGAGATGTACAACGATTTGTGGCCAGATGCAAAGTGTGCCAGTTAGCAAAGGGTCACAATCAAAACACAGGACTGTACACACCGTTACCTGTTCCAGGAAGACCATGGGACTCAGTCAGCTTGGACATCATCTTAGGTCTACTCAAGACACAACGAGGATACGACTCGGTAATGGTAGTAGTGGACATATTCTAAAAAATGGTGCATTTTATTCCTTGCAGAAAAACTAGTGATGCCACCCACGTGGCCCACTTGTTTTTCAATGAGATTGTCAGGTTACATGGATTGCCTAAATCTATCCTTTTGGATAGGGATGTGAAGTTCATGGGACACTTTTGGTGTACCTCATGGAAAAAAATGGACACACAGCTAAGCTACAGTTCTACATATCACTCGCAAACCGACGGGCAAATAGAGGTTGTAAACAGGAGTTTGGGAAACCTGTTACAAAGCTTGGCGAGAGAGAATTCGTGGGTGTGGGATCGAGCGCTTGCACAGGCAGAGTTCGCTTACAACGACTGGCCTAACCGCAGCACAGGTTTAAGCCCATTTCAGATCCTGTACGGCATGCATCCTCGCGGAGTGCATGAACTACAGGACCTTGGACTGCAGGAAAGGTGAAGCGCAGATGGAGAAGATTTTGCTAACGCGATGAGAGATTTGCATGAATAGGTAAAAATTAAATTACAGGACAACAGCTTAAAGTATAGACAGCAAGCAGATTTGAAGAGAAGGGAAGTACAGTTTGACGTGGGGGATAAAGTCCTCGTGCATTTGCGTAAAGAGCACTTCCCTAAAGCTACGTAAAAAAAACTAAAGTATAAAAAGATAGGGCCTTGCAAAGTCCTTTGGAATTTTTTGGTGAATGCCTACGAGATACAGTTGCCACCCGAAATAGGCATTTCACCTATCTTTAACGTAGCAGACCTATTTCCCTATATGGATGACCTAAAGGAGAAGGGAGAAGATGGAACCACACGACCTACACGAAATACCTAGGATGAAGGAGAAGATTGGAAGAGACAGATGCCTTACGTTCAACCTCCCAAGATCGAAAGAATTCTCGACACTCAGGTGGTTAAACGAACTTGGCGGAAGGAGTATGTGCAATACCTAGTTAAGTGGAAGAACTGTCCTATTGAGGACAGTTTGTGGCTTGATGCCAGACAAATTGAACAAACAGGGTCTTCAATGGAGAAGCTCATGGACCGGAGCCATGATTTCTTCTTGCCCCGGGAGCCTGATGCAGGAGCATCCAGCTCACCATGACTGGGTGAAGTCTCTACCAGATTGGAAGCTTGTTTGAGTATTTGGATTGTTTCTTAATAATTAGTTTATGAGGTCATGAGATAGGATTTTATTCTATTTTACTTTTAGTTGCGATGTTAGTCAAATTTAAATGGTGAGTTAGGGTTGTTATAGTCCAAACAGTAATAAACAGTAGTTTAAAAATTGATCTGTCCACTTAAAGATTAAAAGACAAAAACTGTCTAAATAAAGATCTTGTAATGTCAACCAAACTGTAGTTACACAACCATATCATTTATGTTCAACTGAAAGCAATGGCCGTTTCAATTAACTGTAACCAAAAATGTATAAAAGCAGCAATGTAAGACAAGAGAAAGGTTCAACAATTTCGTAATAAAGAAAGAAGCAGAAACATATCATATTTCCAAACCGTCCATCTGTATCATTGCCTATTTACTGTACCACTATATTTTCATTTATTGAATTGTTAATAATAATGCTAACAGACAAAGAATGACCACTGTAAGGTCGTGTTTCCTTGTGTTCTTGTCGAACAACAAGCAACATCGAATTCATGCATACGTCCAAAAATAGAGCGAAGAACAAACGAATGGATCCACAGTGAGAACAGTGAAATACAGTAAGACGACCGAGAGGATAAAGAACCGGAAACAGAGTTCCAAAGAAAACAAACCATAGCCGAGGTACTTTCGAACAATTCTTCATAATTTTCATAAGTAAAACAAATATAACAAAATTATGTTCCAACTGCTGTTGACCGAGAAATATAAATGTATTACATGCGTTTATAAATAGAAACGAGTGCCGAGCCCATAGAGTGGACAAACCCTAGCCTAGGGTTTGGTAACAATGAACATCCATAAACTGAACGAACAACCAGCCAGCACAGAGACTAAAACCAGATTGAAATTCATTTTCAAAAGGGATTTAGACCACACATGAAGGCAAAATGGCGAGCTACAAACCCTACAGAAAATTAAAGACCCTAACAATGCATTAACTCAGTCCCAGTTGTCAAATAAATATCTACTGACCATCTTGCATACAACCGCCAAAAATAACAACCAAATCTGCCAAGTCATAAAGTCTGACAACAGGTGTAAAGCCGAGAATACGTGGAAGTGTGGACTGGGTTACATCAATCATAATATAGTTATAGTGCATATTAGACTAAATAATGGTGTAATATGTGTTTAAGTTAAAATTAAAGGTTAATAGAATTAATGAAATTATGATAAAATGTTAATCAAATTAACTAAAAGTAATAAGAAAGAATTTTTAGGCCTCTTGTGATATGAATATGAATTTTTAATTAGTTATAATAAGATAAGAATATATGTGTGCTTGTGTGTGGAGGGTCGGGGGAAATAAATATCTATAAATAAAGATTGTGACTGTGTATATATGTGTATATATATATATATATAATATTAATAAGGATTATTAAAGTATACTAATTAGAAATAATAATAAAAAGGAGATCTAGCTAAAAACAAGGGTCTTGGAAAATGGAGAAATAGGTTCGATAGAAGGGAAGGGTCAGTAGGGAAGAAGTTTTTAAGAAGGGACGAGGGGTGGTGGAAAGGAGGTAGGGGGAAGTAAAGAATTGGAAGAGGGGATGGGAGAGAAAGGGTAAAGAGAATGGGGGGAATAATTGTAATCATACATATATGAGGTAGGGGGCAAATCTATTTAGGCAAATTATAGAGGAGGGAGAGAGAAAAATGCAAGAGAGGCTAAGTTAGAACATAAATGGGAAAATAGCGTAATAAGATGTTTTGAGGCCAAAATCTCAATTGAGGCTTTTGTAGAGCAAGGGGAGCCAATTTTTTTTTAATTTGAAGGCCATTATCTCTTTCAATATTGTTTGGTTGTTTCTTAATCTCAAGTGATTCTCTACCATGACGCTTGTAATAGTCATTTTCTTTAGCAAAGACCTTAGTTTTTCTTAGGAAAATGTGACGTTTAGTACACTTAGCATATTTAGCCAATGCATAATTTTGTATTCTCTCATGTTTAATATCAGCACCATGCTCCTTGAGTTTGATTCGCATGGATTGACCAATTTCACCAATATAAATTTTCCACATCAATAGTCGACTTTATAAACACCTTTCACTACAACGAAACAGGCAATTTGTGCTAGATTTAGCACCAGATTTTAGTGCATTTTTTTTCAATTAGGATGAATTGCTTGTTGCTAAATCTAGCTCTATTGTAAAATTTTTAAAGCGTTCTTTTTTGTGCCAATATTTTCATGCTTTTTTATGCCAAATATTTCATCATATTTTGCACGAATATTTGCATTTGGTTTTACAACAAGTTTTGCTTCTATTTTTGTGCCATTTTTTTGCATCTATTTTTGCATCATTTTTTGCTTCCTATTTTGTGCCATGCTTTGCTTCTAGTTTTGTGTCGTAATTTGCATCGTGTTTCACACCATCTTTTGCATCTGATTTAGTGCATTTTTTGTATTCAATTTGTGCCAGTTTTGGTATCTATTCTTATGCCATTTTTCTCTTCTAATTTTGTACTTATTTTCACATCTATTTTTGTGCTAGTTTTTTTGACTTTTTAAACACCATTTCTTGCATCCTTTTTTGCACCATATGTTGAATATAATTTAGTGACAAAATTTTCATCCATTTTTGCACCATTTTTTGCATCCACTTTTGCGTTTTATTTCTCTCCCTCTTTTGCATCCTATTTTGCACCATATTTGCATCATTTTTTGCATCCAATTTAGCATCATTTTAAACACCATTTCTTGCATCCAATCTCGCATCCTTTTGAGCATCTAAATTTGCATCCTATGTTTTACCATGCTTTGCGTCCACCATTGCATCCCATTTTGTCTCTAACGTTACGTTCAATTTTCAACCATTTTTTTCGTCTACTTTTGCATTTGTTTTTGCACCAAGCATTGAATCATTTGTTGCACCTCATTTTTCATCCAATCTTGGATCTCAATTTGCATCCAAATTTGAGCTATTTTTATGCCCATTTTTGCACCATTTTTTCTATTTTTGTGTCCAATTTTGCACCATTTTTGAAGTCCAATTTGCATCCTTTTTGGTGCCTGATTTTGCATCCTTTTTAGCATCCAAATTTTCATCCTTTTTTTTTCCACATTTTGTGTCCCCATTCGCATCTGATTTTGCACCTAGATTTTAGTTTGAATTTTCATCTAGAAATGCATCACTTTTCGCATCCTTAGTTTCACCCTTTTTTAGTCCCATTTTTCATCTTTCTTTGTGTCTTTTCTTACATATTTTTTGCACCCAAATTTGCATCCATGGTTACAAACACTTTTGTCTTCTTTTACATTTATTTCCATTTATGACCCCCTTTATGGGTTGATTTTACTAATTTCAATTACATAGTGAAATATATTACAGTTTCTAAATATCGTTTTGATGTAGGATTTAATGCACAGTTAGATGAACATAAAACCCTCTCAATTTATCCCAAAAACCTAGGACAAACCAATTAAGAGAAATGTTGTTCTAAGGCTTAGGATTCTTAGTAGATCAAGATGTAGAGTATAGATTAAGAAAAACAGAAGGAATTATTTGTATTCCTCACATGCAGGTCTTGTTGGAGTTTTTAGTGTAGCTGGGAAGTACTCCTAACTAGCTCCAAATATTTCTCGTACACATAAGAGAGAGAACAAAACAACCTTCCCAACATAATATCTTGATAATCGAAACTATCATAAACATATAAATATTACTGAATAAATAAATATAAACCAAAATCTCATACATTCATTACTTAAATATAATAAGTAAAGAATGAATATAAACGTATGGAAGGAGGAACAACTGATCTATATTAATAAAGCGGTTGGAGGAAAGTTACAAGCATAAAATGCAGTTGCAGTAGGACCTCCCCCAACTCTTAGCTCCAAAACTCTCCCTCTCAAGATAGATCTCAGCAACATGACAATACGAGAATTCCCATCCTTTTCTCAATGGCCAAGCCTCCAATATATAGGAAAGTGAAGGCTATGAAGATTTCCAAAATTCCTTATTAGTTCAATTTGGGAAAAAAAATTGGGTGAATAATGTTTCCTCATATAAAAATGGCCTTTTCCACTTTTTAGATGCTTTTGTGCTTAGGAAAAATCTTCCTAATGCTTTATGGCTCTTTCTTGCTTTTGTATGATTTTCACTTTTCGGAAAAAGCTGAATATGAGGATAAAGAGATCACATTCCACCATATGAGTTTCCAAAAGTAAACAAGAGTGTCAAATTCTAGTTAACTCGAGCTTTTCTCCTTGTGATTGAGTGAGAATATTGGTAAAAAAAATTAGATGAAGGGGATAACTTGTTATAGACTAGGATATTGTGGTCCTCATGGTACATAACTTGTACTATAGTCTTATATAGTCTAGGAGAAAGGGGTATTTCAACCACCAACATAGTATTCTACTCCAAGATGATGAGGAGGTATTTTCATGCATAACACATTTAAGAAGATATCACAATTCAAATTGATAAGTCAATACTTGTAAACAAATTTAAGGGTAATTGAAAACATTCATAAAAAAGATAATAGTATCCTCATATATAACAATTCTCCATAAAAAAATCATTGAAAAATTTCAATATACATATATGACCACTAAATCAACACTTATCAAAGATATCATTATTCCAAGGTAAATTCAAAACCTTACATCCAAAAATAATAATATCATCATACATAATGATTTTCCATAAAAAGGAATTGACAGTTTTCAACACATATATAATGTAACACGATAATACTAATAATTTCCTCATAAGCTTTAATCAAATCAACTAAGATTCAAATGTGTGATTATCAGATCAAAATATTTCGTGAACACCATTGTTCTAAGGTAAATTCATAACATCCATCAAAGGATAGTAATATCATCATGCTTAATAATTCGCCATCAAAATAATGTTGATAATTTTCAATATATACATAAAATAACAAGATAAAAATGATAATATCATCATCATATTTAATGAGATCAACTAAAATTCAATGTATGATTACGAAATAGAAATGTTTCATACATATCATTATTTTATGGTAAATTCACAACATCCATAAAAAAATAGGAATCTCATCATACACAATAATTCTTCATAAAAAAATGTAAACAATTTTCAACATATTCATAAGGTAACAAGATAGTACCGATAGTATCATCATCATTATTAGAATCATCTAAAATTCAAATGTATGATTACCATATTAAGACATCCCAACTAAATATAAAAAATAATGCATGGCTATCTAGCACCACGAAATCATAGTCAAGGTCATCCTCATGATCATTTCCATGATCATCATCATGACCATCTTGATAATATCATCCACGTAATCATCACCAACATCATCACCATCCTCATCATCATTGTCTCTGATATGTGATGTAAATTAAACATTGTCTGTATCATCATCTTTGTGGTCATTTCCTGTAGCGTTCTCGAAAAAATCAATATTACATGTTAGTATTAATTCTATAGCACAATGCATAATTTTATTACAATTCTAACCATAAAATGAGGTAGGTCATAATAACATTTAATAGTACTAAAAAAAAATGAAAATATGGTTTAAGATATATTGGAGATCCAACTAAGATTACACTTGTAATTCACATTAAGTAGTAGAAGCATTTTTTAATGCATATGAAGTAGGTACCCATTTGTTCTTCATATTATATTGTGAATATTTCTTATGATGTCCATGGACGATTGGTAAATTAAGAGTTATTGGAAGCTTTATTTCAAATTACAATCGTAACTCAAATTAGAAATAGAAGAAATCTTAACAAAAAAGGAATGCCCCATGAGAAAGTAAATCGTTTTTAATGAAAAATAAGCCACATACAATATAAATGTCACATGAAATACTGGGTTTTTGTTGATGCATGTACATTTATCTATGATAAAATGGATCCTAATGTTCGTTCAAGAAAAAATTATCACAAATAATTACTTCATTTTATCCATTATCAGACTTAATCCATGATACCTAGTGAGGACAATGATTGCATTCGAATTGTTTTGAACTCCCTAAATATAATGTAAAAGAGAAAATTCCACGACCATGACCACGACCACAACTGCAACCCCCTCCCTTTCCTCATCCACCATCAGATACAATGAAATTAGAGTTATGACCATGATAATAACCACTCCCTTGCCTCGTGTCCACCATCATAGGCATTGAACTTGGAATTCAGAGTACTCATGTTTTCTTTGCTCTAATTAATCTCCAAGGAATAAAAAATTGATCAATATATCAAGGACTCCATCAAGGAATAGATATATCATACATGAAGATTAATAGGCTTTGCCAAAAGAGTGTGAAATAGAACTTATCTTTGTTTTATGAAATAACTCGAGTGAGTGGAATGAATGGTGGGAAACACTTACCAAGGAAAGGAAGATTTTTGGTTCGTCCTTATTTCTATTATTATTTTTGCTTCTTAGAATGGAGGGAAGCAATTAAAAAAATTCTAAAAATTATTTTAAATTAAAAAAAAATATATATTATTTGCTTATGTTTATTTTTTTTTTTTTTAATATGTATTTAGTTTTAGTATTTTCTAAAAAATATATATTTAGTTTTTGGTATTTTTTTATAACAAAAAGTTATATTTCATTTTTATTAAATTGGATTTCAAACATTCCATTCATGCCAAATTTGTGATTTTATGATAGAAGTTTAAATTATATATAAAAAAGTAACTTAATGCCATGCGTTGTGTCACTGAGATGGGTATTGTACATCTCTTCCTTGCTATCTTATAGAATGTGCTTGGGTTTTATTAATGCAAAAAATTAATTATGCTCTTCATTATATCTTGAGATGTTCAACTTGCATCTAATAAAACAATAAAGTTAAAATAGGTTTTTGTTTGTCCTTTGTAGATCTTTGTCCCCATTAATCTGGCCTTAATAGATTAATTCTCTTATGGTGGCCTTGAGTGGTCACTCCGATTAGTTGCATGCTTTTTAGTTTTTTGTTAGTGACATTTATTAGGCTTGATAACATTTTATTTAATTTATGAAAATTTGTTATTGTCCATATTATTGTTAAATATTAATATTAAATATGTTGGTTTTGAGCATGGTTTAGCAAAAAGTTCCCAAAAGGTTTATAGATTGTATTTTACAATGTAATGATTCATTGCTTGATGAAATTGTTTTGGATTTGTTTTTAATGATTCATTGATTGATGAAATTGCTATGGATATTTTTTTTAGTATACTAACTTGTAAGTGATAAAGTCAAAAGTCACCTCTTTTTGCGATTTTCATTGGTCAGTTTCCCTTAAGGCCATCATCTTCACCATTCAGTCTCAAGTTAAGGAAATATAGGAGTCATGAAGTGGCATTGTCCAAGCACTTAAATATTGAAACATGTTTTTTTTAGTCACATTATACTTCCTTTCTGTGTAAATTCTCCATGGAAATAGTCTCATGGAACATGAGGGGCCTCAATAGTAAAGGAAAACAAAAACTCCTAAAAGAAGCATGCTACACAAAGCACCCATCAATAATCTTGATATAAGAAACAAAAATATTAAGTGATGTTCCACCTCATATAATTAGCAAATGGGGGAGGAATTTCTGAGTAGTAGTGATTGATGCTTATTATTTTGAGTGATCAAGACATCAAGGTTACCAATATGTTTACCTATTTTCACATTATGACAATAAAATTTTAGTTAATTGACATCGACGACTAATACCGTGCATTCAATGTTTATGACTCCAATATTGCAAATGGAAAACCTCTATTTCTCAATTCAATTTCCAGCACAATTAATTTATACTCCCCATCTTCATGGATTATTCGGAGTGACTTCAATATGATCAAGTGTCTTGAGGAAAATAAAGGATGACTCACAATCTTTACCAAGAGATTTTGTAAAGTAGTCTCCATTAAAATTTCAAGCAATGAGTCTCCAACCCACACACGTGGATAAATGAGATGTAATACATGTGTGTGTGGTGACTAACTTAATATATTGTTCTAATACCTCCACAAACTTAAGTATTTCACTCTGTCACATAAATTGACCATAGTGTGACATAAGTAAACCAAGAGTATACATGAAACCCTTAGGCAAAAAAAATTCCCTAGATCCTCAATTAGGTGCTTAAATGATGAAGTGAAAATACAAGGGGAAAAGAGGACTTCATGATTTAACCATCACAAACATATGATCAAGTGTGACTAGGAGTGTATATATTCATATGTTTTCCAAAGAGGGAGTGAATACATGAGTTACCATTCATTGGGCCTTATTTTTCTTTCTTTTTCCTTCTTTCTCTTTTTCTTATATATAGGACTTATGGAATAAGGTTTTCATAAGTTTGGCACAACCCATAGGTATAAAATTTACATGAATTTTCACTTCAACCTTAGAGCTTAGACTTAGATAAATCATTATAGTGTATATTTCATGATTTTGGATTTCACTTTTTCATTTTCTTTCATCACAAATGACAAAAGGGAAAATATTTTTCCACAAATCTATGAATTCTTAATCATAGAGTCATCATGCGATGAAAATAAATTAACGATGTTATTCTCTATGAAAATTATGGGTATTCTTGATAAAAACTTATGTTTGTGTATGTCGGCTCCCAGGTTGAGAGGGAGTGAGGGTGGATACCATATTATCCATGTGTCCTTTAATATGGCCAAGACTAATAATTGTAAGCCTAGCAAAGGCACTAGTAGGGAGAATGGTGGACTAGATAAACATCTGGGACCAATATTCTTTGAGAATTTGTACTTTGACTAGGACTAACCACCATAAGTCAAGTGCATTAATCCAAGATAATAACAGTTATGAGCATCGACATTTCCTCGTGTCAAATATTATGACAGTGGATTAGGAAATGATCATGTGAGGACATACCTGGTGAACATCCTGGTGGGGTAAGTGCCTAGAGAGGTAGTGGTGTCCATATTTATGCTGCCCAAGATTGTGCTCTAATCTAATGGAGATATAGAACTTGTTAGTCAAGGCCTTGATATTTTGACAATGTTGGCTATGACAATGTAAATCATTGTTGATGCTTATTAATCCATATTCCTTATTATATGAATATTTCAACTTCAGAGTATTTTTTGTCTCATTATGAGTAACTCCATAGCTTAGAGGGAGTGTCATCATCTTCATTATTGTCATCATCACCACCATGATCATCATCATTATTGTCATCATTACATTATCATCATAATAACCATTCATTTCATCATAATCATCATCATCATCATCTTCATCATTATGGACATTGTCATCAATTGTTCATAACTATAGGCATCATAAGAAATATCATCAACCCAAAAATTGTTACTAGTGCTCGAAAAAGGTTTTTAGGACACATGATATATGCAAGAGAAATAACAACTTTATTTTTGAGTGATGATCAATGATCATCATCATCACTGCCATTATCATTGTCATTATAATTTTCATCATCCCCATCATCATAATTAATGTAATTTCTATCATCATTGTTGTCATCTTCGTAATGAACATTATAATCATCATTCATGCCATTATTGTTTTTGATGATGGCCAAGATGAAAATAATGATAATGATGATCAAATGATGATGACTTGGAAGATGACACCAAAGATAATGATTATGATTATGGCCATGACAAAATTTAAAAATTGTGAAGACTGGCCAAGGTCATTAGCATCGTCATCATCATTGTCATTGTAACCCCCATATTCTTTATCATCATTTTTATTATCATAATAATCACAATTCATGTCATCGGCATCATCTTCATTGTCATCATCATCATAATTATTGACATTGTCATCAGTTGTTCATAATTGTAAATGTCCTAAGAGCTATCATCAATGAAAAAAATATGATGAGTGTTAGAAAATGGATTCGAAAGTGAACAAAAAAAGTGGGGGCAAAAATAGATGTAAAATTGGATGAAGAGTGGACACAACATAAGTAGATGCAAAAAAAGATAGAAAAATTAACACAAAATTGGATGAAAAAGTAGATGCAATACTTGATGCAAACTTGGACACAAAATAGGATGCAAACATGGATGAAAAGGTGGAAGAAAACATGGGTGCAATAGTAAGCATAAAAATTAGCATGAATTGTGGTGAAAAAAATATGGATACAACAACAAAGACAAAAAATGAGACAAACTTAGATGCAAAAAGGAGGCAAACTTGCATCCAAAGAGGGATGTAAACATGGAACAAACGTGGGTGCAATATTGGACACAAAATTAGATGAAAAATTGGATGCATCAGAAGTGGATGTAAAAGTAGATGAGAAATGGGTTGAAAAAACATAAACAATATTTGATTCGAACTTGGACACAAAAGAGGAAAGCAAATGTGGATGAAAAAATGGAGGAAAATTTGGATTGCAATGATAGGCACAATATATGGCACAAACTGTGGCACAACAAAAGTGGATGTAATAACAAACACAAAAAAAATATTCAAATGTAGATGCAAGACAATATGCAATAAGGGATGTAAAATTGGATGCAAAAATAAGTGCAACAGGAAAAAAAAAATTGAGACAAAATGCAAGTAGATGCAAAAGATGATACAAAATGAGACGGAAAACCCAACACAAAAGTGGATGCAAATATAGATGCAATATTTGATACAAAATAGGATGTGAAGATGGATGCAAATTTAAAGCAAACGTGGGTACAACATTGAGTACAAAACATGGCACAAATTGTGTGACAATAAAAGTGGATGCAATGATAGATGCAAAAAAGAAGAAAATGAAGAGGAAAAAAGGGATGCAAAAGTGGATGTAAACATGGGTGCAACAATGGATGCAAAATAGGATCAAAAAGTTGATGCAACAAAATTCGATACAAAAGTAGATGCAATGTGAGACACAAAACCTAATGCAAATCTTGACGCAAAAGTGGATACAAAAAGGGATGCAAAAATAAATGTAAAAGTCGATGAGGATCTAGATTTATATGAGGACGTAATCATGGATGAAAATTTAGAAGCAACATTGGGTGCAAAGGGAGGTTCCAAACTAGTTGAAAATTATCGCACAAGAAAATTGGATGCAATAGTGAACACAATAATAGATGAAAAAGAGGATGTAAATATCGATGCAAAACAACATGTAAAAGTGGATGCAACAAATGTAGATGCAAAAAAACTAGACTCAAACCTCGATGCAAAACTTTGTGCAAAGGGGATGCAAAAAATGATGCAAAAATTGATTTGAAAAATGATGCAAAAGAGGATGCAAGAGACGATGCAAAAGTTGATGCATGTGTATGCACAAAAATTGAATGCAATAGAGAATGAAAAATTTGGTGAAACAAAATTAGGTGTGAAACATGATGCAAAACATGGTTGTTAATGGGAAAAGTGTCTACTCAGAATGCCCCTATCCCACTAAGGTGTGACAGTACCTTACAAACAAATAGAGAAAACTATTTTTGTATTCTTCTTTATGAACTATAAACGAAGAGGAATAGGATGAACCAACCTGTGTCTTGCGCTAGTCCTTTGATCCAATCTCTCTCCTTTTCGACAGCTTCGAGCTACCTGCTCCCTTACTTGCCCAGCTTCACCAAGTTCCTGCAAGATCACAGAAGAAGAAAACTACACAAAGACATGGATTTATATTCATAAATAGCTTAGGATCAGATTTAAGCTAAACATGCAAATATAACAAAACATCATTGATACACAAGCATGTAGGAGACACTCAAATAGTTTTATTGATATAACAAGAAGGTCCAGGAGGAGTTACAATCGATGATTCCTGATCCAGCATCAACCCCCCAGCAAAGGAATCCCCTCTTCACCTCTAACAAAGCATAAACCACCCAATACACTGATCTCTATCTCAAAACCAACAGCAATTCTCTGCAAGGTACAAAATTCCAGCCTCTGGATCTCTGGGATGAGGGATCCATATATAGATGTATGCAAAGAGGATGAGTTAGCTTATGATTTGACTAGTGGCTTCTCTCTGTCATTTCTTGCTTCCACTTGGAGACTGAGAGCCTCTTACTCATCCTTGGTCGAACTCAGTGAGGCAAGTGTCATTGGGGAAGATTCTGGAAGCTTCCATTGTCTGTCCACCTCGCGGAATGACACTGCCATTTGTCATTTCCCGCTCAGCGCACCCTGGTAGTGCATTTAGGTGCGTTGCAATGCACCTAGCTTGTGTACTTGGGTGCTATGCAACGTAGCTAGCTAGTGGAGCAGTTGAAATGATCCTCATTTGACTGATTCTGAGCAGTTTCTGGTGGAGAACTTCTGGGAGAAGCTATAATTGGTTGACCTTGTTCCTCTAGGGGTAGGAACAACACTTTTAGGGACTTAGGATCCCTTGGTTTATGGAAATTTCATGCTTAGAGCTGTAAGGCACAAAATGTCTATAACAGTTGCCCCCTAAAGTATGAGGCCGTTTATTGGGTGAAATGCTTTATTAGGAGGGTCCGAAGTTCTTTCAATGCTCGGAGGAGACCTGTAATAAGATACAATACAATACATTATCTTCATACTATTTTCATGATCTAGCTGAGGCGGGCATTTCCATGCTCAGCTTTATAAATTCACTTTTACATACACAGGACAGACAATCGTCTGATGGTAGACTGATGATTTTGATGAAGTCATCATCCTTTTGGTAGGATGATTATCTGTGCTGCAATGCTATACATGTCAATGTCTTTATTTTTCCTGAATATATATCGCAGCTCGGATGGATGAAACTAGATCCGGGGTCTTCAATCTCGTCTGATCTTCACTCGAAGTACAAGTCAATCCATGTGAGAAATGTTTTGAAGTCGAACATGGAAAGACATCGCTTGATTACTAGTCGATGATGTAAACTGTTAACAAGCGTGAGAGGAATCACTGATAATGATGATGACCCTCAAGGTACTGCAGTATAATTCACGTGGTGTGAATAAAGGACTTGGTGTCGAACACCATGAAAAATATTTTGGTTGAAGGTCATTGATGTATACCTGTCGTCGGAAGTGAGAAACTTGCCATTGAGGCATGCAAGCTCCAAAGTACTGTGTTATAGACATTTTTGTGCCTTACAGCTCTAAGCATGAAATGTCCATAAACCAAGGGATCCTAAGTCCCTAAAAGTGTTGTTCCTACCCCTAGAGGAACAAGGTCAACCAATTACAGCTTCTCCCAGAAGTTCTCCACCAGAAACTGCTCAGAATCAGTCAAATCAGGATCATTTCAGCTGCTCCACTAGCTAGCTGCGTTGCATAGCACCCCAGTACACTAGCTAGGTGCATTACAACGCACCTAAATGCACTACCAGGGTGCACTGAGCAGGAAATGACAAATGGCAGTGTCATTCCGCGAGGTGGACAAACAATGGAAGCTTCCAGAATCTTCCCCAATGACACTTGCCTCACTGAGTTCGACCAAGGATGAGTAAGAGGCTCTCAGTCTCCAAGTGGAAGCAAGAACTGATAGAGAGAGGCCACTAGTCAAATCATAAGCTGACTCATCCTCTCTGCATACATCTATATATGGATCCCTCATCCCAGAGATCTGGAGGCTGGAATTTTGTACTTCGCAGAGAATTGTTGTTGGTTTTGAGATAGAGATCAGTGCATTGGGTGATTTATGCTTTGTTGGAGGTGAAGAGGGGATTCCTTTGCTGGGGGGTTGATGTTGGATCAGGAATCATCGATTGCAACTCCTCCTTGACCTTCTTGTTATATCAATAAAACTATTTGAGTTTCTTCTACATGCTTGTGTATCAATGATGTTTTGTTATATTTGCATGTTTAGCTTAAATATGATCCTAAGCTATTTATGAATGTAAATCCATGTCTTTGTGTAGTTTTCTTCTTCTGTGATCTTGCAGGAACTTGGTGAAGCTGGGCAAGTAAGGGAGCAGGTAGCTGGAAGCTGTCAAAGAGGAGAGAGATTGGATCACAGGACTAGCACAAGACACAGGTTGGTTCATCCTATTCCTCTTCGTTTACAGTTCATAAAGAAGAATATGAAAGTAGTTTTCCTTGTTTGTTTCTAAGGTACTTTCACACCTTAGTGGGATAGGGGCGTTCTGAGTAGACACTTTTCCCGTTAACAAAATGGCGACTCCGCTGGGGAGCGTGTCTAGTTAGTTTGTTTGTGTTTCTCTTGTTGTTTGTTTCATAAACACAGAAGTAGCAATCAAACTGCATTTGCCATTATCAAATGCAAAGTAGACACCTGCTACTTCAATCCATTCACTGGATTTGTTTATGATTTGAACAGCTCATTCACAAATTATCTGATTATCCTTTGTGATAGCTCTTAGACCTCCTTTAAATGCACCCTCTGATTGTGCATTACTGATTGCTTTTACTCGGCCAAAATCCATAGATTAAACTGCAAACCGTGACCCAGAACCCGGATAGAAGTCTCGTTTCTGCCCCAGCGCAGGCACTGTGAAGAGACTCTGCATTTCAACGCAGTTCTCAAGAGGGCTAGCTGCGCTGCAATTTAGTTTCTCTGTGTAACAGGTGCGCTGATCAGCCTAGCCCTGTGCAGCTAAGGTTCTTTGCTTCATTTTTTCAGTTTTGTCTCTGATTTTGCAGCCTGTGATCAGTGTGTATCTGTTTAAAAACCCCTTTTCTTTGCCTTAATTCCGCCTCCTTTGTACAAAAAGACTGTAGATGTTCTTTGTGTGTTTGTTACATCATTTACAGTTTTCCATTGAAAGATTAGAATAGTCATACTGTCGTCCTTGGATTTAGATCTGTCGTAAGTGTCGATTTTGATCTTAGGAGAAACTTTATTTGTTGTTGACAGTCGATTATGCTTTTACTTTTGTCTTTGGTTTGAATTTGTCACTTTCTAGTGTCGAAACGAGTGTTTATTTCAAAATCATAAAGTGTCGTAATCTTCTCTACCTTTTGATTTCGAAAAGAAGCTTGGTTTTGTTTTTCACTTGAAAGAAAATTCAGATTTGTACATCAACTTTCTTTTTAGGCATCAATATTAAGAAAGTGAAAACAAATACATGCATATGTGTATTTGCATATTGATAGTCTGTTTGGCTTGATTTAGGAAAAGTGCATTTACAGTGTGCTCTTTGCTCTTTGAGAAAATATTGTGTCTTTCTTTTCCCCTTGTAGCTAGGATTTTCATTGCTGAAAAGAGATAAAAGCTTGCTTATCATCTTTAGATTGCATTTTATGAATTACATCCACATCTCGTGGTGATACCAAAAGGCAAACTTCTAAGAAAGATGAACTTAAAATAAATTGAATGAATCTAACAACGCTTTGGAACTTAATGCACAACATTTAGAGGTCTAGGCTAGAGACGTATTCCGGCGTCGTAAATCCTGGTAACTGTTGTCCTCACTGATGGTTGGGTGATTACTTCACTTTGAGACGATAAGTGCCAGTATAGACTTGTGCTCCCACGTACCGTCAAGTATATATTGGGAGACCCCTATAGGCTTAAAACCTTTTATCCATAGGAAGCCGTGTCGGCCGCCCTACTGATCGCAATGCACCGAACACAACATTCGGGAAGATTGACTGCCGTGCCGTAAAAAGTATTCTGCAGTTTTGTGATTGGTTTGGTACTCCCTCTACCTAGATCTCCAGAGCAGTCCCTTTCGTTCCTTTTCAGACTCCTTAACGAAAAAGGTCCATCTGAGCACTTGTCACTTCAGGTTCATTAAAAATCGAAGGAGACTAGAGTCATCTTTTTTTTTTCCCGACTCTTTAAAATTGAAAAAACAAGTTGTTTCAAAGCGTCTAAAAATTTATTTTAAATGGAATATTCATACCCTTTTCCTACGTTGATCTTAGGTTGAGAAAATGGAGTCTACCAACCAAGGAATTCCCCTTAGTGGAAATCCTAGTCCCTTCTCCTCTTGGGGAGATGTTGGTGCACCCCATATGGCCACATTGTGGCTTCCAGGACTGACAACTGGCTTGCCAGTCTGGCTCTTCTCAACCAATGTCGTTCAGAACACCACTATTCCTGAACAATCGAATCAGCAACCAGACGAGTCCAGAGTTTCCCACCAACCTTCTACTTCCTCTAATTCTTCCTCTCCCCCATCCTCTTCGCTTGATGGGGCTGGCAAAGCCAAAAGTCAAGTTCCTAAGGAGAAGAAGGAGAAGAAGAAGAAAGAGAAGAAGAAGAAAGAGAAGAAGAAGAAGGAGCCAAAGGCGAATGGGGGAAAACGAGTGTCGTCTAACGAAAATCCACACACTGCACCGACCAGGCCTAAATCGCCATGTGTCATTTGAAGAGGAGACCACTTTCACAGAGATTGTCCTTGCATCCCCCAGATACTAAGGGACTGGTCTCCTCGTTTGCAAAATCCGGTGTCATCAACCTCTGATGATCATGTTGAAAGCACACCGTCAACTAGCGAAAGTGAAGCCCGGGACAAAATGGGAAAGCTAGATTTCCCTGTAAATTGTGCGAAGGCAATCATGCCGTCCACCGTTGTCCCTTCTTAGACGAAGCGAAAAGAGTTTTGGATGACCGTCCGGTTTCACCGTTACGACTTCCTCCTGGATATAAAAAACTCTTGCCGAGTCCGTCGCTAGTTGAGAATCCAGCTGGCCCACTTAAGTGGTCGACAGAAGTGCCTATCATCGAAGATAAACCATCTGAATCCATACCAGATGAAAGTCAAAAGGTCGAGGCAGCAATTGACCCGCTCTTGCCTTCAGAGGTTTTATCTTCGGATGATACAGTCACTGAAGAGAACAAGGATGACATTGTCCAAATTCTCTTCATCAACACAGACTCCGACGAACATGGGGGCAATCTACCCATTCCCTTACCGCAGGAGGGAAGTTCGTCAGAGCCATACCCGGCCATCTACTCGGTCCCACCTCCAAGCAACCTAGTTGTCTCCTTCGACTGGAATCAACTAGGCAGACCCCGTTTACCAGCAAGCATACCATTCCGAATTATCGTTCAAATACATAGAATGGTCATGGATGGTACCATCATAGATGAGGGGGCTTCTGTGAGTATCCTTTCCTCTATTGCTTGGAAAGCGCTTGGTTCGCCATCGATGTTGCCTGAGATGAGAAATCTGACAGGCTTTGGTAAAGGAACCAGTCAACCTTTAGGGATCCTTCCCAATGTGCCCATAACATTGAGAGGGAAGACAGTTCAAATGAACGTAATGGTAGTTCAAGGACCCTTGGATTATAACCTACTCGTTGTACGAGACTATATTTATTGCATGGGAGCCATCGTCTCCTCACTCTTTAGAGTAATGTGTTTTCTGCACTAAGGAAGAGTGGTCAAGCTCGTGGACCAGCTTTCATTTCCCGGATCACGCATAGCAAATAGTCATATACCATCCCTAAATGGTATGTTCACGCAAGAAATGTCTCAATCTCCAGTCCGTCCTCCCGATGAGCGCGAGTAATTCAGAGGGATATGATTGAAACCCAGAGGGCGTGCGTCCTGGTCTGCTTCGGCAGGAAAACTTCGGGTATAGAGTAGGTTTCCGCGGGAGAATATGACTAGTCTATACCCCGTCCGTGATTGGAAGAGGGGTTATTCTGGAATAAGATTCTTTTGTCAAAGTTATGTGAGTTGGCGGGCATCGTCACTCACCTTTGTTTATCTCGGTAGACATCACCGAAGAAGTGTTTTGTTTGTTGTGTGAATAGAACAATCTTTGGGTAACCTGTAAGAGGTAGTACCCTTCCTGATAAAACGAATGTTTTTTCAGCTCAAATAAAGGGTGACCCTTCTTGATAAAACGAATGTTTTGTCAGCTCGAATAGAGGGAGACCTCGAAACTCTGTTTTATACCTGGGGGCATACAAACCTTTTGGAGTGCAAGCGAGGGGCGGCTATTTATTTTTTAAATTTTTAGGACCTCTAACCCTTTAACCTCGTAGGATTAGTCGTCACCTAACTTGCATAAAAAAAGGATGTGGGGCAAAAATCTAAAAGTTTCCGTTTTATATGAGACATTCTTATCATATGACTGGATTAATCGAGCAGTTTTAGCACATAGTTCAAGCTCGTTAAAAAATAAACATAAGACATGAGAAAGTGTTTCCACCCGCGTTTAAGCTCATTAAAAATGAACTATTCCTCAGTAAATAACCACCGTGAATGAAGATTTCAGCCATTAAAGCCTTGGTCGTGTTTGCACCGTCACCTCCACTTTTCCATTGGCCGACCATTCACATCCATTTGATTGTTTACCCATTTTGAGGAACAGCTACGAAGAGTGAAGACCCTGGATCTAGTTTCATCCATCCGGGCTGCGATATATATTCAGGAAAAATAAAGACATTGACATGTACAACATTGCAGCACAGATAATCATCCTACCAAAAGGATGATGACTTCATCAGAATCATCAGTCTACCATCAGACGATTGTCTGTCCTGTGTACATAAAAATGAGTTTATAGAGCTGAGCATGGGAATGCCCGCCTCAGCTAGATCATGAAAACAGTATGAAGATAATGTATTGTATTGTATCTTATTACAGGTCTCCTCCCAGCATTGAAAGAACTTCGGATCCTCCTAATAAAGCATTTCACCTGATAAACGGCCTCATACTTTAGGGGGCAACTATTATAGACATTTTTGTGCCTTACAGCTCTAAGAATGAAATGTCCATAAACCAAGGGATCCTAAGTCCCTAAATGTGTTTTTCCTACCCCTAGAGGAACAAGGTCAACCAATTACAGCTTCTCCCAGAAGTTCTCCACCAGAAACTGCTCAGAATCAATCAAATCAGGATCATTTTAGCTGCTCCACTAGCTAGCTGCGTTGCATAGCACCCCAATACACTAGCTAGGTGCATTTCAATGCACCTAAATGCACTACCAGGGTGCGCTGAGTGGGAAATGACAAATGGCAGTGTCATTCCGCGAGGTGGACAGACAATGGAAGCTTCCAGAATCTTCCCCAATGACACTTGCCTCACTGAGTTCGACCAAGGATGAGTAAGAGGCTCTCAGTCTCCAAGTGGAAGCAAGAACTGATAGAGATAGGCCACTAGTCAAATCATAAGCTGACTCATCCTCTCTGAATACATCTATATATGGATCCCTCATCCCAGAGATCCGGAGGCTGGAATTTTGTACTTCGCAGAGAATTGCTGTTGGTTTTTAGATAGAGATCAGTGCATTGGGTGATTTATGCTTTGTTTGAGGTGAAGAGGGGATTCCTTTGCTGGGGGGTTGATGCTGGATCAGGAATCATCGGTTGTAACTCCTCCTGGACCTTCTTGTTATATCAATAAAACTATTTGAGTTTCTTCTACATGCTTGTGTATCAATGATGTTTTGTTATATTTGCATGTTTAGCTTAAATCTGATCCTAAGCTATTTATGAATGTAAATCCATGTCTTTGTGTAGTTTTCTTCTTCTGTGATCTTGCAGGAACTTGGTGAAGCTGGGCAAGTAAGGGAGCAGGTAGCTGGAAGCTGTCAAAGAGGAGAGAGATTGGATCACAGGACTAGTGCAAGACACAGGTTGGTTCATCCTATTCCTCTTCGTTTACAGTTCATAAAGAAGAATACGAAAGTATTTTTCCTTGTTTTTTTCTAAGGTACTGTCACACCTTAGTGGGATAGGGGCATTCTGAGTAGACACTTTTCCCGTTAACATACTGAATGGGGTGTTCCTAGATCAACTTCTTGGATATTGAGCTGATGTCGACAAAAAGTGATCTGTCAAAGGAGGGCCTTGATGAATCCCACATCAATGACACGAAACGGAGCAAATGATTGTGATGGAGGTGAAAACGATCTGATGATATATGGTTCAGGATGGCGGTCATGAAAGAATGAAGTCTAATGTATGGTAGTGGATGGGACACAAATGACTTCTCTGGATGACTTCTCTTGAACATGTCAATGACACTTATGTGATGGATTGGTAGCATTTACCCGAAATGTGGATGGTATGGCGTGACCATGGCGATGTGACCGGCGAATGAAACAACCCAACCCGACTTAGGCACAGAGTGGAAGTGTCATGTTCAAGAGCGACTTGCTACCAATAAAGATCCTTTGAGTTTCTTCCCAATTTTTCCCCAGTCATTGCTGACCAGTACCTCTTTATTTTTGTCAAGATTGAGGAGGATAACATATGCTTGTTCTATAATTTTCCCTTCGGGCAAACCCGTCGCTATGTTTTAACGAGCCTAGCGATAGTGAAACTCGTTCTCGTCTAAAGACTAGTTTGTCACTATTAATCTTTTTAACGAGTTTAACGACAAAGATAACTCAGTCCTTTTCATTTTTAGAGAGTCTGAAAAGGTACGTAAAGTTAACTCCAAAATTCCTTTTTCATCATCTAATCCCTTAAGTCCAAAAAAGTATAAAACAATACAGAAGGGATGAATTTTCGATAGTTTTAACGAGCCGAACAAAACAAGCGCTCGATATTTTTGTGCAATAATCCCTCAGGTCCAAAAAGATTAAAATCTAGAGGAGGGATAGCACTTCCGGTCGCTTTAACGAGCTGGAAGGCCAAAACTCGGCAATCTTTTCATATTTTACAAGTCAGTTGAAAAGAGCTTAAAGAAGACTCGTCTTTTGAGGAACGAGTCATAAAATGGGTAGCAGCTGATTCCAGGTAAGGGTTGGAATTTTCCAATCACGACAGTGTCACAAGGATGGCTAGTGAAATCACTCTTCGCAGCTGTTCCTCAAAATGGGTAAACAATCAAATGGAGGTGAATGATCGGCCAATGGAAAAGTGGAGGTGACGGTGTAAACACGACCAAGGCTTTAATGGCTGAAATGCTTCATTCACGGTGGTTATTTACAGGGGATTAGTTCATTTTTTAACGAGCTTAAATGCGGGTGGAAACATTTGCTCATGTATTATGTTTATTTTTTAACGAGCTTGAACTATGCGCTAAAATTGCTCGATTAATCCAGTCATATGATAAGAAAGTCTCATACAAAATTGGCAATTTTTAGATTTTTGCCCCACATCCTTTCTTTATGCAAGTTAGGTGACGACTAATCCTACGAGTTTAAAGGGTTAGAGGTCCTAATAAATAGCCGCCCCTTGCTTGCACTCCAAAAGGTTTGCATGCCCCCAGGTATAAAATATGGTTTCAAAGTTACCCCTCAATTTGCAGACAAAACATTTGTTCTATCAGGAAAGGCCTACCTCCTACAGGTTACCCAAAGATTGTTATATTCGCGGTGCAAACAAAACACTTCTTCGGTGATGTCTACCAAGATAAACAAAGGTGAGTGACTCAGTTCTGTCAACTCACATAACTTCGACAAGAGAATCCTGTTCTAGAATAACCCCTCTTCCAATCACGGACGGGGTACAGACTAGTCATATTCTCCCGCGGAAACCTACCCTATACCCGAAGTTTTCCTGCCGAAGAAGACCAGGATGCATGCCCCCTGGGTTTCAGTCATATCCCTACGAATTACTCGCGCTTATCGGGAGGAAAGACTGGAGATTGAGACATTTCTTGCGTGAAGAGACCATTTAGGATGGTATATGACTATTTGCTATGCGTGATCCGGGAAATGAAAGCTGGTCCATGAGCTTGACCACTCTTCCTTCGTGCGGAAAACACATTACTCTAATGAGTGAGGAGACGATGGCTCCCATGCAATAAATATAGTCTCATCCAAGGAGTAGGTTATAATCCAAGGGTCCTTGCACTACTATTACGTTCATTTGAACTGTCTTCCCTCTCAATGTTATAGGCACATTGGGAAGGATCCCTAAAGGTCGTCTGGTTCCTTTATCAAAACCTGTCAGATTTCTCATCTCAGGCAACAGCGATGGTGAACCAAGCTCTTTCCAAGCAATAGAGGAAAGGATACTCACAGAAGCCCCCTCATCTATGATGGTACCAGCCATGACCATTCTATATATTTGAACGAAAATTCGGAATGGTATGCTTGCTGGTAAACGGGGTCTGCCTAGTTGATTCCAATAGAAGGAGACAACTAGGTTGCTTGGAGGTGGGACCGAGTAGACGGCCGGGTATGGCTCTGAAGAACTTCCCTCCTGCGGTAAGGGAATGGGTAGATTGCCCCCATGTTCGTCGGAGTCTGTGTTGATGAAGAGAATTTGGACGGTGTCATCCTTGTTCTCTTTAGTGACTGTATCATCCGAAGATAAAACCTCTGAAGGCAAGACTGGGTCAACTACCGCCTCGACCTTTTCACTTTCATCTGGTATGGATTCAGATGGTTTATCTTCGATGATAGGCGCTTCAGCCGACCACTTGAGCGGGCCAGCTGGATTCTCAACTAGCGACGGACTCGGCAAGAGTTTTTTATATCCAGGAGGAAGTCGTAACGGTGAAACCGGACGATCATCCAAAACTCTTTTCGCTTCGTCTAAGAAGGGACAACGGTGGATGGCATGATTGCCTTCGCACAGTTTACAAGGAAATCTAGCTTTCCCTTTTTGTCCTGGGGCTTCACTTTCGCTAGTTGACGGTGTGCTTTCAACATGATCATCAGAGGTTGATGACACCGGATTGTGCAAACGAGGAGACCAGTCCCTTAGTATCCGAGGGATGCAAGGACAATCTCTGTGAAATTGGTCTCCTTTGCAAATGACACATGGCGATTTAGGCCTGGTCGGTGCAGTGTGTGGATTTTCGTTAGACGATACTAGTTTTCCCCCATTCGCCTTTGGCTCCTTTTTCTTCTTCTCTTTCTTCCTCTTCTCCTTCTTCTCCTTAGGAACTTGACTTTTGGCTTTGCCAGCCCCATCCAGCGAAGAGGAAGGAGGAGAGGAAGAATTAGAGGAAGTAGAAGGTTGGTGGGCAACTCTGGACTCGTCTAATTACTGATTCGATTGTTCAGGAATAGTGGTGTTCTAAACGACATTGGTTTAGAAGAGCCATATTGGCAAGCCAATTGTCAGTCCTGGAAGCGACAATGTGGCCATATGGGGTGCACCAACATCTCCCCAATAGGAGAAGGGACTAGGATTTCCACCAAGGGGAATTCTTTGGTTGGTAGACTCCATTTTCTCAACCTAAGATCAACGTAGGAAAAGGGTATGAATATTCCGTTTAAAATAAATTTTAAGACGCTTTGACACAACTTGTTTTTTTAGTTTTTAAGAGTCGAGAAAAAACAAAAGACGACTCTAGTCTCCTTCGATTTTTAATGAGCCTGAAGTAACAAGTGCTCAGATGGACCTTTTCCGTTAAGGAGTCTGAAAAGGAACGAAAGGGACTGCTCTGGAGATCTAGGTAGAGGGAGTACCAAACCAATCGCAAAACTGCAGAATACTTTTTATGGTACGGCAGTCAATCTTCCCGAATGCTGTGTTTGGTGCATTGCGATCAGTAGGGCGGCCGACACGGCTTCCTATGGATAAAAGGTTTTAAGCCTATAGGGGTCTCCCAATATATACTGGACAGTACATGGGAGCACAAGTTCGTACTGGCACTTATCGTCTCAAAGTGGAGGAATCACCCAACCATCAGTGAGGACAACAGTTACCAGGGTTTATGACGTAGGAATACGTCTCTAGCCTAGACCTCTAAATGTTGCGCGTTAAGTTCTAAAGCGTTGTTAGATTCATTCAATTTATTTTAAGTTGATCTTTCTTAGAAGTTTGCCTTTTGGGATCACCACGAGATGTAGATGTAATTCCTAAAATGCAATCTAAAGATGATAAGCAAAATTTTATCTCTTTTCAGCAATGAAAATCCTAGCTACAAGGGGAAAAGAAAGACACAATCTTTTCTCAAAGAGCAAAGAGCACACTGTAGATGCACTTTTCCTAAATCAAGCCAAACAGACTATCAATATGCAAATGCACATATGCATGTATTTGTTTTCACTTTCTTAATATTGATGCCTAAAAAGAAATTTGATGTACAAATCTGAATTTGCTTTCAAGTGACAAACACAAACAAGCTTCTTTTCGAAATCAAAAGGTAGAGAAGATTACGACACTTTATGATTTTGAAATAAACACTCGTTTCGACACTAGAAAGTGACAAATTCAAACCAAAGACAAAATTAAAAGCATAACCGACTGTCAACAACAAATAAACTTTCTCCTAAGATCAAAATCGACACTTACGACAGATCTAAATCCAAGGACGACAGTGTGACTATTCTACTCTTTCAATGGAAAACTGTAAATGATGTAACAAACACACAAAGAACATCTACAGTCTTTTTGTACAAAGGAGGTGAAATTAAGGCAAAGAAAAGGGGTTTTTAAACAGACACACACTGATCACAGGCTACAAAAATCAGAGACAAAACTGAAAAAATGAAGCAAAGAACCTCAGCTGCACAGGGCTAGGTTGATCAGCGCACCTGTTACACAGAGAAACTGGATTGCAGCACAGGTAGCCCTCTCGGGAACTGCGTTGAAATGTAGAATCTCTTCACAGAGCATGCGCTGGGGCAGAAACGAGAATTCTATCTGGGTTCTGGGTTACGGTTTGCAGTTTAATCTATGGTTTTTGGCCGAGTAAAAGCAATCAGTAATGCACAATCAGAGGGTGGATTTAAAGGAGGTCTAAGAGTTATCAAAAAGGGTGATCAGACCATTTGTGAATCAGCTGTTCAAATCATAAACAAATCCAGTGAATGGATTGAAGTAGCAGGTGTCTACTTTGCATTTGATAATGGAAAATGCAGTTCGATTGCTACTTCTGTGTTTATGAAACAAACAACAAGAGAAACACAAACAAACTAACTAGACATGATCCCCAGCAGAGTCAACGTTTTCTTAACGGGAAAAGTTTCTACTCAGAACGCCCCTATCCCACTAAGGTGTGACAGTACCTTAGAAACAAACAGAGAAAACTATTTTCGTATTCTTCTTTATGAACTATAAACAAAGAGGAATAGGATGAACCAACCTATGTCTTGCGCTAGTCCTTTGATCCAATCTCTCTCCTCTTTGAGAGCTTCGAGCTACCTGCTCCCTTACTTGCCCAGCTTCACCAAGTTCCTGCAAAATCATAGAAGAAGAAAACTACACAAAGACATGGATTTATATTCATAAATAGCTTAGGATCAGATTTAAGCTAAACATGCAAATATAACAAAACATCATTGATACACAACCATGTAGGAGAAACTCAAATAGTTTTATTGATATAACAAGAAGGTCCAGGAGGAGTTACAACCGATGATTCCTGATCCAGCATCAACCCCCCAGCAAAGGAATCCCCTCTTCACCTCCAACAAAGCATAAATCACCCAATACACTGATCTCTATCTCAAAACCAACAACAATTCTCTGCAAGGTACAAAATTCCAGCCTCTGGATCTCTGGGATGAGGGATCCATATATAGATGTATGCAAAGAGGATGAGTTAGCTTATGATTTGACTAGTGGCTTCTCTCTGTCAGTTCTTTCTTCCACTTGGAGACTGAGAGCCTCTTACTCATCCTTGGTCGAACTCAGTGAGGCAAGTGTCATTGGGGAAGATTCTGGAAGCTTCCATTGTCTGTCCACCTCGCGGAATGACACTGCCATTTGACATTTCCCACTCAGTGCACCCTGGTAGTGCATTTAGGTGCGTTGCAACGCACATAGCTAGTGTACTTGGGTGCTATGCAACGCAGCTAGCTAGTGGAACAGTTGAAATGATCATGATTTGACTGATTCTGAGCAGTTTCTGGTGGAGAACTTCTGGGAGAAGCTGTAATTGGTTGACCTTGTTCCTCTAGGGGTAGGAACAACACTTTTAGGGACTTAGGATCCCTTTTTTTATGGAAATTTCATGCTTAGAGCTGTAAGGCACAAAAATTTCTATAACAATGGTGCAAAGGATGGCACAAAACTTGGCATAAAACCTCAGGTAAAACCTGCTGTAAAATATGGTGCAAAACCTATTACAATACTTAGTGCTAAGCTTGGTGTAATACTTGGTGCAAAAATCGGTGCAAAATTTGCATCACATTTTACACCATATTTTGTTAATGGACACAAATAACACTAAAAATGGGCTCTAGATGTAAAAAAGGAAGCAAAAAGGGACGTTAATCACAGGGTTTTGTTGTAGTGTTTGTACTATAAATTTTCTATATTTCCTTTAACATATTTCACGATATGTCTAATAGTGGTGAGAGGTATAAAATATGTTATGATCTATTGATGTTTTAGAACCCTAGAAATATTATCAGTGGTTACTTTGGTGTAAGGGAGATAGCTTGTTTTCCCAAGGTCTTGAATTCTAGTGTTATTGTTATCTTGTTTATCCATGGTTTTTAACGGAATTGAATATATATTTCTTGCTATAATCAAGATATGTTAATAGTTTAATTAATTGGTTTCTCTAGTTCTCCTTGTGATCTTCTCCTAAGATACTGAAGGCTCTAGTGACTATTGTTTTAATGACATCAATATTTTGTGTAGGAAAGTGATGAGAATTAGCATGAAAGTATGTTTTAGTGTGGGTCTTCTTTAGTTATAATTTATGGTCGGAATTTCTATCGGGTTATCTTATTATTAGGATATTAATGAATGATATGCAAGTAGTTTCTCCAATATCCATTGTGAATTAGATGTCTCTTGATATGTCATTAAGGTGTTGCAAAAACTTTGCAAGTTCTTCTTTCCCATGTTTCCATACGACAGTGGTGTCATTAATAAATCTTTTCCAAATTTTTGGTTTCAAGTGGTAGGTGTTGAGAGCGAAGATTTCAAAATTTTCTAGATACAGATTTTCTACAAAGGAGAGAGGGGGGATCCCATTGCTACCCATTGGTATTCTCATGATATTCACCTACAAAGATGAAGAAAGTGGATTTGAGATAAACATTATCATGCTTTTCCATTTCAGGTCCATTCATCACTTCTTTAATTACTTGGTCCTTCATTAAGGGCGATTTTTGTTAATAGGGTAGCTACATCAAATCTTATTATGTTGTTTATAGGATTGACTCTTCCATCTTTGATTAATTTAAAAAAATTTGCTTGAGTCTTTAGTGTAAGAGTAAGTGTGCCCAAATAAGGGTCTTAAAGCCTTGACGAATGGTTGAGGGGAAAGTACCCCTACGGTCCTTTGGGTTGAGACTCTACCAGACTGAAAATTGCTTATTCAAAGAAACACACACACAACCATTATCTTTACTATAAGCAAATTCTAATGTTTAGGGTACGTACCTAAGGTCCTACGTTCGAGAAGGCCTTTAGGGTCCAAACCCTTCTTGGAGTTCCCTTCTTCTTCTTTGACCTGTAAAACAAGCAAATCAAAGAACACAACAGTACATGGACAAATACTTATATGAAAACCATCTTCATGCTATAAATTTAGTTATAAAAATCTTTAAGTAACTACTTGCATAAGAATTCAAGACAAGAATCTCATAAGCATAAAGAAAGATTGTTTCGGGAACCAAGATGTGTTTGTTTATATAAAGGCAAGTAAAGTACATATAACGGAAAGATTTCACCTGAAACACCTTCAGCAGGCTCCAAGCAAAGCTTCCTCCCGGATTCGTTCCAGCCTCAAGCCTCCAACAAGAGCTCCTTCCAAGTCTTACTCAATGGTGATATAAAGGATGAATGATCACCAATACACATGGAAACAAGGGTTTCCTATGCAAAATGGGGGAAGTGCAGAAGGAACCAAGGACTTCAGACCTGGTCTATGGGGAAAATCTCAGCATAATAATCTTGCTCTTCTTTTCTCTCCCCTTTAGGCCTTCCCTTTGATGTCTTTTTATACCATCTCCAAAGTAGTTTTTTAGTTAGGAGTTGGTTGGGAACAGTTGGGCCATGGGCACTAACAGGTCATCAGCAGGTAAAACCCGCAATCTCCGCCCGAAAATGAGGAATTATTTATTTTTTTAAGTGTTTTAATACATACACGCAGGTTGGGTATACACAGACCCGCGTGTACACGCGTTTAACTCAGGGCAATGTCACATATAGGGAATAAAACACTGTTTTTTAAATTTTAGGACCAGGTCTTGAAGGAGGGGTTGCGCTAGGCCATGAGTGCAGCATCACAAACCATAAGAGTGAGATTTGGAGATATAACAGATGCCCCCTAATGTATGAGGTTAGAAGGGGAACATGATGACCGAAATATATTATGTAAGAACATGGAAAGGAAGTCTTGTCGAAAAACCGAGGAGGACTTCACCGGAATTCAGCCTGCCAAGCCACCAAAAGGAGATCAGAAAGAAACACTGTCTGAGGCGGGCATACCCATGCTCAGAAAAAGTAAAGCATGTCCACATATCAAGTACAAGTGGATCCACTAAGTATACAAGTATAAATGACTGGAAGATACATAATGGATCATCTGATCATAAGGAGCAAGTACATGTCTGAATATCACATATAAGACTGTCAATGATGCTTAAAGATGCAACAGATCACTGATATCAAAGACTGATCCCAAAAGGTACCAACTAAACATGATGGAATAGGATGGTACTACACTGCAAACTCAGGTGCCAGCATATAGAATGTCGCCGTGACTGACTGCAACATATAAGGTGGAGTGGTATCAACTAGCAGCAATAGGAGCAACTGTCAAGTGAACCAATGAATGCTGATACAACCTGAGGTCTTCACCGACCGCCGTGGTACATTTCTACACCATGGGAATAAATGATCTGAAGTCGACCATGTGAGAAATCGTTTGATTACCGGTCATTGATGTATACCGTTAACAAACGCAAGACTACTCACCGATAATGATAATGAGTGTCAAGGTACCCAGTACAATCTAACAAGTGTGAATAGATGAGCTGAAGTCGAACACCTGTAAGAATCTATCGATCAGGAGACAATGATGGTTTCCCACTGTCGATAGCGAAGGATCTGCCACTAATGACTGCAAACCCCAAGGTACTGCCAAATGGACTCTAGATCTTTGCCCCAGAGCAATGAGTCGGAGTCGATAGGGAAAGATCCGCTAGAAGGAAGCCATTAAGGCATCCTCCATCAATCTAGCGCGAGTGTAACCCGTAGGCCAATAATGTGGAAGGAATCGGACGAAAAAGATGTAGTAACCCAACCGAAGTACGTTTCTGGCGTACACAAGATGTGGCTAGTGCACGGCAGAAACCCTCTGAACCAACCAATAATGAAAGCTGACACAGAGGCAAGGTATCCACCAATAGGGTCAAATGGAAACCAAGGTACTGCACGAATCCCAATGTGTGATAATGTATGCTGATGTCGAACACAAGGGAAACCAATCAGTCAAAGACCCATGATACTGATCGATGCTGAGCACAAGGTGACCTATCAATAATGAAAATAGGGCCAGGGTACGACTCTAGGCCTGTCCTCAGAGCAAGGTGTCGTCGTCGATAAGGACAAGACCCACCAGCAAGAAGTCAATGGGGACCTTCTCAAACCAGCACGAGTAAAGAACCAATATAACTGATGTGATGATAGACATGATACCAACAACCAAGGATGGCCAACTGAAAATTGAGTCAAGAGACACCGCAGAGAGGCCGACTCAGGCTAACTTCCCTCGAACAAAATCATGACTCAATGTGACTATGTGGCAGCATATGATGACTCTGTATAAGTTTGCCATGCAGGAGGCACGAACGAACCCTCCATATGATTGGAAGAGATAACCAATCAGGGGAGAACTGACTCAATAACAAGGTTATGGCATACCTAAGTCAAACTAAATCCCACCCATGTGGAGGAGACTTTGTTTTGAGTGCTTTGTTCAAGGGCGACACAACTGACTCTAGCTGCCAACAATAAATGGAAATAATGTCCCTGTTCCCGCTCTTTTTTGGAATATTTATTTTTTTTTTCTTTTTTCTGTTAAGCCGGAAAAAGAATAAAAGAATGCTATGGTACAGTGGAAAGAACGAGTGTCGGTGAAACAGATGATCTAGTTCCTGGGGAAGGAACGTTCCTATGCTCAATGCAGGGAGGTGAAAACTGGTCAGTGACACTCAGAGGTATGTTCCTTCCACGGATCAGGGTATGTCAAGCTGCAGAAGTCACAGGTATGCAAGGTTGATTTTGCAAACGTCATGGTCAAAAGTTGGCTTAAACATGAGTCCAAGTGAAGCCGGCTCTAGGCCAAAAGGTGCAAATGGTCAACATGCAATCCAGAAGTACAACTCGACACACATAGGAGCCTCTAGGGTATAAGGCCAGAACGAAGCGAAGAAGCAAAGAGGAATGAGTCTTGATCACATAAGTCATGGCAGGACTAAAGAGGACTCCCGAGCCTAGGGACAAAAAATCAACATGAGTGCCAAGTGACAACAAGGTACTAACTAGGGCACCCATGATAAAGTAGGCTCTACCACACAAGTCATGATACTTCTAAGCAATGAGAAGGTTCCGCATCATAACTTGGTGGGGTCGATCCTAAGGCAAAATGGAAAAGGAAACTGATAAGTGCACAATGCAGGTGGAAAAACCTAACCTATATGCCAGTTTCGAGAACCAATACCTGTCAGAACGGACCAACCATAAACTTCCAAAGGAGATGTCTTCCAAGTTCTGTACACATAAATACAAACACTAGACACGAAGTTAATACATCCCACATATAAAATTCATATAAAATCTTTGTGTTATGGAATACAAAACTTGAAAATGCGTACCTCATATATAAAATATGGTACAGGGAACCACGCAGCCTTGCAGCTTACCCATAATAGTTCTTCTCGACAAACCCCTTGCAGGGATCGGACCAAGGACTCCTTTGGTAGTCATAACTCATGGCTTCAAAGAGTTCCTCCTGTGAAGGCAAAACAAGTTCTAAGAAATCATGAGAACTACAAGGATCAAAAGAGGGAATTAAAGGGTCCCATGTCCCTATAGGATGAATCTCTCGGTCAACTGCCAGGACCAAGTCCCAGGAAGGAGAATAATAAGTCAAAGGATCCTTCTCAGAAGCAATTGAATATTGAGGACTCAATGCCACATAATTCACCTGTGGCGGGGTAGAGTCCACTTGAACACTTGGAACAAACCAAGGGGCATTCTGCTGTAAAGTCGAATTAGGGTGGTGATTATCAGATGCAAGCTGATCAATAGTGACAATATTCACGTTATGAGGAAAGCACATTACTCGAAAGAGTGAAGACACCACAGCATTCATAGCATAGACATAATCACGCCCAAGTAGCATGTTAAAGTCTAAAGGGCTATCAACCACCATCATATCAATTAAGACAGTCTTCCCACCTAAAGTGATAGGCACTTGAGGAAGAACACCCATAGATTCACCAAGCCTTCTATCATAGGCTAACAACAAACTCTGAGCTGTCAACAACTTTGGGGAACCCAAAGCTTTCCAAGTCAAAGAGGATATAATACTTGCAGAGGATCCTTCATCCACCATACATCGATAGACATTTGTGGAATTCACTCTGACCTTTATTTGGAAAGGTGCAGCGGAAGGAAGACGAGGCTCAACAAGACTACCCCAATCAAAGGAAACACTCTTAGAACTTGGAGGAGGAACATTCGAAGAAACCGGAATGCCCCCTATACTAGAAGACTCTGTACTAGAGATCAAACAAACTCTTTTGTTAGGCACTTCACCCCCCAAAAGAGGAGTGTAATCAACCAGCGATTGCACTGGCTTCACCACCTTATCAACCAATGGTTGATGGGATTGATGAGAAACCATATCAGATCTAGGAGCAGAAGTATTTTCAGAGTCGGACCATATCCTTTGAACCTCTGGAATACCAGGGCATAAATGAGTAAGATGGTCTCCCTTGCATATCTTACAAGGGAACTTAGGTTTAAAACTTCTACGTCCAGGTTTCTTATCAACGTCCATTCAGCCAACATGAATAGCAGTGGTTTGCGGAGAGTCCTGAACATGACTTGCAGAGGTCGGTGACTCTTTGCTAGTATGACTTGCAGTGACTAGACTCATGCCCCCAGCATGATTAGCAGCAGTTGAAGACTCATCTCCAACATGACTCGCAGAGGTTGAGGATGAAGTGCTAGTGTGACTTGCGGTGACTAGACTCGTGCCCCCAGCATGACTAGCAGTGTCTGAAGGCTCATCTCCAACATGACTGGCAGAGGTTGAGGATGAAGTGCTAGAATTATTCTTCTTCTTTGACTTCCTTTTTCTCCTCTTTTTAGATTTCTTGTGACAAGAAGGAGGAGAAGAAGGAACCCCAAATTTCTCTTTGAAAGAAGATGAACAATTAGCACCCATGTGATGCCCTTGAAATAAAGCATTCAACTGAGAAGCTTCAAGAGCATTCGGAATATTCGGAGTGGACCACAGCCAAACGGGTAGTCCAACATTCAACCCAGGAATATTCAAAGTGGCCATCAAGGGAGTACCAACGTTTCCAAAGAAAGGAAAAGCACAAGGATCCACTTTTGGAAGGGTACCTTGGTTGGTTTCCATGGGAATATTAGCCATATCTAACTGATCCAAAGACCCTTCCCCTACGGGAATATAGAAATAAATTTTCAAGGAATATGGATAAGTAATCAAAACCTTTTCCCTTGAGGAGGAAACTCCACAACTTCTGAAAGAACAACCAAAAGCCTTTCAAGATTAGTAGAGTGGTAAGCCAGTCACTCAGAACACAAATTCCAAACGTGACTAGAAAAAAATACCTAAAGCCAACTATATACAAGGAACAAAGAGCACTCACTAAAAAGTCCCTAAAGATACAGCCAGTCAAACGACTTCCAAGTATTTCCGCTCTGGGTGATGAGGACCGGACACCAAAATACAAGAAAGTGGAGTCAGGGGCCTTCCGAAGATAGTCTAGGATAATGATGGCCCAGTTCTATCAGCGAAAGGTAACAAAGGAAGTTACGCTGACCTCCTAACAACAACCTGCGCCGGTGCAAGCCCCCAAGCTTCGCAAGGGTGCCCTCCAGTAGTACTGTCGAGAGTGATACAACGTCAACCTTAGGTGCCACGGGATTCCCCGCCGCAGCCACCTGTGTAGTTCCCTAGGAGAAGCAACTATGGATACCAACTCGTCGCAGAAGCCAGGCGGAACAGTCGTGAGGTAAGTTCGGACAAGTAGGAGAGGGGGTATCTCTCTTCCCTGTCTTCACAGACCCTCGTGCTTAACTCCCAGATCCGGAGATTTCCTGGTCTTCCTAACGCTATTGGATTTTCTCTCGTTATTCAGACTCCTACGTTTGACGTTTATATGGCCTTGGAGAGTTAACTCTCCACTCGCCTAATCCAAGGCCCTAAAATCCTAATCTTGTTGGTGTAACTGACTAAAACAAAAAATTCTAGTGAATTTTAGTTAGCGCTTGATTTTATTAGGCTGTTCTTTAAGTCACAAGGTCATGGAAGTGAAACTAGTGGTGTTTTTTGACGCAAAAAGAAATTAATAAAACTTAGCTACATGCATATGCACTTTTTGTTTTCGATGAAGAGCAATTTCTATAGGGTTCAGAGGTACTTCAAATTAAACAAAGTTTTTTGCTTTCTTTTCAAACTCCACACTCACAAAAGCTAACAAAGCTATGTATGCATAAAAAGGGATGCAAATCTATCCTAATGCAACAACTATATGTGAATGCAAGATTTTAAGACTACTCTGCAAACAAAGAAGGAAAGTTGCTCACTTATCAAATTTGTCTTGCCACTAAAATGCTTAGATAGAATATGATGTGCTACCAATCATTTCGTCCAAACAATAAAAACAAGTTCTAAGATAAACACAAAGCACTTTCACTTCGCAAGAAAGGAAATCAAATGAAAAGCAAGTTTAAGAAAGCGAAACTCAAAACTTTCAAAAGATTTTCTTTCAATCAAAAAAGAAGTCTTTTTCAAGGAATGCTCTCAAAAATAATGACACTAATGATTGAAGAATAGGCAACCAAACACTTTTGCGAATTGACACCTTACAAATGATGAAAAACCAACAAAAATAAATGTGTTTGAAATCGCTCTTGACAATCAAAAGTAGCAATGAAAGTCCAAGAGATCAAAAGACAAGTTTCAAGAAAATGGTAACAAACAACTTTCCCGAAACGAAGGAGCAAATGGTCACAAAAATGGTTTCGTTAAGCAAACAAAAGGGTCACCAAATCAAAATGAACACAAAGATTGAATCCAATCTTCCTACTCTGCCAAAACAGAGCAGTCAAGATTCTTAACCAGAAATCTTGTGTGTCAAAAAACAATGACGTTTGCAATCAACGAAAACAAGACTAATACTCCTTATAATTAGAGAGAGTTCAGAACAAGATTCCCCCTGTTAAACAGAGGACTGTTACTGGAAAATGACTGCTTCAAACTGACCCAAACCACCAGACAAACATTCAGCAAAAAGAAAATTTATAAATCTTGAAAATTATATAATATACGCACCTGCAGTGATGTGCAGAATGCGTGTACACGCGACTGTAACTGAGGAAACCTGCGTATACGCGGGTTCACTTAGTTCAACTTGCGTATATACGCTTCTGTAATCCAGCAAAACAGCGTATCTGAAGATTTTCAAGAAAAATAAAAAATACAGACTGAAAAAACTGGAAAAGCTTAGAGTTCAAGAACAGATCAGACAGTCAGAGCCAGCAAACATAGGGGCTGAGCCTTGATTGGCTTGAAGACTACCCAAACTAGGAACAACAAGAGTGTTGTTCCCCAGCGGAGTCGCCAATTCTGGTTGAGGGGAAAGTACCCCTAGGGTCCTTTGGGTTGAGACTCTACCAGACTGAAAATTGCTTATTCAAAGAAACACACACACAACCATTATCTTTACTATAAGCAAATTCTAATGTTTAGGGTACGTACCTAAGGTCCTACGTTCGAGAAGGCCTTTAGGGTCCAAACCCTTCTTGGAGTTCCCTTCTTCTTCTTTGACCTGTAAAACAAGCAAATCAAAGAACACAACAGTACATGGACAAATACTTATATGAAAACCATCTTCATGCTATAAGGTTAGTTATAAAAATCTTTAAGTAATTACTTGAATAAGAATTCAAGACAAGAATCTCATAAGCATAAAGAAAGATTGTTTCGGGAACGAAGACGTGTTTGTTTATATAAAGGCAAGTAAAGTACATATAAGGGAAAGACTTCACCTGAAACACCTTCAGCAGGCTCCAAGCAAAGCTTCCTCCCGGATTCGTTCCAACCTCAAGCCTCCAACAAGAGCTCCTTCCAAGTCTTACTCAATGGTGATATAAAGGATGAATGATCACCAATACACATGGAAACAAGGGTTTCCTATGCAAAATGGGGGAAGTGCAGAAGGCACCAAGGACTTCAGACCTGGTCTATGGGGAAAATCTCAGCATAATAATCTTGCTCTTCTTTTCTCTCCCCTTTAGGCCTTCCCTTTGATGTCTTTTTATACCATCTCCAAAGTAGTTTTTTAGTTAGGAGTTGGTTGGGAACAGTTGGGCCACGGGCACTAACAGGTGATCAGCAGGTAAAACCCGCGATCTCCACCTGAAAATGAGGAATTATTTATTTTTTTAAGTGTTTTAATACATACACGCGGGTTGGGTATACACATACCCGCGTGTACACGCATTTAACTCAGGGCAATGTCGCGTATAGGGAATAAAACACTGTTTTTCAAATTTTAGGACCAGGTGTGGAAGGAGGGGTTGCCCTAGGCCATGAGTGCAGCATCACAAACCATAAGAGTGAGATTTGGAGCTATAACAACGACAAATTTAATTATTACATGATCTAATACACATTATAACTATATTATGAATTTTTTAAATAAATAATTTCCTTTAATCGGCCTCATTGTTTCCTGGACATCGATTATATAATCGTTCTCTGCTCTTCATGTTTACTGGAAGTCTTGATAATGGAACTGATAGGTGGCTCTGAAACGTCAACAAAAAATATCACATCTATGGATATTCCTCATCCAACAAATAAATCCTACCATAGAAGATTGAACATTGAAAAATCCTATCTTGTAAGAGGATTCTCACACTTTAAAAAGAGAACCCAGTGTTCACATTTTGACCTTTGAATTATTTAGGGAACTTTAGAAAACATCCCTAAATTGTGTAGAATTTTAATGCGGACTTGCTAACAATTCCCAAGTGATTTTGGGTAAATTTTAGGGATGACTTAGAGAGATTGAAAATGTATATCCAACTTTGAAAATAGGTATTGATTATTAGACAATATAAACATTTGATTTTGCTTTTTTCATTTTTGTTTATTATTATTGTTAACCATGTACAATTTGCAACTTAGAAGGCTTTTGGTATTGTCGATTTTGATTTTGATTTTTGGTGATTTATTAATTGTATTTTTACTTACAATGTTATAGAAATAAAAATCTCTATGTAAAGAAATTAAGAAATAAAATATCTCAAAGCGTTGATTCTTGTGGTTATTGCTCTTGTTCTTCTTATTTTTAGGATCATCTCAATTTTGCATATTGTACATGTGTTTTTGACAGTGATTTAAATTTGTATAATATATTGATAAGATAATTCGTTTTAACATCATCACTTTAATAAGAAATAATGAAAATAAATTGCTATAGAGAGAGGTATTTGTCTCATAGACCCTTGGCCTAATTGCCAATAAAGGAATATTACTCAATCGTTTTCTTAAATGCTCTAACTTTTTCATAAATAGTAAGTGTAAAGTTTGTGCATAATTACTACCATAGTTATGTCTATTTTAGTATGTCATCCAAAATTTTAATATAGTTATCAATAATTATTAGGCAGGTGGTAGGGATTTGACCTCCATGGAATTTCAAAAGTATTGTTCCCTTCATTCCATTTTTAATTGAATTGATTAATTAAAAAAATGTCATATAAACATAATTGTGGTTGTTTGGGGATGTGGTATTAGTATGGCATGGTATTGGCCCATGGTATTATAACAAAACCTATTTACCTATTAATATAAACATAATTGTGGTTGTTTGGGCATGTGTTATTAGTAAGTCATGCTATTGGCACATGGTATTATAACAAAACCTATTTTCCTGTTAAGAATCTCCATAGTCAAGTGAGGGTGAATCTTCATGTTTAAGAATCTTGTTACATGTTTTTTAAATGTATAATATTTAACTCACATATTAGTTTTTTTATAATTAATAACAATAATAATAATAACTTAAAATAAAAATAAAATTTACTTAATTTTTAGGACTTTTTAAAATATTGGCAATGTGAGATGTCTGGAGTGTTTTGATGCATACTAATATTTACCAACCCTTTAATTTATACGATTTTTTTATTATTTTAGTAACATTTAATATATATTATTATGCTTATAGTAGCATTTTTTTATATATAATTGTTATTCTATAAAAATATTAGAAATAAATTATAATTATTTTGGAGATAGATCCCCAACTCTATTGTTTTTTATATCAAAATCTCATGCAATTTAGTGAAAAAATTAATACATTCATAAATTATGTAACTTCATAATTTATGTATTTAAATGAAGGAAAAAACCGAAAAATGGGTCATGTATACAACAACTTCATTAATTAACCTCATTGTGTTAACATGTTTCCTAAATTTTGTTTTAGATGCCTCTTGATCCTTTCGCACTTTTCCTATTTTGGTTTTCCCATCACCATCTCCTCATTAGGTAACTATAAATGAATCAAACCAATAACATGTTATGGATATAAAAATGTAATTACATACGACAATAACATGAAACACATCATTTATGCATTCTAACAATGTAGGTAATGCAAGTCCATAACTACCAGTCTCTTCTTTTCTATAATTTTGAATGGTCCAAAAAACCATGGAGATAACTTCAATCCCTTTCCAAACTTTACTGAAATATTTTAAAGTTTGGCATTCATGAATACTCTATCTCCAATATCATCATTTTGGTCAATCTGATGACATCGACATAGCTCTTTTGTTTTCTTTGAGCTTCCTTCAATGTTTCTTTAATTATATCCATGTGTTCATATATTTCCTGTATTACCATTGGTTTTGTTAGAACTTTTTCTTCAAGTCCATCCCAACTCAAGGGTTTCCTACAAGGCCTTCCATAGGAAAACTCAAAAGATACTATTTTGATGAAACATTGATATCTACTGTTGTACAAAAATTCCATAAGCAATAAAACCTATTCCCATTGGTTTTGTAACCATCCCTCCCACATCTATCCAATTTAATCAACCTACCAGGGTAAACATGAGACAAAGAGTTACTATGACATGAACTTACCTCCAAGCTTTAGTTATGGAAGTGGGCCTATAACCAACCACAAACTAATAACTCACAACGTTCCTGATGACTACAAGACACTCAGGGGCCAAAGAACCACCATAGGTGACCAAACCTAAGATAGGGCTGTAGTTCTCATAATTTAACCACCAACCACATGCATGACAACGTCTCCATGTGGTTATAGGCCTCCGATCACAAGCACAACACTACCTAAGTGTTGTTGTGACCCAAATTGTCCAGTTCAGACTGTGCGGTCTCAATATTTGAGCCACAATTCTAGGTCAACCTCTAGATCACCATTGAGAACTACCTGAGATTTCTTAGAATCATTAATGACATAACAATAAAGCTAAACATTCAAACTTGAATGAAGAACTTAAACTATACTACCTATAACATAACAAACATTTTGTCAAACACATGGAAAGCATGTAATATACAATCCATGAATGCATATATGATCATAAACTAATAGTATTTACCTGAGAATCACCAAGAAGGCTCTAATCCCTCTCTAATTATTGAAAATAAAACTTATTATTCCATGCATTCATCAACTATTCATATATTCATCAAACATGTTAAGATCCATAAACAATATACATCATACGATCAACATATAACCAACCAATAAACAACATAGAAACCATGTAAGGGAAGCCATAGAAAATCCATAATAGTCAACACATATGCTCATTCTAGAGAAGCTTCCTCCTAGATATTTGGAGGAAGTTGAGAATTATCCTCACAATTTTAGAATTATATCCTAACTTCCCTATCTCTTAATTAATTCTAAAATGACTCACTAATTCTATAAAATCCTAGATTCTTCAATTAAATAATTACATAAAAATAAATATGAGATGCTCCTGCATTAGAGTACCATGGAAGAAAAAATACATCCATATACTTTGTTTCTAGAGTTCCTCAATACTGGTTCCATATTTCGAAATCTTTGCTAGTGTCATCCAAGTAGCATCTTCAAATGGTTGATTTCTCCATTTAACAAAGTATTGAAAATATTCTTTCTTTTTTATCGATGATGGATTCAATCTGCTTTGGTGGTGTTGAAGGTAGTTTCTTCTCCCACTAAGTTTTGTCATGAAAAGGTGCATCTATAAAGTCATCCATTGGTTCCTTAAAGGGTTATAGATCTAAAAGATTAAAGATTGGTGAAATACAAAAGTTTTTGGGTAGTTCTATTTCATAAGCATTTGAGGAAAATTTCTTCAAAACTTTGCATGGTGAAATCTTTTTCAATTTCAATTTATTATATTCCCCTTTAGGAAATATTTCTTTCGGAGGGTGTGCCATGACCAAATATCCAACATTAAAGTCCAATTGTCTTCTTTTGGAATCCACTCTTTGTTTATACTTGTTGTTTCTTTCTTGTAGTTGATGTTTGACTATGTCCTATATTTCCTGCATACTGGCTACAAAGTCTTCACGATCTAGACTTTTGAATTGTTGTTTTCCTAGATTCCTCAATTCATAAATCCCTATTGGATTCATTCCATAAATAATCGAGAATGGGCTTAATCCTGTGCTTCTATTAGGTGAATTGTTATATAAAATTATGCCTAAACAGGTACCTGATCCCATTATTTCGGATGTCTACTTACCAAACTTCTTATGATATTGCCAAGGCTTCTATTTACCACCTCGGTCTGACCATCATTCTGGGGATGATATGATGAGCTTAAACTGAGATTGTTTCGCAACGTTTTCCATAGAGTTATCCAAAAATGGCCCACAAATTTGGTGTCTCTATCAGAAATAATACTTGTAGGCAGTCCATTCAATCTAAATATCTGTTTGAAGAATAAGTTTTCTATGCTAGCTGCATCATTTGTCCTCTTACAAGCTATAAAATGTGCCATCTTTGAGAATATATAAACCACAACAAATATTGAATCATTTCCTTCTTGTGTATTGGGCAATTCTAGTACAAAATCCATGCTGATGAGGTCCCATGATCGATTTGGTCGTGGTAGAGGTTAATATAATCCAGTTTTTTGACATTTTCCTTTTCCATATTGACATATTTTGCATCTTTCCATAAATTTTTTTACATATGTTGACATGTGAGGCCAATAATAAAATGCTTGTAACCTATGCTATAGTTTTATCTTGCCCAAAATGGTATGCTAAACGTCCACTATGTTTTTCTTTCAACAAATTTTCTTTCATTGAACATCTAGGAATGCACAAATATTTTCCTTTAAATAGAAGTCCATCCTTTATCATATAATTTGGCTATGGGATTCGGTTTCTACTCACAAGGTTTTGAAAAACTACATAAGCTTCTTTAAAATTTGGATCATTCTGATACATACCTTTCAATTCATCTAGCCTGAAAACATTTACTTGAAATTCTTGCAAAATTAAACTGATTCTACTTAATGCATCTTCCACTTTGTTTGATTTCCCACTCATATGTTTCATGAAAAATGTGAAATTTTGTAAGAATTCAATCCATTTTACATGTCTTTGACTTAATTTTGTTTGATTGTTGACATACTATAAAGCATGATTATGTATGTATAGGATGAAATCTCTTGGCATAAGATAATGTCGCCATTTTTTTAAAGTTTATATGATGGCATAGAATTATTTATCATAAGAAGAATATTTTTGGTTGGCCTCATTATGTTTTTGGTTGAAGTAGGTGTTAGGGTCTAAATCTACCTCAGGCTAAGAAAGGCAGGTCTAGGGTAACATCAAACCACACTTAACCTGGTAGCTAGCCCTACCAAGTCAGGAGAGGGCTCTCTCCTTGTCAATCTCAATTAAAATATATTAAAGAAGGCTTCAGATGACTGATATAAATACTAATTTTAGGCTAGGTATATTTTCTGAGAGGATTTTGTTTGAATTTAATAGTTGGTTGCTGGATCAAATGAGGAAGGCAGCTTTGGGTTTGGGAAATCAACACAGATTTGCAAAGGTTTCTGTGGGGCGAGGTAGGAAAGTGTTTTGGTACTTTAAAATGAGTGAAATGGTGAGTCCAAAGACTGGTGAGGTGCTGGAGAGGGCATGCAAATGTCATGAGTCCTCTTCAAATAGTAGAAAACATGTAAAACTAAATAAATGCCAAGACAAAGCACTGAAACATCAATGGATTCTACCTTTTACGCCTGATTCATTTAGTTATGCAGAATAAGAGAGATGATGGCACACATAAACATAAGATAAATTGAGTAACTGAGTAGGAAACTATGGTAATTCACATTACCACAAGACTCCCACAAAGTGCTGCAAAACCGTGGTTTATTTCCTTGCCAAACTGCAAAAGTGATGTACAAAATAACTCAATGCATCCACAAGAGTCCAACATTTACAAATGACTGAGAAAACACATGATATAGACCTCCAAACCACCTGTTCTATCCATCATGGGTCGAATCCATGACAAGAAAGGGTGGTTTCAACCATATCTAAACTAGGAACACAAAAATAGGCAGTGGAACAACTTGCCTCTATAACCTAGGAAACTGATTCATTCAACTCAAAACCACCTACAACTGATGTATCTACCTTATCAAGTCAATTTTTATCATTTTTACATCATAGTAAATCAATTTACATCATGTCATATCATGAATTTTACAATAAGAGAGAAAAAGTCAAATTAGAAGAAAACTAGGCGAAAAAAAAAAGATTTTGAGCAAAATTGGCAAAATTTTGCCTAATGCGCAGTGCCATCTGCTTGACGCGTAGTGCCTTTTCCAAGCTGAGTTTGAAGGCCTCCCCCTTCACAAAAATAGCTCCAAAATGTCTTGTTTGAAAGCTTTGTCTGTATACTTTCCAAGACAAGTGGAATGTTTGGATGGTGTCCATTTTCCTCATCAAAAATCAGTTCTCCCAAGACTGCTTCCTATGGGTCCAAAACATTGTAGAGAGGGCATTTTTGAGGTGTTTTTTACCCTTTAGGTGACCCAAAACTTCTCCAAAATTCCTGAGATTTTCTGGGATTTTATATTTTTTATGAGGAATCTAAAAATTTAAGCCATTCCTCAAAATTCTCAACCATCTCAATGCGCAACGCCACATCAAAGCAAATTGTCTACGTTTTGTAATTAAAATTTACAAAATGACAAAAATTTCTCCAAAATCCTTTAAGATTGAGAGGAGGTAAGCTTATCAATTACTTTGCTGAGCCAAGGAAGCTTCAGCCAAGATTTTAAATTTATCTTGCTCCTTTTTGGCTTTTAAGGCTCTCCTTAACTTGGCTTTTAGGCTTCTTATCCTTGTCTTGAAAAAAAAATTCCGGGTTAGGTAGTAGTAGGCCATGTGGCAGAGCATCTTTTTCTCTTTTTTTGCCTTCTCCAGTGACCTATCCAAATGCATATTCACCTTCTCCAACCAATATTCCTAGACATTTTCTTGTTCAATGGATGTCAACTTTCCCTTTGCCCTCTTGGACCTTTGCCAGATTTCTTGGATGATTTGCAGCTCCATGAGTTCTTGTTTGTCGGTAAGCTACTTGTTTTATTGCTCTAGATAGTCAATAATATATCTAGCTCTAGCCAATTTATCATTCAACATATGAATATGATCCTCTTGCTCTTTCAAAAGCATGTTTTGAGCTAAGGATGGGCTGTCAAGATGAATTACCTGTGTGATGAGGTGGCACATCATCATCATGCTCCGCAAGCTAAAAATCCCTCTCAATATCATCACCAAGCTCCTCTTGTTAGGTCCCTATAATACTAGTGATTACCGCATTACTATTGTAGTTGTATACATTATTAATATTGTTGTGCCCCTATTGTCCCCATATTGTTATTACTATGCCCCATAAAATCCCTCTATTGTTATTCTTGTGGCTTTATATTATTATTGTTAGGTCGGCTGGGTTATATTGTGACTCCTTAGACTCCTATATATAGGAAGGAGGTTTTGTCACTTGAATCATCGAAGAATTGTTCATTTATGTAATGTAAAGGAGGTTTCCCCCTCAAAGAGGCTAAATTCTAAGGCGTTGATCTATTTTTTCTATCTTTTTGTGAGTTGGTTTCATAACATTTGGTATCAGAGCTTTCGATTCTATGTTTTTGCTGCTCCAAATAGGTGATCGTGGCATTGTCTCTATAACATTTTTTATGCAACGTTTCAGAAGCTAAACAAAAAACCCATTTGAGAAGAAATCGCACTAAACCTCGAGTCTGAATTTCAGAGCTTTTTGAGCTATTTTTGCCGAGATATGATCTGAGGAAGTTTGTCTTTTTGCAGACTCCTGAATTACATTCCAAACAGGTGACCTAGGGAAAATCATCATAACTTTCTCTCTAAGCATTGGATTGAAATTTCCTAAGAAGGTATAGAAATAGGACAGATTATAGTTTCTTGTATGTATTTTTCAGAGAAAAAGGTCGAAACAATGACTCGTGCAATGTCGTACAAGTTCGCTCTACTGAACTAGTCTATAATTATGTCATTGTGGGAGATTTGGCATAACTCTTACTTGGAGAATCCAATTTGGATCAGACTAGTGGAATTGCAAAGAGGACACAGAGTACTACTGTAGATCGCAATTTCATAACTAGATGATCTGAAATTACAGAGATACACTAGAGGTAATATCGAGCTCTTACAAAGTGAAAAAAGGTTTGTAGATTTTTTTTAAATTTTTTCTTAAGCTTGGTTTGAAAAATTATTTTGAAGAATTCAAATGGCATAGTAGAGAATTATTATCGGTAATTGATGCCCCGAGAAAATAAAATGCAAACACCTAGTAAGCAACCTGAAAGCTTTAGCATGACTCATGAAGAAGAGGAAGAAATACTACATGATATATCAAAATTACAAGACCAAGTGCAACAAATTTCACTCTCACAAAAGCTAATAGAAGATAAGATAAATGGTGTGGAATCTAAGATAAAGGGCGTGGAATCTAAGATAAAGGGCATGGAAGCTAAGATGGATTATTTGAAGATAGATTTGAATACAAGCATGGAAGATTTGAAGATAGATTTGACAAAGTTTCTACAAGAAATGCTTACTAATGGTGAAAGGGTAGTAAAGGAAACTCATGATGAGAAAAAAAGAAATGTTAATCATGATTTCATAGACGTAATGTTGGACCGAAGACCCACCATATTCCAAACATCAATATGAGGATGTTTGATGGCAAGGATCCTGCAACATGGATATTACAAATGGAGCAACTTTTCAATCTGAATAATGTGTAAAACACAAAAAAGTTACGTATTGCAACTTTATATTTGGAACCAAATCAGTTTGTATGGTATCAATGGCTTTTCTCTCATAAACAAATTATCACTTGGGCAATTTTTATGAAAGAATCGACAACACATTATGAGGATACAAAAAGAAACACTTTTTCTAGCGAATTGGTAAGTCTCAAACAAAATGGTTCAACAATGTAGCACATTGAGGAGTGTCAAAAATTGAACATAAGGGTAAAAAATATTCTAGAGGAGCATAGGATTGATGTGTTCATAGGGACTTTAAAGGATAATATTCAACATGATGTTCACCTTTGGGAACCTGATTCATTAGTGAAGGCATTCAGGTTAGCAAGAAAAATGGAAAGCAAAATTATAGAAACAAGGAAGCATACCACTCACAACTATAAAGATGGAAGTGTTGCTGCCCCTAGTCTTCCATTACCTATAAGGTTGACACCACAACAATTGGAAGAAAAAAGAGCAAAAGGACTTTGTTACATTTGTGACAACAAATACACTAAAGGTCATAAGTGTGCTGAGAAGAAGTTATTCTACATCAATTGTGATGAGGAAGAAGAAAAGGAGCAAGAAAGGTCAAAAGAAGAGGAAATGAATCCGACCATATCTTATAATGCATTGGTTGGAATTACCACTCCTCAAACCATCAATATAGAAGGACAAATCAAGAAGAAAAAGGTAATAGTGTTGATTGATTCAGGAAGTACCCACAATTTTACTCATTGTAAGGTAGCAAAAGAATTTAATTGCTTCCTATATCCAGCACCAAAGTGTGAAGTGACGGTTGCAAATGGAGGAATGATAAATTTCTCTGGAAAGTGCCATAATATCAAGCTATCCATGGGAGAATATGTATTTAATAGCCCAATTCTTTCCATTCCAATGGGAGGTGCTGATGTTGTACTAGGAGTCCAATGGCTACAATCCTTGGGTACAATAGCTTGTAATTTTCAAGATTTTTTCATGAAATTTTCTGTGGAAGGAAAGGAAGTTGAATTAAGGGGTATTGTAGGGAAACCGAGAAAGATAATCAGCTATAATGGTATGACAAAGCTTCTAAAAAAGGAACAAAGAGGTGTAATTGCACAATTATGTTCGCTAGATGTTTCCACATTGGAATCATCTATTTTTCCAGATCTCCAAAAAGTCTTGGACAATCATTCCACGGTATTTGAGACTCTCAGAGGTCTCCCACCTACTCATGATCATGATCATGCTATTCATCTAATTCCAGGAAGTGTTCCTCCAAACATTAGGCCGTACAAATATCCCTATGCCCAAAAGAGTGGAATTGAACGTATGGTTATAGAAATGCTAGAGGCGGGTATAATTCTACCTAGTCAAAGTTCTTTCTCTACTCCAGTAGTATTGGTGCATAAGAAGGATGGATCATGGCACATGTGTTCGGATTATAGGGAGCTCAACAAGCTCACTATTAAAGATAAGTTTCCCATTCCTGTCATTGATGAATTACTGGATGAATTGCATGGATCAATTTACTTCACCAAGTTGGATCTTCGTTCAGGATATCACCAAATCAGAATGAATACTGAAGACATTCTGAAAATAGCATTTAGAACTCACAAGGGTCATTATGAATTTTTGATCATGCCTTTTCGCCTTACCAATGCACCTTCTACATTTCAAGGTTTGATGAATTCCATTTTTAAACCCTTCCTTAGAAAATTTGTGTTAGTATTTTTTGATGATATACTAATTTATAGCAAGTCTTGGAAGGATCATGTTGAACATGTTAACAGGGTGCTACAACTATTGGAGGAGAAACAATTATATGTAAAAATATCCAAATGCTTCTTTGGAGTAGAAGAGGTGGAATATCTGGGTCATATTGTATCCCTTAAAGGAGTTAAGGCAGATCCTAGAAAAATTAAAGCCATTAAGGAATGGAAAATCCCCACATCCATAAAGCATCTACAAGGATTTTTCGGGTTGATAGGGTATTATCAGAAGTTTGTTAAGAATTATGGGAGAATAGTAGCACCTTTAACAACATTATTGAAGAAAGATGCATTTTCATGGACTCCAGAAGCAATAAAGGCCTTCGAACATATTAAAGAGGCAATGTGCCAAGCACTAGTCTTAGCTACACCAGACTTCAGAAAAAACTTTATTGTGGAGTGTGATGCTTCAGGAAATGGAATTGGTGCTGTTTTAATGCAAGATGAAAGACCCATTGCTTTTGAAAGTCGTCCAATCCAGGGAAGGTTTTTACACAAAGCTATTTATGAGAAGGAAATGTTGGCAATACTCCATGCACTTAAGAAATGGCGACCGTACCTAATGGGAAGACACTTCAAGGTAAAAACAGATCACGATAGCCTTAAACACTTTTTAGAACAAATATTATCCTCTGAAGAGCAACAAAAGTGGGTCGCAAAGATGTTGGGTTATGAATTTGAAATCGTCTACAAAAAGGGAAGCAAAATGTGGCGGCAGATGCACTCTCAAGAAAGGATGAGGATGTGGAAGCATTGGTGTGCGCCATTTCTATTATCCAATCAGATTGGATAAATGAAGCAAGGGAGGAATCGAAAAATGATGAAGAAGTGTGGGTACTTATTCGAAAGTTACAAAAAGATTCCAGTACATCAGATACATTTAGCCAGAAAAATGATTCGTTATGGTACAAATATTGCTTATACCTCTGTAAGAATTCCCAACTAAAACAAAGGATTCTTATGGAATTGCACACTTCTCCCTTAGGAGGGCACTCAAGATTTTTAAAAACTTATCACAGGGTTAAGAAGGAATTTTTTTGGGATGGCCTTAAATCAGATATTCAAAAGTTTGTGGCAAAATGTTTGGTTTGCCAACAAAATAAAATTGAAACAATTAAGACACCAGGTCTATTACAACCTTTATCCATTCCAAGCCAACGTTGTGATGATGTTTCAATGGATTTCATTACAGGTTTACCCAAGTCTGAGGGAAAGAGTGTCATCATGGTGGTAGTTGACAAACTTACCAAGTATACACACTTTTGTGCATTATCACATCCATTTAAAGCTAGCATAGTTTCTACTGCATTTATGGAAACAACTCAAAAGCTACATGGAAGCCCAAAGATTATTGTAAGTGATAGAGGTCCCATTTTCACTGGAAATTTTTGGACATAATTATTTTCTTGTCTTGGTACTCAGTTAGCTCATAGCTCATCTTATCATCGTCAATCTAATGGGAAAACTGAGATAGTAAACAAATGTATGGAAGGATATCCTGGTTGCTTTGTATCTGATAAACAGACACAATGGGTCAAATGATTGCCTCTGGTTGAATGGTGGTATAACACTTCCTTACATACAACAACAAAAATGACCCGATTTATGGAACTTTATGGGTATCAGCCACCATCCATCACATCATATTTAAGAGAAAATTCTAAGGTTCAAGTAGTTTAACATCACATCAAACATCAACAACAAGTCCTACAATTCTTAAAGGATGACCTCGTGTTGGCACAAAATAGAATGAAACAACAGGCAGATAACATCGCAGTGAAAGAAGTTTTGATGTAGGTGATTGGGTATTCCTATGGCTACAACCATATAAGAAAATATCCCTTAAACAATCTAAGAAGGATAATAAATTATCACCAAAGTATTATGGTCCATACAAGGTGTTGCAAAAGATTGGTACTATGGCTTAGAAATTGAAGCTTCTTGCAACTTCTCAATTGTACACAGTTTTCTATGTTTCATGTTTAAAGAAGGTTATAGGCGACAAGCTCCCAGTTCAAACAATATTGCCAGAACTTGACGAGGAAGGAAAAATTATATTGGAACCGGAAGCAGTCATAGAAACAAGAACTCTACAGCTACAAAATCGATCAATTTCGAAGTATCTTATCAAGTGGAAGAACTTATCCACTGAAGATTCCACATGGGAGGATGAAAATTTTATACAGAAGCATCCAGAACTACTCAAGAATTGAGGACAACACTTTTTTGAAGGAGAGGGGCATGTTAGGTCCCTATAATACTAGTGATTACCCCATTACTATTGTAGTTGTATCCCTTATTAATATTGTTTTGCCCCTATTGTCCCCATATTGTTATTACTGTGCCCCATAGAATCCCTCTATTGTTATTTTTGTAGCTTTATATTATTACTGTTAGGTCGGCTGGGTTATATTGTGACTCCTTAGACTCTTATATATAGAAAGGAGGTTTTGTCATTTGAATCATTGAAGAATTGCTCATTTATGTAATGTAAAGGAGGTTTCCCCCTCAAAGAGGCTGAATTCTAAGGCGTTGATCTATCTTTTATATCTTTTTGTGAGCTAGTTTCATAACACCTCCTTTGTAACCTTTCCTCTTCCTTTTTCAAGCTACTACAAGATCCTTTCCCTAGAGCTGTCACTTAGGGTGTCCTCCTCAAAATCATAGTCACTGTCCCTCTCCATGTTTGTCTCTATGGGATAATGTGGTGATGATATGGTGAATGGATAATAGGTGGGAACAAAAGATGAGTATGAAGAGATTTTGTAAATGGAACAATAGTAATGAGATGAGGTAGGGGAATGAAGGGAAGGATTGGGGAGCTAGGGTTTTGATGGATGAGGGACTTAGGATTTGATAAAGGGGATTAGTTTCTTAGGGAAATAGGGGAAAGGGACAATAGAATCAAGGGGTAGTTTTAGTGCTAGGGGAGTTGGGAAAAGGGAAAAGAGATTGTGGTTTTGCAATGATGTGAAATAGAGTATAGAGGTAAGCTAGGGCTTGACCTTTAGGAAGAAAAAATCATGAACCAAACATAAATAAACCTATCTAGGCTCCAAAGTGAGTGTACTTACTTGTTAAGAAGGAAAATGAAGCATTTGAGAGAATTTGAGGTGAATTTGTTTGGTTTTGAAGCCTCGCTGACCAATGTGTAGCACCACCTTCCTAATGTGCAACACCTCCATGATGTGTAGTGCCAGTGAAATATAACACTGACAAAAACTGTCTGATGCGCAACGCTCCTCTAATGCGCAATGCCAACCCTCTGATGCGCAGTGCCTTTCTGCAGATAACTTTTGAAGGCCTTCCCAGTGTCCAAATTAGGCATGTGATAGCTTTTTAGAAATATTGTTGAGTTTACTTTCCAACAAAACTTGAATTTTTCAATTTGGAGTTCATTTTCCCTGTCAAAAGTCAAATCTCCCAAGACTGGTCAAAATGTGCAAAATGAGGTTGCCTAAATACAGAGTGTTGTTGCAATCATCTTTTGAAAGTCTTCCTCAACTCCAAATTGAGCTCATGATAGCTCGTTGGAAAGCTATCTCTGTCCATATATCACTTAAATCATCAATAAAGTTATTTGAGCATCCCAACTAGGCGAAATATTGATTTTCACAAGGTCACTCTAGAAGTGCATCAATCCTCCTGAGGCCAATGATATTTTTGACATTTCTCCCAATCCATGAAACCTGTGTAAAAACTAAAAGAGGTTTTTTTTCTTGGCTCAATGATGGAAAAAAAAGTCTCTCACATTTGTTAAATTCATATTTTGATTTTTAGAAATGAAGGGAAATGAAGGGAATGAGGGGCTTCGAAATTATTAAGAAAATTTTAGGAAGTAGGGAGGGATGTTAGGAATCAAGAGAAAATGGAATTTCAAATATTGAGTGAGGGGAAGGGGTCCAAAAGGTCAAAACACAGGCCTAGCCTAGAAAATTGTCAAATTATAGCATCAAGCTAGGTTTTATGGGAAAATGATGAATTTGACGGATATTAATGATGGGAAGTGCTTAAGAAGGTACATTAAGGGTAGAGGAAGGTGTATGAGCATCAGGGTACAAGTTTTGTTGATGATTTGACCATCCAAGAGAAATTACCTTCAAAACCCTAGGAAAGGGAAATGAATCTTTCTTAGGCACAACTGAAGCACGAACATGGTGTAAAATGACCCATTGGAACCTGAAATGATGATGACAACTCTTTGAATGATGGTACACTAAGTTTAATGGTGACATGGACCAATACTTGGAAGACTTTGGAAGGAGTGAAAACAACCCTAGACCTAATACCTAGTAACCAAATTTTACTTGAAGACTCACTGAAATGACAAAATTTGACTTTGACACCCTGAGAACACTTTGTAAGAGCATATTTGATCGCTAATGGAAGACTTCAAAGGCTGAGAATAACAGTAGGCAACTAGTTTTCCTTCTTTACTTAAGATAGCTCCTATTGCAGTTCCACTGGCATCAGTCTCAACCTGAAACAACTTATTAAAATTTGGCACTAATAAAATAGATTTCTCTGTGATTTAATAATTGTAAACTTTTATTAGTTTCTTTTTTCCAATGGAATGGTTGATTTTTATACTTAATAGTTTCTACAATTGGAGCACATATGCCACTGAAATTTTTAACGACTTTTCTGTAGAAGCTTGCCAATCCATGAAAACTTCTTACCTCCGAAATTCTTTTTGGAATTGGCCAATTAATTATGGCCCTTACCTTCTCCTGGTCCATCTTTAGGCCTTTTCCTAAAATCACAAAACCTATGTACAATAGTTTTGTCTTCATGAAATTACACTTATTTAGATTGATTAACAAATTCTCCTATTGTAGCTTCATTAAAACCATCTTAAGATGTATTAGGTGATCTTCTTTTCATTAACTATATATTAAGATATCATCAAGGTAAACTATAACAAATTTTCCAATAAATTCTTTTAAAACTTCATTCATTAGCCTCATAAAAGAGTTGGGATCATTGGTAAGCCCAAAGGGCATTACCAACGATTCATATAAACCATTATTAGTTTTAATGTTGTTTTCCATTCATCACCTTCTTTGACTCTGATCTGATGATATCCAATCTTTAAATCTATTTTAGAAAAGTATGTAGCACCACTCAGACAATCTATCAGATCATCAATACGGGGTAATGGAAACCTGTACCTGATTGTAATTTTGTTGATTTCTCGAGAATTCGTGCACATACTCCATCCACCATCCTTCTTTGGAGTTAATACTGTTGGAACAACACACAAACATAATCTTTCTCGAACAAGACCTTTATCCAGCAAGTCATGCACTTCATTTTTAATCTCTTCATTCTCTTTTGGAGTCATTCTATAACATGATTTTTTTAGAAGCCTAGCGCATGGAAGGAGGTCAATATGATAGCTAATACTTCTAATTGGAGGAATTTCATCAGGTAAGTCATCCACTACAATATTAATAAATTCATTCAACATGTTTTTAATTTCTTCTAGAAGATCATTCAAATTTGTACTTGTAAGGACTACCTTTGGCTTACCGATCAAGGCAAAATTCATCTCCTCGTGCTTGATTTCTTGAAGAAATTATTTCCCACTAAGTAACATTACCTTGGATTGGTCTTCTTCTCGTACTTTTTCATTCTTCAAACGAAAAAGTACATGCTTTTCACCATCATTTTCAAAAGTGTAGGTATTGCTCCTTCCATCATGCATTGCTTTGCTTTCATATTACCATGGCCTTCCAAGTAAGATATGACATACATCCATAGGAATAACATCACAGAGAAATTTATCCTTATAACTTCCTATCTGAAACTCTACTTCACATTGTTCATTAACTAGTATCTGATGTCCTTTTTGCAGCGATGAAAATTTCTAAGGAGTAGGATGTTTATTTTTTCTTAAATTTAACTTTTCTACCATATCAATAGATACTAAGTTCTCAATACTCCCACTATCAAATATCAATAGATACTAAGTTCTCAGTACTCCCACTATCAATGATAACTTTACAACATTTTCCTCCTAATCCAAAAATAATTTTGAACAATGTTTTTCTTTGTCTAGGTTCTTTTACTTCTTCGCGAGATTTTAATAAAGTTCTTTTCATTATTAAGGATTTACCAGTTTCAGGTGCATTTTCATGTGTAGAGGAGTGTACACTTTCTGTATTAGTTTGTGTTATGTGTGTTCTTCCTTGATTAGAAAATATTTCTGGAGACTCATTAGCCTTATCACCAACTTTTTTACATATATAACATCTTATAACAAAAGATCTACCTCCAACTCTTTAATATGGTCTTTGTCCTCTGTAGTATCCTCCTAATGATTCTATCTATTTTGAACTATTGCCTTCTTCTCTTTGAAATATTCCACTAAAAATTCCTCTACTTGATTGTCCTTGGCTTTATGATCCTCTGCTGAATTTTCCTCTGCCTCTTACTTTGTTTCGTGCTCTTCCCCTTTGAATCTGCTTCCATACCATTTTTTCTTCAACATTAAGAGTTGTCTGGTTAGAGGCAAAATATTCAATTCATCTTGAATTTCGAATTTCAATCCATTAATGTATGTAGCTACTTTTTCTTCATATATTTCTAAATGACCAAATCTTATACTCAATCTATAAAAATCCTTTGTATATTATTTTACAGACATAAATTTCTTCTTAAGATTTTTCAACTGGTGAAAGAGATTTTATTGATAATATCGAGGAATAAATTCACCTCTAAGATTAGCCACCATTCGTTTCCAACTAGTGATCTTTCCTTTATTTCTATTTCTCCATTCGGCTTGCATGATGTCCCACCATAACACAACATGTCCCTTTAATCTGGTCACTCCGAACATAACCTTTTTCTCATCCGCTACACCTTCATAATCAAAATATTTATTGATGGTGCTAATCCAATCGATCAATTCTTCACGATTTAAACTTCCTTCGTACATAGGCACGTCCAATCTTGGCTTGGCACTTATTCTTACCATCATCTTGACCATCTTCTCTTTTGGAGTTTCTTCTTCAACTTCTTCTTCTGAGCTTTCTTCCGCTTCACTGATATCATCGATGTCAACATCTCTTTGACGTGTTGACTCCAATGCATCCAATGTAGTTCTATTACGTCTTACTTCAACAAGAAGAACTTGATTTGCAACTGGTCTTCCTCGGCCAATTCCATCTCCTTTGGCTCCTCTAGCTCTATGTGCCATCTTTACTAACAACTAATCTTAATTATTACAACCCTTAAATATTGCCAACAATATTATGCATCCACTTACACTTACATATGAATTATTTAACATATGTATTCAACAAAAAACTATTTTCTTTCACCTTGTATTAATTAATTCATAACATGAATCCACTCATTCTATCTCATGGAAACACTCATATGTATGGAGTGTACGTCTTCACATAAAATATAATATTTTAGCCAACATAAATTATACTTTTTATGGTATTCACTATAAACAATTACTTGCCAACGGACATCCAAATTTATTATTATATTTTTTTTATCATACCATCTTCAATATTGTCCCAAGCTAGTCACAACAAAAAGGGCGTAAGTCTCCAAATCAAACATCTTAACGCAGTTCTTAAATGCAGATGTCTTACCCAGGTCTCCCAGCTTCAATGCTCCAAATGATATATATTTATTTTTAATGCTCCAACGTTCCAAATTAGAATTTATTTTTTCTCTTTATCACTGCAACACACAATTGCAAACCATTAACAAAAGAAGGAAGATGTTCACATCAGCTGCTTGCAACTCATCACAAAATTTTGCATGCCGAGTTCATCAGTTCCATTCCTTGACATATGTTGGACAGGCTAAAATTCACGTTACCAGGATTTCACACTAATCCCTACAACATGCTTCGACGTTGACCTATTTATCATGTAGTCCCCACACATATCTTCACAATCTTTAAATTTGTCTATATCACGTCTTTTGTCGACTGCTTGGTGGTTTCTACTCAATGCAAGCTCGACCAGATTGCCAACATAGGCGCAATATGGATTTTAATGTAGGGATCCAACGAAATTTCAATGTAGGCTTATTCCCTAGTGTACACCCCAATGTAGATGCACTCACGACAGGCACACTTAACTCACATAGTTCTAACCTTGCTATGATACAAAAAATGGTGCAGCACTCAAAGATCGAATCCAATAAAAAAAATCGTTCATTAAATCACACTCCAAAAGCTTGAGCATCACAAATAATTACATGGCTATTTATTTAGAGAAATGAAGTATCTCATATCTCTTCTACAGAAAATTCCTCCCAGATATTTTGGAGGAAGTTGAGAGCTATGAATTCTATCCTAACTTCCCTATCTCCTAATTAATTTTAAAATGACTCACTAATTCTAGAAAAACATAGATTCTTCAATTAAATAATTACATAAAAATTAATTATGAGATGCTCCTGCATCAATCCTCCATGCCATGGACAAGACGTAACCATATAGTCACATGCATATGCCATGCATCTAGAAATCAACAAGGAAACAACACATGCAATCTGTTGCCTGCAAAAAAATCCAACTGTAGTTGATGATCCACTTGTTCCCTTGCGATTTCCTTCTTCCTTTTCCTTCTTTCTCGAAATCCAATGTATCCCAATATTCTCCAAGAATAAGCCAAGAATACTCTAACTGTGCAATAGTATGAGAGAGTGAGAGAATACAAGAGAGCTCCAAAGCTGAATTGACCAAAGAATAAGCATGACAAGCTAGCAACTGATCCTAAGAATCCTTTTTATCATTGATGCCTCTATTTTCTTCATTTTCCTTTATTTTTCCTTTAATTTCCCTCTTGTGCAGATATGTGTCTCTTCACCTTCCTTTTCTTGTATTTTCCTTTATTTCATAGATAAAATTCCATTTATTGCCACTTTTCCTTTTCCATTTCCCTTGCCAATTACCTTAGCTTAATAAATCGAAAGTGACACCCACTAGGATGTTTTTCCCACCATTTAACATTGAATATGCGTCCCATGCCCTTGGTCTTATGTTTCATTTTTTCACATGGAAAATTAACCAGGGGTTGTTACAAACCCCTCCCCTTTGAGGGAACACTGTCCTCGATGTTCAATGACGCCTATGCCCAGCAAACCTCTGACGAAAAGAATATTTCCCAAAGAGCATTATCACAAAACTTGTTGCAATATTTACAATGATCATTGTTGAAGACATAAAAATCATACCGTCTACTACACCTTTATAACACAACTCATTACCATATTTATAATAACAACCACATATATATTAATGCACATTTGCTTCAACCAACAAATAATCATACATGGAGATTTATAACCAAAAATTGATATAGTATATACAATAATATACACATATACATAAGCACATTTTATTTAACAAGCAAATAGAAGGATATGGTTCCTATATCAATCAACAAGGGAATCCAAAGGCCCACACATCCACCCTCTAAATTAGTACCAGGATTCACCTCCTTCCTAGGAAGTACAAAATCCACTGCCAAAGAAAATTTTTGCATCCAACGTCTAATGTTATTATTCCTATGGTACCTTTTCTCTCAGTTAACAGTTACGAACCCATTGTTTCAGGGCACACTCCCATTGTGCTTCTAATTCCATTTGTAAATATTAATGACCAAAACAAATTCATTCCCTGGCCTTCCCTTCTCTTCTATGCAGTCCCTTGGGCAATCCAGTCACGCCCTTTCATGCAGTCACACACGTTCCAAGTTCTGTTGGCATCCCCTTCTTTGCTACATAGTCCCTTAGGTGGCACATCCTTAGCAAGGTTTCCTTGCATCAGAAGGTCCAAAAACCAAGTCATATCCCTAACTCAAAACCATCATACTAGTCATAAAATGCTCATGGAAATCAATGGACACTATTGGGTACCAGTGTCCCACAATGTCCCTACTCCTGAATACTTTACTAGCATATTGATGTCTATTCGAATTGCTTTCACTATTGTTGTTGACACTTGCAATCAGTTTCAACCACCCAAACCATGCCTTTTCAACCACCCAAACCCAGGCATTTTCCATGCTTTCCTATACCAAGCACATAGTTTCCATTTTTCAAATAAATTGAAATAAATTAAAATCATACCTCACTGGTAGCTCAACAATAAGATACACCTGCAGTTTTGTTTGCTTTCTCTCACAACAAGTCAAACTAGCTCTTTGATGAAATCATCATGTATAGCATATCACATCCAGTTAAATCAAAATCATAGATCATATGTAACCATCAGAAACCAAAATCATATGCTTAATTAAAATTGAAATAAAATAATAGTACTTATCTTTCAATCGGTTTTGATCAGGCTTCCCCTTCCTAGGTTATGATGTTATGTTTGACCAAACATAAATATGATATCATGGTGGCTACTAGAAATAAAGACTATGGTAACCTGAATCCCTCAACTACTAAGGATAATGATCCACCATCCAACTCCACTTAATCTGTCTTAGATATTTCTACAAATGTAAAATCAATTGAATTAACCATTAAACCTCCTAAAGGAGTTATTCACAAATCGACATTTAATCCTTGTGTAAGATATGCACAAAACTACAACATAATTGAGGACTTAGCCCAAGTTCCTTCCATTATGTCAACTCACGAGGTACTCCTGAATTTTCCTGCCCAAAAGAGGTCTTTACTTGTAGCAATTGGAGGGATATTTCCTTTCGATTTGAACCTCGTTTTCTTTAATGATGAGAAACATACTCCTAAACTTCCACCCCAACTAGAATTCATGATCCAAGTTGTAGTTAGAAGGAAAACTATTCATTGGACAATTTTCAATGAAGGTGCTTCGACTTGTATCATGCCACTTTTATGTTGGAAATCTATAAGTTCTCCACAACTTAACTAGTTACCCACCACTCTTAAGGCTTTTCATGGAAAAGGTTTCAAAACTTATGGAATTTTTAATTCATTGCAAGTAGAATGAGATGGAAAAATGGTTTTAGTAGAATTTGAAGTTATAGTTGGACCTTTGGATCATAACCTCTTACTAGGTCACACATCGATTTATGCCATGGGACTTGTGGTCTTGTCCTATTTTAGAATGATTTCTTTCCCTCACCAGGGGGGATTGTGGCTATCGATCAACTTAACTTTTTTGCAAAGAATTTTCAAACTACTAGAAGCATTTCAATTATGGGTGAATCCCCACAACCTTATCAACATGTCTGCGTAGGATTGCTTAAAGATTCCTCTCTAATGGGAGCCCCTTTTCTCCCTCCTCTTGACATTCCAAATCCAATCTCATTTGTTAATATAATTTCCTCTTGTACTATTCCATCTAATATATGGATAGTGCCAGACATTTATAATGCTGATGCGTTTGGTGACCATATGCCACTCGGTCCCATTGAGCTTGAATACGAAGAAATTTATTTCGCAAGTTCAACAAATTCTAATTTCAATTCCTCAATAAATTGGGTTGATAATTCCGAAGATTTTAGTTTATCTTCTGATCCTTTCACCTGTACATTATCTAATGATGAAAGCATCATGGAAATCATGGTGTCAGATGACGCACCATGGGATGATAACCATCATCATTCCTCCTTACCTAAAACCCTTGAGAATAATCTTAGAGATGTTTATTCACCTAATGTTATTGAGACATTTAAAGATCATGTCTCAATTCACGATGTCAATTCTAAGAACAACTTAGAAAACATTGAAGAGAATGTTCCTCTCAATATTTCAATTAAATCCAGACTTATCAAAAATTCTCATATCGGTGCATCTTGTTCTCTTGATGAGATCGAGATTTATAAAGCGATTTTTCAAGACTTTCATGATGTTTTCACCTATACATACAAATATATGCCAGGTATTGATCTAAATATCGTGGTACATGAGATCAAGAATTATCCAAATGCCAAGACAAACTAGGAAACACTTATGTCTGGTTCACCTTAATAAAGTTGTTGCGAACAAAGATGAAGTTGAAAAAGTTTTTCATGCTACGATTATTTATCTAATTACTCTCAATGATTGGGTCTTAAACATAGCCCCTATGATGAAGAAACAAGGAATGGTTTGAGTATGTGTCCACTATTAGGATATTAACCGCGCATGTCCCAAATACAACTACCCAACCCCATTTATGGACCAAATTGTTAATGGTTGTATTGGAAGAAAATGCTTTTCATTCCTGGTTGGTTTTTCTGGCTATAGTCAAATCAACATACTCCCATTATAGCAACATATACCTGTAGTTATTTGTCCATGGGGCATGTTTTCATATCAAAAACTCCCTTTCATTTTGAAAAACGTTGATGAAACTTTCCAAAGGGCCATGAGTTATACACTCCATGAGAAAAATAACATTGTACAACCTTATTTGGATGATTTACCTACCCTCTCCAAACATCATGAGGATCATCTGCTGCATCTCATGAAAAATTTTCTACGTTGTCGCCATTATAATATCAGATTAAATTAACAAAAATGTGTTTTTTGTGTCCAATATGGTATATTTCTCAGCTTCCTTGTTTCAAATAAAGGAATGAACATCGATCCACTCAAAGTATAGGTGGTTCTTGATTTTCCTACACCTTCGCCACTTGTTCAGTTACAATTCCTCCAGGGGAAGGCTAACATTCTATGGAGATTTGTCCCAAATTATGTAGAACTTACGAAAGGATTCACTCACCTTTTTAAAAAATGGGTTCCCCTCCATTGGGATGATACAACCGAAAAGGATTTTGATTCATTTAAAGATGTCCTTGTTCGAGCATCATTGTTGTATTCACCTGATTATCAATGCGGTTATCTCCTCTATCTCACTACAATTGTTACCACCAATTCCATGGTATAGGCCCAAGAAGATAACGTAGGAGATGAACATCCTATCTATTATTTGAGTAAAAATTTAAATGAAACTAAAATCAAATACACTCACGTCAAAAATTTAGCTTTAGCAGTTGTACAAGTTGTGTAGAGATTTTGCCACTACATTATGCTTCAGAAGACTATGGATTTTTCTGATTGCAACCTGATGACAAACATTTTGTCACGTCAATTTATTGGGGGAAGAACTCTAAATGGATTTTTATTCTCTAAGAGTTTGATTTGGAATTCATCAAATTCAAGTCTAAGAAGTCCCTAGTCTTCGTTGAACTGATGTGCAACCTTCCCTCATCTGATGATTCTATTCTTGTTGAGTCATTATTTCAGATTGATTAATCTAATCCTTGGTATGGAGATATCATTATCTATCTCCAGAGAGAAACTTTTTTTTCTAATACCTCACACTTTGATCAGCGATGGATTTTATACCAGGGCTAAAACTACATTATTCTTGGAAACACTCTCTATTTCCATGGTATTGATACGATATTTAGACGGTGCCCCACTCATGAGGAGGCAGAGAAATCTTTGAATGAATTTCATGTTGGAGAATGTGGTGGACATATGTTTGGCTATGGCACTACCCAAAATATTTTGTGATCCAATTAACTTTTCCCAATCGTGTTTGAAGATTGCATCCATGTAGTCCAAAAGTGTCACACATGCTAGATTTATAATCTTAAAGGTTTTGCTCCACCTACTCCTATGCATCGTGTTATTGCTATTGGCCCCTCGAAATGGGGTTTTGATTTCATGATCTGTAACCCTCGTTCGGCTAGGGGGCATGACCATATTATTGTGGTTGTATATAACCAAATGGGCCAAAGTGATGCCTACATACAACAACGACAAAACAACTGCATTATTTCTTTGCAATCATGGCATTGCTAGAATTGGTGTGTCACAAGTTATTGTTGCAGACCATGGTAAGCATTTCCGAAATTACATGATGTCTAAAATTACTACCAAGTTGGGCCTTTAGCATGATAGCATTAATCCCTATTAACCATAAGCTAATTGGAAAGTAGAAGGCATTAACAAGGCTTTGAAGAAAATGTTGCAATGCATGATAGGGATTCATAATATGAATTGACACCTCTTCTTTTTTTTGCTTTATGAGCATGCCAAAAATCTCTCTGAACTGTGACTTGATTTACACCTTTTTAGTTGGTGTATGGTCTAGAAGCACTCCTTCCCATTGAATGTGAAATTCCTTCTTTAAATTTTTTAGTCAAGTTTCTTCCAACAACCTCCATAGAAGAAGAGTATTTTTTTTCATCTAGTACATTTAGATGAGACCTGGTGTGATCCAACAATGGCTAATGAGGCCCATAAGAAACTCATCAAAGCACAATATGATAAAAAAAGTTAAAACCTGTACCTTCTCGGAAGGTGATTTAGTCCTTTTATATGATCAAGAAACTGATCAATTAGGTGCTAGAAATCTCAAAATAATGTGGATAGACCTGTATGTAGTCAAAAATGTACTTGCAAAAGGGGCTTATGAGCTCATTGATTTTGATGGAATCCCTTTGGCGCAAATGAGAAATGGGTTTTACCTCAAAAACACTATACATAGATTACCTTTGTAAAGTTACTCTATACATATTGTATAGATGTGCTAGTGTGTTTGCAATGTTTTTCCTTTAGATTTTCCTACCATTTATGTTAATATTGAATTACATTTTATTTGGAGATGTTAGTGTTACCTCAACCATATGTTGGTTATTTTGATGGTGTCAGTCGTATTACTTGGAACCTTTCCTCCAGATCATGGGCTATTTATGCTCCAAATGGTGAGTTAGTTAGTCTTCAAGGTATTTGCATTTGTCCCTCAACTAATAATATCACTAAGTATAATGCAGTGATCTAATTATTGTCTGACACTATTTCACGTGGAATTCACCATTTAATTGTCAAAATTGATTAACAACTCGTAGTACTACATTTGAATAACATAAATTCAGTATGAGGTCCGAATATGCTATGCATGTTTTTAAGGGTTCACCTTCTAGAATGAAATTTTGATTACATTCAATATCAACATATCCCTAGGAGTCTAAATACATTAATTGATGAATTATCCAATTATGTTTTAGACAAACATTTGCAACACATGTAAATATTTCGATCAAACATCACGCATTGAACAATAAAATAGAGAAAATAGGAAACATCAATAGAAAGTTATATATAGACTTTTGTTTTACAAAAAATTGTTTGAGACACATATGGCCACATGACCTATAACATCGAAATACATGTAGACAAAATATGGCTTAAAGGCCTCCTAATAGAGTGAAGTCCCATTGATGATCGCGATAATAAATAATCGCATGAGAAACTTTGCACGACAACCAACTAATGTGATCTGGAACTGCATTAGTGTATCGTTGCAATCACATAGGGATCTCATTCACCCTAGTCTCTACCACAATATGGGTCAATCCATCAACATGGCACTCAAACTCGACAAGAGTCTCGGTTATGTTGAGATCCTACATCTCGTCCTTTGCCCCTGCAACAACTCCAATTAGTGCAAGTTGTGGCTCTCCCTATCACCGAAGATATGATGATCCTACTGGTCGTATTTTTCCAGTATCTGCATGTGAAACCCATACTTTTCTCTGATACATTAAAAAAAAAAACAAATGTAAAATCAAAAAATCAAAAAAGAATTCAAAATGACATATTTTACCTATATCCCTCCATTTCCCGCTTTGAGGTAAAACGAGTTTTGGGTATCCTCGGAAATCAGCCCTAAGATATGGATAATGCTCAATCTTGATAAGTTGTACCCATAGCCACCAAAACAAATTAGTAGTAAAACTCATCGCAGATGCACCCCCATGAAGAGCCATGAGATCTACCCATTGAACCGTAGGACCAAGAAGCTTGAGTGAAATCCGCTGAGGATAAAGCAATGGTATCCTCTCTAGAGTGAATGATATTAGAATAGAACCATATCCAAAGTTATTCAATCACCCAACCTTTGATTTGTTGTTTTTTTCCTTCAAAATTTCCAATATTCCTTCACTCCAATTGAAAATAGTAGGTTCCATGAATACCATGCATATTTCATTTGGGACTTGGTAGCCAAATGTAAAATAGAACTACCAGCCAATTGAGTGATGGTGGAAAGGATCGTCATAGTCGAATCACATTATTAATATCTATCTTTTTTCCCTTTATTTCTTCAGAACTGGGCCTACAATGGACAATTATGTAGCCTTTGACAGTTTCACCACCACTTATCATGCCAGATAACGAGATAGGATCTCCTCTCTGAGACAACCCTGTTAGAAAAAAGACATCTTCCACCTCTATCATGATAGTATGTTCTCTTATCCTAAATAATTGTTCCCTAATATCCCAATCCCTAACTAGATATTACAGTAACTCAAGCTAAGCTCTCATGCTTGCAACCCAGAAAAACTTAGACCACAGTTCCTTAAGGCTTGTATTGTGCTCAGGTAATTGGAATCATCCATATATTAGGATTTATGTTCTCTTTCTCTCCAAATTAGAACCTTTTTTTATTCAGTGAATAGTGGCAAAATCATAAGAAAAACACTTGGAATCATCCTTGTGCAAAACTTTGAGAGAAATCTAGCTTTAAAATATTAAAGTTTTTCTACAGCTACACCCATCGCACCTTCCTTTCAAGGGACAAAGCACCCCAATGCACTTTTCCTTCTTCGAAGGTATGTTGGTCCACACTTCCTAGTGTGTATTAGGCAGACCCAATTCACTTTTTTGATATAGTGTGGGAACAATGGGCCTGGGATGAAAATTTAGACCCTAAAAGGCCGAGAAATTTCAAAAATTTGCATCAAACAAAAGATGGAAATTTTGAAAAGAGAGAGATGATAGACCTCCTACCTGGAATTGATGACACTGAGAAAAGGTCCACCAAATTGCCTACAATGATCTGCTGAAGTTTGAGGGTAAAATGCTTCCAAATATCACTCACTAGAGGTAAAATGAAAATCGTAAAAAAAAATTACTTTTTCCTATTTATGGTTAATTTAATTATTATTTTAATATATTTTTGACCTAATTTTACCATCTAGCATATGTTTTACTCTTTTTATGGTGACCTGAGCAAGTGAAAGGCTAAGTGAAGGATCTGATATCAATTTTATGTTCAATGCAAGTTATCTTGATGAAACAACACACTTGTATCATTTTTCTAGGCTCTGTAAACCTACAAAAAAGGAACCCATTGGAGTCCTCTTTTAGCTCTTTTTAGACTCCCAAAACATGAAAATATTGTCGAGCACTTGTATTTTTGAACTCATTAATGTAAATGAAAATGTGTTTTCCTATTATAATTTTAAGCCTTTTTTGGATTGGGATAGACCATTTATGAAAAAAGAATACTTTAGTCAAACATGACTAAAAGGTTCTCCTAAGTATCATTTTATGCCTTTTTGGACTCAAAATACTAAATTTATGGAAGGGAACCTTTGGATTTTTTTTTCTCACCTCTTTTTAAAACTCTATAAACATGAAAAGGGAGTTGAGTTGTGCCTTTGTTGGACTCGTTAAATATGGTGGGATCGAACCACTCCTTAGGGTTTGTTAAAAATATTGAGATGGATGCATCTAAAGGATGAACTTATTGACCAATCATATGTTATGCTCCTCAATCTTGTCAACAATAAATAGGTACTGATCAAAAATGGTTGGGGAAATTGGGAGAAAATAGTACTTAACCTATTAATGGTAGTGAGTCTCTCTTGAACATGACACCCTTTCACTTCATCTTCTTGATTGTTGGGTTGTGAAATATGCTTGACTTTTGGTTAATTAAACCATATCAAAATCCTTCATAATCGGCTGAGTCAATGTTTCCAACTCCATACAACGTCGCCAATATGTTTAAGATAATTTCTTTAGTTGCCATCTACTACAAAATCTTAAGCCTTATTCCATGTCTTTCATTCCTGATTTAGCTCTGCATCAACATGATTTTGTCTCAAATCTCGATACCCATTTGTGCCATCAATGGGAGATACATAAAGGCCCTCTTGTGATGGATCACTTCCTATCAACATCAACTCATTATCCAATAAGTTGACATACAATCTCCTTTCGGCTCCTTAGAGCTTGCATACCTCAATGGCAATTTTCATCGCTCTTGGTGACATGCCTTCATCAATGGACTTCAACAAGAATATTCTATGTGTTGTTCGACTGCAACTTGTTCATTCACACCACATAGACTCTATTGCAGTACCTTGAGAGCCATTATCATTATCTGTGGGCTCCCTCGCATATGTTAACAAATTGCATCATTGAATAGTAATCAGATGGTTTCTACCATGTTCAACTCCATCTAATTTATTTTCATGGTTAGACTCATACTATCTACTGACGAGGTAGAAGACCACTGGATCTAGTTCCATCCATCCGAGATATGATTTCAAGGTTCACAAGATTAGAAATTATGATGGCTATGAACATTCAGATAGTGATCCAAGCATAGGTACACATTCTGTCATTAGTTGATGAGACTTCTTGATCATTGTACATGTAATATTAGCTTATATGCTAAGCATGGGTATTCCTCCCTTAGCAATGATATCATGATGATAATATGTAGTGTAACAAATTATGATCTTGACCAATTTGTTATTGATCTGAACTTGTCAGAAGGTAGATCATTTCATTCATTAGCCACTACTTCTAAATTTGTACTTTAGGGGGAATTCTGTTACAGGCTATTTTATCACATCCACTCAAAAGACCTAAAAAGAGATCAATCATCAACCTTTAACACTCTGTCATTATCCCTTTGCAAATCCCTAATCATCACCTCTCCAAAAATTCTCATTTTCTAGGTCAATCAACTCAAAAATAGTGTTTTTATACCCAACACACTCTACATGAATTTCCACCTACAATGGCAACATGTTATGCACTTGAGCACCTACACTTATTAGTGCAGATTTCATTAATCTACAGGTGTGATGATTCTAGAATTTTAGGAAATATAAAAAATATTTTCAAATATTCTCCTTCCAAAATATTCTAAGGTGGTTTTAACTATTTACCATTGATAGAGATCTTGAATTCCTATCATATCCTAACTTGGAGACTTTATATCTTATCTGTTGAGCTTATCCTCCTTCACATGTGGATCTCAAGCTTAGATTAGTAAATCCTAAACTACCATTTCCACCCTATATTTTTTTTTCCTCAAATAGAGTTTGGGTTGGATTTTAGACATTACTAGTGCCCTTATGTTGATGCTTTGAGCTTAAGGAAGGATCATCCATTTATTCATTATGGTTGAGTGTGAAGGTTTTCTTTGTGGTAAGGAAGGAAATGACAATTGGGGAGACATCTACAAAGTCAACATCTATTAATGGTTGTAACTCTCTCCTTTATTTATTAATACAAAAAGCCTTATGTTTTCCTATACTTGTGTCATGTTGATGCTCATGTATTTCAATGCCATTCTGACTCATTGATTAGAGACTTTATTTTATGCTATGTGGATATTGTAGTTCTCTTGCATGTTATAGTCATTGTTGTAGGTCCTATTTGTAGTGTGTGGAGCTAGATTTGGAACTCACAAGAAAAGAGAAGGGGAGGACTTATTGCAGATACCACGTAGGTCTCTTTTTCATATTCTAATCTCTCTAAGGAAAACATAGATTTTTGGCCCTCTGTTGTTCTAGATCAAATCACTAGATCTAAGGAGTTCTTTTTTGTTTGCAGAAATTGATTTTCCATATAACATTGGGTAATGAATTATGTAAAATAAATGACTTTCTAACACTAGGATATATTAAGTTCAAAAAAAAATATATCATCAATTTTAGTTGTAATCTATAGAGTATTCGACTAATGTTTATGTTGGAAATTGTTCACCACTACATGAATCTAGTGGTCCTTGCAAAGATATCTAATTGTATTCTAATGAAATATTTAGTTAGATTTCCCCTACAACCGAGATCAATATCTCTCATAGTTTGGAGCTCCACAGATCGAACACCCTCTCTTGGTAGGTTGGTTCCCTCTATCAACTATACTAACAGTTGGTTTAGAACTTTTTTGATAGGATCCAAATTGTTGTGTTGGACAATACTAAGATGTGGCATGGAACTATTGTGTAGGGTGAATGTGTTGTGTCTAAAGAGATTGTTATACTGTGTATCAAGATGATTGTGCTAGTGGTTGATATGCTGGTTTTTCATTTCCTATTCACTTTATTTCATTATTCAACAATAATCCTATTTTCCTATCCCTATGGATTGTACCAGTTCCATTGACTATCGATGTACCTATTGCACTTGGATTTCCTAAAACATAGGCCTTGCTGGCCTGCTCTATTATTAAATCAAATCACTTAAAATGATAATATTTATATATAAGTTTATTTTTCTTTCCTTTTTATTTATTAGACTAGATTTTTTGCTAAAGGGTTATCCATGTTAGCATAAATAGTATCTTAAACTTGTTAAAACAAACAATAGTAATACACCATTGTTGCACCAAAGATTAAATCCTTAATAAGTAGTGTGCCTCTAAATCAAGGAGTATTTGATGACTCAAACAATTTTTTGGCTTAAAACCATTGCTCCACATATGTTCAAAGATAAAAATTATGCAAATGATAGTTTTATCCACATAGAGGAAAACTTTAGGGGCTAATATTCGCAGGTGGGCTAATTTTCCATGCTTTTTCCAATTTTTTTTTGTTAATTTCCATTTTTTAGAAACGTTTGACACAAATTTTATGGTATAAAAGTATTTTACCTTAAATATCTCCAAAATTTGATATAGAAAATATATAAAATTATTATAAATTTGAATATATTTATGGAAATATCACCAAACGTTTTATAGATTTCATATCATGGACTAGTGAAATTCGCTAAGGTTTCTAAACTTTAAAATAAATTTTCATCCTTAAAATTTTCTCTAATCCACATAATAGGTACATTCACTTATGGGGAAACTTATTGGGGCTCCTCTAGGAGACAATGATATCTCTATTTAGTAACCCACAAGTGAGGCTTTACTAGATGTAGGCAATAGAAGAACATAAAGTTAGAAGTTAGAATTGCTTGCATGCATGTGTGTGTCGATAATTCTTGGCACATGATCTCATATACCAGAAATTCTCCTATAAAACTAACACTTAGATAAACAACTATAATGGGAAGAAACATTGTGGTTGTGGGCCAAAAGGAAATAGGTTACTAACTATGATATTTGTTGTTTGAATATTTCTATGATTTATTTTGTTTGAACATTGCATCAAATACTAATCCACAATTATACTTTTATAGCTGACATCTTGAGCCTCAAACCAAACTCAATTTTTATGATGACGAGTCTAGTTTGTGACTCAAAACATAAATTATTGAAATGTAGAGTGTGGATCAATCTCCAATGCAACGTTCCAATGAACTATGACATTAATAACAATTATAGGTGAAAAACTTATTGTATTGTATACATATGCATTAAGAGTAGAATTTTTACTTGAGCATGATGGTATTAGACCCAAAATTTATATGGAAAGATGAATATTATAAACCCATTAACATTTACAATAAATTCAACTTGCATAAAAATTAGCATGTACAAAATAATTATTCAAATTTCACATCAGGTTGAAAAGGTGAAATATGTAGCTAAAGAACGCCTTTCAATCAGAGGTCATAAATATCATACATGATATTGTCCCATATGCATAAGCATCCTGTTCAGTATGTTCATATGATATAACATCTTACAACAAAAATATACAACTTGTGGTATCATTCATCTATCAAATGAAATATGATCTACAAGTATAAGACACACACACACACACACACACACACACACACACACACACACACATATATATATATTATATAGCAAATTTGGAATAGGGTTTCTAATAAAAAAAAAAAAAAAAACTTAATTTTATTAATCAGCCTTCCCATGTTCTCAAACGAAACATATAACTAACATAGTGCTTGTTTAGAAAATTAACATTCATGCATGGATTTTCATAGCCTAAATTCCTATTCAATTGTTGTAAAAGTAAAAATCTCGAATGGTTAATTTCCATACGTGTTTATGCATCTATAGAATAATCCAAGGTCACTATAAACAATTTTAATTATTTATATATAAATTTGCATATTATTTCATTGAATTACCCCAAACCAACATGTGTATCTTACCCTTAAACTCAAATTAACGTTTTTATTGGTGTTTTTATCTATGCATATTATCACATTCTTAATTTTCTACATTTTCTTTGAATGTAACTTTGCCTCTCATCAAAGTTCATACTTGCATCTAACATATAAAAAATTGACAAAAAATAATGAATATTTGAGGACAAGTATGTTGTAATGTAATTGTTGACCAAATTGTCATAAAAAATTATGTATATTAATTTTAATTTGAGATGAAAGCATATCAAAACAATCATATTTTATGTGTGACTAATGACACTTACTTTCTACATGTTATTTTAGAAAACACTTACACACACACACACAGATATATCTATATATATATATATATATATATATATATATATATATATATATATATATATATATCATTTTCTTTGAATGTAACTTTGCCTCTCATCAAAGTTCAGACTTGCATCTAACATATAAAAAATTGACAAAAAATAATGAATATTTGAGGACAAGTATGTTGTAATGTAATTGTTGACCAAATTACCATAAAAAATTATGTATACTAATTTTAATTTGAGATGAAAGCATATCAAAGCAATCATATTTCAGATGTGACTAATGACACTTACTTTCTATATGTTATTTTAGAAAACACTTACACACACACACAGATATATATATATAGATATATATATATATAGATAGATATATAGATATATATATATATATATATATATATATATATATATATATATATATATATATATATATATATCTATCTATATATATATATCTATATATATATATATATATCTGTGTGTGTGTGTAAGTGTTTTCTAAAATAACATATATATATATATATATATATATATATGCATATGCATATACATATACATGTACATATACATGTGTGTGTGTGTGTTAGTCCCACTCTCTGTTAGGTCTATATCTTTCATTTCATGGTCAAATCCCCCACCACATAGTGGTACCTAGCTTAGCCCCATTTTTAATTTATAACTTATTTTTGTGCTGGAAGTGCAACTCCCAAAATCACCCCAACAAGGAATTAGTACAGAGACACTGCTAACCTCGGTCACTAGAAAGGAGGTGTTCTTCCCATTCCAATATTTCTTTCGTAACCCGTAAAGCAAGTGATACACAAGGGGACTTTTAGAAGAATACTAAAGCCAACACCTTACAAAAGTGTTTGCAAGTTTCTCTATAGCCTACTTGACATGGAATCTATATGATTTATTAGCCAGGATTAGAAGGAATGAAAATTAATATGATATGGAATTCATTCCTTAGATAGTTCTCAATGGGAGTTTCTTCATGCAATGTCAATGGATTGACAAATATCAAAAAACTATAATTAAAATATTAGAATTATGTTATAATATATCAACATTTTGTGTTTTCGGGTAATCAAATTAACTATTTTTTGGTTGATAATTACTTTCACTATGATTTTACCTAAAAACTTTGAGGTTTTGATAAGTTGATTCAAGGAAGAGGAGTGATGGTGTGACTGTTCTTGACTCACCTCATCTAGCCTCATTTTGTATCAATTGGGCATCAATCCTATAAACATCACATACATTCCTACTCTAAAAATAGGCCAAGGCTCTACTTCCTCTTTGTTAGCCACCAGTAAGAGGCTTATAGAATTTGTTAAATTTATTAACCTAGACTTCAAGTTCTATCTAGTCTTATAGCATATGGGTGAGGTGGAATTGTTTACCCTAAAAATTAAGTAATATGACAAAGGATTTTGTAGAAGACAAACCAAGGAAATCATGGGGTTGATAAATCATTGTAGAAGTAGGTGGAGTCATTTTCTCCTTGTACAGGTCTTCTCCACTGTGAACTCATATTAGTAGTAGGTGAAGTAAATATAATGAAAATCTCAGTGGGTTCCTTCTTTGCACACTCTCTGTAATGACACGTGGGCTTAATAAAATGAAAATTTCAATGGGTTTATCCTATGTGCATTATCATTATTGGAAGGTGAGGTCTATCACGGGTCAATGGGTTTGGGAGTGAGTTTATTTGATCAGGGTTTTGGTGCGAGTGTTTTTTATGTTTAAATTTTTCTCTTTATTGTTCCTTATTTTTTATTTATTATTAATTTATAATATATTTTATATTTGTATTTCTATAGAGTATTTGTTATATAGATATACGTAACCCCACTAACAACTAATGTTTGAACGCCGTAATTCATCAATCCCTAACTCCTAACCCCTCACCATAAGTGATGTCCAAATCCTAAAAAACATGTTCTCTATGTTAAACCTTGTGAGGGATACCATATGATAGTTGCAAATAAAATATTATAATTAGTGCCGAGTAATAGTTTTCGAGAAAGCACATGGTTCCTTTGGTGGAGGGTAGAAGGTTAGAACATCACGAAGGTTAGTGAGTGGAGATTTAAAATGTTGTGCTAAATTATCAATGTTGATTGAATGTTAAAATCAATCATCACATGTTTAATATGGGTTATGATGTTATAGGCTGGTGGGTTATGAGAGAATCAATGTAAGTTAATTCTAAAAAATCAATGATATATACAATATGGCATAAAATTTAACAAAATAAAATTAAATCATATAAGACAAATACTTTAAAGAGAATAAATCATTGAAAATAATAATTGCATACCTCTTACATTTCACCAATTCAATATTAGTGTACTCTTCTCTGCGCAACTCCACATTCGTATCATCCATTTTATAATTGGCATTGAAATTATTGGTCACAACAACTTCATTAGAAATTTCGTTTTTCATAATTACATCATCAATATCATCATCAAGAACATTGTTTTCTAGCTCAAATTCTTCAACCTCATTGTCTACCACATCTCCCTACTCCTCTACTTAATCTTATTTCACTATGCTATATTTACAAGAATTCCTCTTGGATCATATCTAACAATGTATGACCAACCCACTTACGATACAATATTTGATTAAAATATCTCCTCACATTTTCTTGAAACAACATAATTCTCTATACATAAAGGCTAAAAGACATTGTCCTGAATTTTAAAAGATACCTCATAAAACAAATAGGTCAAATTGTTAAAATTGGCCTTGTTAAAATGCACACCATCCTTAGGGGAATGCATGTCCTATAATGAAATTTGGATGATGATGTCAAAAATATATAGGCTTATGAATCATCCAAAATTAAAGGTAGACTATGCACAATGTAGAAGGAAAAAATGCATGAAAAAAAGACATGATGAAAAATGTATGACTTGTGTTGGTAATTGGATGTTGACCCACCCCCAAGGGTTAGTTAAATTGGTCAAGTACCCATCATTAAAGCACCTTTTCTATTGACAGGTTGTGGGTTCAATTCTCTCTATGCCTTTGGGGTTAGGCTTCATGGTTGAGATGACAGGAAGTGATCCCTTTCGGTGGATATGCCTGGTACAAATATTTTGTGAACGTAGCGGTCACTCATATTTGGGGCCCATGAACCACATAGAAAAAAAATGGATGTCCACCTTAAGAAATTACTTAAAAATAGGGTATTGAGGAAAATTCATGCCTGAATTTAAAAATGCATGTTTAGTGCACGTGATTGCATGTCTACATAGTAAGGATGAATACATATACCTTGTTAATGACAAATGCATACATGCACTATAAAAATACACATCCTTGAAATGTTTTTCAACCTTATGATGACCTAACACTAAAAGGTTCTTCCTTATCCCATATGAATGGTTCTCATAGGAAGATGAATAAAAAAATATATGTTCTATTTTTTCGTGTTGATTATAATATGGGAAATATTGTAACAACCATAAACATGTTTTCATTACTACAACTCCGTCCAAAAGTTTCTATATTTGAATTTTGGAGCCTATGCTTTATCATGTGAAGTGCTGATTTTGGTCAAAAAGTGTTGTTTTATGTTTATAAACATGTTCCTAGTGTACATGTCCCTTCTTCAGTGACATAGAAGTATCAAGACCACTTGTGGTGTACTTTGGTACCACAACAAAATTTCAAATCACAAAATGGCATTTATGTGTCACAATCACCCTTTCTTGGCCTACTTCACATGGAGAGTGTTTTTGAACTAGAGTTTTGATGTATATTTCTTATTCTTGTGTCCTTTCACATACTTATTAATGAATTGAGATGTGTGTAGATAATTCAAGTCCCTAACGCATTGTGTTTTTCCCTATTTCTCGCTTCCATACTTAGTCAATTTGTTGACGTTGAAACTTACCCTATTAGCTAGGAAGAAAGAAGTTCACACTTCCAGAGGCTAGTATTGACCCTACTTTTCAATTGGTGATGTGCACTGCACTATCCTAAGGTCACTCTCTCCCTTTTGTGTGCACTATGTAATTACAATGAACAAGACCTCCTCCTAGCTACTTGCAACTTCTCCATGCGATCACTCTGACCTTGCCTACCCAGTGTAGTACACCGCACACTTCCAGTGGGAAGTAGTGCCTCCCCTTATTCCATAGAACTAGACCCTACACTCTTCTTATGACCTTGGGCTTCCTCCTTAGCACATGGCACAATCTCAGTGCATAGACCCTACACCCTTACCTCTTGTAATTGTGCCATGTGCACAACATGCCTCTCTCTCCTATGAAACTATTCATTGCTCTTTTCTAGTCATCAATCCCTACCTCCTTGTCTCTTGTAATTGGGCACTACACTTAGAAGGCTCTTCTTCCTTCCCCTTGCACATTTTTTATCCTCAAATGTTAAATTGCATGAATCACACTAGAGTAGGATATTTTTAGGCTGATGTTTGCTTTCCATGAGTGATATTCACCCACAGGTACACTCAGTGAACATGGAAGAAAATTTTCTAGGAGATCTACTAGAATCAGTTGTCCAAGAAGGAATTCTTGAAGACAAAAGTACTAAGACATCATGTTGTGACAATTGAAGGAATGTTAGAATCTTGGAATATAATGATCAAATTGACCCGCGAACACTCCATAACATGTCTAGACCCTTTGGAGGGTAGAAAGAAATCACAATGGAAGGTCTATACAAAGTATCAAAGACGTAGTTGCAGTGTTTTCACTTATTAAACAACTTCATGTTACAAGTTGTCAGAATCCAACTCACTAATATCAATGGCTTGTCTTGTTGTCACCACCATATGATGTGGAAAATGATTACGTATTTTGGAAAATATTGTAGATGTAAATATTTGGGAAGTCCAAGAGTCATATGTGGAAAAAAAAGAGTCACTAGGAAAAATCCAAAAGGCTTGTGCAATTACAAAGGTCATATTATAAGTCTAAGAGTCATGGGGATATGAAAGGTCATTCCTCTTTTCATAAAAGATGCCCCATTACTCAAGCAAAGGGATTTTTCACCTTCACCTCTTGAACTAGGAATTAGGGCGAAGATAATCCTTTTGAGGAGAAAGAAATGGGTTAATGTTATCAAACCAACTCAGAAAATAGAAGAAAACGTAGATCAATGACTTAAAAAGTATCCTCTTCGAGGGGGAAACCTCATTTACATTACATAAATGGAGAATTATTGGATGATACAAATGTAAGTCATCCTTGGTATATATACGAGTCTAAGGGGTCACAATACAATCACAACCTACATAACAATAATAATGGAAGGGAACAAAAATAAAAATAATGGGATTTTATGGTTCATAACAATAAAAATATGGAAGATACATGGGCACAACAATAACAATAGGGTGCTACACTAACAATAACAATAAGGGGGATACAGTAGTATTATAGTGACCTAACATGGCCCTCTCCTTCAAAAAAGTGGTGTCGTCAATGTTTGAGTAATAACGGATGTTCTATATAAATTTCGCATCCTCCCATGTAGAATATTCAATAGGTAAGTTCTTCCACTCAATGAGATACTCTTAAATTAATCAATTTTGTTGCTTTCAAGTTCTTGTTTCCATGACCACTTTATTATCAAATATGGTTTTTCCTTCTTTGTCAAGTTTTGGGAACATTGTTTGAACTGGGAGCTTTTCATCGGTAATCTTATTTTAAGCTTGAAACATGGAAAACTAGGTGTACTCGGGAAGACGTAGGTAGCTCCAACTTGTATTCTATAGTACCAATATTTTGCAACACATTGTAAGGACGATAGTGGTTGGGTTATAAATTATTATCGTTTGTATATTTATTGAGGGACATTTGTTAGTATGGTTGTAGCCATAAAATACCCAGTAACATACTTCAAAACTTATTTCACTGTGATTTTTATCTTCCTGTTGCTTCATCCGATTATGTGCCAGAGTGAGGTTGTCTTTTAAGAGTTGGAGAATTTTTTGTTTATATCTAATGTGATCTTACACTTCTTGAAACTTAGAATGTTCTCTTAAATATGATGTGATCGATGGTGGATGATATCCTTAAAGTTCCATAGATGGGATCATTTTTTCTATAGTATGGAAGTAATTTTTATACCACCATTCAGCTAGAGGTAACTACTTGATCCATTGTGTGTTTTTATCAGATATAAAAGCAACGAAGATATCTTCCAAAAAATTTGTCCACTATCTCGGTTTTCGCATCAGATCGAGGATGATAAGATGAGGAATGAGCTAATTGAGTAATAAGACAAGAAAATAATAATGTCCAAAAATTTCCAGGGAAAATGGCTTCTCTATCACTTACAATAATATTTGGGTTTCTATGTAGCTTTTGAATTGTTTCCATAAATGCAGTAGCAACTGTACTGGATTTAAAAAGAAGAGATAATGAAAAAAATTGTTAATACTTGGTAATTTTATCAACTACCACCATGATGACACTCCTTCCTTCAGACTTGGGTAAACTTGTGATAAAATCAATTGAGACCTCCTCCCAACATTGACTTGGAATGGATAAAGTTTGTAATAGACCTAAGGTCTTAATTGTCTCAGGTTGATTTTGTTGGAAATCCAAACATACTACAACAAGCTTCTCAATATCATATTTAAGGCCATCCCCAAAAAATTCCTTCTTGACCCTGTGGTAAGCTTTTAAAAATCTTGAGTCCCCCCTAAGGGGGATGTGTGGAATTCCAAAAGAATATTTTTTTTGAGTTGGGAATTCTTACAAACATATAAGAAATATTTGTATCATAATGAATTTTTTTTTCTAGCTAAATGTATTAGAGGTACTGAGATATTGTTGCAACTTTTGAATGAGTGTCCACACCTCTTCATCATTCTTCCATTCATCCCTTTCTTTATTTATCCAATTAGGTTGGATAATGGAAATGGAATAAAGAAATGCTTCCACATCGTCATCTTTTCTTGAGAGTGCATCTGCAATAACATTTTTCTTCCCTTTTTTGTAAATGATTTTGAAGTCATAGCCCATCATCTTTGTGATCCATTTCTGTTTCTCTTCTAAATATAATGTTTGTTCCAAAAATTATTTAAGGATATTATGATCTGTTTTACCTTCAAGTGTCTTCCCATTAGCTAAGCTCGTCATTGCTTTAGTGCATGTAGTATTGCCAACATTTATTTCTCATAAATAGGGTTGTGTAAATACTTTACTTGGATTATATGACTTTCAAAAGAAACGAGTCTTCCTTCTCGCATTAAAACAACACCAATTCCATTTCTTGAGGCATCACATTTGACAATAAAGGTTTTTGTGAAGTCTGGCATAGCTCAGACTAGTGTTTGACACATTGCCTCTTTAATATGTTGAAAGGCCTTGCTTTCTTCTAGAGTCCAAGAAAATGCATTATTGTTTAGTAATGTTTTTAGAGGTATTGTTATTCTCCCACAGTTCTTAAAAAACTTTTGATAATACCTTGCCAACCAAAGAAATCCTTGTATATGCTTTATGGTTGTGGGTATTTTCCATTCCTTGATGGATTTAATTTTTTTAGGGTCTACCTTAACACCCTCATGAGATACAATATGACACAAATATTCCACCTCCTCTAATCCAAAGTTTTTGCATATAATTGTTTCTCCTCCAATTGTTTGAGAACCATGTCAACATGTTGAACACCATCCTTATAAGACTCGTTGTAGATTAGTATACCATCGAAAAATACTAACACATCTTTTTTTAATGAAGGGTTTAAAAATGGAATACATAAAACCTTGAAATGTGGAAGGTGTATTAGTAAGGCCAAAAGGAATGACCAAGAATTCGTAATGACCCTCATGAATTTTGAATGTTCTTTTCAGAATTTCTTCAGTCTTCATTCTAATTTGATGACATCCTGAACAAAGATATAACTTGGTGAAGTAAATTTCTCCATGTAATTCATCCAAAAATGCATAAATGGCAACAATGGGAAATTTTTATGTAATAGTGAGCTTGTTGGGCTCACTATAATTTGGACACATATGCCATGATCCATCCTTCTTGTGCACCAATACTACTGGAGCAGAGAAAGAACTTTGACTAGGTTGAATTATACCGACCTCTAGTATTTTAGCAACCATATGTTTAATTTCACTCTTTTGTGCATATGGGTATCTTTAAGGCCTCATGTTTGGAGGAACACTTACTCGAATCAAATGAATAACATGATCATGATGACAAATAGGTGGGAGGCCTTTCAAAGTCTTAAATACCTTGGAATGATAGTCTAATACTTTTTGGATTTTTAGAGAAATAAATGATTTCGATGTTTGAACCTCTAGTGAGAATAATTATGAAATTACAATTAGTTGTTCTTTCTTCAGAAGCTTTTTCATGTCATTCGATCTTATTATCTTTCCTATTTCCTTTCAATACCCCTTAATTCAACTTCCTTTCCTTCCCAAAAAAAATTCAAGTTCTTGAAAATTAAAAGTTATCATTCCCAACAATAATAATCATTCGACTCCTAGTACAACATCAGCACCACCCATTTGAATGGAAAGCATTGGACTATTCAATAGATATTCCCCAATGGTTAGCTTGATATTATGTATTCCAAAGTAATTTATGGTTCCTCCATTTGCAAGCATAACTTGACACTCTAGTGTTGGATAAAGGAAGTAATTCAATTTCATGGCTATCTTACAATGAATAAAAATATGGGTACTACCTAAATCAATCAATATTATTACCTTTTTCTTCATTATATATCCTTCTATATTGAGAGTTTGAGGAGTAGTGGTCGGATTCATTTCTTTTTTCTCTAGGTTTGGGTATTAGTGTATAACCTCCTCTTTTGATGTTTCTTGTTACTTTTCTTCCTCATATTCACAATCTATGGAAAACAATTTATACTCAACATACTTATGACCTTTAGTGTATTTTCTATCACAACTGTAACAAAGCCCTTTTTCTCCTTTTTCCCTCAATTGTTGTGATGTCAACCTTGTATGTTGTATAGGGCTAGGAGCATAAACACTTCCATATCAATAGTTGTGAGTGGTACACTTCCTTGTTGCCATAATTTTGTTGGAAAAAATACTAAGAGGGGGGTGAATCAAAATTTTTAAAACTCACAATAATAATTTTCTTTTCTGAAATGTGTACACAACTTTACAAAACCCAACTCATGTATGTACGTGACTATTGTAAAAGAAACTAATGTATGCTTAGTAAACCTATAAAACAGACAATTCTTTATCTGTTAAACTTAACTCATAATGTAAGATTTATCAAGAATTTGATAAGCAGTAAGTAGGTGAAGTAAGAACATAATAAATTATCACACATAAGAAAAACACATGAACGCCAGGAGTTAAGGTGGAAATCCAATGTGGGAGAAAACCACCGCTGCTGTCATCTCAGTCGTCAAAATTATTAATATAAAAATGTTCTTACATTCTTGTATTGGTACAAACTCATGCTAGTACGTAGGCACCCACCTACTAAAGGCTACAACCTTCACTCATTCTCTAGCTCCTATTGGAAGGGAGCTCCAACCCCCTAATCTGATTACCAACTACTACTGGATGGAAACTTCTACTTCCTCACTAAAGGCTCCAATGCTCAGCAAAATCTATGGACCATGTTTCATAAATTTTCACACTAGATCCACCTGCTTTAATACATCACAACTTGTAGCTCAACTGAAGCACACACCAACTTAATTGTACGAGAATAATCAGATCATTATAACTATAACATAAAACTGAACTCAAAATATTGCATCAACAAATAGAATCAACTGCAACCATGATCATTCATACACCAACATGTATATGCTACTTCACTTAAGGAAACCTGCGTGTATATGCACTTTTCTGTAGAGAAACCTACGTACAAGTCTCAATGTACTAAAAAATTGTAATTCTGAATCAGACACAAAGTTGATCATAGTTATTTTGAAATATTTCATTAGCTTATAGAACCCTCATACAAATAGCAACATCAATAATATTTTCATCCAATCAACATGTAACCAAATTCAACTTCATTATTCAATCACTTCTACTTCAAACATTATCACTCAACCCAGATCAACATGAGGAGACAAACAACATAGATATAGCAGCACTGATCAGGTTGATCAGTCATTTATGAACATAAACCCTTCCTTTATGTAAGCTACTTTGAAGAAACGAACCCGCATGTATATGCGACTTAACCGAGACCAACCTGCGTACAGATCTCCAAATTTTAACCTAAAATTACACAGCTCTTCAGAACTTAAGAAAGATCGAGATCATAATATTCAGAGATAAAAACTTAGATCTAGTCAATCCATGAGTAGATTATACAATGGAAATCCATATCAGGTCTAATGATCTAGATCCATCATTGTATTTGTCGATGCATAATTATTTCAGATTTATGTGTGAACTATGGTCCTTACGATGCAAATATACATCATATTGAAGTATTCATTAAAACCCATTTCACATGCACACTTAGCACTTTGATTTTCACCTCCTTATATAGTTACAGCCTTAGCCAATGCCATGAATCAAAACTACACTAGTGTGAGTGGTAATCTTGGATGGGATGAAGTAACCATCACTGTGCTAAATATTGTGGGATAATACAATGGTAAGTAGCCTTGGTATTCTTAAATTAGTGTGCCATCATGTATGCTATTTTACTTCTTTCTACCTATGTGTATACACGACTTGGCCTTGACAAACCCGCATATAGATCTTCAAATATTCACCTTTATCAAACTTCTGATTCTGATCTGTAAACCTTTGTCCCATCATTCTATTATTCTGTTCCATGACTCTTTCACCTATGAACTGACCTGTGGATTCATCTAGTTACCATATACTTGTTCTATTACAAGTGAGTTTCCAGCAAGGACAGTTCACATGCATCATAATGCCAACAATCTCCCCCTTTGGACATGATGGAAGCTATGTTGGTATTGATCACTTGAACCTATAGAAACCCATTAGATACATCAAATAGCCATTATTCAAACACCAAGATACTCTCCCCCTTTGACATCAAGGGAAAAGGGCGGACCAAAACTCCCCCTTTGGATCTAATTTTCACTATATTATCCATGCTCCCCCTGAGCACATGCTAAATGTTTAGAAAGATTTTCAAATGAAGAACATGACTATATAACTCAATTGACTATGACCTTCCTATCACAAACGACTCATACTTACATCGATCACTCAACCAAGTGGGGATACATATTTGACTCAACCACCCAACCAAGTGGGATTACATATTTGATGTGACCTCAAAAGTCTACACATGAATGAATATGACAATTATTACATCCTAGGTCTCATCATGACCTTTACATCACAAATATGACATTAATAAACGAGACTAACATATTTTAATTGTAGCATAATTCAACAACCACAATTCCAACAATGTATTCTATTCTACAAGGCTAATGCTCCTCTTGAACCTGTGCTACCTATTCATTGTCAACAACAAATTCATCAAAGCATCTTCATCAATCAGATAAATATCAATGATAAAAGATAACTCAATACCATATCAACAAACTGTACCCGTCAACACCAAACCAAGAGAAATGAAATCATAGTTGTCAGTAGCATGTCAGAAGCTGATCTTGAATCTGTCCCACTGGCTTTCTATCATATAAAAACATATGCAACTTTCTGTAAGGAGACTTGCATATATACATGACTATATTTCATGAAACTCACGTGCAAAAAGAAACCTTCTGAATTTTTAGTTGTAGACTGAGCAGACTAGATTAACAAAAAAATGAGGTAGAGATAACTCCCATTTTATGTCTAAGATATTCAAATGCTTCTCTAGGAAGAGGTTTACTAATATATCATCAACTTGTTCTTTGCAGGGAACATAGTCCAATTTAACATTTTTCTCAAGCACTTCCTCTTGTAGAAAGTGATACTTAATTGGAGTATGCTTGGTCTTGGAGTGCATAACAGGATTTTTCGAAATACTAATAGCACATGTGTTATCACATAGGATGGAGAAGGGTGTAGAACATTTGATTTGTATATCTTGTAGTGTTTTCATCATCTAGAGAGGTTGTGCGCAACAATATGCAACAACTACATATTTTGTTTCCGTTGTAGATAAGGCAATGGAACTTTGTTTCTTGTTGAATCAAATACCAATTAGGGGCCCATGTAAAATGCACCTCCACTAGTGCTTTTCTGGTCATCAACATCTCCAACCCAATCTGCATCTATGTATGCATTAAGGGTAACATCTCAATCTTTAGGATACCATAGACTAAAGCCTTGGGTTCCTTGGAGATATTTGGATATTCTCTTTACTGACTGAAGATGGGATTCCTTTGGATTGGCTTGGAAATTTCCAACAATCCCAACTCCATGCATGATATCTGGTCTAGTAACTATTAGATAAAGAAGAATTCCAATCAAATACCTGTACTCTAGTTGGTTAACTATGGGAGAATCATCAATAGAATTGAGGCTACATCCTTGTCATCATGGGAATACATACATTTTTTTAGTCTTCCATCCCATACTTCTTGAGAATTTGCTTGAGATATTTTGTTTGTGAGAGAAAGATGTCTTCTTTTTCTTGTTGCATTTGTAGACCAAAAAAATAGGTTAGTTCCCCATGTAAAGGTATTTCAAATTCTTGTTTCATAACAAGAGCAAAGTTTTGACTCATAGATTCTTCATTACTGCCAAAGATGATATCATCAACATAAACAACAATAATTAGCAGTTTATCATCCTTAATTTTTGTGTACAAGTTGACGTCTACAGATCCTTTTGAGAAACCTTGTTGTTGAAGATATTTTTCAAGATGATAATACCATGAATGCAAAGCTTATTTGAGACCATATAAACCCTTTTTGAGTTTGCATACAAGGTTTTCATCATCCCTAAAAATGAATCCTTCTGGTTGTTCAATATATATTTCTTCTTCTAGATCTCCATTAAGGAAAGAATATTTTACATTCATTTGATAAACTTTTAAATGTCAAAAACTTGAAAATGCAAGAAACATTCTTATGGCTTCAATTATTGCCACTGGTGCAAATGTTTCCTCAAATTCTATAGCTTCTTGTTGAGCATATCCTTTACAAACAAGTCTAACTTTGTTGAATTGAGGCTTCTGCGAAAAATCTTCGAAAAGTCTCTCACAAAGTCTAACTTTGTTCCTAATGACCTCTCCATTTTCATTCAACTTATTTTTGAATATCCATTTTGTCCTAATAACATTTTATTATGAGGCCTTGGAACTAATTCCCAAGTATAATTATTATCAATTTGATCAAGTTCTTCATCCATGGCCTTAAATTAACATTCATCTTTACTTTGATTTAAATTTTATGGTTCAATGGTGGGTAATAAAGTTAGATAACTAGGAGATCCTACAAGGGTTCTTCTTGTTTGAACATACCTGGATATATCCTTTTCTTTTGATCATGTGTATTCTTCTGTTGCTTCATTAGTTTCTTATTCTATATCATTGTGATTTTTTGAAACATTCTTATGGCTTCAAGTCTGGCTACTGGTGCAAATGTTTCTTCAAAGTCTATACATTCTTGTTGAGCATAACCTTTACAAACAAGTCAAGATTTCTTCCTAATGACCTCTCCATTTTCATTCAACTTATTTCTTAATATCCATTTTGTCCCAATAAATTTTTTATCATTAGGCCTTGGAACCAATTCCCAAGTATCATTATTATCAATTTGATCAATTTCTTCATCCATGGCCTTAACTTAACATTCATATTTACTAGCTTGATTTACATTTTGTGGTTCAATTGTGGACAGTAAATTTAGATAACTAGGATATTCTACAAGGGTTCTTCTTGTTTTTACTCAAGATTCCTTTTCTCCTATAATTTGAGTTTCTAGATGATTATCTTGAACATACCTGGATGGAGCCTTTTCTTTGTGTGATGTGTCTTCTTCTGTTGCTTCATTACTTTATTCTTCTATATCATTGAGATTTGATGTGGGAAAGAATTCATCATCATAATCCTTTTTTGCTGATGTTACCTTTTTGGGATCTTTCCATGCTTCATCAATGCATTCAACAATTTTCCAAAGTATCTTATTGTAACATTTGTATCCTTTGCTTCTAAATGAGTACCCAAGAACTATTCCTTCATCTTCTCTAGCTTCAAACCCAAGTTTTTCAGCATTATTTCTTATGAAACATTTGCTTCCAAAAACCCTGAAATGATTTATAGTGGGAAGCTTACCATACCAAAGTTCATATGGAGTTTTATTCCTATTCACACAAACATGAGCCTTCTTGAGAATATTTACTGCAATATGTGCAGCTTCACCCCAGAAGGTGTCAGGTGTTCCAAACTCATCAAGCCTAGCACGAGCTATTTGTTGAACATTTCTATTCATTATTTTTGCACCGACAATTTGTTGAGGAGTTTTAGCTACAAAAAATTGTCTTTTTGTGCCATTTTTTCACAGAAATCAAAGAATTCATCTGATATGTATTCTTTTCCTCGGTCAGATCTGAGACATTTTATTTTAAGGTCTAATTCATTTTCAACTAATGCTTTGAAGACTTTAAATTTATCAAATGCTTCATCTTTTTGTTTCAATAAACCAAACTAGAACATTCTAGAAAAGTCAACAATGAATAAGATAATGTATTATTCTCCATAAGGTGACTTTTTCCTTAGTGGTCCACACAAATCAGCATGTATAAGTTTAGGAGGTTTACTTTATCATCCTTCTTGGAATTGAATTGAACTTTGGTTTTCTTACCAAATTAACATGACTTACATATGGTACTTTCTGGTAGGGTTATGTTGGGTACATCACGAATAGCTTTAATCCTGCTTGATTTGCTTATTTGAGAGAGGCTTAGATGTCCCAAACTTCTGTTCCACAACCAATTTTCCTCTGCCTTTCCTAGGTAACATCTTTCCTGGCCACCTTTCAATATATACAGATTGCTCAGGGTTATCGTTCCTTTTATTATGGTCTTTCATGTGTCACGTTCATGAACCACACATTCTTTTGATCAGAATACCACCTCATTTCCTTGGTCACACATTTGGCTAACAGTCAACAATTTATGCTTTAATCCATCAACATACGTAACATTTCCAACTTTAACTTTTTCTTTTAGAAAAACAAAAACTTTACCCTTAATGACAGTAGGTGAGCCATTTCCAAAAGTGATATTCTTTTCTTTCTCTAAAGCATTGAATACAATAAGTTTATCTATATCACCTATCATGTGTTTTGAGAATTTTCTATCAATGTACCATTGATTTTCTTGTCCTTTTGCAAGCAATGCTATGCCACAACTTTCAGACAGTAACTCCCTTTTCCATACCTTACAATTTGTTGATATTTGCTCTTTTTGAGATGTTGGCTCTAATTTTATCCTCCATTCAAATTCTTCATGTCCAAAGTTATTGCAAAATGAGCATTCAATTTCATCTTTAAGAGGTGATAAGTTATTATAGGTGTTCTTATTGACTCTTGTCTCATTCCTTTGTTTTCTTGCTTCTCTAGTCATGAAGGTTTTGTATGCAACACATTGAGCAGCCTTATGACCAAAATTATGAAATGAGAAACATTGTCCATTAAAGAGGAAATTTTTGTGATCATAGAATCTTTTGGTGTTGTTTAGCTTTTAACTAGTTCTTTTGTTGTTGTTCATCCTTGGATTAGAGTGAACATGATTTACCTATGGAATTCCTTTATTATTTTCCTGAGTACTGAAGCTTTGCTCACTGGTTTTTGATACATTTAGATAGCTTCTGGTGGTGGCTGAAGACTTTTCTATTTGGGATGTTTCTCCAGTGTATCCAAGACCTGTCTTCATAAGAGGAGAGCATTGTACCTTTAAAATTTCATCTAAGGTTTTAAATCCTTTATAAAATCTAAGATTCATAGTGTTTATTTTCTCAAGTTCCTTTCTTAGACTTACTAATTCACATTCTGACTTCTCATTATGGTTTTCCTTTTCTATGAGTTGATGCTTCAATGTATCTATGGCTACTTTGTTTTCTTCCAAGTAAATTTTGAGTTGAGTAATTTCTTCAAAGAAATCCTCTAATTTCTTTGAAAAAGAAGGTAATTTCTTTTTCCTCTAAAGCATCCACAAATTTATCATTAGACTCATTAGTATTTTTCTCAAAGTCCATATGTAATTTAAGATCTTGATTAGATTCTGCTTCTTCACTATTTGACAAGCCATCACTATCGTCATGAGTATAATAACTTCTTCTATTGTCAAGCCATATCCTATTAGCTTTTGCAATATCCTTCCCTTTTTCATGATTGTCTTTATTAGGACATTTAGCAGCATAATAACCAACACTACCACAAGAAAAAGATTTGAAGGGAAGCTTACCTCTGAACCTTCTGCAGCCCAGTTGAAGTTTCTTTACAAAGTTCACCTCATCTTCTTCTGATATATATCCTGGTTCCTTGTGTTCTTCCTTTTCTTTAGCTTTTGTAGATGATTTAAATGCAACTTCTCTGACTTCTAAGGGACCCCATTTCCTCATTTAAAAAGTATGTCGAATCCCGCAAATTTTGTTGAAAATAATACTGAGAGGGGGGTGAATCAGTATTATCGGATCAATAATTTAATTTTCAAAACTGATTTGTATAAACTACTTCAGCTCAGTGAACTAGCGTGTATATGCAACTATACTTAATGAAACCAGTGTATATGCATAGATGTTTTGGTTTACCCAAATTATCATGTAGTGATCTTTAATCAGTATATCAGAAAATTCATTAGATAATGTAGTAAGAGAAGAATAAAGCATCACACATAAGAAACACACATAAACACCAAGATATAAGGTGGAAACCCAATGTGGGTGAAAACCACCTGTTGCAATCATCTTTGTCCTTTTTTAATAATAAGAAAGTTATGTTTACAATTTTGGTACTGGTGCAACCTTATACTAGCACACAGGCTTCTACCTGCAGAAGGCTACAACCTTCTCTCGTTCTCCAGCTTCTACTGGATGGGAGCTACAACTCCCTAGGTCTTGTACTAGTTGTTATGCTTACTAGTCCATAGGTGCCAACCTACAGAAGGCTACAACCTTCTCCTTTCTTCGAGGGACCACGTTTCATAAATTTTCAGATTGGATCCATCAACAACATCATTCAATCATCAAATATATCTGCATCAACCAATATCCTATTGAACCAACCAAATCAATCAATCACTTTGACAACCCATCAATCTAATCTTTCAGAACGCTGTCACAAAAGTACAGTAACCAGAACCCAAGCTAGAACCCAGAACTCTACAACAACAAACGGCAACAACTAAAACATATATTATAGGTGTTGGAAATAATACTGAGAGGGGGGGTGAATCAGTATTATCAAATTCTTTTTAGCAAATCTTCCTTATTTATACTTTGAATTATTTCAGCATATCAGTACCATAAAAATAATGAGCATGAACAAGAAAAACACCAAAGAACACCAGATGTAAGGTGGAAACCGAACGTGGGTGAAAACCACCTGTTGCAATATGTCTCTATCTTCTTTCAAATTAGAAACTTCTTTTACAATGATTTTGTACTGGTGCAGTCCTTTACCAGTATGCAGGCTGCAACCTGCAGAGAGCTACAACTCTCTCTCGTTTTCCAGTCTTTCCTGGAAGGGAGCTACAACCCCCTACTTCTTTTCATAAAGCATCAAATGATCATCAAGTACATATAAGTTACAGTCCACTACAGTTATCAGATCAGCAATAACAGAACTAACCCAGAACACCTTATCAATAGAAAAATTCAATCAATAGAAGATCTTAAGACAGATATGCAGTTTTCCCTTCTGTGGCCTGCGTCGCTACGCACTTCACCTTCTGCTTCCCTACGTATATCCGCAGAGATCCTTCTGTCGCACTGCGTGTCCACGCACTGTTCCTTCAACCGCACTGCGTACTGTTACTGCAGGTACGCACCCAGAGACACTATCGCGCCGCGTACTGTTACTGCAGGTACGCACCCAGATATACTATCGCGCCGCGTACTTTTACTGTGCGTACGCACCTGAACCTTCGTCGCCCTGCGTACCCACGCAGTTCTCCTTCTTCTGCTCTGCGTACCCACGCAGCTCTCCTATTTCTGCTCTGCGTACCCACGCAGATCTTCTGTTTCTGCTCTGCGTACCCACGCAGCTCTCCTATTAAACACCTGCGTACTTCTGATTAGGGCCGAATAAACAGTGCACCAGAGTGTCACAGATGCTCAGATGCCCAGATCTGATCATGCGCTCGAGAGATCACCCTTCACAGATTCGCTTTCAACTTCATATAGATCAAACTTTTAAGACCATAACCCAATATTTCAGATCTTAAGATATTCAATTGCAAAAGATACTTAGCCATGTGATCTCCTTTGCTTTATATAGGCAACCTCCTCCTAAAATCATGGATCAATACCACGAGCCAAAACCATAGTAACACAAATACTGTCGGCTAGTTAAACATAAGAAACCCCACGTGTGCTTTTCTCTGCCTTGAAATGTGTGCACTGGGGGTATGCACCTCCTGGACGACTGATTTGCGTATCAGGCCGCGGTCCCTTCACGGTGTACCTGCGGGTATGCACTTTCTGAACTGATCTCCTGCGTACTTCTTAATTTTCAATATATTGAGAGCCTTGCCATGGGTGTTGCCATCAAGTACAACATCTGTAACATATAGCCATACCAGAAACATAATGCCAACAATCTCCCCCTTTGGACTTGATGGCAACCTCAAAAACTTCAGCTTCATTCTCCCCCTTTGACATCAAGGGCAAAGGGTTATGCTCCCCCTAAGAACATGCTCCCCCTGAATATGAACCAGATCTGCAACGAAGAACCATAATCCACCATGAAAGACATAGAGACATATTGCAGCTACTTCCCTGATCTCCTTCTGAACATCCTCCATAATGCCAACATTGCATTATATGCTCCCCCTGAACCTGTGCCATCAATCTTCAACCAATCAGCCACCCAACACATGTACGCATATACCCCAGATGAACCATGCGTACAACCATCAATCAGAAGAGTTTCAACAATAAGATGATGCATCAACAACCCCCAGCTTTTGCCTGAGGTATTCAAAAGTCTCCCTGGACAATGGTTTGGTGAAAATATCAGCAACTTGTTCCTTAGAAGGAACATACTCCAACTTGACTTTCTCTTCAAGCACTTGTTCCCGGAGAAAATGATACTTGATTGGTATGTGCTTGGTTTTTGAATGCATGACAGGATTCTTTGAGATGCTGATTGCACTTGTGTTATCACATAAGATGGGGATAGGAGGTGTACAAGTGATTTGAAAATCCTGCAAAGTCTGCATCATCCAAAGGAGTTGAGTGCAACAAGATGCAGCAGCAACATATTCTGCTTCAGCTGTAGACAAAGCAATCGAACTCTATTTCTTGCTGAACCAAGATACCAGTCTGGAACCCATAAAGAATGCACCACCACTTGTGCTTTTCCTGTCATCCACGCTTCCGGCCCAATCTGCATCTGTATAAGCATGAAGTGTGAGATCTGTATCTCTAGGATACCATAAGCCATAATTTTGAGTCCCTTGAAGATATTTGAAAATTCTCTTCACTGCCTGAAGATGAGTCTCCTTCGGATTTGCCTGAAATCTTCCAACTATTCCAACTGCATGCATGATGTCCGGTCGGGTACCTGTCAAATAAAGTAAACTTCCAATCATAGATCTGTAGGTTGGTTGATGTACTGCTGCAGATTCATCATTTGCACTGAGGCTACATCCTGTGATCATGGGAGTACATACTGGTTTTGCATCTTCCATGCCATATTTCTTCAAAATCTGTTTGAGATACTTGGTTTGAGATAAAAAGATTCCTCCTTCTTTTTGTTGGATTTGCAAACCAAGGAAATATGTCAGTTCTCCTAGCAAGGACATTTCAAATTCTTGCTGCATGACCAAGGCAAAGCTTTGACTCATAGCTTCTTCATTGCTGCCAAAAATAATGTCATCTACATACACAAGAAGTATTAGCAATTTGTCATTTTCAACTTTTATATAAAGATTGCTATCTGCTGATCCTTTTGAAAAACCTTGTTGATGAAGATATTTGTCCAAATGGTAGTACCAAGCTCTTGGAGCTTGTTTGAGGCCATAGAGAGCCTTTTAAAATCTACATACAAGATTTGGATCATTTCCAAGAATGAACCCATCTGGCTGCTCAATGTATACTTCTTCTTCCAAGTCTCCATTCAGAAAGGTTGATTTCACGTCCATTTGAAATACTTTGAAGTTTTGAAAACTTGAGAGAGCAAGGAACATTCGAATGGCCTCAAGTCTTGCAACAGGAGCAAAGGTTTCTTCAAAGTCTATTCCTTCTTGCTGCGCATACCCTTTACAAACAAGTCTGGCCTTGTTTCTAATTACTTCTCCATTTTCATTCAATTTATTTTTGAAGACCAATTTTGTTCCGATAACATTCTTATCCTTTGGTCTAGGAACCAACTCCCAAGTGTTGTTCTTTTCGATCTGCTCAAGTTCTTCATCCATTGCTTTCACCCAACATTCATCTTTGCATGCCTCTTTCACATTTTGTGGTTCAGTAGAGGAGAGTAATGCCAAATAGCTTGAAGCTTCTGCAATTGTTCTTCTTGTTTCTACACCTGCTTCTTTCTGTCCCATAATCTGAGATTCTGGATGATTCTTCTGAACATATCTGGATGGAGTCTTTTCTTCTATTCTTGTTTGCTCCTCTGGTTCTTCTTGAGGTTCTTCTTGAGGTTCTTCTTCATCATCATTCTGTCGTTGAGGGTAGCCTTCATCTTCTCCGATGTCTTCATGATGTACTTGCCTATGAATGTATCCCTTCTAATCAACCACTACATCAATGCTGTCAACAATTCTGCCAAGTCTTTTATTGTAGCATTTGTATGCTTCGCTATGTGGAGAGTAACAAAGAAGAATGCCTTCATCTGCTCTAGGTTCAAGTTTGCCAAGCTGCTCATCAGTATTCTTGATATAGCATTTGCTCCCAAAGATTTTGAAGTGTTTTACCGAAGGAGTCCTACCACTCCAGAGCTCATGAGGAGTTTGAGTGTTGTTCACCCGGACATTTGTTTTGTTGAGAATAACGACCGCAGCATGTGCAGCTTCACCCCAGAAAGTTGCGAGAGTTCCTGACTCATCAAGCATAGCACGAGCCATTTGTTGGACTGTTCTGTTCATTCTTTCCACAACTCCATTTTGCTGAGGAGTTCTAGCTGTAGAGAATTCTCTTCTTATCCCATGTTCTTCACAGAAATCGAAAAATTCATTTGAGGTAAATTCCCCACCTCTGTCGGATCTGAGGCACTTAATTTTGTGACCTGATTCATTTTCAACCAAGGCTTTGAAGGATTTGAATTTTTCGAATGCTTCATCTTTGTGCTTCATAAGTCCTAGCCAGACAAACCTGGAGAAATCGTCAATGAATAATATCAAGTATTCTTCTCCTCGAGGTGTTCTTTTCCTAAATGGACCGCATGTATCTGTATGTACTAGCTCAAGAGGCATGCTAGCTGATCCTTCCTTCTCTGGAAAGTTAGTTCTGGTTTGTTTTCCAAACTGACATGATTTGCATATGGTGTTGTCAGGAATTTTGATATCTGGAAGATCGCGAACTGCCTGATATTTGCATGCTTTCCTTATTTGTGAAAAGCTTAGATGTCCCAACCTCCGATGCCATAACCAGTGCTCATCATCCTTGCTTAGATAGCATTGTTGTTGTCCTTCTTCAAATATGTACAGATTATTTGGAGTTCTTTTGCCTTTGATCACTGTTTTACCTGTATCAAGATCACGAACAAGACATCCATTTGATCTGAATATAACCTCGGTTCTTTGATCACACATCTGGCTGACACTTAGAAGATTATGCTTCAATCCATCAACATACAAAACATTTCCAGCCTTGACCTTTTCTTTTAACTGAGCAATGCCTTTTCCTTTTATAGTTGCAGGAGTATCATTTCCAAAAGAAACTTTCTTTCCTTTTTCTAGAGCAGAATATGACTCAAGTTTTTCTTTATCACCTGTCATATGCTTCGAACATCCACTGTCAATGTACCATAGATTTTCCTGTCCCTCTGCATAAAATTCTATCCCACATCTTTCTGTTTGTGGTTCCTTTATTCTCCATGTTTTGGTGCTTGAGGCTTGTTCCTTTTTCTGCTGAAACCTGCTCCTGCATTCAGAATCTTCATGCCCAAAGTTATTGCAAATAGAACATTCAACTTCATTTTCAAGAACCGAAAAGTTGTTATAGGTCCTTTTTGTAATCCCGGTCATACTTCTTTGTTTTTGAGCTTCTCTAGTCATGATCGTTTTATATGCAACACATTGAGCTGCTTTGTGACCAAAGTTATGGCAAGAAAAGCATTGTCCATTGAAGAAACTTCTGCGGTTATCAAATCTACTAGCCAATTGATTGTAATTTCTATTGTCATCCATTCTTGAACCAAATTGAGAAGATTTTACCTGTGGCTGGTTGTAGCTTTTGTTCACCCTTAAGATGGATTGCCCCTGATAGTTTCTGTTTGCAATTCGTCCCTGCTTTACCTGATGGTCTTCATTGTGCTTTTGCTCATTTCTTCTTGCTGCATCAAGATAACTTTTTGAGGTGGATGCTTGAGAAGTTTCTCCATTATAGCCCAGACCTGTCTTGTTTAGTGGAGACCGCTGCACATTGATAATCTCATCCAAAGTTTCAGATCCTTTGACAAACTTAAGATTAATAGCTTTTGTTTTCTCAATCTCTTTTCTAAGACCAACAATTTCACCTTCTAATTTTTCAAGATGTTTTTCCTTTTCATCAATTTGAAATTGTAGAGTATCAATGATCATATTCTTTTCTTCTATACATCTCTTGAGTCTAGTAATTTCTTCATAAAGGTTATCCACATCTATAGCATCCATATAATCATCATCTTCAAATGCCATTAACAATTTATATTCATTACCTCGTTCATCTTCATCACTGTTTGATAGACCATCACTATCTTCATGAGTGTAGTAGCTTTTCTTATTTGCACTCCGTTTCTTGTTCCATCTAGCAGGTTCCTTTCCTTTATCCTTATAAGGACATTTTGCAGCATAATGACCTACTCTTCCACAAGCAAAGCATTTAAAAGGTAACTTACCTCTGAACCTTCCAGAACCCCTTTGAAGATTTCTGACAAAATTTGATTCTTCTTCTTCTTCTTCTGGGACGTGGCTTGCTTCATAATAATCTCCTTTGCCTGACGCCTTGAAAGCAGCTTCTCTTCTGTCTGATGGACCTTCCTTTCTCATTTCATAAGCAGTTAGAATTCCATGTAGCTGAGACATAGTAAGAATTCGTAGATTTTCCTTTTCTTCTATTGCAGATACTTTAGATTCAAACTTGGGGGACAATGATCTTAGGACCTTTTCAACCACAATAGCCTCTTTTATTTCTTCACCCAAAATTTTCATACAATTAACAATCTCATCTACCCGAAGAAAATAGTTAGCCACACTTTCATCATTATACATCCTGAGATTCTCATACTGAATCCTGAGAGTTTGAAGTTTAGCATGTTTTACCTGTTCATCTCCTTCGTAGCTCAAGAAAATCTTGTCCCATATTTCTTTTGCGGATTTATATTGCATAACCTTTACAAATTCTGTTTGAGATAGGCATCCCAACAAAGTATTGACTGCTTTAGCATTTGTTTCATATTTCTTCTTTTCGGCCGCATCTGTAGGAGTAGCTGAAGGAAAAGCGTAGCCCATATCTATGATATCCCAAACTTCTGTACCAAGAGATTGAAGATAGGTAGTAACTCTTACCTTCCAATAATTGAAGTTTGTCCCATCAAAAATTGGTGGCCTGATTGATGCTTCCCTCTCGTAGTTTCTCATGATGAATGATCTTCCTTCAAGCAATCAAGCTTCTCCGAAGGACCTGCTCTGATACCAATTGTTGGAAATAATACTGAGAGGGGGGGTGAATCAGTATTATCAAATTCTTTTTAGCAAATCTTCCTTATTTATACTTTGAATTATTTCAGCATATCAGTACCATAAAAATAATGAGCATGAACAAGAAAAACACCAAAGAACACCATATGTAAGGTGGAAACCCAATGTGGGTGAAAACCACCTGCTGCAATATGTCTCTATCTTCTTTCAAATTAGAAACTTCTTTTACAATGATTTTGTACTGGTGCAGTCCTTTACTAGTACGCAGGCTGCAACCTGCAGAGAGCTACAACTCTCTCTCATTTTCCAGTCTTTCCTGGAAGGGAGCTACAACCCCCTACTTCTTTTCATAAAGCATCAAATGATCATCAAGTACATATAAGTTACAGTCCACTATAGTTATCAGATCAGCAATAACAGAACTAACCCAGAACACCTTATCAACAGAAAAATTCAATCAACAGAAGATCTTAAGACAGATACGCAGTTTTCCCTTCTGTGGCCTGCGTCGCTACGCACTTCACCTTCTGCTTCCCTGCGTATATCCGCAGAGATCCTTCTGCCGCACTGCGTGTCCACGCACTGTTCCTTCAACCGCACTGCGTACTGTTACTACAGGTACGCACCCAGAGACACTATCGCGCCGCGTACTGTTACTGCAGGTACGCACCCAGATATACTATCGCGTTGCGTACTTTTACTGTGCGTACGCACCTGAACCTTCATCACCCTGCGTACCCACGCAGTTCTCCTTCTTCTGCTCTGCGTACACACGCAGCTCTCCTATTTCTGCTCTGCGTACCCACACAGATCTTCTGTTTCTGCTCTGCGTACCCACGCAGCTCTCCTGTTAAACACCTGCGTACTTCTGATTAGGGCCGAATAGACAGTGCACCAGAGTGTCACAGATGCTCAGATGCCCAGATCTGATCATGCGCTCGAGAGATCACCCTTCACAGATTCGCTTTCAACTTCATATAGATCAAATTTTTAAGACCATAACCCAATATTTCAGATCTTAAGATATTCAATTGCAAAATATACTTAGCCAAGTGATCTCCTTTGCTTTATATAGGCAAGCTCCTCCTAAAATCATGGATCAATACCACGAGCCAAAACCATAGTAACACAAATACCGTCGGCTAGTTAAACATAAGAAACCCCACGTGTGATTTTCTTTGCCTTGAAATGTGTGCACTGGGGGTACGCACCTCCTGGACGGCTGATCTGTGTATCAGGCCGCGGTCCCTTCACGGTGTACCTGTGGGTACACACTTTATGAACTGATCTCCTGCGTACTTCTTAATTTTAAATATATTGAGAGCCTTGCCATGGGTGTTGCCATCAAGTACAACATCTGTAACATATAGCCATACCAGAAACATAATGCCAACAATAAGGTATACGCTACTTTCTTGTGCCGAACCTGTGTGTATACGTGCTTTTCTCAAAGTCAACCAACGTATACCTATGCAAATATTAATTCATAATTCTGCAGCTATACCAGACTTCAGTTATACCAAGATCATATCATTTATAGAATAATATATGTGTCAGTATGCAGATCTAGAATATTCATGACAAAAAACACATAATGATAGTTCACTTTATACCTTAAGGTCTTGGTCCATCATTAGACCTTATCCTCCATCAACTGTTAAGGTTCCTCCTTGGTTCAGATCCAACAATGCACCATAACCCAATAACCTGCATACTAGATTTCACTCTTCATCAGATGTTCAATGCTTGAGTGACCTGGCCTAATGATCATCTCCTCCTCTTATAGTTTTAGGCCTTTCTCAATACCATGGACTAAAACCACTTAGGACCAATACCTTGGATCAAATACCTACAGTCAATACCTCAGATCAAATACCATGGACCAAATACTTCAGACCAAAACTCATTTTTCCAAGGTATACATGCTTTTCTTTCTATGAAAGTGTGTGTTTACATTATAGACATATTTTTTTTTGTTAACCTGCGTGTATACGTGGCTTGGTCAGGGTGAACCTGCATATACCTCTCTTTCTTTATTCTGTGAAGATTGGTCTATCATTCTTTGTTGTTTTCCTGGTATATTGTGATCTTTCATCTGAGTGAGTTGCCTTCTGAACTAATTCCTTGAAGCTTCCCTGCATTTCATCACATTCTGTCACATCTGATATCTCTTTTGTAGATTCATCTAGTTACCATATACAAGCATCAAGTACAACACATACATCATAATGCCAACAATCTCCCCCTTTGGACTTGATGGCAACAACAACCACACCAAGTCATTCTCCCCCTTTGACATCAAGGGCAAAGGGTCATGATGAATTTTCTGATATGCTAAAGTGTGTTGATTAAGCTCCCCTAATCGAGTCCATGCTCCCCTTGTGCGTAAGTAAAGTCTGCAAAAAGATGTTCTAAAATAAGAACATGACTCTATACATGCATCGCAAATGACCTTCCTATCACCAATGACTCATACATACATCCATCTCCCAACCAAGTGGGGATATACCAAATTTGACTCATCCACCCAACCAAGTGCTGATATATCAATTATTTATACATGATCAGCAACGATGTTCTCCCCCTAAACCTGTTCCGCCTAAGACAAAATCTGCACCAAGATCTTCTAAGATCATGCCAACAATGCATTATTAGGAGCATATGCTCCCCCTAAATCTGTGTCAGATGTTCACTGTTAGATCTGATTATTTCATATATCAGAAGAGTTATCAAGGCATCATCATCAAACAGATATATATCAAGTTATCAACAACTTATGAGGGCCAAAATATTTCCACATGTCATCAACATACTGTAACCATCATCAAGCATAACAGATAATTCACTGAACCATATCAGACCCCTTTCTCCTGAGTTTGGCCCACTGCTTTTCTTCAAACCAACATATACGCGATTGTACCCACATAAACCAATGTATATACGTGACTACACTTCATGAAACTCGCGTATAACTACATTTCTCTGAAGAAGATAGGATTTAACAGTAGGATGATGCAATAACTACTCCGAGATTTTGTTTGAGATATTGAAATGTCTCTCTAGGCAGTGGTTTAGTGAATATATCAACAACCTATTATTTGGAGGGAACATACTCCAATTTGACCTTCTCTTCCAGCACTTGTTCATGTAGAAAATAATATTTTATGGGTATGTGCTTGGTCTTGGAGTGCATGACTAGATCCTTTGAAATACTTATGGCACTTGTATTATGACATAGAATGGAGATGGGTGGAGTACATGTGATCTGAATGTCCTACAAGGTTTGCATCATCCAAAGTAGTAGTGTGCAACAAGATGCAGCAGCCCCGTACTTTGCTTCAGCTATAGATAATGCAATTGAACTTTGTTTCTTGGTAAACCAAGACACTAACTTGGAACCCATATAGAATGCACCACCACTAGGGATTTTTCTATCATCAACAATTCCTACCCAATCCGCATCTATATATGTATGAAGTGTAAGATCTGTATCTCTAGCATACCATAAACCAAATTTCTAGGTTCCTTGAAGATATTTGAAAATCCTTTTGACTGCCTGAAGGTGAGTTTCCTTAGGATTTCTTGGAATCTTCCAAATATTCCCACTACATGCATGATGTCCAGTCAGGTACCTGTTCGATAAAGCAGACTACCAATCATGGATCTATAAGTTGGTTGATGTACTATTGTTGATTCATCATTTGAGCTAAGACTACATCCTATTACTATTGCAGTACATACTGGTTTAGAGTCGTCCATGTTGTACTTTATCAAGATCTATTTGAGATATTTGTCCTGTGAGAAGAAAATACCATCTTTATTCTGCTGAACTTGCAGACCAAGAAAGTAGGTGAGCTCACCAAGCAAGGATATTTCAAATTCCTGATGCATTACTGAGGAAAAATTTTGACTCATGGATTCTTCATTGCTACCAAAAATGATATCATCAACATACGCAACAATTATTACCAATTTATCAGTGTCCATCTTTGTATATAGATTGTTATCTGCTGACCCCTTTGAAAAACCTTGTTGGTGGAGATATTTGTTAAGATGGTAATACCATGCTCTTGGAGCCTATTTTAGATGATAGAGAGATTTTTTGAGTTTGCATACAAGTTTTGTATCATTTCCAAGAATGAATCCTTCTGGTTTTTCAATATAGACTTCTTCTTCTAAGTCTCCATTAAGAAAGGGAGATATTACATCCATTTGGTATACTTTGAATTTCTGAAAACTAGAAAGAGCAATAGGCATTCTTATGGCTTCAAGTCTAGCAACAAGTGTAAAAGTTTCTTGAAAATCTATACCTTCTTGTTGAGCATATCCTTTGCAAACAAGTCTGACCTTGTTTCTAATAACTTCTCCATTTTCGTTCAACTTGTTTTTGAATATCCATTTAGTTCCTATGATATTCTTATCATGAGGTCTAGGAACTAATTCCCAAGTATTATTCCTTGACCAAACATTCATCTCTGCATGATTCATTCACATTTTGAGGTTCAGTGGAGGATAGTAATGCTAGATAGCTTGAGGTTTCAGCAATAGTTCTTCTTGTCTGCACACCTGCCCCCTTTTCCCCAAAAATTTGAGTTTCTGGGTGATTTTTCTGAACATACCTGGACGGAGTCTTTTCTTCTATCGTTATCTCTTCTTCCAGTGCTTCATTAGTTTCTTCTTCAGAACCAGTGTGATTTGATGTGGCAAAATGATCCTCATCTTCTTCATTGTCATGATCTTCGGTTTTTATCTACTTTAGATTTTTGCATGCTTCATCAACTACAACATCAATACTTTCAATAATTTTCCCAAGTCTTTTGTTATAACATTTATATCCTTTACTTTGGGAAGAGTAGCCAAGAAGAATGGCTTCATATGCTCTAGCTTCAAACTTACCAAGTTTTTCATCAGTCCTTTTGATGTAACACTTGCTTCCAAAAATTTGAAGTACTTTACCATATGAGTTTTACCATACCAAAGTTCATGTGGAGTTTGAGTGCTATTTACCTAAACATTTACTTGGTTCAGAATAGTGATGACGGTGAATGTAGCTTCACTCCAGAAGGTTGCAAGAGTTCCAGATTCATCTAGCATAGCACGAGACATTTGTTGAATAGTTATTTTCATCCTTTCTACCACTCCATTTTGCTGAGGAATCCTTGTGGTGGAGAACTGCCTTTTTATTCCATGTTGTTCACAGAAGTCAAAGAATTCATTCGAGGTAAATCCCCCTCCTTAATTAGATCTAAGGCATTTGATTTGTGATCTGATTCATTTTCAATCAAAGATTTGAAGGCTTTGAACTTTTTAAATGCTTCATCTTTATGCTTTAGAAGACCTATCCAACACATTTTGGAAAAATCATCAATGAACAATATAAAGTATTCTTCTCCACAAGGTGATTTTTTCCTTGATGGTCCACATAAATCAATATGAACAAGTTCGAGTGTCTTTCCAACTGATCCTTCCTTTTTGATGAATTGAGATCTGGTTTGCTTATCGAATTGACATAATTTGCATATAGTATTTTCAGGAATGTTGATATCTAGAAGATCTCGAATAGCCTGGAATCTCCATGCTTTTCTTATTTGAGAAAAGATTAGATGTCCCAATGTTCTGTGCCATAGCTAGTTTTCATCATTTTTTCTTAGATAACACTGTTGTTGTCCTCCCTTGAGTATGTATAAGTTTTTTGGAGTTCTTTTACCTTTAATCACTATTTCTCCTGTATCAAGCTCACAAACAACACATCCATTTGTTCGAAACACTACTTCATTTCCTTGATCACACATTTGACTCATACTCAATAGGTTATGTTTTAAGCCATCAACATACGTAACATTTCCAGCTTTAACTTTTTCTTCAAGAAAACAGAGCCTTTACCTTTTATGACAGTAGGAGTGTTCTTCCCAAATGAGACACTCTTTTCTTTTTCTAAGGCATTATATGGGTGTAGTTTTTCACTGTCACCTATCATGTGTTTTGAGCATCCACTGTCGATGTACCATTGGTTTTCTTGTCCTTCTACATATAAGGCTATACCACATCTTTTTGTTTGTGGTTCTTTCTTTCTCCATATTTTGCGATTCAATTGAGTTTTCTCCTTTTGAGATATTTGCCTAAATTTGCTCCAACATTCAGATTCTTCATGGCCAAAGTTGTTATAGATTGAGCATTCTATTTCATTTTCAAGTAGAGAAAAGTTATTATAGGAACTTTTCTTGATCCTTCTCACATTCCTTTGATTTCATGCTTCTCTAGTCATGATGGTTTTGTAAGCAACACATTGAGCAGCTTTGTGTCCAAAATCATGACATGAGAAACATTGACCACTAAACAAGTTCCTGCGATTATTGAATCTATTGACCTGGTGATTGTAGTTTCTAGTGACATTCATCTTTGAAGCAAATTGAGTATGATTTACCTATGGTTGGTTGTGGCTTCTGCTCATCCTTGAAGTAAATTGAGCCCAGTTTACCTGGTGATCTGCTTTATGCCTTTGCTGATGATTGTCAAACTATTCACTTCTCCTTGCTGCATCAAGATAACTTTTAGTGGAGGTTGATGGCTTCAATGATTGAGATGCTTCTTCAGTATATCCAAGACCTGTCTTTATCAGAGGAGAACGTTGCACTTTGATAACTTCATTTAAGTTTTCTGATCCTTTATCAAATCTAAGATTGAGAGCTTTTGTTTTCTCAAGATCCTTTCTTAGACCCACAATTTCACATTCTAGTTTTTCATTGTCTTTTTCTCTTTCAACAAGTTGGTATGTCAAGGTATCTATAATCATATTCTTTTGTTCTAAACAGATTTTAAGTTGAGTGATTTCTTCATATAGGCCACCTTCATCTAAAGCATCCAAAAAATCATCATCTTCCTAAGCCATCAGAAGTCTATAGTCATTACTATTTTCATCTTCATCACTATTTGATAAACCATCATTATCTTCATGAGTATAGTAGCTCCTTTTACTTACACATTGTTTTCTATTCCATTTTGCAGATTCCTTCCCTTTATCATATTTATCTTTATGAGGACATTTGGCAGCATAATGACTGACTCTACCACGGGAAAAACATTTGAAAGGTAATTTACCTCTGAACCTTTCGGAACCCCATTGAAGGTTCTTGACAAATTTTGCTTCTTCTTCTCCCTCTGAAATATGTCCTGATTCATTGAGTTCTTCTTTTCCTTTTGCTGAAGCTTTAAATGTGGTTTCTCTCATATCTCATGGACCTCCTTTGCTCATCTCAAAGGCAGATAAGATTCCGTGAAGCTGTATCATAGTAATATTCTATAGATCATGCTTTTCTTCTATGGAAGATGCTTTTGGTTCAAATTCAGCAGACAAGGATCTTAAGACTTTTTCAACTAAGGTAACTTCCTTTATTTCTTCACCCAGATTCATCATGCAAATAATAATCTCATCTATACGCAAGAAGTAACTAGCTATACTTTCATCATTGTGCATCTTGAGAGTTTCATATTGAATTCTGAGAGCTTGTAGTTTAGCACATTGTACCTATGAGTCTCCTTTGTAGCTTAGAATGATTTTGTCCCATATTTCTTTGGTTGATTTGAGCTGCATAACTTTGACAAACTCTAACTATGACAGACTTCCTAATAATGTATTGATAGCCTTGGCATTGGTTTCATATTTATTTTTACCTGTCGTAGCTGTAGGAATTGCTGATGGAAATATATATCCTCCTTCCACGATTTCCCAGACATTTCTTCCAAGAGATTGAAGATAGGTTGTGGTTCTTACCTTCTAATAAACGAAGTTTCTCCCATCAAAGATTGGTGGTCTGATGGATCCCCTGCTTTCTTGACTACTCATGATGATGGATCTACCTTCAAGCAATCAAGCTTCTTCTGAAGGGCCTGCTCCGATACCAATTGTTGGAAATAATACTGAGGGGGGGGGGGGGGGGCTGAATCAGTATTATCAGATCAATAATTTAATTTTCAAAATTGATTTGTATACGCTACTTTAGCTCAATGTACTAGCGTGTATGTGAAACTATACTTAATGAAACCAGCGTATATGCAGAGATCTTTTGATTTACCTAAATTATCATGTAGTGAACTTTAATAAGTATATCATCAAATTCATTAGACAATGTAGTCAGAGCAAAATAAAGCATCACACATAAGAAACACACATAAACACTAGGATATAAGGTGGAAACCCAATGTGGGTGAAAAACACATGTTGCAATTGTCTCTGTCTTGTTTTAATAATAATAAAATTCTGTTTACAATTTTGGTACTAGTGTAACCTTATACCAGTACACAGGCTTCTACCTGCAGAATGCTACAACCTTCTCTCGTTCTCCAGCTTCCACTGGAAGGGAGCTACAACCCCCTAGCCCTTGTACTAGCTAATATGTTTACTAGTACGTAGGTGCTGGCCTATAGAAGGTTACAACCTTCTCCTTTCTTCCACAGACAATGTTTCATAAAGTTTCAGACTGGATCCATCAACAACATCATTCCATCATCAAATATATCAGCATCAACCAATCTCCTATTGAACCAACCAAATCAATCAATCAATTTGACAACCCATCAATCTCATCTTTTAAAATGTTGTCACCAGAATACAGTAACTAGAACCCAAGCCAGAACCCAGAACTCTGCAACAACAAAAAATAACAACTAAAACATAAATGATAAGGTATACACTACTTTCTTGTGCTGAACCTGCGTGTATACATTCTTTTCTCAAATTCAACTAGCGTATACATCTGCAACTATTAATTCATAATTTTGTAGCTATACCAGACTCCAGTTATACCCAGATCATATCATTTATATAATAATATATGCATCAGTATTCAGATCTAGAATATTCATGAGAAAAAACACATAATGATAGTTCACTTTACGCCTTAAGATCCCGATCCATCATTAGATCTTATCCTCCATCAACTATTAAGGTTCCTCCTTGGTTCAGATCTAGCAATGCACCATAGCCCAATTACCTGCATACTAGATCTCATTGTTCATCAGATATTCAATGCTTGAGTGACCTGGCCTAATGATCATCTCCTCCTTTTATAGTTTTAGGCCTTTCTCAACACCATGGACCAAAACCACTTAGGACCAATACATTGGATCAAATACCTAGGGTGAATACCTTGGATCAAATACCATGGACCAGTACCATGGATCAAAATATCATGGACCAAATACTTCAGACCAAATATTAGTTTTCCAAGGTATACGTGCTTTCCTTTCTATGAAAGTGCGTGTGTATGTTATACAAACCTTTTGTTCTGTTAACCTACATGTACACATGACTTGGTCAATGTTGGACCTGTGTATACCTCTCTTTCTTTATTTTGTGAAGACTGATCTGTCATTCTTTGCTGTTTTCCTGGTATACTGTGATCTTTCATCTGAGTGAGTTGCCTTCTGAATAGATTCCTTGGACCTGCCTTGCATTTCATCACATCTGAAGTTGCCCTGCATTTCATCACATTCTGTCACATCTGATATCTATTTTGTAGATTCATCTAGTTACCATATACAAGTGAGTTGTCCTGCTACAAGTGGGTTGCCATCAAGTACAACACATACATCATAATGCCAACAAAGTTGATTAACAGTAAGAGTCTACAGATGTTGCTTCTTTTCAATGGAATAAAATTTTGACTCACATTTAGGAGTTAGAGATCTTAATATTTTATTTAATAAAGTGGTGTCCTTTATTTCTTCACCCAGATTTTTTAGATGATTTACAATATCATCTATACGTGGAAAGAAACTAGCAATTCTTCCATCATTATTCATTCTGAGAGTTTCATACTGAGTTCTGAGAGTTTATAGTGTAACACTTTTTATCTTGATATCATCTTCATAGCTTTTACTAATTTTGTCCCATATATCTCTTGCTTTGCTTAACTAAATAACTTTAGAAAATTCTGATTTTTTCAGTCTTCCCAATAATGCATTGACAAATTTGGCATTGGTTTGATACCTATTCATTTCTTCTAACTCTGTGTGAACTGCAGCTGGATATTGGTAACCTCCTTCCACAATTTCCCAGACATCTACTCCAAGGGACTGAATATAGGATCTAGTTCTTATCTTTCAATATATTAAATTATTTTTGTTGAAGAGTGGTGGTGTGATAGATGTCATTCCATCTTTATTTCTCATCTTGGGATAGCTTCCTTCAAGTTATAAAACTTCTTTTGAAGGACCTCCTATGATACCAATTGTTGGGAAAAATACTAGAGTGGGGTGAATCAGTATTTTAAAAACTCACAATAATAATTTTATTTTCTGAAATATGTACGCGACTTTACTGAACACAACTCGCGTATGTATGTGATTGTTGTAAAAGAAACTAGAATATGCTTAGTAAAATTGTAAAACAACTAATTATTTATCTATTAAACTTAAATAAGGATGTAAGAGATTTACCAGGCCTTTTATAAGCAGTAAGCAGGCGTAGTAAGAATAGAATAAATTATCAAACATAAGAAACAAACATTAACACCAGGATTTAAGGTGAAAACTCAATGTGGGTGAAAACCACCACTATTGTTGTCTCATTCTTCAAACTTATTATCAAAAACTTCTTACATTCTTGTATTGGTGCAGACTCATGCAGGTACACAGGCACCCACCTGTTGAAGGCTACAACCTTCACTCACTCTCTAGCTCCTACTGGAAAGTAGCTCTAACCCCCTGATCTGATTATTAGCTACTACTAGCAGGAAGCTTCAACTTCCTTAGTGAAGTCTCCAGCCCTCAGCAACATCTGTCGACCATGTTTCATAAATTTTCACATTGGATCCACCCGCTTTAATACATCATAACTTGTAGATCAATTGAAGTAAACACCAACTTAGTTCAACCAGAACAGTGAGGTCACTGTGACTAGAACACAAAATTGAACTCAAAATACTACATCAACACACAGAATCAACTACAACCCTGATCATTAATATCCCAACATGTATACGCTACTTCACCTAAGGAAACTCATGTGGATACACACATTTCTATAGAGAAACCTGTGTACATATCTCAATATACTAAAAACCTATAATTTTTAATTATACATAGAGTTTATCGGAGTTATTCGAAAATATTTTGTTAACTTACAGAACCCTCATACATTTAGTAGCATCAATAATATTTTCAACCAATCAACATGTAACCAAATTCAACTTCACTATTCAATCAGTTCTACTTCGAACATTATCACTCAACCCAAATCAACACTGATTAGATTGATCGGTCATTTATGAACATAAACCCTTCATTTATGTATGTCACTTTGAAGAAACGAACCAACGTGTATACACAACCTAACTAAGACCAACCTGTGTACAGATGTAAAAATTTTGACCTAAAATTGCGTAGCTCTTCAAATCTTTAGAAAGACCCAGATCATAATATTTAGGGATAAAAACATCCATCAATACTTAGATCTAGTTAAACCATGAGCATATGATACAATGGAAAGTCATTTCATGTCTCATGATCATGATCCATAATTGTATTCATCGATGCATAATTATTTCAGATCTATGTGTGAACTATGGCCCTTACAATGCAAATATACTTCTATTGAAGTATTCATCAAAAACCCTTTCACATGCACAATAGCACTTTGATCTTCACCACTGTTAACAGTTAGAGATTTAGCCAATATCATGAGTCAAAACTACACTTGTGCTGGTGGTAATCTTGGACGGGATCAAGTAACCATTACTGCGCTCAATATTGTGGACACCATGCCGAGGACCCTTTATACTCTTAATGTAGTGTGCCAGCATGTATGTAACTTTTGTTCTTTTTACCTTTGTGTATACGCTACTTGCCCTTGACGAACCCACGTATAGATCTTCAAATATTCACCTTTATCAAAATTTTGATTCTGATCTATAAACCTTTGTCCCATCATTCTATTATTATATTCCATCACTCTCTCACCTATGAACTAACCGGTGGATTAATCTAGTTACCATATACCTGTTCTGTTACAAGTGAGTTGCCGTCAAGGACAACACATGCATAATAATGCCAACAAATTTTACTTTCAGCCTTTCTTTCCACCTTGAATGCCTTCTCCAATGAATTAGGTTTCCAAATGTAAAACCTCATGTTAGATGTTATCATCTAAAGTCTCTATGAAGACATCAGCCCTATTCTCCTCTAGAATGTCAGTTACCTTGATATTCAATTTCTAGAAGTCCTCGATGTGCTCCACCATTGAACCATTTTGTTTGAGATTTATCAGTTGGCTAAAAAATGTGTTTCTCTTTGTATCCTCATAATGTGTAATCATTTTCTCCATAAAAATTAAGCAAGTGACAAGTGATTTACCAGAAAAAATCCATCAGTACCATAAAAACTAATTCGGGTTTAAATATAAAGATGGAATGCATACCATTTGTGTGTGTTGCACCTCATGGAGATCAAACTATTGCTCCATTATAGTATCCATGTTATTAGATCCTTGGCATCAAATTATTTCATATCGATCATTGGAATGTCGTTGGTATTAAACCCAACATGGAGTCTCTAAAATAATAATTCATATTCCTTTTATGCTCATCATTATTTTCATGGATAACCTTGTCATCACTGAGAAGCCTTTCTTGCAGCAACTTTGTCAACCCTTCCATCTTGACATTCATCATTGCTTCCATGTCTACTTTTAAAATATCGTTAAAACCTTTTATTTCTTATTTTAAATCATCCATGTCCCCATTTAAGCCACCCATGTTCCCTTTTAGTTCATCTTTGGTTGTTCTTTGTGAGAGAGAAATCCGTTGAACTCGGTCCTGTAATTTTGATATATCATGTTGCAACTATTCCTCTTCATGCGTCATAGTAGAGATTTTTGAGGGCTTAATGGGTGTAGAATTATTTTTTTTGGGAGCCATTTTAGAACTAAATTCTTATATATATGCTTCAATACTCCCTTGGAATCACTTCAGCTAATTTTTGAAACAAAAGTTATGCAATTTTAAAAAAACCACACACCTTTTTCTTGCTTTTAGGAGCTCGATATTGAAACAATGACTAATTTGTAATTTTGGCTTTTGAAGGTCTGAAATTTTATCTTTTGATAGCTTTAAGAGTCTTCTTTATAATTCCACAAGTCATACTGAGATTATATTCTTCAAGGTAAGGTTATGCCCAATATCCCACTATGACATGGTTATGGACTGGTTCAGTAGAGCGAACTTGTATAGAATACCACGTGTCACTATTTCAACCTTCAACACTGAAAATGATACTTAAAAAACTAAATTATGTGTTCTTTTACTCACTTTTCAAAAAATTTAAATCTGGTTCTTGTAGGGAAATTTATGACGATTTTCCCTAGGTCGCTTGTTCGGAATTGAACTCTGCAGCATGCAAAGAACCCTAAATTATTCAAACCATAACTTAGAAAATATAGCAAAAAAATATATGAAATATCTGAGAAAAGTTCAGCAAGATTTCGGCTCCAAATAGTCAAAATTTCATCTTTTCAAGCTTTGTAGAAAAAAATTATAGCGAAAATTCCAAGATGGCCTATTTGAAGTAACAAAACCCTAAAATCTAGTCCTCTAATACGAAATGTTATGCAACAAACTCACAAAATAGAGTAAAGGAGAGAGAAATGACACAAAAATTATCCTCTTCGATGGGTAAACCTACTTTACATTTCATAAATGAAAAATTATTGGATGATACAAATGATCAGACGTCCTTGGTATATATAGGAGTCTAAGGGGTCACAATATAATCAAAGTATACATAACAATAATAACGTAAGGGCACACCAATAACAATAGTGGGCTTCTATGGTGAACAAAAATAACAATATGGGGGATACATGGGCACAACAATAACAATATGGGGCTACATTAACAATCACAATAAGGGGGATACATTAGTATTATAGGGACATAACACATAATGCTCCACTATTGGGGATAGTGGTGCCTCATTGTACCGATGTATCTTGTAACTTTTTCTTTATAATATAACCTCATTGAGTTAACACACTTTCATTCATATATCACGAATATTATAAGACCATTCTTTAAATGTTTATACTATGTGTTTATGTTCTATGTACTAAAGAAATTGATCTACTTGATTGGCTTTGGTGCTTACCTTATTGCATGTGTGTTGTATTTTCTTTAATGATCGTTATTTCTATGTGAACAATTTCTCTAGATGGTTAACAATTCTTTCATATTTACATGTGTGTGCCTTTATTATGATAGTACTACTAATTTCCCTCTAAAGACTCACTTTACCTCTTCCCCGATGAAATAACCTTGATACATATTGCAATTGAACATTTCACAAGGTTTATTCACTTGCTCATTCAAAAGTACATGTGTGTTTCTCCCTTATGATAACCACTGCAGCCGAAGAAAATATACGAGGTTGTGGTAGCCAATCCCATATTCTGGATGGGGCCCCCACAACAAATGGTGTGAGGTCTAATTGGGACTTCATATTGGGGAGAACCCTTTTATGTTGACGGTTTCTAACACCGTCAACGATACAAATGTCTAAAAAGTTGTTTGTAAATAGGCTTATGTAGTTAAACTTGTACATTGAGTTTTTACAACTTCTGTGAGTGTCATTAATTGAAACCAAAGTTCATGGTAATATTCCTATGAAATATTTTTTGATCCGGATTTGATCATTATATATTTTGCATCCATGTTTAAGATTTCAGAGTGGAAAAATTGAAGCGATCAACTCACAAGACCATTTTTACTAGAAAGAACTAGTTTAGCTTATTGGAGTATGAAACCTTAAGCAAGAAATTTTGGGCATCAAATGGGATGTTTTGAGGGTAAATTTTTTCCTCTTAAGTTCCACCATTTTTTTGTTACTCCACAAAAAATATATTTCCCTCTATGTAAGGATCACCTCAATTAAATTTTGTATGCAAAAGTTATGTCACTCGGAAGTTAACCTTCTTATTTTGACCAACATAATTCCAAAGGATGCCACGCTAGACCTTATTACTCATGGAAAAGGGTATAACCACATGATCATCATGAAAAAGACTCTATAATATTCCATGTTGTAACTTTAGTTATGAGTTGAAGGAGACAAAATTAACCACTACTAGGCTATTAGGTTGAGTTATAATCGGGTGACAAGGAGGAAAAGAGGTTTCATTCTACATGTGAGCATTTTGTTCTATAGATGTGTAGAGTAGTTGAGAGTCGAGAGGGAGGGAGAAAATAGAGAGGATTTTGTAATGTATTAGCCCATGATTCATAGGCCTCACTTCTTTGTAATTCCATTCATTTCCATTTAGATAAAGAGAGTAGCACAACCTCACCTTCCAACTACATTTTATCTAGAAAGGATTTCCTATGTTATACCATGTGTTAATTTGTCCATTGTGAGTTTTATTTTATTTTTCTCTACTTTTTACATCACTATAATTTACATGCACAAGCAATAAACAATAATTAACATATCCAAAAATCTGAGAAATTGACACCCATAGTGTAGATTCCAGTTTCTCAAGCATAATTTTATCTAATTTGTTATTAAACTATTCAATGGAATGTCCATGGTAGTTTACACATCATTTTTTTGTTGCTAAACCTTAATGAAAATTATTAAAAACCTATTTTACAATCTTATTTAAAATTGAATACATAAGTATATTGTATTCCTTTGATATTTTTAGTTCATTTGTTAACAAATATGCTCCAATGGTGGAATATATAACTACCTTAGTATGACAATGAGAGTTAAAATAAAAATAGAAGGGTTAAAATATGTAGTGTTATATTTATAACTATGAAATTATTTAAACATTACTTGAATTTGAATGGGTACAATAATAGAAGCAATACAAAGATTAAAATCTTGATACCACAATAAGGCATAAAATATTTTATACCTTAGCCTTACATTTTAAAGGAAAAATTATGCATTTTTAAACCAGAAATCTCCTAGGGTGCATAATGGCTAAATTATTCCTTGTGAAACAAACAAGTCCAATGTTAAATTTAGTCCCATTAAATGCACATTATCTTGAGAGAAAAGCACAACCAATAGTGAAATTGATATTATGATATTAGGATATATAGGATTGTGAAAGGTCAAATCCTTGAGATAGCATATGCATGTCCCATGGTGAAAACTCTATTCACTAAAAGGGAAAAATATGTGCAAGGAATTATGAAAAAATCACACCTTATGAAGAAAAATGGATGCCTCTAATTGGTAATAGGATGTCGACATTATAAAAATACATGAAAATAGATCATTGATGAAAATGCACTCTTAGTGATCCTTGCGGGGGAGCGCGTGGACCGGTGAGCTAGGGTTGCAAACTTCAGAGCTGGTTCTACATGGAGGGATGCAAGGGAGGGAGCTCCACTCCCTCCTTTAAGTAGATAGTGGCTGGCAGAGGCAAGAAACCAGTTGAGGAGGACAAAGATCCTTCTGAAGATGTAAGGAAAAGAGATAAAGAAGAAGGGCAGAATGGCGCTAAAACCAGGGAAAGAAACTACACTAAAGACAACGAGGAAGAAGACAAAGAACAAAATATAAAAGGAAAAGCACCAAAGGGACCATGCAAGCCCAAAACCTCAATCATGCCTAGAGTAGTGTTGAATGACCCTGCGCTGCGGGCGCATACGGACCACATGTAGATGTATGCAACAATTTGTAAATTCATGGGCTTATGGCCCACTGAGAAAATTTTACAAACATGGATTAAATACAATTGGAAACCAAAAGGTAGCATAGAACTTCACCTGGGATCAAAAGGATTCTTTACTGTAGTTTTTGCAAATACTGAAGACAAGGACAAAGTGTTTGAAGGAGGGCCCTACTTTTACGCAGCTGTAGGCCTATATATGCGATCATGGGTGATGAATTTTGTCCCAAAACGTGAAACTTTCACCTCGTTTCCGGTCCGGGTAAGACTCTACTCTTTACCTTTCGATTATTGGCAACTGGAATCCTTATCTTCCATAGGAAATAAGCTAGTGCATTTTTTCAAAGCCTCTAAGGCCACTAGAAAAGGAAAATCCACATCCTTTGCAAGGATATGTGTGGAGATGGACCTCTCTGGAGCTCTGCCGGATGAGGTAATATTGGAATTATTGGATGAAGAATGGGTACAAACAGTGGATTATGAACACATCACTTTCAGATGTCGTAAATGCCATGAGCATGGTCACCTATTCAGAGATTTCCCTCTCAGTAAAACAGGGAACACAAGTAAAACTAACACTGTGAAAGACTCAGAAAGCTTTCATAAGGTGGTCCAGAAAGGAAAAGCGAGCAAACAGGGACCGAAACTACCTCAGAAAGACAAGCATCAGGCCAGTCAAAATAGGTTTCAAGCCCTAGTAGAGGAAGAAGTGACGAGACAAGCAGATCAGGTCCAGGGAGGCAGTCCAGTGGAGGAAGAGAAAGAAGACAACATGGAGCAAACACAAAATAGAAATAAACAGAAAGAAGACATGATGGGTGACGCAGAACTGCTAATGGACTAGGAAATGACCCAGAGCGATATGGAGATGGAGGATCATGAACTACAGGAAATTCTGGAGAAATAAAATCTAGATCTAGAAGGCTTATTGAAACAAGGAACCAAAGAGGGAGTGGATTCGTTACCTCAAGAGGAGTTCCACAGAGTACAATAGATGTTCATCTGGAAAACTCAGAACAAAGGATCCGAAAAGCTAAGGAAAAATGAAAAACAGGTTAATGAAGTACTGAAAGCTATGGAATCCACACTAGGATTAGCACCAAGAATCCTAGGAAAGAAAAGAGGCCAGAAAAAACAGAACGAACAGTTGTTGGAATATGGGAAGCTAATGATAGATTCAGGTAAGGTGAAAGACCTATCCAGCTACTCCTTTAGAAATGTTTGATAATGAAGTTCACTTCTTGGAATATAAGAGGTCTAGGTAGTAAAAGAAAACAAAGATTATTAAGTAACAGAATGAAACAAGCAGCCCCTGATGTGATCTTCATTTAGGAAACTAAATGTTCCATTCAAAAAGTAAAAGAGATTCACAGTAACTGGATCAATATTTTTGAGTTTCTGGAAGTCAAAGCAGAGAATACAGCAGGAGGAATTCTCACGCTTTGGAACCCCCAAAAGATTGACATGATAGATGCTAAAGCATCTAGAGATTATCTTTCAGTGGTCATTCAGCTAGTGGGAGATAAGGAAATGTAGTTGATCACGAATGTGTATTGCCCCCAAAGGATGGAGGGTAAACTCCTGTTTCTTGATTCACTGCAGAAGCTCAGGGAACATCATGCAAAAATCCCCTGGATCCTAGGGGGTGATTTCAATATGATAAAAACACTATCGGAGAAAAAAGGAGGAACCAGAATTCTAACCAAAGATTCTTGTGCTTTTCAAACCTTCATAGATAGTATGAAGCTCGTGGATATCGTTATGAATAATGGTACTTTTACTTGGAACAATAAAAGAGGAGGAGAGTCTCAAGTGGCCTCTAAATTGGATAGATTTATAATTTTAGAAGATCTTATGATCAAGGACAAGGACATAGTTGCGAGTGTTCTTCCCTTTGGAGGCTCGGATCACTGGCTAGTTCAACTGGACATTCAGGGCATTGGCAAACCTAACAATAGACCTTCCAGATTTGAGAATATCTAGCTCTCCCACCGTGACTTCCATAACAACATAGCTATCTGGTGGACAAAAGATTTGGAAATTCAAGGCACAAGAATGTTCTTTCTTCAAAAACGACTCAAACACATCAAACTCCGGCTCAAGGAGTGGAATAAGAAGGAATATGGCAACATTTTTGAAGCAAAAAAAAGTGTGGAAGGAAAAATGAAGAAACTCAACCAAAACCTAATTACAGAGGGCTTTGATAAGGAACAAAATGAACTGGAAACTAAATATCATCAAGACTGGGAGAACTTATGTAAACAAGAGGAGATTTTTTGGAGGAAGAAATCCAGAGTGCAATGGATAAAAGAAGGAGATTGCGACACCGGATTCTTCCACAGATCGAGTTTGGCGAATAGAGCTCACAACAGGATTTCTTCTATTAAGGACAAGAAAGGTAACATGCTCAGCACGCGTGAAGAAATCGTAGTATTGGTTCAGCACTTTCGAGGCATTGCTCAGGAAACCTGCTCTAACAGAGATCAATCTATCAGGGATATTTCTAGACATATACCTAAGCTGGTTTCCAAAGAAGAAAATTTCAACCTCAACATACCAGTGTTAGAAGAGGAGGTCAGTGAGGTCCTTAAAGAGATGAAAAATGGCAAGGCACCAGGTCCAGATGGGTTCAATGTAGACTTCTTCAAAGCCTACTGGAATATAGTAAAACAAGACATTCTGAATGTGGTGGAAGACACTAGAAAGGATAAAACTATCCTGAAGGTGCTTAACACCACATTTATCACCCTGATCCCTAAACAGGATGTGGCTCAAACTCCTGCAAGGTTCAGACCCACTTCCTTGTGCAATGTTTTCTACAAAATTATTTCCAAAGTGGTAGCCAATAGACTCAAACCCCTTCTTCCTACCCTGGTGTCAGCGAAACAATCAAGATATGTGGAAGGCAAACAAATCCTTGACAACATCATTCAAGCTCATGAGGTGGTTCACTCACTGACAAACAATAAGAAAGCTGGTATGATCATGCAACTGGACATAGCCAAAGCCTATGATAAGCTAAATTGGACATACATCAGAAAAGTTCTCACTACTTTTGGGTTTGACCATAACTGGATCAGATGGGTTATGGCCCTAGTTACTTCACCCTGTTTTTCAATCCTAGTTAATGGATCATCCTCAAAGACTTTCACTCATTCAAGAGGCTTAAGGTAGGGAGATCCACTCTCTCCCTTTCTTTTTATACTCATGATGGAAGGGCTGGGACGAAAGATCAGACATGCCAAGGTAGTGGGTTTGGTCAAAGGTCTCCAACTTTCTGAAGAGGGGCGCGCTTTAACACATCAACAATTTGTTGATGATACCATGCTGCAGGGAATCCCCACGGTCAAAGAAGCTCTTGCCTATAAGCAAATCTTGAGAGACTTTTCCATGGCTTCAGGTTTGGAGGTAAATCTCTCTAAATATAAGATTTTTTTCTTTAATACTCACATTGCTATTCAAAGAAATATAGCCAGAATTTTGGGCTTCCAAAGGGAGCTCCTCGCCTCAAAATATTTGGGAGTTCCTCTTAGAGCCAAACCCTTACACAAGAGCATATGGGAACCTTTAATTAACAAATTGCAAGACAAAGTCAGGAAATGGACTTTTATATCTCTAAATTTGGCCGGTATGTTAGTGCTAACCAAAGTTGTCCTTCAATCCATCACTGTCTTTATGCTATCTGTTCTCCCAGCTCCTCAAAGTGTCCTACATCAGCTCAGATCCATTCAAAGAGACTTCCTTTGGGGTAAGGGGGAGGATCGTAAGAAATGGGCCTTGGTAGCTTGGGATAAAATCTCCAAACCTAAGAGCTTTAGTGGTCTAGGTTTGGATGACCCTGACATACTCAGCAAGGTTCTAGGAGCCACATTATGGTGGTGATGGGTTAAAGAGCCAGAGGCATAGTGTGCAATGACTTGGAAAGAGAAATATTCCAGCACCTAGCGAAACCATGATATAATAAGAATGTCAGGTCACAGAAAGGGCTCGCACATTTGGAACAAGGCCTGGGATAACCAGAGTTTGGTCCAAGGAAACAGCTTTTGGGAAATCAGAGAAGGAAATCATAGCCTGTTCTCGGAGGATAGGTGGAAACAAGAACGTATTTTAATAAACGAAGACCTAATGGATCTCAAGGAAAACACAGATATCAATAGATTTTCCAAGGTGAAAAACTTTTGGGAGCAAACCAATAACAATGAAAAATGGAGAATCTGGAGGAATTTCAATTTTAGGGATAACAACACCCTGAAGGCTAAAGCAAAAACTCTAAAGGAAATGTTAGATCAGAGGAAGATTCTGAAATCTGAGGGCCACGATCAGCTGAGATGGGGAAACAATAATGAGGGGGTTTTTAACCTCAAGGAAGCAAAGCTCATTCTCCTTGACCTTAGCTCTAAATTTCCGGATAAAACCTAGCTTAACCTTTGGAGGCACCAGGGCTAGATGAAAATTAAACTATTCATGTGGCTGGTTCAGCATAGAAAAAGTCTGACCTGGGACAATATTAGGAAGAGGGGTATTTTGGGACCTTCCAGATGTCAGCTTTATGAAGCTTAAGAGGAAACTATGGAGCACCTTCTCAATAGTTGTATGTTCTGCTCTAGTCTATGGGATTCTTTTGCCTTTATTTTCCATCAGACGGATAGAGACAAAAATAATATCTGCAACACCCTGACCAACTAGAGGAGAGATTTTTCAAACAATGAAGTTCTCGCCACTGCTTGGACCCTCTTTCCGAGCTTCATTGTTTGGAATGTTTGGAAAGAGAGGAACAACCAAATCTTCAAAGATGAAAAGAGGACTTCCCATTGCATTTTTGAGCTGATCTTAAAACGGCTCAAGGAAACAGTCAGTACCATAGTGCGAAATCTCCCAAAGAACCCTCCTTCAGCTACTGACCTAGGAATTCTCTGTGAACTGGGCTTGCAAGGCATATCTCCTCTAGGTCTGGATAGAAATCTTATCTCCCTGAAGAATTCAAGTGATTTCTGGCATCCTCCTCCAAAGGGTTATCTGAAATACAACATAGATGGAGATTCAAAAGGCAACTCGGGCACCGCTGGTTATGGAGGGGTGTTAAGGGATGGGAATGGCAGTTTCCTCTTCATCTTCCACTGTCATCTGGGACAAGCTACTAATAACTTGGCAGAATTGATGGCTATGGAGCAATGTCTGGATTTCTTGAATCAAGAAAACAGGCAAAATGTGATAGTGGATGTTGGCTCTGAACTTATTATCAATTGAGTCAAGAAAATCAACAGAGTAACTAAGCCAGAAAAAGTCTCAAAAAATTGGAGACTGATTTAGGGCTTTCAATGGATTCAGCACCACCTAAAGAGCCTTCGTACAGTTGGCTATAAACATGTTCGAAGGTCGGTGAACAAATTGGCAGACTTGCTAGCCAGCCAAGGTGTTATTAGTACAAAGAATAGAGTGGCATCAAAATGGCATGAGTTGCCTCAGAGCACGTTAAAGACGATTTTACATGAACTGGTAGAAAATGATAGGTCAGAGTTTTGTGGCAGAGCCTCAACCCAGGAATCAAGTTGACTCGACCTTCGCGTTTGACTACTTGTCGATTGGCCTTGCTTCCTTTCCGACTAAATTTTTGATGGATGGTTCCTCCTTCATTAGCTCAAGATGAATGGGAGTCTCGACTGGCACTCTCGGCGGCTGCTTTCCTGGGAGATTTCCAAATAGTATCAGCAAAACTGGCTTAGGAGAGGTTTCTGGGAGATCGCATACCCCGCAGGCGAAAAGTCATTTTTTGATTTTGGCAGTGATTCCTTTTAGGAGGCGGCACATGGTGGTGGGGCCGGTTTGAATATCGCCCCCATTGCACGATATTGTCTAGCATTCTTGGTAGGTGCGATAAGATCCATGACCATCAGATACATTTATGTAAATCAACGGCGGTGAAAGGTCGAGCAGGTTGGTGTCAATGCCAGTTAAGTGTCATGCTTCTTTCCTCTGCAATATTGTTTGGTGCCGTTGGATTGGGCTTGACAGATCATCAATGAAGATTTAGGAGAATGGTTTGTTTGTTGGTGGGTTATGCATGTGCCCTTCAATGTAGGCTAGTTTCTTTGGGGCACGATACTCTCCATGTCTTGTAGGGCTGGTGGGGCCCTTTTATCTTTTGCTCTATTCTGTCCACTGCTTAGCTTCAATTTTGGCTTATTCCTATTTAGCTTTTATGTGTTGAAAGGCTAGTTTTTTGGGGCCAAGACTTTTGCCTTGGCCCGTTTTCGGCTCCTTTGGGGGGTCTCTCTCCTGCGCCACTTTTTTGTGTGGTTTTTTGTAAATTTTGTACATTATTAATTTTAAAGAAGGTCCTACTCTAGATTCAGCAAAAAAAGAAAATGCACTCTTAGTGCATGGGCTTGCATGTTTACATAGTAATAAGGAATGCACAAATCTCATTAATGACAAATACATGTCCTTCACATATTTTCTGGTGTCATTATGTCTTCAACCCTAAATGGCTCTTCCTTATGCCATATGAATGGATTACATAAGAAAATTAAAAAAAGTGGATGTCAATGCATTGTGTATGATTGATGCTAGTGAGGTTGTTACCCCAAATTTATGCAAGGTTATGTGGTACTTTTTGGTTCTATGTTTCTTTGGTATTGTTAATAATTTAAGGGATGTATTATCGAAATTTTATCCATTACAAAATTTTAAACCATGTAATGGAACTAGGTTATGTGAAGGTGATATCTGCTCTAAGCTTAAGTAGGGGAGGCACATTTTCAAGAATAATATATTTGGAAAGTAGCACATTATAAGTTCCATTTCAAATACTAGATGCCACTAAGGGAAAATCCAATATCTAAGGTTTTAGCAAGTACCAAAATTAGAGGTAGTCATAAGTCCTCCACACCTATGAAACCGTTACGATAATATACTCATTATAAGCTCAAATATGTCACACAATTGACAAATGAACACAACCGTTGTTGACAGTATTTTTTAAATATATAGTGCATCTAGTTTTATTCCATCTATTTACAAAAGTCTACAAGGGATGCAAAATTTTCAATAACTCTCAAAATTTCCAAGTCTAATTTAAAAAAAAGGGTTACAAATCTTTGTGAGTTGTTGAAAAAGTGCATATTGTGTTTTCTAAAACTATTAATTTTACTAAATTATATCTTATCTCTTTATATTACTTTTCCTAGTAAAAATTCTTTGTATAAAAGTACAACAGTCTAACCAAAATTCAGTTATAAAAACATCATTTTCCTAGTAAGGTTTTCCTTGGTAGGCAGTCCTTGACATCAATGTGCATTCAATATTTTCTTGTCGATAATGTCAATTTGAACCCAAACAACCATGGTTGCAACTAGAATAGGGGTGTCTTCTACCATGGGTGTATTACTTCAAATGGGGAGTTCCCAAGAACAAAGATTTATAATCAAAAAATTCAAAGAGTATGTTGATGCATGAAGAGATACAAAAAACTATCCAACATGTATCCTAGCTATCTTGAGGTGATAAAAATTTCATAAATTTATCTTTAGATACTTTAATTTCCAAAATGTGGAGATAGATTATGCCATATCTAATTATGATTATATGGTTATGCAATTGAATGTTTATGGGTAGAGAATTTCCCTAGACCCTATTTCGATTACAAGAGTAACGGAAATTCCATGCCAAAGGTGGGAACATTTAACTCCACAGAAAAGCTCAAGGTAGTAAGATTTAGATGCACAATAAAATATGTGGGAAAAGGTATTTTTCCCAACAATGATTTATAATGCAATATATTCCCGAGGGACTATACAGATATTTGATCGAAATTTTGCTTTAGGAATATTATGAATCATCATAAGCATGATATTTCCAATGACTATATGAGGCTACTTTCCTATAGGGCTAAATATAGAGCCATGAATGTCCTTCATTGGTTTGAAAACAAAAATTATATTATGCCCTACAAGAAAGTTAAAACAAGAAGGTGAAGTTTAGCTACCAACCACACTATAGATAATTATTGATTTATATTGACCTAATGTTCAAAAATGACCTATTAAAACTGACAGTAGGAAATAGGAAATGAAGATAACTATTGAGGAAATATCTTAATAGACTTTCGTTGATGGCATGAAATATTTTACTGGTACAACTACCCAAGAATAAGTTAACGTTTCCAGGGTTTTAATAGACCTAAATGTTTGTATGAGTGAAGTGTGGGGGTGGGAAGTTGGTGTGGGTAATTATATGGAAATAGGAACTGATGATTTTTTTGATAGTTTGAAAAGTGTAACTTATATAATTCCTCCTTAGAATATGGCACTGTAGTGTAACACCCGTATTATTGCTTATTCAACATCTCTAATTTTAAATGTGAACAACCCAAAACATAGTTTTGATGATGGATTTTTCCTCAGTATTTAATAGAATAAATAATTACACACAAGTTTCAATGGAGGATCCTTCCTATATATACAATAAGAAGGAAAATTATGAACTAAAGGACAAGGATATTTTTTAATGCATAAAGGAGATTATAGTTTTTCAGTCAACAATTGCATGAAAAGTCGAAGAATCAATGAGAAATATAAACCAAAAAAAATAATTCCATTGATAGATTAACAAATGAGGTATCAAAAATTAGAGAGGAATATTTCAGAGATCTTGATATTATCAAGGAATATTTCAAAGATAGTAAGGCCAAAAATACAAGCACTATTAGAAGACTTCAAGAGGAGTTGAGAAGTAGAATAGAGGTTTTATTTGTAGCTCCATTGTAAACTATGAGCACTCTTGATGTCCAATTAAGTTAGAAGCTGAAGGAGAAAGATAAATTGATTAAAAGTTTAAATGTCCAATTTAAAAATAAATTAAAATAGGAAGAAGAGAAGCATGAATCATAGGTTATAGAATATGAGAAAATAGTTAATTCCTTGAGGAAGGACTTTGTTACACAAGAAAATAAGTTGAGAGAGAGAGAAATGTTAAAGGTACGAGTGCATTAGCCAAGATTAAAGAACTAGAATCGGAAAAAGAAAGACATAGTAAAGGATTGAACATATAACTAAAATCAACAAAAGAAGAGCTTCAAAGGAAAAAAAAAGTGGTACTTGGAGATGTATACGAAGAGCATGGAAATGTTGAAAATTTTAGCAGAAAATAAAAGAAATTTGCAAGAGACATTGTAAAATTATACAGAATGAATTCATAACTTTAAAAACAATTAAAATGTGTGTCAAGTACAACTACAAGAAAATCAAAGGCCTCTAAAAAAGGAAACAAAGACATTAGTGAATTTTCTTCATGTCAAAAGAAAGGCTTGAAGAATCCTTCCAAAGAACCTAGAGTTATAGAATAGCATTTGTTTATATACCATGCATATTTAAATATTTTTAAAGATGTAATATATGTCATTCTTTCCACAATTAATTGACAATGTGATTTATTTTATGCCGTTAATGAATTTAGGGTGATTTATAATATTCATTTTACCTTCTCATAACGTACATTTTTATTGATAAAAGATTAATTATAGTCCATTACCACAATATTTGGTCGTAATGGATATATGCCATTATTAATCCATTATGGATGTAGTTCCTTTATCATAATTCAAATCAATTAATAACCTAGTTAGTACATTAATATATTCATGGCTAATATATGGAGATAACATTTGCTTACCTTTCTTTGCCGTTGTTTTGTTAAAAAACATTTTAGTGAATACATCCTTGCCGTTCTCAACAAATTGAATTTATTTAAAGATTGGTTACTTAAGAAGGTTCAAAGGATGATGGAACCTCTAAGCCTATTACCGTTTATTTTCAAGAAATGTTTTCTTTAACTATTTGATTTGAAATCTTTCTGCATCAAAAACATCTAGGACTTAAACACAATCTTTCCCATTTTGATTGATGGATCAGGTGTGTATTATTCCATTTAATCATGTAATGTATTATTGTATTAATCATTAGTTTGTGGAGTACCCACGCCAATATCGATCTTATCCTTCAACGAATTTTCCCTAGGAAAGACTATTTTTTTATACCTCCTTCAACTTATTCTTATGAATATTTTTAATCTAATCTTTATTTTCTATATTATGAAGCACATAACGCAACTCTTGTTTCAAATATTAGCATTACACGATCATATTCTTAGACAATATCCTTTTCAAACTAAAATATTTTAACATATTTTTAACAATATCATAAGAATTTCTTTTCTTGAAAATAAAGAAAAATATATTTTCTTAGTAAACGAAAATAAACTCTTTTTGTCCTTGATACAAAGTGTAGGTCATTAGAATAGGTTTTATTTCAAAACTAGGAACCCTCATAACTCTATAATATTTGGAAAGGTACCAATATCAAACTGTTAAACTCGTATAAAATTGGATTCATTTCTAAAATATTTTTACATTCAAGAAAAATCCTAGAATAAGGCTTATTATAAAATTCAATGTAGACCATTAAAATGAAATCATTGACATCTAGCTTGAAATTAGTATGTTTTTTCTCCTTTCCAAGACCCATGCCCATTAAAAAGCTACAAGAACCCATCCATATTGATCCATTTTTATTAGTATAAGATGAGGGAAACACACTGATGAATAGTATATGAGAAGATAAACTAAGAAATACCAATGTCTAGAATATTTCCAGCTACGAAAATTTTCTAGCTACTCGCTGAGGGTATTAGATATGTAATTATCATGATTGAGTTATGATAAGAATAAACCCTACAATGACTTCATTTGCAAAATTGTCATCATCATAACTCAATATTATGCAAATCATTGATATTACTTCAATAACAATTTCTTTGGGAATATAGGAAATCAATGGTAATTTCAACTCTAGTTTTGATTAAAGCTTTCTTTCTACCCAATGCCTAATGAACTGAAAATATTTCCCCATTCATCCTCATCTATCAACTTTTGGTTATATGGTAAATCTTGGTTATACGGTAAAAGAAGTAATTCTAAACCAACCCTTTTTGACACAAGAATTATAGAATTAAGTCTACTTCTATTCGTTAGATTTTGGTTAACAAGATTGTAGGGAAAACTGCACGTGTATAAACTTAGGAAATTGGTGAATTATAATGATGATTCACTATGTTATACTACCATACAATGGAGGAAAATCCTCTCCACTATGATTAAATGTAAAATATATATTTCTCAATTCTTTAAACAAACCCAATGATAATTTCATTACAAATATATCATGGTCTTTATCAATTAAGAAGTTAAAATCATGGTTTTCTACATTATTGGATTTTCGCTCATTGTGCTCATTTTTTGGGTGATTCCCATTTTCAAACCCTTTTATATACTGGGAAGACTGAATTCGACCTACTATTTGTCTTTTCTCAACTTAAAAAATAACCAATAATTAAAAGATTAAAAATCGTATCATGTTTTGGAAAGTTTACTTAGAAGACTACCTTTTGACCACCAAGAGATTGTGTATGACCATATATTCTTAAAAAGTTGATAAAATGGTGTGAGGGAATGTGAAAATGTAGTATCAGGTATATGAAAAAGAAATATGGGGTTGACGTTTTAGGAATATCGAAATGTAATGTTTTGACCTGCTATCAATCAAAATGCGACATTTGGCCTTTTTCTTATTTTTTCTATTGCACTACTAAATCTACTGCAAATTATTATGAATAGTTGGTTCAAATCATTGCCTACAATTGGATTGGTTGTATTCAAATTACAATAGCTCTTGATCATGCAATTAAGTGTCAAAATGATTGTATTAATCCTCGCGGTCTTTTGAAACTTTTATCGATTACTCATAGGTTTCATCGATGTTAGCGAGGACTTATGAAGTCTTTGTCAGGCCAGGAGTAACTCCAGACTTGGCAGAAAAACTAATTTGTTTATTTCATTAGGTAGCTATTGTTATATACATGAATGTGACTAATCAGTTCATGTTCTTGATGACTGTTCACATTCCAAATTTACCCAATCGCAGAGGATTAGGTGTCAACATTCCCCCCACTTAATATGAAGGGATGTTGGTGAGTCCAAGCATCGTTCTAAATCTTTCAAGCTTTTCTCTTCCAAGCGCTTTGGTGAAGATGTCTGCAATTTGCTCATTTGTGGAACAATGATGGAGATGGATTGTTTTGGCCTCAACATGATGTCGGATCAGATGATATTTAGTATTAATGTGCTTTGCATGATCATGGAACTTTGGGTTCTTGGCCAACTTTATTGCAGAGGTGTTATCAATCATGAGTGGAGTTGATTGTACTTGTTTTACCTGCAAATCTTCAAGAATTTTCCTAAGCCACACAATTTCTTTCGTTGCTTCAGCTGCTGCCACGTATTCTGCTTCAGTTGTGGAATCTGCTAGAACTGATTGTTTGCGTGATCTACAGGAGACAGCTCCTGATCCAAGACTCATAGCATATCCTGAAGTAGATACCCCAGTTTTTTTGTCTCCATCGAAGTCTGAATCAGAGTATCCAATCAAGCTGAAGTCGTCCACCTGTGTATACTTGATTCCAAGGTCTTGAGTTCCCTTCAAGTACCTTAGAACTCTTTTTTGCAGCAGACCAATGTCCCTCACAAGGCTTTTGCATGAACCTGGAGAGGATTCCAACAGTAAATGAAATGTCTGGTCTGGTAGTAGTGAGGTAGATGAGGCTTCCTACAAGCTGTCTATACTTTGTTGCATCCTCAAATTCCTTTCCTTCAATATATGTGAGCTTTAAGTTTTGTTCCATTGGAGTAGAACAATGATTGCACTCTGTCATGCAAAATCTATTTAAGAAATCTCCAATGTATTTCTTTTGAGAAAGAAATATGGATTTTGGATGTTGGGTTACTTCAATGCCAAGATAGTAATGAAGATAGCCCAAATAAGTCATTTCAAAACTTTTCCCTAATTCCTTCTTTATGGATGCAATGTAGCTTTCATTGTTCCCTGTCATTAAAAGATCATCTACATATACCACAAGATACACAACTGTTTTGCCAATTTTCTTAACAAATAAAGTTGCATCATCAAGATCAAAATGATTGAAGTTGAGTTTCAGAAGATGCTCAGTTAGTTTTTCATACCAGGCTCGCGGTGCTTGTTTGAGGCCATACAAGGACTTCACAAGTTTGCATACTTTATGTTCATGTCCTTTCATAGCAAATCCTTCAGGCTGGGACATAAAAACATTCTCTTTTAAATCTCCATTCAAGAATGCAGATTTTACATCCATTTGATGGACTTTCCAACCGTTCTGAGCAGCTAGTGCAAAGAGTGTCCGGATGGTGGCCCATTTTGCTGTGGGGGCAAAAGTTTCCTCATAATCGACCCCTTCCTTTTGTGCAAAACCTTTTGCCACAAGCCTAGCTTTGTGCTTGTCAAGTGAGCCATAAGCTTTGTACTTGTTCTTGTAGACCCACTTGCAGCCAATTGGTTTGGTTCCAAATGGAGGATCAACCAGCTTCCAAGTGCCATTCTTTATGAGGGCATCATACTCCTTTTTCATGGCTTCTTTCCATTCATCATAAGAAGCAGCTTCTTTGAAGGATGTTGGTTCAAAATCTGTAGACAAGTTCAATTCACAATCATAAGTAATATCCATATCAACAAGTGAATTAGAGTCATCTACGTCACCTCCATTTTGTCGGTTTGAATTTCTGGTTCCTGTTCTTCCAATTTCATCAGGATGAACACTTTCAAGTGTCTTTGTCAGCCACTTTGGGGGACCTTTCTGAGATGGTCCAGGCTGCTCTGTTGATTGAGTTGGGACTGAATCAAGATTGAGTCTCCCAATTATATCAATTACATCACTTAAAGCATCATCCGTTGTTGGAGTTTCATGCAGGGGAGATTGTTCTTCAGAAGAAGATTCCACATGTTGATCTAGTATAGGAATCCCCCCTTCAAGATGTGGAATCTGATTATCAAAATCTTGAAATGATTTCATTTCTGTGAATCTATCCAAGCGATCAAGTTTCCGCTCAACAACATTGTCAGATTTGGATGATTCAATAAAAATGACATCTCTAGATACAACAAATTTTTTATTTACTTCATCATAGAGACAATATGCTTTGGAGGTGTTTGAATACCCCAGGAAGATACACTTACAACTTCTAGCACCCAGTTTGTTTCTGTGTACCTTTGGTATCAAAGCATAACAGGTGGAACCAAAGATCCTGAGATGTTTTATCGAAGGAACATGTCCATACCACAATTCATAAGGAGTCTTGTTTCTTATAGCATTAGATGGACATCTATTCTTTATATATGCAGCGCATAGAACAGCATCAGCCCAAAACATTATCTTTACATTTTTGAAGAAAAGCATGGATCGTACCATATTCAAAATTGTTCTATTCATTCTTTCTGCTACACCATTCTGGGGATTATAAAGTAAAGTTGTTTGATGTTTGATCCCATGTTGGCGAAGATAGTTTTCAAATTCATTTGATGTATATTCTTTTCCATTATCAGTGCGAATAGACCCAATATGAGATTGTGCATAATTTTCAATCCATTTATGAAAATTCTTGAATGTTTGAAAAGCATCAGATTTGTTCTTCAATAAATAAACCCAACACATTCTGGTGTAATCATAAATAAATGTGATGATATATTTATTTCCATTTGTAGAAGGAACAGGCATTGGACCACATAAATCTGAATGAATGAGTTCAAGCTTCCTATGTGCTCTTGAATGTGAATCATGAAAAGACTGTTTGCTATGCTTTCCTAGAATGCAAGCATCACATTGCTTATGTTTCCTAGGAATTGTAGGCAAACCGGCAACACCATTTTTCTTCAATAAGCGGAGACTGTCATAGTTTAAATTTCCAAATCTAGCATGCCATAATAAACTTGATGGAAGTGTACCTTCTTGATGATGAGAAATATATGAGAAATGTTGTGCATGAGCAGAGGTTCCTTGCAGTTTGAGAAGTCTTTCTTCTTCTATTCCCCTCATGACAAGTGAGTGGTCAGATGCTTTTCTTACCTCAAGCTTGCCATCAAACATATGAATGGAGTGACCTTGCTGGTAGATGTGGACCAAGGACAACAAGTTTCTCTTGAGCTGTGGGAGATATAGAACATGATCCAGAAGAAAGTCTGGAAGACCAGGCAGTTTCAGCCTGATTGTGCCAAGCCCTGATGGCTTGCTTTTTTACTGATCTGCAAAGTATACTGCTCCATCAACATTGTCAGTGCAATCTTCAAAAAAATATTTCCTATGAGTCATATGACAGGTTGCTCCTGAATCAAGCAACCAATCATTTTTCGAAGAAGCAAGTGAAGCATTAAACAAATCTTCATTTACTCCAATGTTACATTGTGCCTCAATATAGTGAGTGGATTCAGGTGCTTTACCTTTGTTTGTATCATCAGTTTTACCTTTCTACTGGTTTCTTTTCTGCTCAATTTTGTCCCATGGTAGCTTGCATGCAGAAGCATCATGTGATCCATTTCGTTTGCAGCGAATGCAATGCAGATCTGCCTTTTCTCCTTGAGAATGTCTGCCCCCCCTGCCTCTGAAGTATCTTCCTCTTCCTCTTCGTCCACCTCTTCCTCTTGTAGAATCTTGAGCAGGATATTTTTCTTTATGAGCAAGGCAAACAGTCTCTTCAGAAGATTCAGGGACTGTCTTCTTTCCAAAGGATTTCTCTCTTTCAACAAACTTTTTCACAAGAGAGTCAAAGGTTATATCTTTAAGATTTCCATTTGCTTGTAAAGACTCAAGATAATTGGAGTAAGTAGGATAGAGTGCCTTGAGAAAAGAAATAAGAGGGATATCCAGCTCAACCTTAGTGGATTTGATATCATGCATTATGGATTTAACTTCAGATGCAGGAGCAAGTGGATCATTATTTTTCAGTTCAAGAGTGAAGAGTTTAATCATGAGCTGAACAACTTCAAGTGCAGAATGTGAGTCATAGAGTTCTTTGAGCTTCTGTAAAGCTTCAAAGGCAGCTGAATATGATGAAATATGGCGACTTACTTCTTCATTTACAGATGCTGCGATTAATGCATATGCTTTGCTGTTCTTGTTATCCCAAATGACGAGCTCTTTGTCTGATGTAGGCTGTACTGGATCATTGTCTCCTTCTCTGACACACACTCCCTTCCACAACTCATTGAAGATGACGGTGTGTTTTATCATCCGGGACCATTCAGGATAGTTCTCCTTGCCAGTGAGAACTATTCCTACCATAGAGATGATTGAATGCATTCTGTAAAAAATACTTTTGCTAAAAAAAACTTCTGCTGATAAGAAATTTCTGCTGATAAAAAACTTCTACTGATAAGAAATTTCTGCTGATAAAAACTTCTACTAATGAGAAATTTCTGCTGATAAAAAACTTCTACTGATGAGAAATTTCTGATGATAAAAAACTTCTACTCATGAGAAATTTCTGCTGATAAAAAACTTCTACTGATGAACAATGAAATTGTACTCAAAAAGGGCAAATTTTTTTCTTTTTATTAAATACTTTACTGTTTCTTCAAATCCCTCCAAAGATCCTCACCATATTACATATGTACAAACTACGCATTCAAAACTTTAAACGCTGGTATATATATATATATATATATATATATATATATATATATACTTAGAGCAGAGTGACCATCGAATTGGCAAGGTTTTGACCAGGGTCCGACGGTTACCGCTTCTTCTCACAGCTTGTATCCTTGCTTGACCCGTTCCTTATTCCAGAGATTGAAGCTCCAATCAAACAAGGCTGCTTTTTCGTTGAAATCGTGCGTTCGAAATTTGTTCGAGTCAAACGGAATTATCCACGTCTTAAGGTTGCGTTTCATGAAGAACAACCAGGGTGAGAACATTCCATTCCATGAACAACGGCGCGGTATGATCCTTTTAATGGTTTCATTCAGGCAGCGGGAAACTTCCTTTCACAAACCCAGCAATTTTCGAACAGGGAATTTAATACATAGAGCTCTATCATTGTACAGCGGAAATTTTTTGTATATTCAAAGCATCTACGAGGTGTATCAACAAAAGACGCTCAGAGTTTTGCTGAGAAAGAGGGTCAGAGCTCTGATACCATGTCAGGCCAGGAGTAACTCCAGACTTGGCAGAAAAATTGATTCGTTTATTTCATTAGGTAGCTATTGTTATATACATGAATGTGATTGATGAGTTCATCTTCTTGATGAATGTTCACATTCCAAATTTACCCAATCGCAGAGGATTAAGTGTCAACAGTCTTATTGTAAAATTCTTTTGATTTCCTAATTGTGACAATTGTAGCTTGTGATCATTGCAACACCATTGCAGGGGTAAAAATGCACTAGCTCCTGAATCATTGCAACACCATTGCATGGGTAAAAATGCACTAGCTCCTGACACACTAAGCACTAAACATGCATATTAGGCACCGTAGTGGGCATAAAAAGGGCAGATGAGCTTTTTTTAGTACACCTAGCAGTTATAATTAAGTAGATAGGTGTCGTCTATATTGGAATCATACGAAGAATTTAATTTTAAAATTTAAGTCGACATTATAGATTTAATAAACTTGAATATTCTTCATCTTATGCATTTTAGTTTAAAAACCAAGGGTTTGTAAGGGTTTTTGTTGTTCCAATATGTTTTTCTTCATTTCCATTTCTTCATCAATGTCGAGTGTTTCTCTAATTCGATATGATTACAAGAAGGTGCACAAGCACATAGATTACAAGAAGGTTTACCATTTAAAGTGCACACTAGTGATGGTGGATCATTTTCATGTGCATTGATTAGCAAACATACTAGTGGATCGCTGGAATGTCGGTTCACGTGGATTTCTTGATCGAAGGTAGTGTGAGGTATGTGCCATATTTAGATCAAAAATTGGATTATAGGTCGAGGGATCTCCCTTTACCGATTAAAAGGCTTGTCAATATACCTAAATCATTTATGTGATGATGCTTTTACTCTCTTGTCTGATGTGAAGGAAAGTATTGGATTTACATAAATCATTTCCATCCATTTTGACATATGATAACAAGACATGTTGTGATTGCTCAATAACGGAGCTAAATTTGAGAGTGACAGGTGAAATGGATTGTGAGAAGACCTCTAACTTTTGCATTTGCAGAGGTCCAGTTTGTCGTATATAATGAAATGCGTGATCCACTCTGTTAAGTAAAACAAATGGATGAGGAGCTTCTGCCAGCTACAAAAGTTTCAGTTGCAAAGAAAAAAATGAAAACATTTCTCTTTGTGCTCACTATTTAGGTGTCATCCAATTCCAATGTGAGGAATGGTCAAATATTTTTATTGTAAGAAAAAATTCATTTTGTTTTCCAAAATAATTAGCTTATTCTCTTAATCATGGTCTCGGTGATGATTCATATTTTAGCAAGCTGGTCTGAATTTCTACAACACCAAACATGATCCAAGTAGTTTATTTATGCAATAGAAATCTAAAATTTTCAATCTCTATTTTTCTTGAAGAATTTGCTACGTGTTGAGATGATTGTTGAAGTGGGGGATGTGTCGGTAATTGCACAACGCCAGTTCAGATTAACACTTTAATATCAATCGAAGAGTTATATAAGATAATGATAATGAAAATATTATAAAACATAGGCATAATGCAATGGGAATTAAAATGAGTAAGATAACAGTAATGGAGAATTAAAATAAAATGAAATTGTAATCTATAATATTTAAAAGTTCAATATCAGTTATGTGTAGTGATATTACACATTTGTCTTTGAAGTAGATTTGTGCAATGCACATTAAAATTTGATGTAAACTTAAACATTTTATCTTTAAACATTTTTATGCTCTTTTATGTTTGTATTCATAAACCAATTTCATTTCAATTTTATACTATAAATCCAATTTCACTCTAGCTTTATAGCAATGGATTTTAGTGTTGATTGACAGCCATGCACAGTCGAATTATAATCCCCATCTGCACTGCAGATTAGTGTTAGAAGTTTCTTGTGCTAAAATATTAATTTTTAGAAATGTTGTAGTTTAATTTATTGTGAACGATTCAATTGAGAGATTATGAAGGGTTGGAATGGCTCCGTGTGTGATATTTCTTATTTCTTGATAGAATTGTGTCATTGTGTTTGATGTTATCATTTTATTTAAAAAATTATTTTTAAATTAATTTATGGAGTATTATTTGTATTTATTTTTCATAAATTTTAAATTCAAATCATTCCATTAATTATGGAATAAGGATAGATATATGCATGAAAGAAATTGTTTATAAATGTTTCAATGTCATATACTTTATTTTTTATTTTTTTAGAATTAAATTGGAAGAAAATTACTAATGTGATTGTGCATATACTTGATATATTTCTATGGTGTATATAAATCACATTTATCATTGTGGTTATGCTAGTTAAGGCCCTAAGGGTCAAATAGACCCATGAAACAAGAACTTTGTTGACATTTTAGAACATGTTGTCATGTGTTCCTACTGGTTTGGTAGTTGTTTTTATCACAAAACACCAAGAAGCCTCCCAATTTCTTCAATGATCACATGTAATTAGAAGTGTGAAGAATATTGGGGCATAAAAAGATAAAAATAACAAAATTTTGATAATTTCCTAGTGATTTTTTATGATAAGCTTAATTTTATCCATACTATTGAAACTCCCCTTCCAACCAAAACACCATATGTAGCAATGGAGTTGGACTTTAATTTTTTGATGCATTCTTTCTCGTAACAATTTGCGAGGATGAATCTATGTCTATTACAAATGATATATGTATTTCTTTTTATACTGATTTAAGTAGCAATTGCACCCAATGTTTCAAAGGAAATGCCGTAAGGAAATATCATATAGCACTAATTAATCCTTCTTTGAATAATATTGAAAGAAAAAAAATATCAATAAAAGGCAAAGACCATGCTACAATGAAATCTTACTATGCTTCCTTGAGCTTTACAAGTCATGAGGGGTTTGTTGAAGTTAAATACCTTGTCTAATTATGCCAACACGAATGGCTCGTAAATAAGGAAATAGATCGTGATTTTCTACCTTCAAAATTGGAGTTTGTTTTGGTACAAAATCTCCATATTTCTTCATGATAACTTCCTCGTGTTATAGACAACCTTAATCAGTACAGAGAAAATCTTTTATAGTTTTAAACATGTGTCTACAAAGGAATATAAAAATTTTGTAAATAAATTTTGAATTTCTAGGTGAATTAAGATCTACCCTTGAATAAAAATGCACATATCACCAATCTGAAAATTGAACCCAAGGATAGCATCAATTACACCTCTTCTTGAGAAAATTTCTTGGTTTTCTCTTTTGAATGTTGACTCTCCTCTATATTGTTTCCTTCATGATCCTTTAAACTATTGAAAATATCACATTGCTCTTTACCACTAGTCTCCTTGGTGTCTCCCATGTTCTTGTTTTATCCCAACATTTTCTAGTTAAGTAAATCTAACCTAGGTCATGGAATTAAAATAATGTAGAGATCATTCAAAAACTTTTAAATCATTTTATTTTAAAAATAAATCAAGTGTGGTCTATAAGTAGCACAATCAAAACACTATTTTTTTACATCAAAAGACCACACCTCACCTTGGTTTTAAAATAATGGCCCCAAATTTTATATAACCTACTCATCTATTTGACTGGTAAAAACATGAAAGAGTTATTATAAATTTCACATTTTAGACAAGAAACATAGGGATAAATTTGACAAAAAAATTGGATGAAGAGAAAACATGCATGTGGAAATTGCACATAGTGACCTTTGTGGTCCCATGAGAATTTAGTCATTGGCAAGTCCAAATTATTTTATGACATCCATCAATGCCCTTCCAAGAAAAAATTGGTTGTGCTTTCTCAAGTACAAGTCATTAGCTCTGAAGTCAAACCCATATTATTATACATCATAAAATCAAACAAATATTAGCTCAAAGCATGCATAATATCCAAACCCTTCTCAAAACATTTTTAAGCTAAAAAAAATATAGCATTTTGACAGTTTACAATCAATGAATCAGTTTTCCCATGTGAACCCATAAAAATGTACGCTAGAAGTCACGTCATGAATATGAAACGTGGTATATTCTTTGTATATACAACATAATTTGGTGCATTTTAGGGCTCACAAGACATTTAGAGTGAATATCAAGTCCAACACACTTAATCTAAACTCATAATATATAAAAGGTCTCTCCAAAGACTCACATTTATTATTAACTAAGAATTTACTCCAAATGCACAAAAATATCAATAGAAACTCAAACACTGATCACCTTCGCCAATCAACTTCAACAAGCATTGCCTTTTCTAGAGAAAAAAAGAAAAAAGAAAAAAAAAAGAGACACACAAAATGTCAACATTTAAAGAAAATGCTCCAAAGAAATATGAACAAAGATAAATCTCCAAATCATGAGAGAATTGACTTCCTACTAGTGCCAAGAGATTGATCACTTTTTATGTGCCCCTTGGTTGATTGAACTTGTGGCAACAATCTTTGAGTCCTTGGTGATACAGAATTGGGTTTCCCATTAGGAGTTGTTGGAAGAGAATGTCTCCATATTATAGGAGTTGGAGAATGACCACGAAGCTTTTCTTTTGCTGACTTAGTAGAAATCATGTAACTTGGAATATATGGACTTCCTTGAGAAGCATGTCCAGTATGCTCCATTTTAATAGATCCAAATGAACTGCGCCCTCTAGTTTCTTGCTTTTATAACATTACTTTGTCTATGTTCCTACCTTAATACTAATTTGCACCTAATAATAGCATCATTTTGATTTATACCAAAAAAGGTAACTAAATTCCCTTACCCTTTAAAAAGCATTCTCAATTCTTGTACAACCCAACTCGGAATCCTCTCCAGACATCTTAGGTTATTCTTAATTGATCAAGAGTATAGAATTTTTAGGGTTGTGTTTTACGTGCACTAAATACTTGTGAGGTCCAACTCTATGTATGGGGTTCATCACAACCTTAGATTAATTATTTGAGCTGATGTAGTGTTTTTCTTGTGGCTACAATTTAGTGTTGGTTGTCACGTAGTTATCATGATTCAAAACTGAGTCATCATCTCAAATCATTGCAAAATTGGATATATTTTATTAGATAATGTGATGTTTTGTTTGTCACAATGATTCAAAACTTAGTTATTATATCTCAATATTGACTTTCTTGTTTCCTATTATGTATATGAACCCTTTAAAAAACCATAGGAACATATTTTTATAGTATGATCTCCCTAGCATATGTGGGGGTTTCATTGTATTTCTGAGTGCCTTAAAAGGAACTGATTTATATTTCAGTAGCTCATATGAAGTTGGTCAATTTTTTTCTTTATTCGGATAATAAAAAATATATGGAGATATGGCTTTCATCACTTCGAGCAGTAAAAGCAAGGCTATCGAGAAAATAACTCTAACACTGAGAAATATATGGTAGCGGTTGTATAATTTTGGTGTTGGATATTAGGCATAGCTTTCTTGATCATGTATAGAAGAAACTAAATTTTGATTTAGATTGTACTACATTAACCATGAAATTTCCAACATTCAGAGAAGGCTTACCATCACATTTATAGATTATCACACTTTTCTTATCATATATAAATTCTCCTATATGCAACAACGGTGGTTTCACTTCAAGAGCATTAAAAACAAGTCTATTGATAAAACAACTCCAACATTGAAAGATATTTTGTAGCAATTGTTGCCTATTGGGCATAATGTTTTTTATCTTGTATAGAAGACTATAAATTTGCATTTAAATTTGTGAAAGGAGGGAGTGTAAAGGTGCAAGCTATAATAAGAACAGGGGAAGCTAGATTGAGCGGTGTATGGATAATGTTATTTGGTACTTGAGATAGATTCATTCTGGCGACAACTAGAATAAAGCTTAATTAAAAAACTCACCATACATTTCTAAAATAAATATCTTAAAAATTAAAATATCAATTTAATACATTTTACTCAATTACACATTTAACAATATTCATTTATAAAAATAAAAATACAAATTGCTATTTTGAATAAAAATAGTACAAAGGATCACATTAATTACCATGACCCTCGTTTACCTTCCTCTTTTTAATTTTTAAATACCTAATGTTTGTAATTTATTCTTAATCACATAGTGTCAATTTTCTAAAACTATAATCTAGTGGGTTTCATTTTGTAAGTTTTGATTGAAATTTAAAAATATAAAATTATAAAAGTTAAAATTATGTAGTGAAAAACTTTGTTTGAAATTTCATAATAAAAAGTTGAAGTATGAAATCATATAATATGAAAATTGTTTATGATTATAAAGTAAAAATATTGTAAATATGCAAAGTTTCACATTCAAACATGTCATTTTAAAATTTTGGGAAAATCATAATGATAGCTCTTCATAATGCTCGGCTCACATCAAGATGCATTGCCACAAGAAGGGATTAATGAAATCTATGGATGTTATCCAAGACATTGTCTTTATCTATAGCCACTCAGTTTGGGTTTGAAGAGCCTCCATATTACAATTAATTAACCAAATTTCAATTTTGCCCATTTTTCATTTTCTGTAGGATTCTCAACATGTGGCCATGCCCATGATGTCATTGTTTCTCCTCCTCATGTTGTTTGAAGGGCCTCCATATTACAATTAATGAGCCAAATTTCAATTTGTTTCTCCTCCACATGTTGCTTCTCCAACACTCTGTAATAATGTGTAAAAACAATAATGAAATAATCGTGAGACTTCAGGAAGGAAAGAGTATCTGCATCTAGGACTTCATGTGCAGGAGGTGATTGGGGTTTCAAGCCTCGATAAATCTTATGAAAGACTGACCAAGATCAAGCCCAGAAGCGAAGCACGAGATACATCATGACCACGACAAGATAAACAAAAGAAAGGAATGTCTTAAGGAATCTCTGTACGATTGTAGCTTCAGAGGTTATTCAATCAAAATCTCCTTGGAAACCCCTGCAAAGGATCTATTGTTGATCATGGACACAACCAGTGAGTACTTGAAATATGTTCATGGGTTATAATAAAGAACAAGTTGAATGGTTGCACAAATCAAGATTTTGTTGACGTTAATGGGATCTAATAATGAAAAAACTTTCAATCGTCTACATTGGATATGATAGTGTAGAGTGGTAGGGGGATTTGCGAGTTCTTAGTTGACAATTATTGGGATCTAACTGTGAATTTTTTTTTGTCTACATTGTCTCTCACAGTGCGAAGTGGCAGGGGGAGTTCTTCCCAGAGGGAACAACAATTTATAGCATAATTATATAAATTCAATTTTGTATTAGAGTAGGTTTAATATATATATAATTTTAAAATTGCTAATAAACATTAGTATTATTTAAAATTATCAATGATTTTTTACATAAGAGGAAGGTAGTAAGTATCAATGTTGTCTATTACTCTTAAGATTGATCCTAATTTGAAAGATTATTTCGCTATAGATGGAGATATAATAGATTACATAATCACTTACATACCAAATGCATGAATACAAGTTATGAAATTGAATCCATGAATACAAGTTATGAAGTGAGATATAGTGGATTTCAAAAAACCATTACTATATTAGTGGCTTTTCTAATATTATTATAACACTTTATATAAATTAAATGACTAGTAACCACATATAATCAACAATCCATGATAAACATCAAAACACTCACTTCGTGATTCTAAACCATGGAGATCCACCTATTTTACCATATTTTCAAACATGATACCATAGGCCAATACTATAGCTTATCAATACCACATGTCCAATTTCATATGACGTTGGTTGGTATGACCTTATTTTTAAATTAATCAACTTAATTAAAAGAAAAAAAGCTATAAAACTTTAAAAATAAATCCTATCTTTTGAATTTTACATACTACTATAATATTCTAAAATATTAAATGGAATTTAAATATTTTTCATCCAATAATAAATCTTGATACTTAAACTACAACATAATTTTTATTTATATTATTTATATTATAAACATAAAATTAAAAGACACAAAATAACCTATTACTTTTTTTTTTTTGTAAGCTGCGGTAGTGCCTTTCTTTTTCTATTTATATAAAAGCAAGTTGAACCATATACATCGTTTTGGTGGCCTCAACCTACCTAGATGAGAAACCAGATCTGTTGGCCACCTCAAGTTATTATAGGTCATCCAGTAGAAAAAATCAATAAGTCTACCAATCCATGCAAGATAAACCTCACAATAGCAAATGCTAAACATGTTCCAGACAGTCATGAAACTAGTGAAAGGAAAAGAGAATATTATTCCTCAAAAACAAACATAATACACAACTACAAGATTTAAACTTTTCTGTCTTCCACGTTCTTAGGTGTTGTTGCTGAGTCCCTCACTGCTGGAGTTAACTTCTTCAGTTGTTGCTGGATCTCCTCCAGCTTGCTATCCTGCATTATCATTATGATTTGTAGATTTTTCATCTCTTTCTTCATGTTTGGCATGCCCTAGGAAAGCTCTGCCATTTCACCTGCTACTTATTCCAGTGCCTTGGCAAGTAAACATTTTAGCACCCAGTAAATGTGCAAGGTTTTCTTGTATAGAGTCATTCTTCCCCTAGTGTTTCCCGAGTCAGGAATGAGATCTCCCCATTTCTCCATTTTGGGCTCTGAGTCTTCTTCCATGACATTTTCCTCCAATTCCTAAATGAGTTTGCGTATGTCAGCATCAATTCCTTCTCGATATGCCCTCACAGCTTCCTACACTGTTTTCCTCATGGTTTTCCAGCTACACCTCCGAATTGCAGGCGCAGAGGTCATGGGGTCGTTACGTCTTGGCTGAATTTGTCGGCCTCTTCCACCTCAACCCCTTCCTCGTCCTGAGCACGCCATCTTGCATTTTATAGCCGCCTGTTTACCATTACCAACAACAAAGGTTAGATTATCTGCATTTACTCCTATTCCCATCTCTTGGGTATCCCTGTCCCAAATTTTACCCTCCCCACTCCAGGTTCTCCCACTGTTCTAGCTACTCCCTGGATTCCCTCCCCTTGGGCCAGACATGTGTATACCCTCTATTATCTTTTCTGCCTCACAAACTGCTTGTTTAACATCCTCGGTTTGCCCCTATGCCCAACACCTACAGAACCCCGCTAGGTTCTCATTATGGTCTTTGCAGTTCTTTACCATGCAATATTCTCCCTCTGCATTCCTCATCTTACCTCCCTCTGCCTTTTTACTGTGCACTGTAGGGAGGGTTGCAGAATCACGTGGGCTTCTCCCTCTCTCAACAATTCCTATCTGCCCCCCCCTCCTCCATCATACAACAGAAGGTTGAAAGGGATGCAAGAATTAGCACTGAGAAAACATACCTGGATTGTCGCTCTGTCGCAGAAGAATCCAGCGCTCGCTGAGCTCTAGTCTTCTCCTTCCTTCATTGTGTAGTGGTCTCTCTTCCTCCCTTAGCCATCCTCATTAACCCTCTCCCATCTGTTCTGCATCCCATCATTCTTCTACCGCCATTTCCTACTCCCCCTTCCTCCACTCCCCTGTCACCTCGGTGCCTCAGGATTCCAGTAGGCCTGCATGATGCCCCGCATCCCATTGAGTAATTATTAGAGCATTTGGTGGCTGGCCTTGCCAGTCTCTCCCCTGCATTGTCCTGTTGAACGTCTTTTCCTTTTCTCTCACCGGATCGGGGGCCAGCTGTATCTATTAACTTGAGTTCGTGTCCTCATTATTATCTTGGGTAATGATTGTTTTGAGGGGCTCCCATCTTTGTTCTCCCAAATGTGTTGGCCATATGTTGTCTACCTTGCCCCCTTGTTCATTGCAACCCCAATTAGCAAGGAAATCTACTACCTTATTACCATCCCTTCTAACATGATTCATGATCTTATACTCAATGCACTTTATGAGCTTTTCCAGGTCCTGAATTAGGCCCGTCGTCCTCCAGCTCTACGTCACTTTCCCCCAATCCTTGCCATTATTAAGTTTCTTGAGCATCTCTATCACTAGTTTTGAGTCACCCTCTATTTCCAGAATATTGTATCCATTTCGGATCACTATTCTTAACTCTTGATAGACTGCCACTAACTCTCCTTCATTGTTGCTCATAATACCACCATGATTTGCATAGACCCACCTTGTCCGCCCTTGATTATCTTGGAAAATGCCTCCAAACCCTACTGGCCCCGGATTTCCTTTGAAGGCTCCATCAAAGTTCAGTTTCATGAAGCCATCTTGTGGGCGACTGAAATTGGCAGGGCTATGGTTGTGAGTTTCTGGTTCTTTCTGCTTCTGGGGATGAACCATTCCTTGTTCTAAATTTAGGAATGCCAGGATTTTTTCTTCTTCTACAGTTGCTTTCTAATCTTCTTGATTCGAGGTTTCCGCAAGGATAGTTTCTCTTATATGCCTTTGGGTTCCTTTCCAGATCAGCTCTAGAGACATTTCTTTGTTTTGAAATATTCTCCGATTTCTTTCTTTCCATATCATCCACATATTCAAACCCACCGCTAGACTCTAGGCTCTTCTAACCACGGGCTCGAAAAATTACCTTGCCCCCATTGTTTAATGGTTTCTTTAATGCTATGAGGATCTATGTTTGTCTTCCCAAATAGTTTCCTGATTTCTTCCCATTGCTGCTGAGTGAGAGGGCATGAGTTCAGAAGTTGTTCTTGCGTTTCTTGGTCCTTCTTGCATAAGCAACATCTAGGGGGTCAATGGAATCCATTCTTCTGAAGCTGATCCCATGTCAAAATGCGACCTTTACCTACTAACCATAAAAACAGAGTTACTTTCGGCCACCAGTTACTCTGCCATATTTGTTTCCACATGGGTGCATTTTCATCTTGCTCCTGCTGTATGGTTAGATGGTAAACTTCTTTAATCATGAAGGTTCCCTTTGTGGATCGACCACATCTCAGTATATCTGGGCTTGCTCTGATAGTTATTCTCCTTGACTTCATTTCTCTTATATATAGCTCTATTTGTTTAGTATCAATATGTCTATCCCACACTTCCGGCTTCTTCCAGGTTCTCCATGTCTCCTCCTGGCTTTCATCATTGTAGAACCTGCTTACATAATTCAGTCCTTCCTCCTTTACTTTCTGACAGGTGTTTCTAAGGCCCTGCATCTCCTTCATTTTCTTCGATTGTTGTCAAGCTTCGTCCCAGAATTTAGCTAAATTTCTATTATGTATTTCCTAGAATGCATGTTTGGATATAATGTCTCTGTTTTGACTGGGTAGGTCCCATATTGTGGAACCTCTTGGCATTTCCTCAAGTCTTACGATACCTTCAGTAGTTATGGGCATCTTGTATATTTGTGTCCAGATTATTTTCCATAGGTCTCCTCCTCCCTTCATCCATCTCCACCACAACTTCGCTCCCATTACTTGGTTCAAGGTATAAGGGTCTCTCAGACCCAATCCCCCTTCTTCTTTACTTTTTGTCAGGCCCTTCTAAGATACGAGAGCCCATTTCTTTTGCCTCTTTGGTCTTCCCCAGATGAATTTTTTGAATATCTCTGCCATTTTTGTGCAAGCCCCTTTAGGAACAGTCGTTTCCGAAAGAGGGTAGATGGGAATTGCTTGTAAGACAGATCTTAGAAGCACTGCTCTTCTTGCTATATTAAGAGTTGGGAAGGACGAGTTTTCCAATCTATTCTTAAGTTTCTCAATGGTTTGTTGCCAATTCTCCATCTTTAAAGGGTTTGGGGCTAACTGGGTACCTAAGTATTTTCTGGGTAATTCCCCAGAGCAGAAGCCCAGTATTCTAGTCAGGTGGTATTTGACATTACCCAGAGTGTTCAAAAGGAATGTACAGGATTTTTCCTTATTAATTTGAGTACCTGAAGCCTTCATAAAGAGGTCAAGGATTGTTTTTATTCTTTTCACTTCTCTTAGGGAGACTACACAAAAAATCATAATATCATCTACAAATTGCTGGTGGGTAATCGGTAGGTTGTTTCCCCATAACCTCAGCCCTTTGATTTTCCTTTCTCTCAGTTCTTGTTTGATGTATCTTCCTAGTCCTTCTGTCGCAATGATGAATAGAAACGGGGAGAGAGGATCTCCCTGTCTCAGCCCTCTTGTGGCATTGAAAGTTGAATTTGGCATTCCATTCAAAAGAATGGAGAAATTTGGTGTTGAAATCATATCATAAACCCAATTTATCCACCTACTACAAAATCCAAATGCTGTTAGTATTGATTTAAGGTATTCCTAGTTCAGATGGTCATATGAATTTGAGAGATCTAGTTTGATCATCATTCCCACTTCCTTCTTATATTTCAAAGAATGCACCACTTCCTGAGATACTACCAAGCCATCTAGGATTTGCCTCCCTTCCACAAACCCATTCTGTTCCAGAGAGATAACGCTTGATAGAATTGGCTTCAATCATTTGGCCATTAGAGTTGCTATAATCTTATAAATTACATTACAAAGACCAATGGGTTGAAAACCCTGGGCAGTTTTAGATTTAGCAGTTTTAGGAATAAGAGACAAGAGGGTTGAGTTTAGACCAGTACATACCTTCTGATTTCTTCGCGACTCTTCTACCACCTCCAAAATGTCATGCCCCAAGAATTTATAGCCCGCTTGGTAGAATTCCACTGTGAATCCGTCTAGTCCTGGAGCTTTATTCTTCTTCATCCCTTTCACGTTCTCTTCCACTTCCTCTAGGGTTGCAGCTCTCATAAGGGCTAGGTTCTGGTCTCTGGTGATCATACTCGGAATTTCATTGCATATCCTTCCAATAGATTCTTCTCTATTCATTTGGGATTCTGTGAGGGGGTCTTTGAAATGACCAACTAGAGTCTACTCCATTTCCTCGTGCTGGGTTATGCGAAGTCCCTCTTCATTTTTAATGGAGAAAATTCTATTTTTTTATCGCTACTAAATCATAGCTTGATGAAAAAATTTCATATTCCTTTCTCCTTCTCTAAGCTAGTTCACTCTTGACTTTTGCTTCCATAAAATCTCCTCCTATTTTCTTCGTTCTTCAATTTGTCTTATCAATATCCCTTCTTCTCTAGTTCTTTCCTCGCTTCTGCCTTCTGATATTATTTCTTGTTTCAGAGTTCTCATTTTCTAGTCTAAAATTTTTTGGTCTTTAAATATGTTCCCAAATTCTTCTCCATTCCATTTTTAAATCTTCTCCTTGAGTTCCTTTAATTTTAATTGGAATGTCTGCATTCTGCTTCTTCCCCTTTGTTGGCTCTGATTCCACCACTCTTCCACTTTTCTTGTGAACTTTTGATCTCTGAGCCAGAAGGCCTCGAACCTAAAAGGCCATTTTTTTGGACTAGCTTTAATGTCAATTTCTAGTCGGATCGACCAGTGGTCTGAACCAAGTCTTGGTAGGATCATTGTTTCAATAAATATATCCCTATTTATTATTTGTTCACATATTAAGAATCTCCCCAATCTTGATGCAATTTGATTTTTACCTCCTCTTCTATTATTCCATGCGTGAATTCCATTTATTGTGGGTATATCCACCAGTCTTTGTTCCGTTATCATATCGCCAAAGGCTTCCATATCCACATCTATTCTTCTTAGGCATCATCGTTTTTCCTCTAGGGATGTGATCATGTTGAAGTCACCTCCTATAATCCATGGTGAATCTAGGAATAAGCTTCGGATTGTTCCCACATTCTAAAGAAAACTTCTGCGTTCTCCCATTAGATGGGGACCCTATACCTTAGTGAGAAGGATCCATTCCTGAGAACCTATATTCTTGAATTTGCCTGAAAGAATTCGAGGCATGCTTACCCAATTTTCAAATTGAACTTCCTCTGGGTTCCAAAGAATTGCCAGGCCCTATGCACTACCTAAGGCATCCTAACCCATTATTTCATAATGAGGATTGAATCTACTCATTATCTCTTTCAATTTATGTTCACTAATCTTTGTTTCTTGAATTATCATTATGTTGGGCTTATCTTTTTTCAACCTGTCTCTTAGATATCTCTGTTTCCCCTTACTATTCAGCCCTCTAATATTCCATGTTGTAATTATCATTTCAACAATTTGAGGGGTTGTTGTAATACCTCTGATAGAAGTATGACACTTCCTGAATTAACTAGCATCTCTCCAACCATTTGGATGGTCTCGCTCACAGGTTGTCTTCCTCGTTTTCTTCCACCTTTTCTGACATTACCCATTTCTGTGCCTTGGCCTCCTTGTGCTCCTAGTTGTTTTGGTTGGTTTTCTATGGCTACCCCTCCTTTCTCCTTATATTTTTCAAACATGTGCTTGTATAATTGCTTTTGTTCTTCCGGTATGAATCTTTCATCTAGGTGCCCCAATTCATGTAGAAATCTCCTCATGACTTGTTCCTCTTCACTCGCTTTGTCCTTTTGTGGATCTATCTCCATTTGGGTTTGGTCTTGGGGCATTCCCATGCTTTCTCCTTCCTTCCCCTATTCCAAATTTGTTTGCATTGTGTCTTGTCCTTTTTCCCTTTTTAAAAGTTCCACTAGTTCTTCTTCACTATCTTCCCTTTCCGTTTTCATTCCCTCTTCTTGAAGTACCTCGAACTTGTTTTGGATTTCCGACGTTACTATTTTGACAAGTGGTTTTAAAGGGAATGATCCTTTTTGAGATTTCCTTCTGGTAAGCACTTCTTTGAAACCTTCATCGTCCTCCTTGTTTGCCTTTGCTTCCTTCTTCTCTTCCTCTCTCATTCCTACTACTTCTCCAGATGCATTCAAAGGACATTGTTTGAAGAGATAACCATATTTATGGCATCTTCTACAACGGAATGGGAGATGCTCATAATCCACTGGTTGTTGCCAGACTTCATCATGGTACTCTACTTCGATATACTTTGGAAGCAGTTCTGTGATATTCATGTATACACAGATCGTGGCATAGGACATATATCTTCCTCTTTTAGTGGTTTCAGCTACTTTGAGAAATGTCTCAATTGTGTTTCCTATTCCTTCCAGGATCTCTGGATCCCAGAGCTAGATTGGGAGTCTGAACAGTCTAACTCAGATAAGGGCTGCTAGCATTTTTTCTTTGCCTCGGTTGTAGCATTCCTCCCAGTGCCTCATAAATAGACCAGCGTTATTCAGGAAGTAGGGTCCTCCCTAAAAAATCCTCTCCTTGTCCCACAGGTTAGCAAAAATGACCGTGGAAAAGCCCTTTGCCCCTAGTTTTAGGTCTATGTGTCCCTTAGGCTTCCATCTTTGTTGTATCCATTTGGCCAGATCCTTCTAAGATGACTAGATCCCCACAAACTTACAAATTAGAGCATGATCTTTCATGTATCCTCTATACTCTTCGAGTTTGTTGTTAAGGATTACAAACCTGGGTTTTCTCGTTGATCTAGGTAGGCATTTGCTTCCCAACCCTGCTTGCCACCGAGCCCCCATGACCGGAATGTCTTTGTAGCTTTTTTCGGTGCCTCCATGCACCCCATTTTTGCTTGACTTGCTTGTTGCTCCATTTTTATAGCAGGGGATCTCTCCCCTCCCATCTCTACCTGCCATTTCTCTGTCAGTCCCGCTTGCCTTTTATCTCCCTTCCTCCACCCATCTCTGCACTCTTCGCTTCTCTGATCAGATGTGGGTGCTTGTAGACTTCCCCTACACCCTGTCCCAGGTTCAGGTCTGCCAGAGGCGACCCGTTCCGAAACCCTAACCCTACTCGTTTACCTTCATCACTTCCTCCGCTCCACATCCAATCCTTCCCCACCTCAAAATAACCTATTACTTTAAAATGAATTTGACATTAATATTTAAAATATTCATCCATATATATATACTAAACAATATCTTCTATAAAATTTAATATATTTGTTTTTCCATAATAAATAACGCCTCTCCATGTTTATAATAATATCTTCTACTATATACTTTCACGAAAGAAATCCTTTTCCTTTTGATTTTAACTTTTGATAAACAATATAGCATTTATTCATCTAAATTCTTGTAAGGCATACAAAATTCATTTCACTAATATTGACTTAGCATACAATGAAATTCACAAAATGGCACATTTTACACTGAATTGTTCTATTATTTCCAAACTATATGTTCACGTACATCTGGAAATTTTATAATAGGTACATTAATTGCTTGATTTCAACACGCGGAGGCGTTGACATGCAAGAGAAGGATAACGCTGCTGCTGGATGTTAGCGGACTGATGACCAATGACTGTGTGTGAAGCCATAGTTTAAATTGAAAGCAACCGGAAATTGCATCTCACAAAATCATAATCAACGGACATACTGATTTGGTTCTCGATCCTAAGTGTTGGAAATGCCCATAGCCTTGGGGATAAGAAGCCCAGCGAACGTCCTCGTTGTGCAGAGAATTCTCACGACCACGATCATAAATGGTACTATTCACCGCCCTAGAATGCTGCGAAAACAGCAACACCGCAAGGTAGAGTGGGAGGCACCACGAAATCGAACCCATATTCCTTCTCTGCATCCTCTAAGATCATCCTGAACAGAGGGTGATTCACCAATTCTGTTTTGATCACAAACCGGGGGCGATCTGGGCCTACGTACACCACGAAATACACATCACGAGCCACAACAGTACGGGTAGCCATGTCGTCCAATTGTAGTCTTTGTACGCTCGCAACTTAGGAGGTTATTCAATCAAATTCTCTTTGGGCATGAGTGTGCATCATCTGTTGTTAATCATGGACATGTTATATGTTTATGGGTTTTATTATGTTATATGTTCATGGGTTATAATAAGGATCAATAAGTTGAGTAGTATAAATAAAGATTTAGTTATGAGTTAAAGCAACAGGATCTAAAGTTAAAAGAAATTTCAATCTGTTAACATTAGATGGAATAGCGCAGAATGGTAATTGAGAAAGTTTTTCAAGAGAAAACTTCTTACTAGATAATTAATTAAACAAAAAGTCAATTAACTACAAAATCTAAAATCAATAAAAAAATATTAAGAAAATCTAAAACCAATAAAAAAATATTAAAAAAATTTTGTAATGAATTTTGAAAAATCTACTGCAATAATCATATTCATATTCACAACCATTTACTGACAATTTGTATATAATTTTAAAAATTATTTCGATTTCTTAAAAAATAAAAATTATTTTATATATAAACATCATATATAGAAATAAAATAAAAATAAAATAAAAATAAAATAAACATAAACATAAACATCATTTAGATTTTATACTTAAAAAAATCTCCTATTTATAATTTTTAATATTATCCTTGCTTTATAATATAATGTTTTAATATTATCCATGTTTTATAATATAATGTTTTAATATTATCCATGTTTTAATAGCATTGGCTATTTCACCACTTATTTCAGTCACCATTCAGAGAAAAATTCCTCCATTTTTCACAGGATTGATTCTCAGTAGTGGCAAGTGCTCTTCTATCAACTTCATTCTTATCCTGTTCCTGTGAGATTACAACATGCACCGACAGGTTTCCAAATCCCGTACCTATATGCGATGCAATATATTGCTTGTGCAGCAAGTAGGTACATTCTATAACTATAGAGTTTAGTGTACATAAATGAAGTGAATATATTTTTTTCTATTGATACCTTTATTGATTTAGTAGGTATGGTATAAACGGGTATTCAGTTAGTAGTTTTTTAAAAGAATCTTAGTTTGTTGTACAAAACCTCAAAGTGAAGTGGGTGTACTGTAAAAAAAATTGAATAAGGAAATCTGCAATCCTAGCATATGTATATAAAATATTGAACAGGTAATTTTTCATCCTGTGAAGTACTATTTAGTATGAGATATTCTAATTTATTTAAATGGTTTATTGAAACATTGAAATAAGTACAATTTAATCGTAAATTTTAGAATACTCGGAAATTTTAATGAAAATAAGCACAATCAAATAACTGACTTATTCATATAAGTGATATTTTCAAAATATTCTAAAATTTATTATAAAAATAAATATAATTTAAATATTTAGAAATTTAATGAAAATTGATAAAATGAAAATCTAACTTATTTATGTTATATTTTGAAAATATTTTAAATCTGTAATAGATAAACATAATTCAGATATTAAAAAGATAAATAAAAATAAATATTAATTTTTATAAATCCTATTTCTAAAATATTACAAAATCTGAAATCAAAATTAACCTATCCAAAATCTACAATCAACCAAAAAGAGTAAACAACACAATAATCTACAGAATTCCATAAAGCTGCAGAATTGTGACCATTTGATTGACAGCTGTACAGCGCCCATGGTAAATTGAATATGGTAAAAAAATGTTCGAAGTACATTAGACATGGCATTGATCTTGATGTGTTAATTTGTCCATCAACTCTCATTGGCCAAAGTTGTGTCATGAATCCATATATGAAAACAACTATATAAAAAAAAACTTTTTCTTTAACCAGCTATTCCTGTAATGTAAATACTCAGCTATTTACTTAATTTGAATAATAAACATTCATTTATTATTATATTTTTATGTCATCTGTTATAACATTAACGTGTACAATCTTCTGTTACATTAATGTTTATAGCGTTGTCGTAACCTTGCTTTAATATCGTTCCATTTTATCAAGGCTTCTGATATTGTTTTGATGGTCCTCGAATATTCACGGAATTTGTGAGTACTGTGATTTACAGTTGCATTAAGGACACCTTGGATCAGCATGTCCTATCGACTAAGGTTGAGGATTTACTTGTTAATTTCTTAAGTTTTATTTAACTCTTTAATATTGCACTCGTCTGCCATCTAGTCTCCATTAATGTAAAGTTACTGTAGCTGTTGTGGCAGCCCAGAGAAAAGGTCTAGCCTGTCGGATTCTTCAATGCCTTGAGGTGCCTCTTCTATCCTTGCACTCCAGACCCTATCTAGGGTCATCAGACATTAGCATTGATCAAACGATTGGTAACATTCTCGGGTCCTTTTGCCTCCGATGGCTTGGCGGTCTTAGCTCATTGTTTCTCCCCTCTGATGGAAGTCTTCGACCTGCTCCACAAGAGGGTTTATGTGTAACGTTGATGTTGCTCCTTAGCCGAGTGTCAGAGTCGTTGGATGCCGAGGCTCCCCTTCCCTGCTATGGTGGTCCTTGTTATTGCCTTGTCAGCTATCTGGTGACTTCTGGTTTAGTGATACAACAATGTTGCGAGCCTTTCAAATGTACATGTATCAAGTTGCATTCTTCCTTCGTTAGATGCAAACTACAGTTATTTGTATACTTATGGGTTTCATATGGACGGAATTTAACATGTGTTCTCCCCCTGGTCACGAGGTGGTGGTTTGCAGGTGGAGTAGACTCCCACGTGAAGTGTGGATGGAACTGTTTTTCCATATCGTCGAGCTTCAAGCTAGAAGCCCAGTCCCTTTACTGGGTATTTGATCTAGTTCAGAGTTTTACTGCAGATGAATTTCATCTTTCAAAGATTTGTAACAGTTTTGAGCATACATGTCATATACTTGTGGTTCTGTCATTTTGTAATTGCATGGAGGGTTAACCAACCCGAGACAGTGTATGTATTTGGTTTTGGGCGTATGAGGCGAGACCGAGCCTTGCTGGTTTCTATTCGAAACCGGCTTCTTCCTTGCGATCAAGCTCTATAGGCAGACTATAGATTGATACTGGACTTTTAACATATTCAAGGTTTTAGTTGTGGAAATTTGTGGTTCAAACCCTTCGGGGTATTTTACGAGATTATACAGTGTTTTAAGTCACCTTTGAACTCTCTGTTTACTCTAGCTGCAGTATGTTATTTGCTCTATTTGCCTATTGTGGCTTAAATATAATATGTGATGTTTTTATTTGAGACAAATGGCTATCGTGCCTTCCGAGTTTGATATTTTTCTAAATTGGGAATGCTCTGATATTTAGAAGGCTTGAACACTATCTCTTTGGTCCTCTTGTATTACTCAGATTGAACTAAGTAGGGGTTTTTGCAATTTATGTGATTCGTTGTTTAATGCTTTCACCCTAACAGCAGGGTTCCGTTGCTATCTAAAATTGTTCTAGAGTTTTACATGCGGTTTGTGTACATTACTGATACAGTGCATGTAATACATAAAGTTTCTCTTACTGTTAGGGTTTTTGCCCCATTTTATCGTGAAGTTTTTATGTTATTAATCATAGGCAGAATGATTCTGGAAAACAATATAATCTTGATACTATAAGTCTTTTTCTTGATTCTACCAGGTTTTTACTATGGAAAAATTATCGTTAATGCTGGCATAATATCTAAAATAGTTAATGCTTGTTCTTCCTTCGTTTAACACTACTATACAACTCTATTATCTGATTTTTAATATTCTTTTAGGAAGTTCTTCCTTTTAATCTATACTTATTCTGGAATTGTAATTTATCATTCTATTTATCTATCTTTTGACACACGTTTTTGCATCCTAGCCTACTAGTTCTCATGTTATTTTGACATGTTCTATAGTCTATTATAGGTTTCCTATAAATATAACTCCTATGTAGCTATTTATGCTTTCTTCATACTAATAGCCCTAAACATATATAATATAGGTAAATACTTTCAGAAAATACATAACAGAATCTTCTAGATTTATCTATAGGATAATTTTACTTATCTGGTTCACAAAGCTCTTCCAGATTTATCCTGCAGCTCAAACTTGTTGCTCAACAATATGCCTCCCAACGTTGAGACTATTCTCGCGGTAGTCTCCCCCAAGTTGTTCCTATACCCAGGAACTCTTCTTACTATCTCTTGGTCGAGAACTTTAATATATCTGGTCCAAACCAGACGTAGCATCAGAACTTTGCTTGATGTCTTAGCACATACTTTCTTCTTCCTTTTCTCCCTAATCTCAGATACCCCTATCCCCTTGATCCTTCTTTGAGTAAATACTCAAGAAATTAGTTAGGGCCAATAACTGTTTTCCTAACCACTTAGGAAGTAAAACAGTATTTACAAGTAACTACAATTCACTTCTGCATAAGAGTTTCAAAAATAATTCCATAATTAAAATAATATCAAATTGTTTGGTTTGAAGTAATTAAAATATTTACATAAGTTGGGGATATCACATCTCCCCCCCCCCCTCAAGATGTAACATCGTCCTGATGTTTTCCTCCTGAGAATAATTCTAGAATGTTTTCCTTCATAACCTCCTCATCTTCCTAGGTGGCCTCTTCTAGCCCATAGTGATGCCACTACACTTTTACTTGGGTGATAACTTGTTTCCGCAACGTTACTTCTCTCTGACCGAGTATACCCAGAGGCTCAACTAGTAATTCGCCTTCGTGTTCGACCTGTATGTTCCTCCAATTGATTATGTGATTAGCATCATAAATCTATTTCTGAAGTAAAGAAACATGAAAGACATTGTGTACACGGATATCGCTGGGTAAAGCAAGTTGGTAAGCCACTGGCCCAATTCGTGCTAGAATCTGGAAAGGTCCGCAAAATCGAGGTGCTAGTTTAGCACATCCAGTCCACTGCAAGGTGCTTTTCTTGGGTCGTACTCGAATGTAAATGTGTTCTCCTACTTGAAATTCTTGGAAGCTCCTCTTCTAGAAAAATTCTTTTGACGGTCCTGAGCGGCTTTTAAATTGCTTCATACTCTTTTTACCATCTTTTCCATCTCCTCCATCATATTTGGTCCTAGCATTAGTTTGTCTTCTGGAACACTCCAACTCAAAGGTGTCTTGGACTTATGCCCATATAACACTTCAAAGGGACTCATTTGTAAATATGAATGGTACCCATTGATGTAGGCAAATTCTACTAAGTGCAGGTAATCCTCCCACTTAGAAGGTTGTTGCGTTACATAAGTTCGCAACATGTCTTCGACTACTTGATTTAATTTTTCCATTTGTCCATTCGTTTGAGGATGGTATGCGGTAATGAAGTGTAGTTGTGTGCCCAATCCCCCAGAAAGGGCCTTCCAAAAGGCTAATGTAACTTAAAATTAGTCTGCATAAAATTGTTTGCAATTTGCACTACTTTGTAAGTTGATTGAACTGCTATGAAATGAGTAGATTTGCTCAATTTATCTACCACCACCATGATAGAGTTGTTTAGCCTTTCTGATTAGGAAGTTCAATGATGAAATCAATAGATATGGTTTCCCACTTCCATTTAGGGATCAGTAGTGGGTGGAGAAACCCTGTTGGGTGTTGGTGTTCTACCTTTACTTGCTAGCATTCTAGAAAATGCCCTAAATACTTGGCTACTTCTTTCATCATATTAAGCCAGAAAAATCCTTTTCTAAGGGCAGAAACCATTTTCTGGTATCCTAGGTGCCCTGCATAAGGACTTTTATGATACTCGTCTAAGATTGAATTTTTAAGAAGTTTTTGGTTAGGTACATATAACCTCTTCCTATAGATCAATAATTCATTTGGATTGACCTCATATCCTAATTGTTGTTCATGATTGTTTACAATTTTTGCTTGCTGCCATAAATGTTTATAAGCTAAATCTTCCATGGTTGTTTCACGAATCTGCTCATAGAAGGTAGTTCAAGATTCACTAAAAGAAATTTCATATAAGCAATTCACCTTTCGACTTAAAGCATCCACAACCTTGTTTTCTTTTCCCTTAAAATGTCTGATCTCAAAATAAAATTCGCTTAGGAAGTCAACCCAATATGCTTGCCTAAAATTTAGAGTGGGATGTTTGAAGTAGCTTGTTAGACTATGATGATATGTTAATAACATAAATTTGTTGCCCAATAAGTAGTGTCGCCACATCTTCAAGGCGTGAATTACTGCTATTAGTCCCAAGTCATATGCAGAATATTTATGTTTGTATTCTTTAAGCTTTCTTGATTCATAGGCTACAACCCTACCTTCTTTCATTAATACACCCTGTAAAGCTTCTTTTCTAGCATCCGTACAAACTACGTATTCTTTGTTAGGATCAGCAATGCTCGAAATAAAGGTGGTGGTGAGTAGATGTTTAAGCTGATCAAAGCTTCTTTGATAGTTTGGGGTCCATCTGAAGGCCGTTGCTTTCTTTTGTAGAGAAGTAATAGTGTATGCCATGCTAGAAAACCTTTCCACAAATCCCCTATAATATCTAGCTAGGCCCATGAACGATCTTATGTGTGCCACATCTTTCGATACCGACCACTCCATGATAGTTCTTATTTTCTCGGATCTACTACAATGCCATACTTGGTGATAATATGTCCCAAGTGCTAGATTTGTTCCTTAAATAAGTTACACTTGTTGTATTTGGCATATAACTCGTGTTCTCTTAGGTTTTGAAGAAGAATTCGGAGATGCTCCTTATGTTCTTCCATGATTCTAGAGTATATTAGTATGTCATCAGTGAAGATAGCACAAATTTGTCTAAGTATTGATGAAATATGTTGTTCTTGAGACACATGAAATTTGTAGGGGCATTAATCAGCCCAAAAGGTAGCACCATGAACTCTTAATTTCCATATCGAGTTGTGAATGTTGTTTTCGCTATATTGTGCTCCTTTATCTAGATCTAATGATAGCGTGATCGGAGGTCAATTTTAGAGAAGACGGTTTCACCCTTTATCTAATCAAATAACTCATCTATACGAGGTAGGGGGTATTTTTTCTTGATAGTCAGTTTGTTTAAATAACGGTAATCCATAGACATTTGTAATGTTCCACCTTTTTTCTTAATGAAAAGTACTGGAGCTCCCCAAGGGGATACACTGGGTCATATATAATTTTTATCTAGTAGCTCCTGTAGCTACATTTTCAACTTTGTTAGCTCTAGTATACTCATACGGTAAGGGGCTCGAGAAATTGGGGTAGCCCCCAAAATTAACTCAAAGGTAAAATCTATGTCTCGTTTTGGGGGTAGACTCGAGATTTCTTCAGGGAAAACATCCGGAAAGTTTTATATCACTAGTATATTTTCTAGAGTAGTAGATTTATCTTTAGAGTTAGCTTAACCTACTTGTATGGCATAAATCTCGCAACACTTTCTTATGCATTTATCCAATTGGGAAGCTGTTACGGGTCTTATTTGCAAAGGTTTCTAAATACCTTGCATTTATTGTCTTCCTCGCTGTTGATTTTGGAAATTAATGGTTTTGGTCTTGCAATTAATAAGGGACCAATGTTTTTCTAGCAAATCCATGCCTATGAGGACATCATATGACCCTAAGGGTAACACGTTGAAATATGCCATGATGGACTAGTTAGCTAATTCCAGAGGAGAGTTATTGACTTTGGCCAAACCACTCCTTTTGGCTCTTGTGGCTAGTTGTACTAGCCCTATATTTTTAAACTTTATTGCTTGTAGTTTACATTGTTCCACAATATTGGGGCTAACATAACTCAAAGTATCCCTAGGATCAATCAAAATAGAAACAGTTCACTTAAAAAGTTTACCTTCAAATTCGATCATTGTTGGTTGAAATTCCACTGATGATCTTCTAGAGCGGCATTAATTTTATGGAAGGCTCCTTGCTATTTCTCCTACCGTGGAAGCTTATTGTATTTGTGAAATCTGGTCATCTCCTTTGCGGTTTGGGCATTTTTTGACATCATGCGTGCCTCCGCATCCCCAACACTGTACATGAGGCCTAGTAGTTAACTCTGCTTCAATTCTACCAGTTTGCTCCTTAGTTCTAGCTTCCCCTGGTACTTTAAATTTGGGCTGATTTTTATTAAAATTACAGTTTGTTTGACCCTTTTACAATCCTTTATTGACAGGGCCCTTATTCCCTTTGTGGTTGGGAACAAATTTACTTCCTTTTTTATTAATCCATCTCTTACTCATGTCTCCCTTTGGCTTGTTTTGCTAATAGCAGATGTGTGCCTTATGAATAACTTCATCCATTATTTTTGGATTGTCAAACTCGAGTTATTCTTTCATAAACAGGGGTAGACTAATGATAAACCATTGCAGCTTCACTTTTTCTTCGCGTATGTAAGGTACTGTTGAAGCCTCGGGAATCGTTGCTTCAACATGGGCAAAAATCACCTAGTCCGGACCTTGGTTGGCAACTTCTTTTCCATTTGGTGTAGTTGTTCCGACTGGGGATAATGGGACCAGTTTCCCAATCTCATTTATAATAGTTTTGATGAGGTGATTTGTGATATTTTGGAGTAATTTTTAAGCTAAAAGTAATCTAATCTAAACTAATAATCACATACATTTTATCCTAATTTAAACACTATTTAAGTATGACTATACTCAGGAATACATTGAAGTATGCAATCTACAATAATGTTCAAAAGAAATTCATAATAAAGATCATTCAATTACAATGAGAAGTGAAATCGTTTAACAATAATTGTTTCATATAAAAAGTTAGCCAAAACGATTGTGAAAGATATATCGCATAAGAAATTATTCATGTATTCAACATAAAATATAGGCCATCATCATACAGAAGTGCAATAATGCTAACCAAGATTCAAACTTTCATACATAAACTATTTGAAGAGAAATTATTGCTTAATACATAAGTAAAAGAGAATTACGAGATAAAGGTACCATTTATAATACGTCCTGCTCACGTGCTTCTGTTATGAAACTAGCTCAAGAAAAAGATAGAAAAGATAGATCAACACCTTAGAATTCAGCCTCTTCGAGGGGGCAACCTCCTTTACATTACATAAATGAACAATTCTTAGATGATTCAAATTATAAAACCTCCTTTCTGTATATAGGAGTCTAAGGTGTCACAATATAACCTAGCCGAGCTAACAATAATAACATAAAGCCACAAAAATAACACTAGAGGGATTCTATGGGAATAGAAAATTTTAGGGGCAAATGTTCGCCCTTTGGCGAAATTAAGGGGTTTTAAAATTTTAGTGGGCAAATATTTTGTATCATAGCACATTTTTACAAATCACCTCAAATAGCCCACCTTATTTTAAGGGAGAGAGTAAAAAAGGTAAATTTAGCCCTTGAAACTAGGAGTTACAACCTTCCATTTGCCCATTTTCAAGAATAGGTTTTATTTAAGTGAATCCTATGGGCCAAATACCATATTTATAAAAGAGGTATGGTAAATTAATAAAAATATAAATAAATGGGAGGTATGGTAAAATAATAAAACATTTTTTATATTTACTCCATAAGTCACCTTATATACATGCAAGGGTGTAAACAAATAAAAATATAAGTAAAGTGGAGGTATGGTAAATAAATAAAACCTCTTTTTATACTTACTCAAAAGGTATGGTAAATAAATAAAAATAAAAATAAACTAGATGTATGGTAAATAAATAAAACCTCTTTTTATATTTAGTCCATAACCCTCGTTCTATTTATGAAGGATCAAGAAAGAGGTTTTATTTAAGTGAATCCTATGGGCCAAATACCATATTTGTAAAAGAGGTATGGTAAATTAATAAAAATATAAATAAACGAGAGGTATGGTAAAAAAAAAAAACATTTTTTTATATTTACTCCATAAGTCACCTTATATTTACGAACACTCAAAAAATGCATTATATTTAGGTGAAACCTATGGGAAAAATACTATGGGACAAATACCATGGACCAGATTGTTATTAATACCATGCAAAAAAACATTATTAACCCTAATATTAGTATTAATAAAAATAAAAATGGCACATGGTATTGACCCATGGTATTCATCAAAATGGCACATGGTATTGACCCATGGTATAAACCTGGAATGTATCCTATCTAAATGGGGGAATTAAACCAGCATAGATCCATCTTTACTCTAGATCTACTAACCCGCGAGAGGTATCAAATATCGTGATATGCAAAATAGCATAGAGTGGAAAAATATTTGATCCCTCTCGGGTTTGGTTAAAATAAAAAATAAAATAAAATTCAACTATTAATTTGATTAATTTTTATAAATTACTAATAGTAATTTTAAAGCTCCAGGTTTATGATAACCCATGGTATTGACCCATGGTAATACCATGGGGAAATTCTATCATCTTATATCAATCTTAATTTTGGGTCTACCAAGTGCTTAGAGGGATAAATAGATTTTGTCCCCCTAAGAGTGGTAGATGTGGAGTTAAGATGGATATAGATTGGTTTTTATGATAGTGAAGATATTAAATAGACTTAGGAAATTATATTGTAAAAACATCTTAAGGTGAATGGTTAAAGCATAGACATTGGACAAGTATATTTTGTATACTTTAGTTTTAAACTGAAACAAATCCAAGGCTAAAAGGAATGGATTGATTGCACTAGTCATCCTTCTATAACTTTCCAACATATGCTGGAGTAAACAGATTGTAATTTGGGTAATTTTTCTAACTGTAAACAGGAACATACTTGTGTATTGGCAGGGTGGTTACGACGTCCCTAGAAGTGACGAATTTGAATTTTTCTTAGTTTTATATATAGTATTAGGTTTTTTCTCATGCTTTCTGTGAATGACACAGGTGAATTTTATCCTACACCCACTAGGTTATCGATATGTAATTTCAGTAATTTTGATTTCAAAATATATTTTAAAGAAGTGCAATGATTTCATTTGTGTATTCAATAAACATAATATCCTAATGGAATTCTACATTTGTGGTTTACCAATATAGATTCCATGGAGAAGTGTTAGTAGTGTGACATCAATTTTCCTCAAGCACATGCTTTAGTTTTACTCTTTTTGGAAGCAAATACTTTCTTCCAACATTTTTGAGTTCCATGAAAAAATTGAAAGTCCTAATAGTATTCAATTATGCGTTCAAGAGATCCACACTGAATGATCTATCGGCCTTATCTTCACTTAGTTTAAGATTATTCACTTGGAGAGCCTGCATGTGCCCCCACTTCAAGAGCATAGTAAAGTCATGTAGAACTTAGAGAAGCTATCTTTAAGCTTTTAATGAAGAATGGAAAAATGTCTGGGTTCAATAACAACCAATCGAGCATTAAGCTTCCAATAATGCTAGATTTTAACCTGGAGCACTTTTGTGATTTGGAGGAGATGCCCCCTCATATTTGTGACACATCTTCAGTTGTGAATCGGACTATTACTAACTGTCATTTCCTTCGAAAGTTACCTGATGACTTGGGGAACCTCAACTGTTTAAGAATGTTAAGGAAGGAAAGAAAGTACATTATGCTAAGTTCTCTTATGTTTTCAAGTTTTTCTTGGATATCTACAACGTTTTAGGTAGGAAAGTACATTCTGTTAATGAAAATTTGTCTTGATAGAAAGGCCCAATTTCAAATTCTAACGCTTTCAAAAAACATTGTATAACTGTGATGTTTCTAAAAGGAAAGCATATTTTTTCAATTTAAGTATCATGATCCCATATTCCAACTTATTTTTCAGTGACCCGTTAGGCTTTATAGCTTTGAATAAATCCATGTCTTTTGATAAGATCCTCTTCCAAATTAGAACACAGTTTCCTTTTGGCAATAACCACATACAATGTCTTGATTTTGTTATTGATAAAATAGAGGTTGTGAAACAAGCTTGTGCCATACAAGGACTTGATTCATTGATTATGTATCAATTATGGCTCTTGATGTAACAATGTCTTGATTTTGTTCCTTGAAAATAGAGGTTACGCTTTACTATTTCACAGAATTTCTTACAGTCTTTCCATATGTATTGATTTGTAATCTCAGTCACTGAGGGATGACAGTAATGCCAAAGGTAATATTCCATGGTTTGAAGTTACCCATTTACTAAATATTTAAATATATCACCACAATTTAACCGTTAGTTAAAGGAATTGTATTTGATTTGTAAACAATTCATTGCTTGATTTATAGATTTTTATTTTTTCCCTTTTTTATTTTTTTCTCAGATTTGGTATGAGACATATTAAAATATTTGGGTTCCCTAGTTTCCCCACCATAGCTATGAGGTTCAGATGCTGTCATTAAATATTCTCAGAACATTAAAACTTTTCTAGTAAGTGCACTTTGAAACATTGTTGTTGCTTTTCCATGGTGTTCATGCAAATAAGAACTACAACTAGTGCCATTATTCAGATTAAGTACCGAAATCTAGGTGGTCTTGTAATGATGGAGTGATTGTTTTCTAGCTACTAAGGCCATATGCATTTTTATCTCTTATGTTGTCCTGAGATATTCAACTTCAGAATAAGAATTGAGGCCTCGTTTCCACTGTAGATTGCAGTCAGTTTCTTGAACATAATATATAGTAGATTATATTTTACTAATCAACTGTGGATGTGATCCCTCGCAGGAAAGGATATTCAAAGTGACTTTGATTTCACATTGATTTGTCAAAACATCCACACAGGATAGGAGATTCAAAGTGACACTGATTTCACACTGATTTGCCAAAATGGAGGCAAGAGAAAAGGAAACTTTGTATTCAACAATGCTATTAATTTCATATGTACGTGCACAGACATATTAGTAGAAAATATTGAAGGGTTGCCTAAGTAATATTTTCCATTCCACTACATTCTTTACAGCTTGTAAATAAATAACTCGGAACAATTCATTACACTACTTGTTATTCTTTATTAATCAGTGGTTAAGATTTTGATATTGAACTGGCTAAGATTTTTCTTCCTTCTGTGAAATTGTGTGTTCTATAATGCTTCTTTTCCATTCACTATGTGTAGCATATAAAGTGTGTCTAATGGAGTAGGAAGATTGGAAAGTCTTGTGATCCTTGAACTATGTTACAAGGAAGAAACCCAACGAGGCAGGGTAGGTGCATCCCCACAAAGGGGTCACAAATGCCAAAGTTGGTATTGGCTAGTGCCTTGAGCTAGAAAATTTCCTTTACCCTTGTATTAATAGTGAATCCAAAGAGGATTCTAATATTATCTTTATAAGATTTATATTAGTTAAGATTGATGAATAAAATTCATGAGACATGAGCTAGGATGTCCTTGCAAGGTGGTTGTTGATTATTGGAAGTTATGATGGCCATTATGTCAGGCTAGGTGGTCGCACTCCCTTGATTGTGAGCACGATTGTGATCAAGATGGAAGATTTCATAGTCTGGATTGATTGTTTAGCAGTGATAATTAGTGGGCTCATTCAAAAAAGCTTCTATTTCACTAATCCTTTTTATAGAGTTGTCAGATTCAATTTCCAAAGGTTTTAATTACACTATAGAGTTGAGTTCTGAGAGACTTGTCATTCATTGTGTTAAGTATAGCAGCTATGACACTTGAATGAAGAAATGCATAGTAGATGTATCAAACTCTGTTATAAGCTTACCTACATATTATAAGGGACTTGGTTGGCTTTTTTATAATTTTATAAACAAGTTCCATTTCGTGGAAATGTGAAAAAGAAAGTGATATTGCCACCATGTGGCTCTTGTCATATATGGTTTTATACTTTTTCAAAAAAATTTCTAAGAGTTCATAATGCTAAGATTCACTAGGACCTTACAAAGTTTTATTATTTAGTGAAAGACTCACCAAGATCTTACAAGATTTTATAATTGAGTAAAATATTTGCCATGCCTAGTGAGAGATTCGCCAAAAAATTATATATACATATTATATTATTGATAAAATCACCTTCCATTTTTCCTATATACCATGGAGATTCTCCCATTTATTATACATATAAATTTAGGGGGGGTTCTTAAAATTTTCCCTGTCTATGGGGCACAGTAATAACAATATGGGGATAATACGGGCAGAACAATATTGATAAGAGATACAACTACAATAGTAATGGGGTAATCACTAGTATTATAGGAACCCAACATTCCCCTCTCCTTCAAAAAAGTGTTGTCCTCGATGCTTGAGTAGTTCTGGATGCTTCTGTATAAAATTCTCATCCTCCCATGTGGAACCTTCAGCAGATAAGTTCTTCCACTTGATAAGATACTCCAAAATTGATCGATTTCATAGCTGTCGAGTTCTTGTTTCTGTGACTTCTTCTGGTTCCAATATAATTTTTCCTTCCTCATCAAGTTCTGGCAATATTGTTTGAACTAGGAGCTTGTCACCTATACCCTTCTTTAAGCATGAAACATGGAAAACTGGGTGCAATCGAGAAGCTGCAGGAAGCTCCAATTTGTATGCCATAGTACCAATATTTTGCACACGTTGTACGGACCATAATACTTTGATGATAATTTATTATCCTTATTAGCTTGCTTGATGGACATTTTCTTATATGGTTGTAGTCGTAGGAATAACCAATCACCTACATCAAAACATCTTTTGCTGCGATGTTGATCTGCATGTTGTTTCATTCTATTTTGTGCCAACATGAGGTTATCCTTTAAGAGTTGGAGGACTTGTTGTTGATGTTCGATGTGATGATCCACTGCTTGAACCTTAGAATTTTCTCTTAAGTATGATGTGATGGATGGTGGCTGATATCCATAAAGTGCCATAAATGAGGTCATTTTTGTTGTTGCATGGAAGAAAGTGTTATACCACCATTCAGCTAGAGGCAACCATTTGACCTATTGTGTCTGTTTATCAGATACAAAGCAGCGAAGATATCCTTCCAAAAATTTGTTTACTATCTCAGTTTCCCCATCAGATTGAGGATGATAAGATGAGCTATGAGCTAACTGAGTGCCAAGACAAGAAAATAATTCTGTCCAAAAATTTCCAGTTAAAATGGGATCTCTGTCACTTACAATAATCTTTGGGTTTCCATGTAGCTTTTAAATTGTTTCCATAAATGCAGTAGAAACTATACTGGTTTTACATGGATGTGATAATGCACAAAAGTGTGCATACTTGGTAAGTCTATCAACTACCACCATGATGACACTCATTCCCTAAGACTTGGGTAAACCTGTGATAAAATCCATTTAAACATCCTCCCAACATTGCCCTGGAATGGATAAAGGTTGTAATAGACCCGGTGTCTTTATTGTTTCAACTTTATTTTGTTGTCAAACCAAACATTCCGCCACAAACTTTTGAATATCTGATTTAAGGCCATCCCAAAAAAATTCCTTCTTAACCCGGTGGTAAGTTTTTAAAAATCCTGAGTGCCCTCCTAAGGGACAAGTGTGCAATTCCATAAGAATCTTTTGTTTTAGTTGGGAATTCTTACAGAGGTATAAGCAATCTTTGTACCATAATGAATCATTTTTCCAACTAAATGTATCAAACATACTGGAATATTGTTGTAACTTTCGAATAAGTGCCCACACTTCTTCATCAGTCTTCCATTCCTCCCTTGCTTCGTTTATCCAATCTGGTTGGATAATAGAAATGGCGCACAACAATGCTTCAACATCCTCATCCTTTCTCGAGAGTGCATCTGCCACCACATTTTGCTTCCCTTTTTTGTAGATGATTTCAAAGTCATAACCCAACATCTTTGTGACCCACTTTTGTTTATCTTTAGAGGATAATATTTGTTCTAAAAAGTATTTAAGGCTATCATGATCCGTTTCTACCTTGAAGTGTCTTCCCATTAGGTAGGGTCGCCATTTCTTAAGTGCATGGAGTATTGCCAGCATTTCCTTCTCATAAATAGCTTTGTGTAAAAACTTTCCCTTGATTGGACAACTTTCAAAAGAAATGGGTCCTTCATCTTGCATTAAGACAGCACCAATTCCATTTCCTGAAGCATCACATTCCACAATAAATGTTTTTGTGAAGTCCAGTGTAGCTAAGACCAGTGCTTGGCACATTTCCTCTTTAAGATGTTCGAAGGCCTTTGTTGCCTCTAGAGTCCTTGAAAATGCATCTTTATTCAATAATGTTGCTAGAGGTGCTGCGATTCTCCCATAATTCTTAACAAACTTGTGATAATACCGTGTCAACCCAAGAAATCCTCACAGATGCTTTATGGATGTGGGGATTTTCCATTCCTTAATGGCTTTGATTTTTCTAGGGTCTACCTTAACTCCTTCATGAGATACAATATGACCCAAATATTCCACCTCTTGTACTCCAAAGAAACATTTGGATCTTTTTGCATATAATTGTTTCTCCTCCAATAGTTGTAGCACCCTGTCAACATGTTCAACATGATCCTTCCAAGACTTGTTGTAGATTAGTATATCATAAAAAAATACTAACACAAATTTTCTAATTAATGGTTTGAAAATGGAATTCATCAAACCTTGAAATATTGAAGGTGCATTGGTAAGGCCAAAAGGAATGACCAAAAATTCATAATGACCCTCATCATTTCTAAATGTTGTTTTCGAAATGTCTTCAGTCTTCACTCTGATTTGATGATATCCTGAACGAATATCCAACTTGGTGAAGTAAATTGATCCATGCAATTCATCCAGTAATTCATCAATTACAGGAATGGGAAACTTATCTTTGATAGTGAGCTTGTTGAGCTCCCTATAATCCGGACACATGTGCCATGATCCATCCTTCTTGTGCATCAATACTACTGGAGCAGAGAAAGAACTTTGACTCGGTTGAATTATACCAGCCTCTAGCATTTCTGCAACCATACATTCAATTTCACTCTTTTGGGCATAGGGATATCTGTACGGCCTGATGTTTGGAGGAACACTTCCTGGAATCAGATGAATAACATGATCATGATCATGAATAGGTGGGAGACCTTTGAGTGTCTCAAATACCTTGGAGTGATTGTCCAAAACTTTTTGGAGATATGGAGAAATAGGAGATTCCAATGTGGAAACATCTAGCGAACATAATTGTGCAATTACACCTCTTTGTTCCTTTTTTAGAAGCTTTGTCATACCGTTAGAGCTGACTATCTTTCCCGGTTTCCCTACAATACCCCTTAATTCAACATCCTTTCCTTCCATAGAAAATTTCATGAAAAGTTCTTGAAAATTAAAAGCTATTGTACCCAAGGATTGTAGCCATTGGACTCCTAGCACAACATCAGCACGTCTCATTGGAATGGAAAGCATTGGGCTAGTCAATACATTTTCTCCCATGGATAGCTTGATATTATGGCACTCTCTAGAGAAATTTATTGTTCCTCCATGTGCAACCATCACTTGACACTCTGGTTCTGGATATAAGAAGCAATTCAATTCTTTTTCTACCTTACAATGAATAAAATTATGGGTACTTCCTGAATCAATCAACACTATTACCTTTTTCTTCTTGATTTGTCCTTCTATCTTAATGGTTTGAGGAGTGGTAATTCCTGCCAATGCATTACAAGATATGGTTGGATTCATTTCTTCTTTATCTAGGCTTTGTTCCTGGAGTATATCCTCTTCTTTTGACCTTTCTTGCTCCTTTTCTTCTTCCCCTTCACAATCTATGTAGAATAATTTCTTCTTTGCACACATATGACCTTTAGTGTATTTTCTATCACAACTGTAAAAAACCCTTTTTGCTCTTTTTTCTTCCAATTGTTGTGGTGTCAACCTTATAGGTCGTGGAAGACTAGGGGAAACAACACTTCCAACTTTATAGTTGTGAGTGGTATGCTTCCTGGTTGCCATAATTTTTCTTTCCATTTTTCTTGATAACCTGAATGCTTTCTCTAATGAATCAAGTTCCCAAAGGCGAACATCATGTTGGATATTATCCTTTAAAGTCCCTATGAACACATCAATCCTATGCTCCTCTGGAATATTTTTTACCCTTATGGTCAATTTTTGGAACTCCTCAACGTACTCCATTATTGAACCCTTTTGTTTGAGACTTATCAATTGGCTAAAAAAAGTGTTGCTTTTTGTATCCTCATAATGTGTTGTCAATTCTTCTGTAAAAATTTTCCAAGTGATAATTTGTTTACGAGAGCAAAGCCATTGATACCATACAAACTGATTTGGTTCCAAATATAAAGTTGCAATACGTACCTTTTGTGTGTTTTGTACATAATTGAGATCGAAAAATTGCTCCATCTGTAATATGCATGTTGCGGGATCCTTGCCATCAAACTTCCTCATATCGATTTTTGGAATATGGTGGTTCTTTGATCCCAAATTAGAGTCTATGAAGTCATGATTAACATTTATTTTGTTTGCATCATGAGTTTCCTTTACTATCTTTTCACCATTAGTAAGTATTTCTTGTAGGAAATTTGTCAAATTTGTCTTCAAATCTGCCATGTCTCTCTTCAAATCATCCATCTTAGCTTCCACGCCCTTTATCTTAGCTTCTATTAGCTTTTGTGAGAGTGACATTTGTTGCACTTGGTCATGTAATTTTGATATATCATGTAGCATTTCTTCCTCTTCTTCTTGAGTCAAGCTAAAGCTTTCAGGTTGCTTACTAGGTGTTTGCATTTTCTTTCCTTGATGCATCAGTTACTGATAATAATGCTCTACTATGCCCTTTGAATTCCTTGAAAAGAAATTTTCAAACCAAGCTTAAGCAAAAATTTTAAAAAAAACTACACACCTTTTTTCACTTTGTAGGAGCTCAATACTTCCTCTGATGTATCTCTGCACTTTCATATCATCCCGTTCTGAAATTGCGACCTGCAGTAGCCCTTTGTGTCCTCTTTCCAATGCCACTAGTGTGATCCAAATTGGATTCTACAAGGAAGAGTTATACAAAATCTCCCACAATGACCTGATTATAAACTAGCTCAGTAGAGCGAACTTGTATGATGTGCCACGAGTCACTGTTTCGACCTTTGGCTCTAAAAGAGATATACAAGAAATTACAGTCTGTCCTGCTTCTCTAAATTCTTACGAAATTTCAATCTGATGCTCAGAGACAAAGTTATGACGATTTTCCCTATATCACCTATTTGGAATGTAATTCAGGAGTCTGCAAAAATACCAACTTCCTCCGATCATATCTCCGCAAATATAGGTGAAAAGATCTGAAATTCGGACCCAAGATTCTGCACGATTTCTTCTCAAATGGGTTTTTGTTTAGCTTCTGAAATGTTGCAGAAAAAAAGTTATAGCAAAAATGCCACGACGACCTGTTTGGAGCAGAGAAACCCTAGAATCCAAAGCTCTGATACCAAATTTTATGAAACCAGCTAAAGAAAAAGATAGAAAAGATAGATAAACACCTTAGAATTCAGCCTCTTCGAGGGGGCAACCTCCTTTACATTACATAAATGAACAATTCTTGGATGATTCAAATGAGAAAACCTCCTTTCTATATATAGGAGTCTAAGGAGTCACAATATAACCTATCCAACCTAACATTAATAATATAAAGCCACAAAAATAGCAATAGAGGGATTCTATGGGGCACAGTAATAACAATATGGGGACAATAGGGGCAGAACAATATTAATAAGGGATACAACTACAATAATAATGGGGTAATCACTAGTATTATAGGGACCCAACAGCTTCAGTAATATTGTTCTACCTTCAAATCAATCCAACACCATCTAAGAGTACAAAAGCGCAATTTCAGTAGAAGATGCCAAATAAGATAAAAATAAAGCATGTTCCATTATTTTCACAAAAAATTCCGCAAAGGGATAGAAGTGCACGTTTTTAAGATTGTTTCTGATAAAATTTATGGACCCCTCTCTAAATGCATGAGAGGGGTTTAAATACTAAACTATAAAACTAAAAATAGGTTATTACAAAAATAGTTGAGGAGGTTTAAACGTCCTTCTTCAAATTATAAAAAATAAAACAAAAATAGAAATGAGCATGGTGACTAATTGTTCTACATTTGATCTTTTAGATCACAAATGTCCATCATGGGCTTGAGCTATGTTAGTTGGTTGATTTCAGCTTTCAACTACCCTATGAACACGACATTGGTCAGTGCTAGCACCATTTTCTTTGTAGAAATGGCTAGGCATCGCAGGGTCATCCATTGGCTGTGAGGTTTCACTAAATGTTTCCAATATGCTTCCATGTTTAACCTCGTCGTTTGCCTAATTGATTCTTCTTTTTCTTCTGTTGCCTTCCTCCACTGTAGTTCAAGCTGGTTTACATTAGGAAGAAAACCTAGAATGGACTCTGCCACAAGGTTGCCAATGGAAAATTTTAGGGGCTAATGTTCGCCCAGTGGGCTAATTTTCCATGATTTTTCCACAAAAAAGATTCGCCAATTTCCAATTTTATAAAAGACGATTCGCCCAAATTTTAGAATATAAAATTATTTTACTTTAAAAATCGCCAACATTATATAGAGACTATATATAAAATAATTATAAATTTGATTAATTTTACAAATATATCAATAAACATTTATAATTTGCATATTACGGATTAGTGAGATTCGCCAATGTTTTAAACTTCAAGAAAATTTTCCATCCTTAAAATTTTCCTTGGTTGGCGATATGTAAATTTTAATTAATATTTTAGATAACACTTTTTCCTGTTGCTATGACATCTGTTGTTGCCTTTTCTACCCCTCTAAGTTGAGAATCCCAGTTTGTAAATAAGATTTCTTTGTGTGGCTCTTCCAGTATAGGTAGGTCATCCTTTCTCCCATCTTCCAAATTCTGCTAGGTGATGAAGTTGGAGACTTTTTTCAAGATTTCATCATATTCAAGTCTCATTTCCATGACTTGACATGTCAATTTGTTTCTTGTTTCACAGTAAGAATTCCATTGCGAAATCTTCCAGAATAATAGTTCTTTTTAGTGCATCAACTGGGAGTTAAGGCAGAGTGGTTCAGTAATAAACTGATCAATTTTTGGATCATCTTTATGTAGATCCGTTATTCCTTATATTTGCGCTTCCTTCTCTACTAAGCTAGCTTGATGTTTTATTTGCATCTACTCAAACTCTTGTTGAAGCTTAGCTAATTGTGTCTCTGCTTGCTGGTCAGATTTTGCTTGTTGTAGTTGTTGTTGAAGCAGCAGAATTTTATCTTATTTTTCCTTAAGAAACATTTGCACCTATGTTGCTTTGTTGATGGTTGATGTAGCATAGGCACCTGCAAATTGTGATAGTCTAGTAAGGTTAGCGGATGGGTCGAAGGGTGAGTCTTTCCAGACAACATCCATCGGTTCATTATCAAGGGTAGTAACAGCAATAGAATCCAACTTCCTTTTCTTCCTTTGCCTTTTAACAACTACTTCATGTTCTGAGCTATAAAACACATCTAGAGGGGGGATCTCCTCAATTCTCAAAACAATTTCAGACTCGTAAAAGGTTTCAAGATCTTCACAGTCAAAAATTAATTGTGCCATATGCTTCACCTTTGTGAAGGTTTTCTTCTGCAAAAAGATGTCATCAAATGCATCTTCCTCATTACTAAATACTTTTATTTTTACCATGGTGGTAAAGTCTTTGCCAGTGCCGAATGGGTCATATTGCCTTCCTGGGAATTTAGGTAACTGCAGAGATAACATAATATATGCTTCCTTGAATGCATGCCCCAAGTCATGTAATGCAAATGCTCCACATTGTAAAGGGAATGAATGCCAACTGGCCTTTTTTGCTTCTTTTAATGTTTTTCTCATCCATCCCTCACTAGCTATTTGATAGGTTATCTCTCTAGCCATCAGTTTGTTCGGAACATATTATGGGAGGACATGGGGGGAGGTAATGCTTCCAAATACCTTGATATACGTAAATATTTCCTCCCAAAACCATGTGGTCACTGGGAGGATATCTACCTCGGCTTCTTTGGAAAACCTCGAAGCATCTTGGTTATAAAGCCGCTTGTGGATAGGGAGCATAACTCCATGACAAATTTTGTAAATATGTGGTTGAAACTGAGATTCCCATATGACTTTATGGTATATGTGAATGGAAATTCGATTTTGGATAATCCACTTCCATCCCATGACAGGAAATTTCAAACCAAAACAAATTGCATCCATTACATAGGTGCCCATAAAAAATGGAGGGTAAACCCTTGAAGCAACAATTATTTTCCTTCTATAATCCATTATTGTTCTTACTAAATTATCATGAAAAATTTGTGCCCAATTCATTATAGTTGTGTTTACAGCTACATCTATTAACGAAAGCCATTCTAGGGAAAATTTTGTGCTATCGGGTTTGCCAAATAGTTTACATAGCATGGCTGCTCCAAAACTATGAGGGGGACAAATAGATGCAGTAGAGTACATACTATTCTTGTCTTTTTTTATTTTTCCATCATTATTTGACCAGGTCCAGGTGCAGTCTGTTGGGTCCTCGTTCTCTCTGGCAAACTTCTCAGCGAACTGTTTGTTGTAGATGACTTGTGGCTCTGGTAGGTGGTACATGAGCCGCAGGTTGTCTGGCATAAAAGATCCCATAACCTCTTGGCTTCTGGTCTTGAATTCTCTGTCTGAGATGTCGGCTTAATCAATAACCATTTATCCATGTCTGTATAATGGATTCTCTTCGGGTGTGAAACTATGCGATGCAGAAATGAGCATGTTGTCTCAAACATGGAAGCTTTTAAAGAATCCCATCTATCAACTATGACCTTCGTTTCCAGAATCCTTGGTTGCTCTTCCTCCAGTATAATATACATGGCTTCCCACGCAGAGGTTCCTCCCTCTCTGCTACATCTACTATCCGTAAATAGAGGAGTCATTTCTGATTTCTCAGAGACCACTGCCTTGCTTTTCTTCATCATTTCTCCCAATGATTTTCTCTGTGGATTTTCGATGAAAGTGAAGAACAATAGATATCGGATACCCAAAGACGACAATGAATGTAAAATGGAATAATGCAGATAAATTATAAAGGTGATAAAAGGAATTTTATTCGAACACATGTAAGAAGATATCATATCACGTTAAATGCCTTTTCACACATAAATGTAGTTAAATCTTATTAAATGCGCACTAATACTTCGTTATCTCTTAGCTTTAATGCTCATAAATGTTTGCATCGTAAATCAGGAAGAAAACTCCTAGGGTGGTGAGCCTTTGAATTGCGATAATGGCGATTTTGTGATTTGCGAAGCAATATCATGGATCACAATATTGCATTATGCCTTTTCACTTTTCACTTTTCTTACCCTCCCTTGTGTTTCTGTGAGTGCGAGATGTGAGCCGCTCATTTATTGTCTCAAAACATAGCTACTTGTCAGGTTTTTCTATGTAAAGACCCTTTTTAATAAGCAACAGACCTAAACATTTGTTCATAATGTATTGAAGTAGTGGGTTTGCGTCTTGATCGCATTTCACAATATAAACCAACGGTAAGTTTGTAGTGTTCTTTTGAATGCTCAAAATGCGACGTGATAAAGGTTACAATGCCATCACAATTTCGAATTTCGCTTGTTTTGAGACAACCTTTTAAGGCAGGCTCTTCATAAATAGTGATATGTGATGCAAGACTTGATTTTCAAGGGAAAAGCTTTAGGACCTAGTTTATGTCAAAAACATGATAGTTTCGAGGTATAAACAATAGAGTCCTCTTTTAATCGTTTTTCACTAGATTTGGTGGGTTAGCAAGGTTTTTGATGATGCTTAATCATGCGATATGCAGGAAGGCAAGCATTTAGTAATTCTTTTGAAAAAGGGGTTTAATTGATATCTTGCTTTATTCCAAAATTAAATAAGAAAAATGCCTAAATGCTAAGTTTATTTTTGGAGGGATTTTTTAAAGGGTCCCCATCTATTAATGTAATATTAACTACTACTACTACAAATAGATGGGGTGTGGTTGAATAGCACAACAATTGGTGATTCACTTGGAAGAACTAGTTATCTTTGAGATTTTTTTGAAATTTCTAAAACTTCCAAATAAAGATATTTTTGTAAATAAAAATAAAAATTACATGGAATATAGGATAAGTAATACTGCTCATTATTAATAAAACAACATCTACTTAACTATCGTTTTTTTTATTATTCTTTTTTCATAAGAAGGTCACTTTGTCTACATCATTCATTACCTCGTTTTAAGGATAAAAACAAGGAGGCTCCTCTCATATCAGTTTTTTGTATACTCAGTTGTCATGGGTAGAGCCTCTACTACCAGTAGGTGTTCATATGCTGCCAATAGGTGTTCATAGCCTCGACATGGTTACCTTTTAACCAGCAATGATTCAATATCCCACCTAGGTCAAAATGCAATTTTAAAGATAAGCTCACTTGTATACTTATTGTTTTCTTTATTTTCTAAAGTAATCCATTGTTCCTTCAAATTTTCATGTTTTATCTCTTACAGGACAAGGTCTTGGTTTGGTGACCAATATTGACAACGCCATTCACTTGATTTGTAACTTAACTTAACAAGTTGGCTCTTGATGAGACCCCTTGTCTTTTGATTAATATAATCTCAAGCCATTACACTGTTTTGATATGCAATATTGGTAATGTAAATTAATTATAATCTTATGATAATGGTAAGCTGGATCTTGATGAGACCTCTTATCCTTTAAGTTTAAGTATATTTTAAAATTACACTATAAAACTGAAAATTGATTAGGTGGGAAGAATCAATGGCTCCTTAAGAGCTTCTGGATGACAATTGTAGAGTTTTAAAGATGCTTTTCTGTAGAGAGACATTGGTTTGTTATTGATACTTTTCTTGACTGATGTAAAGGAAAGATTTCTTTCTAAACCTAAGTTTCATCAAAGATCATATAATTTTGGCAAAGAACAGGCAGTTTTGAAGGAATAGAACTTAACTATATATTTCATATGTGAAGATTACTTTCATAACAATCTTTACTTACACAAGTGAACAGTCAAAATTAAAAAGAGACTGTCATTTGTAAAGCCAAAAGTAAATGTTTTTCAACTTGTATTATTCTTTCTAAAAAATAAATTGCAAGCAATAATATAAAGTGAACAGAAGAGATCATCTTCTATGGAAATTATTTCTTTAAAATCTTCCCATTAATAGGTAGAGATTCTCCCTTACATGATAAATCTTGTAATAGAAACGTTGATGCACCTATTTGTTCCATAATCTGAAATGGGTCGAGCCACATTTGTTGGAACTTGGTATGCTTACCTTTATTTTCATGGGCTTTATCCCATTTCAATACTAGCTCTCCGAGTTGAAAAGATTTTGAACTTACAGAATTTGATTCAATGGAATCTTTGACTGACTATTGATGATGTGCACGTGTGATCCTGGCCTTTTCTCTTTCATCTTCAAGCTTAAGGATTTGTAATTGTCTGACTTGCATAGATGAGGAAGGAGTTTCCTCAATGGACTAAACTAAGGCTAAGGAGGGAATAGCTACATTTGTAGGAAAGACGACTTATTTCCCATAGACCAAATTAAAAGGAGAGGTGCCAATGGAGGCTTTCTTGTTGGGTTGTGTTATATTCTTTCCACAACTAACCCACGTAGTGAACTGGGGGTTAGAGGGGGGTGGAGCTGCCCCTTCGTTGCGCCGATTATGCAGCGGGGGGGTCACAGGGGGGACGGCAGCCCCCCCTGTCCGGGGGGTTTGAGGGGGGCGTGTAGCCCCCCTCTACGGGGTCCAGGGCAGTGCCCCGGGAAAAAAAATTTTGGACCCTATATTAGGTTGGGCGAACCTGCCTATGGTTTTTGGTCCTTGGTTTTGGACGCGATGGTTTTCAGTCCATGGTATTGGATTCTTTGGCATGTATAAATATGTATTGTAACATTAAAAGGAATATAATGAAAAATCAAGCTGGTAGTCCCGGTTTTGGGATCCAGGGGAAAATCTCTGTGTATATGTGTTTTATGTGTTATGCTCTCGCAATGTTTATTTTTCTGTGATTTAGAATTCGTATGCAGGTAATTTCTATACGGGGTTAAAACCTACATTTGGTATCAGAGATGTTTTGGCTTCAAGGGGATGCCTTTGTTGCTGAGGGGTTTCGCTCGGGCCTGTGGTAGACCCTGTTCAGTGGGAGATCTACGAGATCGATTCTGGTGGTGAAAGAAGATGGCGAGCAGCAGAAAGATAGAGATCGAGAAGTTCAATGGTGGGAGTTTTGAGTTGTGGAAACTCAAGATGGAGGATCTGTTGGTGGATAAAGATCGGTGGATCGTAGTAGATCCAGGTACTAAACCAACGGGAGTGACCGATGAAGAATGGAAGAAGTTGGATCGGAAGGCAACGAGCACAATATGATTGTGTGTCTCAGATTCAGTATTGCTGAATGTATCAGGGGAAGCTACGACGAAGGCTTTGTGGGACAAGTTAGGGACTTTCTACCAATCCAAGTCTCTGGTGAATAAACTGTTCCTGCAAAAAAAGCTGTATAACCTGAGGATGAAAGATGGAGACTCGATGACAGAGCATCTGAACGCATTTAATATTGTGGTAAGTCAGTTAGCGTCTGTTGATATTAAAATTTCAGATGAAGATAAGTGCATCAGTTTGTTGTGTTCTGTACCAGATTCGTGGGATAGTCTGGTTATTGCAATAGGTAGCAATGCAACTGCTTTGCAGTTTGATGAAATAATCTCAGCTTTGCTAATGGAGGAGATGAGATGGAAAAATATGGAGAGCCAGAATGGTGATGCCTTGTTTGTACGAGGATGGTCCCAGAATAGAAACAAAAATAAGTCATCGAGTCGGAGATCTAAATCTAGAGGGAGATCTAAATCTCCAGGAAAACCTGTAAAGGTGGTGTGCTACAAATGTGGAAAGGAAGGGCACTTCAAAAGGGACTGTAAATCTAAAGCTGCTGATAAAGTAAAGGGATCTGATGATTCTCCTTCTACAGAGGCGAAAACAACCTCAGATGAAGGTGGGGATGTGTACTTGGCTTCTTCAAGTACACATGTAGATCATGAGGCGTGGTTGATTGACTCACGTGCATCCTTTCACTTCACTCCCCATAGAGAGTGGTTCTGCGAGTATGAGAAATACGATGGTGGTGATGTCTTCTTAGGAGATGATAGGAAGGCTAGAATAATTGGTCGCGGAAAGTAAAGTTGAAGTTGCAAGGTGGAAGGGTTAGAACACTTCCGGGTGTTCTGCATATTCCTCCATTGGCCAGAAATCTGATTTCTGTAAGCAAGCTGGATGATGCAAGTGTAAAAACAGTCTTCGAGAAGGATACCTGCAAGATGGTTCGGGGAGCACTGGTATTAATGTGGGGAGTTTGGACTGGAACTCTATACAAGCTGCAAGGTAGCACTGTTGTTGATGGGTGCAATAGTTCTGTGGTTCCTGAAAGTGGAGATGAAAATCTAGTGGTCTCTGGAGAGAAGACCATGCTGTGGCATCAAAGGCTTGGACATATTGGAGAGAAGGGCCTTCGAATACTTCATGGTAAAGGTATGGTAGAAGGTATGAGTAATAGTTCTCTGGATTTTGATTTCTGTGAAAATTCTGTATATGGGAAGCAGAATCGGGTGAGTTTCCCCTCTGGTGCCAAGAGGGCGAAACAGATATTAGAGCTTGTGCACAGTGATGTGTTTGGACCTGTGAAGGTTCCATCACTGGTAAGTCTGTGTACTATGTATCATTTATAGATGACTTCTCAAGGAATACATGGATATATTTCCTTAAGAAGAAATCTGAAGTCTTTGACAGGTTTAATGAATTTAAGGCTCTGGTGAAAAATCATACAGAGAAGAAGATAAAGGTGTTGAGAACAGATAATGGTGGAGAGTTTTGCAGCAAGGAATTTGAAGAATTCTATAAGAAGTAAGGTATAGCATGATAGAAGACTACTCCATATACACCTCAGCAAAATGGAGTCGCAGAAAGGATGAACAAGACGTTGATGGAAAGGGCAAGAAGCATGCTCAGTGGTGCTGGGTTAGGACAGGAATTCTGCGCAGAGGCGGTGGATACTGCATGTTACTTTGTCAACAGGTCACCTTCATCAGCGTTGGAGGATAAGACTCCACAAGAAGTATGGACTGGTAAGAAACCCTCTCTTTCACATCTGAGGGTATTTGGATGTGATGCATATGTACATGTTCCAAAGGAGAAACGAACCAAGTTGGATAGTAAATCTGAAAAGTGCATCTTTATTGGGTATAAGGATGGTTTAAAGCGTTATAAGCTTTGGAACCCAGTCACATGGAAGGTTGTGTACAGCCGAGATGTGGTATTCAGAGAGGTGAAAGATGTTATTAAACATGAAGTCCAACCAAAGGAACCTGAGAAGATAGAGTTTGAGCTAAAGGAGGAAGAATCAAAATCTACAGCAGAGGAGGAATCAGAAGATGAAGAGCCATAAACTCCGGTTGTGAGAAGATCAGTTCGAGAAAGAAGGTAGCCAGAAAGGTATAGTCCTTCTGCTTTCTATTCAAATTTTGCTTTGTCTGTTACTGATGATGATCCCAGAATTGTGAAGGAAGCAGTAGATTCAGAGGATGGAAAACTCTGGAAAGAGGCCATGGTTGATGAAATGGCATTTTTGTACAAAAATGAGGCTTGGGATCTAGTGGAGTTGCCAGTTGGAAGGAAACCCATTGGCAGCAAATGGGTGTTCAAAAAGAAGACAAATAAAGAAGGGAAGGTGGAGAAATACAAAGCTCGGTTGGTAGCAAAAGGTTATTCCCAGGTGCCGGGAATTGATTTTGGTGATATTTTTTCTCCTGTTGCTAAGGTAACTTCTATTAGGTTACTTTTATATGTTGTTGCTGCTTTTGATTTTGAGGTAGAACAGATGGATGTGAAGACAGCATTTCTTCACGGGGATTTGGAAGAGGAAATCTACATGAAGCAACCTGAAGGCTTTACAGTGAAGGGTAAGAAAGAAGTGGTATGCAAGTTAAAGAAGTCTCTGTATGGGTTAAAACAGTCACCAAGGATGTGGTATCAGAAATTTGATACATTTATACGGGGACTTGGCTTCACCAGAAGCAAAGCAGATCACTGTGTGTATTTTAAATTAATTGGTGACCGTGTTATTTATCTGGTCTTGTATGTGGATGATATGTTGCTGGTTGGAAATGACAAATAAATTATCGAGGATTTTAAGACCCAATTGTCCTCCAAATTCGACATGAAAGATCTTGGTGCTGCAAACTATATTTTGGGCATGGAAACTAAATGAGATCGGGCAAAGAGGAAGCTCTGGTTAAACCAGAGGAAGTATGTTCAGACAATACTGCAGAGGTTTAATATGCAGGATAGTAAACCAGTGAAGGTTCCTATTCCTGTAGGTGTGAGGTTATCTGCTGAACAGTGTCCCAAGACACAAGAAGAGGAAGAGGACATGTCCCATGTTCCATATGCGAGTGCAGTCGGTAGCCTGATGTGTGCAAAGGTCTGTACTTGACCAGACATTGCACATGCAGTGGGAGTATTGAGCAGGTTTATGTCAAAACCAGGGAAGGAGCACTGGACAACAGTGAAGCGGGTTTTCAGTTATTTGTGTGGCACTAGTGATTATGGTTTGTGCTACCAAGGAAGACCGGGATTGGACAGAGTGTTGGATATTCGTGGCTTTGTTGATGCAGACTGGGCTAGAGATCTGGATCAGAGAACATCTACAAGTGGGTATGTGTTTAACCTATTTGTAGGTGTAGTCAGTTGGATGAGTAAGAAACAATTTGTAGTGGCACTATCAACTACAGAGGCAGAACACATGGCAGCCACTCATGCAAGCAAGGAAGCAGTTTGGTTGCAGAGATTGTGTTCAAGAATGGGGTTAGTACAGGGAGCTATAAGAATAGACTGTGATAGCCAAAGTGCAATTTTCTTGGCAAAGAACCCTGCTTATCATTCAAATGCAAAGCACATTGATGTTCAGTATCACTTTCTGAGGGATATGATAGAAGACAAAAAGGTGTTGCTGGTAAAGGTGGACACTTTGAAGAATACTGCAGATGCATTGACAAAATCTGTGAGCTTTGAGAAGTTCTCTTGGTGTAGAGAAACAATGGGCATTTCAGGGCTGGAAAAATGACTAAGCTCTCCTGTGGCCCCCTGTGGAAAGAAAACAACAAGTGGGAGATTGTTGGGTTGTGTTATATTCTTTCCACGACTAACCCACGTAGTGAACCGGGGGGTTAGAGGGGGGGCGGAGCCCCCGCTTCGTTGCGCAACGTGGGGGTCACAAGGGGGGCGGAAGCCCCCCTGTCCAGGGGGTTTGAGGGGGGCGGGTAGCCCCCCTCTACGGGGTCCGGGGCAGCACCCCGGGAAAAAAAAATTTGGACCCTATATTAGGTTGGGTGAACCTACCTATGGTTTTCGGTCCTTGGTTTTGGACGCGATGGTTTTCGGTCCATGGTATTGGATGCTTCGGCATGTATAAATATGTATTGTAACATTGAAAGGAATATAATGAAAAATCAAGCTAGTAGTCTCGGTTTTGGGATCCAGGGGAAAATCTCTGTGTATTTGTGTTTTATGTGTTATGCTCTCGCATTGTTTATTTTTCTGTGATTTAGAATTCGTATGCAGATAATTTCTTTACGGGGTTAAAACCTACATTTGGTACAAAGTCCCTAACTTGTCCCACAAAACCTTCGCCGTAGCTTCCCCTGATACATTCAGCAATACTGAATCTGAGACACACAATCGTATTGTGCTCTTTGCCTTCCGATCCAACTTCTTCCATTCTTCATCGGTCACTCCCGTTGGTTTAGTACCTGGATCTACGGTGATCCACTGATCTTGATCCACCAACAGACCCTCCATCTTGAGTTTCCACAACTCAAAACTCCCACCATTGAACTTCTCGATATCTATCTTTCCGCTGCTCGCCTTCTTCTTTCACCACCAGAATCGATCTCGCAGATCTCCCACTGAACAGGGTCTGCCACAGGCCTAAGCGAAACCCCTCAACAACAAAGGCGTCCCCTTGAATCCAAAACATCTCTGATACCAAATATAGGTTTTGATTGACTGTTGATGATGTGCACGTGTGATCCTGACCTTTTCTCTTTCCTCTTCAAGCTTAAGTATTTGTAACTGTCTGACTTGCATATATGAGGAAGGAGTTTCCTCAATGGACTAAACTAAGGCTAAGGAGGGAATAGCTACATTTGTAGGTAAGACAACTTATTTCCCATAGACCAAATTAAAAGGAAAGGTGCCAATGGAGGCTTTCTGAGTTATTCAATCTGCCCATAGAGAAAACATCAAAGACTTATGCCAGTTCTTTTGGCTTTGGTGAATAGTTCATTTAATAATCCTAATGAGATTCTTGTTTGTGGATTCAACTAGGCCATTTCCTTACGGATAATAATTAGCAAAGTACTTAAGCTTAAAACCTCTTTTAAGAGTAAACTCTGTCATAGCATTGCTTGAAAAATAAGATGCATTATCAAACATCAAGGCAGATGGCAGGCCAAATCTAGTAATGATAACTTGATTTATGAATTCAATAATGTTTTCAGAATTGGATACCTTGATTGGAATCGCTTCCACCCATTTGGTGAAATAATCAGCGGCTGTAAGGATATATCTATGTTGCTTAGAAGAATGAGGAACGATCTCACCTATTATGTTCAATCCCCATTGCTCAAATGGTTGGTCAATGTTGACTGGTTGTTATGGTAATGCAGGATTCCTCTGCCTTCCCGTAGTTTTCTGAAATTTTTTACATCTCCCTACATAACTATGTGCATCTTTGAATAATGTTGGCCAGTAATAGCGGGCATGCAGGATTTTATGTGGAGTGGTATCTCCTCCAAAGTGACCGCCAGATGGCCCATCATGAAGTTCCTGTAACACATTCTCTACATAAGATTTTTCACAACATCTAAGTAAAACAGAATCATAATTTATTCTAAACAACACATCATTCACAATTTGATATTGTCTAGCTTTTAATCTCAAGGCCCTTTTCTTTGTGTAATTTAATTGCATTGAGGAATATCGATTTATTAAGTAAAATATGATATCAGCATATCTTGACTCAGTGTCATTAAGGCTTACCTCATAGACTTGTACACTGTCACCTGAATGTTGTAATGCTGGTAGATTTGATGCATCTGCCAACATCCTGCAAAAACCTTGAACTTTTATAATTTTTGCTGGTCTGATTTCGATGTCGTATTCTTACAGAGCTGTAACCCAATTTTCTCTTTTCTCACCTACATTCCTTTGTATTAACAAATTTCTCGCTGCTGAGAATGGTGCTATTACTTTGGTGTGGATTTTGAGGAGAAAAGGTCTGAAGTGTTTTATTGATTTGAAAATAGTAAAAGCTTGTTTTTCAACATCTCAGTAATTCAATTCAGCTCCCTGCAAATTGGAGCTAATGAAAGAGATTGGGGCTTCAGCTTTTTCTTCATTTACTTGTGTCAATATGGCTTCATATGATTTCTCGAAAGCGAAAGTATATAAAATGAAATGATTTGCAAAATTCGGTGTTTCTAAAGATGGGGTGGTTATGATTGCTTGTTTGATCAAGTTAAAGGCTTCATGTTCCGAGTGTCCCCATTTAAACAGAGAATTTTTCTTTATCATGGATTGAGGAGGTAAAAAAATTCGTGAGAAGTCAGGGACAAATCTTTTAACAAAATTTATCTGACCTAGGAAAGATTTCATTGACTTTTTGTTATGCGGTAAAGGTATTTAAGAGAGTTCTCTAATTCTGTTAGGGTCAATATGAATCCTTGCTTTGGACACAATGAATCCAAGGATCTTTCCTTAACTTAAAGCAAGAAAATACTTCTTGGGATTAAGAGAAATCACATACCTTTGGCAACGTTCAAATATTTTATATAAATCCCTTAGATGATTGCTGCACTTTCTGGAATATACAGTTATATCATATAAGTAGATTACTACTAATTTGTTTACTAGACCTTTGAAGGATATGTCCATGGCTCTCTGGAAATTGGCACCAGCATTAATCATTCCAAATGGCATCTTTTGATAATCATAAGTGCCCCATTTTGTCGTGAATGTAGTTTGCAGCTGGTCATCTGGATGTACTAAGATCTTATTATAACCTGAGAACCCATCCAGGAAACACATTAGTTCTAAGCCTGCAACTGATTACAATATCTATTCCATAGGGGGCAATGGGAAATTTTCCTTTTGGCAAGCTTTATTGAGATTGCAGTTCAGTCTATACATATCTAAATATCGTTGTTCTTTTTTCTGACTCGGACAAGATTGGAGACCCACTAGGAATATCTGACAGGAAAAATAATCTTGCTTTCAACACTTTATTCAATTCAAATTTAATCTGACTTTCTAAATTAGGATGGATCTTCCTTAATTTCTATTGAATAGGTCTTTCATCAGATGTCATGGGAATATTATGTTGAATAATAGAGGTGTCATATGTCTTAAGATCTTCATAGTTCCATGCGAAGACATTCCTGTACCTCTTCAACAAACCTATAAAGGCTGATTTTTCATCTGACGTAAGTCCAAGATCTACATTAATATTTTGAGGCTTTAGGTCAATCCTAAGATTATTCAATTCAAAGCTCAGAGTTGAACTCTCAAGTTTTGATTTGGTGGGTCTTTTAAATCTGTCATGGAGGTCATATAAATCTTCCAACTTAACTATAGTTTTTGGTATAACGTTATTGACTATTTCTTGTTTAAGTTGGTTATCATGCTAGTCTTCATCAACTATCTGGTCATCATAAGGGCCTTCTGAAGATAGGAAGCTTATGATATCTAGATTGTTATTAAAGTTTCTCCAATTGGTGATATTATCGAGAATAGAAGGCCTAAAAATAAATTCAATGGAAAATCGATCAGGGCTATAATCGTCTGGTGGAATAAGCTTGGAAGTGACATTAGCTAGAAGATCGGCACTAGCATTTTGGAGTCTTGGAATAGGGGAAATATTAAACGCTGTAAACTGAGAGGTCAAGTTTTGGACTAACGACTAATAGTGTCTCAAATGTCCTGACAAAGAGTGTATAGTATTTCTCACATGTTTTATTACAATTTTTGAATCTCCAAATACTTGGAGGTGTTTGATGTTAAGGCCAATTACCTTATACAAACCTTGAACTAGTGCTTCATATTTAGTAGTGTTGTTTATGCAATCAAATTCAAGTCTTCATGCTAACATAATCTTTTCCCCCTCTGGGCTAATTAATATGCATCCTGCTCCTGCTCCATCATTGGATTTAGATCCATCAAAAAATAATTTCCAAAATAAAGAGCTAACTACAGGTTTATCTACAAAGTTTACACATTTAGAAGTGTTTTTTTGGGAAAAAATTTCGACTTGAGATACAACAGAGTTTGCTAAGAAAGGTAAAGTGTGAGCATTGAAATTTCCTAGAAATGATTCTACTGAGTAGTTTCCGATGATATTGTTACTATACGTGACTGGTTTACTTTCTCCTTCTAGTTTTGTGACTATGTACTTTTAATGTTTCTCCCGATCAACCCTTATTTGATTTGGCTTGCCATTATAGGGAAGCCAAATGTGAGACCAGTCAGTTGCAAAATAACCATCAACTTTTACTAACTAGTCTCTACTAAGGATTAAGCCATAGAACTCAGTAATATTAGCTACAAGCATGTGAATGACTTGAAAAACTTTAGGATTTGATGAAATTCTGATGGTTATATAATTAAGTTCCCCAACAACTTCGACTTGAGATCAATCTAACTATATTATACCTAAAAGATATTTCTGAGGCTGAGCATTCAACTTTGCACAAAATATTCTAGGTAAGATGTTAGATGAAGCTCCTAAATCAACTAAACAGTTGTGTAAATTCTTATTAAAGACTTCAAAAATAAGGAGGAATGGAGGAGTATGAGATTTAGATATTCCTCCAATTAGAGCAATGTTAGTTCAATCAATCTTGCTTAAAGAGGTTCTAGGGGGCCTTCCCATTTCTTGTGTGGCTTGTGAGATCATGACAACAGGAATCGGTGCAGTATGTACTGCTTTGAGTTATTTAAGGAGTAGCTTTTGTTGATGCTTCAATTTGCTAAGCTCATGAAAGGTGATGTTTTCCCTAGTCTTCTTCATGTCATCAACAATATTATATTCCATTTCATTAGAAACTATCAGAGTTTTAGGTGAAGGTGAAGAATCCAATTGAGAAGGAGAAGTTTGATTGGATTTTGGTGAAGACTTCTTACCTGTTGTTTTGTCCTTGGGAGGTGGCATTGAAGCCTTCTGTTTTGAATTTGTTTGTGAAAAATCAACAGGATTTTTACTTCGGGTAGCAAAAGGCAATGCTTCTTGGGTTTCCTTGTTGAGAAGGATAAAATCTCACATTCCTTGTAACTCTTCCACTTCCTCATCATCTGTTTGTTCTTCATTTGTAGAAACTTCATCCTCCTCTCCATATGATTCGGCATTTGATATAACATTTGGAGGCTTAGGATCAACAGGGGAATTCCTTTTAAATGGTCTAAAAGATTTCATAGACGAAGTCTTTGCTACCTATTTTTTGATATCAACCATTTCATTAGACATGGTCTTGAGGACTTTCTATAACCATTCAAGATCAAAAGGATCTTTAGGTGGTTTCTTCTTGGAGTCATCCCTAAAAGTCACTTTCTTATATTTTCATTCTTCTAATACATTTTTCTTTTCTACAACTAGAATGTGTTTTTCCACAGCTATTTCCTCTTTCATATTTTCTTCCAAAGTTGGTTTTGCAACTCTATCAATGGAAATAGTTGTGTTTGAAGGTAGAGCAGAGATATACTACTCATTTTGGACCTCATCATTGGGCTTAGACACCGTTGGTATCTTATTCAATAATTTATTGAAGCGAGAGTTGAAGTCTTTAATGGGTTCTTTTGGTTCAGCTTTCAAATTGGAGAGATCATTGATTAGGGTAATTATGGATCTATCATCTCCAAATTTAGTTAAAAACTACTCTTCGAAAGCATCCCAACTATTAATAGAACCTCATGGTATGAGAAGTACCATGATCCTACTACTCCTTGTAAAGTATATGGAAATAATCTTACAATTGCGTCTTCTTCCACTACTTCATTCAAGTTAATGGACAACATGAAGTTGTTTATATGTTCCTCAGCAAGTAGGCCATTATCAAGATTGAATTTGGGTAACCATTTCTCTGGATGAGCTAGTAATTGATGTAAAGGCCCAACCATCCTAACAGCTCCTGGGTTTGTCCATGGCCTTGGAGGATTTTGTGCCATTGCTGGTATGTGAGTAGGAGAAGGTGTAGCAGTGGTTGAAGGTGATTGGGTAGAGGAGGATGTAGTTCCTGTACCTATGTGAATTATGATCTGGAGTGGCAAGGTGGATCATTGATCTTATGATGGTATAGACAGAATGAATGAAGATGAAGATTGTGTCAATGAAAGAACCTCGCAGTGAGATTCAAATGGTGTTTTCTTAGCTCTCTTACGGCTTGGCAGAGGGAATTGGAATAGGGGGATTCCAAGTTTTTCACTCTGTGCTCTAGTTAGCCATTGAGATGGGGTAAATTGAGAGGTAACTCTATCGTAGGATAACTCAGAATCTTCTTGAGATAACGAAATCCCCCGTAATTTATGAATCAAAGATTGGACTTCATGGTCTTCAGAAGAAGAAGAACGATATGGATTCCTTGGGATTTCAACAATGGGTTATGTAATTTTCTTTTGCAACTTCTCGCTTATGATTAGGGGATTTGGAATGCTTTCGAGAAGTTCAGGGTGATGGTGAGGGATTTTTACTCTTAGAATGACTTGTTGATTTCGATTTACATGCCATTCACAATCAAGCCCTCCTTCTAGCGCCAAAACTATTGAAGCCTAAAAAATCGCTGCTTCAACATGGGGCAAAAAAACCCGATCCAGGCCTTGGTTAGCAGCTCCTTTTCCATTTGGTGTAGTGGCTCCAACTGGGGATAATGGGTCCAGTTTCCCAATCTAATTTATAATAGTGCTGATGGGGTGATTTTTGATATTTTCGAGTAATGTTTAAGTTAAAACTAATCTAATCTAAACTAATAATCACATGCATTTTATCCTAATTTAAACACTATCTAATTATGACTATACCTGGGAATAAATTGAAGTATGTGATTTGCAATAATGTCCAAAAGAATTTAGTAATAAAGATCATTCAATTGCAATGAGAAGTGAAATCGTTTAACAATAATCATTTCAAATAAAAAGTTAGCTGAAATGATTGTGAAAGATATATTGCATAAGAAATTATTCATGTATTCAACATAAAATATAGGCCATCATCATACAAAAGTGCAATAATGCTAACCAAGATTCAAACTTTCATACATAAACAATTTGAAGAGAAAATATCGATTAATACATAAGTAAAATAGAACTACGAGATACAAGTACCATTTATAATACATCCTACTCATGTGCTTCAGCAATATTGATCTACTTTCAAATCCATCCAACACCATTTAAGAGTACAAAAGTGAAATTTCAGTAGAAGATGCTAGATAGGATAAAAATAAATCCTGTTCCATTAATTTCACCAAAACTTCTTCAAAGGGACAAAAGTGCATGTTTTGAATATTTTTTCTGATAAAATTTATGGACCCCTCTCTAAATGAATGAGACGGGTTTAAATACTAAACTATAAAACTAAAAATAGGTTATTACAAAAATAGTTGAGTAGGTTTAAACGACCTTCCCCAAATTATGCAAAGTCAAACAAAAATAGAAATGAGCATGGTGACTAATTGTTCTACATTTTATCTTCTAGATCACAAATGTCCGTCATGGGCTTGGGTTATGTCGGTTGGATAATTTTAGCTTTCAACTACCCAATGAACACGACATCGGTTAGTGCCAGCACCATTTTGTCCATAGAAGTGGTTAGGCATCGCAGGGTCATCCACTAGCTATGACGTTTCACTAAATGTCGCCAATATGCTTCCCAATTTAACTCTGTCATTTGCCTAATTGCTTCTGCTTTTTCTTCTGTTGCTTACCTCCACTGTAGTTCAAGTTGTTTTACATTGGGAAGAAAACATGGAATGGACTTTGCCACAAGGTTGGTGCTATGTAAATTTTATTTAATATTTTCAATAACATTTTTGTTGCTGCTGCCACATCCGTTATTTCCTTTTCCGCCTCTCTAAACTGAGAATCCTAGTTTTCAAATAAGATTTCTTTGTGTGACTGTTCGAGTTTAGGTAGGTTGGCCTTTCTCCCATCTTCTGAATTCTTCCAGGTGATGAAGCTGGATAATTTTTTCAAGATTTCATCATAATCAAGTCTCATTTCCATGACTTGACTTCTCAATTTGTCACTTGTTTCGCAATAAGAATTCCATTGCGAAATCTTCTGGCATAATAGTTCTTTTGGTTCATCAGTTGGGAGTTAAAGCTAATCACTTGAGTAATAAACTGATCAATTTATGGATCATCTTTATGTAGATTAGTTATTCATTGTATTTGCACTTACTTCTTTGCTAAGCTGGCTTGATGTTTTATTTGCATCTACTTGAACTCTTGTTGAAGCTTAGCTAACTGTGTCACTGCTTGCTGGTTAGATTTTGATTGTTGTAATTGTTGTTCAAGCGACATAATTTTATCTTCTTTTTCCTTAAGCAACATTTGCACCTCTGTTGCTTTGTCGATGGTCGTTGTAGCATAGGCACCTACAAACTGCGACAGTCTGGTAAGGTTGGTGGATGGGTTGATGGGTCAGTCTTTCCAAACAAAATCCATCGGTTCATTATCAGGGGTAGTAATAGTAGTAGAACCCAACTTCCTTTTCTTCCTTTGTCTCTTAACAACTACTTTGTGTTGTGGGCTATAAAACACATCTAGAGGGGGAATCTCCTCAATTCTCAAAACAAATTCAGACTCGTAAAAGTTTTCAAGATCTCCACTGTCAAATAGTAATTATGCCATATGCTTCGCCTCTGTGAAGGTGTTCTTCTAAAAGAATATGTCATCAAATGCATCTTCCTCGTTACTGAATGCTTTTATTTTTACCATGGTGGTAAAGTCTGTGACAATGCTGAATGGGCCATATTTCCTTCCTAGGAATCTAGGTAAATGCTGGGATAACATAATCTATGCTTCCTTGAATACATGCCCCAGGTCATGTAATGCAAATGCTCCACACTATAAATTGAATGTAGGCTAAATGGCCTTTTTTTCTTCCTTTAATGTTTTGCTCATCCCTCCCTCACTAGCTATTTGATAGGCTATCTATGTAGCCATTAGTTTGTCTGGAATATAGTATGGGAGGACATGGGGGGAGGTAATGTTTCCAAATACCCTAATATACGTAAATTTTTCCTCCCCAAACCATCTAGCCACTGGGAGGATATCTACTTCAACTTCTTTGGAAAACTTGGGGGCATCTTGGTTATAAAGCCGTTTGTGGATAGGTAGCATAACTCCATGACAAATTTTGTAAAAATGCGATTGAAACTGAGATTCCCACATGTCTTTATGGTATATGTGAATGAGAAGTGGATTTTGGATAGTCCACTTCCATTCCATGATACGAAATTTTGAACAAAAACAAATTGCGTCCATTACATAGGCGATCATAAAAAATGGAGAGTAAACCCTTGAAGAAACACTTCTTTTCCGTCTATAATCCATTATTGTTCTTACTAAATTATCAAAGAAAATTTGTTATCAATTCATTATAGTTGGGTTTATTACTGCATCTATTAATGGTAGCCATTATGGGGAAAATTTTGTGCTATCAGGTTTGCCAAGTAGTCTACATAGCATGGCCACTGCAAAAATATGAAGGGGACAAACAGACATAGTAGAGTACATAATTTCTTGCCTTTTTTATTTTCACCTCATTATTTGACCAAGTCTGGGTGTAGTCTGCTGGGTCCTCATTCTATTTAGCAAACTTCTCGATGAATTGCTTGTTGTAAATGACTTGCGGCTATGGTAGGTGGTACATGAGCCACAGTTTGTCTGGCGTAAAAGATCCCATAACCTCTTGGCTTCTGGTCTTGAATTCTCTGTCTGAGATGTCGGCTTCATCAATAACCCATTTAACCATGTCTGTATAAGGGGTTATCTTCAGATGCGTAGCTATGTGATGCAAAAATGAGCATGTTTTCTCAAACATGGAAGCTTCTGAGGAATCATGTTCGTCAGCTATGACCTTCGTTTCCAGAATCATTGGTTGCTCTTCCTCCAGTATATTATACATGGCTTCCAAGGTAGAGGTTCCTCCCTCTCTGTTGCATGTTGTATCCATAAATAGAGGAGTCATTTCTGATTTCTAAGAGACAACTGCCTTACATTTCTTCACCATTGCTCCCAACGATTTGCTCTGTGGATTCTCCTTGAAAGTGAAGAAAAGTAGCTATCGGATACAAAAAGATGAAAATGAACGTAAAATGGAATAACGCAGATAACTTGTAATGGTGATAAAAGGAGTTTTATTCGAACATATGTAAGAAGATATTATATCATGTTAAATGGCTTTTCACACATAAATGCAATTAACTCTTACTAAACGGCCACTAATGCTTCATTCTCTCTCAGCTTTATTGCTCATAAATGTCTTCATCATAAATGAGGAAGACAACTTCTAGGGTGGTGAGCCTTTGAATTGCGATAATGGTAAATTTCTGATTTGCGAAGCAATATCATAGATTGCAATCTCGCATTATGCCTTTTCTCTTTTCTTACCCTCCCTTGTGTTTCTACGAGATGCCTAATGCAAGCCGCTCGTTTATTGTCTCAAAACATAGCTAATTGTCACGTTTTTCTATGTAAAGACCCTTTTTAATAAGCGGAGGACCTAAACATTTGTTCATAATGTATTGAAGGAGTGGGTCTGGGTCTTGATCACATTTCACAATATCAACCAATGGTATGTTTGCGGTGTTCTTTTGAATGCTCGAAATACGATGCAATAAAGGTTACGATGCCATTGTAATTTCACACTTCACTTGTTTTGAGATAACCTTTTAAGGCAGGCTGTTCATAAATAATGATATGCCATGCGAGACTTGGTTTTGAAGAGAAAAACATTAGGACCTAGTTTATGTAAAAATTATGATAGTTTCGAGGTATAAAGCGTAGAGTCCTCTTTTAATCATTTTTCACTAGATTTGGTGGGTTAGCAAGGCTTTTGATGATGCTTAATCATGCGATATGCGGGAAGGCAAGAATTTAGTAGTTCTTTTGAAAAAGAGGTTTGATTGATATCTTGCTTTATTCCAAAATTAAATAAGAAAAATGCCTAAATGCTAAGTTTATTTTTGGAGGGATTTTTTAAAGGGTCCCCATTTATTAATGTAATGTTAACTACTACTATTAATAGATGGGTGGTTGTTGAATAGCACAACAGGTACATACCGACGTAATGACGTGAATTTTGTTATGAACTCATCCATAGACATTTGGCCTAGCCAAAGATCATGAAATTCTTATGATTTTTCATCATAAAATCTCTCACTTAGATATTTTTCTTTAAAATATCTCTCGAATTTTTCCCAAGTTATACTTTGTTCATTTACTCCTCAAACTGTCTTTACCTCCTCCCACCATGGCGTGGCCTTTCCTTGTAGCTTAAAAATAGCCAGGCAAGCCTTTAGATTATGGTCATATTCGTACAACTGGAAATATTTATTCATATTTATGAGCCATGTTTTTGCCACTTCTTCCTGTTTTCCAGCAAAAAGAGGAGGCTTTGTTTTTTGAAATTTGCCTTGAAGTTCCACTTTCTACCTTTTCTGTGTCCTGTGATTGGACACATTATCTGATTCTTCTTGATGATTTTCCTCATCACCCTTAGTTTCCACATCCTCTGTCTGAAACTCTTGTTCTTCTGTCATATTTCTGTGTTTGGGGCTAGGTACTAGTGGCTGATTATTCTGTCTATCAGATAGACTCTTCATAATTTTTTCTTGTTCCTACATTAGTCTTTCATTGTCTACCTGTAATTTTCCTATTTCACCCTTTAATTCTTGTATTGTCACCATAATATCTAGGTTGGTATTCTACAGTTCATCACCCAATTGTACCCAAGCCTCAGGATTTCCTTCTTGAAATGACATGGGCCCCGTCCCTATTATGGATCTGGGTGGTAAATTCTCAGTTCTTCTCATACTGACTTCTTCCTATTTCCTACGTGCATATCACCGAATTTGTTATTTGTTTATTCGAGAGGTCTCATCTTGGTAACCTGAGTGCTCTAACACCATATGTCGTGAATCCATATGTTATGAAACCAGCTCACAAAAAGATAGAAAATATAGATCAACGCCTTATAAATAAGCCTCTTCGAGGGGGAAACTTCCTTTACATTACACAAATGAACAATTCTTAGATGATTTAAACGACAAAACCTCGTTTTTATAAATAGTAGTCTAAGGGGTCACAATATAACCAAAGCTGACCTAAATAATAATCTAAAGGCACAAAAATAACAATAGTGGGATTCGATGGGGCACAATAATAACAATATGGGGACAATAGGGGCACAACAATAACAATAAGGGATACAACGACAATAGTAATGAGGGAAGCACTAGTATTATAGGGACCTAACATGCCCCTCTCCTTCAAAAAAGTTTTGTCTCAACGCTTGAGTAGTTCTAGATGCTTCCGTATAAAATTCTCATCCTCCCATGTGGAATCTTCAATGGGTAAGTTCTTCTACATGATGAGATACTCTGAAATTGATTGATTTTGTAGCTATAGAGTTCTTGTTTCTTTGATTGCTTCAGGTTACAATATATGTTTTCCTTCCTCATCATGCTTTTTAAATATTGTTTGAACTGTAAGCTTGCACCTATAACCTTCTTGAAGTGTGAAACATGGAAAACTGGGTGCACTCGGGAAGCTGCAGGAAGCTCCAATTTGTGTGCCATAGTTCCTATCTTTTGCAACACCTTGTACGAAGCATAAAACTTTGGTGACAATTTATTATACTTCTTAGCTTGCTTGAGGGACATTTATTTATATGTTTGTAGCTATACGAATACCCAATCACCTACATCAAAACTTCTTTTGTTGTGATTTTGATCTACCTGCTTTTTCATTCTATTATGTGCCAAGGTGAGGTTATCCTTTAAGATTTGAAGAACTTGTTGTTGATGCTCGATGTGATCTTCCACTACTTGAACCTTAGAATTTTCTCTTAAATATGATGCGATGGATGGTGGATGATATCCATAAAGTGCCATAAATGGGGTCATTTTTGTTGTAGTATGGAACGAAGCATTAAATCACCATTCAACCAGAGGCAACCATTTGACCCATTGTGTCTGTTTATCAGATACGAAGAAACAAAGATATCCTTCCAAACATTTCTTTACTATCTCAGATGAGCTAACTAAGTACCAGGACAAGAAAATGATTTTGTCCAAAAATTTCTAGTGAAAATGGGATCTCTGTCACTTACAATAATCTTTGGGTTTCCATGTAGCTTCTAAATTATTTCCATAAATGCAATAGAAATTGTACTCACTTTAAATGGATGAGATAATGAAAAAAGAGTGCATACATGGTAAGTCTGTCAACTACCACCATGATAACACTCTTTCCTTTGGACTTGGGTAAACCTGTGATAAAATCCATTGAAACCTCCTCCCAACATTTGCTTGGAATGGATAAAGGTTGTAATAGTCCCAGGCTCTTAATTGTTTCAACTTTATTTTGTTGGCAAACTAAACATTCTACCACAAACTTTTGAATATCCGATTTAAGGCCATCCCAAAAAAAATCCTTCTTAACCCTATGGTAGGTTTTTAGAAATCCTGAGTGCCCTCCTAAGGGACAGGTGTGGAATTCCCTAAGAATCTTTTGTTTGAGATGGGAATTCTTACATAGGTATAACCGATACTTGTACCATAACAAATCATTTTTCCAGCTAAACGTATCAGATGTACTGGGATCTTGTTGTATCTTTTGAATGAGTGCCCACACTTCCTCATCATCCTTCCACTCCTCCCTTGCTTCATTGATCCAATCTGGTTGGATAATTGAAATGGCGCAAAGAAATGCTTCCACATCCTCATCCTTTCTTGAGAGTGCATCTGCCACAACATTTTGCTTCCCTTTTTTGTAGATGATTTCAAAGTCATAACCAAACATCTTTGTGACCCATTTTTGCTGCTCTTTTGAAGATAATATTTGTTCCAAAAGGTATTTAAGACTATCATGATCTGTTTTTACCTTGAAGTTCCTTCCCATTAGGTAGAGTCATCATTTCTTAAGTGCATGTAATATTGCCAACATTTCCTTCTCATAAATAGCTTTGTGTAAATACTTTCCTTTGATTGGATGACTTTCGAAAGTAATGGGTCTTTCTTCTTGCATTAAAACGGAACCAATTCCATATTCTGAGGCATCACATTCCACAATAAATGTTTTTGTGAAGTTCAGTGTAGCTAAGATTGGTTCTTGGCACATTGCCTCTTTAAGATGTTCAAAGGGCTTCGTTGCTTCTGGAGTCCATGAAAATGCATCTTTCTTCAACAATATTCTTAGAGGTGCTACTATTTTCCCATAATTCTTAACAAACTTGCGATAATACCCTATCAACTCGAGAAATGCTTGTAGATGCTTTATGGATGTGGGGATTTTCCATTCCTTAATGGTTTTAATTTTGCTAGGGTTTGCCTTAACACCTTCATGAGATACAACATGACCCAGATATTCCACCTCTTATACTCCAAAGAAACATTTGGAGATTTTTTCATATAATTGTTTCTCCTCCAATAGTTTGAGCACCATGTCAACATGTTGGACATGATCCTTCTAAGACTTGTTGTAGATTAGTATATCATCAAAAAATACTAACACAAATTTTCTAAGGAAGGGTTTGAAAATGGAATTCATCAAACCTTGAAATGTAGAAGGCGCATTAGTAAGGCCAAAAGGCATGAACAAAAATTCATACTGACCCTCATGAGTTATAAATCCTGTTTTTGGAATGTCTTCAGTCTTCATTCTGATTTGATGATATCCTAAATGAAGATCCAACTTAGTGAAGTAAATTGATCCATGCGATTCATCCAGTAATTCATGAATGACAACAATGGGAAATTTATCTTTAATAGTGAGCTTGTTGAGCTCCCTATAATCTGGACACATGTGCCATGATCCATCCTTCTTGTGAACCAATACTACTGGAGTAGAGAAAGAACTTTGACTAGGTTGAATTATACTAGCCTCTAGCATTTCTGCAACCATATGTTCAATTTCACTCTTTTCAACACAGGGATATCTATAAGGCCTGATGCTTGGAGGAACACTTCCTAGAATCAAATTAATAGCATGATCATGACCACAAATAGCTGGGAGGCCTTTGGGAGTCTCATATACCTTGGAATGATTGTCCAAGACTTTTTGGAGATCTAGAAACATTGATGATTTCGATGTGGGAACCTCTACTGAACATAATTGTGCAATTATGCCTCATTATTATTTCTTTAGAAGCTTTTTCATTCTGTTAGAGTTATTTATCTTTCCCAGTTTCCCTGCGATACCCCTTAATTCAACTTCCTTTCCTTCTGAAGAGAATTTCATGAACATTTCTTGAAAATTAAAAGCTATTGTACCCAAGGATTGTAGCCATTGGACTCCTAGTACAACATCAGCACCACCGATTGGAATGGAATGAATTGGACTATTGAATACATATTCTCCCATGGATAGCTTGATATTATGGTACTTTCCTGAGCAATTTATGGTTCCTCCACTTGCAACCATCACTTGACACTCTGGTGTTGGACATAGGAAGCAATTCAATTCCTTTGATATCTTACAATGAATAAAATTATGGGTACTTCCCGAATCAATCAACACTATTACCTTTTTCTTCTTGATATTACCTTCTATCTTGATATTTTGAGGAGTGGTAATTCAAGCTAGTGCATTACAAGATATGGTCATATTCATTTCTTATTTTTCTAAGGTTTTTTCGTGGTGTATATCCTCTTCTTTTAATGTTTCTTATTCCTTTTCTTCTTCCTCTACACGATCTATGTAAAATAATTTCTTCTTGTTACACTTATGACCATTAGTGTATTTGCTATCACAACTATAACAAAGCCCTTTTTCTCTTTTTTCTTCCAGTTGTTATGGTGTGAACCTTGTAGGTTGTGGATGGCTATGGGCAACAACACTTCCATCTTTATGATTGTGAGTAGTAGGCCTCCTTGTTGCCATAATTTTGCTTTCCATTTTTTTTGCCAACTTGAATGCCTTCTCTAGTGAATCTAGTTCCCAAAGGTGAACTTCTTTTAAAGTCCCTATGAACACATCAATCCTATGCTCCTCCGGAATATATTTTACCTTTATATTTAATTTTTGGAAGTCCTCAATGTTCTCTGTCATTGAACCCTTTTGTTTGAGATTTATCAATTGGCTAAAAAAAGTGTTGCTTCTTGTATCCTCATAATGTGCTATCATTTCATCCGTAAAAACAACCCAAGTGACAATTTGTTTACGAGATGAAAGCCATCGATACCATACAAACTGATTTGGTTCCAAATATAAAGTTGCAATGCATACCTTTTGTGTGTTTTGCACATTATCGAGATCGAAAAATTGCTCCATCTGTAGTATCCATGTTCTGGGATCTATGCCATCAAACTTCATCATATCGATCTTTGGAACATGGTGATTCTTCGACCCAATGTTAGAGTCTATGAAATCATGACTAAAGTTTAGTTTGTTCTCATCATGAGTTTTCTTTAGTACCCTTTCGCCATTAGTAAGCATTTCTTCTAGAAAATTTGTCAAATCTGTTTTCAAATATGTCTTCAAATCTTCCATTCCTTTCTTTAAATCATCAATCTTAGCTTCCACACTGTCCATCTTAGCTTCCACGTCATTCATCTCAGCTTCTACACCTTTCATCATAGCTTCGACGCCTTTCTTTAAACCATCCATCTTAGCTTCTGTTACTTTTTGTGCGAGTGAAATTTGTTGCACTTGGTCTCATAATTTTGATATATCATGTTGCATTTTTGCCTCTTCTTCATGAGTTATGCTAGAGCTTTCAGGTTTCTTACTAGGTGTTTCCATTTTCTTTCTTCGGGGAATCAATTATCGATAATAATGCTTCACTATGCCCTTTCAATTCCTTCAAACTAATTTTTCGAACCAAGCTTATGCAAAAATAAAAATAAAACTACACAGCTTTTTTCACTTTGTAGCAGCTTGATATTGAATCTGATTTATCTCTATAATTTTGGATCTCTAAGACTAAAATTTCTTCTTGTGGTCACCCTCTGAGTAATATATCTAACCCCACAAGTCTAATCAAGGTTGGATTCTCAAATGAAGAGTTATGCCAAATCTCCCATGTTGACCTGAGTATAGACTGGTTCAGTAGAGAAAACTTGCACGACGTGCTGCGGGTCACCATTTCAACCTAAGATTCTGAAAATGATACCCAAAACACTATAGTTTGTCCTCTTTCTATAACTTCTTATGAAAATTCAATTTGATGCTCAGAGCGAAAGTTATAACGATTTTGCCAAGGTCGCCTGTTTGGAATATAATTTGGGGGTTTGCACAAACCCTAACTTCCTCAAATTATTTCTCTAAAAATATAGCGAGACAGGATTTACAATTCGGGCCCGAGGTTTAGATCGATTTCATCCCGAATGGGGTTCTTTTATCTTTTGAAACTTTCTAGCGAAAACTTTATAGCAAAAATTCCATGATGACGTGTTTGGAGCAGCGAAACCATGCTAGAATCCAAAGCTCTGATACCATATGTTATGCAACCATCTCACAAAAAAGATATAAAAGATAGATCAACACCTTAGAAGTAAGCTTCTTTGAGGGGATAACCTTCTTTACATTAAACAAATGAACAATTATTAGATGATTCAAATGATGAAACCTCCTTTCTATATATAGGAGTCTAAGGGGTCACAATATAACCAAAGCTTACCCAAATAATAATATACAGGCACAAAAATAACAATAAGAGATAGAAAAAAAATAGTAATGGGGGAATCACTAGTATTGTAGGGACCTAACACCATATATGAAAACAACCATATATATATATACTTTTTCTTTTACAAACTACTACTCTAATGTAAATACTCGACTATCTACTAAGTTCGAATAATAAACATTCATTTATCATTATAATTTTATGTCATCTCTTATAACGTGAACGTTTCCAATCTGCTATTACATTAATTTTTACATCGTGGTCGTAACCTTGCTTTAATATCATTCCCTTTTATCAAAGGTTTTTGAGATTGTTTTGATGGTCCTCGAATATATTCAGGATTTCTCAGTACTGTGGATTTACAGTTGCATTAAAGACACCTTGGATCAACTTGTCCTATCGACTAAGGTTGAGGATTTACTTGCTAATTTCTTAAGTATGATTTAACTCTTTAATACCGCACTCATCCGCCATCTGGTCTCCATTAATGTTAAAGTTACTCTAGCTGTTGTGGCGGTCTAGGGAAAAGGTTTGGCCTGTCGAATTCTTTAATGTCGTGAGGTGCCTCTGCTATCCTTGGAATCCAGACCCTATCTATGGTCATCAGATGTTGGCATCAATCTGAAGGTTGGTAACATTCTCAAGTCCATTTTCCTTCAATGGCTTGGCGATCCTAGCTCACTGTTTCTCCCCTTTGATTGAAGTATTCAATTGGCTATGCAAGAGGTTTCTGTGTAACATTGATGTTGTTCATTAGCTGAGTGTTGGAGTCATTGGTTGTCGAGGCTTTCCTTTCCTGCTATGGTGGTCCTTGCTATTGCCTTGTCAACTATCTGGTGTCTTTCGGTTCAGTGATACAACAATGCTACGAGCCTTTAAAATGTACAGGTATCAAGCTCCATTCTTCCTTCGTTAGATGCAATTTAACATGTGTTCTCCTCCTAGTCAGGAGGTGGTGGTTTGCAGGTGGACCAGACTCCTAGGTGAACTGTGGATGGAACCGTTTGTCCATCTCATCGAGCTTCAAGCTAGAAGCCCAATCCCTTTACCAGGTATTTGATCTAGTTTGGAGTTTTATTGCGGATGAATTTCATCTTTTAAAGATTGATAACGATTTTTAGAATACATGTCATATACTTGTGGTTCTATCTTTTTTAATTGCATGGAGGGTTAACCAAACTGAGACGGTGTATGTATTTGGTTTTGGGCGTATGAGGTGAGGCCAATGCTTGCTGGTTTCTATTCGAAATCGCCCTGGCCCTTGTGGTCAAGCTCTATAGACAGACTATAGATTAATACTAGACTTTTAACATATTCAAGGTTTTAGTTGTGGAAATTTGTGGTTCAAACCCTTCAGGGTATTTTACGAGATTATAGAGTGTTTTAAGTCACCTTTGAACTCTATGTTTACTCTGGTTGTAGTATGTTGTTTGTTCTGTTTTCCTATTGTGGCTTAGATGTAATATGTGATGTTTTTATTTGAGGCAAATGCCTATCGTACCTTCTGAGTTTGATATTTGTCCGAACTAGGAATGCTCTAATATTTAGAGGGTTTTAATAGTATCTCTCTCGTCCTCTTGTATTACTCAGATTGAACTAAGTAGGGGTTTTTGCAATTTATGTGATTCGTTCTTTAATGCTTCTTCACTGACACCAGGGTTCTACTGCTATCCAAAATTGTTCTAGAGTTTTACATGCGGTTTGTGTACATTTTTGATATAGTGCAGCGAATACATAAAGTTTCTCTTGCTATCAGGGTTTTTGCCCCATTTTATCATGAAGTTTTTATGTTATTAATCATAGGCAGAATGATTCTAGAAAACATTATAATCTTGGTATTATAAGTCTTGTTCTTGATTCTAGCATGTTTTTACTACAGAAAAATTATCGTTAATGATGGCATAATATCTAAAATTGTTAATGTTTGTTTCTCCTTCACTTAACGCTAGTATACAACTCTCTTATCTGCTTTTTAATATTCTTTTATGAAGTTCTTCCTTTTAATCTATACCTATTCTGGAATTGTAATTTACCATTCTATTTGTCTATTTTTTGATGCATGTTTTTGCTAGTTCTCAGGCTATTTTGACATGTTCTACATTCTATTACAAGTTTGCTATAGATATAACTCCTACATAACTATTTATGCTTTCTTCATACTAATAGCCCTAAACATATATAATATAAGTAAATACTTTTAGAAAATACATAACAGAATCTTCTAGATTTATCTGTAGGATAATTTTACTTATCTGGTTCACAAAGCTTTTCCAAATTTATCGTGCAGCTTAGACTTGCTGCTCAACAATATGCCTCCCAACCTTGAGACTACTTTCATGGTAGTCTCCCCCGAGTTGTTCCTGTACCCAGGTACACTTCTTACTATCTCTTGATCGAGATCTTTAATATCTCTAACGGCTATGTGGTCCAAACAAGACGTAGCATCAGAACTTTGCGTGACGTCTCAGCACAGACTTCTTTCTTCACTTTTCCCCTATCCTCTTGGTAGTTTTTTGAGTAAATACTCAAGAAATTAGTTAAGGCCAATAATTGTTTTCTTAACCACTTAGCAAGTAAAACAGTCAATTCACTTATGCATAAGAGTTTCAAAAATAATTCCATAACTAAAATAATATCAAATTACAATATTTACATAATTCCATAATTAAAATATTTACCTAATTTGGAAATATCACTGGTTGCCATCATGCAAATATTTCAGAATATTTTCTGATACAAGAATAAAGACATCATGCAAAAAGGCATGTAATATTCCTCCATTTCCATTATAATTATCATTCCTTGGAAGGTTCCCTGCATCGGATAAAATTCATTCGTGACTCTCTTTCTGTGTAAATGAAAAATTCGGAATACAGAAAGAGACTAGTGTCCATGCCGGCTGACGATAGAAAGCGAAATGCTGCCTGTGATCAGAGTAGCATTAAGAATATATGGAAATTGTATGTATTTTCAAGTATTTTAAGTTCTCATTGAAAAGGATATACTTATTAGAAGTGTATTTACTCTTAACATTATTTAAGTTATTAGCACATGAGCGCACTGCTATGCAGTATTGAATGCTATGTATATTTATTCTCACAATGTAGGTAGTATTAAATGTTATCTACGTTGTCTACCCATTATTATTAGGTATTCAATTTTCTTTGATTTTATTGAATATTTATATTTTTAAAATGGAGTTGTTAAGTGGATTTTTTTTATTTATTTATTTTTTTTCTTTGAATTTTGGCTAAAATTTAGTGAAAAAATTGTGGTGAAATCTTGATTTGTTTAAATTGATATTTTAACTATATATATATATAAATTTAAAGCCATAAAAAACTCTGTAGCACTTCACTCTGCAGCACTTCCACTATGCAAAATTCACCAGTCAAACTTATGATTTTAAAGAAATTAAATAAAAAAACAAACCAATTTGTTTTAAAAAAAATCACACTTAAAACAACGGTCTTCCTAATAATTATTAATCTGACCATGAAAATAGCATATCCACTTTCAAACAATTATATGCACGCTAACACAACATTCGTGCTTTTATTCAACCCACCATCTAACAACACGATTTTCTTTTCTTTTAATTTAATTTCGTTTAACGCAATCTTGGAATTGTGCAATGTTCAGAAAATACATTTAATTTGGTTTAACGCGCAATCTTGGAATTTGTGCAATCTTCAGAAAATACTTGTAACACTATTGGGTGATCTATCACGAATGAAGGGTCTCATCAGATATTCAGGTAATTGGACGGACAGTCAGATAAGGTACAGGCCCCATGCAATTATTCATTCGATTAAAAGCTTCCGAGATTTTGAAAGCTTCAGAGTCAAAGTTAGTTAGGTTCGTGAATAGGAAACACGTGATGGAAGCATGGTTTTCGTTGATGTTAGTGAGGGCCTACAAAGTCTTATTGTAAAATTCTTGTAATGGCATAATTATTACGCATTGTAACTTGTGACCATTGCAACAACATTGCAGGGGTGAAAATGCATTCGTGCATGTCACTATAATCATTAGGCACCTTAACGGGAATAATAAGCCCTATGAACATTTGAGTAGCAATAACGGGTATAATTAAGACCCTATGAAACAAGAATTTTGTTGACAATTCACAAATTGTTATGTGTTTTTAGTGATTTGGTAGATGTGTTTATGGAAAAAGCGTGAAGAATCTTGAAGTAAGAAAAGAAAAAAAATATTAATAATGTAGCACTATTTGTTTTAATAATAAGTCCAATTTTATCTTAAGAAGAGACCTTTTTATGTTCGATGGGTTTGGACTACATCAAGAGTTTCTCCTCAAAGTGGAGAATTGATGGAATGAAATCCAGGTCCAAGGGAGAAACTCAATGCACATGTTGCAACTCAAACTAAAGGAATTGAAGCTTCACATCAAACAATGGAACTAGGAGGAATTTGGGGACATTTTTCAAGAAAAACAACATTTAGAGCAAAGAATGGAGGAGATACAAGCTACTATCATTGGAAATGGGAGGAATGAAGCTCTGGTGGAGGAGGAAGGTCATGTATTGATAGATCTTAAAGCTAGGAGGAAGGACAAAGAGACATACTCGTGACATAAATCCAGAGTCCAATGGTTATGCGAGGGTGAAAGGAACACTCGCTTCTTTCAAAAGGCCCTAGTCAAACATCAACACCATAATCACATTTTCTCCCTAACTTCATAGCAAAGTGCTCGCTTGATGGAGCATGAAGAGATAGAACAGGAATTGGTCACCTACCACTAACAGATATTAACCGAGGATCATGTAGACCATTCAAAAGCTATAGACAGAATCACCTAGCACATCACTAAGTTGGTCTCCCAAGAGAAAAATGAGGCCCTCATGAGGGAAATAACCTTCCAAGAAGTTGAGGAAGCAGTCATGGATATGCCTAGTAACAAAGCTCTAGGCTCAGATGGATTCACCACTAATTTATTTAAGGCCTGCTAGCCCTTTGTTGGGAAAGAGATGCACGAGGTTGTGGAGGAATCAAGATGTCGGAGACAAGTCTGGGTGGGGGTGAATGCCACATTCTTGACCCTGATCCCCAAAGCTAATTAGTCTAAAGATGTCGAGGGATTTTAGCCCATAGCTCTATGTAATGTACTCTACAAAATCCTCTCCTTGGTAGTAGTCCGTAGGCTCAAACCGCTCTTGAAACACCTTATAGGCCCGAAACATTTAGGCTCTATTGAAGGTCGCCAAATCATGGATGGAGTCATTACTGCGCATGAATTTCTACATTCACTCACGTGGGGAAAAAATCAAGTATGATGCTAAAACTAGACCTTTTGAAGGCCTATGATAGACTTAATTGGGACTATTTAGGAAAAGTGTTAGAAGCTTTTGGATTTTCCCCCGAGTGGGTAGGTTGGATCAAATCTCTTATAGCAACACCATTCTTCTCTATCCTCATCAATGGCTCCCCCTCCCAGACCTTCAAGGCTTCTAGAGGCTTCTACAAAGGTGATCCTATTTCCCCATTCCTCTGTAGCCTTGCAACATAAGGCCTTGGTTGATACATTAAGGTAGATGTCAATAATGGCACCCTCAAATATCTCTGGCTATGGGGACATGACCTGCCTCTATCCCATTAATAATTTGTAGATTATATTATGATGTTTGACACAACTTCTGTGCAAGAGATCCAGATATTGAGGAACCTAGAAATTACTCTAGAAGGGGTGTCATGATTCTCATTCAAGCCGGTGGAAAACTTGAGTTGTTCACTTAGAGCCTTCACTCTTCCTTTGCGAGGATTTGTCAAGCTAAATTTTGACGGAACCTCCAAAGGAAACCTTGCTATAGCAGGATATGGTGGAATATTTCAGGATGATGTTGGTTAGACTTTGGGTGCTTTTACAAGCTATTATAGCCACATGAGCAACAACAGTTATGATTTCACTACTCTTTCCCTGGAAAATGGATATGGAAAATTATAGTTGGATGAAGACTCTTTATTAGTGATAGAGGTAGTCAAGAAACTGTTAAAATGATCCCTAATTCAAAAGGTAATCAAAAGTTGGCATCTAGATCTAATAGTTCAGAGGATCCAAACCTTGGTTTTCTCTATTCCCTATGTCACCACTGCTCATTCGTTGCGTTCTGGAAACAAAGTGGTAGACTTGTTAGCAAACTAGGGAAGCCAAGACCCTTCTCTCTCAGGCTTTAAGCCCTGGCCCCTGCAAGATGAATTAGATTGGTCTACCCAACTAGAACGCTTGGTCATGGTTGATTTGGATATCCTGATGGGGGTGACTTACCTGATAGTCATAATGGTATGAGTTGCTAGTTGACATGAAGCAGATCATTAAGGTAATATGTGGCATAGGCTTGGGTGGTGGCCAAGCTAGGTGGAGGCAACATTGTAGAAGAATCGAGAAAGAAATGACAACTTATAAAACCTACAAGACTAGTGGTTTTCACAATGTTAGGCATTGTGGTATGGGAGGGAAGGAGGACAAGGTCATAATGACTGAGTGTGCATAGGCTCCTTCCATGTGCATCCTCTTTGGTCCTAGTAGAGAGTGTGAGTTCTAGTTTATTGCAAAGGAGAATGACTACATGGAGTCGGTGGTTGTGGTGAAGAGCTAGGTAATGTGGGATCCAGGCACTTGGAACAAGGGTTAGTCACAACCCAGCCACACAGTGCAGTGGGTCAAATTTGATCTTGACACAATGAACTCGTCTTCATGTCATGGTCATAATTGCTTAATTGGTAGCAGTAATTTGGTAAGTGTCTGTTACTATTATCTCTTTGTGCAAAGTTTCATCTTTGGTTTCCATCTAGGAGGTCTGGTCTTGGCTCTCTTTGTGGGTGGTGTCCCTCTATGTGATTGATCTTGGTGGGATAAGTGGTTGGCTAGGAGAGTCTTGTGCGAGGTTGGTGATAGTTTGATAAACCTTAATTATGGTAGTGAAGTGTACTTTGGTGAACTTTCTTTGAGGCTAAGAGTCACGATGGGGTTCCGTGGTGGCTCTATGGGTTGTCAAGGTTATTTTAATAATCAATTCCAGAGAAAGAAGACACTAAGGGGGCAGTGTGGGTGGAGGGAATCCACGCATCATTACAATAGTTGGGAAGGAAACATTTGGTGGTGCATCTTTGCTGAAAATTGGGGGTGTCTTTCCCCACTGTGTTCGACTGACACGCCACAAATGAATCATCAAAAGAGGTGAGCACAGTGGAGAGTGAGCTTGAGAGGTTTGCAGGGTGAATGGGCAGTATTAGGGGCGAGGCAACATGAATCTAGGAGCAATGTTGAAGAGGAGGCAGAAGTCACAACCCTACAATCTCTCGGAAGAGTGGTTCCACTACCGTTGATGGCCACAAGATCTGATTAGTTGTGGGTTCTGGCTGATAGATTAGATGTGTTGCGAGAGGAATGGTACGAGGATCACAACGAGTTGGTTTCCTACATCAATGACATCTAGTTCAGCCAACGAGAAATCCTTGATCATCTTGCCTCTGTTTGTCGAAGCGAGCGTCGCACCAATGAAAGGTTGGACGAAATCAAGTCCCACCTGGCTCATATTGATTTCCATGTTCATCAAGATCTGTGCCACCTTATGGTCCCAGGTGCAGTGGTTGCACCGCCCACTCCTATGTAAATGCTTTTTGCACACTGCATTTTGGTTTTGTTAGTGTTCTAGGTAGTTATTCCTTTTTGGATGAGTAAACCTTGTAGCTACTATCAATGTATTTTAAGTTTCCATATTGCTCTCCTAGCTAATGAATCTAGTCAGAGTGAAGTCGAGAGAGCAATGTCACATTGGCATGCTAACTGTAATACTCTTTTGAGAAAGTAATGAAATTTGACTAATTGACAAAAAAACATCTTGAAATTTGGCTCATTTGCTTCAAATTTAGTTAATTTATTATTATTATTATTTTATATATAAAGATTGATTATAGTTATTTTTATATTGATGTTTGATTCAAAATTTATATATATGTGGATGATAATTGATTTTCATATTAAAATTTAATTTCAACTTAATTGATTATTTTCATTTGATTATAGAAATATATGAATAAAATGTTACACAACTTTATTACCTCATTGCTTTTTGTTTTAAGTTGTTTTTTAGAGTAATTGATTATTAAAATGTGTTTTTTTAATGATTATTTAATTAACCCATTTAACTGATTATGTTTAAATTATGAAAAATATTTAAACACTAATAAAACTTATATAAATAAATTTCATAATTATATATTTATCAAATTAATTTATTTGATTATATTCAATTTTTCAATTAAACCTAATTTGTTTAAAAAATAAAAAATAAACCATGTATTTCTATTTATTAAATATTTTTTTTGCGATTAAACTTAATTTTTATATGAAAAAGTTAAAAGTTTGTTTATATTTCTTTATTAAATAATTTTCAATGTTATTTTTCTTTTAAGTTTATTTCTTCCTTGTAATTAATTTTTCAATATCATTTTTCTTTCAAATTTATTGGAACTCTTTTTCCATATCATTTTTTTTATTAAGCTTGTTTCTATTTCTTTATTAAATAACTTTCAATGTTATTTTGTTTTAAGTTTATTTCTTCCTCATAATTTTTTTCAATGTCATTTTTCTTTTAAATTTATTTGAACTATTTTGCCATATCATTTTTCTTATTTCAAGTTATTTCCTTACTATAATTAAATCATTTCATGGTTTTTATAATTGATTTTAAAATGTTTTTCTGCATGTTTTTTCTTCTATTTTTTTTCTCAAGTAATAAATGATTTAGCAATTTCATAATTGATTTTAAATGATTTAGCAATTTCATAATTGATTTTAAAATCATTTTTCTGGTAAACTCATTTTTCTTATATTAAAATGCTTTTTTTATTAATTTTATTTATTTTGAATGGTTTTCCTATAATTGATTTTCCATTTATCTCATTTATTTTGAATATTTTTCCTATAATTAATATATAGACTTCTTAAACATGTTAATTTCATTCCATTTCTTGAAATTGTTGATTTCTATGATTTTTCTTATAATGAATCTATGCATCAATTTCCATCTCCATAAATTTGAATCACTTGACAGTGTCATGGCACTCTAATAACTATGGAACTTTATTTCTAAACCAGCATAAATCAAGCTTAAATCAAGATCAAAGTGGGAGAGGGATCAAATCTCTCTTCATTCAAAAAGAGGTTTTCATTTTGAGAGATTTGATCCCAGCTATCAGTGTTTGGTAGATCTAGAATTAAAATAGATCTGAGATTATTTAATTATTAATTATAATTATAATTATTAATTTTATATTATATTTTTATTTTTATTTTTATATAATTTCACCAGATCCAAATATTTTATTTTATTGATAATTATAATTATTAATTTTAAATTTAGTTTTTATTATTAATCAATATAAAATTAAAATAAATCTAAACTAATTATTAATAATTATAAATATATATATTTTTTTCCGTATTTTATAAATATTTATCATAACAAATATTAAATAATAAATATCTATATAAAATAATAAAAGCATTAAATTATTATACACATTGATGAAAAATATAAATAAAACTTTTATGACACTTGATATAAATGTAATATAAATTGAAAAATTATTTTTATTTTCTGAAAAATATATAAATAAATATATATATATATATATATATATATATATATATATATATATATATATATATATATATTTATTGATTATGTGCTCTTATCGAAGTGTAATAGAGACATATACTAATCCCAGCTCAGGACCGCAAGTTCCAATATTCTAAAGCAGGTGTAGGTTATGCTTCTTTATTCACTCGAAGAGATAAGTTAATATCGAATTTAATAGTGCTGAAAGTATATGAGCAACACGTAAGTTACAATCGTTTCTATGATAATTCTCCTTTAAAATACATGAAATCATTTCCAGCTTAGTTCTTCTTTACCATAGACGGAATTGACCATTATGAAGACTATCCTCAAAGTCACAGTTTTATTGGTAGCATATTTGTTTTCAAAATTAATTTTTTTTTTTATGTATTTTTGTTTAATTCACTGTAAACGACTTCTACTTGCAAAATTACGCATAATTGGATATTCAAAGTTAAAATTTTCTTATAAAAATGGTTCAGTTTCAAGTTTTTTCACTGAAAAGGGACTTGTTGCGATAGGATAAGATGATTTGTGTTTGAACCTAGGACTTCTAATTCAATAAGACTTTATTTTCACTGCCGTTGCCCATTACACTATCCCAAATAAAATAAAATTTTAATTTTGTTTAATGAGTCAAAACAGATTGGAATGAAAACTCAAATGAAACACCAAGACCTCGAAAAAGCAATGAGCATAACAACGTTCAAGCTGAGCCCGACAACTTAAAAAAAGAAAGATCATATTGCAAAAAAAAATCATCTAAATATAACCTAGCTATCTCCTCCCTATTTTATTAGACCTCTGTGGCTTTTGATAATTCCCAGCAGCAAGTGATGCGGATCTGGTTTTTGTTGCAGATACAAATTCCAAAATGTTGGCTGGATCGGGCATAACTTCCTTCACTGCATTGGCCCGAAGAATAAGTCCATCCATGTGCTTAACAACGTCATCTTTTCTGGATCTATTAAAACTGTATGGACGACCTTCTCAAGAGATTTCATCCCACCAAATGCATTGCGGCCTTGTGTCAAAACTAGCAATCTATCAATGCAACAACAACATTTCGATCCTGCATCAAAACCAACGGTCAATCAATACACGAGCAACAGAAAAATAGCTATACTATTGCAAAAATACAGTCGATGTTCGGAAAAAAAATGAAAGTGGAAAAATTGAAGGTGTAGTCAACCAACAACACCTTTGATCACAAGAGTAACAACAAAATAAATATACTATTGCAAAAATACAGTAGATCTCAAGAGTAACAACAAAATAAATATACTATTGCAAAAATACAGTAGACATTGTTAAAAAAATGAAAGTGAAAAAACTAAAGGCTTAGCAGTGCAACAATACCCAACCTTTATGTCAATGTTGATGATAAGCATCAAAATATTTATATCAAGATACTTCTCATATTGAAAGGATTAAAAAAACCATAAACATTAACTAAGTATAACTTTATTATTATTATTAAAAAAATAATATATGAGCTAAACACATATACATTTTAAAAAAATCTAACAAGATCTTAACCACAATAATTCACCTTTATTTTACGATAAATAATCACCCGTACTTGTAAATAGGCTTTGTTCTAAGATCATTGATCAATATTATGATTTACCAATACCACACTACTACACCAATGGCACTTTTAAGACAAAAGAAATCTTTTGTCTCAAAAAGTCACTTTTTACTTTAGTTATTTTAATTAAAATTTAATATCAACTCAATTGTCTTAAATATAAACTTTAAGACAAAAACAATTTGAGACAAACATATTTAAAGACAAAAATTTATATTTAAGACAAAAAGAGTTTAAGATAAAAGTATTTTATGACAAAAATATAGACAAAAATATTTTAAGACAAAACTTTATATTTAAGACAAAAACAGTTGAAGACAAAATTAATTTAAGACAAAACTTTATATTTAAGACAAAAACAGTTTGAGACAAAAATATTTTAAGACAAAATTTATATTTAAGACAATGACCACTTAAGACGAAACTCATTTATGACAATTAACAATTAAGACAAAAGCATATCAATTTAAGAATTGACTATGATGATACCTTTGCTCCTATAGTAAGGTACTCATCTATTATATCAATTCTTTCTCTAGCTATGCAAATGGGGTGGAAGATCCACGAGATGGATGTGAAAACAACATTTCTCAATAAGGTTATTGAGGACGTGGTGTATGGTTTCAAACAAACACCCTATGCTTGGTACACCAGGATTGATAGTTATTTCATTGGTTTGGGCTTCACCAAAATTGAAGTAGATGCAAACCTCAACCACATCTTGGTAGAAGGTAAATTTCTTATTTTTTTCTTATATGTTGTTGATTTGATTCTAAATAATGATGAAAAGCTGATCAGATATTGCAAGGAGGACCTTGCAAGGTTATTTGAAATGCAGGACGTGGGTCTCATGCAGTACTTCCTCTGGTTGGAAGTATGGTAATTGTTTGTCTCTGAAGGCAAGTATGCAAATGAGATACTACAGAGATTATGCATGGATAGATGTAAACCCACAGAGACACCTCTAGCAAACAACTAGAGGAAGGAGGATGTCACTTCAAGTGAAGAAGTGGATGCTACCATTTATCAACAACTAGTGGGCTCACTCATGTATCTTGTGAACACATGACCATATATGTGCTATGCAATAAACCAGCTAAGCCAAGTTATAGTTAGGACAACCAAATTATTTTGGAAGGCAGTTAAGCATGTTTTACGGTACCTCAGAGGCACTACTCAGTTTGGACTATGGTATAGATAGACAGAGGGAGTGAAGTTGTGTGGCTTCATAGATGTAGATTGGGCACAAAGTCCATTAGACCAAAAGAGTACATCAGGTGGAATTTTCAGTGTTGGGTTTGCAGTTGTTTCTTGGTACAACATGAAGAAAAGATATGTGGTGCTAAGCTCGGAAGAAGTAGAATACATGGCTACAAGTCAAGCAACATGTGAGGCAATATGGAGGAGTAAGATACTTGTTGGACTGTTTGGTCAGATGATGGATCCAATTGTGATCTACTATGATAATCAGAGTTGCATCAAACTCTCTAAGAATCTTGTATTTCACGATTGATCCAAGCATATATATATATATCTAGTATTTTCATTTAAGGTGTACTGGTAAGGCCAAAAGGCATGACCAAAAATTCATAATGACCCTCATGAGTTCTAAATGCTATTTTCGGAATGTCTTCAGTCTTCATTCTAATTTGATGATATCTTGAATGAAGATCCAACTTGGTGAGGTAAATTGATCCATGCAATTCATCCTATAATTCATCAATGACAACAATGGGAAATTTATCTTTAATAGTGAGATTGTTGAGCTCCCTATAATCCGGACACATGCACCATGATCCATCATTCTTGTGCATCAATACCACTGGAGCAGAGAAAGAACTTTGACTATGTTGAATTATACTAGCCTCTAGCATTTCTGCAACCATATGTTCAATTTCACTCTTTTGGGCATAGGGATATATTTACGGCCTGATGTTTGGGGAATGTCTTCCTAGCATCAAATGAATAGCATGATCATGATCACGAATCGGTGGGAGAGCTTTGGGAGTCTCAAATACCTTCGATTGATTGTCCAATACTTTCTGGAGATCTAGAGAAATAAATGATTTCGATGTGGTAACCTCTAGCGAACATAATTGTGCAATTACACCTCGTTGTTCCTTATTTAGAATCTTTGTCATACTATTAGAGCTGATTATCTTTATCGGTTTCCCTGCAATAACCCTTAATTCAACTTCCTTTCCTTTTGCACAAAATTTCATGAAAAGTTCTTGAAAATTAGAAGCTATTGTACCCAAGTATTGTAGCCATTGGACTCCCAGTACAACATCAACACCACCCATTGGAATGGAAAGCATTGGGCTATTCAATACATATTCTCCCATGGATAGCTTGATATTTTTCTAAAGAAATTTATGGTTCCTCCACTTGCAACCATCACTTGACACTTTGGTGCTAGATATAGGAAGCAATTCAATTCCTTTGCTATCTTACAATGAATAAAATTATGGGTACTTCGTGAATCAATCAACACTATTACCTTTTTCTTCTTGATATGTCCTTCTATCTCGATAGTTTGAGGAGTGGTAATTCCAGCCAATGCATTACAAGATATCATCGGATTCATTTCTTCTTTATCTAGGGTTTTTTTTTGGAGTATATCCTCTTCTTTTGACATTTCTTGTTCCTTTTCTTCCTCCTCTTCACAATCTATGTAGAATAATTTCTTCTCAGCGCAATTATGACCTTTAGTGTATTTTCTATCATAACTGTAACAAAGCCCTTTTGCTCTTTTTTCCTCAAATTGTTGGAGTGTCAACCTTGTAGGTTGTGGAAGGCTAGGGGAAACAACACTTCCATCTTTATAGTTGTGAGTGGTAGGGTTTCTGGTTTCCATAATTTTGATTTCCCTTTTTCTTGCTAACTTGAATACCTTCTCCAATGAATCAGGTTCCCAAAGTCGAACCTCATGGTGGATACTATACTTGAAAGTCCCTATGAACACATCAATCCTATGCTACTCTGGAATATCTTTTACCCTTATGTTCAATTTTTGGAAGTCCTCAATGTGCTTCCTCATTGAAACCTTGTGCTTGAGATTTATCAATTAGCTAAAGAAGGTGTTGCTTTTTGTATCCTCATAATGTGCTATCATTTCTTTCGTAAAAATTGCCTAACTGATAATTTGTTTATGAGAGCAAAGCCATTGATACCATACAAACTGATTTGGTTCCAAATATAAAGTTGTAATATGTACCTTTTATGTGTTTTGCGCATTATGGAGATCGAAAAATTGCTCCGTCTGTAGTATCCATGTTCCGGAATCCTTTCCATCAAACTTCGTCATATCGATTTTTGGAACATGGTGGGCCTTTAATCAGATATTAGAGTCTATGAAATCACAATTAACATTTATTTTGTTCTCATCATGAGTTTCCTTTACTACCCTTTCACCATTAGTGACCATTTCTTGTAGCAACTTATTCAAATTTATGTTCAATTCTTCCATGTTATCATCCATGCCATTCATCTTAGTGTCCATGCCATTCTTCTTAGCTTCCATTCCATCCATATTAACTTGCATGCCATTCATATTAGCTTCCATGCCATTATAAAACGTCACAGAAACAAAGTTATAGCGAAAATTCCGTGATGACCTGTTTGGAGCAGCGAAACCCTAGAATCCAAAGCTCTCATACCAAATGTTAGGAAACCAACTCACGAAAAGATAGAAAAGATAAATCAACAACTTAGAATTCAGCCTCTTCGAGGGGGAAACCTCCTTTAAATTACACAAATGAAAAATTCTTGAATGATACAAATGACTAAGCCTCCCTTCTATATATAGGAGTCAAGGGTCACAATATAATCAAGCTGACATAACAGTAATAACATAAGGGCAGAAAAATAACAATAGTGGGTTTCTATGGGGCATACTAATAACAATATGGGGACAACAGGGGCACAATAATAACAATAAGGGATACAATGACAATAGTAATGGGGGAATCACTAGTGTTATAGGGGCCTAACACTATGTGCAAAGACGGATAATGTTGCTACACTACATTATGATAGAGGAACAAGATGCTCCCATTTAAAAAAAAAACTTTGTCAAGAGGGAAGTTTGAGTTCCATAGGTGCAGGATAGGGGTGGTTGATAATCCCTTTCTTGCTGAGAGGGAGTGTTGAAAAATGGAGAAAGAAATTCTCAATTTGATTTTGCCTTGATTAAATTGATAAAATTTGAATTTCCACATCAATAGACAACTTGGATGAAGTTAACTTGTGTGACATGGCTTGTGTCACCCAGTTTACTCAGTAAATTGGAGTTGGAGGAGATAGAGTTTAGTTAAGCATGTGGGATTGCTAATTTGTAGCAACCAAAGTCAGTTATCTCAAGTTGTTTTCAGTTAAACTAGTTCCAAATATTGGAGGATCTAGTGGAAGGTCAGTTGTGCAGTGGGACTTCAGTGGCGAGACACATGTGGATGGTGACTGCAAAGTGAGTTGTGAATTGATGAATCCATCAATAGACCTTTTTGATGATGGTGAAGCTTCCAATAAATAAGTGAATAAGATGTGTGATTTAGTTGGTATGATTGTAGTTGATGATGACCTCTTTGCATCAAATTTCGAGGCATTTAAGTTTGAGAATAGATTCAAAACATGATATTATTTGTATTGACTGAACCTTATTTCGAGACGTCATTTGTATTGTAGCAGTTGGTACCTTTCCATTGGATGTGGTTGGTGATGTGAATAATACTGAACTTCTAGTAAAGATTCATATTAACTCTAACAAGCCTATGGATGCTTGTTTACAAAGGGATACCCCTCTCAACTCAGCTCATTGGATTCTTTATTTGTTCATGCTATTTGTTTTTCTCAACCTTCATTCTCTAAGGGTTTGATGATATTCTCTTCATTTATTTTACATGGCCCAGAGAAAGAAGAAGAATGGAGCTTGTATCCACAACTTTTCCATTTCGCTTAGCTACAAATAAAAAGAGTCTAATTCTATAGCCAATAGACTAATAGCCTCTTGATACACCTTTGGTGAGCTACGCATAGCTCTCACCTATCACTGTAGCTCAATGAAATGGAATCTAATAGCTCTAGTGGGAAAGAGTTCAATTTTATGCCCAAGACAATAGTAGAAATGGAGCAATTGTGACGGCAATGATCTCCAATGGGGATTTCCATTTTTATTGCAACAAACAAGAAGAATCTTGGTTTTGGAGGAAGAGGTAAAAGATCTCTACCAAAAACATAATATCATCACTCTCCTGGTGCTATTAATTTTTGTTAACTCATTCGAATGCAGGTAATGTATAAGGATTCATTAGTGTGTATGAAATTTTCTCTCTTTCCAATAGAAACATAGGTTCAACCTAGTATTAATATATAAAATAAGGTTCATTAATATGTATGGTTCAATTTCGTTTGATGATCCTATTTCTCCAAAGGATATCATTTTTTTCTGGTTTAAGATATGGTGATAGCATTAAATATGAGGTAATTTTGGGTAAAATTAGAAGTGGAACAACAATTTGGGGTTTGAATTTCCTTTGTAGTAGTAGGTTACTTGAATTTTCCATAAAAATGTTTTGTTGTGGCCCAACATAGAATAATATTTGGATAGAAAGGTTTGTTATGGGTGGTATGTTGTTTAGCCCTTCAACTCATCATATTCTTTGTTTGTTCATGATATTTTTTTTTTCTCAACTTTCCTTTTCCAAGGGGTTAATACTATTTGCTTTATTCATTTTTCATGGCCCAGTGAAAGAATAATGCGGCTTGTCTCTACAGCTTTTCCATTTCTCTCAGTTACAAATAAAACAATCCAATTCTATAGCCAAGAGACTAATAGCCTCTTGGTACACCTTTAGTGAACTATGCATGAATACCTTGGATGAGGGTATAACTACAATCTAGGTTTTTGAACTCAAGAGTTGATTCTTACATACATTTAAAATCTACCCCTTTTCCCATTTGATCATTGTTTTCATACTGATGTTTTATATTCTAGATCATTTGATTAAAATTTATATGTCTATCTAAATGTATTCATGATTTGGCAGGCATATTTTGATGTAAATGAAGCTTATATATCTTCAAGAAAGACCTGTCCTAGAGTGGAAAATGAGGTGGTGCAAATATTTATATGTTGACAAATGCTTTGTTCCTAGTGTTTGGCTTATTATCTTCAATTTATTAGTTATATCATTGTTTCCACTTCTTGCATCTTAAATTACTTTGTTCACATTTTATGCTCATGTTTCTTGGGCTATATTGATCTCATTTTTTTGGTTTTGCTCCAAATATCTTAGTGAATTGTTGTCACTATCTTTTAAATCAATGGTTGCATATTCTTCACTGGCATCATAAAGTGGAGGAAAATAGCTGCAACTATTTTGAGTGCCATGGTTATAATGTTCATTGTTGTATAAGCACTTGAAATATCCTAAAACAACCCCATTATAGTTGGAACCAAATTCCAACAATCTAGCTATGTTAGCATGATCAACATGATCCAATGTTTCATGATGAGAATAAATTAATAGTGCCATATTCAGGGATCTCATGTAGTCACTCTCATTCATGGATGATGTAGTGTAATTCCATTACTTTTTTTTTGAATTTGGATTATAACAAAATGAGCCTTCAATTGGGTTCTGGTTGTAGCCATGCAATGTATTTGAAACTAGGAATCCTTGAACCTATAGATCATTGTGACATTGTAATATATATTGCAAATTATGGTTCTTACATTTTTTGTTTCTAGACATGGTTAAACTTCTTGAATTTTTAACAGCTTACTCTCATTGCTGAGAGATGTAGATTCTTCAAACAAGAAGTATGGAAATTTAATATGTACTTTGGAAGCTTAAATATTCTTTGAGATCTTCTCACCCTTAACAAGCTCTTTCTTTATCCAAGAGTTATATTAATTTTAAATATCATTATCTATTCTTCTAGGTGGATGGAATGCTATGTATGCCCACATTCACATATCTAATCCGTTAAAATATATCTTAATGTTAATCCTTTAATGCACCACCAAGAACTTTTAAATCGATGAAACTCAGAACCAACCTTTTTCTAAAAAAGGTATGCAGATGAATGATAAGCTTTTATTCATTTGGACTAAAACTACCTCACTTGATATGAACTCTCAAGTAGTTGATCCATCACAATATGTATCTCTTTCCACAATGAACGTTGAAGACCTACCATGAAATTAAATATGAATCGATGCACATTAATACTTAAAAAAACCATATTTTTAGTTGTTGTTAAGCATGTTATTGATGGGTAGGGAGGGTTTATAGAAATAGGCATTATTGGTCCCACATTTTTTCAGCCAATATTTGCACAAGTATGGAGTTTTGGGAGTCTCTTGATTTATTGGAGATTTGAAAAAGACCCATGTCCTTACCGTGTCCACACTGGAGGAACCCTTGAAGTGGACTCACCATGCAAAGCCTTGAAAAACTACTTTCCCTGCTAGACTCACTGTGAAGAGCCCAAACAATCTACTTTCCAAGCTATTGATGTGATAATTAATTAAAGAAAATTTATCGACTACATTCAAAGGTTATGTGCTTAAACCCCATGATGGGAGAATAATAGTGTTCAAAGTTGATGAGTGAAGCCCAGTAAATGACATATGGCTAGAGCTAGATCCTTCAAAGGAGAGTCTCAAAACTGACCCTATCTTCATGACTCATCATTGTCACTCATAGTTGAGGTTGCATCCACACTTATGTTGAAGAGGCTATTGAAAAGGATCTATTAGATTTTCCACAACATCAAACAAACAAATCATGTTGAAACATAGCAACAAATTATGCAAGTGGGATAGAGAAAGTGTTAAAGAGTTTCCACATGTAACATGCCTCACTAGGGATTCCACGAAAACCCTTAGGAACACTAGAGATTTCTTTCTAAACAACATCTTTAGTGTGCACTCAAAACACAGTACCTCTAGACAAGAAATAACATCAACTATATATATAAGTAATTACAAAATTCAAAATATTTCAACAGAGCAAGAAATTCATTGAGAGTTTGTTAGCTCATTGTAGTTCATAGTCTCTCTTTAGAGTTTAAACTTTACTCTATGAGACATGAATATGGGAGTATTTTTCTTATTAGTCCTTCTCGTCTATGACATGGGACTATAGTAATCGATTGTATTAGTTAGCATTAGTACTTGTGCATATTAATCTAGAGTTTTTATGAACTTTACCATGTTCATAAAATGACCATTGTTCTTAGTGTGTTCTCAACCTATAAATTTATCAATTTAACTTTGAGGACCAATAAGATATTTGATGGTATTATTTGGCCTCTTCCCAAGGAATATAAACCATATCATTGATATTATTCATACAATATCTTTGTTCCATGAATTTATTTGATTCATATTTCCAATATTTGAAACTAATGCTAACATTAGTTTATAAACATTAAATGCTACCTATAACCATGGAAACAATGAAGAGGGCTAGATGGATATGTGCATGTTGGTGTGGTGTATGAGGAATGAGACACGTTTTAGTCTTCTTATTCTTCTCCTGAGAAAAATTAATGCCTACCTTCATATTTAGTTGTAGCTCTAGACTTCTTAGTAGGGTGCACAACCTCTCCTTTGCTTTAGCTTGACAACCCAACTTCAACTCTAAATTCTTTAGCTTGAAAACCCAAATTCAACTCCAAGCAAATGATTTTATCTTTGACAGTGGAGTTGTGGTTAGCATTGGTGCCAGTGGGATTTAAGACTACATCTAAGCCACCTAACGTCTACATCTAAGCTTTGGTCAGTGCATCTTACATAAACTACAAACATTTGAGGGGAGACAACATCCAAAACCATGATCGGTAGAAATTTCATTTGGAAGTATGTGATGTTGATTTTTGTGTAGCTTAGGATGTACTCCAAGCCCTAGTGTTTGATTGTTGGAGGTCAAAGCACCACAAGTATGCTGAGGGGCTTGGAACCCAAATATGGGCTTTCCACCCATTGATGTTTCGACCCAAACCATGATGAGTTTTCAACATGTGATGGATAAGGATGATAGTGCTCATCAAGATGATTCTGACGCAATGAGAATCATCTGATTCCGATTTTTCATTGAGGAGAAATTAATTTTTGCAGTTGACAAGTAACTATTGGTTTTCAAGTCATGTAGGCTTGAAGTAAAATTTGTCCAATAGATGTGTCTCCTCAATAATTCGTGGAGCCTCTCATTTGGATATAAATAGAGGATGATTTGATGCGTTTTATATCATCCATTGTGCAACATCCTCTCAAGGAAAAGGAGCTCTGAAATGGGGATGCAAGAAGAGGCCTAGACAATGTGAAAGAGGTCAATACCTAGCCAGAGTAAGAGAGGAACACCACAGGGAGGTCAAGGATTGCTTTTGGGTTGGAACAGGGGTCTACGTTTGCTATGATCAGGGTTGAGGAGGTTGGCTACTAGGCTAAGTTGCTTGTGGGCAATAAGGTTGTTGTTTGGAGTTTGTTTTGGCACCATTTTGAGGATTGTCTCACTGTTGGATGATTGTTGTATTAGGCCGCAGACCATAGCACACAACGGGGCTTGTTTAAGGGTTTTCAAGGGTTGACATATGCCCTAAATAAGAAATGTGGGTGAGGAGGAGGCTTCTTAAGGTATATCATAGCCATTTAAGGGCCTGTTTTGTCATTGCTCGGAGGATTTAGGGCTGTAGAAAGTGCCCTAACTAGGTGTCATGAACAACAAGGTGAAAACATTATTACAATTGTCTTTTTGGAGGGATGTTGGTTCAAAGAATTTGATGAGTGCTTGGATCGGTTTGATGGGAAGTTGTAAGAGACCCTAGGAGCTATTTTGAGGAGCCCATGTGGACTGTTGGGAAGCATACCAAGAAACCAAGGTGACAACAACCACATCAAATGAGAGGCAAGAGGACAATAGCACAAAGAGTTATAGATGTTTCCTTGATGAAAGTTGGATACATGTCCTAGGTGAGGACATGATTGGTTCCCAGATTTATGTAATAGCTCCTCTATTGTAGAGCAGAGGGAGGATTGGTGAAGTTTGTTGGCAGCCATGTGTAAGGGTATCCTAGGTGTGGGGATGCCCTAGCTAGGTGTAGATACCTCATCATGGACTTGGTCACTCGTGGTCTATTGGAGGGCAGCGTGAGAGTGGACCAAGTGTGGACAAGATTGGGAACTTATGGTCTATTGGAGGAGAGCTTGATAGTGTCCAAGTTAGGGACCAATGAGAAACACCTTGATGGACAAAGGTAGTTGTGAGAGAGGTAGTTGTTGAGCTTAAGTGTTTATGAACTAGAGGAGTAATTATGGAGCCCAACACCTTGAGTGCTATATTACCATCCCTCCTTCTATATTAATGAGTTTAGTTTATGGTCTTTTAACTCTTTATCATTAGCTTTATCAATAATCCTTTCAAAATATAAATCATTATTTGACTTTTTCATTTTTCTATGTAACTTGTCCACTTATGATCCAAAGCTACCAGGGAAAGGATCCCTATCTCTAGGTTGATGGTTGCTAGAATCATTTGGGTAGTTTCCTAATTGGTTACCAAACGTGGTAGATTATCTCGAGTCCATTTACCCTATGCTTTTATTGCAACAAAATTAGAAAAATAATCCGAACGCTTAAATTATTGCATTGTACCTATTGGACACCTAATCCTCTAAGTGTTGGTGTGGATGCCGAATAGACTAAGGAAGTCCAAGAGACCTTGGGTTGTGGAACCTAATGGTCACACCATGTACTATAAATGTATATCATTTTTTAATAATAGTGGTACTCTCTTGTTTATCTTTAATATTCTGTTGCTGCCATGTGTGTGTTTAACATGGTATCAGAGCGGGCGATCTCCTGCCTTGCTCAAGTATGAGCCACTTATTTATTTGAGCTTGTTGTTCTATGGCCTCTCTATACATATCAGTCCTGTACCTCTGTTCTAGACTTCCATCTTTGTAAAATCTCTATTGTCGAATGAGTTGGTCAAGAGTTAAATGTTATACCATACCCTGAATTTCATGAACCGCCTTAATACGCTTTCCAGAATCTATCTGCATCGATCAGAGCGCAAGTCTCAAATTAGTTTTAAATAGAGTAACTCCTCTATCATTTCTATTCCTTGTATATACATTTTTTCTCTGTGCGTTAATTGAAGTTCAAGGTTTATATGTTAAGTTATAGCATTACTCCTGCAGTAAATTTCGGTTGTATTTATATATCCGTTGAGATTATTGTGAGCACTATATCATCTGGTTCATAGCTAGTTCATAGTTGCCCCAATATCAGTTTGGTTTGGAATTGACTTATGGTCTTGTAAAATTTACAGCTCTACCATCGAAGCCTATCTTTCCATTACCTCTAAGGCAGCCTTGAATTTTTCCTCTGTTAATGACAAGCATTCCTTTTGAATACGAAAGCATACCTATGCTGGAAAAGGCATCTTCAAAGTCTTGAATCTTGTCTAGTTCACTGTTCTATTCTATTTTGATTCATTCCAATTCCAATTCCAATGGAAGATGTGAATCGCTAGCTGTGCATTATAAGAAAAAACTCTAGTACATCATTGTTGTGCGTTTGAAGGTTAGTCCATTCAGATTCGACTAAGAATTTTATTCTCTACACGTTGTATTGAATGTTTGTGTTGATACATTGACCATAGCCCCAACTCAAACATCAAGTCGCTGCATGGAGGAGTTGTGAAAGAAGGGTGTTTGTGTGAACCAATGACAGTCATCCTCAACCTATGCATTGTCAGCTCTGTTGAAGCGAACCACCATTCGTGGCTCTCCAAACCACTTGTATAAATTTTGATTTGGTGTTGTGTGTTAAACTTGACTTGTGGTGTTGTTTGTCAGGCTGATTATATCATTTCTCGCTTCTCTGTGGTATTACCTCATTCAAGCTCTGGTCCCTACCACTCTGGTTCACACACTGGTATCGGAGCTCCTACATACCACGACTCCAATATAAACTGGTGGAAGTGTTAAATTTATAGAGGAACATAGGAAAACCCGACAATTTTGAGTCAAAAGATGCAGCGAAGCAACAACCGTCTGATCGATAGATTGACAGATCTAACGGTCATCGGTTGGAAAAGGTACATGGAAGATAGCTAGCAAAAAAGGTGGTCTTCACACAGGAAATGGTATTTCAGGGGCATAAAAAGTGGTAAGTGGTAATGTCGTGAGTCTGCCTAATTCTACTCACCGTTTGACACATAGCCACTAGGGGAGAGAGAAAAACCACCCATTTTGGACAGGTAATTGTCATGCAAGTTTTCCTTCCAAAATTACTGAAGACCGTTGGATCCTTTGAGTGCAGATCTATGACGGAGGATGGTCGTGCAAGTTTGATTGATCGCCGAAAGGATATCAACCATCAGATTGTGGGGTTGAAATCTATGGTGGAGAATGAACTTGATAAAGTTAAACCTCAGGAACTGTGTGAAAGCCGTGGATTGGTGAAAAGGTGAGTTTACGTGTATTCCACTATTAGTTGATTGACGAGGTTCTTTGGGAATTAAAACACATAGTCCTTGTATGTGGTGCTCTGTGGTCTTCATATATAAAGAATGCCTATATACATTATACCTTTGTGGTCTCTGCTTCAAACTTTTGGTATCCATTGAACGTTGCTCTGTCCATCATGTCTATGAAGGGTAATAATCTAGCTGCCCTAGCAAAGAAGCCAGCTGCAAAGAAGGTTGCTCTAGGTTATATACATTAACATTGTCCAGATATATATGTTGTTGATAAGTTGAACATTGTTGGTATAACACAGTTTGTAGAGATAGTATAATGTTGTCCATTGTATTGTTTCAACTGCGTTTCCATCATAATAACGTTGTTTGAGATGATATAACACCTAAAGGTCAGTAGGGTTGACAAGTGGATGGAAAATCTTTGAAGTTTCTTAACATTGGCATGAGCATTTTAATGTTTAGCATTTAGCATTGCATAAGGCAATCCCCTTGGTGTTGTATTATTCAAAATTGAGTGGGGATGATTGAAATTCCATGGCATGGAACTACTATATGTTGCTTTGCATGCATTGAAGAATATTGTGCATGGGTGTTATATGGTGTATGGTAGATGAAATATAGAATCTAATCTCATTTCTATTGGGATCTTGCTATTGCTGGAAAAGAAGATCCTATGGACTATAAACCTATCAAGCTGGACATTCTATTAAGGCAACAATATTGGGCTTGCTACATAGAAATTGAGGTACAAGACACTGTGAAGTGAGAACATGAGTAGACATCAGTGCAAATTAATTCGTGTTGGCAAACTAATTTTCTAAAACCATTATTATTTTTACAAGTGCATTGTTGGTCTGATTGTTTGGAAAATGGATAAAATTGGTGAAGTATTAGAGTTGTTAAATATTGTAATACAGTCCATAGTTCATGGTATAATGAAAATCAGCAAGAACACTCTCTGTGATATTAAAACATATCTGCAGTATACGCAAGACAAGATAGAATTTTTGGAGCTTGAATCTCAGCTACAGTAAGAAGAATTAAAATAGAGGAGTCATCATTATGAATCTGTTTCTATTCAGAAAAATGAAACAAACTCCCATAGGTAGCAAGTTGATTCAGATATAATGCCCAATAAAGCAGCAAGGTTACATGTAGACACAGAAATTCAATTTGCATTTCCCAAGCCCATCATCAGACCTTGGGAAGAACTTGTCCACAATAAGCATAGAACAGGACTTGGATATGACAAGGAGGTTTCATTTCATATTAAAAATTACTCAAAGCCCATCCAGCTTTAGAGCGTTGGATTTCTTCATGACAATTCACCTTTAGTTGTTCCAGATTTTGCCCCTCTTCCACAACAACAGATTGTGAAATGAAAACACTGTGACCGAGTTGACCATCTTAAAGACCACTATTTTGATATTCATCCATGTAAGTGATGTCATAAAACCATTCATTCTTCAAACATATTCTTCAGAAACAAACCTCCTCCAAGAACAAAGATTCATCTTGGATGGATCGCTTCTTGGCAATGGACATCAATAGCCAAGAAGATATTTTAGTCATATGTCAGAACTTGTTCTAGAGTATTGAATAGTCTTGCAGTTGAGTTTTCTCCATCATATCACCTTGTATCTGATAGGGGGGGAAATGATGGTCATCTACAAGCTTCAACACCACATCAAGTGAGCCTGAGCCACAACCTGCCATACCAAATTTGGAGTTGTAGCCAAAGACAAAGATGCCCCTGAGCATGCCTTTAGTTTGTGACACCTCTTCAAAGAATTGGGGACACTTCCTCTAGCAGAAGACTTCATCTTCTTGCTAGTTTCGGAAGAGTTCCAGGAATTGCATTAAGCATTCGAGAGTTGTTGGTCATCCCTAAACCATCACAGGTTGAGACTTCCCTTTTCAGGTTGAAGTTCTCCCATTTATGTGGGGTGAGACCTCCCTTTCATGGTTGAAGGTTTCCCTCTTCAAAACATCAGAAGCACTTCCTCTAGTAGAATGCATGAGCTTCATGCTACACTTGGAAGAGTTCTGGGAACTACACTAAGTGTTCCAGTGTTGGTGGTCATCCTTAAACCACCACCTTTTATACCAACATTTCATAGAGCACATTCATCGTAGTGCTGCCATGCATTTTTGGAAGTTTTATATTACAGCTCTCTTCTTGGACTCATATATAACTCTTCGGATTAAGGGGGGGGGGGGGGGGGGGGGGGAATGTTGGACATCTAATCCCTAAGGGTTGGTGTGGAAGCCGAATAGACTAAGGAAGTCCAAGAGACCTTGGGATGTCGAGCCCAATGGTGACACCATGTACTATAAATGTATATCATTTGTTAATAATAGAGGTACTCTCCTGATTATCTTTAATATTTTATTGCTGCCATATGTGTGTTTAACAATACCCAAGGTAGAAACTTGGGCTTGAGAAACTATCATGGTGATCATGGTACCGGTAGTAGAAAAAAAGGTAGAGGGTTTGTTGCAATCATGGCAACCAAGATACTAGGGGATGGAATTGTAGTAGAAGGGGAATATAAAAAGGGAACTTATAAGGTAGTTAAGGCACTGGAAGAAGGGTCAACACTAGGCATGCACATTTATGTTAATTGGGATATCATAAGAATTGAGGAAGCTTCAATATAAGAAGTACTGAGAACAATTGCAGGGGATGAAGAAGGAGATGTGACAGAGGTACTCTAGGTAAAAGAAAGATATTGGTTAGAAGTCTCTTTGGGTTCCACTTGTGATTCCTCCTCTTTTTTAGTCTTTTTCAAGTCTATCTCTTGTATCTCCTCTATCTCGTCTTCACTCTCCCTTCCCTATCATTAGCATCTTTCTCCTTTTTTTCTTTATCCACCAACACCAATAATAGACTTATTGTTAATAAGTAGCATTGGATGACTCAGGACGATAGTTAGAGCTCATATGTTCATCTTGGGCTTTTCCTTGGGGTTTATGAGCTTATGTATCCTACTTTAAATTATTTTTAAAAGTCCCAACAATATCCTTTCCCATCTCTTCTTCATGAAGCTTCATCTTGCGAACACAATATTCATCCTAAATTTCCTTTGAAGAGTCATGTATCCATTTCTCATCGAGGCCTTATATCGAGGGGATTGAGAGGATATACATTTGTCAAGGGTCCTTTTTATTTTTGTCCCATACCACCCCAACCTTTATAGCCCTATTTGTAGTGAAGATATGCCCTCTTCCATATGTAAACTCTTTATCAGAATGATAAAAAGAGAAGACTGAGCTCTCGCATGAGATTATATTTGAAGACGAGAATGACAATCAAATGTTCATTTTAACCCTACACCTTAACAAGATTAGAGACCCTTCTGCCTCACTGGCTTAAAATATGGACTCATGCCATGGCAGAATGTGACATTTTGAAGCGTGTCACTTTAGTCCCTTTGACAAGGAGTGACATAACACCTTTTGTGAAAGAGAAAAAAGAGATTGTCGCCTCTTCCCCCTTTGAAAGGGGTGAAATTTTCTAGAAAGAGGGGAAATGTCTGAAAACATCCTTGAAAAAGGTTTCCAAAACATTTAAATATGATTCCATTTTATTGAATCACTACTATAGGAGATTGTTGCCTCTTCCCCCTTTAAAAAGGGTTGAACTATCTAGAAGGAGGAGAAATGTCTGAAAACATCCTGGAAAAAGGTTTCTAAAGAATTTAAAGATGATTCCATTCCATTGAATCACTACTACACGAATGGGTTTTTAAGACATTTATTTAATTTCGTCTTAAAATTTCATTTATGTCAACCATTTTTATTTAATTAAATTTATCATAATGAAATCATATAAAATTTAATTTTAAGTATTACACCGAAAACATTATTTATTTATGAATAAAAAAATGTATACAAATTTGATGACAAATATCTAAAAAAATATCCATAATGTATCAAAAATATATGTGGTGGGACCAATAACATTGATGAAGCTATTGGCCATATCTATTATAAACCATTCATTCAAATATATTAACCTTAATATCAATGAAATCTACATGAATCGAGGGCATATGCATCTGCATGGAAGACATAGAGAGGAATTAGAATAAATTCTTTTAGATTTTTTCATATCAACTTTTTAATACATAGAATGGAAATTTATGACCCTTTTTTAAGACATTTTGTCTCCCACGTCATCAAATAAAATTTCAAGGTAGGCAGTGCCATTTTTGTTCAAACTCTCGAGGAGATTTCAAGAATGGAAGAACAATGGGTGGTGCAATTTTGTTCAAACCCTTGATGAGCTTTAAAGAATGGAAGAAAAAACCCTCAAGGAACCTTCAAGAATGGAAGAACCTTCTATATTAATGAGTTTATTTTATAGTCCTTTAACTCCTTATCATTAGCTTTATCGATAATCCTTTCAAAATCTAAATCATTGTTTGACTTTTTCATTTTTCTATGTAACCTTTCCACTTATGACCCAAAGTTGTCAGGGAAAGGATCCCTATCTCTAGATTCATGGCTGCTACAATCCTTTGGCTAGTTGCCTCATTGGTTACCAAAGGTGGTAGATTATCTTGAATCCATTTACCCTATGCTTTTATTGCAACAAAATGTCTGTCATCATTAATCATTCCAATGAGTTTTTGATGACACAATGTGCATGATACTATATTTTTTGTCAAAAAACAATGATTTAAGACCATTGTTGTGGAGTCTTTTTCATTATGTATCCAAGGCCATAGTGTTTAGAGTCAATCAATTTGTTAATAAGTAATTAGTGTGTCATCAAGTAATGAGTATATAGTTTTCCTATGAGTCAACACATGATTCAACTCTATTAGGTTTATTATCTAACAAAATCCCTTTAGATAAAGTTCCATTATTGTGTGTAGGAACTATATTATTTAATACATAATCAATCTTTGTCAATTATATTAATGAGAGATACCTAGTACTCCTCAACACTCTTGGCACATATTAACATGTTTTGGCGCAAACTAACATTCCTTGGCACCTCACATGTCTTGGAGCATCTTTATACCTAGAAAATCTTGCCATGACTAGGACACCCAAGGACATGTTGGTAGACCCTAACATAGATTATCACTCTCCTAACATGTGTTGACATGCCCTGTAGTCCCTAACAAGCACTGGAAAACTTTGGCATGCATTAACAAACATTAGCACTTGGCACACATTGGCACTTGGCATATATTGGAACCTATTATTAGTGTGCCTAACATGCCCCTTTTGAAAAATATAAAGTCTTGACTTATTAACCCTCTTACGTGTTCATTTTTGTGCATTTTATGTTGGTTCTTCCGTATGTTTCCTTAACACTCCTTGAGACATATTGGCATACCCTGACACCCTGCACATCCTAGCATGCCATAGCATATGTCATGTCTTGGCATGACTTGCACTATTTGGTAGATTTTAATACACACTGGAACTCCTTGGCACCTAGTGTTGGTGTGCCTAGTGTGACCCTCTTGGAATAGGTAAATTAATGCCTTATTAACCCTATTATGTGTTCATTTCCTTGTAGTTTAACTTGTTTCTCCTTTTTGTTGCATTAACAATCACTAACATATATTATGACACCCTTGCACATCTTGGCATGCCTTAGCACTTGGCACATCTTAGCATATTTGACATGCCTTCACACTATCTGGCACATGTTAGCATTCCCTAGCATGCCTTGGCACTCACACCCTCACAACTAGCCTTACATTTTTTCACGACTTGGGAACCCAATCAAGTCCTTAGCTACTGCAGTTCATGTGACATTGGTATGCTTCAATTGCAATAATTAGGCCAATTGCACCTAATATAACTAGATTATTCCTTGTTTGCCTAAGAATTGCCTATAACGCGTCTAAGGGAACTCATGTTCAAGCTTAACTTGTCCCACTTAAGAACATACCAAGGCAAGGATCACATCAAGCCATGGACATAAAAAAACTAAGCAACATAGTTTACACATACAATATTTAACATGTATATCTGGTTCATATAAAAAATAGAGCATTAACTAAGAGTGTGTAAGAACCACAAGATGCAGAAGACACACATGATATAAGCCAATAGAAGTTGAGTGCCCCAAAAATTATACACAATAATGCATAATATGTAACTGTATAAAATAGTTTTAGCATGCCCTAGCATAGCATAACACTCTCCTAGCATGTGTTGGCGTGCCCTATAGTCCCTAACATGCCATGGAACACATGCACATTCATTAACATACATTATCTCTTGACACACATTGGCAATTGGCATGTATTAGAACCTACTATTAGTGTGCCTAGCATGCTCCTTTTGAAAAAGATAAAGTCTTGACTTATTAACCCTATTATGTGTTCATTTCCTTGCATTTTAGCTTGGTTCTTCCTTTTGTTTCCTTGGCACTCCTTGACACATATTGGAATACCCTGGTGTTATATTGGAATATGTACTTTGGATATTGGGTCACTTCAATGCCCAAGTGGTAGTGAAGATGTCCCAAATTTATCATCTTAAAACCCTTTTCAACTTTTTCTTTATCGATGCAATATATATTTCATTATTCCCTATCATCAACAAATCATCTACATACATTACAAGATACACAACAATTTTGACAACTTTCTTGTCAAACATAGTTGCATCATCAAGATTAAAGTGTTTGAAATTCAATTTTAGAAGATGTTCAATTAACTTTTCATACCATGCTTATGGTTCTTATTTTATGCCATATAAGGATTTAATGAGTTTTCACACTTTTTATTCTCTTTCCTTCATAACAAAGCCTTTTGGTTGATACATGATGGCATTATATTTCAATTCTATGTCTAAGAAAGTATTGTTTTCATCCATTTGATGGGATTCCCATCTATTTTGTGTTTCCAAGGAAAACAGAGTGTACATGGTGGCTCATTTTGTTGTGGATGATAAATTCTCTTCATAATCAATGCTTTCTTTCTATGCAAATCAATTTTCAATGAGCCTTACTTTCCACTTTTTAACTGAGTCATCTAATTTGTACTTGTTTTTGTAGACCCACTCATAGCCAGTTGGTTTGGTTTCAAATGGAGGGTCCATCAACTTCCAAGTTTTGTTCTTGATGATATCTAACATCACCTAAAGTGTCATGCTGACCATGATAGGGATATCCTTCTCAATATTCATGTTTATACATGTTATATGTTAGTATTTCTATCTCATGGTTTTGAACCAAAACCTTTACAACGAAATGACATTAGCAACCCCTCTTTTTCATAAATGAGGGTCTCCATTTCATTTTTTCTTATTTTCTTTTGTCCTCTAGGTCATATGAGGAAGCATAACTACATAAAAAATATTAAAATGTCTGTACAGATGACCAATGAAAAAATCCTATTAATACCAACAACTAACCAATGCATTTCTAAAATACTTACACCTCATATTGTAAGGAAGCACTAGCCCTTGCGCTTTGTTTTTTTTTTGGCGAGTGAAAGAACATCAAGTTTTTGAGTTCATTTTTTCTCCTCTAATAAATTCAGGAACTTTATGTAAAGGATATATATATATATATATATATATATATATATATATATCTATATATTCATTTCGATCAATATTCATGTTCATTCCATATACTTCAGACCAAACTAAATATTTACTAGAAAATAGGTTCTTGTCTTTAAGGTTTTGCACGAAAAGGCTCACGATAGTTTGCCATTTGCCTTGATTTACCATTTTATATCAATGCCTACAAACAATGTGGGAACACATTAGCAAGAGATCCATCCACATTAGAAAAAGAACAATATCTTCATTTTACTATTTTTAAATGTTTGCAAAATTTCTATTGCTTAATTTTGAGTTGAGTGGTGTTTGGGAAGATTTCTTATTTATAGTGAAGCGCTTGCTTTAAAGAGAGTTTGCATGCATGTGTTTAAGCCTAAGATCTCTAATATAGCCTAGGAAGGGGTGCCTTGCTTGAGGGCCTTTTTCTATTTTAACACACCTTATCCTTTGTTATTTTAGTCACTAGGCATCATACTATTTTAGAGAAAATAAACCTTTATTCCCACACCTTGCATGTGATCCTCTTCTTGGAAACTCCTCATGATGCAATTCAACCTAGCCATATATGCAAGGTTGCTTTTCTTCGTGAATTTGAATTAGACCTATATTCATCCACACATGCTAATTATTACAATGAGAAAGGCAAAGATTGAGAGGTGATGTAATTAAAAGGGATTATTATTGGCAACTTTCGTGTTTCAACCATGAAAACAATGAACAATCTTGGAGAGGGTGTGCTCAAGGAGGATCATTCTAGGCAATGTTTGTATTTCATCCATACAAAAAACAATCAATAGATATATATGGTTACTAAAGGAAAACAACAAGTTATTACAAAGGGGGCACCATATTGAACTATTTCGAGTAGGTTGGAACTTCATAATAAGAAAAAAATAGATATCATGGAGAAGTAGTGCCATAGTGTTGTGTTGACTTGTTGCTCATACATTTAATGCGTTATCATGAGTATTACGTGCTAAAATAACACATATTTTAGAATACATGCGCCTCACTAAAGATACTTTCAACATATTTGTCAATTAAAGGAAAAACATTAGCTACAAAGTGTTTTGAGCAAGTGTGTACTTTCAACAAACCTAGTTTTGAAAGAGAGAAAATTCACTGGAGAGGAATTGTGACATCCAAAATGATCTAGCACATAGGCCTTTAACCATAATTTGATCCTCTTCTCTTTCTTCGACTACATTCTCTCTCCTCCTATTCTGTTCTATAAAGGAGAGGTGTAAGTCCTCATTCTAGAGGGTGGATTTACTTATATAGGTGTCAAGAGCTTCTCATCATCTACCCTCATCCATTTCAGACTTGATAACACTTCCACTACTGCATGTAAGAGCTTGATAGGGTAGCCCATGGTATAATGTCTCTATGGTTTACTTTCTAACACTTCATTCACATATGAAATGGATTCTAATATGCTTATTTTATAGCTCTTCGAGTTCATGTGGTTGTTTTGTATATGTTATCATGCTACAAGGATTGTGTTGTCATTACAATGCACTTATTTAAATTTTACTTTCATATAGGGTGCATTACTTTCATATAGGGTGCATATTCTTTGCTACTTTTCCATCTAATCACTATAGGAATTTTAATTAAGAAAATCATCACGACCCTCTATAATTTAATTTATATTTTAATCTCTATCCTTTTTAGAGCACTCAAGGGTAGCATTATCTGTTGGATTATTTTAGACTTACACCCAAATTACGCACAAACATCTTAAGATAATCCTCATGAATAAATATTTTTAGTAGTAATCCTCATTGAGATAAAGACACTAAATGATTAAACAACCACAAGGATTATATCACTATAGATAAGGGTATTTTAAAACATTTTTTTAAGGCCAAACTAATATTTTGTCTTAAAATCCTAAATAATTATTTTAATTTAAAAATTAAAACTATTTTAATTGTCTTAAGTTAGAAATTAAGACAATTCGTTCGATTAAGTTATAAATTAAGACAATTCGTTGAAAGAGTAGCGGCAAAATTATGAAAAAGAAGAGGGAAGTAAACACAATGAGGTTTGGAGATAGGTAACTGTGACAAATAGGTCAAACAAGGAGTAAGAGGTTGACTGGTTGACTCTTCCGATGAAATAATTTTTGTATTGTTTTCCCTCTTGAATTATAGGGATAGATCCAACCTCACCTCCTATTGCAGGAGTTTTTATAGGGCTAGCCTTGCCTCCTTTTGCAAGGGCTTTGATAGGGCTAGCCTTGCCTCCATTTGTAGGTGTTTTTAGGCTCTTCATCATGCATATGGACTCTACCACTACATCTAACGAATTTCGAAGTGTAAGCTTCTAGGGAGCTAGTGCCAGGAACATGGTCATAAACCTGAAGGCATAGGAACTCCAGGAGATGACTGCGATGAATGTGGGGCATCGCTTTCCACTATAGCGACTTGCCTCTAGCAGTTTGAGAGCCTATAGCTAGGGCCAAATTTATGTGAGAAAATTGTGAGTGATGTGATAAGATGTTGTGGCCCTCTATTTCCCAAGGCTTAAGCAACTTTGGATGTTAGGGCTAGTGTACATGGACGTGGATGCTATCGGGGCACTTGTCAAGCATTGTCACAATATTTCAGAGCTCATATCCTTTGATTGGATGAATGTTGATGAGACGATGCTAGAAAATGCAACATCTCTTCGGTTTTTGTCTGTGGCAGGTTCTCGGAACATCAAGTGGACAATGGATTCACAACTCTGGGTTAGTCTTCCAAAATTGGTTATGGTGGATGTATCACGTAGGGATATAACCCTAGATGTGACTTTTAGGTCGTTACTTTTGGAGAGCTTAAAGGTTCTGTGCGCATTGAATTATGGAGAGCAGTCACTGCACTTGCGATGTTTGTGGTGATTGATGATGAGACTGTAATTGTTGATCCTGCTAGGGCAAAAGTTGCAATGCATGAAGGCAGTATTGGGTTCTGTTGGATCTTGTAAAGTTGTGTTGAGAGGGGTACAACAAGAAGCAACAAAGGTACATTTCCCTTTGCATGACTTTCTCAATATTACTTGTTCATAAGAGATCTTGTTAAACCAAAATTCCCAATTTGTAGGTTAGGAAGTCTCTTTTTGCATTACAGTACATGGCCCTTTGCATGAATTTCTCAATCTTATTTGTTCATAAGCGATCCTGTGAAAAAAACATTCCCAATTTATGGGTCAGTTAGTCTTGTTTTGCCTTGCATTCTGCGCAACTTTCTCAATCTACTTTTCCATGGATGATTATGTGAAATGAATCATCACTATTAGCTGCACTTGTTAGTTGTTTACAGTTGGAGAGTTAGTTTGCTTCAACACTCCTCCAATTACATGTTGAAAGGATCAATTAGGCTGTCCACAAGTGAATTTTATGTGTTCTTTTACGGGCCATAGAAAATTTCTTATTCAATGTAGATGTTACTAAAGCGATCAATGCATATGTTGCCAAAGGTGTTGCTATGGAAGGGGGCATTAGCCTTTTCATAGTCTTTTGTTAGGTCCCGTAATATATGGGTTATTGAGGAGACTGTGGGGGAATGTCGAACCTGTTTGTAGGAGAAGAGCACAAGGTGTTGACAATATTCCCTTTGTTTATTTTTTAATCTAAAAATAAAAATTAAAAACTGAATCTTTATTTTCCCCTTTATCAAGCACCATGCCTTCATTATGCATGTTGGTGGTGTTGCCTTCTCATTGTATGCATTGGAAGTGCAATGTAAATTATAGTTGTCATTATTTATTGGAAAAATTAGGATGTTTGACTAAATACTACTTCATTTTGCTACCATCCAAACAATAACAAGTTTTCTTCCTTCTTTCCAAATACCACATGAAGATGATGTATTTTTTTTCTTTGGCTTAGGGTGTTATTGAAAAGGCAGGTGGAATAAGGAAATTGGTGGATCTTGTATTCAAATGGTCTTCTGGAAGATAAATGGTTATAGTGAGCTACAAAATTTTATTTCAAAAACTTGACATGGAAAACTCTGAAACTAGCAATGATCTGTATCTTTAAGAGTTCTCTTTTATGATAATAGAGCCATGGTAAGTGATTCTACCAGATAGATAGGTCTTTCTTTTGTCTCTGCTTCGCACTAAAAGTGTGCCAATAAACCTCTTTTATGGAAGATATATTTTCTCTACTTTTGTTTGAGAAACAAATATTACTTACTTTGTATAAGATTCAAACTCTAAGTAGATTTTGAAGAGAAATGAAAAGTAAGCCAAATTTTTTGAATTCATTTTAGGGAAACTCTTTGTAGAATGTTCCTATCATTACTCCTTTCAGGTTTTGAATCATTAAGGATTGGAGCAAGGAAAAAATAGGAGCATGGAAAAAAAAGGGAAGAAAAACCCAGGTAATTCAAGGAGAGAGTTAGCAGTTAGGGAATTGATTGTACAAGGGTGGGAGCCTAGTCTTGCTGAGACAACGTAAGGAGGGATATATATATATATATATATATATATATATATATATATATATATATATATATATATATATATATATATATATATATATATATATATATATAGATATATATATATATTGCCACAAGTCAGTGTCAGAAACCTATAGAAAATTTATCGCAATAAACTCTCTCTGTTATTGTTGTCTTTGCGTGTTGTTGTATGCAAGGATTTTAGAAAAACGTTTGTAACTAGCTCCTCTATTGTTTCATATCTTGTGCCATTTTCACATTGAATTTCCTTTCTGTGGTACTGGATCCCCTACAGTCGTGTTGTTTGCATAACAAATTTCCTTGATGCTGTATCGAATCACTTGCTATTGCATATCTGTTACTATTTGCATAACCGATTGTGTGGGGTTATTTAACCCTATGCTACACTGTTTTACTATTTTCATATCGGATTGTGTTGGGGTAGATAACTCCTGGCCTCAACCAATAGGATGCACTAATAAAATTTCCATGCACAGGTATGTTCAAGGCTTCAAAACATAGAAAGAATCATTTCAAACCACCCACTTCAAAAAGGAAAGAGCTATGCCCACAAAAGCACAGCCCCCATAGGTTACGAGCTCTAAAATTTGAATTGCATATAATGACAAATGTAACAGCAAATTGAGGACCAAATACTCAATGCTTCGGGACTGAACTTCCCAAGTGGACCTGTCTACTCGTCACACTAGGATACACTTCGTTTTAGGATCATCACTTATACCAGTTGATGTTCTAGCCATGGGATTAATTATCTTAGTTATTTTCTTCGATATGAAATCCCATTGCCATTAAGTGCCTCTCAAACCATAGCCTTGTCTCTAATTTAGGAGAAAGACCATAGACTTTCATATCTATCATCAGAGCTAGTAGAGGCTGATAATGGTAATAGAAATCCAAACATTTCATCGATCTCCTCTGTCCAGAAATTCTAGGATAATTTTGAGGAACATGTTTCTTATGGTACCCTAATGCAAACCAGGGGGTAACATCTTGCTCCTATTGGGCACACACATCCTTCTTGGGAACACTTGAGAATCCCAAACTCTTAAGATAAAGATTCCAAAGTGAAGTCCATAATCCAAAGTAAGCAATTCATCATCTCCAGATTGCAATATCCATTTCTGTTGTGTTTGATCTTTTTTGAAAATAGAGACACATTAAAATCCAAATAAAAATATGTTGGGATCCCCATCACCTTTGGACTAAATCACCCATTTTCAACAACTCTCATATTCCCAACAATTTCATCGTATGTAACAACATCTTGAGAATGTCCATTTCTTCCATAGAGAAGAGATATGGAAACCAATATTTTAGGGCCTCTTTGAGCAATTTCATTGGACTATTTGATTAAACAGTCTTCTCCTCCCTAAAATTTCCAGTAATCTTTGTTGTTAGATTTCATTCCAAGACAAATGGGATATATGATATGTTGGCATTATGTGATACTGTAAGTTTGTAACTTGTATATTCTTTGAAAAATCCCACGGTCCTATAGCTATTTATGGGATATGATTTTACTTATGTTCTAGGACTTCTTTCATGTTATAAAATCATTGCATTTAAAAAGAAAAAAAATGTCTGTTAACTAACTAAAATCAATTTCTAGAGCTAAAATTTCAATGCCCTTTCATATGTGCACTTGCTTGTACATTTTTATTTGTTTGCCTGTGTGGCATCTAAGATCACCATAGAGGTTGAGAACATTTCATGCCAACTGAATCTTTGGTTCAGAGATGCCAAGTCTATGTTTTCCATGTTGATTTTGATGCATTGATATATTCACATCCTATTCATTCTTCTTACTGGTATATGTACTGCCTGTCATGCAGCTGAAAAGTATGTTAAGAAGAAAAAAACTGGAACAAGCACTTGTATAATCAAGAAATATAGCCTTATATGAAAATTCTGATGGTTAAAGAGAGGATGATATTTATTAGGCTCTCAGTCCAATTCATGGTTTGTAAGAGGCTCAATGCATAGAACTTTTGTTTTTTAGCATTTGAATTGTGATGTACAATAACTAATATCTTCAATAGCATGTACTGAGGATTTCCTTCCTATTTTACTCTATTGTAGAGGTTATTTGAGCCTGAATTTGCTACCTTCTTCTGATCTATGCCTTTCATTTGTTGGAGATGATGGTGTTGTGGAGAGGTTGGTTGTTTTGAGTCCTGGTAATGAGAACTCAAGTGTCGTTATTGAAGGGATTTCATCAGATACTTCTGGAAGATATTTTTTGTTAAGGTTACCTAGTGGCAAGCCCTCATATTTATAGCAGTCAGAGAAGTCTAAGTTGGTTGGAGATGAGTTCCTCTCAAAGGTAGACTACTAACTGTAGTATACGAATATAATTAAATAATATTAGTAATTGAAATAAACTGCCATATAGGTAATTGAAATATGCTTAGAGTGTGATATTGATGATTTCGATGATATGTAGGTATTTGATGTAGCATGTTTTTTTTGGGCCTTGGGTCTTATCACTTGCTCAATTATTTATGAATCTTTATCTGTATTCTAAATACTTTCAATATACTAGTTTACTTTGGGACAAGTGTTGTTGTCTAAGTTGCATGGTATAGTGAAACATGAATGCATATATATAGATATATATATATATATATATAGTTTAGAGAATGTTGTTGTTTCAGATGTATGCATTCCTGTTTCACTATACCATGCAACTTAGACAACAACACTTGTCCCAAAGTAAACTAGTGTTGTGCCTAACTCCATCAACCATCAATGCTCCGCTCACATCTAATGGTAAGTATTTGCTGCTCCCAGGTATGGACATACTATCATTCTTATGCTATGAGGAAGGAGAATTAACTACTGAGCAAACAAGGTAAAAATGTGTAACACTACCTCTTTGTGAGAAGGTGTTCTCCACTAAGCCTAGTCTCTCCCTCAACATCTCAATCTTCCCCTTTGATGGGGGCTTAGTCAAAATGTGTAAAAACAACAAATTCAAGAGAACATACTCAAGAACTACTGCTCCCTTCTTGAACTTATCTTCCAGGAAATGGTACCAAATGTTACCAAATGTCAATATGCTTGGAGTGATCGTGAAGTATTAGATTTGTAGAGAGTTGAGCAACTTTGATTGTCATAATACTTAAAACCATTGGCTCCAACACATGAATGCCATTGTTGCTTGCTTCCAACTGATCTAGGATATCATACTTGGGACCCCAAGTTGAAACAAAACCTGGAAGTGCTCTTCCTAGAACTAGCCTCACCTTGCTATTTTGAATCCACAAAGCTATGCAACATCAATTTTCCATCCTCAACATACCTTAACTGATAATGAAATGTGCCCTTCAAATAGTGAAGCAAATGCTTTGCAGTAGTTGAGTGAATTTGCCTTGAACTGGCTCAATGTATTTATACAAAGAAAAAAGCAAATATGAGGTTGGTTATTCACCAAATACTGGAGGTAACCTCTCTTTCTGAGAATCTTCAGCCAATGAATCTAGCATTGTACTTCTATCTGCTCTTGTTAGCCACATGCTTCATCTTATACAACCACCTGGGTTCAACCATTGTTTCCAAAGAAACCTCATGAGTATTTTTTTCTTAGGAGAACACCTAGTGGAAAACCATTCAAGTACTTTTCCACGATCCATGGACGGTAAATTCGGTAAAGAAATGGCCCTAATTAGGGTACTTAACTGCTAGGGGATCAAGATAGTTGAATCTGTAACCTCCCTAACTTTGGGTGAGAGGTCTCACATTTGGCTCATGAAAACTTTTTATACATGGCTTACATATCAGTGAGCTAATTAAAAAAAGAAAAATTTGTTTCTTGAATTAAAAGGACATATATTAGACCTTCCAAAAGTAGGATTTGAAATTTGTTGACTATCACAGAACCTGTGAGCTATATCAACAACAAAAAATAGACTATTCATGGCTTTAAAAAACAAAAATACATCATTGTAGAAGTTAGAGTATCTGTTTGTAGAGTATTTTATAGCTAAGGTTCATGAATGAAATCATTTGTATGCCCATTCTGAGAAACTGAAATGGTCCAAACACCTTGCTCCAGTCCCAATGCCTCTTTGAAAGGCCATCAACTACCTTGTTCCTATCCCTATATATGTGAGACAAAGAAGTGTGTGGGAAGGTTGTCATTTAGTGTTGTATATCATCATGGAGTGGCTATAAAGTGAAATTTCTGAGTGTTGATTCCATATATATATATATTATTTTTCCCTCTTTTTCAAGGAAAATTTCACGAGGAAACCCACAAGATGCTTTGCAACACTTACAGATGACATCCATAGTAAACATGTTGACAGACTAGTGCAACTTACCTAGGGGGAGTCGAATTAGGGACTTGCTTGCATAGCCAAATAATCAATAACATTGGCAGCAATTGGTTGAGCTAATCCCTCATGTGTGTGTATTTAATACAAAAAATAGTGCACCAAAAATGTAGTGGCGTAAGAATAAACACATTTGGGGGGGGGGGGGAGGGAATTTGGCAGCGATGAGTAGAGGACAACATTGTATGGTGGATCATCATGGTTTCTATAAGTTGGCCCTAGTTAGTAACATCAAGATTTGGGTTAATAATGATTGACTCCTAGCCATCAATGTTGGACCCAAATGGTTGCTTGTTAGGGAGCCAGTGGTTTCCCGCCCCTTTTCTTTAATAGATTTTCTAGCCTAGAGATGAGGTTAGCCTCCCAAACCCTGAGATTGTTGAGAGTAGTGTGGACATGTTGGAGAGGATGTAGGTTGCTCCTTACTCATGGTACATGGGGTCCCTTCATAGCTTAAGTCACTGTGTTTGATATATTTCAAGGATCAAGTTTGAAAATTGACGTGTTTAATTAGTATCCACACCAATTCAATAAGGTTTGGCCAGTTAATTTGTTGTTCAATGCAATTGTAATTTATTAATTACTTTCAACTTTGGTTCTAAGAATTGTTGCATATGGTGATGCATATATATTTACCTATGCAATAGTTCATATGTATCCTTACAGGTTCTTTGTATTGAATATTGACATTACTAGAATGGTTGCCATTGCCACAATGCCTTGCTCATTAGTGCATGGATGGAATCTCTTGGAATGATTGGAAACATGCCTTGGCTCTCTTCCCACTAGCCAAGGGACACATTACCCAATGGACTGAGGTAATGAGGTTGCTGGTATATGCAAAATGTTATGATGTGATTAACTCATGAATTGATTTTCTAGTTTTAATTTGATATCACCATTATCAAATTATATAAAATAAAAAGAATGTATGCTCATTAGTGCATGAATGGAATGTCTTGGAATGATTGGAAAGATTCCCTTGGCTCTCTTCCCACTCTCCAAGCGACACATTACCCAATGGAATGAGGTAATGAGGTTGCTGGTATATGTAAAATTTTATGATGTGATTAACTCATGGATTGATTTTCTATTTTTAATTTGATGTCATAGTTACAAAATGATCTGCCTTCGTGCCCTATGCCATGACCAAAACAAGAGGGAAAACCTAGTGAGCCAATAATGGAATTGGGAGAGATTTGAGCCTTTCCTTGCTGAATTGTCAACAAGTCTTCTGCATGACCATCCACGTTGCCCATGAGAGCCCCTAAAAATGCCCCCGAAATCTGCAGTTCCTGGCAGAAAACCACTATGTTTGCCTGAAGGCTCTGAACAGTAGAGTCGATGCTGACAGGTTCAAAAGTTTGTATTGGGCTGCTAGGGTTTAAGTAGGCCTTGATGAAATTTAGGGCCTCAATTGATAAACTTGGTGAAAGAGATAGTTGTTCAGTCAAATCCATTGATATTGTTGTCAGGATCTCAGATGGTGCCTCCTTATGTTGCAAGGAGGAGGCAGACTCATTGGTTCCAGAAAAGTACATGGAAAAGGGAATCCCTTCCATGATATTTTCTAGTGATGCGAAATTTTTTGAGTTTGGTGTCACTTTGCCTCCATTCCAAGCTACTAAGGTGGAGGGTTTGTCTAGATGGAGATATTCTCTGTTGGGTCTTCCAAGTAATTTATCAATTCCTCCTCCATAACTATATATGCTAGACACTATCGAGCCTTTCAAGGGAGTAAAAAATAAAACCTTCATAGAAAAATACCTTAACCTGTGGACACAACGCAAACCCTAACCCCCACCTAGCTACAATGCACGACATTAACTCCTTGATCCATTAGGGAGGATCACTAACTGGGGCTTCTAGATGCAACCACCTGATGAGGTCAAACATCATTCCAACACTGATCTTATTCTCATTGTAGCTGTACTCATGGTGAAGTTTGCTAGAATACCTCGAAATCCATCAGAGAAGACTGCATACTGATTACTTAGTAAGCATAAATAGGTCTATTTTCATCATGTGTAAGAAAACCCAAACCCTATCTAAAACCTTTGATTTCAACAGTGGTAGTGATGCTAACCAATGAACTTGAGATATTTAAAACATTAATTTAAGACGAAATAATAATTTTGTATTAAAATTATCATTTTTGTCTTAAGTCTTTTTTTTATTAAAATTATTTTATGTTAAACCCTTTTTTCAAAGCCACTTGTGTTTGATGCTTTTCAAAGCCTTTTTTTCTTAAAATTTTATCATATCCCAACTCTGCTTGCCTTTGGTGTGCTCATGCAAGTTCAAGTCTTCTATTTTGTGTGGTGTAGGGCCCTAAGAAATTTTGGGTTCCTCTTCTCTTTCCTCTCTGTGGTCTAGGGTATTGAGGCTCTGGGACAAGAGGAAGCTCTGCATCAAGCCACCCCTGAACACTCTATAATGAAAATGCTCCACATCGAGCCACCCTTGAGCACTGTGATGTAGCAACCGAGAGGCACTATGGCAAGAGCACTCTACAATGAAAATGCTCCACATCGAGCCATGCTTGAGCACTCTGATGCAACATCTGAGAGGTGCGGGGAAAGAGGAAGCTCTACTTTGATTCACACCTAAGCACTCTACAACGTAACCATGCCTCAAGTGCTTCTACTGCCTGGGTATGTTCAACACCCTCTCTGGATTGGGGGAATTTGGTAGGAGAGAAAATTCATAGCCCTAGTGCCCATGTGGGAATCCTTTGTCTTTTAACCAAAAAACTCAGGGTATTGATTTTTACAAGTCTTTGGGTTGCAGACATCTACTAAATGTGTATTCCTTGGGCAGTGGAGCTCCAGAGTACCCTTCACAAGTAGTATGATGTATAGAGCAAAAAGAAGCCATGGAAAAATTTGTATCAAGGATCATGGGTTGGTTACGCCTTAGCACACTCGTTGGGATTAACAAGTGAGGCAACCACTACTTCACCAAAACAATGAATGTGGATGGAGCTTGTAAGTAGTATTTTTTTCTCTCTTTGTATTAATTCTTAGCTATAACCATCTTGTTCATAAGAAATTCATGTATATTATCTTCAAAAACAAAACAATACTGTATGGAAATAATAAGAGACTAAAGTTTGAACACATGCTTTGAAAAATTAATATTTGTTGGATTACTTCAATTAGGAAAACAACTACCACAAGCTAAATATCATTGTTGAATTTTAACGTTCATGCACCTAAAATAGAGTTTCGTTATATTTCCTTGGGAGCAACTTAGCCTCCCAAAATGGTACCCTCATATTTGCCTATACATGGGAAAATACCACATTTTTTATTTAGATGTCAAAGGTTAAGGCTTAAACTTGACTCCAACCTTGGCATAGGAGTCCCTCTACTGAAATATTTCTTCCATTCCTACTGCTAAAACAAAGGAAAATTATCATCACGTGGCCGGTAGCAGAGACAGAGCATGCAAATGGGATGTTGGTGGATAATTCTTCCGAGATTCACATGGAAAATCATTGGTTAGGGTTAACACTTTTTGTTCTACAAAGAAGCCTTTCAACCCTACAAATCATCATGCTAAGATTAAGTGAAAGGCCAAAACTGGTAAGGATTCCAAGAAGCCCAAACAGTCAATCTCTCCAGGTAAAAAGCTCACAAAATTTCTAAGTTCTCTCATTATGGCTGGTGGTACCAAGAAGGAAAAGTGTTCATCACCTCCTTCTGTAAGCGACTCCAATTCATATGATTCTTCTACAATAAAACCCTCCTTTATTTATTGATATTATTTTTTAGTCCAATCCAAGCCATGTTTGAGTAAAACATCCAAAGGGTACTTGAACAAAAGGAGTGGGATGGGTCAAAAGTCCGTCACATTCTACCAGACAAGTGCAAATGTGGATTGGGACTTTCACCCATAAGGGGAGAAGTGTCTCCATAGAACGAAAGGGTTTGATAATATGGAGAAGATTTCATTAAGGCATTATTCATGTGTCATAATTACTGTGAAGGAAAATCTTAGAATATGTAAAAAGACACAAGAAATGACAAAAAATCCATGACATGGGATATGTTGTTAAGGGACAATAGTGATATCAAGAATGAAAGATCAATAATGATGTACTCACCAGATAGTCAAGTTCCCATGGCCTTGATGGCACAATGAATCATGAGACAAAAGCAAACAAGACAAGATGGTGAAACCGTGAGGTCACATGGTTGATTTTCATTATCCATTAATATTCCCTATGAGAAAAATCCTTTTATAAGTTCTCTAGGATTAACAATCACATTAAAGAGAGTCTTTTTGTAGCTTATCTCTTGCTCAAGGGTTCTCGGATGATCATGTAATGGTGGATAGAGAAATACACTATCGAGATAAAGGTTAGAGGGTGGGAGGATATGCAATTAGTTAAGTTTGGAACTCGACCCTAATATATATGTATTTGTAATGTGCCACCAACATTTGTAGCAGTATCATGAATATGAAACAATTTACAAGGAATAATAAGAGGAGAGATCAAAAAGATGACAGTGCTTTCTAGAAACTTATGTGAATTCTGCCCAAATATCTACCTCAGATTCACAATCAAGTGAAAGTTGCAATAATTTGTTTAATCACTTTCTGATACAAGTCCTAATGCTACTACTAGCATGGAGAGAAGTTCTCCTGACAAGCTATCCAAAATAGATGATGTGAAGTAGGATATGGAAAACCATAAAACTAAAACATGGTCACAAATAAGACCATCTCTAGATGCCATAGAATAGAATTTGAGTTTCCATGTTAGGAAGAGGAAAATTGCTTAAGTCATTAACAAGGAACCCAATAGTGGAAGCAAAAGTATTTCTTTCTAGCAGCCCAGGCTATTAAAATATGGCAATCTTGTCTCTTTAGAGGATTTGTAGGAAGAATTCTATGAGGTGGAGTGATCCAATCTAGGATGCATCCACAAATAATGGCATAGTGTTTGGTTCTACTGCAAATTCTGCTCAGAGCTCATATGCAGATTCATGTGTTTGGAAAGAAGAATTAGAGAGCCATGTTTGTGGTGGTTTCCCCATGGCTCTCGGAAAAGAGCCTTGACAAGATTTTGTTGAAAATCGAACACAAAGGATAGATAAATGTTATGAGAAGTTACTTATTCTAGGAGGTGATCAAGGGTTTCAGAGAACAAAAGCTGGTGGTATTCTAAGCAGTACCACCATGAACGTTATTTTTGAAACATGTGTTACTAAGAAATGGAAAAGCTATATTGAGAAGGATTTGCCTCGAACCTTTCTAGGTCATCTGGCACTAGGAGAAGATGGTCAAAATGCTTTGATATGTCTGTTGACTGAATATGTAGGCCATAATCTACCAATAAGATGGTGGAAGCTCAGGTGGACCAACTTGTTATTTTCAAAGGAATAACAAATAATTATGTGACAAAAGTTGTAAGGACAAATATATGTTTATGTTTTGCGATATATATCAAGAGGACCCAAGCAAGGCTTCTACAATTGAAGTCGAATTGAACTATATTATATTGGATGGAGAAATAGAATTCTTGATTAATGATGTGAGGTTGGAAATGGTTTCATTGATATCATAAAGTTACATAATGGAACTCTATGGCATTTTCTAATAAGGAAAAAATATTGAAATCTAAACCATAAACTTGATACTGGCATATAGTATGATGAATATGATTGTGAGTTTGTTTGTTAGGGTCCCACCCTAACCCCCTTATTTATGTAGTAGGATCAAGTCATAGTTATAGTTAAGTAAAGAGTCAATAAAACCCATATTAATAATCGTAAGTGGTTAACCCACAATTAATGACAGGACCACAATTAGTTGCAAATGGGCCATGGTATTAGATAGAGGGTATTAATAAGAACCATGGTATTGATCCATGGTATTGCATGTATGAGTCATATATAAAGGATAGAGACTCCCTGCGAGGAGCATCATGTCTTATTTTGTAATCGAGCTCTGCTCTATTGGAGGTTGCCCCCTCGAAGAGGCAAGTGAACATTGCTTTCTAAATAATAAAATACTTGCTCTTGTTTCTCACTATTCTATGTTCTAGGTATATTTCTTCGCATATTTGGTATTTTGGCAATCGTCTTGCAGGTAAAGAGCATAACAAGTGGTATCAGAGCACTTTCCAGGGCAGGTGGGATCTCCATTTCTTAGCAAAAATTTTTTTTGGCTTGAGATCTGTCGTTGAGTGCATAAACCTATGGATTTGGGGAGGCATGCACATAGGAAATACAAGAGGTGGTCATGCTTGTTAGACTCCCTTGTAACCCCTGTGGGTATCCCTTCGAGTAGTAGCACATTAGACAAAACCGCGCATGGACTGTCTTCCAAGTACCCTCTGGGTATATCAGAAGCCCCCTAACTCCTTTGAAACCTCGCCATAGATAAACCGTCGGTTGTCTTGTTGCTACAGTACATTGGGAACAGCACTCGGAGAGATTACTCACCCATAGGATAGGGTAGTTGGGTTGTACAGCTAAGGGTACGATTGATCCTCCTTAGTTAGAGCCCTGAAACATTGGGCCCAGTACTACTGTCAGACCCTTATGTATATTGCGATCTGTAGCACCTGACACTCCTCGAGACCATAGTTCCCTTTTCTATCTTGGGATCACGCATAATCTTTGTCAGATTAGAGGGTTTGTAGCAGCAGCAAACATCAGTCCTGCAGTTGCGAGTTAGCAGACCAGCCTTTCCAATCTATTAGATCCATCAGATCCGCAGTAGCAATCTGTCCGCCAATCAGAGCTATCCGATCAGCCATTTAGATCTCTCAGATCCACCAGATCTGAGTAGTTGTATGGGGTTCCTATACCGGGGCGTGATTTTCATAGGTATTTTGGCAGCATTGACATTTTGAGGATTCAGCTACTGCAGTATTCCTAAGCAAGGAGTAAAACTCCGTTAGGAATTTTCAGAAAAAGAAAATGAAAAAGAAAAAAAAAGGTCTGAGACCTCCCGGGGTGCTTATTGGTGATCTAGCCCATAAGAATCAAGACGACGAGCTGAGCAAGGTGGTACCATTCAATTGTTAGTGAAAAAAATTCGGGTGGTCCCAAATTTCAAGTACATCGGATTAGTGCATGGTAGCAAATAGAGCTCAAGCTATGGCCAATGAGAAGATCGACAAACTTGAACAATCCCTTGCAAGCCATCCAAGCTCATCTTGACAAACTAACTAACGCACTCTCTAAAGGCAAGGAGGAAGCCCGCGAGGAGGCGTATATTGGCAATGGACACAGTGAGGGTGAGTTTAGCCACTCTCTTCAGCTCTGGGGCACCCACCAACAATCCCGTCCATGGCCTCCCAAGCTGGATATGCATAAATTTGATGGTTCTCACCCAACCACGTGGGTAGCACAAATGGAGTAGTATTTCAATCTTAATAACATCTTCAATAATGAGACTCAGCTTATGGTGGGGAGCATGTACTTGGACAATGAAATATGGCAATGGTGGGAATGGCATCAACGTTGCAATGGAAGTTTTTTGACTTGGGCCACCTTCAAGAAAGCACTTACTGAGCACTTTGACGAGGAATCTGCTTTTTTGGGTCATCTCACTAAGCTTTGACAGACTGACATAGTGGATGAATATGTTATAGCCTTTGAAGCCTTAGCTTTCCGCACTAGGGATCTCTAGATGCATTCTACACGGAATGTTTTATCAGCGGTCTTAAAGAGGCCATACAAGCCCACGTCCAACTGCACCACCCTCCCACATGGTCGGAGGCTTGCAAGGTAGCTCGTAACGTGGAACATGCGTTAGCAGCCCAGTCCATTTGCCCAAATTTCGCCGCCAAGGGTCGGCCCCCACAGGCTCCTAGCACGACACAAACACTTAAGGTTCAAAAGGTGTCACCTGTAGAAATGGCCAAAAGGAGAAAGCAGGGATTATGTTACTACTGTGATGAAAAATACTCCCCGGGTCATAAATGCAAGGAGCCAAAATTTTATCAAATTGATGCCACTGATTACAGCTCATCGAAGGAAGCCCCACCACATGAGGAACCGAAGGAGGTAGAAGAGGACAACTAGAAGGACAATGTCCCTGATGAACCAGTTATTTCGTTGCAGGCTTTGGCAGGGATTTCTTCACCTCAAAATCTCAAAATCAAAGGTTTTATTAAGAATCACCCAGTGGTAGTCTTGATTGATAGTGGAAGTACACATAATTTCATCCATCAAAAAGTCGCGGAAGCAGTGCATTGTTTTGTACGAGTAGTTTCTAACTTCCAAGTCCAAATTGCGGATGGGGGAACAATGAAATGTGAAGGCCGCTGTGAAAATGTCAAACTTCAAATGGGGGATTATCAATTGAAGACCCACATTTTTTCCATACACATGGGAAGGTGCAACATTGTCCTCGGTGCTGAATGGCTTTGCACTCTTGGGCTAATCACAATGGATTTCCAAGAGTTATATATGAGATTTAAGCAAAATAGCTCCACACATACCCTCCATGGACTCCCGGTGGGAGCTCCCTCTATCATCAGCTCACATAGGATGGAAAAATTGCTAAAAAGGGCCATCATGGATTTATAGCTCAATTTAATGCCATCCAGGCTATCGAACCCAATTCTCTGTTGATTCATCCTGAGATGTAATAGATTTTAAATAACCATCTGCCAGTATTTGACAAGCCTCATGAGCTTCCACCCTCGAGAGGGGAACATGATAATAGCATCACCTTGGTTCGAGGGGCCCAACCACCAAATATGCACCCATATAGATATCTGTTCACCCAAAAGAATGAAATACAAAAAATAATCAAGGAACTTTTGGAAGCAGGTGTCATTCATCCCAGCATTAGTCCTTATTCATCACTGGTGGTCATGGTGCTCAAGAAAGATGGTGAATGGTGGATGTGCCCAAACTTTAGGGCCCTCAATAAGTTGACAATCAAAGATAAATTTCCCATCCCGGTTGTTTATGATTTGCTGGATGAACTCAATGGGGTTCAATTCTTCACTAAGTTGGATCTTCGCTCAGGCTACCACCAAATTCGCATGAAGGAAGTCGACATTCCAAAGATTGCTTTCAGAACTAATGAAGGCCATTGTGAGTTCCTGGTCATGCCATTCGGTCTTTATAATGCTCCATCTACTTTTCAGAGCCTTATGAACCACCTTCTCAAGCCATATCTCAGGAAATTTTTCCTTGTCTTCTTTGATGACATCCTCATCTATAGTTGCACTTGGGCTACACATCTTTAGCATGTAGATATGCTCTTGCAACTACCCTGCAAGCATAAATTATTTGCTAAGATGTCCAAATGTTCTTTTGGCATGGAAGAAGTTGAGTATTTGGGCAACATTGTGGGGCGTGAAGGTGTCAAGGTGGACTCCAAAAATATCCAGGCAATGCAGGATTGGCCTCAACCTAAGACCTTGAAGAGGCTGAGAGGATTTTTGGGTCTCACAGGCTATTATCGCAAATTTGTCTGCAATTATGGTCTCATTGCGAAGCCCCTCACTCAACTCCTCAAGAAAAAATCATTCTTCTAGAATGATGACGCACAACAGGCATTTACAGCTCTCAAAAATGCCATGTGTTCCACTCTAGTCTTAGCACTACCTAATTTCACCAAATCTTTTGTCATTGAATGTGATACTTTGGGTACGGGTATTGGGGCAGTCTTAATGCAGGAAGGTCGACCCTTGGCCTTCACAAGGCAACAACTAAGTGGGAAGAATCTGGGACAATCTACCTATGAGAAGGAAATGATGGCCATCTTACATGTAGTAGATACCTGGCGACCTTACTTACTAGGGCAACATTTCCAAATCCACACAGACCATCACAGTCTTAAATATTTTTTGGAGCAACGCATATCCTCCCCACAACAAAATAAATGGCTCGCCAAAATGCTGGGATATGATTATGAGATCATTTACAAGAAACGTCGCAAAAATAGTGTATCAGATGCATTATCTTGCCAATTTGAGGAGGAAAGTACCCTGCTCGCAATTTCCCTTCCCATTCCAGAATGGATTGAAGAGGTTCGCAGGGACTAGTTTTCACATGCCTGGCTCTCCCAACTGATTACTCAATTATAGGTGGATCCAAGTTCCACCAAGGGATACTCGTGGCGGGATGAGATTCTTTGCTACAAGGACAGAGTCGTAATATCACCAACATCCACCCTCAAAAGGCACATTTTGGCAGAACTGCACTCATCCACCATTGCAGGACATTCAGGCTTTCAGAAGACATATGCTCGCACTAGAAGATCATTTTTTTGGATAGGCATGAAAAAGGACATCCTTACTTTTGTAGCGGAATGAGATGTCTGTCAACGCCAGAAAGGGGAGACAGTGAAAGCACCAGGCACATTACAACCGTTGCCCATACCAACATCTATATGGATGGAGGTTTCTATGGATTTCATTACAGGTCTTCCAAAGTCGGGAAACAAGTCAGTCATCATGATGGTTGTGGACCGACTTTCTAAGTATGCTCATTTCTGTGCCCTACCCCACCCATTTACACCGACTTTGGTCTCTCATTCTTTCATGGATCAGATATTCAAATTGCATGGCATGCCCACTTCTATTGTGTCTCATCGTGACCCGATCTTCACTAGTAATTTTTGGCAGGAACTCTTCAGGCTACAAGGCACCCAACTAAAACTCAGTGCTTCCTATCATCCAAAAACGGATGGTCAAACTGAAGCCATCAACAAATTTCTGGAAACCTACCTTAGGTGTTTCACTTCAAAAAAGCAACATCTATGGGTACAGTGGTTGCCTCTAGCTGAATGGTGGTATAACACCAACTATCATGCCACCACCAAAGTGACTCCCTATGAAGCAGTTTATGGTCAACTCCCTCCTTCCCCTACTTCTTATATCAAGGGTGCTCAAAGGTACAAGCAGTGGATCAACTCCTACAAAACCAAACAACCATGGTCGCCCATCTTAGAGAGAATCTTCATCAAGCTCAAAACCACATGAAGCAACAGGTAGATCAACATCGCTCAGAGCACCAATTTCAAGAAGGGGATCATGTATTTTTGAGGGTGTAACCATATAAGCAAACTTCACTCAAAGATGAGGGTTGTCATAAAATATCTCCAAAATTCTACGGACCATATCAAGTACTTCAGTGCATTGGAGAAGTGGCCTACAAGCTAGCTTTGCCACCCACTACAAAAATCCATCCAGTTTTCCATGTCTCATGCCTCAAGAAAGTGATTGGGAACAATTGCAAAATTCAAACTAGTCTACCTAAATTGGAAGAAGAAGGGTCAATCTGGCTCCAACTTGAACAGGTCCTAGACAGACGAGAATGGCACCTGCATGGCCGCATGATCAGGGAAGTCCTCGTCAAGTGGAAAGACACCTCTCCGGAAGATGCAACCTGGGAAGCAGCCACTATTGTTTAGCAGTTTCCGCAGCCTCAGCCTTGAGGACAAGGCTATTCTTAAGGGGGAGGGCATGTTAGGGTGCCACCCTAACCCCCTTATTTATGTAGTAGGATCGAGTCATAGTTATAGTTAAGTAAAGAGTCAATAAAGCCCATATTAATAATTGTAAGTGGTTAAGCCACAATTAATGACGGGACCATAGTTAGTTGCAAATGGGCCATGGCATTAGATACATGGTATTAATAAGAACCATGGTATTGATCCATGGTATTGCATGTATGAGTCATATATAAAGAATAGAGACTCCCTCTGAGGAGCATCGTGTCTTATTTTGTAATCGATCTCTACTCTATTGGAGGTTGCCCCCTCGAAGAGGCAAGTGAACATTTCTTTCTGAATAATAAAATAATTGCTCTTGTTTCTCACTATTTTATGTTATGGGTATATTTCTTTGCATATTTGGTATTTTGGCAATCGTCTTGCAGGTTAAGAGCATAACATTGTTTTTCCACAATGCATGAGAACCTGAATGATTTTAATTTCATTTAAATGTCTCAGTACTAAATGGTTTCTCATATTCTCAAAAGGAGAAATGGTTTTGTGATTTACCATAATCTGTTGTGACATTGAGTTGATGAGGCAAGTTATTAATCCCAGAGCACTGATAAGAGGATTTTGTCATAGGGAATATTAATGCATCATGAAAATCAACCATGTGACCTCACAATTTCAATGTTTTGTCTAGTTTGTTGTTGTCTCATGATTCATTGTGCCATCAAGGCCTTGGGAACTTGACTATCTGGTGAATACATCATTATTGATCTTTCATTCTTGATACCACTATCATTCCTTAGCAACACATCCTATGTCATGCATTTTTTGTCATTTGATGCATTTTTTGTCACAACAAATAGGCATGGTCCCCTATTCAAACCCAATATCTCTACATAATTTCTTCAATAAAATGATTTTCTTGGTTTTTTAAGAAACTGCAATGTTCTTTTCCTCAATACTTGATTGGGAAACCACTCATTTCCTCTTACTCCAACTCAAAACTCCTTCAAAACAAGATAAATAGATAAGCACAGGTAGAATTTCCATTGTGCATATCATCTGCCCAGTCAACATCAACAAACCCATGCAACTGAAGGTTTTTACCTCCATCTTCCTCATAGAAAATAACATAGTCATTAGTGCCCCATATGTACCTATAGATCCCCTTGACACTTGTCCAGTGATATGTTTAAGGGCAAGATCTTTTCTGAGCTGATGGATGTGAGGCCATGTGGATTCCCTTTTCCTTTACCTCAAAAGATGCTAGTTTTAATTCTGGCAATTTTTTTTTTGCTTACACAATAGCTATTTTCTATAGCATGGAATGGTTCTAGAGTTCCTGAGTTGGTCATCTGAGGAGAGATCAGAAAGATGACAGTTATTTCTAGAAACTTATGTGAATTCTTCCCAAATATCTACCTTAGATTCACTATCAAGTGAAAGTTGCAATCATTTGTTTAATCATTTTATGATACAAGTCCTAATGCTACTACTAACATGGAGAGAAGTTCTCCTGACAAGCTATCCAAAATACATGATGTGAAGTAGGATATGGAAAACCATAAAACTAAAACATGGTCACAAATAAGGCCATCTCTAGATGCCATAGAATAGAATCTGAGTTTCCACATTAGGAAGAGGAAAATTTCTTAAATCATTAACAAGGAACCCAACAGTGGAAGAAAACATCTTTCTTTGTGGGAGACCAGGTTATTAAAATATGGCAATATTGTTTCTTTAAAGGATTCATAAGAAGAGTTCTATGATGTAGAGTGATCCAATCTAGGATGCATCCACAAATGATAGCATAGTGGGTGATTTTGCTGCAAATTCTGCTTTGGGCTCATATGCAGAGTCATGTGTTTGGAAAGAAGAATTAGAGAGCCTTGTTTGTGGAGGTGTCTCCATGGATCTTAGAAAAGAGCCTTGGCAAGATTTTGTTGGAACTCGAACACAAAGGATAGAGAAATGTTATAAAAAATTACTTATTCTAGGAGGTGATCAAGGGTTTGAGAGAACAAAAGCTGGTGGTATTCTAAGCAGTACCACCATGAATTCTATTTTTGAAACATGTGTTGCTAAGAAATGGAAAAGCTAGATTGAGAAGGATTTTCCTCGAACCTTTCCAGGTCATCTGACACTGGATGAAGATGGTAAAAATGCTTTGAGATGATTGTTGAGTGAATATGCAGGCCATAATCTACCAATAAGATGGTGGAAGCTCAGGTGGACCAACTTGTTATTTTCAAAGGAATAACAGATGAAGATGTGACAAAAGTTGTGAGAAGAAATATATGTTTACATTTAGGGATAAATATCAAGAGGACCCAAGCAAGGTTTCTACAATTGAAGTTGACTTGAACTATATTATATTGGATGGAGAAATAGGATTCTTGATTAATGATGTGAGGTTGGCAATGGTTTTCATGGATATCATAAAATTACATGATGGAACTCTGGCATTTTCTAATAAGATGAAAATATTGAAATATCAACATAGATAACAACCACAAACCAAAGAGGGCACACATTGAATGACACCAAAATCACTTAGTGATGTTAATGACAAAGTGAAGGAGGATGCTATAACATTGGGGACCTGCACTCAAAAGGAATGCAATCCCAACATGGGAATGTGCCACTTTGGTAATGAGACTTGAAACTATTACAAACCCCATCTATATATTCATTATTATTATTTTTTAAAAGGAAAATCTCATGGGAAATCCAAGGGATGCTTCCCCACATTTGTGGATGATATCCCTTGTAAACCTGTTGACATAGACTTGTTTTTTTAGCCTGGGAGGATTTGGTTTGGAGCATTAGAAGCAAATGAGCAACTTTTGGAATAACCCATTTTAGGAATTTTGAGCATTTTCATGGGAGCGGAGGCATAGTGCTTTCTCTTTCTTTGTCTTTATAGAATCATGTGATTGCTTGTGGTCTGGATTCAATAGGCATGTGTGTTTGGGCCATGCTCTTGATTTAGGACCTCGTGATACATTTTTCTATTTTGTATGCTCCTATCCTTACCTTTGAGCAAGAATAGTTGTGGAATTGGATGGACTCTTCTTTTCTGACAAATTAATGCATCTTTAGGGGGACTTGACCATGTTTGAGTGTGAAGGAGACAAGTGTGGACGTGGGGTTTTATATATGGACTTTATATATTGTACAGATGTAGCAATGGTATCCGTTTTTCTATATTTTCTCTTTTTTCTTTGACAAACAGTGTGGGTGTTGCCCAAGATGCTTATTGCATGGTAATCCTTTGCAAGGTCACTATTGGGGACAATGATATGTTGGTTAAGGATATTATGAGATATGATTTATGTGCTTCCTTTAATTCAAAACTGCCAATCCAAAACATCCAAAACCGCCAATCCCAGTGAACATCTAAAATCGCCAATCCCAACATCCTTGTTATTCTCTCCAGTTTGAGCTACAACACCGATTTGAGTTTCTTGAGGTCGAATCCAATGTCCGCATTACCCTTCAAGAACAAGATAGTTCCCATTTACACTTTAGACTTTTCATTCGATTTATTTTCTGGGACATTGTCGGTCTTCTCCGATTTTAATACATACACAAGATAGCTCGGGTTATTCTTAAAGAAACTCCTAAACAATGTTGAAGTAGTGGAAATAAATTGGAAGTAGAGAAATCTACGCTGATGTAAGGATTCCAATCACTTTGATGAAAATTGGGGTGAAAATGACTCGTAGATTTTTTCCTTTGAATGTTGTGGATTGGCCTCGTATTTGTATAGTCCCTTCAAGCCCTTGCTACCACCACAGGTATGCCCATGCCCAAAATCTTTCGATGTGTATATTTTTTTCACTAAACTATGATTATTTTTAAAACTTTATACTAGAGATCATGAGTTCGAAACTTTTAAATATATAATGTACTAAATCACACATTATTTGGAAATTCTTTATAGCGATCTGGGTTCAATATTCGAAGTTCAGTCTATTACGGTTATCTTTACTGTGAAAACTTTAATTGATCTGATCTTTACATTAATACAATTCATGGTCTGTGAAAACTTTAATTGATCTGATCTTTACATTAATACAATTCATGGTCTGTGAAAACTTTAATTGATCTGATATTTACATTAATACAACTCATGGCCTCTAAAAATGGCAATGCCTATTTCCAAATCTATAGATCCATTAATACACTCCCTATGGACCTCAGGGCACAGACCCTCCGACATCTATTTAATTTTCAGGCAAACACTTTCTGGTTAATAGTGATGGAGATATGCATGATGTGATCATCCCTCTCATTGTTTGTATTGAAGCCCATTGAAACAAGTGCCATGTGTATCATGGCATGTCATGTATCATATACTATCCATTCCCCATACCATTTGATTTTAATTTCCACCAAATTTTGAATTGTATAATGGCACTCCAAATTGGAATGTTGAATCTCAGAACCCGCGCTACCATATTTTGTTGAACTTGAAAGAAGATTTGGCTGGTTATAGTTTCTTTGCTCAGCGTGAGCTTCCAGACGAGTTTGGTGTTGATTGCGATTCCGGTGGTTCTGGCTATCCTTGCCTCTGCTGGTGAGAAAACTCATTTTAGCATTTGTTTTGTAAGGGCTTTAGCTTTAATTTCTTTGATTATCATTGTCTCTATAGTCGTGGACTAGACAAGAAAATGAATTTTATCGTTTGGTTTTCTAGGGTTTAAGCTTTAATTTTTTCAATTATCATTGCCTCTACAGCTAAGAACCAGACAAGAAAATTCATTTTATCGTTTGGTTCATCAAGTGTTTAAGCTTTAATTTCTTCAATTATTGTTGCCTCTGTAGCTGAGAACTAGACAAGAAAATGCATTTATCATTTGGTTTGTCAGGGGTTTTAGCTTTAATTTCTTCAACTATAGTGCCTCCGCAGCTGAGAACCAGACAAGAAAATGCATTTTACTGTGTGGTTCATTGGGGGTTTTAACTTTAATATCCCTGATTATCATTGCTACTGCAGCTGATAAAATGCATTTTCTTGTCTTGTTTGTATGGGTTTTTTGCTATAATTTCTTTGACTACCATTGCCTCTGCAGTGGTTTTAGCTTTAATTTCTCTGATTATCGTTGCTTCTACAACTGAGAAAATGTATTTCTTGTCTGGTTCATCAAAAAAAAAATTGAGCTTTGATTTGTGTGATTGACCGAGTAAATTACATTTTTTGTTTTGTTTTGGTTTGTAGGGGCTGGCACTGTGGGTATGAACTATGGTCGCAAAGCAAACAATCTTCCCCTGGCTTCCAAGGTAGTGCAGCTGATCAACAGCCAAGGCATCAACAAGTTGAAGCTCTACGACGCAGACCCTGCAGCTCTACATGCATTCAGTCCTACCAAATTATAAAAAAAAATAAATATTAAACAAAAATAAATATTTTTTTCTATTTATTAATTTATCTATTAAAAACATTAAAACTTCATTTTACACTAGAAAGTTACTTATAAAGTAAAAAATATAATTTTTGGAAAATTTAAAACTATTATTTTATATATTAATGGTTTCCTAAAATCTCAAGATATTCAATTTACATTAAAAAATTGGGTATGAGTTATAAAAAAATGTGGTTTCAAGAAAAACAAAGTTCAATTTTTACTTCTAATTACTTAAAATTATTACTCATAAACAAAAATTCACAAAATTTATTTTATATTATAAATATTTTAAAATTATTATTTATAAACAAAAACTCAAAATTTTTATTTTATATTACAAGTTTCTTAAAATTATTGTTCATAAATAAAAACTCACCAATTTTATTTTATTTTATATTAAAAGTAGTTCCTAAAATCATTGTTTCATTAACCAAAAAAAATCATAAATATTCTTTTATATTAATTGATTTGTTATATATAATATATTTTTATTCAAGTTTAAAATTTTATCATTTTATTTTTGATTTTATTTTTCTTGTTTATATAATTAAAAGTTATTTTTTCTTTTAATTTATAAAAGATAAATATCCATATTGAACTTTATTTTAATTTTAAAAAGACATTTCATGTATAGAAAATCACAAAACTTATTTTATATTAAAAAAATAAGTTATAAATAAGATAATCTTGTTAAGTTGTTAAAATTTTATTTATTTTGTTTATATAATTAATATTTGGTTTTCTTGAATTTGAAAAAATAACCATTTAAAATAAAGTTTATTTTATGTCCCAAAAAAACATTAATCAAAATAAATACTTTTATTTATTTATTAATTTATTTTACAGAACTTTACAAACCCCATCGCACATCAAAACTACATGTAAATAACAAAACCTGAAATAGAATGTTCAAACTTATCATTGTTTCATAGTTTTTCCACAAACCTTATTTGATATTAAAAAGTTAAGTGCGAATAAAAAGTTAAATGTGAATAAGTAATGCACAATTTCAAATTATTATTTGTTAAGAATGTTTCAATTTATTAGTAGTTAAAATCTTAGTATTTAAATGTTTTATTTTTTACATTTTAAGTTCGTTAAAAAAATTAAAATTAAAATATTACTTTATTTTAAAAAAATAACTAAAATATTAATATATTTATTTAGTTATTAATTTATTTAATAAGTAAAAACTTTATTTTAATTTATATATATATATATATATTAAATAAAAAATTAATATTTGAAGTTCAAACTTTTGATTCATATAAATTTCAAAAATCATTTGTGCTCACCAGGCTTGATTTTTAGTAAAATTAGTTATATAGAAATCATTTATGAATGAACAAAATCTCACCAGCCCGATTTACATTAAGATATTACTTGTACAAAAATGATAGATAATTTAAGTATATTATTGATTATAATTTTCTAAACTTACTAATCATATAAATAAATATAGAATATATGGCTACAAGTCAAGAAACATGTGAGGCAATATGGAGGAGTAAGATACTTGTTGCACTGTTTGGTCGATGATGGATCCAATTGTGATCTACTATGATAATCAGAGTTGCATCAAACTCTCTAAGAATCTTGTATTTCACGATTGATCCAAGCATATATATCTATCTAGTATTTTCATTTAAGGTGTACTGGTAAGGCCAAAAGGCATGACCAAAAATTCATAATGACCGTCATGAGTTCTAAATGCTGTTTTCGGAATGTCTTCAGTCTTCATTCTAATTTGATGATATCTTGAATGAAGATCCAACTTGGTGAGGTAAATTGATCCATGCAATTCATCCTATAATTCATCAATGACAACAATGGGAAATTTATCTTTAATAGTGAGATTGTTGAGCTCCCTATAATCCGGACACATGCACCATGATCCATCCTTCTTGTGCATCAATACCACTGGAGCAGGGAAAGAACTTTGACTATGTTGACTTATACAAGCCTCTAGCATTTCTTCAACCATATGTTCAATTTCACTCTTTTGGGCATAGGGATATATTTACGGCCTGATGTTTGGGGAATGTCTTCCTGGCATCAAATGAATAGCATGATCATGATCACGAATCGGTGGGAGACCTTTGGGAGTCTCAAATACCTTCGATTGATTGTCCAATACTTTCTGGAGATCTAGAGAAATAGATGATTTCGATGTGGTAACCTCTAGCGAAAATAATTGTGCAATTACACCTCGTTGTTCCTTATTTAGAATCTTTGTCATACTATTAGAGCTGATTATCTTTCTCGGTTTCCCTGCAATAACCCTTAATTCAACTTCCTTTCCTTCTGCACAAAATTTCATGAAAAGTTCTTGAAAATTAGAAGCTATTGTACCCAAGTATTGTAGCCATTGGACTCCCAGTACAACATCAACACCACCCATTGGAATGGAAAGCATTGGGATATTCAATACATATTCTCCCATGGATAGCTTGATATTTTTCTAAAGAAATTTATGGTTCCTCCACTTGCAACCATCACTTGACACTTTGGTGCTAGATATAGGAAGCAATTCAATTCCTTTGCTATCTTACAATGAATAAAATTATGGGTACTTCGTGAATCAATCAACACTATTACCTTTTTCTTCTTGATATGTCCTTCTATCTCGATAGTTTGAGGAGTGGTAATTCCAGCCAAGCCAATGCATTACAAGATATCATCGGATTCATTTCTTCTTTATCTAGGGTTTTTTTTTGGAGTATATCCTGTTCTTTTGACATTTCTTGTTCCTTTTCTTCCTCCTCTTCACAATCTATGTAGAATAATTTCTTCTCAGCACAATTATGACCTTTAGTGTATTTTCTATCATAACTGTAACAAAGCCCTTTTGCTCTTTTTTCTTCCAATTGTTGGAGTGTCAACCTTGTAGGTTGTGGAAGGCTAGGGGAAACAACACTTCCATCTTTATAGTTGTGAGTGGTAGGGTTTCTGGTTTCCATAATTTTGATTTCCCTTTTTCTTGCTAACTTGAATACCTTCTCCAATGAATCAGGTTCCCAAAGTCGAACCTCATGGTGGATACTATACTTGAAAGTCCCTATGAACACATCAATCCTATGCTACTCTGGAATATCTTTTACCCTTATGTTCAATTTTTGGAAGTCCTCAATGTGCTTCCTCATTGAAACCTTGTGCTTGAGATTTATCAATTAGCTAAAGAAGGTGTTGCTTTTTGTATCCTCATAATGTGCTATCATTTCTTTCGTAAAAATTGCCTAACTGATAATTTTTTTATGAGAGCAAAGCCATTGATACCATACAAACTGATTTGGTTCCAAATATAAAGTTGTAATATGTACCTTTTATGTGTTTTGCGCATTATGGAGATCGAAAAATTGCTCCATCTGTAGTATCCATGTTCCGGAATCCTTTCCATCAAACTTCGTCATATCGATTTTTGGAACATGGTGGGCCTTTAATGAGACATTAGAGTCTATGAAATCACAATTAACATTTCTTTTGTTCTCATCATGAGTTTCCTTTACTACCCTTTCACCATTAGTGACCATTTCTTGTAGCAACTTATTCAAATTTATGTTCAATTCTTCCATCTTATCATCCATGCCATTCATCTTAGTGTCCATGCCATTCATCTTAGCTTCCATACCATCCATATTAACTTGCATGCCATTCATATTAGCTTCCATGCCATTCTAAAACGTCACAGAAACAAAGTTATAGCGAAAATTCCATGATGACCTGTTTGGAGCAGCGAAACCCTAGAATCCAAAGCTCTCATACCAAATGTTAGGAAACCAACTCACAAAAAGATAGAAAAGTTAAATCAACGACTTAGAATTCAGCCTCTTCGAGGGGGAAACCTCCTTTAAATTACACAAATGAAAAATTCTTGAATGATACAAATGACTAAGCCTCCCTTCTATATATAGGAGTCAAGGGTCACAATATAATCAAGCTGACATAACAGTAATAACATAAGGGCACAAAAATAACAATAGTGGGTTTCTATGGGGCATACTAATAACAATATGGGGACAACAGGGGCACAATAATAACAATAAGGGATACAATGACAATAGTAATGGGGGAATCACTAGTGTTATAGGGGCCTAACACTATGTGCAAAGACGGATAATGTTGCTACACTACATTATGATAGAGGAACAAGATGCTCCCATTTTAAAAAAAAACTTTTTCAAGAGGGAAGTTTGAGTTCCATAGGTGCAGGATAGGGGTGGTTGATAATCCCTTTCTTGCTGAGAGGGAGTGTTGAAAAATGGAGAAAGAAATTCTCAATTTGATTTTTCCTTGATTAAATTGATAAAATTTGAATTTCCACATCAATAAACAACTTGGATGAAGTTAACTTGTGTGACATGGATTGTGTCACCAAGTTTACTCAGTAAATTGGAGTTGGAGGACATAGAGTCTAGTTAAGGATGTGGAATTGCTAATTTGTAGCAACCAAAGTCAGTTATCTCAAGTTGTTTTCAGTTAAACTAGTTCCAAATATTGGAGGATCTAGTGGAAGGTCAGTTGTGTAGTGGGACTTCAGTGGCGAGACACATGTGGATGGTGACTGCAAAGTGAGTTGTGAATTGATGAATCCAACAATAGACCTTGTTGATGATGGTGAAGCTTCCAATAAATAAGTGAATAACATGTGTGATTTAGTTGGTATGATTGTAGTTGATGATGACCTCTTTGCATCAGATTTCGAGGCATTTAAGTTTGAGAATAGATTCAAAACATGATATTATTGGTATTGACTACACCTTATTTGGAGACATCATTTGTATTGTAGGGGTTGGTACCTTTCCATTGGATGTGGTTGGTGATGTGAATAATACTCAACTTCTAGTAAAGATTCATACTAACTCTAACAAGCCTATGGATGCTTGTTTACAAAGGGATACCCCTCTCGACTCAGCTCATTGGATTCTTTGTTTGTTCATGCTATTTGTTGTTCTCAACCTTCCTTCTCTAAGGGTTTGATACTATTTTCTTCATTTATTTTACATGGCCCAGTGAAAGAAGAAGAATGGAGCTTGTATCCACAACTTTTCCATTTCGCTAAGTTACAAATAAAAAGAGTCCAATTCTATAGCCAATAGACTAATAGCCTCTTGATACACCTTTGGTGAGCTATGCATAGCTCTCACCTATCACTGTAGCTCAATGAAATGGAATCTAATAGCTCTAGTGGGAAAGAGTTCAATTTTATGCCCAAGACACTAGTAGAAATGGAGTAGTTGTGAAGGCAATGATCTCCATTGGGGATTTCCATTTTTATTGCAACAAACAAGAAGAATCTTGGTGTTGGAGGAAGAGATAAAAGATCTCTACCAAAAACATAATATCATCACTCTCCTGGTGCCATTAATTTTTGTTAACTCATTCGAATGCAGGTAATGTATAAGGATTCATTAGTGTATATGAAATTTTCTCTCTTTCCAATAGAAAAATAGGTTCAACCTAGTATTAATATATAAAATAAGGTTCATTAATATGTATGGTTCAATTTCATTTGATGATCCTATTTCTCCAAAGGATATCATTTTTTTCTGGTTTAAGATATGGTGATAGCTTTAAATATGAGGTAATTTTGGGTAAAATTAGAAGTGGAACAACAATTTGGGGTTTGAATTTCCTTTGTAGTAGTAGGTTACTTGAATTTTCCATTAAAATGTTTTGTTGTGGCCCAACATAGAATAATATTTGGATGGAAAGGTTTGTTATGGGTGGTATGTTTTTTAGCCCTTCAACTCATTATATTCTTTGTTTGTTCATGAATTTTTTTTTTCTCAACTTTCCTTTTCCAAGGGGTTGATACTATTTTCTTTATTCATTTTTCATGGCCCAGTGAAAGAAGAATGCGGCTTGTCTCCATAGCTTTTCCATTTCTCTAAGTTACAAATAAAACAATCCAATTCTATAGCCAAGAGACTAATAGCCTCTTGATACACCTTTAGTGAACTATGCATGAAGACCTTGGATGAGGGTATAACTACAATCTAGGTTTTTGAACTCAAGAGTTGGTTCTTACATACATTTAAAATCTACCCCTTTTCCCATTTGATCATTGTTTTCATACTGATGTTTTATATTCTAGATCATTTGATTAAAATTTGTAAGTCTATCTAAATGTATTCATGATTTGGCAGGCATATTTTGATGTAAATGAAGCTTATATATCTTCAAGAAAGACCTTTCCTAGAGTGGACAATGAGGTGGTGCAAAAATTTATATGTTGACAAATGCTTTGTTCCTAGTGTTTGGCTTATTATCTTCAATTTATTGGTTATATCATTGTTTCCACTTCTTGCATCTTAAATTACTTTGTTCACATTTTATGCTCATGTTTCTTGGGCTATATTGATCTCATTTTTTTGGTTTTGCTCCAAATATCTTAGTGAATTGTTGTCACTATCTTTTAAATCAATGGTTGCATATTCTTCACTGGCATCATAAAGTGGAGGAAAATAGCTGCAACTATTTTGAGTGCCATGTTTATAATGTTCATTGTTGTATAAGCACTTGAAATATCCTAAAACAACCCCATTATAGTTGGAACCAAATTCCAACAATCTAGCTATGTTAGCATGATCAACATGATCCAATGTTTCATGATGAGAATAAATTAATAGTGCCATATTTAGGGATCTCATGTAGTCACTCTCATTCATGGATGATGTAGTGTAATTCCATTACTTTTTTTTTGAATTTGGATTATAAAAAAAGGAGCCTTCAATTGGGTTCTGGTTGTAGCCATGAAATGTATTTGAAACTAGGAGTCCTTGAACCTGTAGATCATTGTGACATTGTAATATATATTGTAAATTATGGTTCTTACATTTTTTGTTTCTAGAGATGGTTAAACTTCTTGAATTTTTAACAGCTTACTCTCATTGCTGAGAGATGTAGATTCTTCAAACAAGAAGTATGGAAATTTAATATGTACTTTGGAAGCTTAAATATTCTTTGAGATCTTCTCACCCTTAACAAGCTCTTTCTTTATCCAAGAGTTATATTAATTTTAAATATCATTATCTATTCTTCTAGGTGGATGGAATGCTATGTATGCCCACATTCACATATCTAATCCATTAAAATATATCTTAATGTTAATCCTTTAATGCACCACCAAGAACTTTTAAATCGATGAAACTTAAACCAACCTTTTTCTAAAAAAGGTATGCAGATGAATGATAAGCTTTTATTCATTTGGACTAAAACTACCTCACTTGATATGAACTCTCAAGTAGTTGATCCATCACAATATGTATCTCTTTCCACAATGAACGTTGAAGACATCCAATGAAATTAAATATGAATCGATGCACATTAATACTTAAAAAAACCATATTTTTAGTTGTTGTTAAGCATGTTATTGATGGGTAGGGAGGGTTTATAGAAATAGGCATTATTGGTCCCACATTTTTTCAGCCAATATTTGCACAAGTATGGAGTTTTGGAAGTCTCTTGATTTATTGGAGATTTGAAAAAGACCCATGTCCTTACCGTGTCCACACTAGAGGAACCCTTGGAGTGGAATCACCATGCAAAGCCTTGAAAAACTATTTTCCCTGCTAGACTCACTGTGAAGAGCCCCAAAAATCTATTTTCCAAGCTATTGATGTGATAATTAATTAAAGAAACTTTATCGACTACATTCAAAGGTTATGTGCTTAAACCCCATGATGGGAGAATAATAGTGTTCAAAGCTGATGAGTGAAGCCCAGTAAATGACATATGGCTAGAGATAGATCCTTCAAAGGAGAGTCTCAAAACTGACCCTATCTTCATGACTCATCATTGTCACTCATAGTTGAGGTTGCATCCACACTTATGTTGAAGAGGCTATTGAAAAGGATCTATTAGATTTTCCACAACATCAAACAAACAAATCATGTTGAAACATAGCAACAAATTATGCAAGTGGGATAGAGAAAGTGTTAAAGAGTTTCCGCATGTAACATCCCTCACTAGGGATTCCACGAAAACCCTTAGGAACACTAGAGATTTCTTTCTAAACAACATCTTTAGTGTGCACTCAAAACACACTACCTCTAGACAAGAAATAACATCAACCATATATATAAGTAATTACAAAATTCAAAATATTTCAACAGAGTAAGAAATTCATTGAGAGTTTGTTAGTTCATTGTAGCTCATAGTCTCTCTTTAGAGTTTAAACTTTACTCTATGAGACATGAATATGGGAGTATTTTTCTTATTAGTCCTTCTCATCTATGACATGGAACTATAGTAATCGATTGTATTAGTTAGCATTAGTACTTGTGCATATTAATCTAGAGTTTTTATGAACTTTACCATGTTCATAAAATGACCATTGTTCTTAGTGTGTTCTCAACCTATAAATTTTTCAATTTAACTTTGAGGACCAATAAGATATTTGATGGTATTATTTGGCCTCTTCCCAAGGAATACGAACCATATCATTGATATTATTCATACAGTATCTTTGTTCCATGAATTTATTTGATTCATATTTCCAATATTTGAAACTAATGCTAACATTAGTTTATAAACATTAAATGCTACATATAACCATGGAAACAATGAAGAGGGCTAGATTGATATGTGCATGTTGGTGTGGTGTATGAGGAATGAGACACGTTTTAGTCTTCTTATTCTTCTCCTGAGAAAAATTAATGGCTACCTTCATATTTAGTTGTAGCTCTAGACTTCTTAGTAGGGTGCACAACCTCTCCTTTGCTTTAGCTTGACAACCCAACTTCAACTCTAAATTCTTTAGCTTGAAAACCCAAATTCAACTCCAAGCAAATGATTTTATCTTTGACAATGGAGTTGTGGTTAGCATTGGTGCCAGTGGGATTTAAGACTCATCCAAGCCACCTAACGTCTACATCTAAGCTTTGGTCAGTGCATCTTACATAAACTACAAACATTCGAGGGGAGACAACATCCAAAACCATGATCGGTAGAAATTTCATTTGGAAGTATGTGATGTTGATTTTTGTGTAGCTTGGGAGGTACTCCAAGCCCTAGTGTTTGAGTGTTGGAGGTCAAAGCACCACAAGTAGGCTTGGGGGCTTGGAACCCAAGTATGGGGTTTTCCACCCATTGATGTTTGGGCCAAAACCATGATGAGTTTTCAACATGTGATGGATAAGGATGATAGTGCTCATCAAGATGATTCTAACGCAATGAGAATCATCTGATTCCGAGTTTTCATTGAGGAGAAATTAATTTTTGCAGTTGACAAGTAACTTTTGGTTTTCAAGTCATGTAGGCTTGAAGTAAAATTTGTCCAATAGATGTGTCTCCTCAATAATTCGTGGAGCCTCTCATTTGGATATAAATAGAGGATGATTTGATGTGTTTTATATCATCCATTGTGCACCATCCTCTCAAGGAAAAGGAGCTCTGAAATGGGGATGCAAGAAGAGGCCTAGACAATGTGAAAGAGGTCAATACCTAGCCACAGTAAGAGAGGAACACCACAGGGAGGTCAAGGATTGCTTTTGGGTTGGAACAGGGGTCTGAGTTTGCTATGATAAGGGTTGAGGAGGTTGGCTACTAGGCTAAGTTCCTTGTGGGCAATAAGATTGTTGTTTGGAGTGTGTTTGGGCACCATTTTGAGGATTGTCTCACTGTTGGAGGATTGTTGTATTAGGCCGCAGACCATAGCACACAACTGGGCTTGTTTAAGGGTTTTCAAGGGTTGACATATGCCCTAAATAAGTAATGTGGGTGAGGAGGAGGCTTCTTAAGGTATATCATAGCCATTTAAGGGCCTGTTTTGTCATTGCTCGGAGGATTTAGGGCTGTAGAAAGTGCCCTAACTAGGTGTCATGAACAGCAAGGTGAAAACATTATTACAATCGTCTTTTTGGAGGGATGTTGGTTCAAAGACTTTGATGAGTGCTTGGATCGGTTTGATGGGAAGTTGTAAGAGACCCTAGGAGCTATTTTGAGGAGCCCATGTGGACTGTTGGGAAGCATACCAAGAAACCAAGGTGACAACAACCAAATCAAATGAGAGGCAAGAGGACAATAGCACAAAGAGTTATAGATGTTTCCTTGATGAAAGTTGGATAGATGTCCTAGGTGAGGACATGATTGGTGCCCAGATTTATGTAATAGCTCCTCTATTGCAGAAGCAAAGGGAGGATTGGTGAAGTTTGTTGGCAGCCATGTGTAAGGGTATCCTAGGTGTGGGGATGCCCTAGCTAGGTGTAGATACTACATCATGGACTTGGTCACTCGTGGTCTATTGGAGGGCAGCGTGAGAGTGGACCAAGTGTGGACAAGATTGGGAACTTATGGTCTACTGGAGGAGAGCGTGATAGTGTCCAAGTTAGGGCCCAATGAGCAACACCTTGATGGACAAAGGTAGTTGTGAGAGAGGTAGTTGTTGAGCTTAAGTGTTTATGAACTAGAGGAGTAGTTATGGAGCCCAACACCTCGAGTGCTATATTACCAGCCCTCCTTCTATATTAATGAGTTTAGTTTATGGTCTTTTAACTCTTTATCATTAGCTTTATCAATAATCCTTTCAAAATATAAATCATTATTTGACTTTTTCATTTCTCTATGTAACTTGTCGACTTAAGATCCAAAGCTACCAGGGAAAGGATCCCTATCTCTAGATTGATGGTTGCTAGAATCATTTGGCTAGTTTCCTAATTGGTTACCAAAGGTGGTAGATTATCTCGAGTCCATTTACCCTATGCTTTTATTGCAACAAAATTAGAAAAATAATCTGAAGGCTTAAATTATTGCATTGTACCTGTTGGACACCTAATCCTCTAAGTGTTGGTGTGGATGCTGAATAGACTAAGGAAGTCCAAGAGACCTTGGGTTTTGGAACCTAATGGTCACACCATGTACTATAAATGTGTTAGTGTCGGTCTTGGAGCCCTCCATCAGTGATCAAAGCTCTTTGCATTTGCATAGGTAGGTGTCTCATCAGTGTTAATTTTTGCATCCCGTTAGGCATGCCATAACCCTGATGGAGGAGCTGGTTTATTTATACCCCTCTTGGTTTTGCTGGATCAGGTCATATCAGTCATTAAACTCTTTCAAGCTTGTCTTGTTTTGTCTTAAGGTCAAAGGTCCTAGGTCTAGGGTTTTGGTCATTTATCCCTGCAAGGTCATGTCTTTGAAAGTCCTTGAGTGCCCAGCAAGCCAGAGGGAGGATTGTAAACATGTTTCTTTGATATTTTCATCATGTACACTTCATTTTTAACCTTGGATTTAAAAACTCTGTTTTTAAAGGAAAGGTCATGTTAAATTTTTGTAAAAAGAATGAAATTCCAAAAAGTCTTCAAAAGGGCAGCAGTAACCCAGGTCCCCTTGCCAAAGTCCCTCAGATGATCTACCTGCAAAAAGAATCAAGTCAAAGCACTCAATGAGTCAAATTCAGGATAAAGGAAACCAAAAATCAGTGTTATAAAGTGTCAAAAGAAAAACATTAGAAAGTGGGTTTGTAAATGAAATTTTTTCAAATGAGACTTATAAAAGCCCAAATTCCCTCCTTTCACTCTCATTGTGCATTCTAATGCTTGCAAGAGAGATAGAGAGAGTGATTGAGAGAAAGGAGAAAAATTACAGCGATTTCGGGCAGCTGAGAGGGGCGCGACCCGTCGAGAGAGGTGCGCGACCTGTTGGGTGGTGCGCGACCCGTCCAGAGCCCTTCTGCAGTTCAAAAAATCAACGTGCGCGACCCGTTGGGAGGGGCGCGACCCGTTGAACCGCTTGGCTGCAAACTTCAAGGAAATTTCCCTAATCTTCTTCCAAATCACCGAATTTGCTCGAGGTAGGTGCTCTAAACATGGATTAATTGCTGTTATGAATGGTGGATGTCATGGGCATGCTTTTATGATCAAAATTTTGCAAGTAAAAGGACATTATATGGCTTCAATGTTCATGACCAAATTGTGCTAGGGTTTGTGTTGTTTCAAGTTACTTTTCCCTTGGGTTGGCTTCCCTCCTTTCCCTATCACTCACATTTATATGTTCATCTCTTTTCCCATTTTATCTTACAAATGAAATGCAAATCTTTCCCCATCCCTAGCCATTAAAACTGAAAACCCTACCCCTTTCCCAAAGCATCAAAAAACAAAAATTCAAAACCCTAATTCCCCTCTACCATATGCATGTGCAAAATAACAAAAACTGTTGGTAAACATGTCAGCATGTTTTGTGCATGGTTTCCCTTTTTCCCCTATTAAACATGTATACATATATTCCCATGTTTACTTTCATGCATGTTTTTCCCATATGCAATAATCTTTGCAAATGATTTCCCTATTACAAATATGTGTTCTAATATGCATAATGATTTGCAAAATTTCCCTTGAAATTCCCTGTTATCTTTATATATTCCCATTCCTTGTTAAAAGATCCCTCCCCTAACATTTCCCTCATGTCTTTTTCCCCTTGAAACATCGTAGATTTCAGCACTTTTTGCAGGCAGAGACAACAGTTCAATTTGTCCACTTTGCTCCTAAACCATGTCAGAAACTGAAACCTATGAGCAAAGTGATGACCATTCATCATCTACAGAGGCTGAGGTACAGAGGAGGCCTCGTAAGGGTGGTAAGGGTGGACATCATAAGCGAGAGGAGCCCACCTCTTTGGCAGAATTACAGGCCTGTCCTATGGCAGTCACTTGTTTTCGGTACATGTCTTGTTATGAGTTCTGTGAGAGGATTTCTCGGATTCAGCACCATAGAGAGTTGGCCCGCTTGTTTGTTTTACACCTCCATGATGGACATGTCACTCTGGCAGGGGTGAACTTTACATTGACACCCGAGGTGATCTCACAGGCTACAGGGATACCGAATGTGGGTGAGGTGTGGCCTAAGCGCAAGTTGCTAGATTTTGTTCACTTTGAGCCCTATGTCCGGCCACCATTCGTGAGACATTTGGCGGGTGTTTTTCCATTCAGATTTCTCTGGAGCGAGTATGCTCCCATCATGAGGCTTATTATGCATTATTTTACCTGTGAGGGCAGATTTTCACAGGTGTACTCATATCACATTCGCCTTTTGATGCATTTCACCCGAGTGAGGATGATGAACATCCTGGTCTTCTTGTTTCATAACATTCAGAGGATGGTGCCCATGTTGCAGAAGAAGACCCCGACCCAGCAGTACAGGAGCCTATGTCATTATGGTTTGATTCAACTCATAGTCTCACAAAGAAGACCAATCCACTCTGTATCTTGGCTGAGGCATCCCTCAAAGATCATGGCACTCACTAGCTCAACCACAACACAAATCCCAAAATTTTTTGAGAATTTTGGGTAATTTTGCCAATTTTTGGAAATTTACAGGTTTTGGCTCCTCAACGGGTCTCACCCCCGGTGAGACCCTTTGTCATGGCAGCTCCTTTTTGCAAAAACTTAGAATTTCTAGATTTTTCATGCAAAGTTACATATGCCTATGGATGGATTTGAGTTTTTATGGAGTTTTGGGCCTCCAAAAGGTCAAAATACATGCAAAATTTGACTTTCTGCCCCTTTTTTGGGTTGCAGAAACCAGTCTTGGGAGAATTAATTTTTGATAGGGAAAATGACCTTCAAATCCAAAAATTCTAGTTGGATTGGAAAGTAGATTCACAGAACTTTCCAACGAGCTATCCTGCACCCAATTCTGACACCTGCAAGTGCCTCAAACAGAGCTCCAAAGGGGCGCGCCCCGTTGAGCAGGGGGGCGCGACCCGTTGAGCAGACTTTGCCAGATTTCACTGTACAGCTCGGAAAAGCACAGTTTGACTTGGTTTGACTTTTTGGGGTTGAAGATGATTATCTTTGATGTAATTTTGGTAACTCTAAGACACTTTTACTCTTGTTTAACACTTCTAGAAGATTCATTCATGTCAAGGGTAAATATTTAATGAATGAATTGGTTTCCTAGCTTATAGAGGCAAGTTGTTTTGACTTCCTAGATTTTAGTGCTCAGTTTAGAATTAGTTGAAACAGCTCCTAGAAGGATGATCTTGACCCCTAGAGGTAAGGGAAGAGGTTGGCTTGCCTATATTATGTATTTTCTTAATCATTTTCAAGGGTTGGAAGGTTGGACTCTTGAGGGAGAAGCTATCATTGTATTATTTCACTTGTATCTCTACAATTTTTGGCTAAGGAAGACCAGGGTTTTGCAGTCATCTTTGGGATTCTTGTGGACTCATGTGTTGATGGTGTGTTTCTCAATGTTCTTGTAAGCTTTGTTATGTGATTCATTTCCTTTCTTTACTTTCTGCACATTAAACAAATGAAGTGTTAAAGTAAGAATTCATGCTCGCCATGCTCTGCTTTTAAATTTGTTTAATTTCTATGTTTTTTGTTGTTTAAGGAGAATTCAAAGTATTATTTGCTCTCCTTAGCTCCTCAGCGGTCTTTTCCATCCACTCACCTCAAATCAAAGGCATCAATACGACCTCCTACCTCGCCCCAAAGAACCCCCTGCAGAAACTGTGTCAAATCCCCGCACCCAAAATTGCAATTCCTCAATTTGCCACCAAAAACCCAAAAAACCCCAAATCAACCTTTTTAATCATTTTACTAGCCTAATATCAGTGTTACCTTGTTGGTCATCTCATCCCATTGAAGATCTGCCGAGATTGACCGGAGAGAGCCTTCTCCTGCCCCGTAGGGCTAGCTACGAGGCTAAATGGTTTGATGTAGCCTTGAGGTTTTCCTTTCTCAGCCTGAGGTGAAATTTCAAGCGCTAACAAAATGTATATCATTTTTTAATAATAGTGGTACTCTCTTGTTTATCTTTAATATTCTGTTGCTTCCATGTGTGTGTTTAACATGGTATCAGAGCGGGCGATCTCCTGCCTTGCTCAAGTATGAGCCACTTATTTATTTGAGCTTGTTGTTCTATGGCCTCTCTATACATATCAGTCCTATACCTCTATTCTAGACTTCCATCTCTATAAAATCTCTGTTGTCGAATGAGTTGGTCAAGAGTTAAATGTTATACCATACCCTGAATTTCATGAACCGCCTTAATACGCTTTCCAGAATCTATCTGCATCGATCAGAGCGCAGGTCTCAAATTAGTTTTATATAGAGTAACTCCTCTAACATTTCTATTCCTTGTATATACATTCTTTCTCTGTGCGTTAATTGAAGTTCAAGGTTTATATGTTAAGTTATAGCATTACTCCTGCAGTAAATTTTGGTTGTATTTATATATCCGTTGAGATTATTGTGAGCACTATATCATCTGGTTCATAGCTAGTTCATAGTTGCCCCAATATCAGTTTGGTTTGGAATTGACTTATGGTCTTGTCAAATTTACAGCTCTACCATCGAAGCCTATCTTTCTATTACCTCTAAGGCAGCCTTGAATTTTTCCTCTGTTAATGACAAGCATTCCTTTTGAATACGAAAGCATACCTATGCTGGAAAAGGCATCTTCAAAGTCTTGAATACTTGTCTAGTTCACTATTCTATTCTATTTTGATTCATTCCAATTCCAATTCCAATGGCAGATGTGAATCGCTAGCTGTGCATTATAAGAAAAACTCTAGTACATCATTGTTGTGCGTTTGAAGGTTAGTCCATTCAGATTCGACTGAGAATTTTATTCTCTACACGTTGTATTGAATGTTTGTGTTGATACATTGACCATAGCCCCAACTCAAACATCAAGTCGTTGCATGGAGGTGTTGTGAAAGAAGGGTGTTTGTGTGAACCAATGACAGTCATCCTCAACCTATGCATTGTCAGCTCTGTTGAAGCGAACCACCATTCGTGGCTCTCCAAACCACTTGTATAAATTTTGATTTGGTGTTGTGTGTTAAACTTGACTTGTGGTGTTGTTTGTCAGGCTGATTATATCATTTCTCGCTTCTCTTTGGTATTACCTCATTCAAGCTCTGGTCCCTACCACTTTGATTCACACACTGGTATCGGAGCTCCTCCATACCACGACTCCAATATAAACTGGTGGAAGTGTTAAATTTATAGAGGAACAGAGGAAAACCCGACAATTTTGAGTCAAAAGATGCAGCGAAGCAACAACCGTCTGATCGATAGATTGACAGATCTAACGGTCATCGGTTGGAAAAGGTACACGGAAGATAGCTAGCAAAAAAGGTGGTCTTCACACAGGAAATGGTATTTCGGGGGCATAAACAGTGGTAAGTGGTAATGCCGTGAGTCTGCCTAATTCTACTCACCGTTTGACACATAGCCACTAGGGGAGAGAGAAAAACCACCCATTTTGGACAGGTAATTGTCATGCAAGTTTTCCTTCCAAAATTACTGAAGACCGTTGGATCCTTTGAGTGCAGATCTATGACGGAGGATGGTCGTGCAAGTTTGATTGATCGCCGAAAGGATATCAACCATCAGATTGTGGGGTTGAAATCTATGGTGGAGAACGAACCTGATAAAGTTAAACCTTAGGAACTGTGTGAAAGCCGCGGATTAGTGAAAAGGTGAGTTTACGTGTATTCCACTATTGGTTGATTGACTAGGTTCTTTGGGAATTAAAACACATAGTCCTTGTATGTGGTGCTCCGTGGTCTTCATATATAAAGAATGCCTATATACATTATACCTCTGTGGTCTCTGCTTCAAACTTTTGGTATCCATTGAACGTTGCTCTGTCCATCATGTCTATGAAGGCTAATAATCTAGCTGCCCTAGCAAAGAAGCCAGCTGCAAAGAAGGTTGCTCTAGGTTATATACATTAACATTGTCCAGATATATATGTTGTTGATAAGTTGAACATTGTTGGTATAACACAATTTGTAGAGATAGTATAATGTTGTCCATTGTATTGTTTCAACTGCGTTTCCATCATAATAACGTTGTTTGAGATGATATAACACCTAAAGGCCAGTAGGGTTGACAATTGGATGGCAAATCTTTGAAGTTTCTTAACATTGCCATGAGCATTTTAATGTTGAGCATTTAGCATTGCATTAGGCAATCCCCTTGGTGTTGTATTATTCAAAATTGCGTGGGGATGATTGAAATTCCATGGCATGGAACTACTATATGCTGCTTTGAATGCATTGAAGGATATTGTGCACGGGTGTTATATGGTGTATGGTAGATGAAATATAGAATCTAATCTCATTTCTATTGGGATCTTGCTATTGCTGGAAAAGAAGATCCTATGGACTATAAACTTGTCAAGATGGACATTCTATTAAGGCAACAATATTGGGCTTGCTGCATAGAAATTGAGGTACAAGACACTGTGAAGTGAGAACATGAGTAGACATCAGTGCAAATTAATTCGTGTTGGAAAACTAATTTTCTAAAACCATTATTATTTTTACAAGTGCATTGTTGGTCTGATTGTTTGGAAAATGGATAAAATTGGTGAAGTATTAGAGTTGTTAAATATTGTAATACACTCCATAGTTCATGGTATAATGAAAATCAGCAAGAACACTCTCTGTGATATTAAAACATATCTGCAGTATACACAAGACAAGACAGAATTTTTGGAGCTTGAATCTCAGCTACAGTAAGAAGAATTAAAATAGAGGAGTCATCATTATGAATATGTTTCTATTCAGAAAAATGGAACAAACTCCCATAAGTAGCAAGTTGATTCAGATATAATGCCCAATAAAGCAGCAAGGTTACATGTAGACACGGAAATTCAGTTTGCATTTCCCAAGCCCATCATCAGACCTTGGGAAGAACTTGTCCACAATAAGCATAGAACAGGACTTGGATATGACAAGGAGGTTTCATTTCATATTAAAAATTACTCAAAGCCCATCCAGCTTCAGAGCGTTGGATTTCTTCATGACAATTCACCTTTAGTTGTTCCAGATTTTGCCCCTCTTCCACAGCAACAGATTGTGAAATGAAAACACTGTGACCGAGTTGACCATCTTAAAGACCACTATTTTGATCTTCATCCATGTAAGTGATGTCATAAAACCATTCATTCTTCAAACATATTGTTCAGAAACAAACCTCCTCCAAGAACAATGATGCATCCTGGATGGATCGCTTCTTGGCAATGGACATCAATAGCCAAGAAGATATTTTAGTCATATGTCTGAACTTGTTCTAGAGTATTGAATAGTCTTGCAGTTGAGTTTTCTCCATCATATCACCTTGTATCTGATAGGGGGGGAAATGATGGTCATCTACAAGCTTCAACACCACATCAAGTGAGCCTGAGCCACAACCTGCCATACCAAATTTGGAGTTGTAGCCAAAGACATAGATGCCCCTGAGCATGCCTTTAGTTTGTGACACCTCTTCAAAGAATTGGAGACACTTCCTCTAGCAGAAGACTTCATCTTCTTGCTAGTTTTGGAAGAGTTCCAGGAATTGCATTAAGCATTCCAGAGTTGTTGGTCATCCTTAAACCATCACAGGTTGAGACTTCCCTTTTCAGGTTGAAGTTCTCCCTTTTATGTGGGGTGAGACCTCCCTTTCATGGTTGAAGGTTTCCCTCTTCAAAACATCAGAAGCGCTTCCTCTAGTAGAAGACATGAGCTTCATGCTACACATGGAAGAGTTCTGGGAACTACACTAAGTGTTCCAGTGTTGGTGGTCATCCTTAAACCACCACCTTTTATACCAACATTTCATAGAGCACATTCATCCTAGTGCTGCCATGCATTTTTGCAAGTTTTATACTTCTTGGACATCTAATCCCTAAGGGTTGGTGTGGAAGCCGAATAGACTAAGGAAGTCCAAGAGACCTTGGGATGTCGAGCCCAATGGTGACACCATGTACTATAAATGTATATCATTTGTTAATAATAGAGGTACTCTCCTATTTATCTTTAATATTTTATTGCTGCCATGTGTGTGTTTAACAATACCCAAGGTAGAAACTTGGGCTTGAGAAACTATCATGGTGATCATGGTACCGATAGTAGAAAAAAAGGTAGAGGGTTTGTTGCAATCATGGCAACCATGATACTAGGGGATGGAATGTAGTAGAAGGGGAATATAAAAATATATCTTATAAGGTAGTTAAGGCACTGGAAGAAGGGTCAACACTAGCCATGCACATTTATGTTAATTGGGATATCATAAGAATTTAGGAAGCTTACATATATGAAGTACCTAGAACAATTGCAGGGGATGAGGAAGGAGATGTGACATAGGTACTCTAGGTAAGAAAGATACTAGTTAGAAGTCTCTTTGGGTTCCACTTGTGATTCCTCCTCTTTTTTAGTCTTTTTCAAGTCTATCTCTTGTATCTCCTCTAGCTCGTCTTCACTCTCCCTTCCCTATCATTAGCATCTTTGTCCTTTTTTTCTTTATCCAACATCAACAATAATAGACTTATTATTAATAAGTAGCATTGGATGACTCAAGACAATAGTTAGAGATCATATGTTCATCTAGGGCTTTTCCTTGGGGTTTATGAGCTTATGTATCCTACTTTAAATTATTTTTAAAAGTCCCAACAATATCCTTTCCCATCTCTTCTTTGTGAAGCTTCATCTTGCGAACACAATATTCATCCTAAATTTCCTTTGAAGAATCATGTATCCATTTCTCATCAAGGCCTTATATCGAGGGGATTGAGAGGATATACATTTGTCAAGGGTCCTTTTTATTTTTGTCCCATACCACCCCAACCTTTATAGCCCTATTTGTAGCCAAGATATGCCCTCTTCCATATGTAAACTCTTTATCAGATTGATAAAAAGAGAAGACTGAGCTCTCCCATGAGCTTATATTTGAAGACGAGAATGACAATGAAATGTTCATTTTAACTCTACACCTTAACAAGATTAGAGACCCTTCCACCTCACTGGCTTAAAATATGGACTCAAACCATGGCAGAATGTGACATTTTGAAGCGTGTCACTTTAGTCCCTTTGACAAGGAGTGACATAACACCTTTTGTGAAGATAAAAAAGAGATTGCTGCCTCTTCCCCCTTTGAAAGGGGTGAAATTTTCTAGAAATAGGGGAAATGTCTGAAAATGTCCTTGAAAAAGGTTTCCAAAACATTTAAATATGATTCCATTTTATTGAATCACTACTATAGGAGATTGTTGCCTCTTCACCCTTTAAAAAGGGTTGAACTATCTAGAAGGAGGAAAAATGTCCGAAAGCATCCTCCGAAAAGGTTTCTAAAGAATTTAAAAATGATTCCATTCCATTGAATCACTACTACACGAATGGGTTTTTAAGACATTTATTTAATTTCGTTTTAAAATTTCATTTATGTCAACCATTTTTATTTAATTAAATTTATCATAATGAAATCATATAAAATTTAATTTTAAGTATTACACCGAAAACATTATTTATTTATGAATGAAAAAATGTATACAAATTTTATGTCAAATATCTAAAACAATATCCATAATGTATCAAAAAAATATGTGGTGGGACCAATAAAATTGATGAAGCTATTGGCCATATCTATTATAAACCATTCATTCAAATATATTAACCTTAATATCAATGAAATCTACATGAATCAAGGGCATATGCATCTGCATGGAAGACATAGAGAGGAATTAGAATAAATTCTTTTTGATTTTTTCATATCAACTTTTTAATACATAGAATGGAAATTTATGACCCTTTTTTAAGACATTTTGTCTCCCACGTCATCAAATAAAATTTCAAGGTAGGCAGTGACATTTTTGTTTAAACTCTCGAGGAGATTTCAAGAATGGAAGAACAATGGGTGGTGCAATTTTGTTCAAACCCTTGATGAGCTTTAAAGAATGGAAGAAAAAAACCCTCAAGGAACCTTCAAGAATGGAAAAACCTTCTATAGTAATGAGTTTATTTTATAGTCGTTTAAATCCTTATCATTAGCTTTATCGATAATCCTTTCAAAATCTAAATCATTGTTTGACATTTTCATTTTTCTATGTAACATTTCCACTTATGACTCAAAGTTGTCAGGGAAAGGATCCCTATCTCTAGATTCATAGCTGCTACAATCCTTTGGATAGTTGCCTCATTGGTTACCAAAGGTGGTAGATTATCTTGAATCCATTTACCCTATGATTTTATTGCAACAAAATGTTTGTCATCATTAATCATTCCAATGAGTTTTTGATGACACAATGTGCATGATACTATATTTTTTGTCAAAAAACAATGATTTAAGACCATTGTTGTGGAGTCTTTTTCATTATGTGTCCAAGGCCATAGTGTTTAGAGTCAGTCAATTTGTTAATAAGTAATTAGTGTGTCATCAAGTAATGAGAATATAATTTTCCTATGAGTCAACACATGATTCATCTCTATTAGGTTTATTATCTAACAAATTCCCTTTAGATAAAGTTCCATTAGTGTGTGTAGGAACTATATTATTTAATACATAATCAAGCTTTGTCAATTATATTAATGAGAGAGACCTAGTACTCCTCAACACTCTTGGCACATCTTAACATGTTTTGGCCCACACTAACATTCCTTGGCACCTCGCATGTCTTGGAACATCTTTGTACCTAGAAAATCTTGCCATGACTAGGACACCCAAGCACATGTTGGTAGACCCTAGCATAGCATAGCACTCTCCTAACATGTGTTGACATGCCCTGTAGTCCCTAACATGCCCTGGAACAATTTGGCATGCATTAACATACATTAGCACTTGGCACACATTGGCACTTGGCATATATTGGAACCTATTATTAGTGTGCCTAACATGCCCCTTTTGAAAAATATAAAGTCTTGACTTATTAACCCTCTTATGTGTTCATTTTCTTGCATTTTAGCTTGGTTCTTCCTTATGTTTCCTTAACACTCCTTGACACATATTGGCATACCCTGACACCCTGCACATCCTAGCATGCCTTAGCATATGTCATGTCTTGGCATGACTTGCACTATTTGGCAGATTTTAATACACAATGGAACTCCTTGGCACCTAGTGTTGGTGTGCCTAGCGTGACCCTCTTGGAATAGGTAAATTAATGCCTTATTAACCCTATTATGTGTTCATTTCCTTGTAGTTTAACTTGTTTCTCCTTTTTGTTGCATTAACAATCACTAACATATATTATGACACCCTTACACATCTTGGCATGCCTTAGCACTTGACACATCTTAGCATATTTGACATGCCTTCACTCTATCTGGCACATGTTAGCATTCCGTAGCATGCCTTGGCACTCACACCCTCACAACTAGCCTTACATTTTTTCATGACTTGGGAACCCAATCAAGTCCTTAGCAAATGCAGTTCATGTGACATTGGTATTCTTCAATTGCAATAATTAGGCCAATTGCACCTAATATAACTAGATTATTCCTTGTTTGCCTAAGAATTGCCTATAACGCATCTAAGGGAAGTCATGTTCAAGCTTAACTTGTCCCACTTAAGAACATACCAAGGCAAGGATCACATCAAGCCATGGACATAAAAAAACTAAGCAACATAGTTTACACATACAATATTTAACATGTATATCTGGTTCATATAAAAAATAGAGCATTAACTAAGAGTGTGTAAGAACCATAAGATGCACAAGACACACATGATATAAGCCAATATAAGTTGAGTGCCCCAAAAATTATACACAATAATGCATAATATGTAACTGTATAAAATAGTTTTAGCATGCCCTAGCATAGCATAGCACTCTCCTAGCATGTGTTGGCATGCCCTATAGTCCCTAACATGCCATGGAACACATGCACATGCATTAACATACATTATCTCTTGACACACATTGGCACTTGGCATGTATTAGAACCTACTATTAGTGTGCCTAGCATGCCCCTTTTGAAAAAGATAAAGTCTTGACTTATTAACCCTATTATGTGTTCATTTCCTTGCATTTTAGCTTGGTTCTTCCTTTTTTTTCCTTGGAACTCCTTGAAACATATTGGATACCCTAGTGTTATATTGGAATATGTAATTTGGATATTGGGTCACTTCAATGCCCAAGTGGTAGTGAAGATGTCCAAAATTTATCATCTTAAAACCCTTTTCAACTTTTTATTGATCGATGAAATATATATTTCATTATTCCCTATCACCAACAAATCATCTACATACATTACAAGATACAAAACAATTTTGACAACTTTCTTGTCAAACATAGTTGCATCATCAAGACTAAAGTTTTTGAAATTCAATTTTAGAAGGTTTTCAATTAACTTTTCATACCATGCTTATGGTTCTCATTTTATACCATATAAGGATTTAATGAGTTTTCACACTTTTTATTCTCTTTCCTTCATAACAAAGCCTTTTGGTTGATACATGATGACATTATATTTCAATTCTATGTCTAAGAAAGTACTGTTTGCATCCATTTGATGGGATTCCCATCTATTTTGTGTTTCCAAGGAAAAGAGAGTGTACATGGTGGCTCATTTTGTTGTGGATGAAAAATTCTCTTCATAATCAATGCTTTCTTTCTATGCAAATCAATTTTCAATGAGCCTTACTTTGCACTTTTTAACTGAGTCATCTAATTTGTACTTGTTTTTGTAGACCCACTCATAGCCAGTTGGTTTGGTTTCAAATGGAGGGTCCATCAACTTCCAAGTTCCGTTCTTGATGATATCTAACATCACCTAAAGTGTCATGCTGACCATGATAGGGATATCCTTCTCAATATTCATGTTTATACATGTTATATGTTAGTATTTCTATCTCATGGTTTTGAACCAAAACCTTTACAACGAAATGACATTAGCAACCCCTCTTTTTCACAAATGAGGGTCTCCATTTCATTTTTTGTTCTCCTCTTCTGTCCTCTAGGTCATATGAGGAAGCATAACTACATAAAAAATATTAAAATGTCAATACATATGACCAATGAAAAAATCCTATTAATACCAACAACTAACCAATGCATTTCTAAAATACTTACACCTCATATTGTAAGGAAGCACTACCCCTTGCACTTTGTTTTTTTTTCTGGTGAGTGAAAGAACATCAAGTTTTTGAGTTCATTTTTTCTCCTCTAATAAATTCAGGAACTTTATGTAAAGGATATATATATATATATATATATATATATATATATATATATATATATATATATATATATATATTCATTTTGATCAATATTCATGTTCATTCCATATACTTCAGACCAAACTAAATATTTACTAGAAAATAGGTTCTTGTCTTTAAGGTTTTGCATGAAAAGGCCCACGATAGTTTGCCATTTGCCTTGATTTACCATTTTATATCAATGCCTACAAACAATGTGGGAACACATTAGCAAGAGATACATCCACATTAGAAAAAGAACAATATCTTCATTTTACTATTTTTAAATGTTTGCAAAATTTCTATTGCTTAATTTTTAGTTGAGTGGTGTTTGGGAATATTTCTTATTTATAGTGAAGCGCTTGCTTTAAAGAGAGTTTGCATGCATGTGTTTAAGCCTAAGATCTCTAATATATCCTAGGAAGGGGTACCTTGCTTGAGGGCCTTTTCCTATTTTAACAAACCTTATCCTTGGTTATTTTAGTCACTAGGCATCATACTATTTTAGAGAAAATAAACTTTTATTCCCACACCTTGCATGTGATCCTCTTCTTGGAAACTCCTCATGATGCAATTCAACCTAGCCATATATGCAAGGTTGCTTTTCTTCGTGAATTTGAATTAGACCTACATTCATCCACACATGCTAATTATTACAATGAGAAAGGAAAAGATTGAGAGGTGATGTAATTAAAAGGGATTATTATTGGCAACTTTCGTGTTTCAACCATGAAAACAATGAACAATCTTGGAGAGGGTGTGCTCAAGGATGATCATTCTAGGCAATGTTTGTATTTCATCCATACAAAAAACAATCAATAGATATATATGGTTACTAAAGGAAAACAACAAGTTATTACAAAGGGGGCACCATATTGAACTATTTCCAGTAGGTTGGAACTTCATAATAAGAAAAAAATAGATATCGTGGAGAAGTAGTGCCATAGTGTTGTGTTGACTTGTTGCTCATACATTTAATGCGTTATCATGAGTATTACATGCTAAAATAACACATATTTTAGAATACATGCGCCTCACTAAAGATCCTTTCAACATATTTGTCAATTAAAGGAAAAACATTAGCTACAAAGTGTTTTGAGAAAGTGTGTACTTTCAGCAAACCTAGTTTTGAAAGAGTGAAAATTCACTGGAGAGGAATTGTGACATCCAAAATGATCTAGCACATAGGCCTTTAACCATAATTTGATCCTCTTCTGTTTCTTCGACTACATTCTCTCTCCTCCTATTCTGATCTATAGAGGAGAGGTGTAAGTCGTCATTCTAGAGGGTGGATTTATGTATATAGGTGTCAAGAGTTTCTCATCATCTACCCTCATCCATTTCAGAGTTGATAACACTTCCACTACTGCATGTAAGAGCTTGATAGGGTAGCCCATGGTATAATGTCTCTATGGTTTACTTTCTAACACTTCATTCACATATGAAATGGATTCTAATATGCTTATTTTATAGCTCATCGATTTCACGTGGTTGTTTTGTATATGTTATCATGCTACAAGGATTGTGTTGTCATTACAATGCACTTATTTAAATTTTACTTTCATATAGAGTGTATTACTTTCATATAGGGTGCATATTATTTGCTACTTTTCCATCTAATCACTATAGGAATTTTAATTAAGAAAATCATCACGACCCTCTATAATTTAATTTATATTTTAATCTCTATCCTCTTTAGAGCACTCAAGGGTAGCATTATCTGTTGGATTATTTTAGACTTACACCCAAATTACGCACAAACATCTTAAGGTAATCCTCATGAATAAAAAATTTTAGTAGTAATCCTCATTGAGATAAAGACACTAAATGATTAAACAACCACAAGCATTATATCACTATAGATAAGGGTATTTTAAAACATTTTTTTAAGGCCAAACTAGTATTTTGTCTTAAAATCCTAAATAATTATTTTAATTTAAAAATTAAAACTATTTTAATTGTCTTAAGGTTGAAATTAAGACAATTCGTTCCATTAAGTTATAAATTAAGACAACTCGTTGAAAGAGTAGCAGCAAAATTATGAAAAATAAGAGGGAAGTAAACACAATGAGGTTTGGAGATAGGTAACTGTGACAAATAGGTCAAACAAGGAGTAAGAGGTTGACTGGTTGACTCTTCCGATGAAAGAATTTTTGTATTGTTTTCCCTCTTGAATTATAGGGATAGATCCAACCTCACCTCCTATTGCAGGAGTTTTTATAGGGCTAGCCTTGCCTCCTTTTGCAAGGGTTTTGATAGGGCTAGCCTTGCCTCCATTTGTAGGGGTTTTTAGGCTCTTCGTCATGCATATGGACTCTACCACTACATCTAACAAATTTCGGAGCGTAAGCTTCTAGGGAGCTAGTGCCAGGAACATGGTCATAAACCTGGAGGCATAGGAACTCCAGGAGATGAATGCGATGAATGTGGGGCATCAATTTCCATTATAGCGACTTGCCTCTAGCAGTTTGAGAGCCTACAGCTAGGGCCAAATTTATGTGAGAAAATTGTGAGTGATGTGATAAGATGTTGTGGCCCTCTATTTCCCAAGGCTTAAGCAACTTTGGATGTTAGCGCTAGTGTACATGGACGTGGTTGCTATCGGGGCACTTGTCAAGCATTGTCACAATATTTCAGAGCTCATATCCTTTGATTTGATGAATGTTGATGAGACGATGCTAGAAAATGCAACATGTCTTCGGTTTTTGTCTGTGGCAGGTTCTCGGAACATCAAGTGGAAAATGGATTCACAACTCTGGGTTAGTCTTCCAAAATTGGTTATGGTGGATGTATCACGTAGGGATATAACCCTAGATGTGACTTTCAGGTCGTTACTTTTGGAGAGCTTAAAGGTTCTGTGCGCACTGAATTATGAAGAGCAGTCACTGCACTTGCAATGTTTGTGGTGATTGATGATGAGACTGTAATTGTTGATCCTGCTAGGGTAAAAGTTGTAATGCATTAAGTATTGGGTTCTGTTGGATATTGTAAAGTCGTGTTGAGAGGGGTACAAAAGGAAGGAACAAAGGTACATTTCCCTTTGCATGACTGTCTCAATATTACTTGTTCATAAGCGATCTTGTTAAACCAAAATTCCCAATTTATAGGTTAGGAAGTCTCTTTTTGCATTACAGTACATGGCCCTTTGAATGAATTTCTCAATCTTATTTGTTCATAAGCGATCCTGTGAAACAAACATTCCCAATTTATGGGTCAGTTACTCTTGTTTTGCCTTGCATTCTGCGCAACTTTCTCAATCTACTTTTCCATGGATGATTATGTGAAATGAATCATCACTATTAGCTGCACTTGTTAGTTGTGTACAGTAGGAGAGTTAGTTTGCTTCAACACTCCTCCAATTACATGTTGAAAGGATCAATTAGGCTGTCCACAAGTGAATTTTATGTGTTCTTTTACGGGCCATAGAAAATTTCTTATTCAATGTAGATGTTACTAAAGCGATCAATGCATATGTTGCCAAAGGTGTTGCTATGGAAGGGGGCATTAGCCTTTTCATAGTCTTCTGTTAGGTCCCATAATATATGGGTTATTGAGGAGACTGTGGGGGAATGTCGAACCTGTTTGTAGGAGAAGAGCACAAGGTGTTGACTATATTCTCTTTGTTTATTTTTTAATCTAAAAACTAAAAATTAAAAAGTGAATCTTTATTTTCCCCTTTATCAAGCACCATGCCTTCATTGTGCATGTTGGTGGTGTTGCCTACTCATTGTATGCATTGGAAGTGCAATGTAAATTATAGTTGTCATTATTGATTGGAAAAATTAGGATGTTTGACTAAATACTACTTCATTTTGCTATCATCCAAATAATAACAAGTTTTCTTCCTTCTTTCCAAATAACACATGAAGCTGATGTTTTTTTTCTTTGGCTTAGGGTGTTATTGCAAAGGCAGGTGGAATAAGGAAATTGGTGGATCTTGTATTCAAATGGTCTTCTGGAAGATTAGTGAGCTACAAAATTTTATTTCCAAAACTTGACACGGAAAACTCTGAAACTAACAATGATCTGTATCTTTAAGAGTTCTCTTTTATGATAATAGAGCCATGGTAAGTCATTCTAGCAGATAGATAGGTCTTTCTTTTGTCTCTGCTTCGCACTAAAAGTGTGCCAATAAACCTCTTTTATGGAAGATATATTTTCTCTACTTTTGTTTGAGAAACAAATATTACTTACTTTGTATAAGATTCAAACTCTAAGTAGATTTTGAAGAGAAATGAAAAGTAAGCCAATTTTTTTGAATTCATTTTAGGGAAACTCTTTGTAGAATGTTCCTATCATTACTCCTTTCAGGTTTTGAATCATTAAGGATTGGAGCAAGGAAAAAATAGGAGCATGGAAAAAAAAGGGAAGAAAAACCCAGGTAATGCAAGGAGAGAGTTAGCAGTTAGGGAATTGATTGTACAAGGGTGGGAGCCTAGTCTTGCTGAGACAGCGTAAGGAGGGATAGAACAAAGAAAGTATATATATATATATATATATATATATATATATATATATATATATATATATATATTGCCACAAGTCAGTGTCAGAAACCCATAGAAAATTTATCGCAATAAAATCTCTCTGTTATTGTTGTCTTTGCATGTTGCTGTATGCAAGGATTTTAGAAAAAAGTTTGTAACTAGCTCCTCTACTGTTTCATATCTTGTGCCATTTTCACATTGAATTTCCTTTCTGTGGTACTGGATCCCCTACAGTCGTGTTGTTTGCATAACAAATTTCCTTGATGCTGTATCGAATCACTTGCTATTGCATATCTGTTACTATTTGCATAACCGATTGTGTGGGGTTATTTAACCCTATGCTACACTGTTTTACTATTTTCATATCGGATTGTGTTGGGGTAGATAACTCCTGGCCTCAACCAATATGATGCACTAATAAAATTTCCATGCACAGGTATGTTCAAGGCTTCAAAACATAGAAAGAATCATTTCAAACCACCCACTTCAAAAAGGAAAGAGCTATGCCCACAAAAGCACAGCCCCCATAGGTTACGAGCTCTAAAATTTGAAGTGCATATAATGACAAATGTAACAGCCAATTGAGGACCAAATACTCAATGCTTCGGGACTGAACTTCCCAAGTGGACCTGTCTACTTGTCACACTAGGATACACTTCGTTTTAGGATCATCACTTATACCAGTTGATGTTCTAGCCATGGGATTAATTATCTTAGTTATTTTCTTCGATATGAAATCCCATTGCCATTAAGTGCCTCTCAAACCATAGCCTTGTCTCTAATTTAGGAGAAAGACCATAGACTTTCATATCTATCATCAGAGCTAGTAAAGGCTGATAATGGTAATAGAAATCCAAACATTTCATCGATCTCCTCTGTCCAGAAATTCTAGGATAATTTTGTGGAACATGTTTCTTATGGTACCCTAATGCAAACCAGGGGGTAACATCTTGCTCCTATTGGGCACACACATCCGTCTTGGGATCACTTGAGAATCCCAAACTCTTAAGATAAAGATTCCAAAGTGAAGTCCATAATCCAAAGTAAGCAATTCATCATCTCCAGATTGCAATATCCATTTCTGTTGTGTTTGATATTTTTTGAAAATAGAGACACATTAAAATCCAAATAAAAATATGTTGGGATCCCCATCACCTCTGGACTAAATCACCCATTTTCAACAACTCTCATATTCCCAACAATTTCATCGTATGTAACAACATCTTGAGAATGTCCATTTCTTCCATAGAGAAGAGATATGGAAGCCAATATTTTAGGGTCTCTTTGAGCAATTTCAGTGGACTATTTGATTAAACAGTCTGCTCCTCCCTAAAATTTCCAGTAACCTTTGTTGTTAGATTTCATTCCAAGACAAATGGGATATATGATATGTCGGCATTATGTGATACTGTAAGTTTGTAACTTGTATATTCTTTGAAAAATCCCATGGTCCTATAACTATTTAAGGGATATGATTTTCCTTATGTTCTAGGACTTCTTTCATGTTATAAAGTCATTTCATTTAAAAAGAAAAAAAATGTCTGTTAACTAACTAAAATCAATTTCTAGAGCTAAAATTGCAGTGCCCTTTCATATGTGCAATTGCTTGTACATTTTTATTTGTTTGCATGTGTGGCATCTAATATCACCATAGAGGTTCAAAATATTTCATGCCAACTGAATCCTTGGTTCAGAGATGCCAAGTCTATGTTTTCCATGTTTATTTTGATGCATTAATATATTCACATCCTATTCATTTTCCTTACCGATATATGTACTGCCTGTCATGCAGCTAAAAACTATGTTAAGAAGAAAAAAACTGGAACAAGCACTTGTATAATCAAGAAATATAGCCTTATATGAAAATTCTGATGGTTAAAGAGAGGATGATATTTATTAGGCTCTCAGTCTAATTCATGGTTTGTAAGAGGCTCAATGCATAGAACTTTTGTTTTTTAGCATTTGAATTGTGATGTACAATAACTAATATCTTCAATAGCATGTACTAAGGATTTCATTCCTATTTTACTCTATTGTAGAGGTTATTTGAGCCTAAATTTGCTACCTTCTTCTGATCTATGCCTTTCATTTGTTGGAGATGATGGTGTTGTGGAGAGGTTGGTTGTTTTGAGTCCTGGTAATGAGAACTCAAGTGTCGTTATTGAAGGGATTTCATTAGATACTTCTGGAATATATTTTTTTTTAAGGTTACCTAGTGGCAAGCCCTCATATTTATAGTAGTCAGAGAAGTCTAAGTTGGTTGGAGATGAGTTCCTCTCAAAGGTAGACTACTAACTGTAGTATACGAATATAATTAAATAATATTAGTAATTGAAATAAACTGCCATATAGGTAATTGAAATATGCTTCGAGTGTGATATTGATGATTTCAATGATATGTAGGTATTTGATGTAGCATGTTTTTTTTGGGCCTTGGGTCTTATCACTTGATAAATTATTTATGAATCTTTATATGTATTCTAAATACTTTCAATACACTAGTTTACTTTGGGACAAGTGTTGTTGTCTAAGTTGCATGGTATAGTGAAACATGAATGCATATATATATATATATATATATATATATATATATATATATATATATATATATATATATATATAGTTTAGAGAATGTTGTTGTTTCAGATGTATGCATTCCTGTTTCACTATACCATGCAACTTAGAAAACAACACTTGTCCCAAAGTAAACTAGTGTTGTTCCTAACTCCATCAACCATCAATGCTCCGCTCACATCTAATGGTAAGTATTTGCTGCTCCCAGGTATGGACATACTATCATTCTTATGCTATGAGGAAGGAGAATTAACTACTGAGCAAACAAGGTAAAAATGTGTAACACTACCTCTTTGTGAGAAGGTGTTCTCCACTAAGCCTAGTCTCTCCCTCAACATCTCAATCTTCCCCTTTGAGAGGGGCTTAGTCAAAATGTGTAAAAATTCCAAATTCAAGGGAACATACTCAAGAACCACTGCTCCCTTCTTGAACTTATCTTCCAGGAAATGGTACCAAATGTCAATATGCTTGGAGTGATCGTGAAGTATTAGATTTGTAGAGAGTTGAGCAACTTTGATTGTCATAATACTTAAAACCATCGGCTCCAACACATGAATGCCATTGTTGCTTGCTTCCAATTGATCTAGGATATCATACTTGGGACCCCAAGTTGAAACAAAACCTGGAAGTGCTCTTCCTAGAACTAGCCTCACCTTGCTATTTTGAATCCACAAAGCTATGCAACATCAATTTTCCATCCTCAACATATCTTAACTGATAATGAAATGTGCCCTCCAAATAGTGAATCAAATGCTTCTTAGTAGCTGAGTGAATCTACCTTGAACTATCTCAATGTATTTAGACAAAGCAAAAAGCAAATATGAGGTTCATTATTCATCAAATACTGGAGGTAACCTCTCTTTCTGAGAATCTTCAGCCAATGAATCTAGCATTGCACTTCTATTTGCTTTTGTTAGCCACATGCTTCATATTATGGAACCACCAAGGTTCAACCATTGTTTCCAAAGAAACCTCATGAGTATTTTTTTCTTAGGAGAACACCTTGTGGAAAACCATTCAAGTACTTTTCAATGATCCATTGATGGTAAATTCGGTAAGGAAATGGCCCTAATTAGGGTACCTAACTGCTAGGGTATCAAGATAGTTGAATCTTTAACCTCCCTAACTTTGGGTGAGAGGTCTCACATTTGGCTCATGAAAACTTTTTATATATGGCTTACATATCAGTGACCTAGTTAAAAAAAGAAAAATTTGTTTCTTGAAATAAATGGACATATATTAGACCTTCCAAAAGTAGTATTTGAAAGTTGCTGCCTATCACAGAACCTGTGAGCTATATCAACATCAAAAAATAGACTATTCATGGCTTTGAAAACCAAAAATAGATCATTGTAGAAGTTAGAGTATTTGTTTGTAGAGTATTTTACAGCTAAGGTTCTTGAATGAAATCATTTGTATGCCATTTCTGAGAAATGGAAATGGTCCAAACACTTTGCTCCAATCCCAATGCCTCTTTGAAAGGCCATCAAATACCTTGTTCCTATCCCTATATATGTGAGACAAAGAAGTGTGTGGGAAGGTTGTCATTTAGTGTTGTATATCATCATGGAGTGGCTATAAAGTGAAATTTCTGAGTGTTGATTCCATATATATATTATTTTTTCCTTCTTTTTGAAGGAAAATTTCACGAGGAAACCCACAGGATGCTTCGCAACACTTACGGATGACATCCATAGTAAAAATGTTGACAAACTAGTGCAACTTACCTAGGGGGAGTCGAATTAGGGACTTGCTTGCATAGCCAAATAATCAATAACATTGGCAGCAATTGGTTGAGCTAATCCCTCATGTGTGTGTATTTAATACAAAAAATAGTGCACCACAAATGTAGTGGTGTAAGAATAAACACATTGGGGGGGGGGAGGGGGAGTTTGGCAGCGATGAGTAGAGGACAACATTGTATGGTGGATCATCATGGTTTCTATAAGTTAGCCCTAGTTAGTAACATCAAGCTTTGGGTTAATAATGATTGACTCCTAGCCATCAATGTTGGACCCAAATGGTTGCTTGTTAGGGAGCCAGTGGTTTTCCGCCCCTTTTCTTTAATAGATTTTCTAGCCTAGAAATGAGGTTAGCCTCCCAAGCCATGAGATTGTTGAGATTAGTATGGACATGTTGGAGTGGATGTATGTTGTTCCTTACTCAAGGTACATGGGGTCCCTTCATAGCTTAAGTCACTATGTTTGATATATTTCAAGGATCAAGTTTGAAAATTGATGTGTTTAATTAGTATCCACACCAATTCAATAAGGTTTGGCCAATTAATTTGTTTTTCAATGCAATTGTCATTTATTAATTACTTTCAACTTTGGTTCTAAGAATTGTTGCATATGGTGATGCATATATATTTACCTATGCAATAGTTCATATGTATCCTTATAGGTTCTTTTTATTGAATATTGACATTGCTAGAATGGTTGCCATTGCCACAGTGCCTTGCTCATTAGTGCATGGATGGAATCTCTTAGAATGATTGGAAACATGCCTTGGCTCTCTTCCCACTAGCCAAGGGACACATTACCCAATGGACTGAGGTAATGAGGTTGTTGGTATATGAAAAATGTTATGATGTGATTAACTCATGAATTGATTTTCTAGTTTTAATTTGATATCACCATTATCAAATTATATAAAATAAAAAGAATGTATGCTCATTAGTGCATGAATGGAATGTCTTGGAATGATTGGAAAGATTCCCTTGGCTCTCTTCCCACTCTCCAAGCGACACATTACCCAATGGAATGAGGTAATGAGGTTGCTGGTATATGTAAAATGTTATGATGTGATTAACACATGGATTGATTTGCTAGTTTTAATTTGATATCATAGTTACAAAATGATCTGCCTTCATGCCCTATGCCATGACCAAAACAAGAGGGAAACCCTAATGAGCCAACAATGGAATTGGGAGAGATTTGAGCCTTTCCTTGCTGAACTGTCGACAGGTCTTCTGCATGACCATCCACGTTCCCCATGAGAGCCCCTAAAAATGCCCCCGAAATCTGCAGTTCCTGGCAGAAGACCACTATGTTTGCCTGAAGGCTTTGAACATTAGAGTCGATGCTGACAGGTTCAAAAGTTTGTAATGGGCTGCTAGGGTTTAAGTAGGCCTTGATGAAATTTAGGGCCTCAATTGAGAAACTTGGTGAAAGAGATAGTTGTTCAGTCAAATCCATTGATATTGTTGTCAGGGTCTCAGATGGTGCCTCCTTATGTTTCAAGGGGGAGGCAGACTCATTAGTTCCAGAAAAGTACATGGAAAAGGGAATCCCTTCCATGATATTTTCTAGTGATGCGAATTTTTTTGAGTTTGGTGTCGCTCTAACTCCATTCCAAGCTACTTTGGTGGAGGGTTTGTTTAAATGGAGATATTCTTTGTTGGGTCTTCCAAGTAATTTATCAATTCCTCCTCCATAACTATATCTGTTAGACACTATCGAGCCTTTCAAGGGAGTAAAAAATAAAACCTTCATAGAAAAATACCTTAACCTGTGGACACAACGCAAACCCTAACCCCCATCTAGCTATAATGCACGACATTAACTCCTTGATCCATTAGGGAGGACCACTAACTGGGGCTTCTAGATGCAACTGCCTGAAGAGGTCTGACATCATTCCAACACTTACCTTATTCTCATTGTAGCTGTACTCATGGTGAAGTTTGCTAGAATACCTCGAAATCCATCAGAGAAGACTGCATACCGATTACTTTGTATGCATAAATAGGTCTATTTTCATCATGTGTAATAAAACCCAAACCCTATCTAAAACCTTTTATTTCAACAGTGGTAGAGATGCTAACGAATGAACGCGAGATATTTAAACATTAATTTAAGAAGAAATAATAATTTTTTATTAAAAATATTATTTTTGTCTTAAGTCCTTTTTTTATTAAAATTATTTTATGTTAAACCCTTTTTTCAAAGCCACTTGTGTTTGTTGCTGTTCAAAGCCTTTTTTTCTTAAAATTTTATCATATCCCAACTCTGCTTGCCTTTGGTGTGCTCATGCAAGTTCAAGTCTTATATTTTGTGTGGTGTAGGGCCCTAAGAAATTTTGGGTTCCTCTTCTCTATCCTCTGTGTGGTCTAGGGTATTGAGGCTCTGCGACAAGAGGAAGCTCTGCATCAAGCCACCCCTAAACACTCTATAATGAAAATGCTCGACATCAAGCCACCCTTGAGCACTCTGATGTAGCAACCGAGAGGCACTATGGCAAGAGCACTCTACAATGAAAATGCTCCACATCGAGCCATGCTTGAGCACTCTGATGCAACATCTGAGAGGTGTGGGGAAAGAGGAAGCTCTGCTTTGAGTCACCCCTAAGCACTCTACAACGTAACCATGCCTCAAGTGCTTCTACTACCTGGGTATGTTCAACACCCTCTCTGGATTGGGGGAAGTGGGTAGGAGAGAAAATTCATAGCCCTAGTGCCCATGTGGGAATCCTTTGTTTTTTAACCAAAAAAATCAGGGTATTGATTTTTACAAGTCTTTGGGTTGCAGACATCTACTAAATGTGTATTCCTTGGGCAGTGGAGCTCCAGAGTACCCTTGACAAGTAGTATGATGTATAGAGCAGAAAGAAGCCATGGAAAAATTTGTATCAAGGATCATGGGTTGGTTACGCCTTAGCACACTGGTTGGGATTAACAAGTGAGGCAACCACTACTTCACCAAAACAATGAATGTGGATGGAGCTTGTAAGTAGTATTTTTTTCTCTCTTCGTATTAATTCTTAGCTATAACCATCTTGTTCATAAGAAATTCATTAATATTAGCTTCAAAAACAAAACAATACTGTATGGAAATAATGAGAGACTAAAGTTTGAACACATGCTTTGCAAAATTAATATTTGTTGGATTACTTCAATTAGGAAAACAACTACCACAAGCTAAATATCATTGTTGAATTTTAGCGTTCATGCACCTAAAATAGAGTTTCGTTATATTTCCTTGGGAGCAACTGAGCCTCCCAAAATGGTACCCTCATATTTGCCTATACATGGGAAAATACCACATTTTTTATTTAGATGTCAAAGGTTAAGGCTTTAACTTGATTCCAACCTTGGCATAGGAGTCCCTCTACTGAAATATTTCTTCCATTCCTACTGCTAAAACAAAGGAAAATTATCATCACGCGACCGGTAGCAGAGACAGAGCATGCAAATGGGCTGTTGGTGGATAATTCTTCCGAGATTCACATGGAAAATCATTGGTTAGGGTTGACACTTTTTGTTCTACAAAGAATCCTTTCAACCCTACAAATCATCATGCTAAGATTAAGTGAAAGGCCAAAACTGGTAAGGATTCCAAGAAGCCCAAGCAGTCAATCTCTCCAGGCAAAAAGCTCACAAAATTTCTAAGTTCTCTCTTTATGGCTGGTGGTACCAAGAAGGAAAAGTGTTCATCACCTCCTTCTGTAAGCGACTCCAATTCATATGATTCTTCTACAATAAAACCCTCCTTTGTTTATTCATATTATTCTTTAGTCCAATCCAAGCCATGTTTGAGTAAAACATCCAAAGGGTACTCGAACAAAAGGAGTGGGATGGGTCAAAAGTCCGTCACATTCTACCAGACAAGTGCAAATGTGGATTGGGACTTTCACCCATATGGGGAGAAGTGTCTCCATAGAACGAAAGGGTTTGATAAGATGGAGAAGATGTAATTAAGCCATTATTCATGTGTCATAATTACTGTGAAGGAAAATTTTAGAATATGTAAGAAGACACAAGAAATGACAAAAAATCCATGACATGGGATATGTTGTTAAGGGACAATAGTGATATCAAGAATGAAAGATCAATAATGATGTACTCACCAGATAGTAAAGTTCCCATGGCCTTGATGGCACAATGAATCATGAGACAAAAACAAACAAGACAAGATGGTGAAACCGTGAGGTCACATCGTTGATTTTCATTATGCATTAATATTCCCTATGAGAAAAATCCTTTTATCAGTGCTCTAGGATTAACAATCACATTAAAGAGAGTCTTTTTGTAGCTTATCTCTTGCTCAAGGGTTCTCGGATGATCATGTAATGGTGGATAGAGAAATACACTATCGAGATAAAGGTTAGAGGGTGGGAGGATATGCAATTAGTTAAGTTTGGAACTCGACCCTAATATATATGGATTTGCAATGTGCCACCAACATTTGTAGCAGTATCATGAATATGAAACATTTTACAAGGAATAATAACAAGAGAGATCAAAACGATGACAGTGCTTCCTAGAAACTTATGTGAATTCTTCCCAAATATCTACCTCAGATTCACAATCAAGTGAAAGTTGCAATAATTTGTTTAATCAATTTCTGATACAAGTCCTAATGCTACTACTAGCATGGAGAGAAGTTCTCCTGACAAGCTATCCAAAATAGATGATCTGAAGTAGGATATGGAAAACCATAAGACTAAAACATGGTCACAAATAAGACCATCTCTAGATGCCATAGAATAGAATTTGAGTTTCCATGTTAGGAAGAGGAGAATTGCTTAAGTCATTAACAAGGAATCCAACGGTGGAAGCAAAAGTATTTCTTTCTGGCAGCCCAGGCTATTAAAATATGGCAATCTTGTCTCTTTAGAGGATTTGTAGGGAGAATTCTATGAGGTGGAGTGATCCAATCTAGGATGCATCCACAAATGATGGCATAGTGTTTGGTTATACTGCAAATTCTGCTTAGAGCTCATATGCAGATTCATGTGTTTGGAAAGAAGAATTAGAGAGCCTTGTTTGTGGAGGTGTCCCCATGGCTCTTAGAAAAGAGCCTTGACAAGATTTTGTTGGAACTCGAACACAAAGGATAGAGAAATGTTATAAGAAGTTACTTATTCTAGGAGGTGATCAAGGGTTTCAGAGAACAAAAGCTGGTGGTATTCTAAGTAGTACCACCATGAATGTTATTTTTGAAACATGTGTTGCTAAGAAATGGAAAAGCTATATTGAGAAGGATTTTCCTCGAACCTTTCTAGGTCATCTGGCACTAGGCGAAGATGGTCAAAATGCTTTGATATGTCTGTTGACTGAATATGTAGGCCATAATCTACCAATAATATGGTGGAAGCTTAGGTGGACCAGCTTGTTATTTTCAAAGGAATAACAAATAATTATGTGATAAAAGTTGTAAGGACAAATATATGTTTATGTTTTGCGATATATATCAAGAGGACCCAAGCAAGGCTTCTACAATTGCAGTCGACTTGAACTATATTATATTGGATGGAGAAATAGAATTCTTGATTAATGATGTGAGGTTGGAAATGGTTTCATTGATATCATAAAGTTACATAATGGAACTCTATGGCATTTTCTAATAAGGAAAAAATATTGAAATCTAAACCATAAACTTGATAGTGGCATATAGTATGATGAATATGATTGTGAGTTTGTTTGTTAGGGTCCCACCCTAACCCCCTTATTTATGTAGTAGGATCAAGTCATAGTTATAGTTAAGTAAAGAGTCAATAAATCCCATATTAATAATCGTAAGTGGTTAACCCACAATTAATGACAGGACCACAATTAGTTGCAAATGGGCCATGGTATTAGATAGAGAGTATTAATAAGAACCATGGTATTGATCCATGGTATTGCATGTATGAGTCATATATAAAGGATAGAGACTCCCTGCGAGGAGCATCGTGTCTTATTTTGTAATCGAGCTCTGCTCTATTGGAGGTTGCCCCCTCGAAGAGGCAAGTGAACATTGCTTTCTAAATAATAAAATACTTGCTCTTGTTTCTCACTATTCTATGTTCTAGGTATATTTCTTCGCATATTTGGTATTTTGGCAATTGTCTTGCAGGTAAAGAGCATAACAAGTGGTATCAGAGCACTTTCCAGGGCAGGTGGGATGTCCATTTCTTAGCAAATTTTTTTTTTGGCTTGAGATCTGTCGTTGAGCGCATAAACCTGTGGATTTGGGGAGGCATGCACATAGGAAATACAAGAGGTGGTCACGCTTGTTAGACTCCCTTGTAACCCCTGTGGGTACCCCTTCGAGTAGTAGCACATTAGACAAAACCGCGCATGGACTGTCTTCCAAGTACCCTCTGGGTATATCGGAAGCCCCCTAGCTCCTTTGAAACCTCGCCATAGATAAACCGTCGGTTGTCTTGCTGCTACAGTACATTGAGAACAACACTCGGAGAGATTACTCACCCGTAGGATAGGGTAGTTGGGTTGTACAGCTAAGAGTACGATTGATCCTCCTTAGTTAGAGCCCTGAAACATTGGGCCAAGTACTACTGTCAGACCCTTATGTATATTGCGATCTATAGCACCTGACACTCCTCGAGGCCATAGTTCCCTTTTCTATCTTGGGATCACGCATAATCTCTGTCAGATTAGATATCGCAAGGGGGTTTGCAGCAGGAGCAAACATCAGTCCCGCAGTTGCGAGTTAGCAGACCAGCCTTTCCAATCTATTAGATCCATCAGATCCGCAGTAGCAATCTGTCCGCCAATCAGAGCTATCCGATCAGCCATTTAGATCTCTCAGATCCAACACATCTGAGTAGTTGTGTGGGGTTCCTATACCGGGGCGTGATTTTCATAGGTATTTTGGCAGCATTGACATTTTGAGGATTCAGCTACTGCAGTATTCCTAAGAAAGGAGTAAAACTCCGTTAGGAATTTTCAGAAAAAGAAAATGAAAAAGAAAAAAAAAGGTCTGAGACCTCCCGGGGTGCTTATTGGTGATCTAGCCCATAAGAATCAAGACGACGAGCTGAGCAAGGTGGTACCATTCAATTGTTAGTGAAAAAAATTCGGGTGGTCCCAAATTTCAAGCATATCAGATTAGTGCATGGTAGCAAATAGAGCTCAAGCTATGGCCAATGAGAAGATCGACAAACTTGAACAATCCTTGCAAGCCATCCAAGCTCAGCTTGACAAACTAACTAATGCACTCTCTAAGGGCAAGGAGGAAGCCTGCGAGGAGGCGTATATTGGCAATGGACACAGTGAGGGTGAGTTTAGCCACTCTCTTCAGCTCTGGGGCACCCACCAACAATCCCGTCCATGGCCTCGCAAGCTGGATATGCATAAATTTGATGGTTCTCACCTGGCCACGTGGGTAGCACAAATGGAGCAGTATTTCAATCTTAATAACATCTTCAATAATGAGACTAAGCTTATGGTGGGGAGCATGTACTTGGACAATGAAAGATGGCAATGGTGGGAATGGCATCAACGTTGCAATGGAAGTTTTTTGACTTGGGCCACCTTCAAGAAAGCACTTACTGAGCACTTTGATGAGGAATCTGCTTTTTTGGGTCATCTCACTAAGCTCTGACAGACTGACATAGTGGATGAATATGTTACAACCTTTTAAGCCTTAGCTTTCCGCACTAGGGATCTCTAGATGCATTCTACACGGAATGTTTTATCAGCGGTCTTAAAGAGGCCATACAAGCCCACGTCCGACTGCACCACCCTCCCACATGGTCGGAGGCTTGCAAGGTAGCTCGTAACATGGAACATGCGTTAGCAGCCCAGTCCATTTGCCCAAATTTCACTGCCAAGGGTCGGCCCCCACAGGCTCATAGCATGACACAAACACTTAAGGTTCAAAAGGTGTCACCTGTAGAAATGGCCAAAAGGAGAAAGCAGGGATTATGTTACTACTGTGATGAAAAATACTCCCCGGGCCTTAAATGCAAGGAGCCAAAATTTTATCAAATTGATGCCACTGATTACAGCTCATCGAAGGAAGCCCCACCACATGAGGAACTGAAGGAGTTAGAAGAGGACAACTAGAAGGACAATGTCCCTGATGAACCAGTTATTTTCCTGCAGGCTTTGGCAGGGATTTCTTCACCTCAAAATCTCAAAATCAAAGGTTTTATTAAGAATCACCCAGTGGTAGTCTTGATTGATAGTGGAAGTACACATAATTTCATCCATCAAAAAGTCGCGGAAGCAGTGCATTGTTTTGTACGAGTAGTTTCTAACTTCCAAGTCCAAATTGCGGATGGGGGAACAATGAAATGTGAAGGCTGCTGTGAAAATGTCAAACTTCAAATGGGGGATTATCAATTGAAGACCCACATTTTTTCCATACACATGGGAAGGTGCAACATTGTCCTCGGTGCTGAATGGCTTCGCACTCTTGGGCTAATCACAATGGATTTCCAGGAGTTATATATGAGATTTAAGCAAAACAGTTCCACACATACCCTCCATGGACTCCAGGTGGGAGCTCCCTCTATCATCAGCTCACATACGATGGAAAAATTGCTAAAAAAGGGCCATCATGGATTTATAGCTCAATTTAATTCCATCCAGGCTATCGAACCCAATTCTCTGTTGATTCATCCTGAGATGCAATAGATTTTAAATAACCATCTGCCAGTATTTGACAAGCCTCATGAGCTTCCACCCTCGAGAGGGGAACATGATAATAGCGTCACCTTGGTTCCAGGGGCCCAACCACCAAATATGCACCCATATAGATATCTGTTCACCCAAAAGAATGAAATACAAAAAATAATCAAGGAACTTTTGGAAGCAGGTGTCATTCATCCCAGCATTAGTCCTTATTCATCACTGGTGGTCATGGTGCTCAAGAAAGATGGGGAATGGTGGATGTGTCTAAACTTCAGGGCCCTCAATAAGTTGACAATCAAAGATAAATTTCCCCTCCCGGTTGTTTATGATTTGCTGGATGAACTCAATGGGGCTCAATTCTTCACTAAGTTGGATCTTCGCTCAGGCTACCACCAAATTCGCATGAAGGAAGTCAACATTCCAAAGACTACTTTCAGAACTAATGAAGGCCATTGTGAGTTCCTGGTCATGCCATTCGGTCTTTATAATGCTCCATCTACTTTTCAGAGCCTTATGAACCACCTTCTCAAACCATATCTCACGAAATTTTTCCTTGTCTTCTTTGATGACATCCTCATCTATAGTTGCACTTGGGCTGCACATCTTTAGCATGTAGATATGCTCTTGCAACTACCCTGCAAGCATAAATTATTTGTTAAGATGTCCAAATGTTCTTTTGGCATGGAAGAAGTTGAGTATTTGGGCCACATTGTGGGGCGTGAAGGTGTCAAGGTGGACCCCAAAAATATCCAGGCAATGCAGGATTGGCCTCAACCTAAGACCTTGAAGAGCCTGAGAGGATTTTTGGGTCTCACAGGCTATTATCGCAAATTTGTCTGCAATTATGGTCGCATTGCGAAGCCCCTCACTCAACTCCTCAAGAAAAATTCATTCTTCTGGAATGATGACGCACAACAGGCATTTACAGCTCTCAAAAATGCCATGTGTTCCACTCCAGTCTTAGCACTACCTGATTTCACCAAATCTTTTGTCATTGAATGTGATGCTTTGGGTACGGGTATTGGGGCGGTCTTAATGCAGGAAGGTCGACCCTTGGCCTTCACAAGCCAACAACTAAGTGGGAAGAATCTGGGACAATCTACCTATGAGAAGGAAATGATGGCCATCTTACATGCAGTAGATACCTGGCGACCTTACTTACTGGGGCAACATTTCCAAATCCACACAGACCATCACAGTCTTAAATATTTTTTGGAGCAACGCATATCCTCCCCACAACAAAATAAATGGCTCACCAAAATGCTGGGATATGATTATGAGATCATTTACAAGAAACGTCGCGAAAATAGTGTAGCAGATGCATTATCTTGCCAATTTGAGGAGGAAAGTACCCTGCTCGCAATTTCCCTTCCCATTCCAGAATGGATTGAAGAGGTTCACAGGGACTAGTTTTCACATGCCTGGCTCTCCCAACTCATTACTCAATTACAGGTGGATCCAAGTTCCACCAAGGGCTACTCGTGGCAGGATGAGATTCTTTGCTACAAGGACAGAGTCGTAATATCACCAACATCCACCCTCAAAAGCCACATTTTGGCAGAATTGCACTCATCCACCATTGCAGGACATTCAGGCTTTCAGAAGACATATGCTCACACTAGAAGATCATTTTTTTGGATAGGCATGAAAAAGGACATCCTTACTTTTGTAGCGGTATGCGATGTCTGTCAACGCCAGAAAGGGGAGACAGTGAAAGCACCAGGCACATTACAACCGTTGCCCATACCGACATCTATATGGATGGAGGTTTCTATGGATTTCATTACAAGTCTTCCAAAGTCGGGAAACAAGTAAGTCATCATGATGGTTGTGGACTGACTTTCTAAGTATGCTCATTTCTGCGCCCTACCCCACCCATTTACACCGACTTTGGTCTCTCATTCTTTCATGGATCAGATATTCAAATTGCATGGCATGCCCACTTCTATTGTGTCTCATCGTGACCCGATCTTCACTAGTAAGTTTTGGCAGGAACGCTTCAGGCTACAAGGCACCCAACTAAAACTCAGTACTTCCTATCATCCAAAAACGGATGGTCAAACTGAAACCATCAACAAATGTCTGGAAACCTACCTTAGGTGTTTCACTTCAGAAAAGCAACATCTATGGGTATAGTGGTTGCCTCTAGCTGAATGGTGGTATAACACCAACTATCATGCCACCGCCAAAGTGACTCCCTATGAAGCAGTTTATGGTCAACTCCCTCCTTCCCCTACTTCTTATATCAAGGGTGCTCAAAGGTACAAGCAGTGGATCAACTCCTACAAAACCAAACAACCATGCTCACCCATCTTAGAGAGAATCATCAACAAGATCAAAACCACATGAAGCAACAGGTAGATCAACATCGCTCAGAGCGCCAATTTCAAGAAGGGGATCAGGTATTTTTGAGGGTGTAACCATATAAGAAAACTTCACTCAAAGATGAGGGTTGTCATAAAATATCTCCAAAATTCTACGGACCATATCAAGTACTTCAGTGCATTGGAGAAGTGGCCTACAAGCTAGCTTTGCCACCCACTACAAAAATCCATCTAGTTTTCCATGTCTCATGCCTCAAGAAAGTGATTGGGAACAATTGCAGAATTCAAACTAGTCTACCTAAATTGGAAGAACAAGGGTCAATCTGGCTCCAACCTGAACAGGTCCTAGACACACGAGAATGGCACCTGCATGGCCGCATGATCAGGGAAGTCCTCGTCAAGTGGAAAGACACCTCTCCGGAAGATGCAACCTGGGAAGCAGCCACTATTCTTTAGCAGTTTCCACAGCCTCAGCCTTGAGGACAAGGCTATTCTTAAGGGGGAGGGCATGTTAGGGTGCCACCCTAACCCCCTTATTTATGTAGTAGGATCGAGTCATAGTTATAGTTAAGTAAAGAGTCAATAAAGCCCATATTAATAATTGTAAGTGGTTAAGCCGCAATTAATGACGGGACCACAGTTAGTTGCAAATGGGCCATGGCATTAGATACATGGTATTAATAAGAACCATGGTATTGATCCATGGTATTGCATGTATGAGTCATATATAAAGAATAGAGACTCCCTCTGAGGAGCATCGTGTCTTATTTTGTAATCGAGCTCTACTCTATTGGAGGTTGCCCCCTCGAAGAGGCAAGTGAACATTGCTTTCTGAATAATAAAATAATTGCTCTTGTTTCTCACTATTCTATGTTCTGGGTATATTTCTTTGCATATTTGGTATTCTGGCAATCGTCTTGCAGGTTAAGAGCATAACATTGTTTTTCCACAATGCATGAGAACCTGAATGATTTTAATTTCATTTAAATGTCTCAGTACTAAATTGTTTCTCATATTCTCAAAAGGAGAAATTGTTTTGTGATTTACCATAATCTGTTCTAACATTGAGTTGATGAGGCAAGTTATTAATCACAGAGCATTGGTAAGAGGATTTTCTCATAGGGAATATTAATGCATCATGAAAATCAACCATGTGAACTCACAATTTCAATGTTTTATCCAGTTTGTTGTTGTCTCATGATTCATTGGTGCCATCAAGGCCTTGGGATCTTCACTATCTGGTGAATACACCATTATTGATCTTTCACTCTTGATACCACTATCATTCCTTAGCAACACATCCTATGTCATGCATTTTTTGTCATTTGATGCATTTTTTGTCACAACAAATAGGCATGGTCCCCTATTCAAACCCAATATCTCTACATAATTTCTTCAATCAAATGACTTCCTTGGTTTTTTAAGAAACTGTAATGTTCTTTGCCTCAATACTTGATTGGAAAGCCACTCATTTCGTCTTACTCCAACTCAAAACTCCTTCAAAGCAAGATAAATAGATAAGCACAGGCAGAGTTCCATTGTGCATATCATCTTCCCAATCAACATCAACAAACCCATGCAACTGAAGGTTTTTACCTCCATCTTCCTCATAGAAAATAACATAGTCATTAGTGCCCCATATGTACCTATAGATCCCCTTGACACTTGTCCAGTGATATGTTTGAGGGAAAGATATTTTCTGAGCTGATGGATGTGAGGCCATGTGGATTCCATTTTCCTTTACCTCAAAAGATGCTAGTTTTAATTCTCGCAATTTTTTTTTTGCTTACATAATAGCTATTTTCTATAGCTTGGAATGGCTATAAAGTTCCTGAGTTGATCACCTGAGGAGAGATGAGAAAGATGACAGTTATTTCTAGAAACTTATGTGAATTCTTCCCAAATATCTACCTCAGATTCACTATCAAGTGAAAGTTGCAATCATTTGTTTAATCATTTTATGATACAAGTCCTAATGCTACTACTAACATGGAGAGAAGTTCTCCTGACAAGCTATCCAAAATACATGATGTGAAGTAGGATATGGAAAACCATAAAACTAAAACATGGTCACAAATAAGACCATCTCTAGATGCCATAGAATAGAATCTGAGTTTCCACGTTAGGAAGAGGAAAATTTCTTAAGTCATTAACAAGGAACCCAACAGTGGAAGAAAACATCTTTCTTTGTGGGAGACCAGGTTATTAAAATATGGCAATATTGTCTCTTTAGAGGATTCATAAGAAGAGTTCTATGATGTAGAGTGATCCAATCTAGGATGCATCAAAAAATGATAGCATAGTGGGTGATTTTGCTGCAAATTCTGCTTTCGGGTTATATGCAGAGTCATAAGTTTGGAAAGAAGAATTAGAGAGCCTTGTTTGTGGAGGTGTCTCCATGGATCTTAGAAAAGAGCCTTCGCAAGATTTTGTTGGAACTTGAACACAAAGGATAGAGGAATGTTATAAAAAATTACTTATTCTAGGAGGTGATCAAGGGTTTGAGAGAACAAAAGCTAGTGGTATTCTAAGAAGTACCAGCATGAATTCTATTTCTGAAAAATGTGTTGCTATGAAATGGAAAAGCTAGTTTGAGAATGATTTTCCTCGAAACTTTCCAGGTCATCTGACACTGGATGAAGATTGTAAAAATACTTTGAGATGATTGTTGAGTGAATATGCAGGCCATAATCTACCAATAAGATGGTGGAAGCTCAGGTGGACCAACTTGTTATTTTCAAATGAATAACAGATGAAGATGTGACAAAAGTTGTGAGAAGAAATACATGTTTACATTTAGGGATAAATATTAAGAAAACCCAAGGAAGGTTTCTACAATTGAATTTGAGTTGAACTATATTATATTGTATGGAGAAATAGGATTCTTGATTAATGATGTGGGGTTGGCAATGGTTTTCATGGATATCATAAAATTACATGATGGAACTTTGGCATTTTCTAATAAGATGAAAATATTGAAATATCAACATAGATAACAACCACAAACCAAAGAGGGCACACATTGCATGACACCAAAACCACTTAGTGATGTTAATGACAAAGTGAAGGAGGATGCTATAACATTGGGGACCTGCACTCTAAAGGAATGCAATCCCAACATGGGAATGTGCCACTTTGGTAATGAGACTTGAAACTATTACAAATCCCATCTATATATTCATTATTATTATTTTTTAAAAGGAAAATCTCATGGGAAATCCAAGGGATGCTTCCCCACATTTGTGGATGATATCCCTTGTAAACCTGTTGACATAGACTTGTTTTTTTAGCCTAGGAGGATTTGGTTTGGAGCTTTAGAAGCAAATGAGCAACTTTTGGAATAACCCATTTTAGGAATTTTGAGCATTTTCATGGGAGCAGAGGCATAGTGCTTTCTCTTTCTTTGTATTTATAGAATCATGTGATTGCTTGTGGTCTGGATTCAATAGGCATGTGTGTTTGGGCCATGCTCTTGATTTAGGACCTCGTGATACATTTTTCTATTTTGTATGCTCCTATCCTTACCTTTGAGCAAGAATAGTTGTGGAATTGGATGGACTCTTCTTTTCTGACAAATTAATGCATCTTTAAGGGGACATGACCATGTTTGAGTGTGAAGGAGACAAGTGTGGACGTGGGGTTTTATATATGGACTTTATATATTGTACAGATGTAGCAATGGTATCCTTTTTTCTATATTTTCTCTTTTTGCTTTGACAAATAGTGTGGGTGTTGCCCAAGATGCTTATTGCATGATAATCCTTTGCAAGGTCACTATTGGGGACAATGATATGTTGGTTAAGGATATTATGAGATATGATTTATGTGCTTCCTTTAATTCAAAACTACCAATTCAAAACTACCAATTCAAAACTACCAATCCAAAACATCCAAAACCGCCAATCCCAGTGAACATCCAAAATCGCCAATATCAACATCCTTGTTATTCTCTCCGGTTTGAGCTATGACACCGATTTGAGTTTCTTGAGGTCGAATCCAGTGTCCGCATTGCCCTTCAAGAACAAGATAGTCCCCATTTACACTTTACACTTTTCATTCGATTGATTTTCTGGGACATTGTCGGTCTTCTCCGATTTTACTACATACACAAGATAGCTCGGGTTATTCTTAAAGAAACTCGTAAACAATGGTGAAGTAGTGGCAATAAATTGGAAGTAGAGACATCTACGCTGATGTAAGGATTCCAGTCACTTGGATGAAAATTGGGGTGAAAATGACTCGTAGATTTTTCCCTTTGAATGTTGTGGATTGGCCTCGTATTTGTATAGTCCCTTCAAGCCCTTGCTACCACCACAGGTATGCCCATGCCCAAAAGCTTTCGATGTGTATATTTTTTTCACTAAACTATGATTATTTTTAAAACTTTATACTAGAGATCATGAGTTCGAAACTTTTAAATCTATAATGTACTAAATCACACATTATTTGGAAATTCTTTATAGCGATCTGGGTTCAATATTCGAAGTTCAGTCTATTACGGTTATCTTTACTGTGAAAACTTTAATTGATCTGATCTTTACATTAATACAACTCATGGTCTGTGAAAACTTTAATTGATCTGATCTTTACATTAATACAACTCATGGCCTCTGAAAATGGCAATGCCTATTTCCAAATCTATAGATCCATTAATACACTCCCTATGGACCTCAGGGCACAGACACTCTGACATCTATTTAATTTTCAGGCAAACACTTTCTGGTTAATAGTGATGGAAATATGCATGATGTGATCATCCCTCTCGTTGTTTGTATTGATGCCCATTGAAACAAGTGCCATGTGTATCATGGCATGTCATGTATCATATGCTATCCATTCCCCATACCATTTGATATTAATTGCCACCAAATTTTGAATTGTATAATGGCACTCCAAATTGGAATGCTGAATCTCAGAACCTGCGCTACCATATTTTGTTGAACTTGAAAGAAGATTTGGCTGGTTATAGTTTCTTTGCTCAGCATGAGCTTCCAGATGAGTTTGGTGCTTATTGCGATTGCGGTGGTTCTGGCTATCCTTGCCTCTACTGGTGAGAAAATTCATTTTAGCATTTGTTTTGTAAGGGCTTTAGCTTTAATTTCTTTGATTATCATTATCTCTATAGTCGTGGACTAGACAAGAAAATGAATTTTATCGTTTGGCTCATCAAGTGTTTAAGCTTTAATTTCTTCAATTATTGTTGCCTCTACAGCTGAGAACTAGACAAGAAAATGCATTTATCATTTGGTTTGTCAGGGGTTTTAGCTTTAATTTCTTCGACTATAGTGCCTCCACAGATGAGAACCAAACAAGAAGATGCATTTTACAGTTTGGTTCATTGGGGGTTTTAACTTTAATATCCCTGATTATCATTGCTACTGCAGCTGATAAAATGCATTTTCTTGTCTTGTTTGTCTGGGTTTTTTGCTACAATTTCTTCGACTACCATTGCCTCTGCAGTGGTTTTAGCTTTAATTTCTCTGATTATCGTTGCTTCTACAACTGAGAAAATGTATTTCTTGTCTGGTTCATCAAAAAAAAATTGAGCTTTGATTTGTGTGATTGACCGAGTAAATTTCATTTTTTGTTTTGTTTTGGTTTGCAGGGGCTGGCACTGTGGGTATGACCTATGGTCGCAAAGCAAACAATCTTCCCCTTGCTTCCAAGGTAGTGCAGCTGATCAACAGCCAAGGCATCAACAAGTTGAAGCTCTACGACGCAGACCCTGGAACTCTACATGCATTCAGTCCTACCAAATTATATAAAAAAAGTAAATATTAAACAAAAATAAATATTTTTTTCTATTTATTAATTTATCTATTAAAAACATTAAAACTTCATTTTATACTAGAAAGTTACTTATAAAGTAAAAAATATAATTTTTGGAAAATTTAAAACTATTATTTTATATATTAATGGTTTCCTAAAATCTCAAGATATTCAATTTACATTAAAAAAATTGGGTATGAGTTAAAAAAAATATGTGGTTTCAAGAAAAACAAAGTTCAATTTTTACTTCTAATTACTTAAAATTATTACTCATAAACAAAAATTCACAAAATTTATTTTATATTATAAATATTTTAAAATTATTATTTATAAACAAAAACTCAAAATTTTTATTTTATACTATAAGTTTCTTAAAATTATTGTTCATAAATAAATACTCACCAATTTTATTTTATTTTATATTAAAAGTAGTTCCTAAAATCATTGTTTCATTAAACAAAAAAAATCATAAATATTCTTTCATATTAATTAATTTGTTATATATAATATATTTTTATTCAAGTTTAAAATTTTATCACTTTATTTTTTATTTTATTTTTCTTGTTTATATAATTAAAAGTTATTTTTTTTTTTTAATTTATGAAAGATAAATATCCATATTGAACTTTATTTTAATTTTAAAAAGCCATTTCATGTATAGAAAATCACAAAACTTATTTTATATTAAAAAAATAAGTTATAAATAAGATAATCTTGTTAAGTTGTTAAAATTTTATTTATTTTGTTTATATAATTAATATTTAGTTTTCTTGAATTTGGAAAAATAACCATTTAAAATAAAGTTTATTTTATCTCCCAAAAAAACATTAATCAAAATAAATACTTTTATTTATTTATTAATTTATTTTACAAAACTTTACAAACCCCATTGCACATCAAAACTACATGTAAATAACAAAACCTGAAATAGAAAGTTCAAACTTATCATTGTTTCATAGTTTTTCCACAAACCTTATTTTATATTAAAAAGTTAAGTGCGAATAAAAAGTTAAATGTGAATAAGTAATGCACGGTTTCAAATTATTATTTGTTAAGAATGTTTCAATTTATTAGTAGTTAAAATTTTAGTATTTAAATGTTTTAGTTTTTACATTTTAAGTTCGTTAAAAAAATTAAAATTAAAATATTACTTTATTTTAAAAAAATAACTAAAATATTAATATATTTATTTAGTTATTAATTTATTTAATAAGTAAAAACTTTATTTTAATTTATATATATATATATATATTAAATAAAAAATTAATATTTGAAGTTCAAACTTTTGATTCATATAAATTTCAAAAATCATTTGTGCTCACGAGGCTTGATTTTTAGTAAAATTAGTTATATAGAAATCATTTATGAATGAACAAAATCTCACCAGCCCGATTTACATTAAGATATTACTTGTACAGAAATGATAGATAATTTAAGTATATTATTGATTATAATTTTCTAAAGTTATTAATCATATAAATAAATATAGAATATATTATTTCTTAAATCGATTTTGAACTAAAATATGTATTTATATGGTAAATATAACGAATATTAGAAATAGGGAAGTTTTAAATTTAGGTATGATGTTGGATTGGAAACAACCTATGTTGAGATTTTTGTTAGATAATTTTTATGTATTTGAGTTTGTTAGATGTAACACTATATTTTAATATTCAATCAATATCGAGATTATTCTGTAAATTGTCATGCTTAGGCTTTGATGTCCAATTCTAGGCAATTCAGTATAAAATCGTATGGAGATGGTTGTTTCCAATAAAGTTGGCATGAAAATTGGGGAAATCATATGTATTAAAGAAAATATATTTGATATGGGTGTATTCTTGGTTTTCCAATGTACCGAAAAGACAAATGTTATCTTTGAGATGTTATTTGAAAATAGACTTTAAGTAAGCCCCATGTTTCTCCTACTTGTCCAAATTGTGGAAATCATATGTATTAAAGAAAATATATTTGATATGGTTGTACTTTTGTTTTCCCAATGTACCGAAAAGACAAATGTTATTGTTGAGATATTATTTGAAAATAGACTTTAAGCAAGCCCCATGTTTCTCCCACTTGTGTTGCGATAACTTCAAACTATTACTTCTTGGGAAAGATAATGATCCCCATTATTCACTTACTTTTCACTATGATTGGTTAGTCAGTTACAAATTAAAACTCATAAGGGTTCCTAGGATGGGTTTTAACACACACTAGAATTGAAAATTTATCTATCCAGGATTAGAGCTTTCATCATGAGAATTCACCTTGGATGTGATTGTGAAATTCATAGTTGTGATGTTTAGTTTGTCTTCAGTTTACTTGAATAGAGCCTAATCATATTCCTATGCTTCAAACAATTCTATGAAATCTGAGATTCCTCTAAGATCTACATGGAAATTTTGTGACGATTTGATCTGCAACAATGAAGAAGAGTAGGGCTCACAATGTCAACTATAAAAGGATTAGGATTTAAGGAGGTTCTAAGATTGTTTCTATGACTAACACTGGGGTAGATTTGGTCATCGATCATAGCAAAAGGAGCTATGATTATATCTACGAAAAATCGATTTCAACACCATAAGGGAGGTTACCAAAGTCGCGTGTGGTGGTCAAAGAGTAACCCAAAATTTTGGGTAGTTTTGTTTTAGCCTCATCAAAAAGCTCGAGAAACTATTTGCATCCATACATATAAAGGGAGAAATTGAAACTAGTGATCGATTCAAGTAGCCTATCAAGCCAAAGGAAAGATTGTAATTTCACACTTCAAGTAAGAAACAATTTGTGCATGATTAAATGTTATGTATATGTTTCTGGGTTGCTTTCAATAGATAAATAGTATTGTGGTATTTTGAATTTATTCCAAAGGAATGTGCTTATTTGAAAAACATTTGTATATGGATGAACAACACATATATGGTCATGATAATGGTAATCTTCTTTTTTTGAATTCACCATTAAAGTGAACTTGTCACTCAAGGTATTTAATTCCTTAGAGGAAATTTGTTGATCAACTTAATTTTAAGTTCATTGGAACTACATCGTAACATGGTCAAAGCCTTATTTGTCAGAAGGATCATGAGAAGTGACAATGTTAAATTACCATTAAGATTCCTCAAATAAGTCATGGTGTGGAGGCTTTTAGTTATTCCATGAATAAGCTAAAATGATTGTGGAGATCTAAACTAGAAGGCAAGAGCACTCTATAGGATATTGAATTCAAAAATTAGAAAAGGAGGTAAAATATTTCAAAATGCTAAGAATGAAATTGAACTATGACAGTAAAATAGTGATGATGCTTTGCAAGAAATAGGAAAATTAGAAAGGAAAAACACACTTGAATAGATATGAGGGTGGTAGGTGTACTCATATGCTAGCTTGATAAGTGCAATAGGAGAAGCTGATTCTTTGATTGAGGGGCAAAGGGGGCATAAATAATCAATTCATGTCAATACAAAGATGAAACAAAAAAATTTCATCGATAAAGCATAAGTGTAGACAATGATATGTTGGTAATTGTAGATGTGGAATTCCTATCGAAGCAATAAAGATGGTAGTAGATGAGAACAAATGATGATAGACAATTGAAGACAATATTTTTGAGTGTTGTGGATGTGACCCATTCATTATATTCGTAGGAAATTCTATGGTGTCGTGTTTGACTTATGTGTTGGTCCTAGAGAATATTTGAATATATACCTAGTATCTACATGGTTGGAATATGATATTGTACATGTACCTTAGTCAAATGATACTGTAATCTTGCTGGGTCAAAGTGTACATTGATACAGTTCATGGTAATATGGAATCTATTTTGTAGATGAAGGTTCATGGTAAAGAAAATAGCATAGATGTAATGTATGGTTTTTCATCATCCAAAACCATTTGATGTGATGTTTGGGGTAATCAAGAAACCACTTGAGGTGTGATGGGTGAGGATCATCCACAAAAACCTCTAGGTGTAATATTAGAGTGTGGTTATGGGTAAACCTCAGAAAACCCAAGATATTGATGATGCACGATGATCTAAAAATGGGGCTATTAGGCTTCTTGTCTAACTTACAAGAACCTCTCCCACTTCCAAAGCTTTACACTTTCGCAAGTCTTATTGATTAACCAATGTGGAATTAAGAAATGCTTGAAAATATGGGTGTATGCTTGTATTTGTTTTTGACTGTTGAGTGCTTATGTTGATGTGAAAACAAATAACAGTAAATAAAGCAGCAATTCAACAAACCCATAAGACAACAATATAATATGGAGTTCACCCTGATATCTTGGGCTACGTCTCCTTTAGCTCTAATCAACTCGATTAGGCTCTCTGGGATTATGGCTTCAATTCTTTTACAAGTGCTACACTTAACTCCATTAGTTTACAGTTGAACCAATAGGCTAGCAATGCCATCCTACCCCTGGTTGTCCTTTATCTGCAGATAGGTCTAGGCTTCTCTGGACTTGACTCATTCTGTTAGTGCTCTGAGCTTCTCGAGCTTTTGACTTCCCTAGCTCCCTCATAATTCTACATTTGTCTCTGGAACTCCTTCTCCTATCTTTGACACACCTCAGACATATAGCCACAACACGATCATTTGATCTCCTGCTGTGTTGCAACTTCACTGCAGCCTCATGGCTCTTTAGAAGTTTATTAGAACTCTTTGGCTCTATGGCTCTGCCTCCAACCTCTGGTGGCTTTGCCTATTACAGTGAGCTCGGCTTTGGTTTCTCTACTTCCAGGTCTACTTACTGCTTCCTAAGCTACTCTTGAGCTACCTCTCTCTCCTCTCTGTCAATTTGTGCCTTTAAAGCCAATTTGCTTCCTGATTGTTCATTTCCACTTCTCGGCTTTCTAGTTCCCTGCCTTTGTCCATTCGAATCCCTTATTTCATGGTTACAATAACTGCATAACTCCTTATAGGGAGGTGGCCACCCATTCCTTTAATGGATGAGCGTGTCAAGTTCACCGGAAACACTTGATCATTTGAAACGGCCGTTAATTCCATTTACTCCAAGAATACCCATGAAACAGGAATCTCTGCCAACTCATCGTCCACGTCGGACTTCAAAATCCTGCACAATCTACTTTATAACATGTTCAAATCTTTTCATCCATCAGCTCACGTCTCCACCATTGATCTGGACCCTCTAGATCCTATGGTCATCGCACATATCGAGCACATAACTTGCTCGATGTTTACCCATCCGATGTGAGTGGTTTTCTCTCTCTTCCACAGGACGCATGTCACTTGATGTGTGGCATCGGGCAGGACTCGGTCTAAACCGCTTACTACTCAAATCCCTTCCGATATCCTGTTGGATTCTGTGGAATCCCGCCTCGAATGAAACCAAAACAGTTTCCGCTACTTTTCATGATTTTTTGGGTCCGGGTGCATGTGGCTCTCCTTCTTCGAGGGGTTTTCCCTATGATATGCGATTAGCGACTTATCAGGTTCCTCTCTCATTGACTCAAACCATTGATGACTTTGCTAATTCGCGACAACGCACGTTACCATGGTCCACTGCTCTGCACGCTTAATTGACGACCCTCGTTGATCCGCGCTGATCACAATTAGCAACTGTCATGAGGGTTCCTCTGATGAGCTTGATCTTCACAAGATTTTTAATCTTTGGCATAAATTATAGAGAGTTCATGAAGACTTAGAGAGTTTCAGGATCCATTTTGGATCACACGAAGAGTTAAAGGTGTATGTATGAAGACATGTAATGGAAGAATGGTTAAATGAACCATGTACATGAAGGACATCCTATTAGACTAGCTATTGTAGTGGATAGTCATCCTTACATTCTAGTTGATGGTTGTTCCTTTATATGGATTTCAACATTCTGGTAATGTTTATATCTTATAGATGTGATGAACTATTATCCTTTGTGTCTAAAACCATTTCAAACAATGGGAATGGCTCCTTAGATAGACTCTACACTCTCCACGCCCTTTTTGAGGGCAAACTAGAAGGTCTTGATTTTTAGCTATAGGTTGTAAGATGGATTATCATGTTTGCTATGACCAATTAACTAGTAGCGAATATGGGATACAAGCTACAGGTAATCATATGATAACAATTTAACTTGTTGCTTGATAGATTAGATGCTCATTTAATTTATGGTGACTGCTAATACTTGCAAGTGCTGAGTAATGTAATATGTAGAAGTGTTGTTCATAGGGTTGTACAAAATAGCGAAAGCGACATGCTCTCTATTATCTATGGGGTCCCCATTTGACAATAATAATAAGGCCTGCACCAGGGCTGGTAGATTCAGAGCATCCACTATTGTACAAACCACTGACGTGGAATAAATGCCTGAAAGAAAAAACAAAGAATTTACATGGAACTCTTGAATTATTCAAATTAGATGATCATTTAGCTTTGTTCTCAAACTGAGAGGCCGATAATCTTTGAAGGAAATTTGTACTTGCATCAAATCCTCTTTTCTGTGATGATATTAATTGGTTGAATGGTTAAGAAGTTACTCATAAATTATATTGTTTCTAGGTCCTTGATGACACTTACTGCCCTCAATCTTGTATTTACAAATGGTTGTTGGAAATGTCTAACTTTTGGAATTTATTTGATGTATTCACTACCCATGGTTCAAAACGTCGTATGGAATTTCTTCATTTTAATATTACAAATATTGTGGGTACTCTATCTATCGTAAGTATATTGTAATGTAATGACTAATGACAATTTCCTTATGGAGGCTAATAAGATTTGTTCATGAATATCAGCTCAACACAAATTATAATTTATAAATAATTATATTATGACATTTTTTTAATTTAAATTGTGTTTAGAGTTCAAAAGTTCTTTTGGAAATAAAAATTATTTTAAATATTAAATCAAATTTTAAAATATATATATATATAAATTAAAAAAATAATTTATAAGTATAAAATTTATTAAAATTTAATTAAAACATAAACAAATATATTATTAATAATAAAATATTCAACATAATTTTTTTCCTCAAAATTAATTAAATTAAATAAATATAGTGCAATATAGATATATATTAACAAAGGTTATGCCTCTATCTCTTATGTTTTATTAAAAAACTATTTCTTATGTTTTATAAGATAATCAAGGATGAAATGGAAATAGGAAAATTGCAAGGAAACTATTTTAAAATTAAAATATTAAATTAAAAACGTTATAGCATTAAATAACAATACTAATAATAAAATAAGATTGTAAATATTTATTTACCACAATAAAATAAGATTGGATATTATTATTATTTAAATTTATATATTTAAGATTTTGATTAAGTTATGCATGAAACAAATATTTCACTGATAACAAATCTTGTAACTCTCACATGTGAATTAGTTTGGATAGGCAGTTACCTATCCCTAACTATTTTCTGGAAGATTAATTCTCCAAGAAGAGATCAAGAGGATATTGGTACCTGAGATGAAGAAAGGAGAAGGAAAAGGAGATGTCTTTATGCTGATATGTCAAATGGTTCAAGGGCCTAAGTCTTGTTAAGATCAGTTAGCTGTTGAAAATAAGACGGTAGACTTCACGAAAGCATCTGTCATGTGAGCAACAACTTAGGGGAAGACTTTGGCCTGAAAGCAAGTCTCATGGTTGGGAGGAAATTTGTTAATTTATAGTTGAATCTTGTCTAGGAGGACAACAATCGAAATCTACAGAAGAAGATAAGTATCTAGAACTCTGATTTCTGCTTGAAACTAGTAGAAGGGTTATTACAATAGAAACCCTATCTAGAATTCTCATACATGAAATATACTGTCTAAATTAGAATTCTGATTTTTTATTAAGTTTAAATTAGAACTCCGACTTTCTGTTAAAAGCGATAGATGGGTTATTAGAGGAGAAATTTGATGTCAAACCCTAGACATATTTTTCTTATAGCTGCGCAGTAGTGGGTGTGTAACCTCTTAATAAAACAACACAAAGGAATAAAACTGTAAGAGAATTTGGAAAATTAAATATGTATAATTATTTAAGTAAAGGGAATAGACAAACAGGAAACCCCTTGAAAATAACGATGTTATTAGGAAACCTTTTGGCAAAAGCATTTCCAGTTCTAGAAAGAATACAGTATGAACACAAACATTCGAGCTAGGAATATTACCCTATTAGGGTTTCAACCCTTTATATACCCTTTAGTTATTAGGGAAAATAAACAGAGCTGGCTGACTAATCTGGTGGCTAATCTAACTTAAACATTACATTTTAATAAGAAACCTGAAATAAACCCATTTTCAGATATAATAAAAAAGGAGACCAATAGGTCCAAGATGTAGTAATTAACAAAGGAAAACACATAAATAAAAATCTTGCTAAGGCATGATCGATCTCAATTATGTAGTAGAGGAATTAGAGTACTGATAACCAAACATAGTACAAACCTATATATGTACCAGAACCTTCTATATTGAATAAACGAATAATGCTCTTTTAACGAGAGAAGGATGAGATAATTCAAACAAAATCCTATTAAGCACCTTGCCAAATCATAGACCAATATTGACAAAAATAGTCGCACAAATAGATTATAATCCAACAGACAAGAGGCAGAGGTTCGACAAATAAAGTTCTGACTAAAACATGAAAGTCGAACTTACAAATTAAGCCATCCATAATTGTCTTGAGTTAAATTACAAATTGAATGCTCAGAAAAATAACAAACCATTTGGGATTTTCTTTACCAGAACTAATTTAAAACAAAACATGACAACTCAGAAGCAGCACCGAGAAATGATTATGTTCTCGACATCTATGCTCTGGTCTCAGAGCTAGTAAATAGTCTAAGGACTTAACATCAAAACTGACAATCAAGCCATTAAAACCCTTAAGGACTTCAAACCTTGCATATCAAGAAATACCTAGAACTATCCTTCAATTTTCCTGGAATAGAATAGGAGTAGAGGTTGCAAATCCGCGGTCCAGCTCAATGAGGTAGGGTCTCAACTCAGAGGGAACCAGATGTTGTTAGAGACCCTTAGAAAAACTAGGCATATAGAATCAAATGTTTAATACAAGAAGAAACTTTCAAATGTCTATTGTAGGAAGAGAAAATACCAAAGAACAGAGACACCTCTCTTTACCTTGTTAAGCTTGTCACAAAGGAAAGACCAAAGTTGTCCCGACGCAGTGTTCACTCAACAGGAAGTCAAGGAGGAAATACAACTGAATAAGGGAAGTATGATCAACTTCTTGTAGTAGCGAAAGGAAACCAGAGATAAAACGCATAGCCAAGAACCGAAACAGGGTAGCTCTGCCGAACAAAGAAAGAAATGCCAAAGTTGCCTGAGGATGTCATGAACAAAGGAATGAAGGCAAGCTTATACAGTCTTCTGATGGAGTGGAGTTGTAGCAGATCATCAATGGGGCAAGCATACCAATGAAGTGATGGAAAAGTGGAGATCAGTCGGAATCAACCAGAAGTCCACTCCCGCCATCCCTTCAGGTTGGAAATCCAAGGTGTAATACATTAGGGTATTAAATGATTAAACTAAAACCATGTGAAATATGTATGCCAATAATATCGCCAATAAATACATAAATAATAAATCATAATTGCATAGATTATGTTATGTGTCAAGTAAATGTTACTTAGGGTCGAATAATGACACATTACCTTATAGATTTAATTCATCAAGATTTTGTTATGGTGATATTCCAGTACTGTGGTAATTACTATATATATATATCTATATATATATATATATATATATATATATATATATATATATATATATATATATATATATATAGATATATATATTAGAGTTGTGACATATAATCGATTGAGGGTGGGCTTCGTTAGTAAGGTCACCTAAGACCAAATATCATGAAGGTTGTTGCACCCGTGCTAGGGGGAGGAGACATGCTAAAATCCAATTAGCTTAGGGTTGGTGTGACCTAGGTCGAGTGCGATACCTAGGTGACTTTGACAGCTTATGTCTTAGATGCCCCAGGTCATAGTTTCTCAAGCCATGGGTCAAGCCTGGAGGAACACAAACAACTTGACAAACTATCACATTTTTATCAAGGCTAGCCAATCCCTCATCTGCTCAGAAATTAACAAAATTCATACTCAGCTTGACAAATTAAATAAAAAATCTTTCAGCCTACACCTAAGCTTATCAAGCCATATCGATTCAAATCTCTGTTCCAAAATCGAAGGATTATCACCAGTGAAGGCCCTTAAAACTGAAGAAGGTAAATGTTTAAAGCACACACTGAAATTTGAGAAACTTAGTAAGTTTTCCGACCCTAAAGACAAGGATCTAATAACCTTTAAAAACATTCCTTCATCTTCCAGGATAAACTCAGCTCAAATATCCTTCTTAAACTCTCTTATTTCAAGCCCCACTCATGTTAGCTCCTCCAGCCAACGATCACCCTCAGGCGAACCCACACCCAATGTAACAGATAGCACAAACACAATCATTCAAACACAAAATGAACAGTCACAAATGGAAAACAAATCATGGCTGGAAAATTCTATAGTCTACTATAATGTTGGGACATTAGATGACATCATATGAGTTAGTGGACATCAGAACAATCCCAGGACTGGAACTGAGGCTCCAATGCTAGCTGTAATCAATCCACAAGTCAAAGGGAAAGTATTATGAGTTGTTAGACCCAGCAATACGAACTCTCCAAGCTCTGAATCTAAAGATATTTCTGGAACATGTAATAAGATTGCAATGACAAATGCAGCAAATGAAACTGAAGTCGAAACAACAGTTGAAGAAGTAATACATAATAGCAAAACAAATGAGAATGGGACAACAATCGATTCTATTGCATTCTCTAGGATCCAGAATAAGATTGCACTGACAAATATGCAAGGGTTAACCACAACAGAGATGGTTGAAGTTGACCTAAATGCGATACGTAGAAGCAAAATGGATAACCATGGGACAAGAAGTGATTAGTCAATCCAAACAATTGGGATGGTTGAAGCTGACCTAAATGCAATACACAATAGCAAAATGGATAACTGTGGGACAACAACATTGACAACCGCAATGACACATCTACCTACCTCAACAAGAAAATATGTGGGGAATTTCTCAAGCATCACAATTGACCAAAATATTCTGGATCTCCTTGAAAAAGGTTTAAATTTTCCATCTCACCTCGTACCACCCCCAAATAAGACATTATGTGCAACATTGAGTATGGGATCAATGAACTACCTGACAATGTCAAAGAAACTATTAGACAAGACTGTTCTATCATTCTTAGAAAACTCACTCCTCCCAAAAGTAATGTCTCCAAACAATAATATCTAGCACTCAAAACCTTAAACCAAAACCCTAATGTTGTAGTCCTAAAAGCTAATAAAGGTGGTGCAATAGTCATCATGAACAAAAAATATTATAATGAGAAGATGATAGACCACCTCAAAAACAGTGGTTGTTACATTAAATTAAAGAAGAATCCCATAAAAAATATCTCTAGGAATGTACAAAATTTGATTAAAAAAGGTAGACAACATAACATTAAAAATCTAATAGAAAATAACCCCTACACCCCTAGGATCTACGAAGCCCCGAAGATACACAAAGAAGGCATCCCCATAAGACTCATTGTAAACACCATAGGAGGGTCCACTTACGATTTGGAAAAATACCTAGCAAGGAAACTTAAACCTTTGGTGGGCAACATAAGTTCCTTTGTCAAATACTCCACCCACTTCATCAATGAGATCAAACACTTAAACCTAGAACCGAATGACTTATTCGTCAGTTTTGATGTTAAAGCTCTATACACCAACATTCCCATAGATGAAGCCATGAATGTAATCCATAAAATCACAACCTTTGACACGACCCAATTAATAGAGGTTTGTCTCAAATCAACCTTCTTCATCTTTAAAAATGAAATTTATGAACAAGCATGTGGTGTAGCCATGGGATCTCCTCTATCTCCCACCATTGCCAATCTCTTTATGGAGGACTTTGAAAACATAGCCATTGAATCTTCCCCATTAAAACCAAAGCTGTGGAAAAGATTTGTCAATGACACCTACATTATCTGGCCCCATGGGAAGGAAAAATTAAACATTTTCTTGCATCACCTAAACAGCCAATCCAATTCCATCAAGTTTACCATGGAATTGGAAGAAAATGGAAGCCTTCCCTTTTTTGACATCCTAATCAATAGAAACCAAGATGGTTCCATATCTCACCAGGTCTATCATAAGAAAACACACACGGAACATTACCTACATGCCAACTCTCACCATCATCCTTCGCAGAAAATTGGTGTTCTCAACACTCTAGCAATCAAAGTTGTACGTATTTCAGATCATGATCACTTTGAGAAAGAGAAAACCCATCTTATGAAAGTATTCAAAAAGAATGGATATAATAAAAACCAAGTGATCAAAGCCTTTATGAATGTTGAGAACCCCAAAAACAAACAACCTATTGACTATTAAATGAGTAAGGTTCACCTCCCCTACATATTAGGCATTACAGACAAAATTGCCTATATTTTAAAGAAAAACAATATTAAAACCACCTTTAAACCCATGAATACCATTAGCAAATGCCTTAAATTGGTCAAAGATCTGGTTGATCCCAAATGCCACAAAGGAGTTTACATGGTTCCTTGTTCATGCGAAAAAACCTACATAGGGGAAACTAGTCAATCCATTCAAACTAGGATTCAAGAACATGCTATTGACATAAAACATAACCACTCAAAAACCTTAGCTCTAGCTGAACACTCCTGTAAAACTAATCATCATGTCTGTATTGAAAACTCGAGAGTAGCGGCCAAAATCAATCATTATCACCATAGAAAATTTAGAGAAGTTATAGAAATAGGCAAAAACCCGAACAACCTCAACTGTGATGAAAGATGGAAAATAAGTGACAATTGGATTCCTATCCTAACCTCCTGATCCGACCTCCCCCACACCCTCTACTACCATATCCTCTCTCCAATGGACTTTTCACACTTATCACTAAACCTACTCTCTCTCCTCACCTCAGTCTCTATTAATCACAACATATAATTTAATACAATCACATGTAAAATTAAATTGATTAAAATTATCCACAATAAAAATTTTATATATTTCTAAATCTAAAAATCTATTAATTCTATCAGAAAATTAGATTAAGTAATAGTATCACAAAATTAGATTAAATACTAATATTACAAGAATCTTAATAACATTCTTAATTAAATCCCAAAAATAAATAATAAAATAAAATTAAAATCATTCATTTATTACAATAAAATTGTTAACTATCAATTAATTATTATTACAATACAATCATATGTAATTTAAAATTCATTAAAATTATCCAAATTAAAATTTTTATATATTTCTAAATCTAAAAATCTATTAATTCCATCAGAAAATTAGATTAAATACTAATATCACAAAATTTGATTAAATACTAATATTATAAAAATCTTACTAATATTCTTACTTAAATTCTAAAAGTAAATAATAAAATAAAAATAAAAATCATTCAATTATTACAATAAAATTGTTAATTATGTTCCATATATACATAACTTTCTTATATGTGCACATTTTCGTCTACGTGCAATTTCTTTATATGGAATTTGCATATATACTATAGATTCACATATATAAAAGACATGCATATACAAAGGATATGCACATATAAGAAAGTTACGCATATACGGAAGATATGTGCATATACGAAGTTGCACATATATGGAAGTTATATATTAAAGTTTCACTTACATGGAGGTTATGTGTATATACGGAAGTTGTACATATAACTGGAAGACATGTGCTTATAGAAAAGTTTCACATATACAGAAGATATGTGTATGTCTTCCGTATATGCACAGTTTCTATATATGCAAAATTTCCATATATGGAAGTTGCACATGTATGGTAGTTGCACGTACATAAAAGACATACATATATGAAAGATATTCACATATAAGAAAGTTACGCATATACGGAAGATATGCGAATATATTCCGTAGATGCACAATTTTTGCATATGGAAGTTGCACATTTACGGTAGATGCACATATATAAAAAAAGTGCATATACGGAAGATATGGACATATAAGAAATTTATGCATATATGTGTTAGGACTCCATATTGTCTACTTTTGACCTTGTATTTTGTCATTATGTTACCCTCTTTAGCCCATAATTTGAAAGCCTTGATAACATTTTGACCTAATTATTCCAAAGGTATGAAGTAACTCTCCTCATTGCTATATGTTTAATTATTCAACACATATTCATGTTATCTTTATAATTAATCTTTGGTAGTTGACTAAGTCGCTGACAATTGTTGAAACTGTTCAAAGTTTGCAGAATTATAATTCAGAGTTGCTGGAACACCAGAAATAGCAACTGTGCAGTTGCTGCAATACCAGAGACAACAACTGACTAAAGCGGGTAAAACCTCATTTTTCAATGGCTGAAACATCCGAAACAACAATTGCCTAGTAGGAGCAGTAACCGTCTGAAGCTGCCAAAACTATACGTTGCAGATGCTGACATAGCATGATCAGCCACTGTCCAAAATTGGCAAAACACAGTCGCAGATGTTGGAACACCAGGAGCAGCACGAGAACTTCAAGGAAACAGTTGAGATTTACCAAATCAACAACAATGGTGAAACAGCCAAGGACAGTACGAGGATCTCAAAGAGACGGTTGAAGTTTACCAGCTTTACAACAGCAAAAGGATCTGATTAACGAAGGATGACAAAGTTACACACTGTTGTAACAGTATGTTGTAACAAGAATTGATTTCCTATTTTTGTACAAAAGGGTCAACTAAATGAGTAATGACAATCTATTGTAATAGATGTCTCCTCTATAAAGAGGAGACATCTACATTAGAAGGAGAGAACAAGTTGTAACAGGGGTATTGTAGTGCAGAACAAGTCTGAATCCTTATTGTAATTTGACATTTTGGCAGATGAATAAAGCATTGTTCTGATCATTTTAACTTAGCATCTGTGTCCTGGGGAATCTTGCGAGAGGGACAGGGCCCACCTTCTTCACAAGATTCGCCCATTTCTTTTCTGTTGAGTGTGTGTGATTTCTGTGTATCTCTAGCATTGCTTCTGATATTTTTCCTTTGCTGATACTCTATTTTCTTAATCAATTGGCGTTGTAAAAGAGTGTGTCACCAGTGATTAGGATTTGCAGTGTGCATTGGCAATTTGGTCACAAGGACAGGTGCTGAACATCCTTACCCTGAGGATAGGGTCCTGATCCTCTGTTACAAGACAACCATCATTTCTTTTTGCAGATTTGTTACCTTTAGTTAACTGTTTTCATTTCATTTCTGCAATAGATCATAACTGCTGTAACACAGAGTAAGGGTTTGATAGAAAGTAGATTTGTTTATACTACAGCCTTTAATGCTTTTAGAATTAAGTGCATACAGTATGAGGTCAGCTTTGAAACAAAAGGACTTTCCCGGGTTGACAATTTAATGTGGTACTCGACTGTTTAATTAATAAACAATTCGAGCAGCCAACATTTTGGCGTCGTTGTCGGGGAAGGCGACTGAAGATTTTAAAGGTATTAACATTTTTTTCTTTCTTTAGAAAGGCAGGATGCATGAGAGGACGCAAGAAGGTTAACCATTCAGGTGGCAAAGGAAAAGGAGGAGGAAGAAAAACTTTTATTGACGATATTATTTCGAAAGCTGAGACATCCTAGAGGTTAAGCTCTCGGAGGCCACAGACCCAACACTCTTCCCAAACATATTTTTAGACAGAGGAAGTAGTGGGGCCAAAGAGGGTTATAGAACCATCAGAATATACTGAGGAACCAGTGGAAGAAGACAAACGACCAGTAGAAGAACCAATAGAGGAAGTTAAGGTGGAGGAACCAGTGCAGGACATCGAAATCCCAACAAAAAATTCCGAAGACCGGGCAAGCGCATCAGGGAAACAACCAATGGAGGATAACAATGAAGGACTTTTCGGTGGAGGACATAGAATAGAGGGAAGGGGAGAAAATTATCTCTCCACCCTAGAATTCCCCATTGGAGATCTCCCCAGAGGAGCAACTCCTATGAAGAATATCCCACTTTTAGCATTACCCAACTTCCATGGGTTATCCATAGAAGATCCTGATGAATTTCTTTTTGAATTTGATATACTGTGTAGAAGCTATGACTATATTAATTCTGCTCAGAAATTAAAGTTGTTTCCAGCTACATTAAAAGGGAATGCATTAAGATGGTTCATGAGCCTCAGAGCTCATGTGATTACAACATGGGACCAGATGAAGGAGAAATTTTTGGCTAAATACCAAGATTATTGTCGAACAAGAGAAAGAAAGGAGGAATTATTCAAGATGACTCAGAAAGAGGACGAAAGTCTAGAAGACTTCGTGGAAAGGCTACAATATAACTTACAACGATCTGATCATCCTGATATGAGTAAAGATATTCTAATGTCAATACTGCTAAGAGGGGTACGAGATGATTGTTTATATATGTTAAACATGCTTGGAAAAGGAGACATATCTAAGGAATCCTATGATGAGATTATCAATCTCTGTAAAAGATGTTCAAGAGGAGCAGCAAGTAGACCAAAGAGCAAAGACAGTACATACTCAAGAGTCCAGAAATCAGCAAGTGGAGGAGCAACATGGGCTGAAATAGGTAACTTACTTGAAGAATTTAAAACTGAAATGTTAAGCTCTTTTGCTTCACAAATTGATACCTTGCAGGTTAAGAAGAAGCAGGCAGAAGCAGAAGCCGCTTTGGCTATTTTTTGCTCTATATGCAGGGAGAAACACACACTAAGGGAATGTCCCTTGGAAAAGGTACCAATTTGCACTATCTGTGAAAAGGACCATGAGACCCAACAATGCCCTTCTCTGCTAGGAATAAAAGCAGCACTACAGCCAACTGAAGAAGAAGCTGAAGCAGTGTATCTCCTCACACATAGAAGGCAATGGCAACCATGAGGACAAGGTATGGATTCTAACATGCCATTTAATCGTTGGAATAATCATCCTCCTTTTCAAGCAAATTACCCAACCTTCAATCAAATGCAGTACCCACCCTTTAATAAAATGAATTTCCCACCCATGCAGCAACCGAATCCTCCTTTTGTTGATCCTACAATGTGGAATCCATGGGCTTTACAACAACCCTATCAATGGAACCCGAATTGGACAGCTCCACAAATCCCATTTCCAAACGAATTACCTCAGTATCAGCAATCTCTCTCCTTACCATCAAATGCCCCACCTAATAATCAGACGATAAGACCTCAGCTGCCTGTACAACCTAACCCCAACCCGAATAATAATAAAGGTCTGCAAGTAATTGATGTTCAAAACCAACTAGTTTCCCCTCTGCAATGCAATGACATTGATTTACGCTCAGGAAGAATACTTGAACCCATTATTGATGACATCACTTCTGATTCTGATAAAGAAGAAATCGGAAAAGAAAAGTCATCTAATGCTGAAATAGTTGGATCATCCTCTAATAATAATGCTGAAGCAGTTGAAACATCCTCTAAAAAGACTGCTGAAGTAGGAGAGCCACCATTCCTTGAACGTTTGGCTCTTACCAAAACACTTGAGCCACCTTCTTTTAATTTGTTAGGAGAACTGCAGAATTTATATGTTAAAATTCCACTTTTACAAGCACTAAGAGATGTACCGATTTATGCTAGAACTGTTAGAGATATTTGTATTAAGAAACCTGGAAGAAAAGCTAAGGACCCCCTCACAATTCATGTGATGGGTGATTTAGCTGCTCTAATGTCAGAAAAAAATCCCCCTGTAAAATATGGTGACCCTGGTCACCCTACAGTTACAGTTCAGGTTGGTAAAACCTTTGTTTCTAGAGTTCTGGTAGATCTCGATGCTGCAATAAACATCATGACACTTGAAACAACGCAGTTATTGCAGTTAAAAATTTTTATTAGGGAAACCCCAACCATCCTAGAGCTGGCTGACCACTCCACAATCAAACCTGAAGGAGTCATTAAAGACCTGATAATTTCAGTTGGATCTTGGAACTACCCAGCTGATTTTGTGGTGTTACAGACCAAAAATAAGTTGGGGGGTCACCCATTGATTTTAGGGAGGCCTTGGCTCGCTATAGCAGAGGCCTTCATTAGCTGTAGGTCAGGTTCAATGACAATTTCTAATGGATCTAAAACCAAGCAGCTTACTCTGTACCCTCATGCCACACCTATGATTAACAATGATAATTCAATATGGTTATATTATGAGGATGATGAGACTCAACCCATTTTGACTATCAGACAAGCCCTAACTTTTAAAGATTCAACCGAAGATGAAGTAATTAGTAGTTTTATTTCTGAACCTTCTTCGGTTAACTCTGAAATACATGATCACTTGACTTCAATCTTGGAATCTGAATCACAGCAGAATCTTAAAACTGAAGACTTATCTCAAACATCAGCTGACACCCCCTCCAAAAGTATAGCAGCTGAAATCGAGCCTGGGAAAACATTAAATAAAAACCCTAACTTAACAGATGCTGAAACACAACAGTTAATGAAGTTACTTCATGAAAATAAACAAGCATTTGCATGGGATTACACAGATATGAAGGGAATTTCTTTTGAATTATGTACTCACCGAATATATATTAAAGAAGGATCTCGCCCAGTCTGCCAACCCCAATGACAAATGAATCCCAAATTAAGGGAATTTTCAAAGAGGAACTTCAAAAACTGTTGAATGTAGGATTCATATATCCTATATCTGATAGTGAATGGGTTTTACCATTAGTGATAGTACCTAAGAAAAATGAAAAATTGAGAGAGTGTGTGGACTATAGAGCTCTGAATAAGACCACTCAGAAAGATCATTTTCCCTTACCATTTATTGATCAGGTGCTAGATAATTTGGCAGGTAAGAGATTCTTTTCCTTTTTGGACGGGTTTAGTGGTTATAATCAGATCAAGATTGCACCCCAAGATCAAGACAAGACGACTTTTACTAGTCCATGGGGAATTTTTGCCTATAAAGTTCTTCCATTTGGACTATGTAATGCCCCAACAACATTTCAAAGGGCGGTGATAGGAATTTTTTCTGATATGCTTAATGATTCCTTAGAAATATTTATGGATGACTTTACTCCTTATGGTGTGACTTTTGAAGATGCCCTACAAAATCTTGAAAAAGTACTTAAACGGTGTATAGAAGCACATCTTGCCTTAAGTACTGAAAAATGTCATATGACGATGAATCAAGGTATTGTTTTGGGGCACTTCATTTCATTCCTAGGAATTCAATTTGATCCAGCCAAGGTACAAGTAATTCAGACTCTCCCTATCCTGAAAACACAAACGGATGTAAGAAGTTTTTTAGGACATGCTGGATATTATAGAAGATTTATCAAGGATTTTTCTAAAATAGCTTCTCCTTTGTTTTTGTTACTTATGAAAAATGTTGAATTTAAGTGGACTGATGGTTGTCAAAAAGCATTTAATGAACTTTAACATCAATTGTCTACAGCTCCTATTTTAAGAGGCCCTGATTGGGCACTCCCCTTTCATATAACCTCTGATGCTTCGGACACTGCAATAGGAGCTGTCTTGGGTCAAGAAGAAAATAATCTTCCCTATGCTATCTATTTTATTAGTAAAAATATGACCCCTGCTGAACTTAACTATACAGTCACCGAAAAAGAAATCTTAGCAATTATTTATGCTATTAACAAGTTTCGGCATTATATTACTGGTTACACTACTTTTGTGCATACTGATCACTCGGCCATTAAATATTTAATGAACAAATCAGTTACAAATGCTCGAGTTACCAGATGGTCATTATTATTACAAGAATTTGATATCACAATTGTAGATCGGCCAGGTAAAGAAAATGTAGTTGCTAATTTTCTTTCTCGGTTAAAGACTGATCAAAATATTCTAGTAGATGATTCTTTTCCTAATGAATATTTATTTGCAGTATCTACTCACTCACCTTGGTATGCAGACATTTCCAACTACTTAGTTGCAGGAAAACTACCATCACACCTATCGCACAGAGAGAAAAGAAAGATCGTTTAGCAGAGTGCTAGGTACGGCTGGATAAGTGGGTGTCTCTTTCACAGAGGACTCGATCAGGAAATTCGAAGATGCATCAGAGAAGATGAAGCTTATGATATATTGAAGGCTTGCCACGACGGCCCTTGTGGAGGGCATTTTGCAGATAAAAGAACAGCTCACAAAGTTCTCAGAATGGGTTACTATTGGCCCTCACTTTTTAAGGATGCAAAGAAGTATGTTAGGGCCTGTGATAGCTGTCATAGAATGGGCCAGCCTAATCACAGGGATGAAATGCCACTTAACCCCCAGGTAATACTTGAACCTTTTGAAATATGGGCCCTAGATTTTATAGGTCCCATCAATCCTCCATCCAATCAAAGAGTTTATATACTGGTTTACACAGATTATATGACTAAGTGGGTAGAAGCTAAGGCATTTATCAAAGCTAATGAAGAATCTGTGTTAACTTTTCTATTTGAAGGAAATCCTTGTTAGGTTTGGTTTGCCTAGAGAACTAGTCACAGATGGAGGACCTCCTTTTAATTCTCATGGCTTCAAAGATATGCTCCAAAAATATCACATTAAGCATAAGATGACTACACCTTATCACCCCCAAGCAAATGGGAAAGTGGAAAGTACAAATAAAGTCATAGAAGCCATTTTAACAAAGACAGTCAAGGAGAATAGAAGGGACTGGTTTCAAAAGTTGCCTGAAGCATTATGGGCTTACAGAACTACTTGGAGGAACACTACGGGTTTTTCACCTTATGAATTAGTCTATGGTAAAAATGTTGTTTTTCCTGTGGAATTTGAGATCAAAACCTTAAGGACTGCTTTAGCTGTTAACCTTGATTTGACTGATGCACAGACAGCCAGGTTGCAGCAGCTTCAGGAATTGGATGAAAAAAGGTTGGATGCCATCCATCAAACAACCATGATACAACAACAAAGAACTAGGTGGCATGAAAAAACTATTAAGCACAAGCAGTTCCAAAAAGGTAATTGGGCCTTACTGTATGACTCCCGTTTTGAAAATTTTCAAGGGAAATTAAGAACAAGGTGGCTAGGACCTTATGAAGTAGATGTTGTTTTTCCAAATGGAACAGTCAGCCTCCTAATGATTGATGATGCCATGACACCATTATTAGTGAATGGGTATCGACTCCATTTGTATCAACGACCTATTTCTAAATAGGATTTCAAAGCTACTTGCACGACAGACATACACTATACCTTTTTGGGGGAATCTTTTGTCCCTCAATCCATTCAAATTTTTGTTTGTTTATTTATTTCTAGAGTAAGATTTCTTAACTAATAATCCCTGTCAAGGATTGCCATGTTACAATTAATTATTTTGCAGATCTTAGTTTCGGAGGATGGCTGAGAACAAAAATTCCAAAAGAATCACTTTGCAGCTTGGGAACATCTTTCAGACCATAAATCGTTGTTTACACCATTTCTTGTTGCTGCAACACCATTTCCTGTTGCTGCAACAACATTTCCCGTTGCCGCAACACCATTTCCTGTTGCTGCAACATCATGTCCCCGTTGGTGCAACACGATTTCCTATTGTTGCAACACCACTTCATGTTGCTGCAACACCATTTCCCGTTGCCACAACACCATTTCCTGTTGCTGCAACACCATTTCCCGTTGCCACAACACCATTTCCTGTTGCTGCAACACCATTTCCCGTTGCCGCAACATCATTTCCCCCGTTGCTGCAACACCATTTCCTGTTGCTGCAACGCCATTTCCCGTTGCTGCAACACCATTCCCCGTTGCTGAAACACCACATTCCATAACTTAACACCAATCTTTTTCATTCTTTTTGCTAAAGAGTACCAATTTCCTCATTTGTGTTCCCGAAAAATGAACCATTATTCTGATGGAACATATCATTCTTCATTAAAGGAACCAACCATGCACCCCGATAATTGCATTTCCCCACTACTACTTCCTGCCAATAATAAAGACCGCCTGTATTTTCATATTTTTAGACCCTTTTTAATCCTTATTGATCCAGCAAAACAAAAGATAAGACTTTATGGCGCAACAACTAAAGGTAAATATAAAGGTACGCATGTTTAAGTGTGGATATTAAATTATAGTTAATGTGGAGACGCTGAAACGACTACCGAAATCATTGTACTACCAATCAGATCATTCAGCTGTAGCTTTGGGGGGATTACCAAAACGTCCTAATTATGACTTAACATGTCAATCATCGCCGTCCCTAGTTCTCGTGGTAGTATCTAAGTCACCTCGACTGTACCTTACTATGTCATAACCTCATTTGTAACAGTTTACTCTGTCTCGACCTCGGCTACTCGGCTCTGCACTGTGTATTTTTTCTGAACCAGCAACTACCGGGGGAAGTCTGATTACACATGAAGCTCGCTCAACAGCATTGCTGGAACTCTACCCAGAGGCCTACCAAATTTTTCTTCAAGCAGGATGGGTAGAGTATTTCAGAAGACTACCGGATTTTAATTCACAACAAGTTCTGGAGTTCGCATGCAACTTAAGAGAAGGATTTTCCATTGTCTAGGGAGTGCAAATTTCAGTGATAGAAGAAGCCATAGCCCAAGTTTCCGGGTTACCAAACAATGGTACGTGCTGGTTTAGTAGAAAACATCTTATTCTGAATGCGCAGCAAGGCTTTCTCCTACCAGGGGAACATGTCGAAGCCAAAGGCAGAGGGGTCGCACTTCGGTCACTACCCCTACCATGGCCAAAGGTTGCGGAGTTCGTTAAGCAATATTTGACATGCGAAGGTCGTTATCGGGTAATTTACCAACACGACTTCGTTTTGTTAAACCATTTGAGGCATGGTCAGTTAATAAACATGCATTATTATCTATTGGGTTGTCTAAAAAATATGTCACGTTATACTGTAAATGCAAAGCATCAGCTCCCTTCCCTGAAACACCATCGCTTAGCCCAACTTCTGATAAATAGAGTCTTTGCTCTAAACCACCCACCCCCCCTCATTAATCCTCTTCAAAAAATAGAGGAAATTCCTCAGCAAGCAGAGGAAATTCCCCAACAAGTATCCCAGGAAATTCCCCAACAATCAGAGCAAGTATCCCAAGAAATTTCCCAACAAGCGGCTGAAAATCAACAATCAGCAGTAGAAACACCCCTGCAGAGGACCCCATCCCCCAATGAAGCTCAACCATCCACCCCTGTACTTCATATTTCCACCGATGACTCCGATGATAACACCCCCATCATCTTTCACAAAAGAAAAAAGCAGAAGAAAATTGTAACCCCACCAAAAAGAAGAAGAACCAGGGCTTCAGTTAAAGAAGCTGCTATTGTTGATAGTTCTCCCATTTTAAAGGAAAGTGGCGGTAAGAGAAAAATCACTGATTTTCCTGTTTTCTTACCAAGGTGACGAACAGGGTCGTCTGTAGCAACTGAACCCATTATCCCTAGTTCCCCACCCATCATCCTAAAATCCCGCATTCTAACTAGCCCTGAGCATTCACCTCCCTCACCCGCTGCTGCTGAAATGCAGAGCGTTGACAGTTTTGTGACATTATTTTCTTTAAACGAGGCAGCTGCCAAAAAATCCAAAATAGACACCCAAGATGATATTGGGCAAGTGGCTGTTACACAAGCACTAGCCACTGACCCAACAGGTGTTACCCAAGAACCACCTATTGGGAAACAAGAAGATAATGACTTACATGTGGCTGATACACAAGAACCAGCCACTAACCCAATAGGTGATACACAAGAACCACCTGTTGGGAATGCCAATGACTAAATTGATGATGAACAATGACCCCTTCCTCCACTGGAATCTGCAGCTGCACAAGCCCCAGCCACCTTAGCCTCCCTGCGGGAAGAAATTGAGTTTTTAAAGTCTCAAATTAAGGATTATCAGCAGTAGATAATAATGGTTAAAGAATCCTATCAAAATGAATTCAATCTGCATACCTTAGCACGGGTAGCATCTGCAGCCATAAAGAGTCAATACAATGAATATCTGTGCAGTGAGTGTGGTGAGATTTACACTCAAGCGGGATACAAGATAGTCGAAGTTCCAATGACTGGAGCCAGCTCACAGACCTCCCATGTTGCAATTAAAATAGAACAACCTGCTGTTACACAAGAACCAGCAGGCTCTCCAAGAATGGCAAAAGAAGAAACAGAACAACCTGCTGCTACACAAGAACCAGCAGGTTCTTCAAGAATTGTAGAGGAGGACATAAAACCACCCCGGCCTACCCAAACTATTAGAGAACAGAAATCCTTTACCGATGCCTTTACACAGACTGAACCTCCCTATGTCAGCAATGCTCACACTGAGACCTCTAGTTTTCAAGAACTAAAGGACACATGGAGAACAGAATATGACCTTTCACATGGGAAGGCATTCCAACAGCAAAAGTCAATCTGGTTCAGCTATGCATACAAAGATTGGGATTGACTTGAACAGTTTCGAGCTCAATGCAAAGAAAATAGGAAATTAAAAGCTAGGCTGTCCAATATCTTTGATTTGGTCCAGAGGGTACTGGCTACAAGAAAACCCTATTTTAACTATGCAACATTTTTGAGAGAATGCTTAGCATTCTTAAAAATAAAGGCAATTAGAGATGGAAGACCTTATCAAGTTGCTAGACCTGATCAATTTATTGAAACATTCACAGAAGCACCAAATAATGATCAAAACTTGCTCTGTGAACTCTATCTTCACAATGAGGCCATGCCTGAAGATAGAGTGATGAATATACTCCCTATCGTTGGTGATATCCAAATAAGAGCTTTCATCTCTTTCCTAACCAGCCAACTTACTTGGAAAAATGCTTTTATGTCAGCAACACATAATGAGCAGAACTGCCTCCTCTGGATTCGAAGTGAACCACAGAATGCAGCCATCTTCACTGCACAACATCAACAAAATCTGACTAAACCAGGGATGGTTGATCATATGAGGCAACTACAAGCAACAGTCTTGCAGGACTGCCAACATTATGTGAAAACAAAGGGAGCTCTAGCCATCAAAGCAAACAATTTATTTTGAGGAAATTGTCCGAAAGAGAGACAGGAATATCATCCTTACAATCCCATCAATCTTCCAATAGCAATTTCACGTATACCTTATTATGTCAGATGTATGGAACAGTGTGCTGAAAAGTGGAGTGGGTACTATTTTCATTTCTTGCTCTTTGGTTACCTGGTCAGCAATATAAGGCTCATTATAAACTGACCAAGAAGGAGGAGGTGGCAGTATGGTAGCAACTACAGAGTGTCTATGGGTTCAGAAATAGGTTGGACAACACCTTCTTTAGCTACTGTATCAGCAACTTACACTCTTTATCCCAGTATTCCGACTCTGATTCAGAGTAAACGTTGCATGAGGACATGCAACCCTTTCAGTTGGGGGGGATGTTAGGACTCGATATTGTCTACTTTTGACCTTGTATTTTGTCATTATGTTACCCTCTTTAACCCATAAGTTGAAAGCCTTGATAACATTTTGACCTAATTATTCCAAAGGTATGAAGTAACTCTCCTCATTGCTATATGTTTAATTATTCAACACATATTCATGTTATCTTTATAATTAATCTTTGGAAGTTGAATAAGTCGCTGACAATTGTTGAAACTGTTCAAAGTCTACATAATTATAATTCACAGTTGCTGGAACACCAGAAATAGAAACTGTGCAGTTGCTGCAATACCAGAAATAGCAACTGACTAAAGCGGGTAAAACCTCATTTTGCAATGGCTGAAACATTTGAAACAGCAATTGCCTAGCAGGGGCAGTAACCATTTGAAGCTGCCAGAACTACACGTTGCAGATGCTGACATAGCATGATCAGCCACTATCCAAAATTGGCAAAACACAGTCGCAGATGTTGGAGCACCGGGAGCAGCACGAGAACTTTAAGGGAATAGTTGAGATTTACCAAATCAGCAACAATGGTGAAACAGCCAAGGACAGTATGAGGATCTCAAAGAGACGGTTGAAGTTTACCAACTTTACAACAGCAAAAGGATCCGATTAACGAAGGATGAAAAAGTTACACACTGTTGTAACAGTATGCTGTAACAGGAATTGATTTCCTATTTTTGTACAAAAGGGTCAACTAAATGAGTAATGACAATCTATTGTAATAGATGTCTCCTCTATAAAGAGGAGACATCTACATTAGAAGGAGAGAACAAGTTGTAACAGGGGTATTGTAGTGTAGAACAAGTCTGAATCCTTATTGTAATTTGACATTTTGGCAGATGAATAAAGCACTGTTCTGAGCATTTTAACTTAGAATCTGTGTCCTGGGGAATCTTGTGAGAGGGACAGATCCCACCTTCTTCACAAGATTCGCCCATTTCTTTTCTTTTGAGTGTGTGTGAGATTTCTGTGTATCTCTAGCATTGCTTCTGATATTTTTCCTTTGCTGATACTCTGTTTTCTTAATCAATTGGCGCTGTAAAAGAGCGTGTCACTGGTGATTAGGATTTGTAGTGTGCATTGGCAATTTGGTCACAAGGGCAGGTGCTGAACATCCTTACCCTGAGGATAGGGTCCTGATCCTCTGTTACAAGACAGCCATCATTTCTTTTTGTAGATTTGTTACCTTTAGTTAACTGTTTTCATTTCATTTTTGCAATAGATCATAACTGCTGTAACACAGAGTAAGGGTTTGATAGAAAGTAGATTTGTTTATACTACAGTTTATACTACAGCCTTTAATGCTTTTATAATTAAGTGCATACAGTATGAGTTCACCTTTGAAACAAAAGGACTTTCCAGGGTTGACAATTTAATGTGGTACTCGAATGTTTAATTAATAAACAATCTGAGCAGCCAACAATATGGAATATGTGCATAAAGGAAGTTGTGCATATACGGTAGATGCACATTTACAAAAGATGGACATATATGAAAAATATGCGCATATATTGCGTATATGCACAATTCCTGTATATGGAATTTGCATATATACTATAGATACACATACATAAAAGACGTGCATATACGAAAGATATGCACATATAAGAAAGTTATTCATATAAGGAAGATAGACACATATCTTCTTTATATACACAATTTCCATATATACGCAATTTTTGTACATGGAATTTGCGCATATACGAAATTTATGTATAGATGGAAGATATGCACATATCTTTAGTATATGCATAATTTCCGTATATGTGCAATTTATGTATATGGAATATGTGCATATACGATGAAGATACATAAACGACATGCATATATGAAAGATACGCACATATAAGAAAGTTAGAGATATACCGAAGATATGCGAATATCTTCCGTATAGACACAATTTCCGTATATGCGCAATTTTTGTATATGAAAATTGCGCATATACGGAAATTGTGTATATAAGGAAGATATGTGCATATCACATATCTTCCATATATACACAACTTTCTTATATGTACACATTTCTATATACGTGCAATTTCTGTATAATGAAGTTGCACATATACTGTAGATTCACATATATAAAAGACATGCATATTCTAAAGATATACACATATAAGAAAGTTACGCATATACGGAAGATATGTGCATATACGGAAGTTGCGTATACACAAAAGATGCACATATACAAAAGTTATATATACTAAAGTTTCACATACATGGAGGTTATGTGTATATACGGAAGTTGCACATATACCTGGAAGATATGTGCATATAGAAAAATTTCCCATATACAAAAGATATGTGTATCTTTCGTATATGCACAATTTCCGTATATGAAAAATTTTCATATATGGAAGTTGCAGATGTACGATAGATGCACGTACATAAAATATGTACATATATGGAAGATATGCGTATACAAGAAAGTTACGCATGTACTGAAGATATGCACATATCTTCCGTATATGCATAATTTACATATATGCGCAATTTTTGTATATGGAAGTTGCACATATACGGTAGATGCACATATATAAAAGACCTGCATACACGACAGATATGCACATATATGAAATTTATACATATACGGAAAATATGCGCATATACGAAAGTTGCGCATATACGGTAGATGTGTATATACAAAAGATGCACATATACGAAAGATATGGACATATATTGTGTATATGCAGAATTTTCGTATATTCGCAAGTTTTGTATATGGAATTTGTGCATATACGAAATTTATGTATATAGGAATAGATGCGCATATCTTCCGTATATGCACAATTTCCATATATGCATAATTTTTGTATATGGAATTTATGCATATACGATGCATATATATAAACGACCTGCATATACGGAAGATACGCACATATAAGAATGTTACGGATATACCGAAGATATGTGCATACCTTCCATTTATGCACAATTTTTGTATATGCACAATTTCTGTATATGGAAATTGCGCATATACGATACAGATACATAAAAGACGTGTATATATGGAAGATATGGACATATAAGAAAGTGACAGATATATAGAAGATATGTGTATATCTTTCGTATATGCACAATTTCCATATATACACAAGAATGTAGTCTCTATATAGGCACACCCTCTGTATATACACATCTTCTATATATACGCAACTTTCGTATATGTGCAACTTCCGTATATGCACATCTTCTATATATGCACAATTTCTACATATGGAATTTGCGTATGGGTAAAAGCATGTTAATGTGTCTCACTATATGGCAAAAGCAAAAAAATATTCAAAGTAAAAACAAATGAATACAAAATTATCAATTATTTTTCCAAATGAATATAAAATTATCAATTATTTTTCCAAAGCAAAAAAATACGAAATAAAAATTAGGTTTGGGACTTAGTCCGGAAATAACTTCGGCCCAAAGAGCGGAGCATTCATATTTTCCGTATTTTCGGCTGACAAACGGACATATATATTTGTAGTTTAGCTTAATACTAAATTACCGGTCATATATATTTTAAATTATGGCCTACAACGAGACTCTTACGCATTACGCATACATTTAATTTTATATAAACGTTTCAAATGATTTTTGAAATAATTATGTTCGGCTGACAAATGGACATTATTATTGTAGTTTAGCTTAGTATTAAGTTACCGGTTATATATATTTTAAATTATGGCCCACAAGGACTCTTATGCATACATTTAATTTTATATAACGTTTCAAATGATTTTTGAAATAGTTGAACGAAATTTTATATAAATTTGATTTTATATAAGAGGTTTCACATAAATTTTTGATATAGTTGAACGAAATTTTATGTAAATTTGATTTTATATAAGAGGTTTCACATAAATTTTTGATATAGTTGAACGAAATTTTATATAAATTTAATTTTATATAACAAGTTAGCGTAATATTAAAGTTAATTGTGAAGTAAAATTAAAATTTATATAAATTTTATTTTACATAAAATCAGATTTCAATATAAATTTGAAAAAATTTAAATTTTCAAATTATATTGAATAGAAATATTTAAATTAATATTACATAAAAATAATATGTTTATATGATGTATAGTTTTAAGAAAATATAAATTATATTATAAATTATTTAAAATGTAATTTTATGTAAATCTTGAAAATTCTCTGTATGTTTATGTTCAAACTATCATTAGAAAGTATTCTAGGTACAGAGTTGTGTATGTTAAAAGCTTTATTAAATGAGTTGAGTTTCATACTTGTTAATTATAAAAAATAAATGCTAAATTTGTAACGAAGCTAGCTCACAATAAAGTTAGGTAAAAGCTATAGTAAATCTATTTAATGGGTTTAGAAAATATAAATAATGTTATAAAAAGTAAATACTAAATTTGTAAATAAGTCAACTGATAGTAAACATTGGTAAAAACTATGATTAATCACTCACAAAATATAAATAATTTTTTCAAATATGTAAAGTTAAATAAAATGTTAAAATTCTTTATATATATATAAAATTAGAATTTTGGAAACAAACAATTTATATATTTTTTTCCAATTTAAATGCATCTTGTCCTCCTCCTATAAGTTAGTTTTCTTTCTTCTATAATTTCATAGAACTAGTTTCCATAAATAATGTTATAAAAAGTAAATACTAAATTTGTAAATACATCAACTGATAGTAAATATTGGTAAAAACTATGGTTAATCACTAATAAAATATAAATAATTTTTTAAAATATGCAGGTTTAAATATGTAAAGTTAAATAAAATGCTAAAACTCTTTAAAAATATATATAAAAATAGAATTAGAATTTTAGAAACAAACAATTGATATATTTTTTTCCTTTTTAAATGCATCTTTGTCCTCTTGCTATAACTTATTTTTCTTTTTTCCATAATATGATAAAACCAGTTTCCCTCTGGTTTCTCACCACTATACATTTGGAAGTTAAGCTAAGGATTACATCATTTTTTTCCCTTCATATTTTTTAATAGCACCAAAAATAAAATGTAGATTTAATGTTTATGTGATATGACATTTCAATGAGTTGAGGTGCTGGTTTCAACATTTATCTGTCATTGATGTTGAAAATGTTTCAATATTGCACTTAGTCATATATTTATGAAAATTACATTAAATCGCAAAATCTCTACAATGATCTGAGAAAAGTAGCCTGGTGTTCACTGAAATCCATGCAATGACCTGAGAGTACCCACCCAAATTCAAAACTGTCACAAGCCTTTTTCGATCTTCCACAGCATTTCAACATTCTTCTCATTAAAAGTAAGTTAGCAAAGATCAAGATTTTTTTGTCACTGCTCTAAAATATAAGCATGTTCTTTGATTGATTTTTTAAAAATTAATTACATAATTTTTATTTTTATTATACATAATGAATTTATAAAAATTTCCTGTTCGTGCACTTCAAATTTCATATATTATAAATCGTTTTTCATTTTTAATGATGTCATTACTTAACTTTATTGATTGAAGTATGCCTTATTCTGCTATCTGTTTCTCCCAACGTCTTCCTTTCACCAATCCTTGCATTTTCTAGTAATTAATGGGCATTGATGGGGCTAGTTGGAATTCCACCAGGGCTCAGTATCAACTGCTATCTCCGTTTAAAGTTCCACCCGTTCCTTTCCCAGATAACTCATGTTCAGAATACAGGTTGAAACTTCCAACTATTTCTTTTCCCAGATCACTCATGTTCCAAATACAGTTACGTGCGCGGGTAATCTTCATTCTTTCTCTGCTATTTGGCTTTATTCATTGAAGTATGCCTCGTTAGTTTGTCCATGGAGTCAGTAGAAAGAGATAAGCCACACAATCCGCACATGGTTAAAAAATAATGTTTAATAAAGAGATAAGCCACACAATCCGCACATGGTTAAAAAATAATGTTTAATAAACTCATAACTGAAAATAATGAAATTTTATTTAAAACTATATTTTTCATTATTTTATCTAAAATTATAGTTATACAATTAGTGTGAGATTTTACAACAAACTCAAATTTTAACATGGTATATAGTTTTCAAAAAATAGTAAAAATTCTCAATAAAAATTACAATTGAAATATTCTAATATTTAGAAAATTTGAATTTCTATTTTATTTAAATATTACATATCAATTCAATAACAAGTTGAGATGGAAAGTTGAAATTCAAATCTCTAACCATACATGTGATTTTCATATATCAGGATCAGCTCTTAATGCAAGGACCTCTAGTAACCTCTCATGATCATTTATACCAAGCCGCCATCTTTGACGTCGTTTTCCATGTCGTTTCATTAATGACAATGGCAAATGAGTAGCAATAACATGATGACTATATTGCATAACTACTTTATGTGGTTCATATTCTTCAAATATATATCCGGTCTTATTTTTTTCAACTTTCTTAAAGTACATTCCCTTCAGAATAATAGATCCTCTTTCAAAGTCTTGACCATCACTATCAACTTGGCTTTCCAGCAATTTGCATTTGATTGTAGTACATCTCAATAGATAGTAGTCAACCCCTTCCACATTGTTAGGAGGTGCTATAACAACAAATACATCACCTGTATGGGATTTAATACATATTTGAAACATTAAAAACATGTTTAATTTAACTAATATTTACTCAAAATATAATATTCAAATATAATTAAAATTGATAATTTAATATTTAAAATTATAAAGGTATAAGAATTTGCATACCTTCTTGTACTAATCCAGAAATAACATCATAGTCTGAAGAGAATTGTGGGTCTTCATCTCTTTCTTCAATTGGAATGTGCACTTGAGTAGGACCAACACGATCTAAAGGTTCCAAGATAGTTTGTTTCCATTCTTCAACAAATCCTTGTTGTAAATTTATACATGATTCTTGGAATTCATTTCCTACACAATATCCACAATAACAAGCATGCTCCCTGACATGCAAAATCCAATCAGTGTGATCTGTGCTTCTAACAGAGTGAAAAGACCTTGTACCTGGTACAGTTTTACATGTATAAGCATGTTCACGATCAACATTCGTTATATGCCAAAAGAATCTACATATAAACTTATCAATTTGACCATCACTTTTTTGACACAAATTTTGATTACACCAATCAACAACACTTTTTGCATCTTGCATTATATTAGCATCAAACTTCATTTGGTATCTCCTAAGAGCTCATTTAATGCAAGCTCCAGCTCCATCATGCTCTCCTTTTCCATGACCACTTTCAAAGAAGCTCCATGTATGTTTAATTTTGATTTTACGATGAAGACGACACAACCAATAAAATGATCTTGCTGATTTGAATTGCCCTGCACAACCATCTGACCAAACCCAATGTTCTCTAAAAGTGACACTTCTATCCTTTATAAGAGAATCAAAAAATTTGTTGAAAGAATGTTGCACAAAAAGAGTATCATGCTCTGAATCATCACTAACATAAAAGTGAACCTCTTTGATCACTATTCTTTTTTCTGGTGTACTTTGTCTTCCATCAATATGCTCCTCTGCATGCCTATAAGACACATGGACCAAAATTGTAACTTGTTCTGAATGGTAATATTGGCTTTGTATCTCTTTTTGTGGTGAAAATGTATAGTTTTCTGCAAAGTCAACAACAGATAATACAACACCAAATGGAAAAGAATCTCGGCTAGTTCGAAATTGCATGTCTTGCCATCTTGCTGTATGACTATGTTGAACATACTGATAAATCTGGTTAGTCTTAAATGCACCAATAAATTCTTTGATGGTAACTTCATCTTCAACCAAATTAATCCTTCTCGATTCACCACCATGAGATAAAGAAAATGTTACATACTTGAAAATTTTTCTTGTAATCATATCATTTGAATAATCATGTGCAATATCTTTCCATCCTTTTAAATTAAAACAATTATCACATTTATTTTTAACACACTTCATATTGTAAAAGTGCTCACCTTCTCCCTTTTCACAAAGTAAAGTCTTTATGAATTCAGTGATATGTAATGGAGGTGCTTCATTTGAAGGTTGGAATTGTAACCTATAGTTACGAAATGCTTCATAATAATAATTGAATTCCACATGGTACCTGCAACAACATGTGTCACGAACTTTGTTGGGTCGTATATACCAAGGCTTCATTGCCTCAAAAGTTCGTTGCCCAATTGTAATATTAGGATGTGCATCTTGAAACTTGTGGAATAGCTCTGTTTGTGAAATGTCTAGAAATTGTTTTTGATGCTCCTCCCTAACACCACGTGAGATTCTATGTGTCAAGATATCTCTTCTATTAGAAGAAACTCTAGAATTTTCATTCCAAAATTCAATTATTATGCCACGCCATTCATCTGAAACCTTGTCATTTCTAGGAGCCCTGCACACTATTGCCCAATTTTGGTGAGGATTCATGATTTCCAACTGTTCTCTTGTAGCAATCCTTCTTGTCAATGTTCTTCTACTAATATTAAGTGCCTTTGAAGTTGCAGTGACCAACCTTTCATTTGATGTCCTTTTACTAATAATTGCATTCATAATAGCTCTTCGAGCAGCTCTATGGTCTTTTGTGCGTGTTTTGCTACCAATCAAGTCATATGATGACTTAATGTTAGTAAGCATTGTATCTGAAACTTTATTTTTATCATCTTGATTAATTCCAAGCAAACACAATATAGGTTTCAACTCCTTTCGTCGCAATAAGCATGCCAAAAGTTGGGCTTGAGAAATTAAAGATTTAGGTGAAAAATATTCCTCATACATCTTACTTGTATGGTATCGGATGGTGCGATCAGACATCTTCTCTCCTGCATCAATCTGACTCTGAATAGATGACGGAATACTTGTTGGTATGTGTTTTGGTAAACTTGATCTGCTACTTGATGCTCCTTTCTGACCCAAAATATCACATCTTCTATCTTGCATTTGTGTATCCTGGTTTTGGAATTGTTGATTTTGACTTGATGAACTAATATGTTGGTTGAATAAATTATTTGAACCTTGATTAGATGTTCCCTCTCCACCCAAAACATCCAAGTTTTGGACATCATCTTGCATAGGAGTATTGCAATGAGAATGCAAAATTTGACTTAATATGTTCGATCTTTGATGTTGAGTTCCTTCTATAGTAGTAATAATGATGTTTTGTTGGTTTTCATGACTTTCTTGTTGTTGGATATTATACCCAATTCTTCTTTTTTCATTCCTTTCTTCCTCAACAAAACGAGGACGTTTACGAGCTGATTTCTTCTTTCTCCTAGACTGACTCCCCATATTTGCACAATATTTAACTATATATTCTGCATTCACATTATACAAAACACACACTTAAAATTATATAAAATTTTGAATATATATATAACAAAATAAAAAAACATATTTTCAAATGAATCTAGTAGTTAATAAAACAAAAAATTACAATGTTCATACAAAAGGTGTATGATTTGCAGGAAATGCTCTCCCAAAGATGTAATGATTTAGCACATCCAATGCAAAAAGATCGAAATGTTGTGAATGACCTTTTTTTATTAATGCTGTTCTTACAAACAAAAATAGAAAAAAATAATATTTCCCCAATCTTGTATTGAGTTAAGGAAATTTTTCTAGACATTTCTAATGACACAAGTTTATTTATAAAAATAAGTAATTACATGCTATATTCAAAACACCTTATTTACCATACTTTTTCTTTTATCGCTTATGACATATTAGATTTGATGAAAAAGAAAAAAAAACTTTTCTATGCTTTCCAAAATTTGCTCTTCACAAATACTTTTTCTTTTATCACTTATGACATATTAGATTTGATAAAAAACAAAAGAAACTTTTCTATGCTTTCCAAAATTTGCTCTTCACAAAATTAACCATTGCCAAAAACAATTTTTGTATTTGTCATAATTTGTTCACAAATCTAATTGTTACCAAAAACATTTTCTATAAATTTTTTCTTGACAAAATTAACAACTAACGAAAATATTTGATGTACTTATCACAATTTGCTCTCACAATATTAACGATTACCATTCTTATTACTAAAATCATGTTTCCTATATTTGAGTAATTTTTCATTTTCTTCTTGCAAAATATTAAATTTGACATTTAAAAATATCAATAATTATTATTCTATTAACCATTTCTAATTTTTATTATAAATACTCTTCTTACATCTAAAAAGTTTCCCTTGATAATAACTTATTTATACTAACATTTATAAATTTCTTTATATAACAAAGTAAATATAAGTTTTTATAACAGAAAATTATGATTGAAGTGTTAATTCAACAATGTCTTATTTATAATATTACTATTCAATTTTTTAAAAGTGACTTTAATTTTACATAGAAAAATATTCTTAATTAATTTAACAATATTAATTTAATAATATGTAATTCAATTGTTTTATAGAAAATAAAATAAATTTAGTTAAAAAAATAATTTATCTTTAAATTTTATTAAATTATTTATATAATAACAATTCATCGTTAAAAAAAATTAATATATATATATATATATATATATATATATATATATATATATATATATATATATATATATATCATAAAATGATTAATTAAGCAATAATTTTTAATAAATGAAATTCATAGTTTATGTAATTTTAATTTTTGAAAACAACATTATTTAAAAAAAATAATTATTTGATGGCCTAATGATTTATTATGAAAATAATGTTCGAAGGAAATACTGTTATCCAGTAAGATTATTATTTCAGAAATTTCTCATTGGTAATCCTAATATTTGCCAAAAAAAAAAATAAAAAATAAAAATAAAAATTTTAATTTTAATAAATTAAAAAAATGGTTTAAATTTCAATAAATTACATTATTTTCAAAGAATAGAATGCAGTTTAAATTTTCATAAATATAATTACACTAAATGTAAATTTTAAATAGAATGCAGTTTAAATTTTCATAAATATAATTACACTAAATGTAAATTTTAAATAGTAGATTAATTATAGTAATATATGTAACTCCTTTGGAGCGAACATTCTATATGAAACATGTTAATACGTTCCGTCGAACGCTCTTTCGAACGAATGCAAATTACTAATTTTGAACTTAAGTTTTAGGAACCTAGCTTTCAGGTTTGGCTGCTATGGTATTAGGTTCGGTATTGTATTTTTCTTAATAAAACAAATTTTAATTAGATTTGGTATTGTATTTTTCTTAATAAAACCAATTTTAATGAAGATTTTCATTTTTATGGCCTTAAAAATATATCAATAATTTATATATTTTGTTAAAAATTTTCAACAACATAAATATTAATGTGGTGATTGTGAGTATATAATTTTTTAATTATGTAATTTTTGCTTTTTTTTAATATTATTTTTATATATTATATTTTGAATAATATAAAATATGTTATTATAATTATATTTAAATATTTTATTATAAAAAATTGAAAATACATTTTAAAAATTTCTGAAAATTAATTTTAACATTTTGTTATATGTTATTTTCAAATTTCTATTAAAAAAATTTGATTCTATAAACTTGAAAGGATAGTTTTTTGGGTCGCGGTTTTATATATACAAAAAATTATCAATTTTACTAGTATTTTAATAATAATTAAAAAATATGTTTTTTTTTAATTTTTAAATTTGTTTAGCAATCTTCAAAATGTCTACAACACATCTCTTAAAGAAATTGGAATTAAAAAACATAAATCAATAGAGAAATGGGGGGTCGCCGTTTTGTCACTACTTAAAAGTTATGTAAAATATTAATGCATATCTTTTAAAGAAAATGAATAAATTAGATAAAAAATATATATTAAATTTTAGAAAAAATATGACATGAAAGTGAATTTAAATTGACATGTTTTGTCTTCTTTGACCACCACCTAATTCTTGATGATTTTTTAAATCTAAGAGTAAACATTCCAACTCCATTCATTTTTCTAAAACTTCTTTGCCACAAAGAAGGAAAAAGTGATACACATTAACATGCTTTTACCCGTATATATGGTAGATGCACATACATAAAAGATGTGCATATACGGAAGATGTGCATATATAAGAAAGTTATGTATATACGGAAGATATGCACATATCTTCTGTATATGTACAATTTCCATATATGCGCAATTTCTGTATATGGAATTTGCCCATATACGAAATTTATGTATATACGGAAGATATGCACATATCTTCCGTATATTCAAAATTTCCGTATATGTGCAGTTTATGTATATGGAATTTGCACATATACGATGAAGATACATAAACGACGGACATATATGAAGATATGCATATATAAGAAAGTTAGGGATATACCGAATATATGTGCGTATCTTCTGTATATGCACAATTTCTATATATGCACAATTTCTGTATATGGAAGTTGCACATATACTGTAGATTCACATATATAAGAGACATGCATATACAAAAGATATACACATATAAGAAAGTCACACATATACAAAAGATGCACATATACAAAAGTGATAGATACTAAAGTTTCACATACATAGAGGTTATGCGCATATCTTTTGTATATGCACAATTTCCATATATGAAAAGATTCTATATATGGAATTTGCACATGTACGGTAGATGCACATATATAAAAAATGTACATATATGGAAGATATGCATATATAAGAAAGTTACGCATATATGGAAGATATACACATATCTTCCGTATACGCACAATTTTCATATATGTGCAATTTTTGTATACAGAAGTTGCACATATACAGTAGATGCACAAATATAAAAGATGTGCATACATGGAATATATGTACATACAAAAAATTTATGCATATACAGAAGATATGCACATATATGGAAATTGCGCATATATGGTAGATGCACATATACAAAATATGCATAGATACAAAAGATATGCGCATATATTGCTTATATGCACAATTTCCGTATATGCACAATTTCTGTATATGGAATTTGCGCATATACGAAATTTATGTATATACGGAAGAGATGCGCATATCTTCCGTATATGCACAATTTCCATATATGCACAATTTTTGTATATGGAATTTGCACATATACGATGCAAATACATAAACAACGTGCATATACAGAAGATATGCACATATAAGAAAGTTACAGATATACCAAAGATATGCACATATCTTCCGTATATGCACAATTTCTGTATATGCGCAATTTCTGTATATGGAATTTGCGCATATACGATGCAGATACATAAAAGACGTGTATATACAGAAGATTTGCACATATAAGAAAGTGACAGATATATAGAAGATATGCCCATATTTTCCGTATATGCACAATTTTCATATATGCACAAAAATGCTGTCTCTATATAGGCACAACCTCTGTATATACACATCTTCTATATATACGCAACTTCCGTACCCAAAAGCATTATTTGCCAATTCTAATAATATTTCAAGCCCACTAAGACAAGTTTTACAAATTTTTCCTCTATTAAAATATGTTTGTAATATTAAATGAAAATCAACCCCCTGACTGCCACAGCCTCTCCTATGCCGATACGATTGTGATTTGGTCTCGATTCCTCTACGATCCTTTTCTAAATTCAGAGCTCAGGTAATCCCTGTATATTCAATATGAAGTTTTGTCCTCCCTATTCAGTCTCCCCACACCTGATCACTCCTACGTTCCTTTAATCCTCTACTCTGTCTCCAATTTTCAAAATTTTCCCTTGTTCATTCTATAGCATAAATACAACAGCAAGACATGGATGTGATAGCAAGGCAGAAAACGACGCAATAGGAAGGAAACAAAATACTTATGGCTAGCTCAAAATTTTCCAGAATAACATGCAAGGCTTTAATCTCTCAAATTTTCAATTCTCCAAAGAGCATATTATTGTCCACAAATTGCTGGTGTGTCACCGAGAGATCAGTTTCAGGGATCTTTTATTTTTATGTGACCCTCTCACTTTGCCTCTTGAAGAAAATGGACCAAGTCTTCTATTGTGATAATAAACAAGAATGGGGATAAGGAAGCGCCTTACCTCAAGCCTTGGATGGAGTGGAATTTCCTTGAGGGAGATCTGTTGAGAATAATAGAAAAGAAAGGGGTTATTACCATGGATCTAGTCCATCATATCTAGTCTTAAGAAAATACAATGGTTGCCAACATCTGAAAGAGGAATTGCCAATTTAAGTGATCATATGCTTTGGATAAGTCCAATTTCATCAACATCCCTGGCCTTCGTCGAGATTTCAAAGAGTGAGGTATTTCATCAGCCGAGATTACCCAATCATGGATTTGTTGCCCCACTATAAAGTTTGTTTGTTTCGACCTAATTATGATGGATGGATCTACAAAGTGGTTGGTTCCAGATGGATCTACAAAGTGAATGTAACAACCCTGGTGAAAATTCCATGTAATAAATGTTAAAAACAATAACCACGGATGAATGGGACACTTATTCCAAGATGAATGTTGGGAAAGACATCCTATGGGTGTTCATTTCATTGTTGATGGCTAGGGAAATTGGAAAAGGAAGTGACATGAGGAAACAATGGTTCATGGTGATTTTCAGATAAGTAAGATATCCCTACACTTAACTCTGTTGTTTAAACGTGCAGGTTACATGTTGATGATATGTTTGATGAAATTCCTGTCATGGCTAGTAGGGGTATGGTTAAGGCCTTGATCAACTATTTACTTTTGCATCATTGTTTCCCTGTACTTTACTTAATTATGATATTTCATTCCATTCTGGGTAGTGGCCTAGGCTTTGGGCCTGAAAAGTGGCTCAAATCTCGGAGTTGTTGGCACATAATTGGTAATTTTCATCCACAGTCGCTAGCATGCAATACTATGAGAGTGATTTTAGGTATTTGATCACTCCCTTGCCCATAGCATGAGAGCGACTGAACCTTAAATTGTCAAGAACAATATTGGGACCCCGGAACAGGTTGTCTTAGTGGTTGACTTGTCTCCCAAGGGTTCTGTTGATGGTGTTGGATGGCTATGTGTGATATTCCGTTGATTCCACTTGCTTAAGGTCACCTAGGAGATTGAATGAAATCATAGTATCCTTTCATCTCATGTTTACCCCGGATGGCACAATAACTTGGGTAGATGTGGGAGGAGAGAATGTGATCTTCTAGAAAAGTGATAATAACCTTCTCATCAACCCTGCAAGTCAGAATAACTTCCATCTATTTAGTGAAATAATTAATGGCCATTATAATATACTTGTGTTCACCACTTGAATTGCGATGTATTTATACAATGAAGTCTAATCCCCACTGTTGGAATGGAGTTTAAACTTTTATAGCATTCAATTGTAAAGATTTAATTTTCTATTTTCCCATGAACATTTTGCATTCTAGACAAGCCCTGAAAACAACAATATTGTCTTTAAAAAGGGAACACTAATAATATATGACTCTCAAAATCTTGTATGTTATGACCTTGCATGATTGTCGCCTCTTCATATCTATCTATGAATCTACCTTTTCCACAAGTGGATCTTCCTTAAACTTGTAGCTTTGCTCCATCTTTTTCCTTTCGACAATATTCCTCTTGCCTTTGTTTTGCACAGGTTTGTTGCTTGTTGCTGCTATTGTTGTTGCTCCCTATGGTGTTGCCACCTTGAGTGTTGCTAGCCACTCCACTGCAACGTTGACCAGTTCATTGAGCCTAGAGGAGTTATAGCAATATCTCCATGGGTATTCCTCTAGTCAATGACACACCCCTTGGATCCAACGATAGTACACTCTCGCACAGTGGTCCCTGCATAAACCATGTGGTTCATACAGGTTGAAACTCCTAGTGCCAAACTTAAATTTCTCGAAGTGTACCACCTTGGGATTTTCTTTTTTCAAAATCCTGATCGCATATAAACCAAATCGTACAAGAAGTGTGGGCCATGGTGCCTTCTTATTCCTACGCAATCCAGCTAAGAACTCTGTCTAGATGTGTTATGTGACATCCTGCATGACCAACTTGACTCTGGAAAGCCACTAAAACGCATGCAGAGCTTTATCCACGTTGTACATCCTGATGAAGGTTTCCTCGAGTGAGGCGTACCAATCTACAATGTTCAACAACACCTCCATTGTTGCCTGTGACATGCAGGGCAGATCTTGTTCAAAGATCATCGTGTATAGAGGGGCGATGAAATGGTCAGATATTCTAGCCATGACTCCTCGGTAACTACAATCTGAGACAAACTTGCAATTTATGTTCACAACTTTTGTATATGTGCATCTTTTGTATATGCGCAACTTCTGTATATGCACATATCTTCCGTATATGTGTAACTTTCTTATATGTATATATCTTCCATATATGCATGTCTTTTATGCATGTGAATCTACACTATATACGCAACTTCCATATATAGAAATTGCACGTATATGGACATGTGCACGTATAATAAAGTTATGTATATATGGAAGATATGCACATATCTTCCGTATATCCTTAACTTTCTTATATGTGCATATCTTTCGTATATGCATGTCGTTTATGTATCTGCATTGTATATGCACAAATTCCATATACAGAAATTGCACATATAAGGAAATTGTGCATATACGGATGATATGTGCATATCTTCCGTATATACATAAATTTCATATATGCACAAATTCCATATACAGAAATTGTGCATATATGGAAATAGTGCATATACGGAAGATATGTGCATATATTCCATATATACATAACTTTCTTATATGTGCAGATCTTCCGTATATGCACGTCTTTTATGTATGTGCATCTACCATATATACACAAATACCATATACAAAAGTTGTGCATATATGCAATATATGGGCATATTTTTCGTATATGTTTATCTTTTGTATATGTGCATCTACCATATATGTGCAACTTCCGTTTATGCGCATATATTCCATATATGCGTAAATTTCTTATATGTGCATATCTTCCGTATATGCACGTCTTTTATATATGTGCATCTACCATATATGCACAACTTCCATATAAAAAAATTGTGCATATATGGAAGATATTCGCATATCTTCCGTATGTGGATAAGTTCCTTATATGTGAATATCATCCATATATGTACGTCTTTTATGTATGTGCATCTACCCCATATGTGGAAATTTTTCATATACAGAAATTGTGCATATACGGAAGATATGCGCATATCTTTTGTATATGCGAAACTTTTCTATGTGCACATATCTTCCAGGTATATGTGCAACTTACCTATATACACATAACCTCCACGTATGTGAAACTTTAGTATATATAACTTCCGTATATGTGCATCAACCGTATATGCACAACTTCCGTATATGAAAATCTCTTCCGTATATGCATAACTTTCTTATATTTTTACATCTTCCATATATGCACATTGTTTATGTATCTTCATCGTATATGTGCAAATTTCATATAAATAAATTGCACATATACATAAATTTTGCATATATGGAAATTGTGCATATACAGAAGATATGTGCATATCTTCCGTATATACATAACTTTTTTATATGTGCATATCTTCCGTATATGCATGTATTTTATGTATGTGCGTCTACCGTATATACGCAAATTCCATATACAAAAATTGCGCATATACGGAGACTATGCATATACGTAATATATGTGCATATTTTTCGTATATGTCCATCTTTTGTATATGTGCATCTACTATATATATGTAATTTCCGTATATGCGCATATATTCTGTATATGTGTAAATTTCTTATATGTGCATATATTCCGTGTATGCATATCTTTTATATATGTGCATCTACCGTATATACACAATTTCCATATACAAAAATTGTTCATATACGGAAGATATGCACATATCTTCCGTATATGAGTAACTTTCTTATATGTGCATATCTTCCATATATTTACGTCTTTTATATATGTGCATCTACCATACATGTGCAACTCCCATATATGGAAATTTTTCATATATGGAAATTGTGCATATACGGAAGATATGCACATACTTTTTGTATATGAGAAACTTTTCTATATGCACATATCTTCTAGGTATATGTGCAACTTCCCTATATACACATAACCTCCATGTATGTGAAACTTTAATGCAAGGCCATATCAACAATATGCTATGACCTCATGCATGACAACAACAATTACTCCATTGTACACATTACTACATGCAACCAACAATATGCATAAGCAATGCCTAACCAACTACAAATATGCATAAATGCATGTAGTTGAACATAATTGATCAGTTCTTGCAATCAACCTACAAGACTGATACATGTAATCAAAATATTCAAAAGTAAACTAACATACAAGGATATAAGTAGGTGACATAAAAGCAATATGTAAGTGACATGTAACCATATGTAACCCGTCACATGCTCATGACAAATACTCTTCATGGAATCAACATCAAATTCTCTATGATAACCATACTACAACCCTAATACATCATCAATCCAATGCAACAAGTATATAAGTGTAAGAGACACACATGCAACTGACATGCATGCATGACTAACACTTTCAACCCATCCTGTCTGAGAGTTGAAGATATGCGCAACTTTGTTATATATGCATATCTTCCGTATATGCACATCTTGCATCTACTGTATATGCACAACTTCCATATATGGAAATTGCTCATATACGAAAATTGTACATATACGGAAGATATGCGCATATCTTCTATATATTCGAAACTTTTCTATATGCACATATATTCCTAGTATATGTGCAACTTCTATATATACGCATAACCTCCATATATGTGCAACATTAGTATATGTAATTTATGTATATGTGCATCTAGATAGTGTTTATGTCAAGGCTATAAGTGTTTTGGTTTGGGATAATAAGATAATATAAGCTATATGTTTGTATAAGGAATATAATGGTTGTAGTTTTTTATGTTCTATTAAACTAGAATGAAGTATTCATTAAAAAAAAATAAAAAATAAAAAAATTATAGTGTCACTGAGACTCTTTTATAGATATTAAATCTCATATAAGTAATTTTTGTTGATCATAGTAAAATTATAATTAGAAGGACAAAAACTATATACTACTATGTATTTGTACACACACATATATATTTCACTCATATTTTATTATTTTCCATTAAACAAAATGGTAGTAAACATTTTTTCGATGTCTATAATAATATGTGGGCCATCACTATTTGCACATATACATTAAATTATATATATCTTGATTTTTATTGTGTAAATACTATATACATTGTCATGAATAATTTGTAATTGGATATTTGTTACCTGTCCTTGAGTAAAATAATAAACTATTTAAAAAAATCAAACTTAATTAAATAATGATATTTGATTGTCTAATAACAAGCCCTTTGAGACCATGAAAAATAGAATGCCATACAAAGCTGCTTTGAATAATCTTTTCTTTTCTTTCTTTATTTGTCAAAGAATTTAAATTAATTATTTAATATATTTATAATTTAAATATATAAAATAAGAATAATAGTTATAAAATAGTTAGTTTTTATTTTAAAATTATATATCACAAATTTAAAAAATAATTTAATTATATTAATTCAAAAATATTTAAAAATCTATATATTCATTAACACTAATAAAAATGTTCATTGAAAGAAAAGCTAACCTGATAAATTAACAAATATATATTATAAATAAAAATAGCACTAAATGTTGAATATATTATCAAAAATGTTTATTTTTTATGGAATTTTTTAAAAATAATTTAAACCAAATTTTGAATTTTGACAACATTTTTAACCACGCTTTGAATTTTTGAAATATTTTCTTTTAAAACAAAAAATTTTAATAATTTTTAAAAAAGTATTCATTAATGATTAAGTTACTAACATGAAAGAAACCACAATTAAACTGTTAAATTAAAACATGTAAGCTATTCATAGAAATGCCATTAAATTTCTAATGTTTATTAGAAATGTTTGGTTTTTCAAAGTTTAGAAAACATTTTTACTCAAACTTTAAATTTTCGAAATATTTTATATGCAATATTCGTTTCAAAAATATATAATTTTGATATTAAAAAAAAAGTAATTTTCTTCTCAAGAACTTAGCTCTATGTAAGTTGAAAATCTAATTAGAAGATTTTAAAAATATAAATAAAAATAAATTGAAAAAGACTCATCGGATAGATATATAATGTAGACCATTGAAATTTCAGTGGAAATTTCATTATGATAAAGTTTGATAGATATATAATGTAGACCATCGAATTTATTGTTAAAATACAGAAAATGTTTCATTGAACTAAATATTGTTAATTGTCACATTTAAAAAATTACCACATATTGTTTTTGGAGAGGACAACCAAGGCCTTAACTTAGGGAAGAATACGAAAGAATTCCATATTTATAATCATTAACAGAGACAAAATTCGAGAGGAAAAGAAAGATAGAGTCGTTGTTAGTGAATCACCATTTGGGGCTCTCTTGTAAATAAAAAGCTATTGTTGAATGGCATCATTACATATTCGCAATAGCATCCCCAATCCTTGAACAATGGAGAGACAATGCCAGATCTATATAACAGACATGTCGAGGATGTCGTTAAACTCATTCGATGATATTCCCATTCACCTTTGTTGGCTTTCATCTCCAGATTGTATCAACAGGGCTTTACAAAGGGATGTATTGATGCAGCCCAGAGGATGCGGCTCATTTGCCATTTCATAAATCAATATATTAAGCTCATGCTCAGCTATAATAAGGTACACAATGTCACAAGGGAAAGGAGAAACCTCCTGGTACATATCTACCAACGGATGATTGAATGGAAAGCTTTGAGTGTCTCTTGTCTCTGTCATGTAGTCGAAAACTCCCTTCAGCACACATAGTGGGATCTCATTCTCCAATTTAATAATATAGTGCATGATACGCATGCAATAAGCCACACAAAAACCTTTGTTATAGAGTCTAAGCTGTGTATTGATATAGAAGAGGAGGATGCGAGGATTAATGATTGTAAAAGGAAGGATGAATCTACGAACCATCATTAGAGTGAACTTTTGAGAATACTCACTGAAATTGTGAGAGAAAAACGAACTTCGCACAAGTTATGCAAAATTGTGGTCATGAACTTTATCTTTTACCTCTTCACCTGTAAAAGCTCTGCACAAGGAGAGTCAGTATCTTTCTCCATTTTCCAATGCTGTTAAGGCCCAAGGGAGATTAGCTATGGAATATAGGCTTCTAGTTTCATCGTTAGTAAATGAGTCATTGCACACTGGTTCACAACCATGTTTAGTCGAGGATCATCGATTCAATTTCAAATTCCAAACCAAAAATGGCATGGATTCAAGCTCTATGGGCGAGCCTTATGCAGTCTCCAAAGTATGCTAGCTGGTTGTCATCCTCAGCTTACCTTCCATACCAGAACGAAATAGCGCACTTCGAAATTCAAATTTGAATTCAAATCAAATGGGTAGATGAGTATTAATGTCGACGTACTGGATAACGTACTATTATGTATGTTGTGTCCATGAAGCGAATTCTCATCGGTATTTTATGGTCATGGAGTAGTCGCTAGAAATAATCGCATTATTTGTTGCCGAGAAACCTGGGAGTCCCCATATCGAGGCGGCCAAAACCCACTGTCAAGGTATTGTCTCTCGTACTCTTAAGATGTAATAAATATCCTATAGGGGTGGAAATAATCCTTGCCAAGTATATGATGTTTCCAAAATATTTGACTAATCACATGGCCATCATCAATTCGTCGATAAGGACCAAGTATAAACATAATGAGAATAACACAAATGATTCAACTTAATGCAATAATTAAGAAATGCTGCTAAGATTATTTAGGTTGATAGATGTCGGTAGAGTAACTTTTTTCAATTTAAATGTTTCTATATATATATATTAATTAGATATAATTTTAAATCAAATTTATTTTATATAATTATAAAATTATTATTTAAATTATTAAATAACATAATATAAATGTAAATTAAAATAATCAATTAAAAAAATCATTGTAATTTAGTTTTATCAACTATATTTATTAATATAATTGCAATAATAATAAAGAAATTATCAATAAACAAGTGTTATATAGTAGTTATTATATGTTGTTTAGTTTTAATATAATTAAATTAAACTAAAAGTAAAAGTATTAAATTTAAGTTAGTGTTAAGGTTTAGTATTTAGTTAATTTAGGTTCTATTGATTGGTAAATTGAGTATTTTGTTAATAGGTGCATTATGGTGGTGGAGAATCCAATCCTACCCAACAATAATAATGGCTTATTGTACTAGAAATACATTTGTCGTGAAGGTTGTCTAGAAGGTTTTACATTTTCTGCAAAAAAGTTAAATAGATATATTTTAAATGGTATTTGTTCTTGCGAAAGTATAAAAAAATATTGTTCTTGCTAGATATATCTATGAAACATAGATTTAATATATTCCTTAAAAATATATATTAAAATTGAAGTTGATTTATTTACTAAGTTATTACTTATTTGAATTGAAAATTATTTTAATTTATTATCAATAATTTTACACTTATTTGTCATTAATATTATGTAAAATCACAACTATTTTTACTATAAGTAAAATTATTTGTTAAAATCAATCTTTTTAAGTGTCCAACTACTTATAATATATATTAAATAAAAATTTATTATTTGAATCAATTTTCATTTAATTATTGATGAGTTTATGAATATAGTTATTTATTTCAACTAATAAAACCTCCCGTTACCAATATTTATTAATATTGAACTTCTTAATTAATAATATTTATTATAAAAGTAATTTGAATATTATAAAATAGTTAAGTAATGTTTTAGTTAATTAATGGTTGATAAGATTTTATTTTGTTATTATATGAAATTGAGAAATTAATTGCCTAGCTAAGACTTGCATAAATTTTGGTGGGTAGTAATCACTAAAAACTCTGTACATTTACATTTACATATTGATCTTATCTATTTTTATGCAAATATTTGATTAAATTATGATAAATGGTAATTGATAGTATTTAAGTGAATATGAATATGAGCTTTTTGCAAGGATTTTAATATGGTGATTTTTTATGAAATTTAAATATGAAAAATTTTAATCCTAAAATCATGACATAAATATTACAACTGTATCTAAAAATTATCACACAAATATAAGTCAATTACCCATATAACATTATGTTAAATAAAAACTGCAATAGAAATATTACATACAGAGAATCTGCAATTTTCTTTTTATTATCAAACACAAAGTAATAGTTAATGAAAATAATACTCTTACTTAAAAAAAATGCAGCACACCTCTCTTAACAACATTTACTATAGTTTTGGAATGCATTGATTGCCACTCTACTTGGTGGAAAGTTTCAGATTGAAATCCCTAAAATTTTATTGCCTCCATTCACTGTCACGGGATTTATTCACGATGTTCCAGAAAAAATTTTGTCTACAGCTCATTCCTTCCGCACGATGTTGCAACCCAACTTTGTCTAAAGCTTTCTCCACCCATGCGTAAGTGATTGAAACGGGCTTTATTTCCGTAAATAATCGAATTCGTGAATCCATTCTTTGTCTTGTTCGTTATTGTAGTCTTTTTCCATTGCTATATACAAGTCTTTTGATGTAAAATCTGTTGAATAGACGAACAGAGAAGGGAGCAGATTATAGTATTGAGACAACTGCTTGTTCAAAAACAATGAACTCTCCGCTAAACTAACTGCATCTGCCCCAGAATAATCATAATGAGGATATTACTGGTAACCTAAACTCGACATAGAACAAACAGAATCTGTAGCTGCTATTTTGACGGCATTATCAGCCAATGGCAAACCAATACGCTCGGATTCTTCGCCTCCGATGGAATCATTCACACGTAGGTCGCGCCATGAGGATTCCCTGGTTTCTTGAATGTTCCATAATTTGAATGCTTCATCTGATATATGATTACTGGAGCCCTCATCATTATAGCCATTTTCTCTTACAATTCCAGAGTGTCGCACCGCTGTTTTTATTTTAACAGCAGTGGCTTTGAACACAGGATTTTGAACAGGAACAAGAGATTTTGATCTTGTTCTTTGATTTTCTGAAGTTTTGGGTTGAGATTTTTTCATTGATAGGCACAGCTTCTTGCCCATATGAGTGTTCCAGTAATTCTTGATTTCGTTTTCTGTTCGACCAAACCTTACATTGGACCTTGCATCTTCCTTTGAAATTGGATCAGTAGGAGCTCGAACATCTATTAATTATGGTGGTAGCTTTGGAAACCTTAGATCAGTATTGACAATTGCTTTTCAGTTCACTTTTGAGAACCATTTACGGGAGAATGTCGCATCCATGGCTCGTCAATATTTGTGTGGTGTTGTAGCATCCATGTAGAGGATTACCATGGCCCTAGCCCCTTCTCGACTAGGTTCCCATCTTGGGCTGAGGCTACCTCCTGGAACCCCAGAAGCACTGACCCTTGCACGTTGGTTTTGTCAGAGTTACAGGTAAAGTAAAAGCATGACATGTAAGATGACTTTTTTTCAAGGGTTATCGATATTTTTCATTGGCAAGATATCATTTTTCCAGATTCCATTTGGGGGTAGAGCTTCTTAGACATAATTCTGAGGTCAATGAATCTTTGCTGAAAATAGTTTGGCACCACTCTGATGCCATCATGTGTTGCTCCTTGAAATGAAAAGTGTTTGAATGGTTTTTCCATTTCAAACCACTAATAAAATTTTCAAAACTACTTTTACTTTCCAGCCAATGCTTCAATCATTTTGAATCGATCCACGTCCCTCTATTTCCAATATTGAGCACCTGAACGAATGAAGAGGTTATTTTCCTTCTGTCTGTGTGATTCATTTTACATTTGTGCATATTCACTGAATATCTAATGTCATTACAAACCTTTTCCAAATTAATATACAGTCATAGAAAGATATAGTACTCTTGTGATGCATTCAGTTTTTGCCCAGATTACATTGTGTTGCAGATTTTATTGATAGACACCACCACAATGGATAGGGACACATTGTCTTTTATGGCCATTGTATAAATCGTGACTTCTCGTAGTTGCAAAGATTATGAGTCTTCAGAATTTAAATTTATAGTGCCTTTCATAGTGTAGCATTTTTTTCTTAGCATGGTTGTGTACATTGGCTACTTCTCTTCTTGTTTCTTTAAAAGGGTGAAATTTTGTACAAGGCAGAAAAATATTGTGCCATTGAAATCTAATGAACTAGAACCAAAATTTGGTGACATGTACCTTCAAATATGCATAGTTTGGAGAGTCACATATAAAAACATATCGAAAATCAAACTTAAACTACTTCTAATTGTATAAAAACGTAGAATCAAATAGAGCTCTTGGTTCCCTTTCCTTTAGTGTCTAACTTCACTTTATATGACTTGATTTCATCCCCAAGATCATTAAGGTTAGTGTTATGAAACCAGCTCACAAAAAGATAAAAAATATAGATCAACGCCTTAGAATTCAGCCTCTTTGAGGGGGCAACATCCTTTACATTACATAAATGAACAATTCTTGGATGATAGAAATGACAAGACCTCCTTTCTATATATAGGAGTCTAAGGAGTCATAATATAATCAGAGCTGGCATAACAATAATAATGTAAGAGCACAATAATAACAATAGGGGACTTCTATGGGGCACAACAATATATTAAGGGGGTTTTACTGATAACAATAAGGGGTTACACTAAAGTATAGGGGCCCAACATGCACTTCTCCTTAAAAAAGTGTTGTCCTCGACGCTTGAGTAGTTCTTGATGCTTCTGTAAAATATTCTTGTCCTCCAATGTGGAATCTTCAGTGGGTATGTTCTTCCACTTGATGAGATACTCTGAAATTAATCAATTTCATAGCTGTCGGGTTCTTGTTTCTGTGACTACTCCAGGTTCCAATATGATTTTTCCTTCCTCTTCAAGTTCTAGCAATATTTTTTGAATTGGGATCTTCTGCAACTTTTGAATGAGTGTCCACACTTCTTCATCCTTCTTCCATTCATCCCTTGCTTCGTTTATCCAATCTGGTTGGATAATAGAAATAGCACAAAACAATGCTTCCACATCCTCATCCTTTCTTGAGAGTGCATGTGCAACAAAATTTTTCTTCCCTTTTCTATAATTGATGTCAAACTGATAACCCAATATATCTGTAACCCATTTTTTTTGTTATTCTAAAGATAATATTTTTTCTAAAAAGTATTTAAGAATATCATGATTCATTTTTACCTTGAAGTGTCTTCCCATTTGGTAAGGTCGCCATTTCTTAAGTGCATGTAATATTTCCAACATTTCCTTCTCATAAATAGCTTTCATGAGATGTAGCAGTAAGCATACCCAATCCCCTACATCAAAACATTTTTCACTACGATGTTGATCTACCTGTTGTTTAATTCGATTTTGCACTAAAGTGGAATTATCCTTTAAAAGTTGGAGAACTTGTTGTTGATGCTCCATGTGATCTTTCACTGCTTGAACATTTTTCTTCTTGATATGTCCTTCTATCTTTAGAGTTTGAGGAGTCGTAATTTCTTCCAATCCTTTACAAGATATGGTCGAATTCATTTCTTGATGTTTGATGTGATCTTTCACTTCTTGAACATTTTTCTTCTTGATATGTCCTTCTATCTTGAGAGTTTGAGGAGTGGTAATTCCGACCAATGAATTACAAGATATGGTTGGATTCATTTCGTCTTTCTTGATGTGATCTTTCACTTCTTGCACATTTTTCTTCTTGATATGTCCTTATATCTTGAGAGTTTGAGGAGTGGTAATTCTTGCCAATGCTTTACAAGATATGTTCTAATTCATTTCTTCTTTCTCTGCGGTTGGGTCCTAGCGTATATCCTCTTCTTTTGATATTTCTTGAACCTTTTCTTCCTCTTTTTCATACTCTATGTAAAATAATTTCTTCTCAGCACACTTATGACCTTTAGTGCATTTGCTATCAGAATTGTAACAAAGCCCTTTTTCTCTTTTCTATTCCAATTATTGTGGTGTAACCCTTGTAGGTTATGGAAGGCTAGGAGAAACAACAATTCCATCTTTATAGTTGTGAGGGGTAGAATTCCTTGTTGCCATAATTTTGCTTTCCACTTTGTAACAAAACCTGTTTTCTCCTTTTTCTTCCATTTGTTGTGGTTTTTCTCTAAAGAAGGTGTTTCTCTTTGTATTCTCATAATGTTCTATAATTTCCTTCGTGAAAATTGACCACATAACAGGTTTTTTATGAGAACAAAGCCCTTTACACCATAAAAATTGATCTTGTTCTAAATATGAAGATGAAATAGATACCTTCTGTAGTAGTGGTACACCATGTACATCAAAATATTTCTCCATCAGTAGTATCCAATTTACCGGATCCTTTCCATCAAACTTCCTCATCTTGCTTTTTCTTGATTTTAGGAGCTCGATCTTGAAACGGTTGTAACTCTGTGCTTTCAGATCTTTAAGTTCTAAAATTGCGACCTGCAGTAGCCCTTTGCATCCTCTTTCTAATGCCATTAGTCTAATCAAATTTCTATTCTCCAAGAAAGAGTTATGCACAATCTCCCAAGATGACCTGATTATATACCTTTTCAGAAGAGCGAAATTGTATGAAGTGCCACGTGTCAGTTTTTTGACCTTAGAATCTAAAAAATATACACAGGAAACTATAGTTCGTCCTCTTTCTATAACTTCTGATGAAATTGCAATCTAATGGTCAAAACAAAAGTTATGACTATTTTCCCCAGGTCAACTATTTGGAATGTAATTCAGAAGTCTACAAAAATACCAGCTTCCTTAGATCATATCTCCACAAATGTAGCATGAAACTCTCTGAAATTCAGACCTGCGGTTCAGAATGATTACAATCCAAATGGGTTTTTTTTTAGTGTCTTAAACGTCGCAAAAAAAAGTTATAGCGCAAATTCCATGATGACCTGTTTGGAACGACGAAACCCTAGAATCCAAAGCTTCGATACCAAATGTTATGAAACCAACTCACAGAAAGATAGAAAAGATAGATCAATGCCTTAGAATTCAGCCTCTTCGAGGGGGCAACCTCCTTTATATTACATAAGTGAACAATTCTTGGATGATACAAATGACAAGACCTCCTTTCTATATATAGGAGTCTAAGGAGTAATAATATAATCAGAGCCGACATAATAATAAGAATGTAACAGCACAATAAGAACAATAGGGGACTTCTATGGGGCACAACAATATAATAAGGGGGCTCTACTAATAACAATAAGGGGTTACACTAAACTATAGGGGCCTAACAATTAGCATCAGAATGCACCTTGTGATCCATGTTAGTGTGCATCTTAAAGTCTATCATTGGATTCCATAATACAATTAGAGATTCCCCTTCAGAATTTTAGTCAACATGTGCAACTCATCAAGTTTATATATATCAGTAACTACCAATTGGATTTTGCCTTCTCTCTATGTGATTCATTTTACATTTGTGCATATTCACTAAATATCTAATGTCACTGCAAACCTTTTCCAAATTAATATACAGCCGTAGAAAGATATAGTACTCTTGTGATGCATTTAGTTTTATCCAAATTACATTGTGTTGTAGATTTTATTGATAGACACCACCACAATGGATAGGGACACATTGTCTTTTCTAGCCATTGTATCAATCAGGACTTCTGGGCATTGCAAAGATTATCAGTCTTCAGAATTTAAATTTATAGTGCCTTTCATATTGTAGCATTTTTTTCTTAGCATGGTTGTGTACATTGGCTACTTCTCTTCTTGTTTCTTTAAAAGGGTGAAATTTTGTACAAGGCAAAAAAATATTGTGCCATTGAAATCTAATGAACCAGAACCAAAATTTGGTGACATGTACCTTCAGATATGCATAGTTTGGAGAGTCACATATAAAAACATATCGAAAATCAAACTTAAACTACTTCTAATTGTATAAAACCGCAGAATCAAATAGAGCTCTTGGTTCCCTTTCCTTTAGTGTCTAACTTCACTTTATATGACTTGATTTCATCCCCAAGATCATTAAGGTTAGCATTAGAATGCACCTTGTGAGCCATGTTAGTGTGCATCTTAAAGTCTATCATCAGATTCCATAATACACCTGGAGATTCCCCTTCAGAATTACATTCAACATGTGCAACTCATCAAGTTCATATATATCGGTAACTACCAATTGGATTTTCCCTAGAATAGATATTTCTCATTCAAGTTGGGTGATAACTAAAATTAAAACTCCATAGAATCACCATTTCAAACATTCATAAGAAATACTAATTGCATAGTTTGACCTTCAGATATGCATAGTTTGGAGAGTCTGGATTTGGTACTTTGAGTTCATAGAATTCATCATTTTTTATCTAATTTTGAATTATCAGAAAGTGTTTCTTAAAAGTCCATATAATGAGTGATACAAGACACCCAAAAGAAAGGTTAATGGGTGTCCATACTTTAGAAAGCATGATTATGGACAATACCTTGAGGGGCTTGTAACTTCAACATGTTTACTAACAAATTGCTTCTTTGTACCATTCTGAGTGCATAATAGATTTATGTATCAAAGTAGTTGCTTGGGGTTTAATCCCCTAATGTGATTGTATTACATCCTAGAGAACGACGAGAGCTATCCATTGTTTGTTGAGATATAAAAACAATTCCTATTTTTGTTTCACTTTCCATAGCATGCGTAGGGAAATTGATTCCAGACAAAATGCTAGAAATTTCTATAATAATAGTCTCATATGTTTCATGTAAAGGTCAAAATAAAATTGTTTTGAAGTTGTTTTCCATTTCCAGCTTCCATATTGTTGAGGTTGATTTCCAGATTAAGGGTCAAAACTTGTTGTCAAATTATTTTTGTGTTTCCATCTGCCGCAGTGTGGCATGTTGTTGCGGTTGATTTGGGGATTGAATGTCAACCAACTTGAAGTTCAAAGGCCAAAAGGCCTCAAGAAAATGAATCCTCTTGACGGTTGGATTTCCAAGGTAGCTCATTAATAGAGAATGTTTCTTTATGCAAAAAAAATGAAGACAAAGATGGAGAGGAAATGAAGAAAAAGGGCAATAGCAAGAAAAAAACTCAGGAAGAAAATCCTACTTGAAGATTGGAGGAGGAAGTGACAATTGAGCCTGTCCATGCATGAGGAGTTGCAATTGTTGTCAGTGAGTAACAATACATGAAATCTCAATGTACATCTTATTCTTTGTAAGCATTTCCAAAGAAAAATAAATTTTCCAACAAATTTTTGTTTTTCAATTTGGGTTCTTGCAGTAAAAATCTATTGTCTCTATGTTAATAGCTATCTGAATGAGTTTGGTTGTGTAATAGCTTCAATTTTTTGTGAATTTTGCTATATAAAACTACATCTGACATTACTTTTGCATTCAATTACCTACAACCATATATTATCCTAACACCCACAACATTGGATTCCCTATCCAGCATTCTCTTGTTAGTTAATTCGATGCAATGCTGAATCACAATGTTATCTTCAATTCGTAATATCGCTAAGGTTAATTGAATGAAAAACCATCCTCGTTATTAGAGTGGGAATTATACTTACTAATTAGTTAAGTGCTCAGAGTCAAGTAGCCCTAAAATTGTTGATGTATTTAGGTGGAAACATCAGACCATTTCCATTAGCAACAGTCATCCACGTTGGGCTTTAACTCATTGTTTTATTTCTTTGTTTAATGCCATCACACTCCCAGTGTTTCATCCATTCGTGGTATGATGGTTATGGTATATTCCTCTAAGTAATAGTTGTAAATCATACTACAACACTAAAAGATTTTAGTTGGTTCATTGACTAGTACAGGCATCATTTCAACGATCTCATACCTATAAATTCACTGGAATATTATACCTACAATTCATATATATTCTTGTGGGATTTGCTGTTGTGGGAAAAGCTTGTGCTTTGTTTCCGAAGTTAATAACCAACACACCATTGTGTACTTTTGGCATCAAAGGCCAAGGCATGAGCATGGGTGCTCATGAACAGTCATTCATATTTAAATCTATGGGGGTGAATTCACAAATTATATTGTGTTCTGTTGGGTAAGCTAGGATGAATGTTATTATATTGTGTTGGTTCTCCCATAAAAGCAGAATGCATTGGCCTGTAAGAGAAACTCATGAGGTTGGAATTCATCTAGCTCCTAGTAAGAATAACTACACCAAGAACAAGGGGTTGGACTTGGTGAACACCTCTAGAGTCTGGGAAAGATGGCCTAGAAGAAGGATGCCCTAGTTGAATCCCTCCAGCTGGATGATGTTGAGGCCTCAAGCAAGTCTGTGAGTGCAGAGTTTGTCTGAATGGATCATGAAAATGCTTAGCAGGAGGCTGCTACCAAGAGCAGATCCCTTGGGCTTGATCATATACTGGCATAGAATGAACAACACTTACTGGATTTGCCATAAATTTACTATCACAAACATGTCACCAACAATAAGAGGCTAGGTAGGACACATCCCTTCAGTAGCATCTTGATTGGGCTTTGTATGGAATGCTCCCCAAGGAGGAGGTTCACTTGCAAATGTAATCAAACCTTGAATTTTTTCTCTAGAGTATGCCAACAGAGTTGTAGGTGGTATTGACTAGAGGTAAAATATTGAAATTAAAAAATATGCAACCTCAAGCTTGGTGACTACACTTTAGCTTGGAAACCTTGAAGGTGCATATCAGGCTCACTTGGAAACCTTGGGGTGCATATTAGAACTGGGTTCATATTGTTCTATTATAGTATTAATTTAGCCAGCTTTTGTCTGTTTTGTGAAATAAGAGTGCAAGTATAGAAACCTGTATTGTTTAAGATGAGGATGGTGGTTGGGTTTCTCTTAGGCTATGTTTGTCGTGATGCTACAGATTTTTCTAGAAGCCTTAATAGCTATTTAGTGTGTTAGTTACAGGTGTTTTTTGTTACTTTGGCGTTCATGTTTGTGAAATAATAGCTAATATGAAGATATTGTAATTCTCTATTCAGAATAAGGGAAGATGGCCTATGTTATGGGTAGTATGACAATAGTTGCCACTTCTGTCTCCCTGGGTAACATTGGAAAGGAGAGGAAGTTGGGTGCAATATCTGACAAAAATGCCAGGCAATTGTCTTCTCTTGTTGCTTTTTCACCCATCTCCTTCAATTTCTTAAGCAGAAGACAAACCACAAGATTACGTAGCAGAGAGTGGGTAGTCAATCCAAGAGCTATGGCAAAGGATTTGTACTTCAACCAAGATGGGTCAACAAAAAAAAAATTGCAGGTCAAAGAAAAAAGTCCATCTAAAGGAAGGTTCTTTTCACATAAAACTTTACTGTGGTAGATATTTCTTTGTCCATATGCATTTGATGTTAATGTGTTGTTTGTATGTAGGTTTTGTATGACATATATTCTAGCATTTCATAGGTGTCAACAAGCTTGCTGATCTTGTCAGAGTCACCCTTGGACCAAAGGGCAGAAATGTTGTTTTGGAAAGCAAGTATGGTTCTTCGAAGATTATCAATGATGGTGTGACAATAGCTAAGGACGTAAATTGTAGATGTGGGTTGTAAATTTTTTATATTCTATATTAGTTTTCCTTGCCTAAATGTCTTACTATCTTATACCTAGGAGGAAAATTTCTCACAGGTCATAGACAACATATTTCTCTTTTGATGATCTACCTGGTCTATGGAGTAGCCACAATAGAGTAATGAATCAAGCTTTAAACAGTTGAAAAAAAAGACTTGTGTGCCAAATGTTGATGAGTCAAGGTCAATTGTTATTACCAGTCTAGTTAATGCATTTCAATGTTGTACCTTGCTTCTGACAGGTTGAATTAGAGGACCTAGTTGAAAATATTTTGGCCAAGTTTGTAAGATAGGATGCAGTAGAGATAAATGATTTATATGGTGATTGAGATCACACGGATACAGACCCACACAGGTGTCCATATATCTAGTGACTGTGGCATAGGTGTAGTAGAGATATAACCAGTTTAGGCCATCAACCTCTATGGCACAGATATAGCTTTTCTGGGTACAATGCTAGTAGCTAGGGACATATAGATTATCTAGATAAGGAGGGAGAAGGAGACCCTACAAACCAAGCTAAGGCGATATAAGGAGGCTAGCAGGTAAGGTAGGAAGAGGTCAGGGACATCACGGACAATGAGTAGCATTAGAGTTATGAGAGTGAGGACCACCGCCTCACAGATGACCCTATGAGGTTGGGATATAGATGTGGATAGGGCTTGCAGTAGATACTGACAAATGATCCTCTTGAGGGAGAGGGCCAAAGTCAGAGTTATACTCCTCTTCTGATGTATTGTGTATACATGATGTATCCACGACACACCTATGATGTATTCCATGCGATTTTTTCACTCAACCATCATATTTTTTATGCAGCTAGCCTGGGGGATGTGGGTGAGAAGTTATACACTGATATTGTGTACTCATGATTGATGACATAGATATATATACTGATGCATAAATAGAACAGATCCTATACTTTATTTTCGTACTACCTCAGTTTTGGATGCTTAGCTTGACATTGTTTTTTCACCTGATTGATATATAGCTCGGAATCACCCACAATCTTCAACATTTTCATTCCTATCTTCCTAGCAGTCTTAAGACCCAACACCATGGCTTCATACTCAGCCACATTGTTGGTACATTAAAACTCCAATCTAAAGGAAAAAGGATGATGAGTACCCGTAGGAGAAACCAGAAAAACACCTACCCCAAAACAATCTTTAGAAGAAGCCAGATCAAAACTAATATTCCATAGACTAGCAGGCTCAGGTCTCTCATCCTTGTTCATCAAATCCTTAGAAATTTCCACAGGCTCAACATTAAGACTCATTACATATTCACCCATCTAAGACTCATTACATATTCACCCATCTCATCAGCTGTGTACATGAGAGAATCTATGTAATTGTTATGGTTCCCTCTATAATCTGTGGCATATTACAATTCAAACTTAATATTCCCCACAAAAAGAGTACCCTAGCTACATGACATCAACAAACCATAAGTAGGATGGACATTTATGATCACCGATTCACTACTTTCATCATTATATTCATTCATGGAATCTATACCACCCTAACCACTAGATATTTAATATTTAATCATTCTTTAAAGTGTGCTAGCTCAATGGAAGAGCGTCTGCCTTACAAGCAGGAGATTAGTGGTTCGATTCCACTGTGCACTAACAAGAATTAATCAACAATTTTGTAATTTATTTTTGATTAAATGTTTTTTATATCGATTTATTTCAATGGTGAGATATTTTTGGATTAATTTTTTTATATTGTCTCTAAAGAGACAAAAGTGATATTTGAATAATTTGTTTATCATCTCTAGAGAGACAATAGGTAGTATTAAAAACATATTGTCTCTAATCCATGTGTTGTCTCTGGAGAGACAAAAATGAAATTGTCTCCTAGGAGACAATAATGCTTGTGTTATATATCGTCTTTATAGAGACAATAATCTTTAAGATAATATTTTTTAAGACAATAATATTTAAGATGATAATTTTTGAGACACCCTTAAAGACAATATTTAAGAGGATACACAATTTTTTTTTTGTCTTAAGTTAAGTCAATTTACCCAAAAGTTGTGTAGTAGTGCCATATGCCCAAAAAACTATAACTCATGTTTATATGACATACTAATTTTTTTAATTAACCAATTTAATTAAAACATAGAAAGATAATAACTATTTTAGGATAAATTTCAACCTTTCATTGCTACTCAAATTATTCTAAAATATTTCTATTAATAATGAAATTAGACTCACTAACATACTTTGTTGTTAGTTTTTAAATTAAATTACCTTCTATTATTCATTGAAAGCCCATATAAAATCGTTAGTAATTCTAGGTTAATTATTATTTATCCACATAGGTTGACCTACTGAATAAAAACTTAAATTCTTTTCTAGATAGGGTGATAATTGTCTATGATACTTAACTTGAAAGGTTTATAATATAAAAAAATTACCACTCAAGACTCCAAACTCTCTCCAATATTCAAAAAGCTAAAATAAATTTGAAAGTCCTTAATAATTTATAATTTAAAAATTAAAACAATGCATTTTATCATATTTTTCTTACAAAAGTGAGTCATTCCCCATTAAGAATATGGCTATGTCTCAAAACTTAAAAATTAGTATTTTCCCAAGGAGAACATGGTTATGACTTAATACCTAATGTATAATCACAAAATAAACAAATAAATAATTTTTAAGATTATTTTCAATTCCAATCAAAATCATAGGGAGCTTGAACAAAGGTGGTAAAAAGGTACCATATCTTGTAGAAAATATTAGGAAATAGGGAAATATGTTACTTTTAGAATAGTGAGGGGAAATTGTATTATAATTAAAAAATAAAAATAAAGAAAAAACAAAATATTATAAAAAAGTGATGAATCCTAATTGGGAAAAAATGGAATAGATAAAAAGGATAATGTTTTGACTAACATAAAAAAGAGAATCCACAATACTAAAATAAAAATCATAATAAAACAAAAAACGGACACTTTTAAAATGTTAAATTAAAAGAAATTACAATAAAATTTTAGATAAAAAATATTTTTTTATTACATCCATATTAAATCATAATTTCAAAATATTTCTTACAATAGTGATCTACCTAGTTATATAGTAACATTTTTAAAGTACAACAGCAAAATTGAAATAAAAAATTAAAACTAAATTTAATAATATTCTATTATTATTTTCTAAATTTAATTGAAATACTATTTTTCTATAATTAATTATTTATACATCTTAATTTAATTTAAATATTTTAATAATAATTAAACCATAATTTTATATTTATAGAAAAATAAAAAATAAAAAAAATTATTGCACTTTTAATAACGTTTTTTCTTAAAAAAAAATTAACCAAATTTTTATATTTTATTAATTATTTATTCAAAATTTCCTTTTTTATTTTAAATAAAAAATCATTTTCCAAAATTCAAAATACCTTTTTCTGTTATTCATTCTTATATTTCAAATCATTTTGCAAAATTCAAAATACCTGTATCTATTATTCATTCTTATATTTCTGATTATCCACTCCAACAGTGAAATAATCTGCAAAGTAATCTCCAGCATAACGACAACGAATATTATACCAAAGCAAATATCATACGAATATCATAACGATGTGATTTCTCATCATATGAGTTACTGTAGAAAGGCTTACATACAACCCCAGAACTGCAACTGTACAAGATAAAACCACTGTATAAAACTGAATAGGTGGAGGGTTAGCGTGAGGTAGGATTGTTACCCCATCCTAATAATGATAAATGAATGAATAATGAATATATGGAGTGGTGTTTTTCATCACTTTTAGCAGTAAAAATGAGGTTATTAAGAAAATAATTCCAACACTAAAAGAGATATGGTAGCTGTTGTAGAATTGTGATGTTGGCTATTCGGTATAGGTTTTTTTTTCATAAAAGAAACTAAATTTGGATATAGCTTATACTATATTAACCATATAAATGCTTCTATAGGCAACAACGATGGTTTCACTTCAAAAGCAGTAAAAACAAGTTTATTGATAAAACAACTCCAACACTTAGAGAGATTTGGTAGCAACTTTTGGCTATTGGGGATAGCTTTTTTTTATCTTGTATAGAAGGCTATAAATTTGCATTTAAATTTGGGCAAGGAAGGAGTGTAAGGTGCTAGGTAGAATAAGAAGAATCTTATTTGGTACTTGAGATAGATTCATTCTGCTGACAACTAGAGTAAAGCTTAATAAAAAAACTCACCATAATTTTTTAAAATAGATATCATAAAAATTAAAATATAAATCCTAATTCGGGAAAAAAATTGAATAGATAAAAAAGATAATGTTTTGACTAACATAAAAAAGAAAATCCACATTACTAAAATAAAAGTCTCAATACAACCAAAAATTAAACACTTAAAATGTTAAGTTAAAAGAAATTACAATAATAATAAAAATTAAACACTTAAAATGTTAAGTTAAAAGAAATTACAATAATAATAAAAATTAAACACTTAAAATGTTAAGTTAAAAGAAATTACAATAATAATAAAAAAATCATTACATCCACATTAAGTCATAATTTCAAACATTTCTTACAATAGTGATCTACCTAGGTATATAGAAATATAGTCAATTATAGTAATTTTTAAACCCTTATCTTAACATTTTTAAAATACAGCAATAAAATTAAAACTAAATTTAATAATTTTCTATTATTATTTTCTTATTTTACTTTAACTGAAATACTATTTTCTATAATTAATTATTTATATAGCCTAATTTAATTTAGATGTTTTAATAATAATTAAAGCGTTATTTTGTATTTATAGAAAAAAAGGTTATTACACTTGTATTAACTTTTTTGATTTATAAAAGTTTAACGAAATTATTATATTTTATTACTTATTCATTCAAAAATTCATTCTTTAAAATAGAAAACATTTTCCAAAATTCAAAATACCTTTATCTATTATTCATCCTTATATTGCAAATTATTTTCCAAAATTCAAAATACCTTTATCTATTATTCATTCTTATATTTCTGATTATCCACTGGAAGAATAACACAATGGCAAAATAATATCCAACTAACCCCCAGAACTGCAACTGTACAAGATAAAACCACTGTATAAAACTGAATAGGAGGAGCGTTAGTGTGAGGTATGATTGTTACCAAATTCTAATAATGAATAAATTCGACTATCCATTCAAAGAAGGGGCCAGTTCCCCATCATCGCTTCAATTCTAAGCGGAGAAGCTTCCCTCCAGAAGCGCCGTACTCAGAGGGACTGTTATTCCGTCCCTACTAATAATTAATAGTCTGGTCTGCATGGGAATCCGTTTTGTGAATTGAGAGGGAGGAGTCTCTTGCATTAAAAATAACTGTACTTGTATCACCATTAACATGCACTCTACTTACTTACTGCATCAGAGTCGCAGCTGTTGAAGTACTCTTTTTTATTTTAATTGAAACTATGAACAATGGGTTTTGTGCAATTCTCCTCACCTATGAATCAATCTCCTCAACTGACCAGCTGAGCCACAGACTTCATATTGAGAAAATCAAGTGCAGATTTTAAAATATTGAGAAAATCAATAATTGAGTTAGTTCAGTTGATCAAATAATTGAGTTAGTTCATGTTTGTATTTTTTTTAAATATTCCAAAATCTATAAAATCAAATAATTGAGTTGATTTGATGTTAATATTCTATAATCTTCCATTGACATAAAAATAGCTAAACTATTAGTAAACAACTCTGCGACGCTGTAACCAATATGAAACCATTTGATTGTCAGATGTAGAGTGCCCATTTCTTATAAATATTTAAATCGTAATGATGTAAATTACATTTGGGAAAAAATTCATTCTAGGTACTTTCGATATGGTATTGATCTTCATATCTTAATTGGTCCATCAACTCTCAGTGGGCCTTTGGGTAAAGTTGCTATTAGTAGATATTTTAGAATATTTTTTGAGGTATTGTTTATAGAGGGGGTGGAGTTCAGAAGTTATTGGAATCTTGTCAAAAAGATTTTAATAAATTTCAAAGTAGTATGTTTGAATTATGTTTTTGATAGTGGAAATAGATTCAACACCATCAAAAATTTGTACACATTCCAAATCTTGAACTTTGACGGGTAACTTGGATTTACAAAAATACTTAACTAATTTGTGTTGTAAAATAACTAAAATAATGAAGAAAATACAAAGAAACCACAACAGAATGACCAAGACACGAAACTGAATTTGGATTGGAATTTTTATTTAACAATGATTCTCCGCATTACATTTCATGGGCATTTGATAGTTTTTATATCATCAACTGTCGTTACATAACTAATTATTCGGTATAAAACTGTCTAGTTACATTTTACCTAAAGTTACTAATTCGTTGTCAAACTAACAAACTCCACCTTGACAACAATTTTCCTAATTTCTTGCCCATGCCCATTCATCATCTTTTCTGCAAGCCAAGAGAAGCTAAACACCACCGCAGCTTCTCTATTGTAACTGGCTTTGTGAACATGTCTGCACAATTCTCTCGTGTATGGACCTTTTGAAGAGCTACTTTTCGGCCATCGATCACGTCTCAGAAAATGATACCTTACATCAATGTGCTTGGTTCTACTCTGATAAGCAGGATTTGTAGCCAAGTGAATAGTGCTTTGACTATCACAAAGTACATTCACTTTCTCTTCCGTCCTTCCAATCTCATCGAGCAGACCTTTTAACCAGATTGCTTCTTTACTCGCATCTGAAGCAGCTATATATTCAGCTTCGGTAGTGAACAACGCAATTGTTTCTTGAAGCTTTGACATCCAACTAATTGCTCCACCTGCAAGAGTAAAGACATAACGTGTAGTAGATCTACTTTTGTCCAAATCACCTGCATAGTCAGCATCTACATATCCGCAGACTGATCCTTCACTACCATTAAAGACGATGCAATGGCCACTTGTGCCTCTTAGATATCGAAGCACCCATTTCACTGCTTGCCAATGCTCTTTACCTGGATTTGCCATGAACCTGTTGACAACTCCAATTGCATGTGAAATGTCAGATCTTGTAGATACCATCAGATACATTAAGTTGCCTACAACGTTTGCATATGGTACATGAGACATATACTGCTTTTCTTCATCAGCTCTAGGACTCAAAACTGAAGAAAGCTTAAAATGGGAAGCTAAAGGAACATTAACAGGTTTCACATTATTCATAGAGAACTTTTCAAGTACCTTCTCCACATACTTCTGTTGTGACAACCAAAGCTTACCATTTTTCCTGTCTCTGTGTATCTCCATGCCCAAGATATGTTTTGCTGCTCCAAGATCCTTCATATCAAACTTCCTAGAGAGTTGAGCCTTTAACCTGTTGATCTCTTCCATGCTTTTTCTTGCAATAAGCATATCGTCAACATACAAAGCTAAGATAATGAATATGCCATTGAAACTTTTGAAGTACACACAATGATCATACTCACTTCTTATAAAGTTCTGGCTCACCGTGAAGGAATCAAACTTCTTGTACCATTGTCTGGGAGACTGCCTCAGACCATACAATGATTTCCTCAGCTTGCAAACTAATATTCTGCTGCGACCTCGTACAAAAACTTCTGGTTCTTCCATATATATCTCTTCGTTCAAGTCACCATGTAGAAAAGCTGTTTTAACATCTAACTATTCTAACTCAAGATTAAGCAACGCAGTTAGTGCCAACACAGTACGTATAGAAACAAGTTTTACAACTAGAGAAAATATCTCATGAAAGTCTATACCTTCAACCTGAGAATACCCTTTTGCTACCAGTCGCGCCTTATACCTTTCAATACTACCATCAACTTTTAGTTTCAGCTTGAAGACCCATTTACATCCAACAACACTTCTCCCTTCAGGGAGCTCTACAAGAGCCCAGGTATTGTTCTTGGCTAATGAGTCCATTTCTTCTTCCATAGCCATTTTCCATTTCTCGCTATTTGTATCATCTACTGCCTCCTGATAACAAGAAGGTTCCCCATCTTCAGTAATCAAAGCAAAAGATGAAGCAGAATCTTCATACCTTTTGGGAGTTTTCCTTTCCCTTGTAGACCTTCTCAGAGCGACTCGTTGTTGAACTGGTTCAGAAACTTGCACTGGTTCAGAAGCTTCAACGGCTTCCTTTGTGTCTTCAACACCTTTTTCTCTAGAAGTCTCACCTTCCTTTGTATTGTCACCGAAAGGTCTAGCCTCCAACTAAACTCGTTGACTCGGCGATACATGTTCCTGTTCAATTCTTTCAACATTTGATTTTAACAAAGAGGATTCATCAAATGTTACATCTCTACTAATGACTATCTTCCGCAATGTAGGATCCCACAACCTATATCCTTTCACTGCATAGTCATACCCAACAAAGACATAACATTTCAACTTTGGATCAATTTTGAACGCTGATTTTTCGGAATAAGAGAATAAGCATCACAGCCAAATATCCTCAAATGTGAATAGTCACAAGACTGACCTGTCCAAACTTCTTCAAGAATTTTACAATCAATTGCTACTGAAGGTGACCTATTAACTAAATAACAAGCAGTAGATACTGATTCTACCCACAACTCCTTTTGGAAGTTAGCATTGTTGATCATGCTTCTAGCTCTTTCCATAAGAGTCTGATTCATATGCTTAGCAACACCATTTTGCTGAGTAGTATAAACAACAGTTTTGTGTCTCACAATGCCCTCATCCTTACATTATTGTTCAAATTCAACAGAAGTGAACTCACCACCATTGTCAGTCCTTAGACATTTAATAGATTTGCCTGTTCTTTTCTCTACCATTACTTTAAATTGTTTAAAGACATTTAATACATCAGCTTTCCTTTTTAGCATATAAACCCAAACTTTACGAGAGTAATCATCAATCAACGTTAAAAAATACAATGCACCTCCATATGACACAATAGGGGAAGGCCCCCATAGATCAGAATGAATGTAGCCTAAAACATCTTTACTATTATGATTTCCAACTTTAAATCTATGTTTACATTGTTTTCCATACACACAATGTTTACAGAAATCTAAGTTCAAGGATTTCAGGCCGAGAAGAGATTTACGTTTCATCAGTATATGAAGACCTTTCTCGCTCATATGACCCAATTGCTGATGCCACAAACGAGTACCTGCTTCTTCCTTTTCTGACACAACCACTGCTTCACTGACCTGAGTACTTCCTTTTAACCTGTAAAGATTTTCGACCTTTTCTGCCTTCATAACCACAAGGGCTCCTTTAAAGACTTTTAAGACGCCATCCTGACCTGTAAACATATAACCATCTGAATCCAACACTCCCAAAAAGATTAATTTTTTCTTCAAATCAGGTACATGTCTAACACTAGTTAATGTCCTAACTCTGTTATCATACCTCTTAATCCTGATATCTCCCATCCCAACAGTGTGACATGACACATTGTTACCCATAAACACAGAACTACCGTTTACATTTTCATACAAGGTAAACCAATTTCTATGTGGGCACATGTGATGCGAAGCACCAGAGTCTAATAGCCAACTATCAAAACCCTGAGAGACATTACATTCAGGTGAAGTTTCATCTATCATACATAATTCTTCAGCGAATAAAACTTCGTCTATCATACCTGAATCGACCTGATTCTCTTCGTTATTCGGGTTTTCGAATTCCTTTCGTTTCCAACAGTCGTTCTTCAAGTGTCCAACTTTACCGTAGTTCCAATGTTTTACCTTACACTTCTTTCCCTTCGATTTCGATCTAGAAGACCCCCTTGGTTTTTCTCCTCTTTCCTTTGAGCATCCTCTAGCGACCATGGCTTCTGATGCAGCTATTTCAGTGTTGGATTTCCTTCGTACTTCTTCAGACAGGAGAGCTCCCACGACTGATTCAAACTTCAAAGAATCAGCAGAGCTGAAGCTGATTAAAGTTACGAAGTGATCCCATGATTCAGGCAGAGAACACAACAAGGTTATGGCTTTATCTTCTTCCTGTATTTTGACTTCCATATCTGTTAATTGACATATTAGTGTATTAAAAACATTCAAATGTTCTGCAACATTTGAACCTTCTTTCATTCGAAGACTATATAACTGTCGTTTCAGATAAATTCTGTTGGTTAATGATTTTGTCATATAGAGATTTTCAAGTTTTTCCCACAATCCTGACGCCGTAGTCTCTTCAACAATATTGAAGAGAACTTCATCCGCTAGGCATAACCGGATGGTACTGAGAGCTCGGGCATCCAAGTCCTCCGAGTCTGAAGTAGTCATGGTTGCAGGTTTCTTAGTTGCCCCATCCATTGCCTTGTGCAACCCTTGTTGCACAAGCAGATCCCTAACCTTCAATTTCCAAAGAGCAAAATTGCTCTTTCCGGTGAATTTCTCCACCTCGAATTTCACATTCGACATCTTGGCCATTTTTCCCTTTCCTAGGGTTTTAGTCTTTCTAAAGTTTATATATATATATTTGTTTGTCTCTCTAAAAAAATAATTCTCCAATTCATTTATTTCAAACCCTTTGTTTGTTTTTCTTCAAACTACATGAAATATTTCCTTCAGCTCACATAAAAAAAACCACCTTTTACAAATTTCTGGAAAACTTCTGAAAAACCACCTTTTACAAATTTCTGGAAAACTTTACCCGTAATACTTCAGCATCCTTGCAGCAGATGGTTGATGGCAGATAACTCTACACGCAGGCAACAGGTCCACGGCTTCTTCCTCGGGCTGCAGTCAATGCTTCACGCTCTGCTCATGCAATGGCCTTCCTACTCACACTGCGCCAGACTCCGCCAGACTCGGTTCCATCTCACGTTGTCACCGCAGAGAAGAAAGAACAACAATCTGTGTGTTGTCACGCTCTGATCCAACGCACGTGAATTACGCAGGTGCAAATTCACTTCTTCCAGACTCGGCTCCTCCTCACGCTGTCACCGCAGAGAGGAAAGAACAGCAATCTGCGTGCCGCACGCTCTGATCCAACGTAGGTGAATTATGCAGGTGCAAATTCACTTCTGCCAGACTCGGCTCCTCCTCACGCTGTCACCGCAGAGAGGAAAGAACAACAATCTACGTGTTGCACGCACTGATCCACCGCAGGTGCAAATTCACTTCTGCCAGACTCGGCTCCTTGTCACGCAGATACAACTCGGCCCTTTTTTAATAAGCAGCAATCTGGCTCTTCACGCATTCAACGCACAACTGCCCTTTCACGCCTCGCTGGTCTTCACACAGCAAGAAAAAAAAACTTGGACTCACGCCTTCAACGCACAGCCACGCCTTCAATGCACAGATGCTTTTCTTCAACGCCCAGGCTCACCGCCCTCGGAGCTCTGATACCACTTGTTGTATAAATAACTGAAATAATGAAGAAAATACAAAGAAACCACAACATAATGACCAAGACACGAAACTGAATTTGGATTGGAATTTTTATTTAACAATGATTCTCCGCATTACATTTCATGGGCATTTGATAGTTTTTATATCATCAACTGTCATTACATAACTAATTATTCGGTATAAAACTGTTTAGTTACATTTTACCTAAAGTTACTAATTCGTTGTCAAACTAACAATTTGATCAAAATCTTACTTAAATTTACTATGGAATTGATTTATGCAGTGTTTGAATCATGTTTTTGATGATGGAAATGGATTCAGTACCATCAAAAAAATTTAGGCACCCCAAATCTTGAAGTTTGACAGTAGTCACTTGGATTTACAAAAATCCCTACCTAATTTTATCAAAATCTTACCTAAATTTCCATGACTTTCTGGGCAAATTTGCAGTCTAGTTAGACTAAGGATTTGATTCTAATAAATCTCATAGTAGCAGCGTTTGAATCATGTTTTTGATGGTGGAAATGGATTCAGCACTCTCAAAAAACTTTAGGCACCCAAAATCTTGAAGTTTGACACGGGTAACTTGGATTTATAAAAATCCCTACCTAATTTTATCAAAATCATAAATAAATTTCCATGACTTTCTCGGCAGTCTAGTTAGACTACTGATTTGATTTTAATAAATCTCATAGTAGGAGTGTTTGAATCATGTTTCTGATGTGAAGTTTGAGAGCGGTAACTTGGATTTAGAAAAATTCCTATCTAATTTTATCAAAATCTTAACTAAATTTCCATGCCTTTCTCGACAAATTTGCAGTATAGGAAGACTACCCATTTGATTCTAATAAATCTGATAATAACAGTGTTTGAATTATATTTTTGATAGTGGAAATAAATTCAGCACCATCAAAAAAATTTTAAACACCCAAAATTTCTAAATTTGACAAATATAATTTGGATTTACAAAAATCCCTAAATAATTATCAAAATTTTAATGAAATTTACATGATTTTCTAGACAAATTTACAAGCTAATTTACAAGCTAATTAGAGTACATTATTTTATGACACAAAATTGAAGCATGCAAAATGTCATGTCATATTCCTCCATTTCCATTATAATTATCATTCAATTAAAGGGATGGAAGGTTCAGTGCATCGGTGGGAAAATTCGGAAGGCAGAATGAGAGTAATCTCCAAGCTGGGTGACGATCGCAAAGCCGAAGGCTGCCTGTAATCAGGGCCAACGTTAAGAATCTATGGAAATTGTATGTGGTTTATATTATTTTAAAGTGTCATTGAAAGTATCCCTACAGTGGAAGCTTACAGAAAACATATAGAAATATATTTACCATTGTTAACATTATTTGCAGCGTTCATACTGTTATGCAGTATTGAATGCTGTGTAATACTGCTTTGCAGTACAGAATGTTATTTGCAGTGTTAATACTGTTATGCAGTGTTGAATGCTATGTAACACTGCTATGCAGTACAAAATGTTATCTGCATTGTTGGTACACTGCTATACAGTATATGTTTGACTTTTACTGTATCATCAGAATGTTATTAATTTAGTTATGCATATCTATATCCAGAATATTATTAATTTTACTGTGCATATCAACACATACATAACATTCCATATTTTTATACACCACACTACCTAACAACCATGACTTCTTTTTAAGTTAATTTGATTTAATGACATAATCTTGGAAAAAGTGCAGTTTTCCAACATTTTGGACAAACGTACATCTTAAGAATTGAATACTGTATGGACAAATATCTGTCATTAACTTTTTGCACATTGTTCCTACACTGCTATACAATATTGAATGTTGTAAGTTTATTTATTTACATGTTCAAAATTTTAGATAATAATTTTGCAGTTTCAATATTTTAAGTGCTTTAGAGGTTTTTGATAGTGTTTAATTTATTTTGTAATAAAAAAAAAAATTTAAACACTTCCACATTTAATCAAATTCTTTAATTTTTTTATTAAATTCAAAAAAAACTTAACCTTCCATAACTTATTTAAACTAAACCTATTATTAATTCTACATACATATCCATACTCACACAACATTGGATACTTCTATACACCACAACATCTTTCTACAAGCATATCCATACTCACAACATTGGATGCTTTCTATACACCACACCATCTAACAACGAGAATTTCTTTTAATTTAATTTGGTTTAATGACGCAACATTAGAATTGGTACAATCTTCAGAATTGGGTGATCTATCTTTTTTTGCTGAGGCAAATGTTAAACCTTCTCTTGCATTAATTAACCAATAGTTTACAATATGAACAAATATCTCCCTGTCGCCAAGAAGACAAGAAAACTAAGGACAAGCCCAAGGGCAAGCCATTAAGCTAAACAAAGAACAACTAAAAAACTGGTGGAAGAGCCCATCAACCTGGGCCGTTCATTCCACAAGAAAATCGATGGCTGAGGATGAAAACGCTCCGACAAGACCTCCGAAGATTAGCGGGACCAAACCTCAAAGCTGCACGGAGAAACAAGACGTTGATTAACCTGTGTTGCATCCAACGGTGGAGATTAATATCGCACCGGACAAAAAGACCCCGCGATAGTAAGCGGGGAAGGGCGGTTTCCAAACCACCGTCCTGCCACGTGGCAGAATCTGATTGTGATCGCTCCAAAAAAGAGAATACCACTTCCCGAGTAAAAGCAGTGCGATTGGATGAAAACCGCCGGTGAAGTGGTTTATCCCTCCAAACCCCAAAAAACGAAAAAACCCCTGCTTCTGGGACATCCGGGATTCATCCTTCACTAACTATATCTCCACGCCTGAACCTGGAATCTATAATGGAAAAGGAGCACTCCATTAAAGAAGGAATTGAGGTTACCATTACACTCACTCTGAATAGCGGAGAAAACCGCCTCACAATCTTCTATTACTCACTCCCTCCTCCGCGAGCCCAGATATCATAAATTTCCTTGTCCTCAGCGGCTTGAGCCTCACAACTAGATTTTAGCCTACTAGGAGGCATCTCCTGCCATTTCATGTCTATTTTACTCTCAGAATTAATCACTCCTTGGTTGGCCAGTGGATCTGCAAGTTTGTTGGCCTTCCTCCGAACATGATTGAAGCTAATGGTTTGAAGGCATTGGAGATATTTATGGATTCTCTGGTACACTTGTATAAGTCTTCATTGTTTTGAGACCTTTTCAGGCGTTGTTCCATAGCTGATTTTCTTAACTGCTTTTATGGAAATCTCCGAGCCGGCTTCTATGAGAACATTTGAGCTGTGACTGAGTTTAAGAAACTCCAAAAAATGTTCCAACGCCATTAATTCAGCGATATTGTTGGTGGCTTTGCCTAAATGGCAGTGGAAAGTGAAAATTATTTTTCCTTCTTCGTCTCTTAACACACCTCCATAACCTGTTGTTCCTGGGTTGCTTTTTGAAGCCCCATCAATGTTGCATTTCAGATACCCTTTTGGTGGAGGATGCCAGAAATCCTTTTCCCTTTCCAACACTCTTACTTTTTTGCTAAGACCCTGGAGTATGATCTCATGAATTCCCAACTGCTTGAGAGTTCTCAATTCGCGCGCAGTGGGGGGATTCGAGGGGTAACTGTGCACAGTGGTAGAGACAGTCTCTCTAATCTATTTTAAGATTAATTCCATCAGGAAAATGGTAGTAGTTTTTTCATCCTTGAAAATTCTTTTATTCCTTTCCTTCCAAACATTCCAGATGATGAAGCTTGGTGTCAAGGTCCAGGCCAAATTGAGGATTTCATTCTCTGAAAAGTTTTTTCTCCACTTGTTCAGGGTATTACTGATGCTACCTTTATCTCTGTCTGTCTATTGAAAAATGATGTTGAAAGAATCCCACAGCCAGTTGATATAGGTACAGTTGTTGAGAATATGTTCTGTTGTTTCCTCTTGAGCCTCACATAATGGGCATCTAGAGGGCCCCATAACTCCCCTCTTTTGAATGTTATCCCAAGTTAATATTTTTTTGTGATGAACTAACCACATAAACAGTTTGATCTTCATCCATCTGATGAGCCCCAATTTTTGGTACAATTTGGGCTCATTTGGCCTACTTCCCTTGCTCAACCATTCATCTTTTATCACTTATGCATTCATTTTTTAGTATATTCGTGTTATTTGTAGGAAGAAGGGCAGGCATTATATCTATATGGCTAAAACATGATGATTTCAGGTTTTTGGCATTAAAGAGAGCAAAAGACCACGCAAATGGAGACAAGGAGACATCAAAGGTGACATTGCGGGTTCATAGGGAGGTTGTCCACAGTCTTGATGACCTTCCTCGTGATTTTCACCTTAACTCCGAGCTCCAACAGCTCTCCCCACCGAGCTTAAAGGCAGCCAACGGACTCTACAGGGTCAGCAGTTTGACTTTCAGTTGGACAGCCAAGCTCCACGAATGGAGGAAGCCAGCTTGATCTTCATTATGTATAAATATGAAGGTCATAGCCTTTGATAGGGGCTTTTTGAACTTTTGAACTAATATTGTAATTTCTGAGCACGAGCTACAGCTCGATGTTTGTTTTTGTAAGCCAGTTTTGGCATGACATTAGACTCTTGATTATGAATAAAGGCAAGCAGATTTGGATCTAATTCTGAGCTTTTAAGGGAGCTATAGCTCTCAGGTTAGGGCCCAACCTGAGAGCAATAGACCTCCTCTTCTTTGTAGTGTTATTTGCCTTTCTTTTCAGCACTTTGTTTCTTTGTTTTGACATGCATTTCAAGAACACAGTCTGCTGATTTGATTTCTTTAATGAGATTGAGTAGGATTAGCTTATGGTTAAATCGCTTTCAGTTGCTTAGATTAGAATAGGAGGATTGTAATTCATTGGAGCTCCAAGAAAAGGTTGATAGTGCCTTCACTGCCATCTCTGTTTAGAGATTGGGGTGCAGTCTGTACCAACCACCAAAAAACGTAGTTTTTTTACTTTTATGCAAGCTGCAACACAGTTATTTTAATTATAGATCCATCCATGCACTCTGATCTTGAGCCATACTTCTTCATTCCAACTCCATGCACGACTTCTCTTCACGATTTACATTGTTGTTCATTGGTTTAATAGCACAGGTAGCACAGGTTAATGGATTCTCGTTTTTGGTGCAAGACATAAGCAATTTGTTTTATTTACACTGCTCAGTATCATTCCATTTCCTTCTTCTTCTTCTTAACCACACCTAAAGCCACCTACTCGACCTCTGTTCAGCTCATTTACCTTCCAACTCTTGCATTGCCCACGTAGCTCCATTTTCTTGACCTTTCGTTGCTTCCATCCTTCTATCCACCAACCAACTTCGTGCACTCTTTCTCCATCTTATTTCTCTGCCCCTGAGCCATCACAAGCTCTATCTCCATCTTACCTATCCACCCATACCGCTCCATCACTTCAACATCACCCAAAACTCCCATGGTAGAACATCCTGTAGAAGTTAGCAGACTTCCTGTAGAATTCCTGAGTTTCCTATAGGATCCCCTGCAGACATCCTGTAGAAGCCTGCAAACTCGGTTGTCGAGCACCTGAACGTTGTGGACTTCTGTCAACTGATGCTAGGGATCCCCTGGGACCTCTCCTAGCCCTCCTGACCTTTTCCAAGCTTTCTCTCCCTTCGCACCACCTCTGCACAGCCAAACCCTAATAAGAAACAAAATCATAATCACTCCAACCACTTAAGCAAAAATACATAAACAATGTTATTTTCAATGGAAGTAGTTTAAGTTCATGCATTTCATATCACTAGCAGTAATGGCATCATTCTTAGACACTTGCACTCCCACCATTGCATCATAGAGATTAAGCTAGTCAGATTAGGGTTTACTAGGGTTTCCATGTTTTGGTTGGCTTTCAGTTCATTTTTGCAAAGTAGATTAATTTCCTTTGAGATAGCCTTTGTCCATCATTTAGAAAGCTTCTTCTGAGAGCATATAGAAGTTGGCTTGAGCCCTAGCGGACTTGTGCCAGCTGACCAAGTGACAGCTGCGACAAGAGCTAGTACTTGTGCATACATCACCATCGCTTCCAAGTTTGTACGAACTACCGGGTTGATAAAATTAGAGATAGGAAGCCCCAGGAGTTGTAGCATTATTGCTACAATACTGGAGCCCACCATCTTTTTGGCGCCGTTGCCGGGGAAGCATCAGAGTATTGGTGATTGTCGCTTATCTTCTATTTTCCACTACAATTTTCTGCTAAGTAGTTTATTTCATTTCCATTATGCAATTTTGTTTATGCAAAAGTAGATTAGCCTTTCCCGCTTTCATAGATTAGCATTTCAATTCCACAATTTCATTTCTGCAAGCGTAGATTAGCATTTCAATTCCGCAAGCGTAGACTAGCATTTCATTCCTGCAATTTCATTTGAGCAAGATAGATTAGTCCTTTCCTGCTTTCATTTCAATTCCGCATTTTCATTTTCGCAAGATAGTTAGTTGCAATTCAATCTATTTCAGTTTTGCAAGTAGAAGTAGAAAAAAGCAAAAATCAACCAAAAAGATTTCATTTCATGCCTTGTAGGAGTAGAGATAAGTTAGAAAAATGATTGCACAACACCCCCACTGCTTCACACAACCAACATTCTCTCTTCTTCGATGGCTGTGATTAAAGAACCCTTAGGTGGACATCAAGACATATTTGAAGAACCTCAAGGGAAGAAGAAGAAGAAACCATTCCTCTGGAGCAAATGGCTACAAGCAGAAATGTTGGGAGCAACATCTTGTCCAAAGATGAATTTGAAAATCAGATCAAAGATTTCAAGAGTGATATGAGGCAGTTTCTTGCCATGCAACTGGATACCTTGCGTATCCAACAGAAGCAAGAGGAAGCCAAGAGGGCTTTGGTCATTTTTTGTCCTAGGTGCACTAGAAAGCATCCTAGGAACGAATGTCCATTGTACTCCATAGAAGTGTGTTTTGTCTGTGAAGAATACCATCCTACAGATAAGTGCCCTTCCTTACCCAGATTCAAAGTTGCATATCAAAGAGCCAAAGGAGACACTGAATCACTCTATTACATGAACCAAAGTTGGCCGCATGGACCTAGATCTTACCAGCAGGAACTGCAAGGGACATCTGAGACCTATTATGACCCTTATCAAGCCACTTTCATGCCTTCTTGGGGTCCCCCTGCTCATCCTTCCTGGTTCACACCTCCTCCTTGTTCCTTCACAGATCCATATTATGCCCAACCAGCTGCTCATTCATTTCACTCTTATGCTCAGCCACAGCCTTAGTGGAATGCACCTTATCAGGAGTGGAGGCCCCAGTACAACTCTCATCCCGCTCATTTTCCTCCACCACCTGCTCATCCACAACCATCGCCTCCTCCTCCACCAAGGCAACCCCAAATGCCTACCCAACGACAACCCCATCCGCATCCATCTCAAATACACACCTCCACTCAACTACCCGTACCACCATTTCCAAAACCATGCAATGGAGCAGCTCAACCCAATTACAAATCTGAGGCACAACATGTCCGAAAAACTCCTCTTGACCTCAATGATCTTCACCATAGCTCAGGAAGAGTGTTGCAAAGCGTATATTATATTGACAACATTGAAGGACCAAAGGAAAAAGAAGATTCCAAAGAGGAGATCAAAGAACCATGGGCTGCACTTGATGAAGAGAAGAGATCAGAATCAAAGATTGAGAGAGTTTCCTCATGGTTACCATCAAATCTTCCATGTATTCAAGAGAAATATCAGCAAAAGGAGGGAGATGAGAAAGTCATGATAGAAAGTGACATGAAGAATGATCCAGATCAGCAAAAAGAGGAAGATGAGAAAGTCATGATAGAAGGTGACATGAAGAATGATCCAGATCAGCAAAAGGACCAAGGATATCAAAGCTATATTGAGACATGGTTCCAGACAGTCACTAAGTTGCAGCAGTACTCTCTTCCTCAGCTATGTTTGATCCCTTCAAGGTCAGATCATTTGGTCTCTGAGATCTGGATACCTATCCAAGCATGCATTTCGAGCCTCCACATCATTTTGTCTCTAATCTCGATGTGCACATGGCTCCATTGGAAGTATTCTTATACTTGAGAACGATTTTGTTTTTCAAGTAGGGTAGGGTAGAAAAAAAAGAAAAAAAAAAAGAAAAAAGAGAAAAAAGAAAAAGAAAAAAAATGAAAATAAGAAGAAAATAAAAATCTAAGGTGAAAACCTCCTCAGAGGCGCCTCAGATTGGCTCATTGATTGAAAACCTCCATGAGGCGGTCAATGGGTTGGAAAAAAAAAGAGAAAAGAGAATAAGATCTTTGGGTGAAAACCTTTCTGAGGCACCCAAGGTAGGTGGTAGGGGTGAAAACATCATTGAGGCGCCCCTATTGTCTTTCAAAAAAAAAAAAAAGAAAGAAAGAGAGAAAAATTTGGAAAAGATCCTTGAGTGAAAACCTTTCTGAGGCACTCAGGGCAGATGGCAAGGGTGAAAACCTCATTGAGGTGCACCTGTTATCTTTCAAAAAAAAGAGAAAAAGAAAAAGAAAAAAGAAGAAAAAAACAAGAAAGACAAAGACAACAAGTTTATCATGTGAAATTGCATGCAGATTGCAGGTGTTCTATGGAGGAGAGGGAGCCTCTCAACTCAAAGCCAAGGGTCCTTATCATGCAGTCAGAACACCTCACCAGTACCTCCTCCAGGAATACTCATTTTCTCCAAGGTATGTGCAATTTTATTACAGCTTGAGTCTTCTACAGGAAGACGCAGATTTTCTACAGGAGGATGCAGATTTTCTACAGGAAGGTGCAAACTCTCTACAGGAAACGCAGCCTTTCTACAGGAAGCTCTGTATCTCTACAGGAAACTTCCTGTAGAAGCTCAGAACGGCCCAGAACCCATTTTGTGAGGAGATCTAACGACTAAGGATCGGTTTGGACGCACGCAAGGTATTGTTATCTCCCTTGCACCTTGTTGTCACCTCGTCCTGCCATCCTTGTCGACATGCAACGAAGTTACCTGCACCAGCAAAGCAGATCAATGAGTTCTCAAGAAAAAGCAAATTTTAAATGAAAAAAATGCTGGAGATCTCACACCATATTCATCCCAGTCATCCAGAAGCTCCGGGAGCGTGATCGTGAGGCCAGATCCTTCGTCGTGCAGCATGCACCCAAGGAGGAAGAACTGTTACAAGACATCCCGCGGGAGTCCTGTAACAGTTAAGCCTGCTAGAGTGGATACCATTCACAGCGCAGGCCATATGCAATGAAACGCGGGCGCATGCAACCAAAGCATCCAATCCATCGTCGGCAGCCTGTAAACATGGACCTCCGGGCCTGTGTAAGTTCGCCAGCAGCAGGTAAATCCACTCATCAGTGTCCAAAAAACTGAAACATCGTGTGCAGCCGTGCAGGTAAGTGTCTCGACCCTTCCTTCCATCAGATTGCATGAATTTTACTTTGAATTGATTGCAAAGTGTAAAGGTGAATGGGTTGAGTGGCTGTATGGCCATTTGGCCGGCCACGTCGGCCAGTTAATGGTCTAGTTGGATGTTTAGGTGGCGGCCATGTCAAAAAGAATGGGCAACATGCACGTGAGAGCAATACCGTCGAGAAAAAACGAGTTTAACAGAAGAGGCGGCGGCAGATCTGCGGGAATTGATGCGGCAGCAAGGGAACTCGCAGGCAAATGATGGGATGACGTCGCCCAACGGTCCGGCGGGGACAGCTCACCCCCGCGCCACGGATTCCGCCGATTCAAAATCTAATCGGCTAGATTGCCCTCATGCATTTATCAACCACCGTTTTGAACTCGAGTGGCTATCCTGATCTTTCTGCAGTTCGATACACCGAGCCTTTGGCTATCAGAACGCTTGTGAAGCACACCCAGAGCGCAGACCAACTGCAGTCTTTCCCGAAAATCGCGCGCTGCTCCTACAGGAACGTTGTTTCTATAGGAACGCAGTTTCTACAGGAAGGTGGGTGCCTCACGTAAAAAGGTGGCAGATTAAAAAGGTAACCCTGAACTCTTCATGCAACTGGTTTTTGAAGGTGGCAGAATCGTCGTCCACAGTCTGGTCATAGAAAAATGGTGAAATTGTTGTCTGTTGTGCCTATACTGTCATTCTACAGGATGTCAGGGTAATTAAACTGTGTTAAGTTCTTCAGGGATAAGTTTTGTGGATTATGTGCATGACAGAAGCGTAATTCTACACTCTGTCTCAGTAGACCAAATTTCTTCCACAATCACCACCTCTGGTTAAGGAAACTGTTTTATCATGTCGGGTGGGTTTATTAGACGAGAACCCACTGATTCAACCAAGTTAGGGGAAAACCAGGAGGTGGTGGAGCTCTTCACACGGGTTCAATGGATATCTTTTTGTGACAAATTGCAGGGTTACGACGATGAAGTGGCAGAAGAATTTTTACAGGCTCTGAGGCCGAAATCCAAGACACTGGCCACAGTGAACTTCAGGGGCCTAAGCCTCAAGCTCACCCCACAATATATCAGTCAAATTACTGAACTTCCAATGGGTTTGCCATGGGATAAGGAAGAAAGGAAGTTGAGCCAACAGGCCAAGAAAGAATTCTTTCCACCTGAGGAGGAATTCTCGGAGGACAAAAATGGGGTGCGTAGAACCAGTTTGCTGCCACCATGGAATGAAGTTAGCCTACAGATCATGAAGTATACAACCTGTGAAGGCCGTTATAGCATCGTGTACAGGTATCACTTTTAGTTGCTCACTGAATTGAGGCACCGGATTGATCTTCTTGTAGAAAAGAAACTGAACATCCCTTATTTCTTGCTACAGTCTCTAATTGAGTGTGCCACAAAGCTAAAAGAAGGCATACCAGATCAGGTAACCCACCATGGATTGATCAAACTTCTTGTGGAGGATGCGCTTCATTCATATAAGGTTCCCCTCTCGTGGGAAGCATTCAGGAATTTGACAAGAGACGGAGACATAAGGATGCTGACTGAAGAAAGTGGTTCCTCCAGCAGTGAGGAAAAAGAATCAGTGGCCGAGGGAAAGAAAGAAACAGGCCAGAAGACCCCAACCACAGTGCAAAAGAAAGAACAAAAGAAGAAGCATGAGAAAAGGGATGACAAAGAAAAAGGTGACACACCCATCTTGTCAGCAAGAGAAAAGAGGTTGCAGAGCAGAACGGACAAAGCTGAGATGGTCCACATCAACCCAAGTACCTCATCGGCACCCACAACCAAACCAAAAAGCAAAACCCATGTAGCAAAGCAAGCAAAGGTGGTGACACCTGTGTCTACAGGAAAGCAGAAACAGGCTTCTACAGGAAGCCCGAAAACAGAGAAAGGGTCTCCTACAGGAAGCCCGAAATTGGTCAAAACAGGGTCTTCTACAGGAAGCCCAAAATTGGTAAAGAAAGTGTCTTCTACAGAAGGCCCGAAAGTGGGTAAAGCAGGGTCTTCTACAGGAAGCCTGAAATCAGAAAGGAAGGGGCCCTCTATAGGGAGCCCTAGGAAAGCAAAACGCAAGAAAGAGAAGGTTGGCATTCTCGAAAAGGAGGCAGCAGCTGCGCTGGCCACCCTCAGTACACCTCCAAAGCCAAAGGAGAAGAGAGAGAGGGAGATCCCTCTACCTTTTGAAGCTAGGAGAAGTAAGAGAATAAAAACGGGCAAGCCGCAGCCTCCACCCAGCAGCCAAACCATTTTAGGGGGTGTCCCTAATTCACACACGGAGAGATCCCCCTCTAAAACATCGGCCACCCTCGAGAGGGGAAGCCCAAAAATAACTACCTGGACACGAAGGATAGGCCAATCGGCTTCCGAAGCCCGGCTCAAGGAAACAGAAAAGAGTGAAGAAGCGCCACCCTCGTCACCGCCAGGGGTAGAAGAGGCAGGGCCACCAAGAACAGGAAAGGAAGAGCATGCTCCGGGCCCTAGTTCTCGGCCAAGGACAAGGAGTTAGAGCAAAGTTGCTCAAGGATGAGCAAATATTTTAGCTGGGGGGTGATGATGAGCCCCAATTTTTGGTACAATTTGGGCTCATTTGGCCTACTTCCCTTGCTCAACCATTCATCTTTTATCACTTATGCATTCATTTCTTAGTATATTCGTGTTATTTGTAGGAAGAAGGGCATGCATTATATCTATATGGCTAATACATGATGATTTCAGGTTTTTGGCATTAAAGAGAGCAAAAGACCATGCAAATGGAGACAAGGAGACAGCAAAGGTGACATTGCAGGTTCATAGGGAGGTTGTCCACAGTCTTGATGACCTTCCTCGTGATTTTCACCTTAACTCCGAGCTCCAACAGCTCTCCCCACCGAGCTTAAAGGCAGCCAACGGATTCTACAGGATCAGCTGTTTGACTTTCAGTTGGACAGCCAAGCTCCACGAATGGAGGAAGCCAGATTGATCTTCATTGTGTATAAATATGAAGGTCGTAGCCTTTGATAGGGGCTTTTTGAACTTTTGAACTAATATTGTAATTTCTGAGCACGAGCTACAGCTCGGTGTTTGTTTTTGTAAGCCAGTTTTGGCATGACATTAGACTCTTGATTATGAATAAAGGCAAGTAGATTTGGATCTAATTCTAAGCTTTTAAGGGAGCTATAGCTCTCAGGTTAGGGCCCAACCTAAGAGCAATAGACCTCCTCTTCTTTGTAGTGTTATTTGCCTTTCTTTTCAGCACTTTGTTTCTTTGTTTTGACATGCATTTCAAGAACACAGTCTGCTGATTTGATTTCTTTAATGAGATTGAGTAAGATTAGCTTATGGTTAAATCGCTTTCAGTTGCTTAGATTAGAATAGGAGGATTGTAATTCATTGGAGCTCCAAGAAAAGGTTGATAGTGCCTTCACTGCCATCTCTGTTTAGAGATTGGGGTGCAGTCTGTACCAACCACCCAAAAAAGCAGTTTTTTTACTTTTATGCAAGCTTCAACACAGTCATTTTAATTATAGATCCATCCATGCACTCTGATCTTGAGCCATACTTCTTCATTCCAACTCCATGCACGACTTCTCTTCACGATTTACATTGTTGTTCATTGGTTTAATAGCACAGGTAGCACAGGTTAATGGATTCTCGTTTTTGGTGCAAGACATAAGAAATTTGTTTTATTTACACTGCTCAGTATCATTCCATTTCCTTCTTCTTCTTCTTAACCACGCCTAAAGCCACCTACTCGACCTCTGTTCAGCTCGTTTACCTTCCAACTCTTCCATTGCCCACGTAGCTCCATTTTCTTGACCTTTCGTTGCTTCCATCCTTCTATCCACCAACCAACTTCGTGCACTCTTTCTCCATCTTATTTCTTTGCCCCTGAGCCATCAAAAGCTCCATCTCCATCTTACCTATCCACCCATACCACTCCATCACTTCACCATCACCCAAAACTCCCACGGTAGAACATCCTGTAGAAGTTAGCAGACTTCCTGTAGAATTCCTGAGTTTCCTATAGGATCCCCTGCAGACATCCTGTAGAAGCCTGCAAACTCGGTTGCCGAGCACCTGAACCTTGTGGACTTCTGTGGACTGATGCTAGGGATCCCCTGGGACCTCTCCTAGCCCTCTTGACCTTTCCCAAGCTTTCTCTCCCTTCGCACCACCTCTGCACAGCCAAACCCTAATAAGAAACAAAATCATAATCACTCCAACCACTTAAGCAAAAATACATAAACAATGTTCTTTTCAATGGAAGTAGTTTAAGTTCATGCATTTCATATCACTAGCAGTAATGGCATCATTCTTAGACACTTGCACTCCCACCATTGCATCATAGAGATTAAGCTAGTCACATTAGGGTTTACTAGGGTTTCCATGTTTTGGTTGGCTTTCAGTTCATTTTTGGAAAGTAGATTAATTTCCTTTGAGATAGCCTTCGTCCATCATTTAGAAAGCTTCTTCTGAGAGCATATAGAAGTTGGCTTGAGCACTAGCAGACTTGTGCCAGCTGACCAAGTGACAGCTGCGACAAGAGCTAGTAATTTTGCATACAACACCGTCGCTTCCAAGTTTGTACGAACTACCGGGTTGATAAAATTAGAGATAGGAAGCCCCAGGAGTTGTAGCATTATTGCTACAATACTGGAGCCCACCACCATCCTTGATGGCTCTAGAGTTTTTACGAGGACTTTGCCAAAACGTAGGGATATAGGTTAAGGGAAATTATTTTAGCTTCATGGATGTTAAAGATGCCTTATTTGTTTTGTCCACATCTTAACTGATCCTGCCCATCTGTGACGCAGATCTTTCTCTATTCTAAAATTTTCATAAGTTCTTATGTTTTTGTCTTTGTGGTGCCTACCCCTCTGCATTCTATTCTCCTCCAGCTTCTCCATTTCTCAGTGTCATGAGGAAGATTCCAGAAATCCATCACTTTTATTAGTCCTTGGGAATTAGTTTCCTGCTTGATGCTAATAAAGTCCTCCCTTAACAACATTGGTTCTTGTTGCCATTTGTCTTCCCAGAAGAGAGCTTTTACACCCTCTCTGATTTCCCAGAAGCTGTTGTTCTGAACTAGGCTTCTGTTATCCCACACTTTGTTCCAGATATAAGAGCCTTTTATGTTCCCTGACATTCTAATGAGATCACTTGTTTCCCAGGAGCTGGCATATTTTTCTTTCTAGGTTTTAGCTCCTTGCGCCTCTGGTTCTTTAACCCATCTCCACTAGAGTTTGGCTCCTAGAACATAAATAGAATCTCCTGATCGCCTAAACCTAGGCCTTCATGACTTTTGGGTTTACAGATTTTATCCCAAGAAACGTGGGCCCATTACTTTTTTGTCTCCTCCTTGCCCCAAAGGAAGTCTCTCTGAATGTTCCTGAGTTGCTGTAAAACCCCTTTGGTGGCTGGCAGGGTTGATAGAAAGAAAATTGGGATCGATTGGAGAATAGCCTTCATCAAAACCAATCTACCAACCAGGTTTAGCGCTCTATAAGTCCATTTTTTGATCTTGTCTTCCATCTTGTTGAGCACCAGTTCACAGATACTTTTGCACATAGGTTTATCTATAAGGGGGATTCCCAAATACTTTGATGGGAGGACCTTCCTTTGGAAGCCCAGAATTCTGGAGATGTTCCTTTGAATAACAATGTTAGTGTTAAAGAAAAAAAAATTTGATTTGGAGAAGTTGACTTCCATACCTGAAACCAAGGCGAAGTCATTTAAGATTTTTTTGTACGTTGTAGCTTCTGTGACCATGGGTATACCCTGCAGCATGTTGTCATCCACAAATTGCTGATGAGTCAAGGCTTGGCCGTTCTCCACTAATTGAAGGCCCTTAATCTTACCTAAAACTTTAGCAGTTTTAATGGTTCGGCCTAATCCTTCCATCATGAGGATGAAAAGGAAGGGAGAGAGTGGATCTCCTTGTCTGAGGCCTCTAGAAGGAGTGAAGATCTTCGAGGGCACTCCATTCACCAGAATTGAAAAGCTCGGTGAAGTGACCAAAGCCATAACCCATCTGATTCAATCATGATCAAACCCAAATGTAGAAAGGACCTTTCTGATGTAAATCCAGTTCACCTTGTCATACACTTTTGCTATGTCGAATTGCATGATCATACCGGCCTACTTTTTGCTGGTGAGAGAGTGAACAACCTCATGGGCCTGAATAATATTATCCAGGATTTTCCTTCCTTCCACATAACCAGACCAGAAATCAAAGAGAGAAAAAGAGGTTTGATTCAGTTGGCCAGGATCTTAGAAACGATTTTGTAAACGACATTGAATAAAGCTATTGGTCTGAACTTATCAGGAGAAAGGGCAGAGACCTGTTTGGGGATCGGGGAGATAAAAGAGGTGTTGAGGGCTTTCAGAATAGATTTGCTTCTTCTGAATTCCTCAACCACATCCAAAATATCCTGTTTGACAACATTCCAGCAGGCTTTGAAAAAGTCCACATTAAAACCATCTGGACCTGGAGCTTTGCCATTTTGCATCTCTTTGATCACCGTACTAACCTCTTCTTCAGTTACAGGATTGCTCAGGTTAAAGTTATCTTCTCTAGACACCATCCTGAGAATATTCCTTATAATTTCCTTGATGTTATGGTCTCTGTCTAGATTATTTTCTTTTGTCATGCCTCTGAAATGTTGAACCATCAAAGATTCGATATTCTCATGAGTGGTCTGAAGCTCCCCATCTTCATTCAATATTGAGGAGATTCTATTGTGTGTTCTATTGGCTAAGGTGGAATGGTGGAAAAACCTAGTGTTCCGTTCACCTTCTTTGAGCCATTGAACTCTGGACTTTTGTCTCCAAAAAATTTCCTCCTGTTTGCATAAATTCTCCCAATCTAGGTTGAGTTTTTCAGCTTGCTCACTTTTGGATTTATCAAAACCTTCTGCAATCATTGCTTGGTTTAGTTCCTGCATTTTGATCTCTACTGATTTTTTGTTTGCAAAAATGTTACCAAAATCCTTCTTGTTCCATTCTTTGAGTTTGATTTTTATGTGCTTTAGCCTTTTATGGAGGAGGAACATTTTGGAGCCTTGAATTTGCAGATCTTCGGACCACCATTCCTCAATGTTGCTGATAAAATCTGGGTGGGAGAGCCAAATATTTTCAAATCTGAAGGGTCTATTCTTGGGAGCATCAATTCCCTTGATTTCTAATTGAATTGGCCAGTGGTCAGAGCCTCCAAATGGGAGAACACTTGCCGATATTTCTGAATTTGTGAGCATCAACTTCTCGGAGATCAAAAATATGTCTAACTTAGAGGCAACCTGAGCATTACCTCCTCTTTTGTTATTCCAAGTAAAAATACCATTTTTCATTTCAAAGTCAACCATCTTCATGTCTTCTGTGAAAGAATTGAATTCTACTGAATCTCTACTGAGGATTCTGGTGCCTCCTTTTTTCCGAAAGAGATTAAATCATATTAAAATCTCCTCCAATCACCCAAGGGAATTCTTTATGTCTGCTTTTGAGATCTACCAGGGAGTTCAGAAATCTAAGCTTCTCATCTATTTTCTGTGGACCATAGGCATTTGCAACTAGGAAGGTGTTAGATATCCCCATTGGCTGAATGATAGCTGATAAGTAATTTCTCGTTGCCTCCACATCTACAATGATTACTTTTTGGGGGTTCCAGAGAGTAAGAATGCCCCCCGCTGTGTTTTCTGCTTTAACTTCTAGAAACTCATATTTACTAAGCCATTTTCTATGGATTTGTTTTATCTTCTGAATGGAGCATTTTGTTTCTTGAATGAAGATTATGTCTGGCATTGCTAGTTTCATTCTGTTACTTAGCATTCTCTGTTTTCTTTTACTACCTAGACCTTTGATATTCCATGAGATGAACTTCATAGTTAAAGATTTGTAAAGGAGTAACTGGCTAGATCTTTCATCTTACCTGTGTCTATCATTAGCTTTCCACACTCCATCAAGAGCTCATTTTGCTTTTTTTTTGCCTCTCTTCTTTCCTGGATTTCGGGTGCCTAATCCTGGATTTAATTTCATTGTTTTCACCCCTGTGTGCTCTTGTTTGTGGATGTTCTTACCTTTCTCCTGTTCTTGTTCCTTTGTTTTCCATAAAAACAATTGTTGTATTCTGTTGCATTCATCTTGGGGTAGAGAATCTATTCCTCCTTTGGTACCTTGCATCAGGAATCCTTCCAGATCCAAGTTTTCCTTGTCAAGGATTTCTTGTAGTTCATGCTCTTCCAGATCTGTTTCACTTTGAGTCATTTCCTGGTCCATTTCCATTTTTCTTTCACATCTCATTGCTTTTTTCAGAGAGTCCATGATCGGAGAGAGATTTAAGTCCTCTTGCTTTTCTTTTTCTTTAGCATCTTCCTCCAAATCTTGATTTTCTCTTGTGATTTCTTCAGTCTCTTCTAGCACTTTAAACTTATTTTGACTACCTTTTTGCCCCTCAGTATGTTGTTGTTTTGATCCCTTTTTTCCTCCCCTTCCTTTACTGGCCACTTTCTGAAAGCTTTCGGTGTTCTTCGTTGTATTGAGTTTTTCTTTGTTATCTTCTTTGCTGATAGGGCAATCTCTTAATAAATGCCCATGTTCGTGGCATTTTCGACATCTGAAGGGTATATGCTCATAGTCAACCACCTGTACCCACTCTTCATCTAGAACTTCCAGTATAACTTCATCCGGAAGTGCTCCTGATAGATCCATTTCCACACAGATTCTAGCAAAGGAGGTATATTTTCCCCTTTTTGTGGCTTCCGAAGCTTTGATATAGCGTCCTAGTTTATTACCAATGGCAGCCAATGATTCAGTTTGCCAATAATCAAGAGGAAGAGAGTAGAGCCTTACCCACACAGGAACCGAAGTGAAAGTCTCCCTCTCTGGAACAAAGTTCATTTTCCAAGGTCTCATATAGAGACCTGCTGCAGCAAAAAAATAGGGTCCTCCTTTGAATATTCTGTCTTTGTCTTCGATATTGGAGAACACAACTGTGAAGAATCCTTTTGACCCCAGATGTAGGTCAATGCTTCCTTTGGGCTTCCAATGATACTTGATCCACGTTTGTAAAGCCTTTTTAGTGGGCCATAGTCCCATGAATTTACAGATTATGGCGTAGGTTCCCATATGTTCTCTGTGTTCCTGCAGAGCAGGATCATTTAGTATTACTCGGGGAGTGATTTCAGCTTTTGGTTTGCAAGGTCCTTTTAGTTTTTTGTCTTTTGAACCCAGACTTTTGTCTTCTTCCTCTTTGTCCTTTGTGCTGTTGTTTTCTTTTGTTCTGGTCCCATCTGTTTCCTTTTCATTATCTCTGATTCTGTAGTTCCTATCGCTTTTACTGTTTCTAGTGGGTCCCTTGCTTCCGCTGGCCACTACATCTTTGTAGGAGGGAGTCGATCTCCCTTACCTACTACTCTCCATACGAAACGAACTCCGATTGTAGAGGAACCCTCGATGCCATGATTCTTCCACTCAATACTCCATCGGCGCACATACCCCAACACTATTGGGTGATCTATCACCAATGAATGGTCTCATCTGATATTCAGGGATTTGGACGGACAGTCAGATAGGGTAGAGGACCTCAAGAAATTATCCATTTGATTAAAAGCTTCAGAGACTGTGAACACTTCAGCTTCGAACTTTTGAAGTTTTTAACGATTACGCATGCTTTTCATTGATGTTAGTGAGGGGTTACGAAGTCTTATTGTAGAATTTTTCTGATGTCCTATTTGTGACATCATTGTAACTTGTGACGAATGCACCACCAGTGCGTGGGTGAAAATGCATTCATTTGTGTCACACTAAGCCCATGACATGCATATTAGGCACTTTAGTTAGCATAATAAGTCTGGTTGAGCATTTTTTTTGGTAGCAGTAACAGATAGCAGGGGCTGGAAGGAACATTGAAAAAAGAACTTTGTTGACATTTCACAATAGGTTGCCATGTCTTCCCACTGGTTTGGTAAATGTGTTTAAAGAGGCTACTCAGTTTCTACCAGAAGTGTGAGGAATGTTGAGGTAAGAAAAGAAAAAGATAACAAAATTTTGATAATTGTGTAGTTAAGAATTTCTTTCATAAGAGTTTTTGGAAACAAATCTTTCTATCTATTGCAAATAGCCTATATATTTACTTTTCTATTAATTTGTTTAATTAAACAAAATATTAACTAACTACGAAATCTATAACCAACAAAAAAAAAATAGTATGATTTCATTGATTTTTAAAAATTTACTCTAATAAACCTATCCACAACACTTAGATCATAATTTGTATATAATGCCAAAAATTAATTCAAATTCCTTCCTAATTAAAGTTGATTTTATATAAGAACATCATATATATATAAACTAAATAGAATAAAAATAAACAAGATTTAAATTGTATGGCCCTGGTTTAATAACGCTTTTAATATTACCCATGTCTCAAGTTGACCTTGAGATGCATTGGCTATTTCACCACTTTGTTGGGTCATCATTTGAAGAAAAATTCCTATCAACTCCATTCTTATCCTGTGCCTGTCAGATTCGAACATACATAATACAACCTATGCTATGAGTGGTTTCCAAATCCCTTAGGCTCTATAGAATGCAATATATTCCTTGTACAACCAGTAGGTACATTGTATAACTGTAGAATTTGGAATTTGGTGTACATAAATGCAGAGAATATATTTCCATTGATACCTTTATTTATTTAGTAGGCATGGGATAAAGGGTATTCAGTCGGTAGCTTTTTAACAGAATCTTAGTTTGTTGTAAAACAAAATGAATAAGGAAATCTGCCATTTGTATATGAAATAGTGAACAACTAAAATTTGTAATATGTATTATTAAATAGTCATATAAGATTTTCCAATTTATCTAAATAGTTGGTTGAAATATGAATGCAAATGTAGTTTAATTGCTGATTTTAAAATATTCAGAAAATCAAATAATTGAGTTAATTTATGTTTCCAATCAAATAATAGAGTAATATTCCATAATCTTCCATTGACATAAACATAGCTAAAATATTATATTCAACGAGACAAAACTGAATTCAACAACTCTGCGAAGCTGCAACCAATTGAAACCATTTAATTGTCAGATGTATGGTCCCCCCATTTTTTTTTAAGAAAAAGCCATCCAACTTTTATAAATAAAAGGTAGATACAATGATCGTGTTTCTATGTCCACTGTCGAACAACTGGAAAGCAAAATCCAGGAGTGAACAGTACAGCTGCACTCCTCATAGCGCCCACGTTTTATAAATGTTTAACTATGAATGATGGTAAATAACATATGTGAAAAAAATTATTCTAAGTACTTTCGATATGGTATTTATCTTCATATCTTAATTGGTCCATCAACTCTCACTGGCTCTATAGGTAAGGTTGCCTCAAGTAGATATTTCAGAATATTTTATGATACAAAATTGAAGAGATCATGCAAAACATCATGTCATATTCCTCAATTTCCATTATAATTATCATTCAATTCAAGGGATGGAAAATTCACTTGATGGAATAAGATGCATCAGTGGGAAAAAATCGGATTGCAGAAAGAGACTAGTCTCCATGCCGGGTGACGATTGCAAGCCAAAGGCTGCCAGTGATCAGGGCCAGCGTTAAGAATCTATGGAGATTTTATGTATTTTTTATTATTTTAAGTTGGGTCATTGAAAGTATCCGTACAGTAGAAGCTTATATAAAGCATATAGAAGTACCATTGTTAACAGTATTTGCGGTGTTTATACTCTTATGCAATATTGAATATTATGTATCTTATTTTAAAAGTATATTTATTATTATTATTATTAATATTATTTGCAGTGTTTATACTATTATGTAGTATTGAATGCTATTCACCTTATTTCCACAATGTTATGTAGTAATGAATACTATGTACTTTATTTCCACACTGCTATGTAGCATAGAATGTTATCTACATTCTGTTAGTATTTATAGTGTTTATACTGTTATGCAATATTGAATGTTATATATTTTATTTTAGAATATATTTACTTTTATTAATATTATTTGCGGTGTTTATACTATTATTGAATGCTATGTACATTATTTCCACACTGTTATGCAGTATAGAATGTTATCTACACTATGTTGGCACACTAGAGTATATGTTTGACTTTTACTGCATTCTCAGAATACTATTAATCTGACTTATGCATATCCATATCCTGAATATTATTAATTTGCCTATGCATATCCACGCAGCATTCAATGCTACTATACACCACACTATGTAACAACAGTAACTCCCCTATAATTTACTTTTATTTAATGACCTAATCTTGGAATAGATGTAGTATTTCAATATTTTCCACATTGTTCTCTCACTATGTTGTATGCCTATGCTTATTATTAATTTGACAAACTTACATCTTCTTATTTAAATATGGTATTAACAAATATTTATACTTAATTTTTTCCACATTGCTGGCACACTGCTATACAATATTGAATGTTGCATATTTATTTTTATTATTTATTTGACAAATTTACATGTTTAGAATTGAAATTCCAGATTATAACTGTCACGCTTGAATATTTTAGTTACAGAAAGTTTTTAATGAAACTGGATCCATTTCTATCATTTAAAAAATAGTTTAAACCCTCCCACAATCAAATCAGTGAAATTTCTTTAAAAACAATTGCTAAATTCTAACCCAAAAAATTCACCTTACAAGCTAAATTGTCACTTACTAAACTAAGCCTGTTATTAATGCATCTCCATACTCACACAACCTTCAACGCTTTCTATACACCACACCATACTTACACAAGCTTCACTTCTTTCTATACACCATATCATCTACCAACAAGGATTTCTTTTAATTTAATTTGGTTCGATGACGCAATCTTGGAATTGGTGCAACCTTCAGAAAAAAATTGTAACACTATTGGGTGATATATCACCGATGAAGGGTCTTATCAGAAAATCAGGGATTTGAAAGGACGGTCAGATAGGTTACAGGGCCGCATGAAATTATCCATTCGATTAAAAGCTCCAGAGATTTTGAAATCTTCAGCTTCAAAGTTGGTGACGTTCGTGAATAGGAAACGTGTGAATTGACTATAGAGGTGTGATGATCAATGTACTGTACTGCTAATGGCAGGATTGAAAGCATCTTCCCTCAGCCAGCCCGCCGGCCATCGTTCGTGCTTGGAAAAGTTTCCGATTTCTCAGAAATTTTGACCTTCACTGGATAAGTTTTCACATTTAAATTTGCTCATTGAACGCTCTCAGGGGATGGAAACCCTTTGTAGGAAATGAGGATCTGGTGTGACAGGTTAAGTGGTAGAGCCTTTTATTTTTGTAACATGATACGTGGTGGTGTAGTGCCACACTCTGTTGTCTTTCTCTGGTTCGATTTTCATGCTGACATGTTTGTCTGTAATGAAATTATCCACCTTGATTTCTTTGAATGACAGATAAATATTATTAGTGAAAATAGCTAGTGGCAAATTGTTAGTGAAAACAGGACATGTTGAGCAGATAGTGCCAAATTGTTAGTGAAAACAGGACATGGTGAGCAGATATAGCTGCAAGGCCCTCCAGCAAGAAGAACAGATGAGAGGCGAAATTCAATTAGCATGACCTGCAAGTGAGTTTTAGTTAGAAATAATTAATTCCTACTTGTCTATGGTTGTAATTTTCTATTTGAGGAGTTTGTTCCTACATAATAGGAATTAGCTAGAATATAGTTTCTCCTAGTTCAGTGTGTGGTTGAGAGAGAATCTCTCAACCACACCACTGTACATCTAAGATAGCATTCCTATCTTGAGACTATTGTATAAATATGTGTGTAAATTCCTCATTCAATGACAATAGAATATATTATTGAGTGTCTGCAATTTTATCTTGGTATCAGAGCCCATGAGGGCCTGGCCCCTCCTGGGCTTGGCCCTTCCTGGGCATAGGAAAATAAATCATTTATATTAGATTTAAGATTGTTTGTCCATCGAGTAGCATTGAGCAGCGCCCTTCTATCAGCACGGGCCATAAGCATGGATTTGAAGGGAAAAATCGCGCTGCTCCATATGGAGGTTGACCCGTGGAGTTTGATAAGATTCAAGGTGGCGTGGAAGTCGAAATCTGAGTGGATCTGCAGCAGTGGGAGCTCGAGATTCCATGTTCTGGTCGAGTTTTATGCGTCGTGGTGCCGGTATTGCAGCGTGGCTGAGGAGGATCGATCAGTGATCGGTGCCAGCTATCTGAAGTCTGCAGGGTGGTGCTGCTCATGAGCTGTGTAATGTCGGAGGTCTGCAATTGTAGCAGTCTCGTGCAGAGTTGCAGACACGTCGTGGTGGCCGTGTTGAGCTGCTGACCTGTGTGAGTTTCCTGATTGCAAAGGCCGATTGCAAAGGCTGATTAGTGAAGATAGTCAGGCAAGCCGATCGGTGGCAGCTTGGCGCTCGGTGTGTGGCCTGAAGGCTGTGGATCAGGCTGTGGATCATAGATCGCCAGTAGATCGTTGTGTGGCGAGAGTGGATCTGCTGGAGCGGTGAGATTGAAGGTGGCTTGACATTGCTGGGAGGCCGAGCAGAGAAGACTGTGTTGTGGAGTCCAGTGAACTGTGTTGTGTAGTACTATTTACTGGTCAACCCGATTGTGTTGACCACCTGGTGAGGAGGTCGTGAAGCTGGGCGCTTGCCTCGATCAATTTGTGATTATGGAGATCAAACTGAGAGAGCAGATTGTGGATCTATGAACCAAATCATTGTGAGAGCAGATTGCGGACTAGAACCTGACTCTGTGAATTCTTCGCCCTAGTCCAGAGAAACAATTGGGAGCCTGGTGATGTGGTCGGGGGCTCTTGGTTCCGACTGATGTGCAGCTATGGTGGCAAAATCCTTCAACGCTCTGAAGATAGCCAATTTTCATATGTGGGCAGCGACACCCTTATTCCGGCGATTGATCGCAACAATAGATTTTCGTCCATGAATGTCAATCTTTTGGGGACCCGAGGTTTCATTCAATTACCAGTGGTCGAATGAGGATCTGGACGCTCTGGTTTCTATTACAAATGATGAGATATGGAGGTCTGAGAGTAATCAGAACAACGCTTCCAGAATTTGGAGCGGAAGACCGTAGGCTGTGGATGGTGATTGCATGCTAGCGTCGTGGAAAACCCATGGGAAGAACTGTTTTCAATACATTGTTGCAGTAGATCAATGTTCTTGAAGAAAGCCTATGGTTGCGTTTGTGCGACTTTGGAAGAACCACAGATTGATGGAAAGGTCTGAGATGATAACCTGGTGGAGCTGAGTCTTTGTGACATTGTCCACGGTGGAGCTTGTGTCTCGGTGGAATTTCTGTCCCAGATTCGAGCATGGCTGAGCGTATACAAGTATGAATCTCATCCTCTGTTTTATAGCGGTAAATCTGGTTCCATGGTGCCTTTTTCATTGAGATGGCTTCGCGCCCAACTGCCCTATCGGTGCGGATCAGAAATCTTAAAACATGCTGGAGACTGTGGCATGTGATCAAGTGATTTCAAAAGCGTCTTCCAAGGGTTACCTATAACATTGATCTCCCTCTAGTTACAACGATTTTCAACATCAAGGGCTATCAGCGCTGAATTGACAAAAGAAGAGGCGCTGGTATACGTAGCAGTGGAAGTCGGGCAGGTGAGTTCCAGTTGCAGAAATCGTGGGTGGTTTTCCAGATGTTGTGGAGCAGATAAGCCATTAGAACAGCATCGAAGATCTACTGGTAAATCGCTGAAGACCATGGTGGATCTGCTGCGGGTTTGTGGCATTCATCATGGGTTGTTGTTGGATTGAGGTGGCGTAGTGTGTGAGTTCCGTAATTGTTCGGATCTATTGCTCATGGATCGTATGTTGGTGCTGGACGTGGATCCCATCGTGGTGATTGAAGCAGCAGCCTAAGTTGCGATCGCAATCCCTGTGCGAGTTTCCCCTTCATCTCCTGTGCCTACCAATCCAGAGGGGGATGCGGCGTGTGAGTGAATCTGGTGGGGATTGATGGCACTGGAAGTTTTGAGGATTCTTCGGTCACTCCCTTCAATTCTGTGAATAATGTTCCCGATGGACAGGTCGGTGATGGAGCAATCCCCATTGAGTCCTTGAGACTAGATGAACCACACTCGGAGACTGGCCTTGTTGGGACCCTGGATCAGAAAATGTCTACAGAAGATTTACCTGTGGTAGGGGCTCAGGATGTTGATATTGTGTTGAATAATGTGGATGAAGTTTCACATGAATTTGATCAAAAGCTGACCTTAGAATCGAAAACCGATGACCAATTTTGTGCCCTTTCGACGAGCCTTGGACGGTGGCGAAGGAGAGAAGAGATTGTCATAAGCTCCATTGTAGGCTATCATCTAAGCCAAAAGGAATATAATATTGCTATGAAGTGGATGGAGAAGCTGCTGCAGAACTGTAGATTGAAGTGTGCTGTCAAGAAATTATCATGAGTTGTGTTGTTCAGTAATTGTGTGTGTTTTAGCGATTTCCATTATGATATCGCAAATATTATTTGCATAATATTTTTCTTGATGAGCCAAGTGGGAGTTGAGCGAATGAGTTACTGTTTTTCAGATTGGATGGCCGGTAGTCCACTCCTAAGTAGATGGTGAAGGAAGATACTTGGCTATGTCAAGGGCATGGCAGCGATGGCGATGGAAGCTAGGCACAAATCTGGCATTGTTCCGGACTCTAATAGTTGTTGTTATGTTTGAAAAATAATCATCTATGGGCAGAGATAGAGAAATTAAACCTAAAGAATTTATGTTTTATTTAGTTTCTTCGAATCATGTTTAAATATTATTGAGTCTGGTTGAGCCTAGCTAACTCAATGTAGGTAAAGTTGTTTCGTTAGAATTCATGACTCTAACAAATAACAGGATAAGCATGGAGTTCCAAGAATTTATTTGATGAACATGCCAAAGATGTGAACAATGAACAAATGCGGTAAAGGAGCAACGACAACGTTTATGGTGGACAACAAAGTGGATGTTTGTTTAAGTTAGTGTGGCTTGTGGAATAGACTCCCTAGCATGTTATTGTAATAGCCATTGTATGTACCCAGAAACTCCAAAATGTGGAATCAGATGTAAGATTTTTAAAGGCATCTGAAAGTTTGTGGTGATCTTAAAACCACTTTGTAATGGTTTGTGGTCTGCCAAAAACCATCTTTTGTCATTGTAAAGTGATGGTTGGTGGTGAGCCAGAAAACATCTTTTGTCATTGTAAAGTGATGGTTGGTGGTGAGCCAGAAACCATCTATAGAGTCTTTGTGGATGAAGTGCTTGCCTTTGTGGCAGAATCGCCTATGTGGCTTGAGGTGCCTTTGTGGCTGGAATCGTGGATGTCAATGCGTTGTTTGAAAAGCTGAGCGAATCTCTCTCTGCTTGCCTTTGTGGCTGTGTGTACACGAGAGCTTTGTGCTCAATTGAGCAGGTGGACTGCAGAACACCTGGCTCAGACTCAGATGATTTTTTCTGAGTAGAAGGGGATTGGCGCGTTTTTCGCGCTGACAGCAGCGCCAGGAAGGTCAACTGGCGCGTTTGTTAGGCCATTAATCGCGCCAATGGGCGCGGGTTTTTCATTCAGGATCGCGCCAATTCACCTTCAAGGGGATCCGCGGGATCGAAGAAGTTGTGGATTTGTCCGAGGGCGGCAGATTGTGTTTTTGGAGGTTCTGTACATGCAATTTGCCTAATGGTGGTGGATTTGACTATCATGACAAGTAGTCATTAAGGGGGGGAGTTGGAAATAATTAATTCCTACTTGTTTATGGTTGTAATTTTCTATTTGAGGAGTTTGTTCCTACATAATAGGAATTAACTAGAATATAGTTTCTCCTAGTTTAGTGTGTGGTTGAGAGAATCTCTCAACCACACTACTTTACGTCTAAGATAGCATTCCTATCTTGAGACTATTGATTGTATAAATATGTGTGTAAATTCCTCATTCAATGACAATAGAATATATTATTGAGTGTCTGCAGTTTTATCTGTTTTTGCACTGGCTGAGTGCAATGTTACAGGACTGGGTCATCCAGTCGATGATAAGTAGGGTGGATTCCATGAATGGAAAAGATCATTGGAATGTACTATTATGCAGTACCATGTGAATCAAAATGATTTTATTAAGAATTTTCATATAATGCTTTATAGGTATATTTTAGGGTGGATTCAATGAATGGTAAATAATATTGGAATGTATTATTATGCAGTACCATGTGGATGAAAATGATTTTATCTAAAAATTTTCACATAATGTTTGAAAGGTATATTTTTAAATGACATATTAGATTATTAATTTTTCAAATTGGTTATCTTGTTAATAGTTATATGTTTGTTTTAAATATTAAGCTATATTAAGGTATTTATATATAAATATTAACTAATTCGGATTATGAAATGGTTAATAGATCATTAAATTAGTTTTAATTTTTTTTTTATGAGACCATATTATTAGGATAACTATAGTAATTCTAGAGTTCATAGGTACACCCATACTTGGTTGATAATGTTAATTTGATTTCAATTTCAAAAGCTGTTGACTGAAATATGAACCATATCAAAATATTATAGGAATATTGAATGAATTAGCACTTAACCCATTAAGGATGGTTGATGAACTTAAAAAGTATCAATAATAAGTAAAATGTATAATTAATAAAGTGAAAAATATTAGGAGTAAGTTTTTATAAATATTTTGCAGAATAATGTATGAAGTTTAGAATAGCAAAAGTATATTACCAATATAATTGAAAATTTTATCATATTTTTTTACATTATACATATTAATAAATATTATTTTTATGATTGTTCATAAATTTCAATTTTTATAGCAATTGTATAAAAAAATTAAATTCAGAAATATTATTAATAAATTTAAAATTATTATAAAGAAATATTTTCGTTTCTAAATTTATAAGTTAAAAACAATGTTCAAAAATTACAATCTTATTTAGACATCCTTTCAGAAATACAAACTAGTAATTAAACGTCGACTTCAATTTTTGAGTTAAACTCAGTCCACCGTATACTAAATTTGTTGTCTCATTCCTAAATTTCTTTTATGACCTACTTTTATCAAAAAGCTGCATGAACAAATATTGTTATGTTCCTCTTGGTGGCCTTCTCCCTTCTCTAAGATAGCTAGACGTGATTGATCCATAATATGCCAAGCTCAAAAGCTTGTTACTTGCAAGAGAGGGCACGTATGTGATTTCACTAGCTCTTGCTAATAATATAACGAAAGATTTCATTGATTTATGCATATTTATATATAAGAGAGAAAAATACACATGTTTTTTCAGACACTTCCCTACTTTTTTAATTAAGAACTCCTTTATTGGCGTTTAGATTTTTGTAATGACCATGTTTGGTTGCTGGTAAAGACTAATATTATACTATATTTAGTTTAGAGAATTGTATTACTCAAAATAAAAAAAATAAAAAACCAAATTATTTTAATAAAAAACGATTTTAATAATAATTTACAAAATTAAAGTAATAAAATATATTTGATTGATAATTATTTGTACGATTGAATATGAAAGCTCAACAATTTTATGTTTATTTTAAATATTTTCGTATACATGAGATAATGATAATTACTTTGTTACACGAGAACCATTTCCAAGGGTTGGGAAACTCGTTCTAATGTTTCTCGCATCCTGAGAGCTTTGGAATTGTTTGGAAGGGAAATTTGTTACAATGGTTCCCAGGCTCCAAGGAGTTTTGGAACTGTTTGGGAGGGAAACTAGTTCCAGTGGTTCGCCCCCGCTTGTGCTCCGTGGAGCTTTGGAACTGTTTGGGAACATTCCCTTTTTAGGGGGAGCTACAATGGGAGCTTGGAAATGTTCCCTTTTCAGCGGGAGCTAGAATGGGAGCTTGTGGAAACTCGTTCTAATGGTTCCCACATTCCCGGGAGCTTTGGAGCTATTTGGGAGGGAAACTTGTTCCAATGGTTCCCGCGCTCTCGGGAGTTTGGGAACTGTTTGGGAGGGAAACTAGTTCCAATGCTCTGTTTGGGAGGGAAACTAGTTCTAATGGTTCGCCCGTGCTTGTGCTCCCGGGAGTTTTGGAACTGTTTGGGAACATTCCTTTTTACTAGGAGCTGCAATGGAAGCTTGGGAAAGTTCAGGGAGCTTTGAAGGCTATTTTTTTCGAGTTTTGAGGTTCCATGGAGTTGGCGAATACAAATTCTATAGAGATACTTTTCAGCTAGAGCTACAATGGGAGCTTGGAAAAGTTCTCGGAGCTTTGAAGACTATTTTTTTTGGAGTTCTGAGGTTCCCTGGCGTTGGGAAATACAAATTCTATAGAGAAATATGTTGAACTACCCACAAAACCTGAGCCCAAGTTGAAATCTTCTCAGAAAGAAAGGCCAAGGACATCCTCAACACAGATATACTTAATTAAGAAACTAGAGCAATCTCTTGATTCTTAAGGAAGCTTGTTTGTTGTTTATGTATATATATCATAGAAGATTGTGTGTGCATATTGTATGTGCGAGTCAATGCTTAAACATTAGAGTTGCTTTACTTTTTCTCTTAATAATAACTAGAGAAACATATGTAAAATTGTTCCTTTGTATTTTTAAGCTAAATTGTTTCAAATACTCGTCATGTGTCATAATGAACTTGACATTTTAATATTTTATACATATAAAAGGGAGAGATTCACAGAGATAAACACCTAAAGAAAATATTTTTATATAAGAGATTATATATTTATTATTTATATATTTAAATTAATTTGAATATGTTGATTCAATATTAATTTTGATTATTATATAAATTATATAATTAAAAAAATATTTTATATTTTTTTATTATATAATATTACTGTTTTGGTTTAGCTGTTTCCTGTAAATTTTGGAGAAATTTTTAGCAGTTCTTAACACAGGTACCCAAGTTCCCACCATTCCCACTTTCGAAAAACTCTTCCAACATAAAAGAATTACCTTAGTTTTATTTTTTTTATTAGAAAAAGATATAATGATTTAATATTTCAGGAAATTTTGACCAGTAAATGTGCTCATGGAACGCTGTCAGTATTGATGGAAAACCTTTGGAAGATATTTCGTCATGGTATTTATCCACCTTTAAATGGGCTCGTGGAACGCTGTCAGGATTGATGGAAACCCTATGCAAGTAATTTCCTCATGGTCTGACAGATCAAGGATCAAGAGGGGAGAGACTTCGTTATTTTTGTAACATGGTATGTGGAGTTGGATTCGACCGAAGAACTCGGTGTGGGTTTCAATCGAAAATGCATTTATTTACAAAATTAAAATTAAAATATAGATAATTATTTTTATATTTACAATGTTAAAATAAAAATAAAGACACTTTTATAGAGTAAGAATAAACCGCTTACAAAATTAAAAAAACCAACTGGTAAATCTACTCTAACCCATCAAATAGACCTCAAGTATAAGCTCCTTCCTAAAAATCTACATACCTTTCTTATATAAAGGCATCAACACATTACAGAGGATTACAACCTGGACTCGTCATCGATCTATCACATGTCAGAAAGGATAAATCTCAAATGATCTCTTCCCTAAACTTCATAACCAGATGAATCCTCCTCGAACGCGGCCTAGTTGTTTTCTATCAGAATATTCACGCCGAGGTTTAAAAACCGAAGTCCGAGAAAAGATAATTCCAGTTTTCAATTTTATTTTTTTGATGGCAGAAAATGTATCATAATCTATCTTCAATTTCATTCTTTTATTGAATAAAAAGTATGTTAGTATTTACTAAGAGAATATCAAGGTGGATTTGATATAGTTCAAGTTTAATTTAATATTGCCTCGAATATTAATAACATCTCTATTAGTGATTTTTTTTATCATTTAATTTATCTAAAAATATTTAACGGAAAATGGTGATTATCCATTTGAATTAGAAAGATTTATATAGCGAGAATGTATTGTATTATTAATCCCTGTCATCTTGCAATGGCATGGGACTATAGTACTCAGTTTTTTGTTATTTAGCATTACTCGGTCTTTTGTTTACTAATTTTTTTTATTTCATGGTGGTTATTTATGTTGTTATTGAACTTGATAATCTTATTTGGCCTCTTCGCGAGGCGGAAGAGGCTGGAGTATAGGTTATTATGGTTTTAGGCTGTTCATTTTTTTAAATGTTTTGGACTACCTAACTAATGTTAACATTAGACCTAACCAATGTTAACATTAGTTTGAGTTGGTTTTGAGTTGCTATGGTTGCAGTGGAGGAGCAACTTCAAGTTGCTGCAGTGGAGCAGCAGCTTCAGGTAAGCGACAGTTGGTGGATGCATGCATATTATAGGTGGATGCTTGCATGAAGATTACATTACAAATGGATGGATGCCAATTGCTTAACCGACTGAACCGACTGGAGATCTGCTTCAAGATTTCTGCTTTCTCTGTGGCTTTGGAACTAGATCTTTGGAAAAAGTAGTCGAAGTAGATCTAAGCCCACACAGAAGCTCACAGATTTCTTTAGCTTCTCTGTCTACCTTTGGAACTGGATCTTTGGCAAAAGAAGCCGAAGCAGATCTGAGCATTTGAGCATTTGAGGAGTTGGAGAGTCCATGCAATATTTCTAAGTTACTAGATTTGCCTTGATGCCTTGTTTTCTAGTTATATGAAATTGAAACTGCAATATGAAGAAGACTGCGAAGAAAATTAACACTGCGAAGAAAATGATGAGGCAACTAGATTTCTTACCTTTTCTCATGTTGTCTGATGTTGTTGAAGCCGAGCTCTCTTACCTTTTCTCATGTTGCCTAATGTTGTTGAAGCCGACTGTTGGCTAGAGGTTGGATGTATGTCACCCACTATTGGCTAGAGGTTGGAGGTTGGATGTATGTCTAAAGGTTCGAGGTTCCAGGTGAAAAGCTATTGCCTCAATCAAAGTCTACTCATTGTGCTTCCTCAATCGAAGTGCTCCATTCTCCACTGTAACTAATTTCACCGACATTAATTAGGGTTTTCTCACTAACAGACACAGGTGAAGACTGAGGAACAACAGAGGTGAAGACCAAGGAAAGGCCTAGCTTACAGAAAGGTTGAGGAACAATAGAGGTGAAGACCGAGGAAGGGCCTGGCTTACCGAAAGGGCCTAGAGGAAAGGGCTTGAGATTGGGCTTTGGAGTTACTTCCCCATGACTTTCTCTAGTTAAGGAAAGACTTGAGGTGGAAGGAAAGCGAAGCCAGACCTCCATTCATAGTCCATATCCTTATTCAAAGAAGGTAGCCAGAATATGGTTTCCAAATATCCCGGATATATTCTTTTAATAACTAGATTTCATGCGGTTATGGAAGGAATGCACGGATAGATGGAAGGAGAGGCTTTGTTTTCTAATAGGTCTTCCAAAGATAGAACGATAAGCCGACTTGGAGAAAGCGAAGTTTCATTGGTCTAGGCTGAGGGTCGTGCTTATAGGCTCAGAACGGTACGGTCTAGGCTCAAAGTCAGAATCCCAATTGCAATGGCTATTCCATACCCGAACCCTACTTTACTTATATTCTCTGCATCAATGAGGCTACTATTGTTGCTCATTTCTGCTATTCTATTTTGGAACTGGAAGCTCTCCTTTCAACATGAAGTTTTCCCTTCAATATTTATAGGAAAATAATCAGTATCACCATGGGCGTCCGCCATTGATGAAAGCTGACATTCCAACAACCCCGAATTGTTGCTTCAAGCTCCATCCATGGGTCACCTACTTCGTCAGGCAGATCTTTAAGGCTCGAAGGCCATGAAGTTGAAACTGGTGCACCTGTAGTGGGTTGTTCGATTATCCTTATGTCTCCTATATTGACATATTAGCAGACATATTACCATGATACGATGTTAAATGGCATGGTTTACACCTTGCATGCTATGCTATGGAGGAGGTGAGGCATGTGGCGCTCATGGGAGGGCCCACATGGTCCATGGACGTCTTTTTATTTTTATTTTTTTAAGCACTTTAATAACTTTGTGAACCTTAACTTTAAACTAATTCTTATTGCTACAGAGTTGGTTTGAACTAGTTCTTATTGTTTATTGCTGCAGAGTTGGTTTGAACTAATTCTTATTGCTGCAGAGTTGGTTTGAAGTTCTTAGTGTTAGAGCTACCAGAGAAACAATGGTAGAATATTGTGAGATTGCAGTGTGGGGACAAGGATATTGCAGCAGATGTAATAGTTTCTTTTCAATTGCGCAGAACCTGAATTTAGGTACTCCTCTGTAGTCCACACAGGTATGCATTCACTCTTTCTAAATGTCATATTCAGATGCCATATTCAGATAGGAACAAGTGGCCATTCACTCTTTCTAAATTCAGAGTACTTTTATACAAATCCATACATGCATCGGATTCAGTTTTCATGAAGAAATATTTGATTCCCAACTATTTAAGTGCGTGTTTATTGTCATTGTCGTTGAAATGCTTGAATGCATCCTATTAATTAACATACAGAGCTGGAGACCTTATTTTTAGACTTGTATCTTTTCTAGTTTCAATATTACTTGTTTTACAATTAATTTCTGTTTTCTGTCATAAAATGAGGGATGGAAATCAAAATGGTAGTCGCTTCATTTTCCCCTAATAAAATGAAGGATATACATGAAAGAATCTGAGAATTGTCTCCATATCAAGAAACATCTAGATCGATCCCCACAGGAAAATAATCTTGAATTGCTAAGAGCATTGCTGGTGACCCATGGCAGAGATTTTCTTTTACATGAACATACAGAACAGGTAATTACTTAATTACCCTTAGATTTCAGCTAATTGAAACATAATTTAAGTTTTTTATAACAGGACAAACAATGTCATTTATCTGATATAATTGTAGGTGGAGGTTGATGTTCTGAGAGAATCAATGAAGGGATTTCAGCTGAGCTTGCCTTTTTGAAGACGGAATGCGAACAACCAGTCGTTTTCAATAGCGAGAACTGAATGACCAGGCACTTGACTAGGTAGGACCAGCACTAACTGACTGGTTCGACTAATTCTCTTAAGCCACTGCCTGCTGGGGAGGCGAGTTCCAATTCTGGTGATTGCATCACTCAACGGCAGCAGCAGCAGCAGAACCTTCAGTTTCCCATGACAGGTCTCTCTGTACAAGTATGTTCCTGTTATGATCTAGTTCCATATTTTGTATTATGTAGTTGCTTTATTCTTAAAGTGTTCTTCTGATAGTGCTAGATGGTCATCAATGTTTTGCAAGATTGAAACTATGCTATCTTATATGTGTCTTCATTTTGAGGTTAAATTTGTAATTCTAATAATAGAAGTTAAAATCTAGCATTAGGTACTTGAGAATGATATAATTAGCCATATTTTTTAATGTTATATGTGCTAGGTTGGTTTTGACGAGCCAATTTATATATGAACTAAGTGTATGGCACTAGCAATTTATATTAGTTATAACTTATGGGTTGGAACTATATATTTATGGAAAGCATTTGTTTCTTTATTCTGTAGTTAGTCAAGAAATGGAGTTTCCCGACTATTTGGGTGCCAACAATAATGGAGGAGGATCTGGATCTATGACTTGGACTTGGATTGGAATGCAGGTACATTATATGGGCTTTGATCCTTATCCTTTAGTAGAAGCATTACGATCCACTAAACATACAATTACAAGCCATTTCACTTTCAAGTGGGTTGAGTTACCAACTAAGGCTATGGAAATGGGCTTCATTTTGTGCTTCTGAACAAATGGCTGAACAAGAAGCTTAAGATATGAGGCAGCTCTCTTTGCTGCTCAGTGTAGCAATTTGAAACGGTTGTTGCCTATTTGGATTGGGAATCAGCATGTTGGGCTATGGTTAAGTCATGGCTTGACATTCAAGTCGATTTGGAGCAGTATCCAGCAATCCAAATTGGATAGGAATGACCCAACGCAATAGGTGATTCCAATATGCCAGGCTTATTAATACCTGAAGCACCCATAACAGTAGCAGCATCAATACCAGTCCCAGCAGTCAAAGCATATAAAAAATGGTAAGAGTATGTCAACCAAAGACAAATTACTTGAATTGCAACTCATCCTAGTAACTTGTATGGTTCTAATACGTTAAGAAGCTGCCTGGTATGACATGGACAGCTCCATATAGAGTGTCATGATCTTATCGATATGACTTCATATGTGAAATATTTGCCATGATAGTGGATGAGTTCAATAGCCCAAATCAAGTTCTAGTCTAAGAAGCTTCTTCTAGTTTAGTCCTTGAATGTTGGTCCCTAAACCCTTAAAAGGGCCCGTTAAGGCAACCCAACCAGTAAACATAGATAACGTGTGGGTATTTTGAAATAGTTGTTGTCGAGGAAGAAAACAGTATTATCCCTCCTCTGAATAATATGCAGAGACATTGAGACAATATATTTAACATATTGTGCTTAAAGCTTCATCTTGTAATACAAACCTAATACAAAGCCCATAACAATGTTATGGGTGATCACATTATTTAAGCTTAATCATAATAAAATGTTGGTCCAACAAAATATCATATTTGATAGTAGCCAACAATCTTAGTAGAATATGATAGCAGTACATCACTTAGAACACTGAATACAAGAGAGGAGGAAAGCCAACTCAATTTGTTGCACCAGTGGATTCTTGAGCCTGTTTCTCATTCCATTGTTGGGGAGTCAATGTCATCTTTAGGGAAAGGGCATGAATGCCCTTCAGCTCTTCTGCCAGTGTTGAATTTACCATACGATGACGATCAAGCCACCTCTTTCCATCAAATTGGGATGAAACTATCTCAACAACAAACTTTGCTCCACATCTGCAAAATTACAACTTTCAAAGAGCTTGAGCTCATGACATAACTCATCAAATGGGCGGTGATTTCTCTCAATCAGATACATGTTTCAAATCCAAGTGGAATTACATTTATATTGACAGTGTTCAAATTGGTAAAAATGTTTTACTGGCAGCAACTGGATTGAATTATCTTGAATTGATTTATACTTTGCAAAGTTTTGAGCAGTTTTTGGAATAAAATCAGAGCAGTCAAAACTTCCAATACTGGTTGGATAACAAATAATTCTACTGTGTGTGTGTGGAGGTAGTTAATTCTGTCATTCAATTGGCACAACTTTGAGGAAATTACAAATCTAACTTCACTGAGCTTCAAGTTGGGTACTTACCCACCAGATGTGTCCTCAACATTCTGTTACATTCACACAAAACCATAACAGAATTAGCAATAGAAAAATGAAAGACATGGTCAATACAATGAAACTTTTGGCCATATATCCTCATGGCTTTTTGGGACGTGGATAGTTTTCTGGAGTGAATTGTGTGTATTAGTTAATGGAGTGAATTGTGTGTATTAGCTAATTTCATTGAGGTGTGGATAGTTTTCTGGAATGAACTGTGTATATTAGCTAATCTCAACTTATCCTCCTGGCCCTTTTGGGAAGTGGATAGTTTTCTGGAGTGAACTGTATATATTAGCTAATGGAGTGAACTGGGTGTATTAACTAATTTCATTGAGGCATTGATAGTTTTCTGGAGTGAACTGTGTATTATGTGTATTAGCTAATCTCAAAGTAGATAGTTTTTTGGAGTGAACTGTGTATTAGAAAATCTGTTTTTAAACATGACTAATCGTGGAAAAATTGAAAAAATAAAAAGCATTATCAAGAAATGGCAAAACTATGGCAAGATTGGAAGATCACGCAGTGGCTTGGGCAGCTCCAACCATACAGACGATTCCTGCGATTTTGGAGACCAAGATGAGCAAAATTTCGAGGTGCCTGCAGGGCATAGAACAGTGTACGTTGGTAAGTCCAGGAGATGCTATGTTGTAAGTGAAAATCATCTCAATCATCCATTGTTGAAGGTGCTCATTGAGAAATCTCATGAGGGTTCATGTGGAGCTGACCTTAGTGGGGAAACAATTTCCTGTGAGGTCGTTCTTTTTGAGCATTTGTTGTGGATGCTGAAAAATGCAGATCCAGAAGCCATTAAGAGTGAATGTTTGGAGGAATTGGTTGAATTCTATGCCTCTTAATAAAAAGGGGTAGGGATATATTTATGTAGAGCCACAGCTAATTCTGGGAGGAAATTCCAAATAATGTCATAATGAAGAAAGGTATTTGGAGTATTTATGTCTTTGAAAGGATTTTAAAGGTATCAGACTCAGTAATGGTACTGTGTAGTGTTGTCAGTGAAATGCAACATCCTCTACCAACCTTCTAGGTGTCATGCCTTCTAATCCTTCTCTGAACTCGTTTTTTTGGTTATAATTTATCACAAGCTATTACTATGATGGTAATGGTATATGGCTATAGGGGTTTTGCTTACAATAATAGTTAATATGGTCTCTTCTAAACATTTTGTTTAGGTGGTATCAAGGTTTTAGAAATCTAACTTTCATTTTGCAAGCTTTTCAATGGGATTCTCCCTACTTGCAGTCTAGGGCTAAGTTTTGAGTCTGAATTATCAACAATACTCGTAGAGATCGATGCTAGTCACTTAGCAATGTCAACAGAAACAAGCTTTGGCATTGTATATTGTATTGAGAACATCTCAGCTTTATGATTTCTGTGTCATTGTATATTGTATTCAGAATAGCTGGGCTTTATGAATTCTGTGGCAATGTATATTGTATTCAGAACTTCTCAGCTTTATGATTTCTGAAAGCTTATAAAATCTGTATTACTTTACTTTTGCAGAGTTGGTCGTGATAATTTTTTTGTTTTTATTGGAAAAAAAAATATCCATAATTTTATTCATAAAAAAGAAAGAACAATATTTAACTCTTCAATGGAATGTATTAATCTCTTGCAGATTTAATTTACTTTTCATGCATGATAAAGTACTCAATGCTTGGTGCATCAGAAAGATGTTACTCTGTGAATCATATTTGCATTCAGAAGAAAACGAATCGATATTGTTATTGGAAATGATTGGGTCCCTTAATTTTCTACAAATTGAATAGCAGTCTGAATACCCTGACATATAACTATCAAATTTTCAAAACCATTATAAGTTAAGTTATTATTATTTTCCAGAAGTATTATGTTAAATGTTGTACTAACAACCTCACTTCTGGGAAAGTGATACATTGCAAATCTTAATCAAATGCTTGAGATTGATTGATGGACTAAGATTGCCACTCCTGACCTGCTGAGCCTTTCTGGTGAAGTAGTCAAACTTTCAGTTCTGTTCCTGGATGCTCTGTACACCTTGATAGAAAGCCTTCTACACATTGTTCAGCTAATCTTGGATTTTTATGGCTGGACTGAGTCAAATAGACATTGTTGGAGGTACCCCTTGTCCTTAGAATCAATAACAGGATAATGAGTCCAAAACATTATCTCCTAAGAGCCATCATATTTCCAGATCATATTGATTTGACATTTTGCTCTACAATCTCTTCTCTTGAGGATAACATAACAAAGGATTCGATGGATGGCTGCACATAAATCGAGCTCAGGATACCACGACAAGCATTTGGTTGCCAGGCTTGAGTACTCTTTTGTACAGCGCTAGACAACAAGGAATACATAAAGACTGCTTGCATGATTTTCAAAGTAAGCTGGCAATTCCTTGCAGGTATAAAGTCTTAGGTTTCCCATGAATATGGTACTTCAAAAGACGTGATAAGTTTTGTATCCTCAAGTTTTGTTACATTTCCAAACTTTTTCTCATGAGCATTTGGGGTACAAAGGAGTTGGATTTCTAGGCTATCAACATTGGCTACACAAAGTGAATGCTTGAAGCATTCCTAGTCATTTTCACAAGCATTGAAATCTGTACCTTGCACCACGCCGACATCATAATCAATCTCTATTAAGAAAAAATTTCATGGACAACAATTATATCATCATAATCATCTCTCAAATCAACATTATATTCATCTTTATTTCCAGCATGCTCCTTTATGCATATGGAACTGTAAATATTGATGAATTGTCCATATTCTGCACTGCATGTGCAAGTGAAATGAATTATGGCCCGTGAATGGTATCCCCCTAAATTTGAATCATTTTATCATTCAAATTCCTTGCATTTTTATCCTCATCTCCCAAGGGAGCAGTGATGCAATATGTCACATGAAGGCTATCAATAAATGCCTCATCATCAAATTTTAGAGACAACTTAAGGTCCTTCTTTTAACCTAGTGCTTCTTCTTTAATGAGGATAGGATCAAAACTGTCCCCTACCCCAAACATGATGATATCTCCTATACTATAAAAATCTTGTATGGCACTGTCATCATTAGTGAACCATGATATATCTTCCAACCCTGAAGGTTGTGCTTTGCCACAGTATTGCTCCAAATTAATAGAAAAATTAGCACTGCTAACAATGCTGGTCATAAGATTCATGGTTGATGTTTTCCCTTTTGCATATTGTGTCCAATTGCCTTTTAGCCATGCTGCAGAATCATTACCAGATTGCTCCTTGGTAAAAAAACCCTTATCAGAAAACTTACAGGGCTACTGAGGGTACTCATCATCTATCCCTTGCTTCTCATGGAAATTACTACAACTTAAGGTGCTTTGAATAACAGTGCTCTTGTCATCAGCTTCCCATTTGGTAGAAGTAAGTTCTTCTCTATTGTTTTTAGTTTCTTGAACTGCTACTATGCCATTGAGCTCTCAAAGAAGATGATCTATGTCCTGGCAGTTCAGCTCAAATCACCTGTATGCTAGGAAACTAATTTCGTATCCTCAAATTTTGTTACATTTCCAATTTTTTTCTCATGAACATTTGGGGTACAAAGGAGTTGAATTTCTAGGCTATCAACACTGGCTACACAAAGTGAATTCTTGAAGCATTCCTAGTCATTTTCACAAGCATTGAAATCTGTACCTTACACCACGCCGCATCATAATCAATCTTTATTAAGAAAAAAATTCATGGACAACAATTATATCATCATAATCATCTCTCAAGTCGACATTATATTCATCTTTATCGCTAGCATGCTCCTTTATGCATATGGAATTGTAAATATTGATGAACTATCCATAGTCTACACTGCATGTGCAAGTGAAATGAATTATGGCCTGTGAATGGTATCCCCCTAAATCTGAACCATTTTATCATTCAAATTCCTTGCCCTTTTATCCTCATCTCCCAAGGAAGCAGCGATATGTTGGTCTCTTCTAGGCTGCATTATTTGCTATGTATTTCATTCAATCATTGATTGCCATTGTAAGCCAATAACCCTATATGGAAGGAAGCGCAGGAGCAGGAAGTGTAAACTTCCTTGGGCATTTCAATTACATGTCATATGTAAATGAAAAGACAATGATTAATGTACTATATTGTATACTTGGTCATGACTATCAAAATACTATATTGTATACTTGGTCATGACCATCAAAATACTATATTGTATACTTGGTCATGACTATCAAAATTTTCAGTCATTTCGAGATCCAAAATAGTTGTGTTTGTTGATTAATGTTTTGTCTTCTATGGTTGTTTTGATGCATTCCCAAACCAAGAAGAGCACAAAAGACAACAACATTTAACATCCAAATTTATGTTTAGACAACAACATTTAACATCCAAATTTATGTTTTTTGGCTAAAAAATGGGGCCAAACATTTCATGCTCGTGTTTAAGATCTGTCCATACAATATTAGCAACATTCTTTGATTCTAGTCTACTGAAGAACAAATAGTTTTATATTTTGTTCTTGTTATTCAAATGCTTTGAATGAACTATAAATGTTGGTTAGTTTTGTCCTACTCAGTTCATTCATTTTGATGTTCCCATCAGTTTTGTCTTTGAGTATGCCTTAATGTGTGGAGCTCAGTAAGATGAAATGTGTGGTTCTAGGGCAATTGTGTTCATTTTTGTTGTTAGAAGAGACAAATCTGTTTGTAAAAGTAGTTGTGTAGCCAAACAAAGAGACTAGAGTTCTTTGGGCTTTTCAAAGGATACTTTCTGGAGTTGTAGGCTCTTCTAACTTGCATGGTGACTACATGGTCACTACAACTGTGGAGGCAGATAACAAGGGCATGAAGCATTTTTCTAGAGTGGCCGATTCAGTGAGTTTTGTGCCACTAGGTGGACCTGTTAAGGCCTGAAAGCAGCAAAACTGGCTGGTTCAACTGGTTCCAGTCTGGTGTTGATAACACTGAACTTTTTTGGTCTTATATGTCATCAACCTGTGTGATACCTGTAGTTAAGGCCTGAAAGCAGCAAGACTGGCTGGTTCAACTGGTTCCAGTCTGGTGTTGATAACACTGGACTTTTCTGGTCTTATATGTCATCAACCTGTGTGATACCTGTAGTTAATTGCTATGCACTGCACTTTTAAGCATTCGAGACCCTCTGATTCTCTCTAAGAGACAGATTGTGCATGCTCAGTAGCTAGCAAGCTGAAATTTCTTTACAGATGCAACTGTCACTCATCCTTGAAAATTCAAACTCCAGCATTGAAGCTGCTTCAATTCAGTCACTGACTGCCATTGCCAAGCTTATGGATCCCCAAATCATGTGTAATGCCATATGTAAATGTTGCAATTTATATTTTTATTTGTTTAGTATACAGTCAGAATGTCTCTTACAAGTACTCTTTCTCCTTGGGCCCTTGTTCCGTTAACTGTTCTTTTCTCTGTTTCTTCATCTTGTAAGCCAAGAACTACGGCCCTGTTCTTCAATATGACTTCTCTGTTTCTTCATCTTGTAAGTTAAGAGCTACAGCCCCTGTTCTTCAATATGATTGTCCTTCAGATGGAGACCTCAATCCCTACTCCTTTGTTCCATTAACAGTTCTTTCCTCTATTTCTTCATGTTGTAAGCCAAGAACTACGACCCTTGTTCTTCAAAAGACCTCAGTCCCTACTCCCTTTTTTCGTTAACTATTCTTCTCTCTGTTTCTTCATCTTGTAAGCCAAGAACTACAACCCTTATTCTTCAATATGAATTCTCTGTTTCTTCATGTTGTAAGTCAATAACTACGGCCCCTGTTCTTCAATATGACTAGCCTTTAGATGGAGACCTCAGTCCTTAGTATTACTTTGAACATCCACATAGGGCATTACTTTGGACATCCACATAGTGCAGGGACTAGATGCCCCACAGCCACTCTTGTTATTTTAATGTTTATAGGTGTGTTTTGTGTAACTTTATTGAGTTGAGAGCTTTATTATACAATATGTAAAAATATTTAAGGGAAAATGATGATTATCAATTTGGATTAGAAATATTTATATATGGAGAATGTATTTTATTATTATTTTAATGCTTATATATGTGTGTTTTTGTATAATTGTATTGAGTTGAGAGACATAGTATACAACTTAATATGAGGGAGATTCAGTTTTTCACACGTCCCTCTTAAAGAAAACTTTAAATAGAAAAGTAATATTAGCTATAATAGAAAACAAAAATGAATATGATATGGATGTTTAGTTAGTTGTCCATATGAAGTACTATAATTTCATGTGAAATAATTAAAAGTAAACAAAAATGTGAGAATTAGAATATTAACTAATTTATGCTAATATCAACTTCATATATATCTATATAAAAAAAATGTTAAGAGAAAATATTTTAATATTGTACATAATAAACTATTCAATATGGGTTCTCAATAAAATATTTTACCATGAACAATATATTAATAACAAAAAATTATTTTAATGTGCGTTGATAAAATTTCTCGATGCACATGTTATGTAAAATATTTTAACTATGTATATAGTATATCTTGTTTTTAAAAAAATGTGTATATATCATATAAAGTTGTTGAAAATAATAAGTTTTAATGATTAAAATGTTTGAAGTGGTTTGATTGTTTATAGTTTGGTCTTTTTTAGGTATATCTTTTTTTGTGGAAATCTAGCAACCATTTTTTGGACTTACAAGTTTAAGTTATGTACACTATATAACATTCAAAAATATAATTTAACAATGAAAAATTACACATTTATTTTGTACATTGAAAAAAGTTTGCACCTGAAGAAATTTAATCCCCTTGGCTCACTTAAATATGTGCTTAAAATGAATCTATACTAATAATATTTAGATTGATATAACTTTAATGTTATATGACAAAGACATCTTAAAACCATTACTAACTAATCAAGCTCATAGTCCATTATCAACCTTAAAATGTTATTTTTATAACCCTTTAAAATTTCATTTTTATAAACTTTTAATTATTATTTTAATATCAATATAATTAAAATTTGAATTAAATGTTAATAATTTATAAGATTTTAAAATATCTTTTTATCCTAAATAATTAATCATAACGTGTTATATTAAATCTGTAAAAGTGGAAAAAATAATTTCAGCCTCTTAAAATGTTATTTTTATAACTTTTTAATTATTATTTTAATATCAATTTAACTAAAATTTGAATTAAATGTTAATGATTTATAAGATTCTAAAATATCTTTTTATTATAAATAATTAATCATAACGTGTTATATTAAATTTGTAAGAGTGAAAAAAATAATTTCATTCTATTAAGTAAACAACAATGTAGTGAACAACAATGCAATAAGAAGGGAACTCTTTTGGCAAAGTGGTACCATACAATCATCGAAAGAGTCCTAAGAAGGAACTACGTTATGACCATGACAAAAAGCATAGATCCAAGTGTAGTAGCATGGCCCATATGTGTGCCATCAGAATAGTGTAAAGTTAGGTATCACTGCTAGTTGTATTAATGAAATTACACATTCTTCAAAGGGTACCCATCCGTCAATGACATCGATCGTAGTGAATATCATATCAATAATTGATTTATTCACATAATGAAACAACTTTGTATCTCCATTCCTCTCTAATATGGATTATGCATGTTCCTAAGAATTAGAGGGATGATTAGTCGAGCATGACATTGTATTCACCTCGGCGTTAAATGTATTTGAATATATATATGGATTTCACACTGCAAGCAAAACATTGCTTTGCGAAGGCACTTCTCCATTTTTAATTTCTAGCGAAGGGTTTTTATTAAAAGTGGATGTTTATTAAACGTGTATGATAACAAGTTTTTCCCGGATCGGGGTGATTGTTCCATGTAGATCTTCTGGTCACCACGAATTTCATCTCTGGTAGGAACACAACGCTAGACTCACCATTAAACGCTCTTGCTCGCTTTCACCATGCGTGCCCTCCTGTCAAAACGACTGTTGGCGGCGATGGTTAACTGCGCATAGCCCTCCATTTTCCTCTGCATGAATACCGCTTGTCTGACATGGATCATTGGTATTCTACTCATCCTCACCCTCTTCAGCCTCTTAAATGTTCGACCCCTCCGCATACCATTCTCCACCGCACCAGGATACTCCAACACTGTATTTCCTTCTGTCCCTACGACAATGGTGTTCCAATGGTGCTCCTAACTCATGGCGGATTGCTTATCTCCTGGGATCTCCCTGGCAGACGGATTTAGCCCATTTGGCAGACGGAGTTACCCCATTTATGATTGCATGATGCGACCCTGCTTCGAACTATGGAGTCCTGCTCGTTCTGGGACACTTGGCCTTTCCACTGCACCTTTATCTATCCTACCTTCATGACCTCTTTCAACCCTTCCATGGAGCAGTGTTTATATAAAGCTTCTACGCAGGTCGCGAGGTGGAGGAGCTTAGAAAACTACTCTGTGTGGGAACATGATGCTCATTTATACGAGGCTCCTAGGTTACCATCGAGACAAAGGGCTCTCTCTCCTCACCACTCGTGCTAATTCGAGGTTGGATATATATTTGGCTTTTCCCGCTCCCTCTATGTAAACTCTTTTAATTTCGGTGTCGTTATAGTTTGAGTCTTTGGTTTTTAGATTGGTGCAGTCATCTATGTTTTTCATTTTATTTTTTCAATATACCGGGTCAGGCCCAGTGTTTGAGTTGGTCTTCATCCTTTCCCTACCTTCCTTGCAAGGTTATGATTTGACTGGCGTCTCTTTTAACTGTCCGTTCTGCTTATGGCGTTTGGGACTCGGGCACTTTCTCGATCTAGTTTTGAGTTTGTTCTCAAGGGTTCTCCATTTCCCATATTTCGCCCCGTCTTTCAATTCCATGTTAAAATTCAGGTCTACAGTCATATTGAACGCATCAAGGTTCACATAATAGTTCGCACATATAATCCGCTAGATTGCACCAAGGTGTGTCATCAAGGTTCACATAATAGTTCGTATATATATGATCCGCTAGATTGCACCAAGGTGTGTCGCTTGCGTCAAGTACTGGGGTTTCATAATCAGTTTTGTTTGCGTTTCAGGGTGGCCCTTTACAACTCTATCACCCTATCATAGTTAAATGTCATCCTCTCTCTATCGAGTCGTAACCTAGTCCTGGTCAGCAGCTACACTCCCCCACTCTCTTTTGCGGGTCATGATTATTTCCGCTGGTCAACTGTAGTCCAGTTTGTGGTTTTATGCAGGGACTTTATGGCACCTAGATAACGATAGCTCACTCATCGAGGAGGCACTGCGCAGTCTTCTTCCACCGAGCACCCACGCCTCTTCAGCTGGGAGTACATCGCTAACTTCTTGGAGGCTGTTCCATTGGAGGTCAGGAAGGAAATTCAGAGGATGGAGGCCAAAGAATTTGGTGACTGACAATATTTTTCAGACTCCGAGATCAGTGGAGGTGGTTTTAAATGGTTTCTAGATCCTGGAAAATTTAGAAAGAGATGGCTTCACTTTTTGCATTCCATTACTTTTCATTCTCAGGGAACTCACAATATTTTTCAGACTCTGAGATCAGTCGAAGTGATCTTAAATGGTTTCTAGATGCTGGAAAATTTAGAAAGACTCCGAGATCAGTGGAAGTGATCTTAAATGGTTTCTAGATGCTGGAAAATTTAGAAAGAGACTCTTTCACGTTTTGCATTCTATTACTTTTCATTCTCAGGGAACTGACAATATTTTCAGACTCCGAGATCAGTGGAGGTGGTCCTAAATGGTTTATAGATCCTGGAAAATTTAGAAAGAGACGCCTTTCACTTCTTGCATTCCATTACTTTTTATTCTCGAGAAAATTTAGAAAAAGAAGCTTTCACTTTTTGCATTACATCCCTCTTCATACTCAGTTGGAAACCTTATTAAACATGGTAATCAAAGATAAACAAATTGATCATTACAAGATCTTCCTCGGACAAAAAGACATCAAACGAATTATGAGAGACATCAACTGCAACTTGAATAATAGAGTAATACTGAACCGAATAAACAAGTCTCTTACACCAGATTATAATAATGAATAAAATAGCGATGCAACTTGAATAATAGAGTAATACTGAACCGAATAAACAAGTCTCTTACAACAGATTATAATAACGAATAAAATAGCGATGATGAAGAGGAAGCCATTATCACCGTGATCCCTATCAACTCCATTCCTGCGAACTTCGATCCTCCAATGAACAGTTCACATGCAGACGCTTCTCCGCGATCTACAATCATCATCCTTGACTGGTTCACTCAGATTTCTGTTTTTTACTCGTGTTTCTATGACATCAATCTCCTTTACTTATATTTCTTCCCACCTTATTCAAGAAGCCTATTAAGCTAAAAAGAACCCAAATAAAATTAATGGAAAGATAAATACAAATTAAGCTGCCATTCGAAGCCTCTTATTCATTCGCTCCCCCTCACTCCATCCTAGCCTTTTGCAATAAATTTTCCTCTCTTTTCTCCATCTTCGTTCCTTCATAGTTCCTTTTATTCTCAAATCTGCCATTTCCTTTAATTAACTATTTTCTTTCTTTTATTTTATTAATTTTAATTTGATTGTTAACGGATAAAAATATGAATGCTAATTTAATGTGTCGTTGTATTTTTTTTTTTTTTCTCTAAAATTTAAGTTATCATTTATGAACTTCATTGTCTTTCTTTATTTTCAATTTTACATAATATTCACTTTTAACCCTAAATAATTAATTTTTTTTTCTTGAATTCGTTTCTTATGTTCGTCTCTTAATTTGTGGTTATTTTTTCTTAAATTCGTTTCTTATCTTCGTCTCTTAATTTGTGGTTATTTTTAATCTAAATCACTTATACTTTATTCCTCTTTAAATTTGTTTTAATCTTTTATTTTTCTTTAATTTCTCATTTTAATGTATATTTTAATTTTTTTAATATTTTCACTTTATGCATGTATTTTCCCCACACACATATATATATATATATAATTTTATTTTAACCATTTTAACTTTTTATTATTATTTAATTGGAGTGGTACCTTACTCTTTCATATTATTCTTAACTTGATATTAATAATAATTAATTGGGTTATTATCATTGTTTCTATAATATTATCATCTTGTGTTTTAATTTTAATTTTTTTTAATTTAATTGTCTTTAATTTTTTTTTGAAGAGTTGCTCTACAACAACTCAATAAGATATATGTATAAATGTTAGATGTAAATATTTTTTAAATTTAATTTTTTTTATTATCAATTAATTTTTCTTTTTTATTTTCATAATATATATATCACATGTTATAAATTAAAATAATGATTATGTAACATTTTTAAATTTAATGAATAAGCATATAAGAATTTAATATTTACAATAACTTTTATTTTACCATAGATATTATTAATTTTTAAATAGGCTTTGTTACAATATCATGGGCCAATACCATGACATATGTCATATATCTACATGCTAAAACATATATACATTAAAAAAAAAAAAATTAATATAGTGTCCACACTTTGGTTATGCGCCTGCACTTGTTTTAAATATAAGGTTATATATAGCCACCACCTCGTATACATGCCTAACCCGAGGAGGTATATGGTGTGGCAGGTAACGTTGTCATACCAATGTTTATTCAATGTTTATTACTTGTCTATAATCTATCGCTGATACGATGGCATAAAAACCCTGTGACTTCTCCTCGAGCGTATCAAGACTGTCCTGCCCTCATTTGTTGGCGCCTCCTGCGCTGGACATCTGGCAACAGCATTGAATCCCGCTGGCCTGTTCACGTGATTGGGGTATGGTTGCTGAGCTTGGGACTTTCCCGCGCCTTGCTTTTGGGTAATAACGCCTTGATCAACGGTGTGAGGTTTCTGCATGAGATCGAGGGTCACAAATGCTCCACGCTTCCACCACTGGCAGGTAGGGTATATACGTGGTCTTTTCCGGATTCTTCGAGGTTTTCCTCATACTGCTCGGCGCTTCACAGCTCTCTGCTCACCACTGCAAGGGTTTTACCCCATAGCTCCGCGCCGAGACCACCCGCCATTCCAGGCACATGCGCCATCCCTGAGGGGCTTCCGCTCCATGGTTTCTCATTCTCGAATCGGCCAGGTAATTATACAATCAATTGGAAGTTCTGATGCGATTTTGAATTTAATTGCTATGCAGAAGTTTAATATTTTATCCATTGCTTGACAGGTTGTGAACGGCAACTTCCAGCTTCTACGGCATTGGAAAATCCCTCCAGATGAGGCCCGCCGAGTTACACAGGTATTTATCTTGGTTCAAGGGTTTAGTTTTCGGTTGATTCTCCTCTGTCCCGCTTCGGGTTGCCAGGGGTTTTCCTCTGTGCTTGAAATGAGGCCCCAACCTTATTATTGCACGGTTGGCCGCAGATCACGATGGACCGATGCTCTTATTCCGGTTCCAAATGTTCTGGGTCTGCTTAAGGAAATTGGGTACCTCTTCGTTTGCGGTGATTTGGGTTCTACCTCTGGTCCCCGAGGCTGAAGTTCACTTAGTTCTATTAAACAACTGTTTATATCTTTGGTTTGCCGAATGTACTGGGACTATAGCCGTATGTATTGTGACTGTATTGAAGCCTGGTTGGAAACCGGCTAGCTTGTTTAATTTGGACTCATATGGCTTGCGGCCGATAGTTTAATATAACTCACTGTTTATGTTACGCTACTATTACTTTTCATGCTGATAAGAAATGGTTCTCTTTTATGAAATATATGGTTTGATTGTTACGTGGATGCGTAATGCAATTTCTCATTTTGGAATCCTGCTTTTTCGATTTACGGCATGCATGCACTTTGTTTACAGTATGATCTAAGGGTCCATCCCATATCGTCAATGTATTTAACAGATATGCATAAATTTAAAGAACTTTTGCGCCTGCATCTGATTATTATAGATGTATGGTCGACTAGTTCTGGGTTCTCCGTAACACGAAACCCTGATGTTCTCGAAGTTATATATAGCTATACAGAATGGTTATAGATTTCCTAGTTCGTTATTAGCGGACAATACTTCTGCGACCTCTATGCAATTGTTTAATTTGGTACTTTCCTTGATGCAATTTAAATATTTCCACTGTACATTACAGGAATGTCAATATGGTTTTACCGTATAGCTCTTTGCTTTTTTTGGTAATGGTTTGCATATTTAATCTTCGTAATATTCAGAAGTCTGTTCCACTTAACTGTTCAGATCTTAAGATTCAGGATATTATCTAGGTTTTTGTTTCCCTGTTCGTATTTGTCTGTTCTTCCTTCAGGCTTATTCCGACGCTATGGAATCTCCAGAACCCCCACCTGCTACGGTTTGACCTGGTTCGGGGTTCAGGGTTTATTTGTTCCTTCTTATTACCTTATTAAGATCTTCACTTGACACCATCTAACTGATTGAAGTTATCACAAAAGGTATTTTGTCTAAGATTATAACGAGAGATATTCGACTTACTGTGAACATTAATGGTCAAGATTTGATATCGACCCAGAGTTCTATTTTCCTCATAAATAGCTAGTTTTTCCTGGTTTGGTTTCCCCACGACTGTAAGCGTATTTGTCTGGTAGGAATCAGGCTTGTTTTTGCAAATATACCACTCTCTTTTGTTCAGATAATCTCAGTTCTCTATTCTTCGAGTTTTACAGATACTCCGTCTATAATTTCTTTTGCACAGTAAATCATAGTTACACTATATATTGTTTACAATTATTGCATAGACAATCACAGTTACACTATAAGTTACACAGATAACTATGGGGACATGAGGGTTCCGTTACTTACCTGATCTCTGTTGGTAAGGTGAGTCTGGAACAAGTCTCCTGCCAAATCTCTGTGTAAAGCTTGTTATCCACCCAACCGCGAGACTTGTCCTTCGGGACCTGAGTCTTCCCCCCAAGCTTCTGCTTACCGGATCACTATCCTCAGTAAGACAACACTGTGTGCTTGACTATCTGGTCCTTACCAGACTTAGTCCATACACGGTTTTTCCTTCCCTTTCTCTTTCTCTGCCTGTCTCTACAGCCCAGAGTTCTCTCAACCAACCTCCCCTTTTCCCTGGAAACCCTTCCAGTTAGGGAAGGTGGTTATTTCTAGTTTTGTTAACTAACTTTTCTTTTCCAGTTCCCTTTTGGGAATTCAGATATTTTCATGAGTAATTCTTTTAATCATTATTTTAGTGCACATGTAAAATCAACAGAATACTCTCAAAAGAAAATAAATTCCTCAATATCATTCTAATTCAGTTTTTGCTATCATAACTTTTGAATAATTACATTTTTACGGGGTCATCACATCTCCCCCTCCTGAGTTTGGACATCGTCCCGATGTCTAGTGTCTCCAAACAGTTCCGGGTAAGCTTTACGAAAAATCTCGTCGTCTTCCCAAGTGGCCTCTTCAGGTCCATAGTGCTGCCACTGCACTTTAATTTGGGTAATAACCCGCTTCCGCAGCTGCACTTCTCTCCGATCGAGAATGCTCAGCAGCTCGACCAGGACCTCTCCTTCCGGTTCGACCTGCAACCAATAACAGTATCAGTCTTTTGTTCCAGATACATTTCCAATTAGTTCAATTGAAAGCAATCCTTACCCATATATCTTGCCACTTGATCACATGCTTAGGGTCATAGATATACTTTTTAAGCATGGATACATGGAAGACATTATGAATTCTAATGTGGCTTGGTAAAGCTAGCTGGTAAGCTACTAGCCCAACTCTTGCCAAGACCTTAAAAGGTCCGAAGTAACGAGGTGCAAGTTTAGCACAACTGCTCCATTGCAGAGTACTTTCCCTGGCTTGAATTCTGATGTAGACGTGATCGCCCACCTGATACTCTTTGAACCTTCTTTTCTGATCTACAAAATTTTTCTGCCGATCTTGAGCGGCCTTTAGGTTGGCTCGCACCTTTTTGACCATGTCCTCCATCTCCTTGAGCATTTCTGGTCCCAACCTTAATTTGTCCTCCGGGCCACTCCAATTTGAGGGTGTCCGACATTTTCGTCCATACAAGACTTCAAATGGAGACATCTGAATTGATGTGCGATATCCATTGTTGTAAGCGAATTCCACCAAGTGCAAATAGTCTTCCCATTGTGTCGGTTTTTGCATGACACATGCCCTCAACATGTCCTCCACCATCTGATTTACTCTCTCCGTCTGTCCATCAGTCTGGGGATGGTAAGTTGTGCTAAAATTCAGCTGTGTACCCAGTTCTGCAAATAACGCTCTCCAAAAGGCGGATGTAAACTTTACATCCCGATCTGATATTATAGTCTTTGGGAGTCCATGAAGTCTGAACACATTTTGCATGAAAATGTGTGCAATTTGTACCGCCCTGTAGGTGGATTGCACTGGTATAAAGTGTGCTGCCTTAACTTATCTACCACTACCATAATAGAGTCATTGTTCCTCTTTGTTTTAGGCAGCCCAGTTATAAAGTCCATAGATATAATTTCCCATTTCCATTCTGGGATTGGCAGGGGTTGCAATAACCCAGCCGGATGCTGGTGTTCCGTCTTGATCTGCTGACACTCCAAACGTCGCACTAAATATTCAGCCACATGCTTTTTCATTCCCGGCCAATAATATTCCTTCCGCAGTGCAGTAAGCATTTTCTGATACCCGGGATGCCCTGCATAGTGGCTGGTATGAAATTCATTCAAAATTAAATTTTTAAGGCTGTTGTCATTTGGTACAAACAATCGCTTCTTATAAAGCAGCATTCCATCCCTGCTTACTTCATATTCTTGCTGACTTTCTTTGCTGGAAAGTGGCATTTGCTGCTTCATTTGTTGGTATTCAGCATCTTGGCTTGCTGCTGTTTTCATCATTTCCCACAAGGAATTTTCCCATCTACTGAGTGTAACTTCGTACACACACTGTACCTTTCGACTCAGTGCGTCTGCTACGCGATTTTCCTTTCCCTTCAGATGTTTAATGTCAAAGTCGAACCCGCTTAAGAAATCTGCCCAACGAGCTTGTCTTGCATTCAGTGTGGGCTGACTAAAATAATTTGTTAAGCTGTGATGATCTGTTAATAACAGAAATTTCCTTCCCAGAAGGTAGTGCCGCCACATCTTAAGCGCATGTATGACAGCTGCCAACTCCAAATCATAGGCATAATACTTCTGCTCATGTTCCTTCAATTTTCTCGATTCATAGGCGATCACTTTCCCTTCTTGCATTAACACACCTCCGACACCTTCTCGGTTGGCATTGGTACATACCACATAGTCCTTATCTGGATCAGCTATACTTAAAACGGGAGCAGACGTCAGTAATTGCTTAAGTCTTTCAAAACTTCGTTGACATTCAGAACTCCATTTGAATGTCCTCCCTTTCTTTTTCAAGGACGTGATGGGATATGCCACCCTCGAAAAGCCTTCCACAAATCTTCTGTAATATCCAGCCAATCCCATGAAAGATCTGATATCCGCCACGTCTTTTGGCACAGGCCAATCCAGTATGGTTTTTATTTTTTCAGGATCCACGGCAATCCCTTCCTTTGTAATCACATGACCCAAATACTGAATTTCCTCTTTATAGAAATCACATTTGCTGAGCTTAGCATACAACTGATGTTCTCGCAGAGTTTGCAGTACCATCCGGAGATGTTCCTCGTGCTCCTCCTTAGAGCGAGAATAAATCAAAATATCATCAATGAATATTAGTACAAATTTGTCTAAAAATTGATGGAACACGCTGTTCATTAAGCACATGAACGTGGCGGGTGCATTAGTCAATCCAAAAGGCAGTACTACAAACTCGTAGTGTCCATACCGGGTCCTGAAGGCTGTTTTAGCAATATCCTCTTCTTTAATTCTGATTTGATGGTAACCAGATCGCAAATCAATTTTAGAAAATACTGTCGCCCCCTTAACTTGATCAAAAAGCTCATCGATCCGAGGTAAGGGGTATTTATTTTTAATTGTGAGCTTGTTCAGCTGCCGGTAATCAATACACATTCGAAGAGTTCCGTCTTTCTTCCTGACGAATAACACCAGCGCTCCCCATGGAGATACACTGGGGCGGATATAATTTTTATCCAGCAATTCTTGTAGTTGCATTTTCAACTCGGTCAATTCAGGTACACTCATTCTATAAGGTGTCCGCGAAACTGGAGCAGCTCCTGGTATTAACTCAATGGTGAAGTCTATATCCCTCTTTGGAGGTAGTCCAGGAATTTCCTCCAGAAACACATCTGCGAACTCTTTTATTACCGTGAGGTGGTCTAGCGGGTTTACCTTATTGTTAGTTTCTGCATAGCCCACCTGAATAGCATACACTTGGCATCTATTCCGGATGCATTTTTCCAGCTGAGATGCAGTGATTGGCCGGATTTGCACTGGTCGTTTAATTCCCTGCATTTCTTGTTCTATTCCCGCATCATCCTTGTACCGTATGATCTTCGTTTTGCAGTTCACTAAAGCCCAATGCTTTTCTAGCCAGTCCATCCCAATTAGGACATCATAGGACCCGAGTGGAAGCATATTCAGGTCTGCCACTACTGGCTGTCCTGCTATCACTATAGGGCAGCTTTTGATTTTTGCCATTACTCGTCTTTTAGCCCCTGTAGCTAGCTGTACCAGCCAAGGGTTCCTGAATTTTTCAGGCTGCAATTTACACTGTTCAACTATCTTTGGACTAATATAACTTAAAGTAGCTCCAGGATCAATTAGAACAGTGATAGAAAGGTCTAAAATTTTACCTTCAAACTCTACCATGGTGGGCTGGTATTCTGCCTGGCGGTCGTCCAAGGCTGCGTTAATTCTTGGCATACTTCGTCCCACGTCACCCACGGTTGATGCCTCATGAATCTGGGATATCTGATCAGTTCCCTTCCTTTGCGGACAATTCTTGACGTAGTGCGGTCCGCCACAACCCCAGCACTGCACTGGGGGTCTGGTTATTCCTTCAGCATCCATCTTGGCGGGTTGTTCACCCATTCTGGTTTCACTGATGGGATTGGGTCTGAATGAACCTCTCGGTGCTGCTCTACTGTTCTGGCCCTTGCTGCTTCCTTTAACTCCATTGCTCCGACTTCCCCTATTATTTCCAACAATTTTACTATTCTTTTTCTCATTCCACTTTCTGTTGGAACTGTCCCCTTTCTGTTTGCTCTGCTGGTAGCAGATTCTGGCCTTGCGAATAGCTTCATCCATGGTTCTAGGATTGTCAAATTCAATCCTTTCCCTCATATACATGGGTAAACTGCTAACAAACCGCTGCACCTTGGCTTTTTCTTCTTTAAGGTAGGGTACATAGCGGAGCAAAGATGTGAAACGATTGATGAACTCATCCATAGTCTGTTGTCCTAATCGCAGATCATGGAATTCCTTTGCCTTTTCATCATAAAAGCGTTCCGTCAAGTATCTCTCCTTAAAATATTTCTGGAATTTTTCCCACGTTATGGTTCGTTCGCTTACCCCTTTAACGATTTTAACTTCCTCCCACCACAGTGTCGCCTTCCCTTGTAACTGGAAGATAGCCAATCGTGCCTTCAAGTTATGATCATACTCATATAACTGAAAATATTTATTCATATTGATTAGCCATGCCTCAGCCGCTTCCTCTTGTTCCCCATCGAAGTGTGGGGGTTTAATTTTCTGAAATTCTCCTTGTAATTCCACCTTTTGACGCTTTGAGGTCTGTTGTTCTGATGCATTATCAGATTGATCCTCTCCTTCTTCAGGGATTTCAGATTCCGCTTGATAACGTTTCTCCTACGTCATTCTCTGTTGTTCTACGCTGGGGTTAGCTAATGGTGGGTTTTGTTTGTCAGACAAACTTTTTAAAATCCTTTCCTGCTCCATTGTCAATCGTGCATTATCCTCCCATAGCCGAGCCATTTCATTTTTCAGCTCTTGAACTGTTTCTAGTATGGCCAGATTCGTGCTGCGGGTCTCCTCACCCAGCTGCACCCACAACTCTGGGTTGTCTCCAGGATTTGTTGCAGGCCCCCGATTGACTGCGGACCTATGCGGTGCGCTGCCAGCTCCCTGCATGCTAACTATTACTTTGTGGTACCTTGATTGCTCTTTTCTTTCCTTTTGACTAGCCTGTACCTGGCCTGGTCTGATCATGAAACATTTAACATTGTGAGCTACCTGCACAATTTTGTTACCCCAAAAAGAATATCAATGTCATAATGACCTTCTCATCTTTTAATACTTCATTCACATCCCAGAGGCCACAGTATGGATAATCTGGGCTCTGATACCAATTGTCATATATCTACATGCTAAAACATATATACATTAATTTTTTTTTTTTTTAATATAGTGTCCACACTTTGGTTATGCGCCTGCACTTGTTTTAAATATAAGGTTATATATAGCCACCACCTCGTATACATGCCTAACCCGAGGAGGTATATGGTGTGGCAGGTAACGTTGTCATACCAATGTTTATTCAATGTTTATTACTTGTCTATAATCTATCGCTGATACGATGGCATAAAAACCCTGTGACTTCTCCTCGAGCGTATCAAGACTGTCCTGCCCTCATTTGTTGGCGCCTTCTGCGCTGGACATCTGGCAACAACATTGAATCCCGCTGGCCTGTTCACGTGATTGGGTTATGGTTGTTGAGCTTGGGAATTTCCCGCGCCTTGCTTTTGGGTAATAACGCCTTGATCAACGGTGTGAGGTTTCTGCATGAGATCGAGGGTCACAAATGCTCCATGCTTCCACCACTGGCAGGTAGGGTATATACGTGGTCTTTTCCGGATTCTTCGAGGTTTTCCTCATACTGCTCGGCGCTTCACAGCTCTCTGCTCCCCACTGCAAGGGTTTTACCCCATAGCTCCGCGCCGAGACCACCCGCCATTCCAGGCACATGTGCCATCCCTGAAGGGCTTCCGCTCCATGGTTTCTCATTCTCGAATCGGCCAGGTAATTATACAATCAATTGGAAGTTCTGATGCGATTTTGAATTTAATTGCTATGCAGAAGTTTAATATTTTATCCATTGCTTGACAGGTTGTGAACGACAACTTACAACTTCTACGGCATTGGAAAATCCCTCCAGATGAGGCCCGCCGAGTTACACAGGTATTTATCTTGGTTCAAGGGTTTAGTTTTCAGTTGGTTCTCCTCTGTCCTGCTTCGGGTTGCCAGGGGTTTTCCTCTGTGCTTGAAATGAGGCCCCAACCTTATTATTGCATGGTTGGCCGCAGATCACGATGGAACGATGCTCTTATTCCGGTTCCAAATGTTCTGGGTCTTCTTAAGGAAATTGGGTACCTCTTCGTTTGCGGTGATTTGGGTTCTACCTCTAGTCCCCGAGGCTGAAGTTCACTTAGTTCTATTAAACAGATGTTTATATCTTTGGTTTGCCGAATGTACTGGGATTATAGTCGTATGTATTGTGACTGTATTGAAGCCTGGTTGGAAACCAGCTAGCTTGTTTAATTTGGACTCATATGCCTTGCGGTCGATAGTTTAATATAACTCACTGTTTATGTTACGCTACTATTACTTTTCATGCTCATAAGAAATGGTTCTCTTTTATGAAATATATGGTTTGATTGTTACCTGGATGCGTAATGCAATTTCTCATTTTGGAATCCTGTTTTTTCGATTTACGGCATGCATGCACTTTGTTTACAGTATGATCTAAGGGTCCATCCCATATCGTCAATGTATTTAACAGATATGCATAAATTTAAAGAACTGTCGCGCCTGCATCTGATTATTATAGATGTATGGTCGACTAGTTTTGGGTTCTCCGTAACACGAAACCCTGATGTTCTGGAAGTTATATATAGTTATATAGAATGGTTATTGATTTCCTAGTTCGTTATTAGCGGACAATACTTCTGTGACCTCTATGCGATTGTTTAATTTGGTACTTTCCTTGATGCAATTTAAATATTTCCACTGTACATTACAGGAATGTCAATATGGTTTTACCGTATAGCTCTTTGCTCTTTTTGGTAATGGTTTGCATATTTAATCGTCGTAATATTTAGAAGTCTGTTCCACTTAACTGTTCAGATCTTAAGATTCACGATATTATCTAGGTTTTTGTTTCCCTGTTCATATTTGTCTGTTCTTCCTTCAGGCTTATTCTGACGCTATGGAATCTCCAGAACCCCCACCTGGTACGGTTTGACCTGGTTTGGGGTTCAGGGTTTATTTGTTCCTTCTTATTACCTTATTAAGATCTTCACTTGACAGCATCTAACTGATTGAAGTTATCAGAAAAGGTATTTTGTCTAAGATTATAACGAGAGATATTCGACATATTGTGAACATTAAGGGTCAAGATTTGATATCGACCCAGAGTTCTATTTTCCTCATACATAGCTAGTTTTTCCTGGTTTGGTTTCCCCACGACTGTAAGCGTATTTGTCTGGTAGGAATCAGACTTGTTTTTGCAAATATACCACTCTCTTTTGTTCAGATAATCTCAGTTCTCTATTCTTCGAGTTTTACAGATAGTCCGTCTATAATTTCTTTTGCACAGTAAGTCATAGTTACACTATATACTGTTTACAATTATTGCATAGACAATCACAGTTACACTATAAGTTACACAGATAACTATGGGGACATGACGGTTCCGTTACTTACATGATCTCCGCTGGTAAGGTGAGTCTGGAGCAAGTCTCCTGCCAAATCTCTGTGTAAAGCTTGTTATCCACCCAACCGCGAGACTTGTCCTTCGGGACCTGAGTCTTCCCCCCAAGCTTCTGCTTACCGGATCACTATCCTCAGTAAGACAGCACTGTGTGCTTGACTATCTGGTCCTTACCAGACTTAGTCCATACAGGGTTTTTCCTTCCCTTTCTCTTTCTCTGCCTGTCTCTATAGCCCAGAGTTCTCTCAACCAACCTCCCCTTTTCCCTGGAAACCCTTCCAGTTAGGGAAGGTGGTTATTTCTAGTTTTGTTAACTAACTTTTCTTTTCCAGTTCCCTTTTGGGAATTCAGATATTTTCATGAGTAATTCTTTTAATCATTATTTTAGTGCACATGTAAAATCAACAGAATACTCTCAAAAGAAAATAAATTCCTTAATATCATTCTAATTCAGTTTTTGCTGTAGTAACTTTTAAATAATTACATTTTTACGGGGTCATCACAACATATCAATAACACATGCCCAAAACCAAAACTCATTTCAAAATAATTTTATTTTATAAATGTTTTAATTTAATTTAATTTTATAACATTTTTAAATTAAACTTAATATTTACAATATAACAAGATTATTGACCATGGATATTCTCTCCCATTTTACCATGAATATTATTAACTTGTAAATAAGCTTTGTTACAATATCATGGGCCAACACCATGGCTTATCAATAACACTTACCAAAAACCACAATTCATTTCAAAATCAAAATATTTTATTTTATTTTGATTTTATAATATTTTTAAAATTAAATCTAAACCCATAAAACTTGGGGGAGATGTTGCAATAGTGTAAATGTTTGCACATGGGCTTAATTAAGTAATAAAAAGTTAAAAGTAATTGTTTGTTCTCTTGTCTAGTATGTAGAGATGTTGTAATGTCATGTAAATTATATTTTGACTAGATCAAAATAAAATAAAATAAAATAATTAATAATGATAATTATCAATGTGATTATTATCTATGATAATTATAAAACCCGTAAACCTTGAGATATCTATGTTATTTTTATGGAGGATTTTTCTTAAATCATGAATCACAAAAGCCTCTAAAACATTTTGACCTAATCAAATTACATAAAACTAAAAATAGGAATAAAATAAAATAAAATAAAAAATTATAAAATTAATAGTTATAATTATAATTATAATTAATAATAAAACCATCATAGATCCTTCTTAATTCCAAATCTATCAAGGGGTAGAAAGGGAGGATTTTTGCTTAAATCATTATCACAAAAGCCTCTAAAACATTTTGACCTAGTCAAATTACATAAAACTAAAAATAGCAATGAAATAAAATGAAAAATAAAAAATTAATAATTATAATTATAATTAATAATAAAAACATCATAGATCCATCTCAACTCCAAATCTATCAAGTTTTGGTAGAGGGATCAAATCTCTTGAGATACGAATCTCTTTTAGAGTGAAATAAAGTTTGATCCCTCTCAATACTTGGCATATTTGGAATTAAAATGGATATAAATTGGTTATAATTTTTTTACACATTTCACTTTTGTTTCCCTATAATATCTAATAATTTTAAACTTATTTTCCTACATTTTTATAAATATTTCTTTTATTGATTTGAGTAAATACATTTTCCTTAGAATAAATCTTTAATGATGTGAAATGTCCACCCAAAACCTTAAACACATCCAAAATTTTGATTGCAAAATTTTTACTCCAAAAATATTATATTAAACTTATTTACATAATTATAAACCAATTAAACGTGACACTACCACCGCTTGTCCCATATGATATATTAGTTCTTAGTTCTCATAACGATTTAAATTAAATATTCCACATGTATCTCTCCACATTTCCATAAAAGAAAAGTGAATTCTTGATTGGAACTTCATGGTTTGAGCACTATGTAATAGGGTGCCATATTAACTTAATGCTATTGGAACCATTTATCACTGGTTTCAATGGTGATATTTTCCTTAATAATGAGATGTCTATTTTCTGAAATTATTTAACTAAACATACTCATTTGTAATAAGTGGATGTATCATCTTACTGTTACCTAGAGTGAAAGTTTATAAGTGGTTGTATTATCAAAGTGTTGCCTAGAGCCAAATCTTACTGCCTCTGTATCTTTTTTTAAAATTTATTTCTAAGTTATATTTAATAAAGAAAATTTAACATATTAAGAATTTTAGAGTTTACAAAAAAGACATAAAGAAATATTATAAATAAATATGGTGAGTAAATTACTCACAAATTAATTTGTATATTTCTTACAAAATCAAATTACAAGCCACATAAATAGTGCTCATGATATCCAACAAATATCAAATAAAGAGAATATTGTTGAGAAAGTATCTCAACAAAACTCCAACAACCAACAACCCAATCCTACCTATATACTAATATATGCATTACTCCAAGTCCCCTCTATAACGTTTACATTACATCATTACAAAGATTATACAAAAATAAGAAATTACAATTCACATGTCACATCTCTGGTCTTTTGCAACACTTATCCCACTCTGAAGTCTCCAGACAACGCTCTTTTCACCACCACAATCTCCTCGCTTCATATTCAACTCATTTAAGAAATATATCCCTGTAACCATTTTTGATGAACTTTGTATAATTAATGCTTCTTGATCTCCCGAAGGACAATCTCGATATTGGACTGTATCCAAAAATCAATTATGCAATTGACCTTTCTACACACATGGATCTCTAAATGATGCTCTTGAAGCTCGAAACACAACAAGATCCATCATTATATAACATATTCACACAATTAACTTAATGATACATTCTCTCCAAATTGAAAAATAAAATGAACCACTAATTTAATTATATTTCACTTTAATTTTGCACTTTTACATTTCACACCAACGTGAACAACAAGATAAATAAAAATAACAAACACAATGACTACAAAACCAATTTCTATTTTCTGCGATTCCACCTTTTCACCCACTGCTTTAATGATCTTTACAACATTGAGCTTCGAAGGAACCAAAAAGATCTTCGGTTGCAGCTAAACTCACACCCACTTCTGTGGCCTGGGAAGTCTTAGCAGCTTCGGTGAGATTCTCTGCAAACCCGTTCAATGACTTAGTCATAGAAACATATCCATTCTTTCTGAGGGCAACCAATCCCACTCTCTTAAAACCAAAACCAGGAAGTCTCACAAATGCTGCCTGACTAGCCTTATACCGTAGAAGCACAATATCAGATCGCAGAATGCGTTGGGCCTGGGGATGTATAACTGTGAATGCAGATGTAAGAATCAACAATTCTCTGGACATATGGCGGTAATCTTTCTACTTACCCTTGGAGTGGTTTTATGATATTGACATACTTCAAGTGTCACCTAGATGATATATTATGTTCGTTGTACTGTTATTGTCAATTCCTCAAGGGCCTCTTTGCCTCAAATTCAGATTTCCCTCTTTCAGCAAGTCTTGACCTACTCAATCAGTGCTTCTGCTACCAGAAGAGCACACGAATTTAATACAACTCTACCTCAGACTCTAGCTAACTCCAACTATCTGTACCAATTGAGATTCCCCACCACTCCTCCATTACAATGAAGGCGCACATCCACGACGAGTAGGTATGGAAATTGAAAAAGAGACTATCTTGCCTTCGTTGTGCTCATGTCGGTAATCCTGTGATGCCAGATCCGAAGGAATAATACACTGAACTTTTATTGAGATATTGGCACACGGGCATTTGTCATCCACGTGAATGGATCGATCTTGTAAAGGGCGCTCAGATATTTTCACTTGATGGTTGCTCAGCACAGGGATACAGCAAGCCGTCCCGATTTTCTTGGTATAAAATTCGGAATTATTTCTGAATATTGATCTCCACGCAGGTCTGATGTCTTGGGGAATCCCTTACAGTCAGCAACAACCAATGTTGTAACGATTCATGAATGCCAATTTTTGGACGCAAACACACCCAACAAATACATACATAATTATCAAATTCAACGCTCTGACAATCAAAAAATGAGTACTCCCACACAACACACCTACATTGAGCTATGTCAAGTGGGAAAAATAAAACCCTCATCTTTTTTATCTCTTTGGCCTTTTCTTTAGGAGAGTGAAGCTGATACCAAAAAAAAATTATAGGAGAAATTATGGTGTATAAATTATTTACAAATTAATTTATATATTTTTGACAAATCCAAATTAGAAACCACATAAATAGTGCTCATGAAATCCAATCTATTTTTACAAAATATTATTTAAAAAATATCTCATAAAAACTCCAATTTATATATTAATATAAATTTATATATTAATATAAACAGTGATCCAAATATAACATCAATAAAATTTCCCTTCATATATCTATTTTTTCTTTTTCTTTTTTTGAACCACATGGTGAATGGGTAACTCGCAGTCCTAATCTATGGGAAACCCAAGATCAATTATCCACCACAGCAGACTAGTGTAGTTAATGAGATTTGAACTACGGTCTCCCAGACTTTACCCAAATAAACCAAACCACACATCACTATACTCTTATATATATCTATTTAACCGTAAAGTATTTACCCATAAAGGGTTTAACATGGTAAGGATGTTAGAACAAATAAACGTGATGGGGATCATCCCACCGTATATATCTTTACCTTATTTCTATATTGCAATTATAAAACTTATAAAGGACTTTGACACGGTAAGAATGCCAACAAAAAGTAATGGGTTTGAGATTTCGTACCATTTCAGGTTGGTTTGAGTGCGGAGTGGAATTGTTCTTCTGGTTCTTTCGAATTATCTGAGTGGTATTCAAAGGACACTTATTAATTTGTTTTAAAGATTTATTATTATTATGTACTCTTTTTAATATAGAACAATGTCAATAATGAGGTTATTTATAATGATCCAATTTTAAGTAGTGGTGTTACTCTGATTAGTTTTAAATATATAATAAAACTAGTTTAGTGGTTGATTAATCTTTTAGTTTTACAAAAGAATTTTTTATATTAATTTATTAAAAACCTATTTGGTGTATGTCTTATTTAATGTTTGTATTAAATTAATATTATAATTAATATGAATAATAATATTTCATATATAATATAAGAAAATCAAAAAATATATAATTAAATAATAGAGGGAGAGAATAACGATATAATTGTAAAAAAAAAAATTCTAAACAATTTTAAATAATATTGTATTAAGTAAAATATGAATATGTAAAGAAATTAAGCTGGTTTTTAATTATGGATGTTTGCTAATTCCGGTTGAAACTAATAAGCTCACTAGAAAAAAAAATATAGTGATGCCATAATATTAGAATTTATTTTGAAAGAAGTTAAATGGTGATGTGAAGAGGAGCCTATACAAAGATAACAATGAATTAAAGAATTTAATAAAATTGTAGAAATATATTACAAAACATGAACTAAAGGATTTAATAAAATTGTAGATATATATCATAGAAAATGGCAATGGAAGTGTTTTTTGGGTTGAAATAATTTTTTTTTTTGTAGTGAATATGAAAATTATTTGAAATTTATTGAATTAGTCAAACCTTATTAATACATTTTTAATTTATAAAAATTAGAAATATTTTCAATTAATTAATAATTACCAAATTTTATAGACAAAGTTACCCCTTTCTTTTTTAAGTAGTTTAAATATGAATTTAAAATCATTTTTTAAATTTGAAAAAGGTGATCGTTTTAGGTTAAATTATTTTTTTATTTTTGATAGGAGAATAACTTTTAGTCTTTTTAGGGCAGTTTAAATATGAATTTTTTAAGTAGTTTAAATATGAAATTAAAATCACTTTTTAAATTTGAAAAAGGTGATCGTTTTAGGTTAAATTATTTTTTTATTTTTGATAGGAGAATAACTTTTAGTCTTTTTACGGCAGTTTAAATATGAATTTAAAATCATTTTTAAAATGTGAAAAAGGTGATTCATTTTGGGTTAAAATAATGTTTTTTCATAGGAGAATAATTCTTAGTTAATTTTTAAATTATATAATTTATACAATTAAATGTTTTGATAATTTTTGAAGATGTTAAATTTAATTAAAAATACAATTTAAATCATGAAAAATTATAATGTAAATAAGAAAATGTGAAATTGTGATTGCACAAATATTAACAAATTTTAGGAAATAGAGAGGTTGGAAGATATTACAAGAAATCGCGTATTGGGTAAAATTGAAGAGAGGTGTTTGGTGTGGGATGGTTTCATGTCATCTCTATCATGGAAAGTTTTGGGACTCCTTTGGTTTTCAGTGTTGGTATTGTCTTGGTAGAAGATTGAATTCTTGTGAGTATACGAAGTGTCGTCTTTGGCATAGGTGTGTGGATTGTTGGTAGTATACGAGGTGGTGGGACATTCTAGGCTTGGGATGGCTCTTTAACTCCCGTTTGTCAATGTGGTGTGGAAGGGGGGTGTCTTTTTTAGGTTTAGAACTCTAGGATATAGTCCATTCAACGATTCTAGAAGTGGAGTCGAGTGGATATTGATCGTACTTAGGTTGTAAGAAGTAGGTGGAGTCCTAGAGTGATGTCGTTGGGTTTCTGTCATGATGGTAAAGTTAATTGGCTAATGAAATCTCAAGTTCCTTCTCAAATTTCCTTTGACGTGACCAAGTTGAAGTGGTTTGGGGTGAGTGAGCCATTATGTGGCCTGTGTAACCTATTTTTCACAACATAATTACTAGGTTTTGTATGGGCCATGCCTAGACAGAGAGGCCTTGTGAGGAGAGCGGAAGCTTACTACGAGGACCAAGATTATAAAGGGAATACTTTCTTACATCACTAGATAGAAGCCTTTACATTGAGATATAGGGATCAAATCCCAATTCATGTGCAAGAGGATTTGACCCGGATTGAGAGGGAAGCCTCTTCACTCATAACCCCCTTATCATATTCTGAAGTTATGGGAAATTGGACAAGTTGGATCCCCGACATGAGGCACATGTGAGGAAGATCTAATCAATACATGCTAACAATAATTTATATTCGTAGATGAAGTTCATGTTGAAGCACATTCTATTGGATTGCTAGGAGTCTAGGATGGACTTGATGCAAACCTTGGATCTATAGTGCCCACTCTCGTTGACTAACCATGATATGACATTAGACTTAATACATTATTCTTTTAGGACCTGAGGTTGAGGATCTAGATATTTGACTCTTACTATTAATAGATGTGATAATAATTATTTTTCTATTTTAATGTTATGATGATAATTATTGTGATGGATGTGCTTTATACTATGTTTAATCATATGATTGAATCATTATGTGTTAGTTTATGTTATTTCTTTCTCACAATCATAGAGATGTTGATGATTATGTCATTACGATGATTTAAGATACAAAATTATATTGGTGACTAATATTATGAATCAAATATTACTGATGATCATTAAGTATGGTATGAGACGACCCATACACACTTGCATGTAATGAGTCAACAACCTCTAGTTTGGTTTGAATTACATACTACAGTATAAAAAAAACTAAACTTCAATTTAAAATTCTGCTATGAATTCTAATGACATGATAGTAGTTGCAACTATAGGTCAGTTGTTAGGAAAAACGACTCACATATGGGTGATGGGGCTATACAAATAAATATAACCTTATGGGATGTGTGGGACATTGTCTATGATCCCACCTGCTAGCACTCCCGTCGTGACTTGGGCTGGAAGGTGTTGTGATACCTTTTCCTTAAATATCATGATGTCGTAGGGACTAACCTTAGATTGGGTCACTCATGAGGATTTTACTAGGGGGTGTGCGTCGAAGTAGATTCCTCGATCCCCATGACCATTAGTCTCATTATAGAGGGTGACATAAGAGAGGATAGCGATATCCATCGTCGTACCTAGTTTATCTCTTCGTAATCAGTAATTTCTTGTAGGGAAAGAGGAATGACACCCTTGGAACCTCAAGGGAAGTTCTTGAAGGGCATGACTGACTTGGTACCCTTGGGATAAAAAGGAAACTGATTGGATGACACCTTTGAAACTTTGAAGGGAAACTCTTGAAAGGCATAACCGAGGCACCCCCGGCATCAAGAAGAAATTACTGAAATACAATTAAAATATGATAATCATATTAATTTACATAATGTGGTAAATGAGATTTTAGAACCAAGTTATCTAAAACAAGAATAAATCTTGTGGTAAAAGGGAGGATAAGGAAGAAATAAAAACATTGTAACAAGTGAGAACTCTACCCTTCTCACCTTTGGAAAATATTAAGTAGATAATGCGCATATGAAGTAACTCCAAAGCATATGAGTGTTTTAATAAGAAAAGGGGGAAGAGACGCAGAGTTAATCAAAAACATTATTCCAAAATAGTTTAACCTTATTAAGAAAAAACGGTAGTAAATGAAATTAAAGAGTAATAAATTAAGTTAGATAAATTTAGTTTCATGGGAGAATCTCCATGTGTTAAGAGTCGAGTCAATTTCATTTAAGCTAGAGGGTTGACGAGGGGCCAAGTTTGAGCCCTAACAATTTACTTTAGTAATGAACACAAATGAAGAAGTAGAAAAGCGAGATCAAGAGACGACTAGGAGAAGAAATATGTGTTCATGTTGGGGCGAGGAAAAATATTTTGGATAAAAATTTAAGTAAATAAATTAGGAGAGACTTTGTGAGAGGCTGGTATATGGCATAATGAATAATTAAACTTTTAGAATAATAAAAATAATTATTTATGTATTAAAGTGTCACCTATGAAGCCTCCTATAAAAGAAGGGATGGATCATAATATTCCCTATTGTTGGATAGATTATATAATCTTATTGCAAGTGACTACGAATATATAGAGAGTTTGGTGAGGCGGAGTTTATTAGAGAGGGGACTCTTGAGCTAAGAGTGCTCTCCTCCATCAACTTGTATTCTTCCTTTACTATATAGATCCATTCAACCTCAGGGGTCTATGGGGAAAAAGAGTACCTGAGGAATAGATTAGGAGGTCAACTAGTGAATCATCAACATTCAGTCAGGATCATTCGGTCAAGATGCATCATTCTCTACATGTGAACACGAATAGAAACCAAAACCAAGCAGTTACAAAGCCAAGATTGAATCTCCACTCCTGGTGGACGATACCTAAACTATTCATAATATTATATTACATGATTTTTTTGTATGTATAGTTACCAAAATGTAAAGGTAAATGGTATGACAGTTGAATTTCAAATTTACTCTCTTGACCTATAGACCTTAAATTTTATGTGTTCCAATATGGATGTGTTTTAGTTAATATCTGACTTACCTGAACTATTCATGATATTATATTACATGATTTTGTTGTATGTATAGTTACCAAAATGTAAAGGTAAATGGTATGATAGTTGAATTATAAATTTACTGACTCTTGACGTATAGACCTTAAATTTTATGTGTTACAATATGGATGTGTTTTAGTTAATATCTGACTTTCATAATGGATATGGCTCACTAATAACTAGTTTAAAGGGGAATATTTAGTTGCATTATTCTATCATAACTTAAATCTCACCTCATTGTGTTTAATGAAATATGAGTTTGGTTTCTATATTTAAAACTTGTTGCTATTATTGAATCTGATTTGAAATATTATGATAGCAGGTTGTACAAGATAAACCGCAGATTGACGAGAATCGGCACCGTCTTGGCATTCCCTAGTGATAGCTAGAACCCAGGCTACTCCAGCGGCTCCTATTCAGTGGCAAGCTCTGATTTTGATACCTGGCTTGTTTATAGCTATGGTTGATGTATTGAGTTTTGTTATTAGTTTTGAGCAAGCCAGATGAGCCATAAACCGAATGTTAGTTTTCTTTGTTTCAAACTCTCCCTGTGGACCCTCAGCAAGTTCCATATTTTATTATGGTCTGGCCTCTCAACCAATTATAGTGAAATCAGGAAAATTCCTTCAACTTTCCTATTGTACACTTATCGGTATCAGAAGATTCTTTTGGCTAACCCACTTATATGTGAAATCTCACCATGTAGATTACTGTACGACTGTTTTCCATACAATGGAATATAATATATTTGCTTCGAAGTAGCTTCTGTAGACTTTGCTGTACATACAATGAAATGCCGAGCATATTTTTTTTTTTTATGTATTGTGATACCATTGGACTCTCACCCTCACGGTTTTGTTTCATTTCATTTCAATGCTTGCATCGTAAGAATGGTAAAATGCATATGCCCAGAAATTATTGGAAGTACCCTCAATCTTAATAGATATTAATTGGTGCAGCTACTGTGATTGAAGATACAGAGATTTTCAGAATATCAGACGATTAGATATTAATTGGTGCAGCTAATGTGATTGAAGATACAGAAATTTCAGAATATGATACGATTTTCCGTGACTGTCGGTGCGTATGTGTGATTATGTCCGCTTTCATAGTTCGTCCCGCAGACTGTAAGAATGGGAATCCGGAGACAAATAGACTGCTCCTCATGCACAACGTAAAATATTCGTTGATGCCAAAACCTACATGTGATCCGCGGCATGGTAAATGTGACTATATATATCTTAATGATTAAGAAATATCCATGAGTCCAGTAAAAAAAATACCTCTTTTTTTGTAATAAAATTACTGAAATTAATTTATTATTTTTATATATTATATTTATATTCCATTTATAACATTTATCATATTATCAAAAAAAAAATTTTCTTTTTGATTAAAAGAAATTATGATGATTTTAAAACGTTGATGTTTTTTAAATATAAAAATAAAATAACATTAATTCAAATAATCATTTATTTTTATAAAATAATTATTATTATATATTTTATAAAATAAAAATTAATTTTAAATAAAATAAAAATATTTTTATTAATTTTATTTAACAAAAAATAGATTAAAACAAAATTACCTTTTCATTGGTTTTTTTCAAAAATTATCTCTTAAAATTTGATTTTAGAATTATAATTTGGGTTTGCTCTATAAAGTAATGAAGTTTGCGATTATAATATCTTAAATGAAATTTGAAATAAAGTTATATATATATATATATATATATAAATAAATTTTAAAATTATAATTAATATTTCAATTTTGAAGGAGGTGGAAAGAAATGTTATTATAAAAATGGGTTGAGTAGGTGGGATTTTAGAATAGTGGGAAGAATATAAGTGTTCATTTGCCTTAAGTGTTAATAGAAGTCCATATCTCTCACAGAGCTTCATTCAATGAACCTTTGATATATCAAGTGTCTTCATGGCATATTAAACAATACCCTTAATTTGACAACATATTGGAAAATACCTCTAAAAATCACATTATTTAACCCCCTACCAATACAAACCCAATAGGCCTTCCCAATTAAAAAAATCCTATTTTCACTAGATATTGAGTATCGATTTTTTCATTAACATTTTTTACCCATTCATTTTTTTTCATTAACTTTGAGTTCTATTTTTTGTAGCTGCTAATATAAAAACAATTTACCTCCTATATAGCCCCAAATATATTATGTCATTTTTCTTCAATATATATCCCCCAATATGAACCCGTGTGGTATGAGATTTCTCCCCCAGTGAAGCCCTCGTGGTACCTCTCTTAGTGATTTATGATGCCTCACAATGGATTGTGATCATTTTAGGCATGTGGCAGATTGATGGTTGAGTTATTCAAGGAGGGGGGAAAGTTTATCGACATTTGGTTGACATCTTTTAAGTTGGTAATGAATTTTGGGTTGGGTATTCTTCACTATTTGGTTTTGGTGCTTCAGGTAGCTCTTTAATTGTCCCTCTCCTTTTCAAAGAGGGTTCGGTGGTTTGCAACTCAAATCTCCAAGGGATAGATGATGTAGGAAAATTATTAAAATTATGTGTTTAAATTTTCCTAACTCTAGGAAGTATCTAGAAAGTACTAGATTTTGTAAATTTCTAGAAAAAAATATGTAATCGAGTGAACCAAGGAAGGTTCTTTACATTTTTTGGCAAGCATGTGGGGTGGAAGGTGAAGAAAAGAAACTCGATCAAACACTTTTTAAACACTTGATCGAGCAATTTTTTAGCCCTCAATTGAGTTATTTGAGGGCTTAAATATTTCTCAATTGAGCTATAAGAGAACCATTGAACGAGCTCCTATGTAACTTGTGGTTACTTCAAAGCTCAATCAAACTACATGTTTGATTGGGCTACGAGCTCAATCGAGCTCCTATGTAACCCATGTTACTTTGGAGCTCGATCAAGCTACATGCTTGATTGAGCTACGAGCTCGATCGAGTTTTTTTTTTCAAAATTGCCTCCAAAATGAAACAACATGTATTAAAAAAATAAAAAACTTCATCGAGCTATTTTTAATGGTAATCCATGTAAAAAGGAGTTCAATAGAGCTAGAGGCTCAATCGAGCTCCTTTAATTTCTTAAAAAAACCTTGTTGGGGTATGTGAATGCATTTTTTGCACAAATCGCAACCAACATATCTTGAATTAGGAGTGTAGCAGTGAAATAGAGGTCGACCGAGGAGCACAAAGCTCGACCAAGGAGTGCACAAATCATAGAGCTGCAAAATGCCTAATGGTCAAGGTAGGATTTTTTCCCTTCAATGCTTCTAAATTTTTCTCCTTGCAAATGAAAAATGCATGTAGAAAGCTTTTTATTTCTTAATAAATAAATAAATAAATAAATAAATATATATATATCTATATATATATATATATATATATATATATATATATTTTTTTTTTTTTTTTTTTTTTTCTAAGTAATACTAATCTATTTATAAGGGAAAAATTAAAAATACAGCGAGGCACCGGCCTCTTTGGTGATGAACATAGTTATGTCAAAATTAATCAAACGACTATACTCGACTGCCCATCGAGGTGAAACCAGTCTGAGAGAACCCAATGTAAAAGACCCACGCGGGGGTCTCAGAACAAAACTTAAAAAGGCCCACACAGGGGTCCTGAACCAAAACCAATCAAAACTAGCCAAATGGTTTAGAAAAAAAGGTAGTAGAGAAAAGCCCATGAAAACCAACCTGTGAAACATCCAAAGAACGACGGACGACATCTGGTGAATGGGTCAGTTGTCACAAGGAACCCCCTAAGTCTCATCTGGTCGAGGCTCTTCCACAATACGACATGCATACTCATACTAGTCATCATCATGTGCTGACATGTTGCGCGGGAGGTCACCGATTGCTCGCGGGCCTACTAAGCTGCCTGCGCCTGCATGCTTGCCTGACGTACCGCCCGCCCTATCTTCCATTGCATGCTTACCTCCTGCCAGCTCCTCACCATGCAAAATGCTATCACCACCAGCCTTACTTGTTTTCTCTGTTGTCTACTGGTTGCTATTTTTCATTTCTCTGGTTCACAGTCCTCCTTATTCTACTGGTCAACCTTCTGCTGCTCCTTGTTGTTCTTCTCCTCTGGACCAAGAACACGGAGCTAAGCGTTCTTCTCATTTTGTCAGCTGATTTCCTTGCTGAATGTAACAATGATCGTGGCGAAGATGTCGGGATGATTCAGCGTACTGTGGAACCGAAATTAGGTCGTGTGGTGAGAGGGATGAAGGGGGGAAGGGAGATTGGCAGTTTGGGTAGCAGCATTCATTCTTCTAACTCCATGTGCCTGTTCCCGGCCTCTACCTCTGCGTGTGCAAGGGTAACTACCAGATAAATGATCTCTAGAGAGAGTAGTATATGGGGAAGAGGAAGGAGTAGTAGAATCATGGTTGGGCATCGAAGGGAGGTGAGTGCTTCCACTACGACTAGTACCTCTACGGCTACACATTCGATGGTGAGTACACGCCATGGTTGAATGTCTTCTGTTGAGCTGGGCCAAAATTGCTATGTTGTGAATAGTGAGAGCAATTGGGGAGGCAGAGGTAGCGCTGGAGATGGTGGAGCTATTCAGAAGAGAAACAAAGGAATTCTAGCCATAATTCAACGCACAGTGAATTGATTAAGAGTAATGGAAACCATTCCCCAAATCAACATAGCTGAGAATCCAACACTGTCTCCCAGTAATTGTGTGAGAGCTCGGCTCCGCAACATGAGGGGGGCAAGAGTAGTTTGGCGGTGAAGGGTTAAATGAATTCTGTCTTATGGGAGCCATGGCCTTATGCCTGCTGCAAATACCTTGACTAGCGCACCAGAGTAATGGTGCCTACAGGCCATCTGTAGCTTGCCATAAATTGGCATGGAAGGGGACGCGGGTGGCCATGTGGCTTGGCCACCTACCGTCCTTCTGTCTAAACTGCTTTAAATTCATTATAATCACCCGCATCAGGATATAAATGAATTAATTCTAAATGAAAACCACCACAAGAAATATTTCTTAATAAATAAATTAATTTTAAATGAAAACCACCACAAGAAACAAAATGATAGTGTTATTGATGATATGCTTTTTGAATTTTAAATGTTCCTTCATAGTAATCATGATAACTAGATTTGTTGAACATATTTTTGCTATTCTTACACTTCTTTTGGATTCTTACTTCCCAAATTAGACTTGGAAACCTATGTTAGGAAAAGAAACATTGATTTCTCCCTGCAAGCCACTTGTTCTTCCTCCAATATTTTACACCAACAATCCATGTAAAGGAAGAATTTGATACTAGCCAATCATCACAATCAATGCCAATACTACATGTTTCATCAACTGGAAATAACCAAAACATACAACTCGGTGATACCTGACTTTGACATTGCTAAATTGTACACTATCTTTTAGCACAAAGATTTTTTTATAGGTTCCATGGATGGTGAAGATTGTATATGTTTTAATGACGATATTTTTATGTTTTTTATAAGTAATTTTTTCTCAAGAGTAGACATTGCCAAATGGTTAGAGCATCCTCATTGGGAATCCACTTTAATAAAGTAATATTGAATAGTTTAAAGTAGGTTTGATGTGATCATAGATATTGTTGGATACACCATACAAAGACATTCTTTTTGAAGACCTAATCTTATCATTTAGCAAATACTTTGAGAGAAAATTTGAAGTCCAGATTCTACAAGATTCTATAAATATGATGTATTGCCTTACATTATTTATATTATGTTTTGACATAGTATTGAAGCCTATAAGGACCCTACCCCTTGTGAGCATGAAAGAACTCAAATTTTTTTTCTTGAGTACTTTGATATGCCTCATAAAATATTTTATAGCAAAATCCCACATGAGTTAATTTTAGGGCAAGTCAAAACCTAACTTCCATAGGATATATATCATAAAATATAGTTATTTAAAAGCTGAAAATTTTATAATAAAATATCTTTCTATGTTTCCTTAGTATGTTGAGAATTTTATGATATGAAATTTTTTCTTGAAAAACTTAGTGCCAAAATCTTAAGATGACTCATTTGAAACTAATTTCAAAACTAGTCACAAAACATAAATTCAATGGACTATATCTTAGACAATCTAATGGGCTAGACCAAAACATTTTGATCACATTTACCGTGATATTTATTCTTAGTCTCCCAAAAATTTTGCTATCTAAAAATTCTCCAAAAACAAATTATAATAAAAATGCTAACTATATCTTACTATAATAAACAATTGATAATTGATAATCATATTTAACTAAAATTAATATGGCTCCCTATGATTATGATCATATATATTCACCTATAAGTATTTATTATTGAATAATTTTTTACTATAGTTAAATACTAACATCAATACGTTAACGTGTTTAATATATATTGGCGAATATATATCTTCAATATTGTTATTTTATTTTATTTTTATTAATGTCCGTAATACAACTTGTTAACATATACTAAACATATGTATATATTTATTATTAAATTATATACAAAGACCAATTTCAATTATTAATGTTATATTTAAAAATATTTATATAAAATATAACTCATAAATTTATGGAGATAATATTTATTATAGAAAATATATTAATACTAATTGTCACTTAAATAAATATTTTAATACATCAATATATTCATATTGATATAAATATAACCACAACTTTGGGAATATTTGCATATTATAAATCCATTAAATTATTAATCCATGATTATTAATTTTATATTTAATTAGATATGGTTTATAATTTATTATAACAATATAAATATATTAATATAAACAATAATTTAAATTTTAAACATTTTATGGTATAAATTTAATATTAACTTTATTAAAAATGACATTTCTATAAAGTAAAAATTTAGATTCATCTTCATAACCAAGATCTCTTTATTTAGATATTTGTAATTTGTTAATAATAAGATATTGAGAATTAGATTAATCATGAAAATATCTATTTTACAATGACTAATATGTCAAGCATAAGTGTTTAGGGTATTGGATACAGAAAATAGAGAATAAATTTTGATATTCAAGGCTACACACAGTCACAAGGACAATGATAATTCAAAAGTGTTATAGGAGCATGTCTACGATTAAGTAGACAACTTTGAATTTCCTCAAACTATATGATGTGAGGAAGATGACATGTTTATCCCATTATAATAAGCATATACAGAATGAATTAATTAGTGGGAAAACCCAATTTTCTCCAAGTTCTTTTTTTAATGGCATCATTGACAACAAGCATATAATGCATGGCCAAATGCTTTCTCAAATGGGACGATGAATGGATAAGATTATAAAAAATTATGAAAGATTATTAAGAAGAAAAAAACATTTCTAGCTCCATACTTAGAGTGTCCAAATTATATTGATAGCAAGTGTCATTAAAAATAAGATTTAGTAAACTATCCATTTTCTTCCATATATATTTTTTTATTAAGTAATATTTCTTATTAAAACTAAATTTACTTTTTATATTAAATATGAATATGTTAATATGTTAGCCCAAATAAATTAATTAATTTATATATAAATTTTAATAATATATTAGAATTTAAGTGTTTAAAAACTACCATTTGAAATATGTATTATATATTTCTAATGTGTAGTTAGATATTTAGATAAAAGGTTATTAATATACCATATTGATTTTTTTTAAATAATTCATTTAAAATTTATTTCTTTAATTTTTCCAATATCATGATTCAAAATTGTTAATAAGTTTTAATCTCCTTTATATAAAAATAGTGTATTTAATCAATTCTTTCAAGAAAATGTACCATAATACTAAAAATATTGAAATTGTTTTATTCATTTAGTAATGTAAAAGAAATAGTCCACGGGCGAGGGCTTGTTGGTGATTGAGTGTTCAAAACCCATGGGTGAGTATATGAAAGGTAACTCTAGCTTACCATATCTGATAACGTTTGCGGGCTATTATGCTTGCCCTGGAGGTTTTCTAGGAAAAAACATGATGTGATTATGGGTGGTAGCTATGATTGTATAGTTCTCGTCATCGATTCCCCTCCAGACAAAAAAAATGTAAAATATATCTATATATATATATATATATATATATATATATATATATATATAGATATATATATATATATAATGTTTCTTAATACATCTAACGTCATATCTCCATTTATTCTTTATTTCACACTAGCAAGAACCCCCTTAACTTTAAATGTCAACAATATTGGAAGTAGGTTTCTTAGAAATTAACCTAACTTTAAAAAAAGTCTTATTGTCCATTTTTCCTTTTACCACCTTTTCCAAAAAGTCTTCATGTTTGTTAGCTACTATCCTCTCTTCCACGATGCAAGCAACTCCTTGGGGCACATTATCCTAAGGTGACCATACATATGGCATATGGAGCACCTAAAATGAACTTTGACATATTCCATCAACTAATGATATCCAACATCCATCCAATATTATTACCTATCATAGCTAAAACCCTCTTTTTCCCCAACCATAGAGGAAAAGGACAATGCATTATGGATAACATGAGAAAAGTAGTTCATCCATAATGTGCATGTGTGTTTTGAACAAATAAAAACATGCACAATTTAGTTATAGCTAGAAATGACAATGCTTGATATGTGTTTTTGAGATGAGATTGGCAATGTGGTGTAAATCCATACTAGGTCCAAAATTTTAACTATCCTAATGCATGTAAAACCTAAGATGGTAATGAGGTAATTAGTGCTAATAGTGGTGAGGAAGTTAATGACAATAAATATGGTTTCATGGGACCATTGGAGGCATGCCTTACTAAGAAAATACCTATTGTTTATTTTCCCTTGGATAACAACTCGATATGTAGTGTGTTGTATAAACATTGTCTCGATGTGCTTTTACTAGTATGTCATATCTCAAAGTCAAACATTACAAGTTGTCTTATGGATTATTTTGTTGGTATGGAATTTTATTACTATTGCAAATAGATTTATTTCAATTTTTTACACATATTTACATATTTGTGTTGTATGAATAAAATGCATTATTTAAAAATGGGAAAAGTGTCAAGCTAGATTTGATTACTTCTTTCGATTCTGATTATATGGAAATTAATACTTTGGTTGATAAATTATCAAAAAAGGGTCTCTAAAGTTTAGGAAGGCTAGATGATTCTCCTTGAGTTTATTAATGGCTTTCTTGTCAACATTCTTTAGTCAATCTAAACATTCTATTTACATGTTTTTTTTTCTTGGATTAGTTTATATGTATTATTTTTTTAGTTCTAAAGGTCTATGATGGAAACTTATATGACTTAGATGACTCTTACATAGCTGAAATAAAATTATGTTTCTTTTATTCCTCTATAGTAGTCTTGCCTTATATTCCTTAACTTTATTCCTCTATACATATCCCTATACTAGTCTTAATTTTAAATCATGATGTCCTAGCAAACCTACCTCATCTAATTAATTTAGTTTGAAGTGTCAATACATTATTATAACCCTTTATCAACTTAGCATTATATTTTCTTAAATGTTCCATTTCTAATGTTTCTGCATTACAGTTAAGCCTAGGTGTTAACATTTTCATATATGGTTTCACTCAACCTAACATTCTATTTTTCCATTTCTATTTATAAAATTACTATATTACACTTAGTATTAGGTTGAAAAATCCTAACATCCTTATGTATTGCATGATTATATGTTTGTTTATATGATTTGAATCAACTCTTAATTTTTCTACTTTATCCATCTAAAAATCCAACCCCTTCCAACTCAATTTATTAAGATACTTCTCCCATGCCGCCGTGATTAGTAGGTCATCGAAGTGTGGGGAGATCAATAACACATGGTAAAGTTTGCAAGAGTTCACGTAGCCTGGCCAAACATTGCATTTCACTAGTATATCCTGGCTCTCACACCAGTGGGAGTGTGAGAGGCAGTGTATTTGTCTTTGTCAATGATGTTGCACATAATACAACTTCACTTGTCCCAGGTACATCTCCTGCATTTTTAAATCCTCTTTAATTTATGTGTTTATATCTTTAAATTGTATTTAATTTTTAAATCATATTTAATTTATGTGTTTGAATTTAATGTATATGTTATTATGTTTAGTGTGTTATATATGTTAAATTATGTTTATGAGTTGTAGAGTCTGAGTAGGGTGAAGCTGAACGTGATAGCGAATATTTGATCCCTAGATGGGATAATGCCACAACCACTACCATGCTTGAGGATGTTAGGGCCTAGCATGCCTGGATTACACAAGAGTTGGGTACACTCCCTATTGGCTCATCAACTAGATGTAGCTTGATTTCGATGCCAGAGAGCATCAATAATTTGATCTAGGCTTACCAGAGGGAGGGCCCATAGAGCGACCACCTATATACCATAGATAGGACTTAGATGCAGGATGTTAGAGGCACAGATGATTGGGAGGAGGTGAAATTTTCCACCAAGGACATTGATGTGTGTGGCGAGTTGTTTGACATCCATGTGGGCCATGTTAGACATCATGATATAATTAAACTCAAATATTTTAAGAATTTTGATGCAACTCCTTTTTTTATGATTGATTCATTAGAGATTGGAGCCAGTTCCTCCACCATGATGAGGTCCCCCTTTATTTTTCCTAACATTTATATGTAGAGTTCGTGCTGCATATGAGGCCAAATTACACTAGCTCTCCATCACGGTTTTATGGATCTAGTAAAGGACATAGGTTTGATCATCTTGAGGGTCATAGGGACCCTTCCTATGTACCACCACCTCTACATTAGGTTCCAGCACCATCTTGGAGCTTGGTGTTGTCGACCGAGCGAGAGGATCCACCAAAAATCGATATTGAGACCACGGATACCAGACGAGGGATACTATTATGGATACCATGCAAAGCACACTAGTTTGTGCACATGTCACATTACATGGAGAGAGGAGAAAACCACCACCATTGCCTTATTCCCTAAGATTCAATTTGTTGTTGATGAAGTGCTTAAGATTCTACCTCGTGACCAACTTTTCGAGTATGCACATATATTTCTTGATGCCATCCATGACACTTGGAGGATGTATGACTAGCATGACACATGTGAGGTACATATATATGGAACTTTTGACTCTTATCACCAAATTATACATTATTTATATTAATAAGTTCATATCATATTTTATATTAATAAGTTAATTATAACATGTAGACATAAAGTTATATGGATGAGCTTATGAGGTCATCTGAGGTATCATTTGATCATCCATAAAAGAATCCATCAATGCATGAGGCCATGGAGTCTCCGACACCCCCACCTCCACATATGGCATACTCACATAAAGGAGAGTCACTATGTAAAGCCACACGGATCAACACTCAAGGTAAACTTTTTTTATTCCTAAGGTTTCAACATTTTCGTTTTTTAAGTTATATGCATACTAATTAATTCATAGACTACTTATAATTTGTCTTTGTAATTGTGTACACAAGACTAGATGCATGGTGGTGTCTAGGTCAAAACAATGCTGTTGGATGAGTGGGATGTTGGGTACAAAGCCAATCCTGATGAGGGCCCATTGATGCAGGCCCCAATCGTTGAGCCACAAGCCTAAGAGCACCAAACTGACATTGATTAGACCCCCATCCTACACACCTTTCATTTGGACTTGAGTTAGGTTAGTAGATTCATATGTAGTTAAATGTGGAAATACCATTTATATCTATATAGTTTATTTTGTAGATAATGATAAATAATTTGAATTTGAATATGTTATAATTCAGTACTATGATCGAGATGCCAATTTTGATCAACAATCACATAGGAGTAGTTGTACTTAGACCACATACTTTGTATATTTTTAAGCCCATTTCATAGGGAACATTCACATGTGTACTATACTTCGTATATTTTCATATGGACTATTTATGGATACATTAACATTATTTCAGTTCATGGATGTTCATGTAATATGCTTTGTATATCTTTTCATATGGATAGTTTGTGGATACATTCATTATTCTCTTTTATGGATGTTTATTAATTATTATTTATGCATTTCCATTAAATTTCAGTTTATGGATGTTAATTATTCAATGATTATTCATTCAATGGGTAGAGGTGCTTTAAGTGTGTAACTATTTCCATGCTTATTTTCTTTGGTGCAATGAGGGAAAATATTTCCAAATATTGATACCACATTTTGATATGAAAATTTTGTTTTAACATATGAGAATACTTGTTTATATTTAAAAATATAATTTAACTTTGTATTTAACTACTTTTATCATCCATATTTTGTGAATAGTTTTCAATCATATGCTAGACTAAAATGATCTCTCCATGGTATAGAAAAATAAAATGTTATAACAAATTCATATGTAATAAACTCAAAACTCCATGGTATAAAAATAGCATTTTGTAGTCGTCATCAAGCCATGAAAATGGAATTTACAAGATTCAAGAAGTAAAAGCATTATATAGTCACCATCAAGCCAAGAATATGGAATGTACAATATCCAAGAAGTAAAATTTATAAAAGATTCATTTTGATTTCTAGTTTCATGGACTAAGAAAATAAGCACAATCTTACCATGGAAGTCGCATTGATACTTAAAATGAACTAAAATCTATTGATTAGAATACAAATGAATTGAAATGATAATATAAATGGATTTAAACAAGACAAATGATTTTGAACTTGCAAAACATGAGTTATAAATATTTCTTTAGAAAATGTGTATGTTTAAAGTACATATTCCAAATTGGCTTCAATGCACATATCTCCAATTATATTTATTTTGATATATTTACATGTGTATACTACATTTGGCATATCATTGCAAAAATTAAAATTGGGATGGCACGCCCAAATACTAGAATGGATAATTGAGGAATTCAATAACTCTTTCCACCCTCACCAATGACATGTGCTTCTCAAGTTAATATCTCTCTTGTTTTTTTCCCAAACAAAGATTAATCCTATATATTTATTCAATTGGTAGAGGTGCTTTAAGTGTGTAAGTATTTCCATGCTCATTTTCTTTGACGTAATGAGGGAAAAGATTTCCAAATATTGATACTACTTTTTTATATGAAAAATGTCTTTTACCTTATGAGAAAACCTATTTATATTTTAAAATATAAATTTACTTTGTATTTAATGAATTTTTTCATCCATATTTTGTAAATATTTTTGAATTATATGCTTGACTGAAATGATCTCTCCATGGTATTCAAAAATAAAATGTTATAACGAATCAATATGTAATAAACTCAAAACTCCATGGTATAAGAAAAGCGTTATGTGGTTGCCATCAAGTGATGAATATGGAATTACATGATTTAATAAGTAAAATAATTATGAAGTCACCATCAAGATGAGAATATGGAATCCACAATATTCAAAAAGTAAAATTCTATAAAATATTCATTTTGATTTCTAGTTTTATGGTCTAATAAAATAAGCACGATCTTACCATACAAGTCACTTTGATACTTAAAATGAACTAAAATGGATTGATTAGAATACAAATGAGTTGAAATGATAATATAAATGAATTTAAATAATACAAATGAATTTAAACTTGAAAAAAATGAGTTATAAATATTTCATTAAAAAATGTATATGTTTAAAGTACATATTCCAAATTGGCTTGAATGTACATATCTCGAAGTATATGTATTTTGATATATTTATATGTGTATACTACATTTTTCATATCATTGCACAAATTAAAATTGGGATGGCATGCCCAAATATTAGAATGGATAATCAAGGAATTCAGTAACTCTTTCCACCCTCGCCAATGACATGTTCTTCTCAAAAGTTAATATTTCTCTTGTTTTCCCCCCAACAAATATTAAGCCTAGCTATGTCTAGGATCAAAGTACATCTCCATGACTTTCAATAACAAAAAATCAATGTTTATAAGTTTTTTCCTTAAAGTTATAAATTAACAAACTTTAAAAAAATATTTTATATTCAATAATTTCTAATAAAACTTCATTGCAACCAAGAGGGGCATGGGTGCATGGTGTACTCCTCATAGAACTCCTCTCTACAATCTCACTTTACAAAATTTACAAATAATCATTTAATTCAATGAATTATGAATACATAAAATTCAATGTTTGATCATTAATAATTTCATCTAGTATTCATCACACCACAAAAATTGATTATGAAATTAAGAGATTATCATCCTTCACTAGGAAACAAATCCATTGGTCAAACATTATTCTTAGATGTAATAATAGTGGATGTGACTACATTGGGCATAGTATCATGTGAAGGGGATACTCTTTCCAATGGATATAATCACCAAGTGTTGAACTAATTAGATACATGATTTAATTATCTAACATGAATAACATACATGTGTAACTTGTAAAAAGCTCGTGTTAAAAATATGAAACTGTGGTAAAATTCCACTTTGGACTACTCATTTGATGGAGATGATGATGTAACCGAGTTCCTCTTTTCCAAAGGACTAAAATCAACATAAATATCACCTCATTCGGATAACCATAAGTTGGTTTTATATTTTGTGCACCCACTCATGGATATTAGATTAGGTTGACTTCGCCCTCATGCACACTTGGACAGGTTAGGCTCAACATCAAATGGACACTGCTAGACACCCCTAGAATCCTATAAATACAAGTGACCTAGAAGCTAATTTTGACATCACAACATGAAGCATCTTCTTCTCTTCTATTTGATTTGGTTCGACACATTGGCGAAGGAAAAGGTCGTATGGAGGTCTGAAGTCTCAGGCCCGAAGCTCGCACAAAATTAAGGCTTTTTCTTTGGACATTGGTACTAAACTAGGATTTTTTGTCCCTCCACACACGCATTAAATTAGAAAGACAACGTTTAGGAAGCTCCAAATGCATGCATGCTAACTTGAAGGGAGCATTCAGGGGTTTGACTACAGTTGACCATCATCCAATTTTTTTTGAAGTTGTTTGAAGTGTAAATCAAGTTGTCTATGATATATTCTACCACTGTAGACTAATTTCTAAAGTTATTGGGTTTTATTTCTGATCATATTGTATTGGGCTCATTATACTATCTACTAAACATTTTATGACAATCTAATAAAAAACTAATTTCAAAGGGTTTCCCCCCTTGTGGGGTTTTTCCCTGCTCTTTGACCAAATCTGGTTACTCTTGTTGATGTGTTGATTGTATTCTTTGTCCTTGCATACATTGTTCTATCTTGAATTACTGTTGATGAATGGAAAGACTAGTTGTAATAGGAAATATTGCTAATTGAAGTTTGGAATTGGGAAAAGGTAATTGATACAACATAGAAGAATCTGAAAAATTAACATCGTACCAGAGTTAAGGTGAAGGATAAGCCAAAAACGAGACAAGCATGGAAGCACTCATTTTTGGAAAGTTGAAAGAACTAGTCTAGTCAAAGTCAAGATGACTTCCTTCTTCAAGAGTGATGAGAAGCTGGGTGAATCATCTAATTTTAATGCATGGAAAGTTAGGTTGGAGATCATAGCTTATTATAATGATGTTTTATACTAAATTCAAAGAAAGGTACCTGAGCCTCCAGAGAATTCATTATTTGCTTGCATGAACGAGCACAATAAAGGTGATTTTAAAGAAAAAAAAATTATCTGATGGTTTACAAGATAATCTACTTGCACATGTTGGAAACTTGAGTAGGTCTAAAGACATGTATGATAAGGTAGTTGAAATGTTTGAGATCAACAATTTGAATGAAATACTTACCTTGAAAGATCAACTCAAAGACACCAACATGAATAAAGGAGAGTTCATACAATCCTATATAACAAGGATCTCTCATTTTAGAGATCAATCTAAGAGTTGGAGAAGTTGTGTTGGACAAGCAACTGGTGGTCGTAACTTGAAGAGGTCTCCCCTCTATTTGGGAAAAATTCATCACTACTATAAGCAACACAAATTTCCTCCCTTAATTTAATGAAATTGTTGGAAATCTCACTCAAGAAGAGTCAAGGATGATAGGAAGATGAAGGATTCAAAAGCACGAAGAAGGAGAACCCACTTCATACATCACTGAAAACAAGAATAAGAAGAAAGCAAAAGGAGGTTCATCAAATTCAAGAATTCCTCCTCTCGAAATTCTAGTGGAAGAAAGGAATATGTGAACATTTAATGCTTCAATTATCATAGGAAAGGACACTATGCTCGAGATTTCACTAAGAAGAATAATGGACCACGATATAATACTAGAAGAAACAACAACAAGTTCAATTATCAAAGAAGGAGAGCTGACCAAAGGAATGACCGCAATGGGAGAAATGATAGAAGAGGAAGAGATGCTTCGATTGACTATGAAGAAGATAGTCGTCCACAAAAGAAGTCAAAATTCTCCAGGTATGAAAGTAATGTTGTGAATCAATCTGAATATATTCTTATTTCATCTCTTACTAGTTCATCTCCTATAGATTTGTGGGATAGTTGGTTGGTTGATAGTGAGGTCACTCATCACTTCTCTACTTACGAAGATTTTCTCTCTAACTTGGTAGAGAGGGAGTCAAATTTTAAAATTGTTTTTGGAGACAACTCCAATCATCCTGTTAAAGGATTTGGATCTATCAAATTTCATTTGAATTTTAGTGAATCTAGTGTACTACATGATGTAATGTATGTGTCTGGGTTAAATAAGAATTTGGTATCAATCTCCGCTTTGGAAGACAAAGGGATGAGGGTTGCCTTCAACAAGGGAAATATTCTTACTTTTCCCCTTCGGTCACTTATGAAAGATGCATTCACTTTGGGAACAATATATGAAGGACTCTATAGGGTCACTGGAAGACCATTAGTATTAGTGGTTCATAATAAAATTCATCTAAGCCAATTATGGCACCAAAGGTTGGCTCATCTTCATTATGATGTTGTTCCAAAATTGGAGAACTTGGTCTCAGGGATTCCAAAGGTTCAAACTCAACATGATGGAGTATTTCTGGTATGTGCTAGTGGAAAACTGACAAGGGGACCATTCCCCTCTAGTGAAAATAGGACCATTGACATCCTCCATCTCATTCATTCCAACATATGTGGACCGATGCCCATGAACTCTATTAGTGTATATCTTTACTGCATCTCATTCATTGATGACTTTTCAAGGAAGATAAGCATATAATTTTTGAAGCAGAAGGGTGATTCCTTTGAAACATTTAAGGAGATAAAAGAATTGGTTGAAAATTAAACAGGGAAGAAGATCAAAATATCCAGGTCCAATAATGGTAGAGAATACATGTCAAATGAATTCATTGACTTTTTCAAGAAAGGAAGGTGTCATGAAGAAAATAACTGTGCCATATACTCCTGAACAAAATTTTCTAGTCAAAAGAAATAACAGGTCTATAGTAGAAGCCACTCAAGCGATGCTCCATGATCAAAAGTTGCCTACATTTGATTGTGTCAAAGCTTCAAATGTTGTCGTATATGTCCAAAAAGGGGTGCCTCATCAATATTTGGAAAAAAAACTCTCGAAGAGGTATTTGCAGGTGTGAAGTTTGACATTAGACATCTCTGCATATTTGGATTTCCCATATATTTCCATGTGTTGAAGGAACAAAGGAACAAATTGGAAGCTACAGGAAGAAAATGTATGTTTGTTGGGCATTGTAAAATTTCTAAAGCATTTTACATATATAATCCTGGTCAAAGGAAGGTTGACCTTATCAGGGATTTTACATTCGATGAATATTTCACTCTTGGGAAAGCAAGAGACCTTCCTCTACCTCCCCCTCCCGAGAAGAGTGTTGATACGGATATCTTGGATGGCTCGTCTATGCTCCAATCCAAGACTGATATTGTTGATGATCCCATGGGGTCCATGGATCCCTTATATTCTCCTCCTAGTAATCCTCCTACTAGGAAGAGACCACTTTGGCTCTCTGACACTCTTGAGGATGTTGATAGTCATGTGCCCATTCGAAGATCGTTTAGAGAAAGGAGGAAGCCATGCAGGTACCATGGATATGTTGTAGAATGAGCACCATGATTTAAGCTAAACCTTCCACATTCGAAGAAATTGTAAAATAACAAGTTTGGAAAGATGCTATGGCTGAGGAATATGAACCTATTATGAAGAATTATGCATGGGATGTTTTGACGAGACCGAAGGATAAATCTATGGTAACTTCAAAGTGGATATTCCAGGGCAAGCATGGAATTGATGGAAGCATTGAAAAATACAAGGTAAGGTTCATGGCTCAAGGATTCTCCCCGAAAGTGAGAGAATATTATGATGAAATATTTGCACTTGTGGCTCGATATACAACCATTCGTTCAATAGTTTCCCTTGCCAGAAGTCAAGGATGGAAACTTCATCAAATGGACGTAAAGATCACATTCCTCCATGGCATGCTATAAGAAGAATTATATGTTGAAAAACCATAGGGATTTGAAGTAGGAGATGGAAAGACACATGTTTGTAGATTAAAGAAGGGATTGTGTGGTTTGAAGCAAGCCGTAAGAGCATGGTAGTCCTACATAAACAATTATTTCGTGAAGCTTGGATTCATAGGAACCAATGGCGATCCCAACCTCTACTTCAATGTAGTTGAAGGTATGTCCCTAATTTTCATTTTATATGTTGATGATCTATTCCTTACAGGTAGTGAGCCTCTGATGATCAAGTGTAAGAGGGACCTATCCTCTAAATCGAAGATGAAGGACCTTGGACTAATTCATTATTTTCTCGGCCTCGAGGCGTGGGAAAGGCCCGTGAGATTTTCCTTTCACAAGTAAAATATATCTTGATGTTGTTGGAAAGGTTTGGAATGATATAATGTAAGTCCCTACCCACACCGATGGAAATGAACTCCAAGAATTTATGTGGAGAAGCCATAGGAGCTAATTTGCCAAATCCATCTGAATATCAATAGTTGATTGGGGCTCTAATGTTCCTTGTGAAAACCCATCTGGACATATGTTATGTAGTGAACACATTGAGTCAATTCATGACTGAGCCTCTCCATGCACATTAGACCACTGCCAAATGCATTTTGAGATATTTACATGGGATGATTAGACTTGGTCTAAGATACTCTGCCGAAGATGTTTGACTTTATGAATACACTGATGCTGACTAGGTGGGAAACGTTATTGTCATAAAGACTGTGTTAGGAAGTCGTTTTACTGTCGGATCAACCATGATATCTTGGATGAACAGGAAACAAAAGTTCGTAGCATTGAGTATCATCGACGCAAAGTATATTGCCACAAGCATGGCTAGCTGTGAAGAAGTTTGGTTCAGGAAGATCTTTGGAGAGTTATTTGAGTAGGTCATAGCCACTACAGTAATATATTGCGACACAAATATTGGGATCCATTAGGTAGAGAATCCCATGTTTCATGCAAGTCCAAGCACATAGAGATCCAATATCACTTCATTCATGATATGGTATAGAGATGAGTCATTCGACTCCATCACATATCGACAGGTGAGAAGATTGCAGATATTATCACCAAGGATTTACCAAAAGTGAATTTCTTGGTCTTTATAGAGCAACTTGGACTGATGGATATGACCCCTCCTGATAAGGGGCACCACTGATCAAGGTCACTGAGCCATACTCTCCCCCCTTGTGTGAGCTCCTAGCATGAGGAATTGAGATAAAGGGCTCCTAGAGTTGAGGGAACTCTGGAAAATAAGGTATCAGCCCTATCTGTTACACATATGGTTCAAGTAGTATCTCACCCTATCTTGGTGTTTGCAGACTATACCGCAGTTGGATCATACCCACAAGCTAGGCTTGTTGGGATTATCCCTCCCCATCTTTCCAATGGATCAGGAGGCTTGAGAGCATGAGATCCTTACCTTTGGTAAGTCAGGTATCTCGCCTCAGCTAGGATTATGATTCAGGTGTTCTACCACATGAATCTTAAGGGTCATTGTTGGGAATATCGGTGAGCAATAGGATGGGTTGAGTAGTAGCTCTCGTACATCACCTATTGCTCGATATGGGTTGAGTTGTATCTCCCCAATGATATTCTGGGTATTAGTCGAATGACAAATATTTCTAGGTAGCATCTCGATCACATATCTCTAGGTAGTAGCCCGATGACAGATATTTTTGGGTAGTAACCCACTAATGGATATTTCCAAGTAGTAGCCCACTAATAGGTACTCTGAGTAGTAGCCCGGTAATAGATATTTTGAGTTATAGACTGATGGATAGGGGTGGTAGATTTTTTCCCCATGATTATTCCTCTTTAGATATGAGAATGTTTCAACAGATAGTGATGAGAATATCTGTACACATGATGACAGGATGACACATTGATCGATGGACAAGATTTACAGGTTGAATTCTCCTTACTTGAGAGGGAGTGTTAAAATTATGCAACTGCAGTAAAATTCCAATTTTGACTACTCATTTTATGGATATGATGAAGTAATTGAGTTCCTCTTTTCGAGACGATGAAAATCGACCTAAAAATCACCTTGTTTGGATAAGCAGAAGTTGGTTTTTGATTTTGTGCACCCACTCATGGATATTGGATCAGGTCGGCTTCACCCTTATTCACAATTGGATAGGTTGACCTCAACATCAAATAGACATTGTTGGACACCCCTGGAAGCCTGTAAACATAATTGACCTAGAAGTTCATTTGGACATCACAACATTAAGCTTCTTCTTCTATTCTATCTGATTTGGTTCGACACATTGGCAAAAGAAAAGGTTGCACAAAGGTCCAAAGTCTCAGATCTGAACCTCACACAAAATTAAGGTTTATGCTCTGACACTGACACAAAAATGGGAAATTTCATCCATGGACGCACGAATGCTATGAGAAATACAACGTCTAGGAAGCTCTGGACACACACATGCTACCTTGAAGGGAGCGTCCAAGGGTTTGACTACAGTTGAACATCATCCAAAGTTTTTTGAAGTTGTCTGAAGTCTAAATCAAGTTGTCTGTAAGATATTCTTCCACTCTAAATTGGTTTCTAATTTTTTTGGGTTGTATTGTTGTTCATATTGTATTGAGATCATTTTACTCTCTGATGAACATTTATGACAATCTAATAAAAGATGAACTTCAAAGGGTTTTCCCCCTTGTGGGATTTTTCCCTGTTCTTTGACCAAATCTAGTGTCTCTTATTGATGTGTTGATTATCTTATTTGTCCTTACATTAATTGTTCTATCTATAATTACTGTTGATGAATGGAAAGACTAATTGTAATTGGAAATATTGTTAATTGAATTGTGGAATTGGGCTAAAGTAATTGATACAACCAAGAACAATCTAAAAAATTAACACTATGAGTCAACAATGATGGATGTGACATAAGTAGATTCACTTCCAAAACATGGTCCCATAACAGATACACCAAAATTAAATTTTTAACACTAGTATCATGATCCAGGTGGCTCCAAAGACACACAGGAGAAAGAGGGCTTATGAATGTTCACAAATAAAATTGTTCAGAATGATGTTTACCTAGGACCGAAGCATATATCTCGTCGTCCTAATCGCAGAGGTACAGACAGTTCGTCAATCCGAGCTCCTATGAGGGAGAACGAGCCAGCCAAAGTTTTGGTCAAAGTTGGGTTGTGGGCTAGGTTTAAGTGTCCTACAATTTGACCGACCCCAAGGCATGAAACCTAGCTCCCGAAATCAGTCGAAATTGTGGCCTCATTAATTTGCTTGATATCCCTTATTTTCTAAAACTTTGAAAATTTACCCTCCTTCTAAAAGCCAAAAAAAAAAATTATAAAATATGGTGGCGGGCCACCACCCCCGCCACCCCCAAATCTATCATAATCAAAAATTTTGGGCCGACGGGCCATCACCCCCATTGGCCCTCCCGCAACCAAAATATTACAAATATATTTTAAATAAATTTTGGCTCGGCGGCCATCACCGTGCCAAGCCCTCCATGCCACCATATAACATTAAACATATTAAAGGGGTGGGCACAGGCCACCTATGGTGCACCCAGCCCACACCCTCAAATCCCTCATATGCAGCTTATAACAATTAATTTGGGATTGGTGGGGGTCGAACCTGCCCAGCCCACGTGGGCCAACCCTCGAGCGGGCGACCCCATAAATGGTGCAACCCAATTAACACCATGTATCATCCATGGTACGTACCAACTACCCAAAAAACTTTGAAACGACGCTCCAATGTTAACGCGCCAATATTAACAGAGCACAATGGAACCAGTGGCAAGGATGGGGGCGCGGGCCATCAAAATAGTGGACCCATAGCCCGATAATAAATTCAAAAAAATATATATGTAGTTGTGAATTTATAAAACAAGGAGGGGTGGGGTTTGACCACTCGACCGCTCCTCAACCAATTCCTACATTTACCAATGTGCCAAACGACTTGTTGATAAACTCCACCCAAAATTTTATATAAACCTAATTTTCTCAGCGCAGGGATAGATGGAGGAACTAGGAGTGGGCACGAATTTCGAGACAGAGGAGGCAGAATCTTGGCATGTAGTTTGAGGCAACATTTTGCAGGGGGTGAAATTTCACTTTGTCAGAATTTGACCAATTTTATCTGGTTTCAGCACTTCTCGACGCACGAATGTAATGGTGCTGTATGTGTCTCCATCAGAGTTCTACACTTTTCGGCCATTTTCAATATGAGGGTGGAACCATGATCGCTGCAAAAACAGGGAGCATAACCATGATCCTTGTAATTTTCCCGAGGAGGTAATTTTTCTCCAAGTCGGAATATGGTCATGTTTATAGTCATTTTTCATGGTTTTCCGCAGGGATCACAATGGCGAAGTCAGATTCGCCTTTGGAGTTGCAGATTTCTAGTCCACCCATGGCGTAGAATCTTCAAGGAATCTAGGGGGAATTTGAAAGATTTCTTGAGCCCCAAATTCTCAGCTATTTGGAATTCAAAGATCGGACAGTCGATTTTGCACTATTTGACGTCACAAATCTGATGGTGTGTTTAGATTTCTTATTCTCTCATTCTCTTCTTTAGCCACTTTTCTAACTGGAATGCGGGTGTTAGCATCCATGTGCAAGAAGTCATGAGATTGATGCTGTGAGATCGATGGCCTGAACAACTTCAACAGTTTGACATCCTCTTCTTCAAATGGCCCTTGGTTGTGAGGTATATGTAGTGTTCCTGTACTTCTCTTGCCATGCATTGTGCAGAACAGGTCCTTGATTGATGTTTGATGTGGGATCCTGTTTCTTACTCATTTTCATTATTCCTACTTGATGTGACGTGGAATTGCCTATGTGATGTACTTGTTGTCATGACTCATCATGTTGTGTTTTGAGATCCCTTTGTTGTATGTTGATGGGATACTCATGTGTCACCATTTTGAGATCCCTTTTGTGCCATGTTGGTAGGATGCTCATCGTGCATGAGTTTTGTTCCATACTGATAGGAGTCCTTTTGACTGAGAGTTCCTGTAGTGAAACATCTCTTAGAGCCAATCCCACATGAGGGCATTTTCCTTGTATGATCGCAACATCATCTCTTGTGTACATCATCACTACTAATAATACTTAATGCAGTGGCCTACACCATCTTGACACCAAGGCCCGGAGACGTAGTCCCTCCTCGAGGAACTCCGTTATCAACGCTTTTGTTTTTATGTTGCTGATGATTGACATGTGCCTCTTCTTTACAACATGCACATGTATTCACTCATGTTCCTCTTCTTTACAACATGGACATGTATTCATGAAAGTAAAAGGTATTGGAAGGGTCCTTTGTCACACCCGGACCTGGATCAGATCACTCAAATTGATGCTGGGCATAGTGACGGTGAAATAGAAACAACATTAGCATGTGTAGGTGCACTAGAAGGGATAGGTACAAGAAGCACCTAAATGCTATATGGTCAAGTTGGAAATAAAATCCAAGGAAACATGTTATGCATGTCAATATAAAACATTAATTTATATGATTTAACTCAGTCATTACCTCTATGTGAGTTATCATTGTCAAACATGTGGTAACAATGACTACTTGACGCATCATTTTCAAACCCAACATAGTTATATCTTTGGGAGACATGACAATGTAATCAACTAAAATGGGTGATGAGGAAGGAACGATTCTCTATCCAACTAAGTATTGCAAACACACATAATTAAACAATTGATAAATGTATGTGTAGTGAATCCATTCAACCAACAATAATGAATAGGTTATACATTAGAATTAAATTCATTAGTTTGTTATTATCTATAGTTTTTTATTTTTAGTAGTGTGTAATATTGTAATGATGGTATGAATTATAAAAAGGTGATCCAATGTTAAACTATTAGATATATATGATAACGTTATTATGATTGTTAGATGAGTTTATTCATTTTCCATAATCCTTAGAGTGATATTAAGTCCTAAATATATGAGAGGGAAACATTTCTCTATTATTTTTATTCACATTCAAAATTAAAAAATTACAAAAGTATTCAATTGTCACATTTCTAAATTACAAAATTCATATGTGGATCTCTTGTTCTAGATTATATTACACTTGACTGTTATAGACTCAAATTCAGGGCTTGCAATTTGCATCATCTATGCATCTAGACAATGGGTGATAGGAATGTAAGTATCCATAATACATTCATGGTCAGGTTATCTCATCTTTCATCTCCTTCGTTCACCTACATTCACTTTGATTTCTATGAGACTAATCCAAGTTGTATGACTTGATGACTGTATTGGCAAGATATATATTCAGGCATAAAATCTCTATATATAATGTGACCACCTTGTTTTTTTATGTTTTCAAAAAAATGACCCATCACAACCATGTCACCAATTTTGTATGTGAATTGTCCCCCTTCACACGATCACACCAATCTACTTTTTATTTGTGTTTATCACATCAAATAGTAAGCTACATTCTCCTCGTTTCCTGAGGGGTCATTGACAACAAAGATATCACCTGCAACCAAAATACAAAATATGTACTAGTTATATGTTTAAGATTTTAATTTATAGATGGAACCATTAATGATGGACGCCACATACCTTCCCTTACAACATCAGTGACTTGATCATGATTAAGTGAAATAATGGGCTCTTCAGCATGAATCTTTTTCCATATTAGAATTGTATGAGGTCCCTTTGGATTAAGAGTGACATATTTTTATCATTTCACATACCCTTGTTGTTGACATTGTTCAATTATACATCCATCTACACCAATGAAAAATTCACAAAAGCATGCAAATTTTCTTGTCTTGATGATAAATGTTCCCCCCATTTCTTTACTCTCCACTGACTGTAATTCTTTCTTTCCTTCTATAGTATTACAATACCAAGGAATGGATCTATTCACATCACCAAGTTCAACATTCCAAAAGAAACTATACATGGGTCTAATTTGTTTGTGACCTTCATGCCGTAAATGGGATCTGCACCAACTAACCACCTCCACTGATTACTTGAGTTGATTTGCATCATGGCTCATTTGGTACCTCCTAAGTGCTCATTTCACACAAGCACCTTCACCATCATGCTCACCCTTTCCATATCTCATTTTAAAAAAGCTCCAAGTATGTTGAATCTTTGTCTCCTTGTGTAGCCAACTTAACCAATAAAATTTGTGCATTAACTTGGACTGTCGTGCACAACCATCTAACCAAATCCAATGTTTTTTGAATGACATGTCATTAGTTTTGAATTATTAACAAATCAGACCAAAGTAATTTTGCACAAACAATGTGTCATGCTGATGATCATCACTGATGTAGGAGTGATACTCCTTAGTGACATCATGTGACTCGTTACTGCTATCCCTACCATCAACATTAATTTATTGTACATGTCTCTAAAGAACATGTAAAAATATGGACAGCTTGTCCAAGTGATATTATTGACTTTGTATCTCTATTTTAGGAGTGAATGTCTAATTCTCAAAAAAGTCTACCACTGATAAGATTGTGCCTCGATGGAATACCTTGCAAGAATGCTTAAATTTAGAAGCTTGGCACCTAGATCTATGCAAGTATTTTACATATTTATAGATCTGGTTCTGAAACGATTAAATAGGAATATCATCCACAACATAGTTTATACTCTTAGGTGCCATAGTTAAATGAGATGGTTGATTTACCATGGTGTACTCATATCACTTCCATGTGACCATGACATCTGACATTCTAGACCATCTTGGATCAATACAAAAACTCTCATGGGACAATGCCAAATCATCACATTCGGTGCATCTTCTCCCATATATACATATTTTCTTATGAAAAATATATTTTTCCTTCCTTCTACACAATATTAATGAAGCAAAATTGTGCATTGTTGGAGGAGGAGTGATGTTGTTCCAGTTCTTCTTGCAAAATTCCTAAAATATGTCCAATGAAGTTGGAAATAAATATGATATTGACAACACCACATGTCATGGTTTGTATTAAGCCTATAAATCATGGTTTTAATTTCTAAAACATGCTTATTGATATCTTGACATGGGGATTGTTCTGCCGAAATTCCTTGAGCAATGCAATTTCTATCATTTCTAAAACATGATTAGTGTTATCTACATACTCAGCTTTAGACAGGTGATGTCATATGACATGCTTTCTATTCAGTATATCATGAGAATTGATCTCCAAAATTTTTACCACAAGTGGTCTAATTCCTGTTGTAATCCTATCATAGTAGGGTTTCCTAGTGATAAGATCCCAACAAGCAGCTTCATCACTTTAATTTACTTGAACCTTGAATTTGGCATGCTTCTACAATGTTGGTCTCGAGACATGGAGCAATTTCAACATTGCTGCCAACATTTTCTACTTGGTACAATAATAGTAGTTGTAATTTACCTATAAGCAGCTTCAACATTAGGTTCTCTTGATTTTCTAGACATAGAGAACGCTTTTGATATATTTTAAGTGGCATTCGCACATGTCTTCCTACTTTTAGCATCTTGGATACCTAAGATATTTGTGGAATGTTTTAGTTTCTTATGTTTGATCAATCCATGTACTATCTAAGCTTTTGTAACAAATGAATGTTTCTCAAAATACTATTGAATGATGTTACTGACATGCTCTCTAAAAATGCAATTTGAGATAGTCTACGCAAGGTCCTCTCTTGTGCTTACATCCAAATTTTCTGCAAAACTTCCACCCCTTTCCAAACCACTATAACTCCATCGTATCCTATCAAATTGAGGGGGAACAACCTATTCTTTTGGTGGTCGACCAACTTGATAAGCCACATCTTGTTTTTCTAGTTATTGATCAACTTTATAGGGAATATCTTGTTCCTCATATGGTTGATCAATTTCCATCCTTGTGTAGTGGAATACAAAATATATAAGTTTGAATCATAAGTATTTAATAGTAGAAGGTGACTAAGGGGGAGTCCCTTGATTGAATCAAAGTTGTGGCGTTGTGTGTAAATATTATTGGCCACCAATGCTTTAAACGGAATCTGTGTGGTTACCGTTTTATGAGTTGTAAGGGTATAAAATCTCCTTTCGATGGGAGGAAGACTTTGAAGTCTTTGGGACTGATGTTTTGGCCCAAGGTCCATAATGATGACTACTAAATTTAGTGCGAGGAAATGTCAGGAATATTAATTTCATTTTTCCATTTAAATACATGTGTTTATTTAAAATGATAAGCAAAACCTATGCAAGAAATGCAATAAAGATGTTATAAAAAAGAGTTGACTACATTGAAATGCACACATCCACACAGTAGGAAAATGAAATGTTCCTAGAGACCTACGCATCACATCCACTAAAAGCAAGTCACTGGAACCTTTCTATAAGCCACCACTGATAGGGGTCTCAAGCCTGTTAGATGGATTGTACTCACGTACTCAGTGAAAACTATTTATAACGATGGAGACTGGGGATGGTACTAGGAACCATTGAAATCCAATCTAGATATCGATGCTTCTCGCAACGGCCACATATAGTGTAAGATCATTTACCTAAGACTATTGACTATGGTACCTTCACCAAATGAGGGAGAATTAATTTGCCCTCGAATAGTATGTGATTGACTCATAACCAAAGTGGTGTCTAGCCACTAAGTGAATGCACTAACTAGCATACCACAAGTTTTACCTCATTGTGAGACATCATCACTTCTCCTAAGAATTCTTTTTCGTCTAGTGATGGAGGATTTTTTAAGCTCCCTAGTCATGGCTAAGATAATACTAGGATTTCATATTCCAATTTATCATAATCAATGCCAACAATTAATAATAAACAAATATTCTCTACAACATGTCTTACAATTAGAGAATCCAATGATATTAGCACCTTCCCATTATGTAAGCTGACCAAATTATTTGCTGGAAGCAAGCATATTGTTTAACGAAAGAAACCCTTTTATGTAGGAGGAAATCTCATATCAATATGTAACATGGGAATATCCTAATCATCAATAAATGGATCTACATTTGTCACATTAGTTAACATTTTTCATAAAAAGGATTATTTTAGATCATTTCCTTGTTAGTGGAATATTATATCAAAATAGAAAGAAATGTTGAAATTTGTCCACAAGACACTTCCCATTGTTTTACTTGCATACAAATTTTTATCTCTTACATGATGTAATTAACACCCACAATAATGATGGATATACCACTAAAAGGATCATATTTTTAAATGAAAATCTATATTTATGAATAAAATTGGACCTATGAAGCTCATTTTTTCAAAGAAAATATATCCAATATGTGTTGAATTTCTTCTTGAAATATTTCTGGAGACTCACCATGCATTTGTTTCATATATTTAAGAGGAATCTTGAGAGCATAGTGTATTTTTTTGCATGTATATTAAACAAATCAATACCAATTGAAGTGAGAAAATATAAAATCCTAATACCAATAACTACCAAATTAGAAACAGATGATAAATATAAATAATAAGTTAAACTTTCCAATGCCAACTATTCTTTGAATAATCACTTTAATAGGATTATAATTTTCATAATATTCAATTGGATGGTAAAATCATCTCAAAAGAAAGTAATTTTTTTTTTCTAACAATGAAGATGCTGACAAAAAATTGTTCCAATCAAAATTATTAGAAACAACACCTTTATATTGGAATTTCTTACAAAATTAGAAACTTTCTTTTGAACACCATCTATCAACATAGTTTGTTCCCAATTAATATATATATAAAAATTCAATTCAAAAATGATTGTGAAGGTATGAAGCATTGACTTGATTTGTAGAAATTATTGGAGACAAGTCATCAGTCTTCATAATATTCATCAACATCAACTGCTTTTTTGACAAACTTATCATCTTCTTTAGCATTTTAATATGAAAATGGGACATCAATTTGAACATGCCATTTTTTATATCCAAAATTCCACGATTTTTAATCACTATTTCACTTGAAAAGTCTATATGTAATGTAATGTTATGGAATGGTTTGCAGGAAAAAAACTTCTTCCAAAAAGAGCCTCGAGCTCTTTTGAACCCTTATTGGGAATATAATAAAAGAATGACTCAAATTTAGTTCAATGGAATGAAACATATATGTTTCCATGGCTCTTTCTTACACCGAGCATGAAACATCAAAAAAATTATTTTTCTATTATAAAAAAATTTCTATCAAATTATGAAGAGTTATATATATTTGAACCACACTATTTTGGCATCATAATTGGAAAGAATCCCTTGATAGTTTCATTAATACTTTTTTTCCAGCCTTCAAGAGAAAAAGAGTTTTAGCTACACAAAACAAGAGGTTTATTTCCTATGCTTTAATGTCATGGTATACAAGTGTTTCTACAAGGAACATTTTTTATGCACAAAAATAAGGAGATCCAATGTATTTTATGTTTTCAATTCTTTTCATCATATCTTGACAATTTTTTAACCTATTTTCTACCTTTGAAGCATATTTTGCAGCATATTTCATTACTATATGTTGAGAAACAAGTACCTATAAATCAACATAAGATTGCCACATTCTAAGAAGAGTAACACTGTAAACATTTAGCATACCATAACTACAATAGAATAGGAAAATAGCATTGGAATTTAGTGTATTTCAATTCACAAATTAGACACCTTTCCAAGTGCAAAAATGGGGACAATCAAGAATGTCTATCATAGTGCTAGATTTAATGTCGGAAATAATGTCGTAAATAACGCCTCGAATAGCATTGGAAAAATAACCCCAAAAAGAGCGCTAAAAACCTCACTAGAAGTTGTGTCGAAAATTATCTCATAGATAGTGCTAGGCATAATGCCAAAAATAGCACCTGGAATAGCACGAAAAATATCACGAGGAATCGATACGTGAATAGCGTCATTTTTAGCATTGTTATTAATGCTAGGATTTTCTTCCAATTTGGCTTCTGGTTGGGTTCTAGTTTTGCATCTAGCGTTTCTTCTCATTTTTCTTCCAGTTTTTCTTGTAGTGTGGCTTCCAATTTTTCTTCTAATGTGGATTCCAATTTTGCTTCCATTGTTGCTTATTTTTTTTCTTCCAAGTGCCAGTAATAGCGCCAGGATTTGTCTCCAGTTTGGCATCTAGTTTTTCTTCTTATTTTGCTTCTAGTGTGGCTTCCAATTTTTCTTCCAATTTGGCTTCCACTGTTGCTTCGTTTTTTCTTCCAAAAATGATTATTGTTTTGTATGCAGTTAAATTAATATGTTTTATTTCAATTTAATTAGTTAAATATATCAGGTCTCTTAAATAACATATATGATTATACAGTAAGTCATATGAATGCATTTGAAATATTTTATATGATAACATTTATAAAGAATTTTTAGGGAGCAAACATCCATACAAATTAACAACATCACTATACTTATTAAATCTCTATCAAAATAGAATCGACAACATAGATTATATATAAAATAAAAAGATAATTATTGTAACTTTATCATCATCTATAATTAAAATAAGTGAGCCAAATATCTATATTTTTGGTGAATTTGACAACATCCATCATGAGTAGTATATCAAAACCATTATACATAATAAATATGCATTGAAATCCTCAACCACTTTCAATATATTAAATTCGATGAGTCAATATAGATAAGATCATCATCATATATAACCAAAACAGGTGAAATTCACCTTTACTAGTAGTTCAATAGCATTTGAAAATGATACATGTCCAACAATTGACATAAGTCAAAATGATACATCATGTACAAATTATATAAAGAAAAATGATAATTTTTTTAAGACAAAATGATACAAATCAGTATTATACATCATGTCCAAATGATATAAGTCAAAATGATACATGTCAACATGATACAAATCAACAATATGGTACTAGAGGTCATGAAAATTATGCATATGATATTAACAATAAAAATCAACATCATAACAATATATCACAAATGATCCATGACGCAATCTATATGATCATGAATGTCACTAGTTGTTATCAACAACTGCCTCATGATCATCATCACCATCATGATCATGATCTTCATGATTATCATCATCATCATCCGTATTGGAACCAGCTTCATTGTCATATGTATTTTTGTCTTCATGAGCATCATCTTAGATATTAGTATGATACCCATCATGATCTAGATATATGTGATGAGGATCATTCATATCTCCTGAAAGATCCTTGTTCTACAAAAAAAAAATATTTAGAATGAAAAGCTATTATTTCTTTCATGCAATAATTAATTTCTATGCTATATATCTAATATTAAAACATATGAAATGAAAATATAATCATATTACATCATATCAATGTGAACATACAATAATAAAGTTTCAAATAGGTTACACCTGAAATTCCATTCCAATGATGTAAAACATTCAACAATTCTTATAAACGTTACTAAAGATCATAAAAAAATTGTTATATGATTTAACTATCAATTTTAATTTCTATTACATAACCTTAAGTACAAACCCTCTCCATTTTGTGCAATATATCCACTAGATTTCCATACTCAAGTGAAGGGATGGTTAATGTTTCCTTTCAATGCTGAGTATCTAGATGTGGTAAAGGTGTTGAATATTAAATGGTTATGGGGAATGAGAGTAGAGTCAACTCGAAGTGGATAAGAAGGATCAATAGGAATGGTACAAGTGCAGTTGAAACTGGTAGTGTTGACTCTCTAGTTGTAAGAAGTGGTGAAAGGGAGCTTCACTTTAACTTTGTCACTTCTTAGAGAAATGGTTATGTTTGAATCTCACTTGTAGAATAGCTAGGAGATAGAGGGATCATTCCACCCTAGGCTTAGGCTTGGAGGTCAAAACAAGTCAACAACTTGTGTGAGGACGAAAGAAATTGATGATAGTATAAGAAAGAAGATAAGGAATGTGACTTAGAAGTGACATAGGGCTGTCCGAAAGGGTTGTTACAGGTCTGCATTAAAACTGTAAGCTGATTGTTCATTGCAACTTCTACAAGGTAAACACTTTCCATATAGATGAGTGTTGCAAATTATTTGTGATTACCTAATAGTTTGAAAACATATTCAAGGTAGAGTTTTTGAGGGATAGTAATTAGGGATCAAAGTCAAAATCAAGATAATCCTGGGGATCTGTGAATTGGCATTGGTCACTTCACATATTGGGCATGATGTACCTCTATTCATTGGTTAACCTAAGGATTTTAGATGTTGCAATAATTTTCAACTAAATAAATCAAAAATCCTTATGAAATAGCCTCTTATTGATGAATTAGAATGGTGGTGGAATCCATTCATAATTAGGCTTGAAACCTAATGCAAACATAGTTGATTATTCCCTTTCTTGTTCAAGAGAATTGATCCCAACAAATGTTTCTTTTGGTGAAACATATACAAGTTGAAATTTTAGCATTGGTTACGTGAATTACAACCATGCATCATCGGTAGGATACTTTAACTTGCTTGGACTAACAAAGGATCCTTGAACTCCACTTGACAAAGTTTGGGTTTTGTAAATGAGTTGCATTGGAAACTATTTAATGAATTGCATTAGAAAAAATCATTTGAGTTTTAGGGACATCATTTTTTTCTCTTATATTTTTTTTTTGACAATGATCCATGTTGATGAGATAAACAGGCCATAGGCCTACTATTTATGTATCATATGTTATCAAAGCAACTAAATTTGTGGCCTTGAAGGAGATGTAGCACCTTGACGAGAAAATTGAGGTGGTAGAAATCCATTTCATCTTGCTTGTAAAATCTTGAATGTCGGTAGTCAAATAGGTGTTTCTGCCACCCATCACTACACCATCGCTTGGGGGGATCAAGAAAACAAATTGAGAAGCATAAACATTGGTAAAAACACATTGAGAAGCATATGTTGTAATAAAGGATTTTGTAATAGCAACCCATTTCATCTTGCTTGTTAAATCTTGAAAGTGGGAAGCCAAAGAGGTGTTTCTCCCACCCAACACTACACCAACACTTGGGGGATTAAGAAAACAAATTGAGAGGCACAAACATAGGTAACAACAGATTGAGAAGTAGATGATGTAACAGTGGATGTTGTAATAGTAGACGATGTAACAACAAATTCCATAACAACATGTCAATGTTAAATATGTTAAAATGTTGTAGAAACTAATGTTGTAACATCCATTATTTCTAAAATGTTGAAACTATTGTAAAGTTTGATGTTATAGCAATTTCTACTATTGAAACCACTGAAACAATGACCGTTATAGTGGATGATGTAACAACATATGTTGTAACATTAGATGATGTAACAATATGGGGGGTATAAATCCATTTCATCTTGCTTGTCAAATCTTGAAAGTGGGAAACAAAAGAGGTGTTTCTTCCACCGAACACTACACCAACACTTGGAGGATCAAGAAAAAAAATTGAGAATCACAAATATATAAGGTAACATCACATTGAGAAGTAGATGTTGTAACAACGGATAATGTAAGAACACATGTTGTAACAAAAAATGTCATAACAGATGTTGTAACAATGGATGTTGTAACAATACTCGAATTCATCTTAATTGTCCAAGCTTGAAAGTGGGCACCCAATGAGGTGTTTTTACCACCCAACACTACTCCAACACTTGGGGGTTAAGTAAAACAAGTTGAGATGCACAATCATAGGTAACAATGGATTGAGAAGCATATGTTGTAATAGTGTATGCTGTAACAATAAATTCTTTAACAATAGATTCCATAATAATCTATCAATGTTAAATATGTTGAAAATGCTATAACACATGATGTTGTTGTTGTAACATTTTCTTGTTACGATGAAATTTTAAAAAACAAAACAAATTTTATGCAATTTGTAATAAAATTATGTGCAATGATATAATGTGACATATTAATTTTGTTAGTTTATTTTATTTGTAAATAAATTAGTCTAATCACACCCCCATTAAATACCGTTCATCTCTCATTATTGGCAATTAACTCTTGGTGATCAACTGTTCTTGTTTCATTGCGTGACCAACCCACTTGCTCGACATTTAACAGCGGGGCGCGAAAAAGTAATTTTTTTCAAAAATAATTTTGCAATGTGGTAGCGTCATATGAATTTCACACCCCCCTCACCTATTACCACTTACCGCCTACCCCTTGATCCCCAAAAAACCATTCCCAATTTTTGGTAATAAAAATTTCCCGCAATATTTTTTTTTATTGTTTGCCATTTAATCCTACATATGCTTGTTATCCAAATGTCAATTTCATTGAATTTTCACCCTTGGCCATAAATTACTTATTGTTGCCATTGCTTGTTACTTTAACCTTTTCTTCAACCGCCAAACGCAGAGATTGAAGTGCATAATTATAGTCAAACCTCAACTACAATTCAAAATACATCAATCCATTTTACAGGTAATTTTGTTCCTTGCTAAAAATTAGTATTTTGAAATGATTTCAACTAAAGGAAAGGAGTCTCAGGTTCAACCTGAAACCCTCCCTACTTCAGTGACACAAAATACTGATGAATTTCACTTAGTTAGTAGGGAAAGTAGAATAGAAGATAAAATTTAGAGTTTGACCTATATGAATTGTAGAATTGGGATTTCCAAAGATTCTAGGATAGTATTGATGAGTATTCTATGTGGGTGTAATTTTTACAGTAGTTCATATATCTTCAAACTCATCCCTTTCTGAAATTTGTGGTATGGTGTACAGACAGGTACTTGCCAAGTGAGAAAGCTATAATTTCTCAAAACAATGAAACCCTGTTTTTGTAACTTCGAGGTCCATTTTAAAGGCTCTATGCATATCTTTGCCTGACACTTTGCCCCCATTCTCTAGTTACATCCTCTTGGAAATCTATCAAAAGTTAACCTTTGAGAAAAGCGTTGTTATTTTTGAATTATTCATGCTTGAAGGAACTAGTATTCCCACCCACAATCCACCATACCCTTCATCAATGTTTCCAGAGTTTTCAAGACAAGTCATATCCATTTTGTGTTTCATTTAGGTTATCAAAGTGATGAGAAAGTGGATGAATTAGTTCTAGGTTTTTTGTCGACTTTTTGTTGAGATAAGAAGCTACAAATTTTGTTCAATTTCAGCCAGTTTTGATCCCATGCCATTCACAATTAGTTCCTAAAATTTAGGGTTTAAAAAGATTTTTAAATATCAGTGAGTCCTGGTGTACTTGTTTTTATATTATCAGTCAGACAGATTCCCAATAAAATTGCAGAAGCACAATCTTCAAGGGAATCAGTGGTATGTTATTCATTGGACTTGCTTGGTCACAGATAATTCTAAGGAATTTTTCTTCCCTAATCTTTTGAACAAATTTCCTCATATATGTTATAGTATATTGATGTGTGATAGTCCTCCCATAATTTCACTCGGAATTAAAAGGATAATGCATTTGAGTGAACAAACAAAGCTTGGTGATTAATACTTATACCAATATTTTACAGAAATTAGGTTGTATGGGTGTCAACATCCACCCTATCAGTTTCCAGTTTTTCTTCCTATATATATTTTTTCTCTTGAATTCATCAGAAGAAACCTCGATGTAGATCAAGTCCATTTTTTACCTAGAAGGAAGCAAACTTTGTTTAAACTAAAGGCATCGATAAGGCCATTTGTGGTGAATCAAAGGTCAACCAAAAAAGAGGTGGAGAAATTGTTGGCACAAATGAAGATTAGATTGGGGGTTATTTTTCCATATGAACCCATTGGGAGAATTTTAGCTATCAGAGTTCAGCAAAAATTCTCACCTTATTTTCATTTGCCTAAACTAGAGATAGAGAAGTTTGTTAATAAGGACATCTAGGAAGATAATTTTTTACAGGAAATGACAAAGAAGAAACAATGGTGCAATAAATGGGATAGAAAATTTTGGTTACAACTCAAATGAAAGAAACAGAACTTAAGAAGACATCTTAAAGCTTATCCGAATTAGAAATTGAACAGTTCATAGTATAAAAGAGAAAAAAGATAAATAATATCAAGGGAAAATTATCAGAAACTATCTCATCCAACATTTCTTCACCATCCACCATGGTTATTTTAAGCGAGTGTGTTTTCATAATTCAAGAATTGAATCTAGGAACAAAACAATCTTCTCCTTCTTCTTCTTCTAACAAAAACATAGTTTCTGATTTTTTGGAAATGAAGAAAAAGAATGAGGCTTTGAAAACAATAACTTATTCTGAGTTCTAGAACCAAACCTCTTCTACCAAAATTAGGTTTCTCTCATCTCTTGATATTGAAAAAGGTGAATTTAAGTTAGTATTTCTTGAACCTAAAGTTTTTGCAGCTAAAGTTGTTGGAGATTATAAAACATTTGTTCTTTCTTTAAGTACTAAACAAATCCATCCTATAGATCATATTGATCTACATAGACAAACTAGTTAGATCTATTCTTCTCTAACTAGTTCTGCTTCAAATGTATCAAAATTACAAAATCCATTGAATAATACTCTTGCAGAGCTTAAGATGGAAAATACTTCTTCTCTGGTGAAGGATACTACAATCAAATATTATCTAGACCTTGGGGGGAGGCCCCCAAGATCTAAAAAAATGGCATTCCAGAAGAAAAGATGAGAACACACAATAAAAAAAAAAAACAAAAAAGTTTTTTTTTATTAAAATAGAGAACAATTGTAAAAGCTACATTGTGGTGGACAATCTCTCCTTTTACAAAATGTGACTTATTACTTATAGCCTTTTTTGGTTACAATACCACAGTTATATTCCATGGGTGCGTAAATACCTATTACCCCATGATATTCATTCACCCATGGTATTTTCCTACCCATGGAATTTCCTATGGTATTCTAACCAAAAAAGGAAATAAGTAACAAGTCACAGTTTGTAAAAGAAGATATTGTCCACCACATTGTAGCTTTTACAATTACTCTATATTTTGATAAAATGTTTCTTCGTGGTTTTTTCTAATTGTTTGTTCTCCTCTTTTCTTCTGGGATGTAAATTTTTTTAAGATCTTGGGCGCCTCCCCCAAGATCTGGATCAAAATAACTTGAATATATTGTAATTAAATTAGGTTTGTGTAATGACCACCACTCATATGTACCCACTTTCACTGACTTTCCTGGGGTAAACATGAGTGGAGCATGACTATGATATGATTCAAATCCCTAAGTGTAGTTAAGGAAGTGGAACCAAAAAACTGACACTTTATAGACCTTATTGACTTCCCTTAGGTGCTATAGGACCTCTAGGAGAAACCCAACCCCTCCAGGGTTCCAACCCCTAAGATAACTCTCTTTCTCATTGAGCTAGAGCTGTAGTCACTTCCTTTCCAAGGCCTCCAGGTGATTTTAAGCATCAAGTTACTCCTATAGTCCTGCTTATGAGCGTTTGTAGACTTTTCTGTTGAGTTCTACGCATGTGACCCTGAATTCTAAACCTCCTTTTCAAGATAGGACTCAAGCCTTTGCCAAGAACTTAGTGAAACTTCAAAGAATGATGAATAACATGGAAAAAAAATACTTTAAAACAAAAATTTAACTATTTATTGACCTAACCCGTCACAACCAGGATTGACATTCCGACAAACACATGGTAAATATGAAATCTACGGGTCATGAATGCATATCTGAACATAAGGATTTGAAAACTTATCTGATGTTTAACAAGAAGAACGAATTCATTCTCACAATAGCTATCATAAAACCAATTACATCATGCATTCATTAGCTAGACATTCATCAATTAAATGTGATAAGATCCATATATAAATATGTCATATAACCATGCTTACAACCAACATATAACTAGGTAGATAAAAATGATAGAACAACCATTTAAGCCACATAATAACAATAATGTTTACTCATCAAATACAAGAGAAACTTATCTCTTATTAAATATATGAAAAAGCAAACCTAGTCAGGGACTTCCATGTACCACTCGACCATAGATTGAGCTGAACCAACTCTTTCTTTCAGCCAATCACCCCCATTCCATATTCCAAGCATGAATGTTGAATCTCATGGGATAAAACAATCGATAAAAAATAAGGGAATCCAAAGGTTAAACCATCTCCAACCTCACCATACACTGATCTCACCTAAAGCAATTCTAAGATCACAAAACCAAATCGAACATGGATGCCTCAAAATTCCTTCACCATCCTTGAGGAATTTTCCTCTCCTCTCCCACATATTAAGGGCTTCTTGTAGAAAATCATCTCCACTCCCAACCCTTGGGTTTTTCTAAGACCACCTCACTCAGATCGAAAACCTTACGACAATCCAAATCTCAACCAGGAAAGAATCCCATCACACCATGACTATCTGCAAATGCCAAGGAAAGGCTAAAACCACTATCAAACCCTAACAAAATCAACGTCACCGATAACAAATGAACCAAGTATACACATGCATATACCATGCATGCCAAAACCAGCTAGGAAATCATACACACAACCTATTACCTACAAATATTCTTCATGAAGCCGCTTGATCAAACCTTTCCTTGCTTGATCCTTGCTTTCCTTTTCTTTCCTTGTCCTTCATTTTCTTGCTTGCTTGCTTCCCTTCTCCTCTTGGTGCTCTTCTCCTCTCTGAGACTAATTCCAAAACTAAAATGAAAAAATGCTACTAATTGATGCTCTTATGTATTTTTACTATTGATGCCTCTAATTTTCTTCATTTTCCTTTATTTTCCTTCATTTTCCTCCTCACATGCAACCTATGATCTTTCACCTTCCTTTTCCCCTAATTTCCTTTATTTTCATAAATAAAATTCCAAAAATACTTTTTTTCCTTTTGAAAGACTTTTCCTTTGCCTTTGCCAATTTCCTTAGCCATAATAACCAAATGAACACCCACACTAGGATTTTTTTCCCAACATTCAATTTGGAATACATGTCCCATGACCTTGGTCTTATTTTTCCTTTATTAACTTTATTACATGAATTTTCCACCAAGGGCTCTTACAGACCTCTTCCCCTTACGGGAACATCGTCCTTAGTTTTCAGTGACACCTATAACCAACAAAACCATTGAAAACCAAAACATACTACCCATGGAGCTTTATAACCCAACTCATTTGCAATATTTACAATGAACAACCTATTGAAAACATGACAATCATACAATTTACTGGAGCTTTATAACATAGCTCATTACGGTATTTAAAAAAATGACCACATATAATTATGCATATTTGCTTCAAACAGAAAATAACCATACTATTTATGGAGATTTATAAATCCAGCTCAATACAATATTTACAATAATATACACATATACAGATATAAAACTTTTCTCCATGAGGAAATAAAAGGATATGATAACCTCATCAGAAACAAGGGAATCCAGAGGCTCATGCCTCCACCCTCAAAGTAATACTAGGATTCACCTCCTTCCCAGGAAGTATAAAATCCACTGCCAAAGTCAAACATGAATCTAATGTCTGTGCTACGATCCTTGCACTACATGTTCACTTAGTGAACAGTTATAGGCTCATTTTTCTAGCGCACACTCCCAATGTGCATTTGATTCCATATGGAAATGCTAATGACCAAAAAAGTCCATCCCTCGACCTTCCCTTCTCTACTACATAGTCCCTCAGGAAATCTAGTCACCCCCTTTTGTGTATTCACTCACCTTCCATGTTCCCCGGCATCCCCTTTCATAGGTGATCCATACCTTGGCAAGGTTTCCTCGCATCAGAAGGTCCAAAAACCAAGCCATATCCCTACCTCAAAACCATCATACCTGTCACAACATGCTCATGGAAATCAATGGAAACTATTGGGTACCAATGTACCATAACGACCCTTCTCTTGAATGCTTTACCACGATACTGTTATTTTTTCCCATTCCTTTTGTTGTTGTTTCTAATTCTTACAGTCAGCTTCAACCACCCCAAACTAGGGATTTCAACCATACTTGTACCAAGCACACAATCACCATTATGTTAAAAATAAACTCAAATCATACTTCATTCGTGGCTTGTCAATAAGATACGTTTTCCATTCTATTTACTTCCTATCACAACAAGTCAAATTGGCTCTTTGATCAAGTCATCATATATGAACATATCACATCCGGTTAGATCAACCCACGACCATCATAAATCAGAATTATAAATCACATGCATAATTAAAACTGAAATAAAATGTTGATACATATCTTTCAAATGGTTATTTACTTTTTCCTTTGTTCTTTATCGTTTTCGTACACACACTGAATCGATTGCCAAACCTGGAAAGCACCCAGTGCCTTCTTTTCAAGCAACAAGGGAATTCGGAAACCAAATCACCTCCTACCTCAATATCAACAATAAAAATATCTCGAGACTAAACTGCCTCATCCCTCAAGATCAACAACAAGGGCATATAAAAACTAAATTGCCTCAACCCTTAATAGCAAAAAGGGTATCTTGAGACTAAACCACCTCAACCCTCAATAAAAACAACAAGGGCCAGCCAATACCATACCTATTTGTCCCGTCTCACTATACGACGCATATAAATACATAGTGTACCACAACACATACACCTACACGCGGTGTGCAACAAAACACATACACCTACACCCGGTGTGCAACAAAACACATATACCTACACCCAGTGTGAAACACGACACATACAACTACACCCAGTATACAACACAACACATACACCTACACCCAGTGTACAACACCACACATACACATACACCCGGTGCAACACGACACATACACCTACATCTGGTGTACAACACAATACATATACATACACACCATACAATACCATGATACACATGTTGTGATACAACGACTGCACAATACCTATAGCAACGTACCAAATATACACAAAACAACATGTACGTTGTCTACACAATACCACATGTACACAACGTGACCTACACAACGCGTACACAACACCACTTGCACAACATCTACACAACACCACCTACACAACATGTATACAACAGTACATGCACACAACGCCACATGTACAACATCTACACAACACCACACTTACAACATGCACACAACACCTTATATACACAACACCACATATGCAACATGCACACAACACCATATATACATAGCACCACATATACGCCACATACACCTCACCATAGGTACATCATGCACAACAAATACACAGCAATAGTATTTCACATATAGAAACCAAACTGTCTCTACTAGGAAACCTTACTTGTGGTGTCTTTTCCATGATCCATGCTTGTCCCAACATGTCGTATATCACATTTCTTTCATTTCGCTGATGTATCCCTTAGTATTACCTTCTCTAAATAAACATGGGCATAGTATAAACACATAATATAAATTCATATCCACATGTTATTAACCTCATATATTTGTCAGGGATACCATGTCCACTTGATTCTAGGAACTTCTTCATGCTACTCACTTGCATAAGAAATCATTCCTCCATAAGAACAACCCATGACAACCCTATCAGATAATGACATACATACATCCATACATATAAGCATTAACATAAGACAATCATGATCCTTGATGACCGTGTCATACAACGACATACTTAAATACATGTATACATATATAGACATCAGCATAATTCTAATCACAACACGATTACCAGATATCATAAGGTCAAGGTTAAGAAAACTCCCATTATCCATGCACAACACTGAGAACAACGGTTCCCAACATAGAAAGGGCATCTAATGCCTCAAGTCCACTTACTTTACCTTTCATGTTACCTTTGTCATGAATATATTGCCACCATCCATTCATCCCCATGGACCCAGACAATCCATCTGACTATCATATTCTTGCCTTCAACTGCCCTTATACATGCAGTAGGCTTCATTTGAGGCTTACATTACTTTCATAGTTCCATTCAGCTCTTCTCAAGCTCCATTAACATTCCTTTTTCCCAAACAAATTCCAAAGACCTGCAAAACGTAAAAGGAAGGCACAAGAAACAAATAAGTATAAAAAAATAGAAAACTAATAGCAGTATGACACCACAAACAAAGTGGCATGACTATGGCCCAAACACAAAAAAAAATTCAAATCAAGTGCAAACAAATAACAAGCACCAAAAGAAAAAAACTAGAAATAGACATCATGACTCAACCCCATGGTTCCCAATGCTTCCAAGGAAACTTTAACCCAAGCCTTCTTCACGATTCCATGGTAGACTCTTTGAAATGCAATCCCCTACATCATACTGCCATAAACACACAACTTTCAGTGCATAAATAAATATAACAATATAATGGTTACCTTACTTTGTTATGCCAAGCATAGGACCTTGTAACTAAACACATCCATGCCATCTCTCAAGGGATTCCAATTCCCTTGATGGATCCAACTATAACTAGAAACTAGCTAATATACCTGTCAAACACATGTTCATGAATATAGCACATATCCCCATAATGTCAGACGAAATCAAGGTTAAGAAGACTTCATGTATTCATGCAAAGGACTCATTTGGTTGGAGTTGCAGTTTCCAACCAAAAGAATTCTCACCCAATTCTTTTCTTCTAAATTTTACCTTGTTGTAATCAAGTCTTATTATGTACTATCACATCACTGAACTATTAGTTATATAGGCAAATCATCTGTTATATTTTCATAATAATACTAGGCATGTTTCCCTGCAACTGTTCACACATGTCAGTCACTTGTTGCAAAGACCAAGACACCATGTCTATTAACTTGAAATCAGCCCACACCAAGACTAACAACCATGTCATAATTAACCGTCAACTCACAATCATTAGTCATAATACTACAATTAGCTCCCACTTGTAGTCAAGCGCATATCAATTGTCTCAGCACATATTGAGTTAATAAAACCTTGTTAAAACAATATCATTCCTTCATGCAATCTTATAGACATAAGCTAATATCATGCCCATAATCAAACAATCAAGCAACGAGTAAACATACCATGTTAAATAAACTAAATAGATGACATAAGCAAATGCATACCTCAATGTATCTCAGTGGAGGATATCATATTTGGACAAGTGAGTCCAGATTAGTATAATGCAATATCACAAGTATATCGATTCATACTTAAATGTCTTAACCCTGGCCATCTGCATAGGCCAATCTTGATTAGCATGATACATATAACATCAAGATATTAAATTCAATGACCATAATTATCATGCACATGACCGCAAGGCATATAATAACAAGTTACTACCTTGCATGTCTATCTGATACATATACATATGACGACATTGTACAACTAGCATCTATCACATATGTAACCATGGCAAGAGTAGAATTATAGGCATTTACATAAACAAAATTCTTATAAAAAGCCATTAACCATCATACCTAGTTTCCCAACATACAAACCTATATGAGGATTTGTTCTTACCACAAAGTCCAGTGCTACAACCTCATTCTGATGATCTGCATCTCTTGCTTCATCACATCCAACACATCAAGATCATAACACATCAATAACATCAAGATGACATAAACTACATGCAATATCCTCATGCACGACAACCTTAAGGATGAAAATGCATGCATAGCAACATTTATCTAGCCCATCTATTCCAAGTATTTGAACCATGCGCTGAGACAACCCTGTAATGATCACCACTCATATCTACGCACTTCCACTTGCTTTCCTATGGTAAACATGAGTGGAGGGCTACTATGATATTATTCAACTCCATAAGTGCAGTCAAGGAAGTGGAACTGAATAATTGACACTTTATATACCCTACTGACTTCCCTCAGGTACTACAGGACCTCTAGGAGCAACCCAACCCCTGTAGGGGTCCAACCCTTGAGAAGAATCTATTTTTCATTGACCTAGAGCCTCAAACACTCCCTTAAGAATGCATCCAAGAGACTATAAGCCTCTAGTTGCTCCCATAGGCCTGCTTACCAGTGACTGTGGATTTTTATGCCCAGTTCTATGCTAGCGACCCTAGATTTTGAGCTACTTTCTAGGCTAGGACACAGGCCACTGCCCAAAACTCAATGAAGCTTCCATGAATGGCGAATAACATGGAAAGAAATACTTTAATCCAAAACTTGAACAAGCTTTTGACCTGACCCCTCCCAATGAGGACTGACATTCCATCAAACACATGGTAAATATGCAACCTACAAGTCATGAATGCATATATAACATAAGGAGATGAAAAATTATCTTAGGTTTAACAAGAAGTACCAATGCCTTCTCACAATAACTATCATAACACCAATTAGTTCATGCATTCATTAAGCAAAAATTCATCAATTAAATGTGATAAGAGTCATATATACCTTTGTCATATAACCATTCTTATAACTAGATACATAACAATGATAGAACAACCATTTAAGCCACATAATAACAAGCATATTTACTCATTAAAGTCAAGAGAAACTTGTATATTATTTACTATATGAAAAATACGACCAAGTCAAGGACTTCCATGTACCACCTGACCATAGATTGAGCTGAAGCAAATATTTCTTTCACCCAATCACCCCCATGCTATATTCCAAGAATGAATGTTGGATCTCATGGATAAATCAATCCATAAAAAACTAAGGGAATTTAGAGGTTAAACCATCTCCACCCTCATTATTTTGTGATCTAACCTAAAATATTTCGAAGGTCACAAAATGAAATCAAGCTTGGATTCCTCAAAATTCCTTCACCATCCCTTGAGGAAATTTCATGTCTCCACCCCCCTTTTGAGGGATTCCAAGAGAAAACCATCTCCACCCCCTACACTTAGGATTTTCCCGAGACCTCCTCACTTGGATCCAAAACCTTCTCGCAATCTAGAGCTCAATCGAGAAATAATCCCATCAAACCATGGCTATCTGAAAATGGCAAGAGAGGGTTGAAACCACTGTCCAAATCTGGAAAAATCAATGTGATGGACATCAAACAAACCAAGTATACACATGCATATACCATGCATGCCAGAACTAGCTAGGAAATCATACATCCAACTTGTTACCTACAAATATTTCTGTTGAAGTCACTTGATCCAATCTTTCCCTGCTTGGTCCTTGCTTTAATTTTATTTCCTTGTCCTTCCTTTACTTTCTTGCTTTCTTCCCTTCTCCACTTGGTTCTCTTCTCCTCTCTGAGACTAATTCCAAAATTGAAATGACAAAAGGCTACCAGCTGACACTTTGATGTCTTTTTGCTATTGATGCCTCTAATTATATTCATTTTCCTCCTCACATTCAACCTGTGACCTTTCACCTTCCTTTTCTCTTAATTTCCTTTATTGTCATAAATAAAATGTCAAAAATACCTTTTTTCCTTTTCAAAGCCTTTGCCATTGCCTTTGTCAATTTCCTTAGCCATAATAACCAAATGAAGACCCACACTAGGATTTTTTTCCCAACATTCAGCTTGTAGTATGTGTCCCATGGCCTTGGTCTTATTTTTCCTTTACTAACTTTATTACAAGAATTTTTAAGCTCGGGTTGTTACAGTATGCATCGTAAAAATGTGGATGCAGCTCAAGAGATTATTAAGAAGAAGAATGAATATATCCAATCACTTAGAAGGCAATTGAGTCTTCCCACTACCACACATCCCCAAACACACGAAATTAGGGAATTATATAAGGAGAAGGAAGTTCTATTTTGTAATTGAACAGAACTTGCAGATTCAAAAACTGCAAGAAACAATGTAAGTGTTGTTAAAAGAGAAAGTCCAGATTGGAAGTGTAGTAAATATTCTAGCAACATAAGCATGTTCCGTAAAGGATATTACTATAGAAAGACTAGTAGAGGCATTATCTTCTCTTAACCTGAAGGATGTTGAAATTGGAAAGTTGAGAAAACATTTGCAGAGCCTAATAGAACAAAATTAAATCAAATAGTGCCTTAGTGGAGGAACTAAAGAAGACTGAAAATTTACATAATTAAATAGAATAGTATTTGTGCAGTTCTAGCAATATTAACATTTTTATTAGAGACCAAAGAACAAATTTGGATGGAGATTATGTCATCTGTTTCTGATATATGGGAGTATATGGATATTATCGTAGAACATGAGGAGTTGATTGAAAGGGAAACTTAAGTTATTAAAGACATCAAAATACAATTGGAAAATAAGCCTAGACAACCAAGTTAGATAATAAAATATCTAAACAAAAGTCCAAAGAAGAGCTCGAGGAAATAGGAATTCAGGACACGAAAAAATCAGTCATTCAGGCCAAAAGAGTTCTCATGAAGAAGACCTTGATCCTAAAAACCAAAGAGAAATGTGAAAGTATTAAAGTGAAAATCAATAAATTCTATAGAAAAATTTATATTCTGCAACAAATAAGTCTTCCATCTTTCAAGAATTCAGATGGCCAAATGATTATAGAAGAGAAATATGAAAGACCGTTGAACAGAGAAGCAAGGGACAAAATACAATTTTCTAGAATCAAGGGAGAGATTAGCGGTCATAATCTACTTCAAATGTTATTTGATGAACTTTTCATCTACTATGAAATCAAACACTTGTTCATAGTAAAACCTTCTTTTGAGAAGTATATTGATGTAGATGAATCGTACAAACAAATGATTGATCTCAGTTACCTTATAGATGAAGAATGGGAATAATTAGTCAAGGTAGTTGAATGAATTCAACTTATCAATGGAGAATATCAATAGCTTATCATAATCATTAAACCTGGATGTAGTAAGTCAAGCACACTTGGATACTTTTTGGGAGTTTTTTTTTCTATTTTTAGTCAAAGTTGGTTGAACATTACCCATTTTTTGGATAAATAATTTCTTTTAATGTAAATCCCTTAGAAAATAGGATATTTTATCAAAATCCATATATACACTTTCTTTTGAATAAGTAAGGGTTGATACCTGCAGAAATATTTTTGGTAATACTTCTACAATACTTTCAATTGAAGATAATCAAAGGGTTCTAGTTACTACTTGTGAAAATATTTGTGTACTTGTGAGTGTTTTTGGTTGTTTTCATAACCTATTTCTACATATTTTTGAGGTAGTGTAGGACATTGGGAGGGGTAGGGTTGAGTATGGGCCTCCCCTACATCGACAGAAACAATTTTCTATATTCTGTAAAGATTAAACAATTTGTTTGATTGGTTACGCAAAAATCAATAGATTGTTTGCAAGAACCCTGGTTGAAAATCCATGTAAAATAATATAAGACCATAATCATGGCAGACATATTCCAATATGAATGGTGGGAAAAACATCCTAGTGGGTGCTCATTTGGTTTGTTGTGGCTAAGGATATTGGCAAAGGAAATGGAAAAGGATTTAGAATGGAAAAATGGAATTTTTGGCACATTTATTTGTGAAAATAATGGAAATTAGGAGAAAAGGAAGGTGAAAGGTCATAGGTTGCATGCGAGGAGGAAAATGAAGGAAAATAATAGAAATTGAAGAAAATAAAAGCCTAATTGATAAAAAGGCTTCTGAGGATCAGTTGGAAAGCTTTTGATAGGCTTTTGGTGGAGCTCACTTTTATACTCTCTCCCTCTCATACTCTTGGACAATTAGAGTTTCTTGGAGCACTATTGGAGGAGCATGGCATGCTTGAGATTTGGAGAAAGAAGGAAAAGAAAAGCAAAGATCAAGCAAGGAAGAGTAGGATCAAGTAGCTACAACATGATTCTTTGTAGGTATTGATTTGCATGTGTGATTTACTTGCTAGAGTTTGCATGCATGGTATTGTATGTGGTTCTTTGTTGTTATGGCATGGGTTTTACTAGGTGTGGCATTGTTTTCATCCTAGACTTTCCATTTCTGGATAGCCACGGTGAGACGGGGTTCTCATGTTTTGGTGGAGATGGATTACCTGATGGATTTGAAACTGAGTGAGGTGAATCTCCAAAAGAAATAACGCATGGCCTAGTGATCCTTGAAGCAGACTATGGATTGCGGTAAATCCATTGGCCTAGTGACCTTTGAACTGGACAATGGGTTGCAGTAAAGCTAGGTATTGCGTGAGTTGGTGGGCTTAGGAATCCTCAACCGGTTAATGGTAGGATATATGGTAAAGCCTAGAGGTGATTTCCCTTGATTAGGCCTATAAATCCTTGTCGCTGAATGACAGAATTTATGGTAAATTCTAGAGGTTAGAGTCTCGATTTAGGGCCTAGTGATATGGTGTGGATTGTAGTAAAGCCTAAGAGACTAGGAGATAGGAAAATTCCTCATCGTGTAGGTAAAGAAACATAGTGGCATCCATGCTTTTTTTGACCTAGTGATTTGGTGGATATCATGGTAAACTCTATAATTACATGTTTCTTGTGTTGGCCTATTGATTCGGTGTGCATTGTGTTGAGAAATATAGGGCATCAATAGATAGGTGATTTCTCTACTTATGATAATTGCTTGTGATAGTCTTTTTAGTTCTTGATTATAATCTTCTTTTCTTGAGCTATTATTATGTTTCTTTCATCAATACAATTACCAATTCATGAACAATAAAGAGACAAGAGACACAATATATATGTTCTCAACTATGGCAAAACCTCTCACTCTTTGAGAGGAAAACCAAAACAAATTCTTCTTATAGAAGCTTCAATTGACAAATACGAAGACCATGACAAACACCCTTGACACTAGAGCCATTCCAAGACCAAATCACAAGTCTCCTCTTCACCCTTAGATCAATGATGCTCTTCCTCTTCCTCTTCTCCACTTCATTTAGAATTTTGACCTTTTCTTGTAGGTATGTAATACCTTTTCTTGACAACAGAAACCGTAGTTTAGTTTTGCCTTTTGAATAGTCTCCTCCTTGAGGGAGACTCCTTTCTCTCTTACTCGACTAACTTCAGTGAATTTATTCACCCAAACAAGATCACCTTTATGTGACTACAATTTTCGATCTTCCTTGGCCAACTTTGAACTTGCAATTATCGCATGTGTAAGGGTAGACTGGCTGAAAAACAGTCCACAATGATGAAAATCTCATTCGATATCCTTCCTTATTTCTTCACTCGCTTTAAGGATCTTTCTAAGAATATTTGTGCACTTGATATTACAGACTTTCTTCACTGAATTGATATCCTCCATATGAGGCCAAACACAACTATATATAGTCATTTTCCTATGAAATTTAGGCCAACATTATCACAAGGGTAGGCCGAATTCATCTTGCTCAAATCATCCTTTCATTGTAGGCTGACTTGAGTGGGGACTAGTGACAAGGTCTTGGGGTGACTTACAAAACAAATTTGACCTTTTACAATGTGTAACATGCCTTCAATACATGACAATGACTCTTTATGCTTTTCTAACTGGATGAAAAAATCCTTAAGATCTCACAATGGGAGCCTTAACTAAAAATAAAATCTCTAGCTCATGAAACCCATGATGCAAGCATTATCCATAATTTTATTTTTCTTCTTTACATATTTCAGTTAAAATCACAATTACATGTCATTATGAAGACCAAACCCAATCACACTTTTCAACACTCCCTCTTAATTAGGAAGGTATTCATAATGGTACTTGGTCATTCTCAATCTGAGGAATTTCTCATAAGAAGAATCATATTGGTAATGCATCTGTATAGAATCATGTAAACCATCATTGTAACTTAGAAAGGCCTTGAATAAGAACTCTATCTCTCCACAAGATTTGAGGTCAATATTGGCAAGACCAATGATTTATAGACACTCTCATCATTATCTCTCCTAGAACATACCCCACTCGGGTTCTCAGGGTGTGTTCCATTAGGGCTATTCTTATCATGGATTCCCAATCCTCAAAAAATATCAGTCCCCTGTGACTAATCTTATCTTGGATGCCCTATCTCATCCTCAGAGAGCCTCAGATGCCGCATGTTTACCCAATCCTCCATTCTGTCTTTCCAAGTGAAGACAAGAATGATGTGTCTATCTCTCCCTCTTAATTAAGGAGGACATATCTACTCCACTAAAGGAATGTACTCATTCCTATGGAAGAAATGTACCTAAGCTACCTCTTGGCTTAGGAATCTCCAAGTTTCTTCCAATTAAGAAGCTTGCTTCCAATATCCGTCTTAGTTAGGGACCTAAAACAACTCCTATGGTGGGGATGTAAAGACAACCATATGCCTGAAGAGCTCCTTCCTTTGATTTCATGAATTTCTTCTTTGTTATGGAGTTTTCATATTTCGGGACTTATTCATAGGGCACAGACCATCCATAACTTTCATCCACGAGTCAGTCATGTCATTATTGCTTTCATCACAAAGTGATACATCAATATACATATGGCCTTACTTCATTTCATGTTTCCTTGTTCATACTGTCTTCTTTAGAAGCCTATTACATCCTTCTACATCCAAAGTTCTTCCCTTGGTAGTCCTCCCTAAGCCCATTTAGATATTGTTGAAGAATAAGATATGAACACTTAAATCAGAATTACATTTGTGATGTTATTTCATCATCACATCTTCCTGTAGGCATCAACATTCTACATATATGTTGACACATCTCCCACAGATATATATATTTTCAAGGGTCTACATCTTTTCCAAACTTCCATCAGAGACTTCATATATTTCTCGAAGATATCATAGTCAAATATTCTTGGTGTTTTGGATGTTGATTTCCTTTACCATTATTTCATATTCCCTGATATTTTACTTCCATTCCTCACACATTTCATTCCCACAATCTTCCAATCATAGTTTCTCAATTGTAGTCAACCACCTCATTTTTCATATGAGGTCATATTATGTTGATTTCATCTAGTGAATATGTGACCCATGCATTCCTACATCCTTTTTGAGGGACGAGATCCTTTCTTTTGACCATGCTCTTAAGATAGAGAATTAGTTCATGATATTTGTAACCATATGACATGACTTCCATAATATCAAATGTAAGCATACATACCTCACCTTTGGGTCATCTAGACTTCTTGAAACAACTTCCTTTGAATTAAGGAGCTTCATTCCCTCGATTTTCTTCTCTGTTATGTCATCATACCATCATCACATGAATTCCACAAGTTTATAATTCTTGATGAAACACTTTATTCCCCTCATGATCAGTGAATCGTACAATGAAGATTCCATCAGATAATCTTGAGGATCTTGCATATCCTATCCTCTAGATGTTACCTTTTGACTGATGTATGATGAGCATTGTCCTAGATGACTTCTTTCTTTTTCCACATGTATCACTTGAGCATTCAATGAGGTTTCCAAGAGCTATATCCCACATAGTTGTCTTCCGTAGGTTTTATTCAATACATATTTCATGTTTCCTATGTCACGAGCTCTTACTTCTATTTCTTCTACCATGATGCCATTTTCTAATATGATGCCTCCTATCTTATTTACAATGCTTCTTATACAGATATTTATAATTTACATGATTAAATAGTACTTTTAGTGAAGGATATTGATCTCAATCATAGTAGAGATCTCTCACTTCCTCCTTCATAGGCTTCTTTGTCTCGAGTTCTTCCATTTCTTCGGTAATATGGGATTCTTCCTTATTTCTCTTGTTATTATAATTTTTAAGTTTAGGCCAATCTCTTCTATAGTGCCCATATTATTGACATATGTAGCAATGAACCTTAGCTATGTTCTTCCTTTTCTTCTGAGGACCATATTTACCAAACTTTCCTTTTCTTTTTGTCATAGAAGCATATGCTTGATTTTTCTCATTTGATCCTACATCAGTTTTTGCCTTCATCCTAGTTTCTTCAATCTTTCAAAATGACCATAGATCCTGGAAAGGAGTGGCTTATTTCTTCCCATTAATACTTGAAGTGAAGTTTACTCATTCCTCTAGTAGTGCATTTAATACTATAGTGGTAATTTTTCTATCAGACATAATTTCACACAGGGCTTGAAGTTGATCTCTTATTTCTGAAATCCTCATGAAATATGAGGCTATTCCTACTTCCTTTGAAATATTCAATTTGTAGATTTATTTCCTTAGACAGATAGCTTCTCTTGCAGTACTTACGCAAAAAAACTCTACCAATTCATCATATATATCTTTTAAAGTGTTTAATTTTGATACATATCGTATCAGCGAGTCTTTGATGGATTTTATGAGAATCCTATGGGTCCTCAGTTCCCCTTTCATGTATCTAGAAAGTGATTGACAATATTATTAATTAGGTTGGGTTATTGACCCCTTGATGTGTTCCATGAATTAATTCAAAATAAGATTTAGATCTGTTCTTTTCTTCCATGCAAGGAAATTTGAAGCCCAACTAATTTGTTGTTTTCCTTGCAAAAAGACATTTTGATATATTCATATGAAGTCATATACTTACTTCAGTAGATGTTGCTTTCTCCACTTTCTTCCTCCTTTAACTTGACAGTGATATAGATAGTATAATACTACTTCTTGATAGATTCTTTCTAAAAGAGCACTCCTTGATATCTTTGAGAGAGAGATCACTTTGATGGAGTTCTTCAAAAGGTTTGCTTTAATGAGAGGGAGCTTACTTCACAAAAACTTTTTGAGGATGATGATAATGTTCTCCAATCTAGCCTTATTTAGATGATGGTTGTGTGATGATCTTAGAAATGCTTCTAGGGTTTGGTTTTTCTTTTTTCTTCCTCCTTGATTATAATTCCAAGACTTTTGCTCAAGTAGAATTCTTCGATCTAGGGTTTCTGTATGATGTAGATCTTGAAATTTTTCTTCAGTATTATTTGATTCACTTTGATCACTTTCTAGAAACTTGATCCTTGTGTGTCTCTCTGATTAGATGCCACTCCTCAATTTTTTCACCTTAGCTCTAATATCATGTTGAGGAATTGAGGGCATCAATAGATTGGTGATTTCTCTACTTATGATAATTGCTTGTGATAGTATCTTTAGTGCTTGATTATAATTTTCTCTTCTTGATTTATTATTATGTTCGTTTCATCAAGATAATTACCAATTCATGAAAAATAAGGAGACAAGAGACACGTTATATGGGTTATCAGCCAGGGCTAAAACCTCTCACTCTTTGAGAGTAAAACCCAAACAAATTCTTCATATAGAACCTTCAATTGACGAATACCAAGATCATGAAAAGGACCCTTGACACTAGATCCCTGTCAATACCAAGTCATAAGGCTCCTCTTCACCCTTAGATTAACGCTTCTCTTCCTCTTCCTCTTCTCAACTTCCTTCATAATTTCAGCCTCTTCTTGTAGGTATGCAATATCTTTACTTCACAATAGAATCCTTAGTTCAATTTTTCTTCTTGAATAGTCTCATCCTTGAGGGAGAATATTTTCTCTCTTACTCGGCTTCCTTCCACAAAGTTCTTCACCTAAACAAGATCACATTTATGTGACTGCAATCTTTGATCTTCTTTTTCCTACTTCGAACCTGTAATTATCGCTCGTGTTAGGGTAGACTAGCCCAAAAACATTCCACAATGATGACACTCTCCTTTGCTATTATTCCTTCTTTCTTCGTTGGCTTTAAGGCTCTTTCTAAGATGATTTGCGCACTTGATATTAGATACTTTCTTCATCGAAATGATATCCTCCAAATGAGGCTGAGAACTACTATATATAGTCATTTATCCATGACAGTTAGGCTGACATGATCATAAGGGAAGACTTACTTCATATTTCTCGAATCATCCTTTCATTGTAAGATGAATTGAGTGACGACTAGTGACAATGTCTTGGAGGGTGACTTACAAAACAAATTTGACCTTTTACAATGTGTAACATTCCTTCAATACATGACGATGACTCTTTAGACTTTATGAAGAGATGAAAGATCCCTAAGAGCTCACAATGGGAGCCTTAACTAAAAATAAAATCTCTTGCTCATGAAACCAATGATGAAAGAATTACAATAGTTTTATTTTTCTATTTTACATCTTTTACATAAAATCACAATTACATGTCATTATGAAGACCGAACCTAGTTACAGTTTTCATTGAAAAAAAACCTTATGAGGATCAGTTGGCCAACTTTTGATAGGTTTTTGGTGGAGATCACTTATATCCTCTCTCTCTCTCTCATTATCTTGCACACTTAGAGTTTCATGGAGCACTGTTGGAGGAGTGTGGCATGCTTGGGATTTGTCGTAAGAAGGCAAAGGTTAGCAAAGATCAAGCAAGGAAGAGTAGGATCAAGCAGCTATAAGAGGATTCTATGCAGGTATAGATTTACATGTGTGATTTCCTTGCTAGTGTTGGCATGCATGGTATTGTGTGTGGTTCTTTGTTGTTATGGCATGGGTTTTTCCAGGTGTCATAGTGTTTTCAGCTTAGCCTTGCCATTTCCAGATAGCCATAGTGTGATGGGGCTATCATGTTTTGGTTGAGCTATATTGCTAGATGGATTCGAAGCGGAGTGAGGTGGATCTCCAAAAGAAAGAACACATGGCCAAGTGATCCCTGAACCAGACTATGGATTGTGGTAAAGCCACTGGTGTAGTGACCGATGAACTAAACTGTGGGTTGCGGTAAAGCCAGGTATTGTGTACCTGGGTGGGCCTAGGAATCTTCGACCAATTAATGGTGGGATATATGGTAAAGCCTACAGGTGGCTTCCCTTGATTAGGCCTAGGAATCCTTGTTGGTGAATGATGGGATATACAGTAAATCCTAGAGGGTGGAGTCTCGGTTTAGGGCCTAGTGATCCAGTGTGTATTGCAGTAAATCCTAAGAGACTAGGAGATAGGAAAATTCCTCACGGTGTAGGTGGAGAAATATGGTGGCATCCATGCTTGTTTTGGCCTAGTGATCTAGTGGAGATCATGGTAAATCTTGTCAATACAGGTTTATTTTGTTGGCCTAGTGATTTGATGTGCATTGTAGTAAATCGTGGTTTGTATTGATGAGGTTGAGGTGGTTTAGCCTTAGGGTTTACTGGTTGGTTCTTTTGGTTTGAGTCCCACATTCATGCTTGGAATATGGCATGGGGGTTATCGGTTGTAGAGATCTTTGGCTCAGCGAATCTATGGTCGAGTGGAATGTGGTAGTCCCATCCCGGGTTGGCCTTTGCATTCATTAATAAGAGGTTCTTTCCTTGGTATTTTATGTGTAAATGTATTGCTTTATATGTGGATTCTATGGCTGATGTATCCTTGATATTTTTATTTTTATTATGTTGGTTATAAGCATGTTTTATAACAGTGATGATGTATGGCTCTCCTCATGTTTTGATTTGTAAATGAATGAACAATGTATCTATGGACTAATAGATGAAATTGCATCTAATACGTTGAGGCACCAATTCTTCTTAACGTGTCTTAGATAAGTATGAGACCCCTATGCTCAGTTCTGTTCTTATTTAAACCTGTAGATTACATATTTTTGACATGTTTGATGAAATTCCTGTCATGGATAGTATGGGTCCAGTCTAGACCTTATCAATGTTTTTGTAAATGCATCATTGTCTATTTTGTAAATTCATTTCTGAACTTGTCATTGAGTTCTAAGAAGTGACCTGGGATCTGGTACTAAAAAAGTGGCACAAATCTTGGAGTCCTAGGCACAGGTCTTAGGAGAAAAGTCCCCAGATGCATACATACCCATGCTCTGGGAGCATCTGGAGCCTCCTGGATGCATGCATGTCCATATCAAGGGAGTGTCCCAGGGTTTAATGGTCTAAAACTTCATTTTGTTTCAGGGGTTAGTTACTTGAGTGGTTGGGATAGCTCCCGAGAGTTATGTTGCTGATGTGGAAGGTCTGTGTGGTGTGTTTCCATCGATTCCACTTTATTAAGGTCACCTAGGAGTTTTAATCCCATTATAGTGGTCTCTCTTCACATATTTACCCTGGTTGGTTGGTTACTTGGGTAGATGTGGGACGAGGGTGTTACAGAGTGGTATCAGAGCATGGTTCACCCCTCGAACTAGATGGGCAGTGTGCTTGTCATCTATTCATATCAATTGTATGTGTTCCTTATGCTTGTATTCCATGAGCTTGTTGCATATGTATGGTGTTGATCATGGTTATAGTGATGTCGCCATGTGAAGGTTGATGGTGCTGTCATTGGGATTCTTTAGTCATGAAAACATGTGTGTTGTATATGTATTTTTTATGCATGTTAGTGTCCATATGTTATTATGCATGCATTATCATGGTTATAGTTATGCATGTATAGTAGGTCAAACATGCATTGTGAGGTCATTATATGAATTTTAGGTCATCATGATGCTATTGGTATGTCATGATGCTAATGTGCTGAATGAGATAGAGTAGGAGATGTAGATGATTTAAAGTGAAGTTGTAACAATGGACTTCGGGGTAAATGCAGACCATCATACAGATTTTTGTGGTGGGCATGCAGGTATGTTGGTTAATGTTTGTTATAAGCATTAGGGTTACTCATATACTTGTAATTTTATTGTTTTTATGGTTACATGTGTGATAAATTCTAGTTGATTAGTGTAGTCATATGCACATGTCATATAGTCATGAATGATAGTAACATGTTGCTATATGCATTATGGTCATATGCATGATGGCTATGTTCATTTGCATTAATGATCTTAGTGTTACATGTATCATGATAACCTGGATTGGTCTATGTAGATAATTATGGTTACGGTATTCAAGTATGAGCCGAATTATTTCTGATAGCGTGTTGTACTAATCTAGATTGACTATGCATATGTGATTGCTATGCATGAAGGACAATTGTTTATGAGCTTATGATGTGAACATGTTAGATATATATTGTTATGGATATCATGAACTTATTTAAGTTGAGTTGATATGTTGTAAATTTATATCATGCTAATTTAGATTGATTGTGCAAACAAGGCAGCCTCCCCTGAGATACATTAAGGTATGAGTTTTATTATGTCATCTATTTGGTGTTTGAATGTTTGACTATGTCATTTATTTGGTGTTTGAGTGTCTGGTGTCTATAATGTCATCATTGCTATTGTCTGAATGTTTTATTACTTGAATGATATGATTATGTGTCTATAATATTTCTTGCCGAAATGATCTTGTTTTAAGATGATTGTACTAATACATATGTGTTGAGACACCTGATATGTACTTGAGTGTAAGTACGTGATAGTTGTAGCATTATGTATTATGACTGATGAATGTGAGTTGATTGCTAAGTATGACATGGTTATTAGACTTGGTAAAGGTTGATTTCAAACTAATATACATGATGTATTGATCTTTGGAACATGAGATTGACGTGTGTGAGCAACTGCAGGGCAACATTTTTGGTACTAGCTTGACAAGGTAATAGTTGATGTGTTTATACAACTAGTAGTTGGGTGATGTGACAGTACATAGTAAGAATCCATTACAACAAAGTAAAAAGGTAAAAGAAAGGAATTGGGCAAGAATTCCTTTGGCTGTGTTTGGAAACCATAATTCCAAACGAATGAGTGCTTTTCATACATGATGACTTCTTAACCTTGACTTTGTGTGACATTATGTAGATATATGCTATATTCACGAACCTATATTTGACAGGTATAACGAATGGTTCCCAGCTATGGCTGGACTCATCAAGGAATTGGAGTTCCTTGAGAGGTGTACGTGTTCAGTTACATGGCAACATGCTTGGCACAACAAGATAAGATGATAGGTATATTGTGATGTTTAATTATGCACTGACAGTTGTCTTTTTATGGCAGTATGATGTAGGGGATTGCATGGAAAAGAGACTGCCATGAAATTCCAAAGAAGGCTCAAGTTGAGCTTTCCTTTGGAAGCACTCGAAACCATGGGGATTGAGTCATGGTGTCTATTGAGAGTCTTTTGATTTTGATTCTTTGTGCTTTGTTTTCGCTAGGTTTGCAGATTTTTTTTATATATATAGTGTATGGCCATACCACTTTGTTTGCGACATCGTATTGTTATTGGTTTTCATGGTTTTCTACTTGTTTTCATTTTTTCTTGCCTTTTACATCTTGAGGGACTTGGGAATTGGTTGGGAAATAGGAAAGTTAATGGAGCTCAGGGAGAGCTGAATGAAACCTAGCAAGTAATGTAAGACTCAAATGAAGCTTGGTGCATGAGTAAGTGAAGTTGAAGGTAAGAATATGAAAATCAGTTGGATTGGTTGGGTCCATTGGGTAAATGGACAATGGCAAGACAGTCATGAGAAAGCTAATAGGAAATTTAAAGTGAATGGATGTGAGGCATATGATTCCTTGGCTATGTTGGGAATGGTTGTTCTCAATGTTTTTTCATGCTGTGAACATATAGATGGAGTTCTCTTAACCTTGGCCTTATGTTATCCAGTAACTATGTTATGATCATGATTATGCTGATGTTTATATATGTATGTATGTGTGTATGTATGTCGTTGTATGGCATGATCATGATTATTTTATGGTAATGTTATGTATATGTATCTATTTATCTATGTATCTATGTCATTGTCCGACAGGGTTGTCACGGATCATTCTTGTCGAGGAATGATTTCTTATGCGAGTGAATGGCATGAAGAGATTCCTAGTTCATGAGGAATCAAGTGGGAAGAGTAGCCTGATAGATCTCTGAGGTCAGTATCATGTGGATATGAATTGATATTGTATGCTTGTATTATGCCTATGTTTATGTTATGACAGGTAGCTCTGAGGGATACATGAGCTGAATGAAAGCAATGAGATCCGTTGCATGCTAGGATAAACATGGATGATAGAGAGACACTAGAAGCAAGGTTGCTTGGTAGAGACAGTGCATTTTAGTATGTGCAGTACTACTATTGTGTATATGTTGTGCATGTTGTATATTCAGTGATTGTACCTATAGTGATGTGTACATGTAATATATGTAGTATTGTGTACATATGATGTTTTGTACTTGTTGTATGTATGGTGTTGTGTGTACATTGCAGATGTAGTGTTGGATATAGATGGTGTTATGTACATGTTGTATATGCAACACTATGTACATATGGTGTTGTGTGCATGTTGTACATGTGGTGGTATCAACACATGGAGTTGTGTGCATGATTGTACAAGTGGTGCTGTGAGCATGTGGTGTTGTGTACATGTTTTACATATTGTGTTGTGTGCAGGTGGTGATGTGTACATGTCATGCATATGGTGTTGCGTACATGTGATGCCGTGTAAATTTCATCTTTGGTAATCATTCATTCAATAAACGATCTGAAAATTTGTAAAATTATTAGATTTGTTTGAGAAATCGACAAACATATGCCATCTCCGCACAACAAAACATAATAATATTCCTCATTCTCCTGCACATACCTTCATATGATACATAATCACAGTTCTCCTGAAAATACCCCATCCTAATTTCGTATTTTCCATGAAAGCTCAGCACAGTAAAAGTTCCACACAATGAAATCTCCCACACATACCGCGTCCTCCACAATACTAAATTAAATGATTAACACCAGCCTCTGCATATCTTCCTCCACACACACTTCTTCCATACACGCTTCCTTCGCACAACCACCTTCGAACAACCACATACTTCCTCCACACAACCACCTTTGTACAAGATTGACATATTAACTTTTAGCCATACCGAACTAGAAAGAGACTAACAAGCATTGTTTGATGTTGATCCGATAATGCAGATCAAGGTTGTATAGCCTGGAAAAATCAGAACATTGAAATTAACAATATTAATCATTCCACAAAGATACATAGGTCTAAAATCAAAATCTCTACTCAACTACTCTCTTGCACAAACTTTGTAATCCACACAGTAAAAGCTATGCACAATGAAACATGATAATATTCCTCGTTCTCCTGTACATACCCTGTCCTCCATAAACATTCATACGATATACGATCTAAAAATTTGTAAAAGTATCTCCACAAAACGACTTGTGTATCCTCCCACTTAGACTGACCAAACTAGAAAGAGATCAATAAGCATTGTCTGATGTTGATCTGATAATGCAGATCAAGTTTGCATGGTCTAGAAAAATTATAACATTGAAATTAACAATATTAATCATTTCACAAAGATACATAGCTCTAAAATCAAAATCTCTACGCAACTGCTCTCTCACACAAACTTCATAATCCACATAGTAAAAGCTCCACACAACGAAATATGATAATATTCCTCATTCTGATGCACATACCCCATCCTCCATAAACATTCATATGATATACAATTTGGAAATTTGTAAAAGTATCTCTACACAATGACTTGTGTAGCGTGCCTCCTCTGCCCTCCCCTCCCACCTACCTATGTAAAGGTCCTACAACTACGTGATTTCTATAATTATGGGGAATAGAAATACCATAATAGTGTTAGTGTCAGTGTTAAATTTAGAGCACTCACCGACCAAATGGCCACTCAAAAAATTATTTTTTTGTTTATTTTTAAATAAATTGTCAAGTACTGGCAAATGCCAAAAATAAAATGCTCTCGGCCAAGGGAATTATGTCCATTTGGAAGGTGTTAGGCGAACCAGAAATTAGAAATAAGATTTCTAGGAAATTATAACAAATTTTTGAATTCATACAAAATAGAAAAAATCCACATTTTTCCAAAACTTTGGCTAAAATGACTAAAAAAAATTAAAATAATGGATGTCCAATGCAATTTGACTACGAGACACAAGGACTAATAAATAGGTTAGTATGCATCATCTCCATATCCCATAATTTTTTCGAATTCCTGATCAAGACTCCCTGGTGATTTAAGTACTATTTAATAGGGAACCATGCCAAATTCTTGCTATTAGAACTATTCTGAATGTTGGTAACTTATCTTGTCTTCATCATTGAAGTATCTTCTGTGAAAATTGTTTGAGATTCTACCACCATTCATTACATATTTCAATGCTGATCTTTCTTGTGAATAATTACATGTTTATGTTTACGTGGATTATGAAAGGAATTGCAAATGATTATGAAAGGATTTGGAAACAATGGTTACTTACACTAGGTTGTGTTACTTAAGGCCAAATCTTGTTGGTCATCTCTACATCTTCTTAGGTTTATCTCTAAACTACATTTCATTAAGGAACTGAACCTACTATAGTAAGGATTTTAGAGCTAACAAAAATGATGAGGATGGAATTTTCCATCATGCATCTACATGCTTTGTTTTGGGCTTCACGTTAATAATGGGTTGAAGATGATAAGGACTTTAGAGCCAAAAAGTGATGGGGTCCAGATTTCCCACCATATATCTCTTTACCTTATTTTTATAAGGATTCTAAAAAAAGATTATGGGCTTGAAATTTTGTATCATTTAATCATTTATTCAAATATTTTAAATGATATTTTATTATGGTAATCTGGTATTTTTAACATAAAATAATATTAATGATAAGCTAATTTTGATATTCATTGCAGTGACAAATATATTCAGAGCAAGTAATTTCTTCTGTGTTCAAGTGAGATTTGACACATATCTCTTCTAAAATAAAGATAAAATATTTACTAAATAAATAATAAAGATAAATATACAAGTGAGATTTGACACATATCTCTTCTAAAATAAAAATAAAATATTTACTAAATAAAAAATAAAGATAAATTTACAATTTTGATTGAGAGATAAAGTAATTGAATGTGTGTATACCAACCTAGATCCATCTTAACCCGGATCTATCAAGCATCGAGAAGGATCCAATCTCTCTATGTGCAACCTCTTTTTTGAGTGTAAAACTTGAGGAAACGTTTGCACCTCGAGAGATTTTATGCCTCTCAGTGCTTGATAGATACGGGTTAAGATGGATCTAGGCTGGATATATAATACTATCTAATATTTATATTTGTATCTATGTGTCTTTTTCTTATTCCCTCTTTCTATCTCACCACCCAAACATACACAATCTCTCTCCATATCTATCTCTCTCTTCCCCCCTTTTCCTCTCCACCACTTTCTCTTCCCTCTAGCTCTCCTCCCTCCATCGCTCTCTCTCCATCGCTCTCTTGTCACTCCCTCTCTCTCCCCCTCCAACTTCATCTCTCTCTCCTCTCTCTTGAGTCCTCTCTCACCCTTTCTCTCCCACCTCCCTCTTTCTCTCCCCCCCCCCCCCCCCCCCCGCATCAATCACTCTCTCTCTCTCCCCTCCATCTTTGTGCCTCCCTCCCTCTCCCCTTCCCTTCTCTCCCTATCTTTATCACCCCCTATTCTCTCTCTTCCCTCCTCTCTTCTCAACCTCTCTATCTATCCATCTATCCCTCATCACTCCATCTCTCTCTCCACCTCTATCTCCTTATGCCTTTGTTATTTCCACCCTCTCTCCCCCCCTCCCTTCTTCTCTATCCCCTCTCTCTCTTCCTACCTCTCTCTCCCACCTCCCTCTCTCTATCTCCCCCCATCACTCTCTCAATCTCTCATTTTTTCTCTCTCTCTCTCTCCACCCTCCATCTTTATCACTATCTCCCTCCGCCACTCTTCCCTTCACTTTGCTTGCTATCATCACTTGGATCCTTAGCTAAGATACACCTATGTTGGTTCTTACTAATATTTGTATTATATAAATTTAATAGATTTAAATATAAAAGTATTCTCATTTTTAATTTTATTAAAACCTTAATTTAATTTATATGGGAATATTTTTAGTCGTTGTGAGGATAGAGGGATTATATTATCTCAAAACTAATTCTAACCCTTTTCCTATTAGCTTAAAATAAAAAATGTTATAAAATTAAATTAAATTAAAATATTTTTATTTTGAAATAAGTTATGGTATTTTGGGACGTGGTATTGATAAGCCATGGTATTGTAACAAAGCCTATTTACAGGTTGATAATATCCATGGTAAAGTGGAGGTGAATATCGATGGTGGTTAAGAATCTTGTCATTAAAATATTTTGATTTTGAAATATGTTATGTTTTTTGGGCATGTGGTATTGATAAGCCATAGTATTGTAACAAAGTCTATTTACAAGTTAATAGTATCCATGGTAAAATGGGAATGAATATCCATGGTTAAGAATATTTTCATATTGTTATAAAATATTTTGATTGTGAAATAAGCTATCCTTTTTGGGCATGTGGTATTGATAAGCCATAATATTGGCCCATGGTATTATAACAAAGCCAATTTTTTACAAGTTAATAATATCCACTGTAAAGTGGGGGTGAATATCCATGGTTAAGAATCTTGACATATTGTTATAAAATATTTTGGTTTTGAAATAAGTTATGGTTTTTCGGCTTGAGGTATTGATAATCCATGGTATTGGTTCATGGTATTGTAACAAAACCTATTCACAAGCTAATAACAAAATGAAAATATAACAAATTGAGTTTTATTATTTTTATTATTAATTGAGCCAACATTTAGAATTGTTTGCATACTTACATTACACCTACACATCTACTCTATATTGGGTTGTAGAGCACCTCTAGTTTGAAAATATATATATATATATATATATATATATATATATATATATATATATATATATATAGTAAATAAAATATTTGGATGTTTAAAAAATTCGATTGCTTTCTTGATAAAAGGGAGGTATGTAATTTATTAATTCTTAATATAAAGTTTATAAGTGGTATTTTGAAAAATATTAATAACAAAAGACTTAATGTGGAACAAAAATAAAATATCTTCACAGTTAAATAAATATTTTAATATATTATAGAGAGATTAATGTGGACTGTAAATAAAATATTTTAATGTTGATGTTAGAATAAATTATTTTATTGTCAATTATCTATATATTACATAAACTTATCTACTAGCCTAGATCCATCTTAAGAGATTCTCAGTGCTTCATAGATCCATGTTAAGATGGATCTAGGTTGGTCATATATTACTGTATAATATCTATATTCATGTCTATGTGTCTCTTTCTTATTCCCTCCCTCTATTTATCTCTCTCTCTCTCTCTGTCTCCCTCTTCCTCTCTACCTCTCTCTCTTCCCCTTCTCTCCTTCTCCCTCTCTTACCCCCACTCTCCTCTCTCCCTCACTCTCTCTCCACCACTCCCTTATCACTCTCTCTCTCTCTACATTTATCCCTGTATGTATTTCTTCTTCCTTCCCTCTCTCCCCCCCTCCAACTCCATCTCTCTCTCCTTATTTCTCTTGATTCATAACTCTCCCTTCCTCTCCCACCTCCATTTGCCTCTACCCCTCATCACTATCTCCCTCTCTCTCTCTCTCTCTCACACACACACACACACATCCTCTCTCCCCTCCATATTTGTGCCTCCCTCTCTCTCTTGCCCTTCTCTCTCTATCTCTCTCCCCTCCTCTTCTCTCCCTTCCCTCCACTCCTCTCTCCCTCACTCTCTCTCCATATCTCCCTTGTCACTCCCTCTCTCTCTCCACCTCTATCTCTCCATGTCTTTGTTCTTTCCTCCCTATATCTCCCTCTCCAACTCCATCTATCTCCCTCTCTCTCCTCTATCCCCCTCCCCTCTCTCTTCCTTCCTCTCTCTCCCACCTCCCTCTCTCTATCTCCCCCATCACTCTCTCTCTTCCCTCCAATTATGTCTTTATATCCCTTTGTCTCTCCCGCCCTTCTCTTCCCACTTTGCTTCTTGTCATAGCTTGGGTCCTTAGTTAGGATGGACATATGTTGGTTCTTACTAATACTATTTGTATTATAAAAAAATCACATCTTTAAGTATAAAAGTAATCTCATTTTTTATTCTATCAAGATCTTAATTTAATTTTTATAGGAATATTTTTAGTAGTCATGAGGATAGAGGGTTACATATATCTCAAAACTATTTATAACCTTTTTCCTTTTAGTTTCAATTAGAAAAATGTTATAAAATTCAATTAAAATAATATATTTTTATTGTGAAATAATTTATGGTTTTTCGGCATGTGGTATGGATAAGCCATGGTATTGGCCCATGGTGACGAGCCTCATAAATGGGTAATTATATGGGCTCATTTTACCTCCTAACCTAGTCAAATCAACCATTCTCTTAGCTTATTGTATGATTTTCTGATTATATTTATGCTTATAGGGTGAGTTGAGTTAGTTATTATGCCATGTGGTTTAACATGTATTTAATGCAGATTATTGATGGATTTCGAGGTCAAAGACAAGGATCTAGTGGTCAAACTACAACAATAACTCAAAGTAAACAGAGGAGAGGACTTATAGGAGGGAATCCCGCTCATTTATTGCTCCTCACTTCAAATTCCCCTTCATTCAGCTCGGATTACAAGCAGCTGAATCATGCACTAGAAAGCAGCTGAGTAAGTGGAAGATGATTGATAGTTATCTTGAGTTTTGGGAGCCAAGCCTCCCTGATTTCAAGGAAGCTATTGGTAGCTTTATATGTATAAGTAGCGAAGCCTGGGGCCTCACTAGGGTCAACTTTTTTCTTGTGTAAACTCTGCTCAAATTTTGAGCTTACTATTTTATGACAGTTTTATGTAGTATTGCTATTTTTTGATAATGAAGATGGAATCCATTTTGAGCTAGCACTGAGTTACCTCAGAGGGCTAAAGCTCTTGGGTTAGGACCCAATCCAAGTAGCCAAGCTTCTCTTTACTTTTATTTGTATGCTTTACTTCAGTTTGTAGATTAGTTTGTTGTTAGAAGTATTTCTCTTATGGTTAAGAATAGGTTTCTTTTGATGATTTAGTAGCTTGCCTCCATTTCTGCTTTCAGTAGCAGGTTAAGCAGTGATCAGAGAAGATTCAAAAGGCTAGCAACAGTGCCCTGGCCTCTCTTCCTCCCTCAGGGACCATGATTTGAGGAAAAGACTCTCTTGCTGCCCCAAAAACACAGATTTTCCTCATTCCTAGGACTTCTAGTGTTTGCAACCCTCTAGGAGGTTGATAGTCCAGTTTTTCTTTGCTTTATATATTCTTTATCTTGTTCACTTCCTGATTTTCAATAGTCCTTTTGCATGCTTTCCTTTCTTATAGCATTTCCCAGTATTTCCTTCTATACATCATAGTTTAGGCCATTTTAATGAAAAACTTTGTTTTTCCTAGGATGCACTCATTTCATTGGTTGCTTGATTTTCTTGGTTGACTGTTAGTTTTGATGCAGCAGATCTCTTCCAACATTAGGCCAGTTTACCAGCAATCACACCCTCCATGTAATCCATGCCCTATAGGTCTCCCAAATCTCACCTCAATTCTGCCCGAGTTTCCTTCATTTTTCATAGAACTTCCTCCTCTCTCCTTGAGCAAACCCAATCATATTTCTCTCCCTTGGTGATTCATGGTAGACCTTAGGCACCCTAAAACCTCATTCCAACATTTATCCACCTTTTCCACCCACTCTCACACCCTCAAAACAATGAAAATTTCTCTTGGCCTCCTCCTGTAAGCCTCCTGTAGTTTCCCTGTTTTCCTCTTGTAGTTTTCCTGTGTCTTCCTGTATTTTTTCCTGTAGGGTTTGTTTTGAAGGCCAAGTGTGGGAAAATCCTCTAGAAGGCCATCTAACACCTCTTAGGACCCATCCACACCATCCTACATCCTCCCAAACTCCAAAACCTCCCTTTAATGCCACCTATTCACTGCCACACTCACACACAATAAATTAGATGCATGTTAAATTCACATAAAAATACATAAAAATCCAAAAATATGTTCTTTGCTTATTTACTTCCAGAAATAGCATGGTTAGATGTTGTTTACTTCCTTGAGTAGGTAATGGCATTTCTTTCATGGTTTTCATAGTGTTTTTGGCAAAAGTAGAATTGGCTTGTTAATTAGAGTTTACTAGGTTTTTCTTTACATTCCAGTCTTTCTCCTTTCTGCAGTTAGAATAGCATCGATAGAGTAATCTTTCTTTCCTTTCATCACACATAGAGCTTCTTTTGAAATCTAAGAGTAATCTTTCTTTCCTTTCATCACACATAGAGCTTCTTTTGAAATCTATAGAAGTTGGCTTGAGCTCCTAGTGATCTCGCATCAGTTGACCAAGTGACAACCTGCAGTAAGAACTAGTACTTGTGCATATAGCACCGACGCTTCGAAGTTTGTTACGAACTACAGGGTTGATAAAAGTAAAGTTGGAAGCCCAGGAGTTGCAGCATTCTTGCTGCAATACTAACGCTCACCACATGTTATTGTAACAAAACTTATTTACAGGTTAATAATATCGATGGTAAAATGAGGATGGATATTCGTGGTTAAAAAGCTTTTCATATTATTATAAAATATTTTGATTGCTAAATAAGTTATGATTTTTCGGTATGTGGTATTGCTAAGTAATATTATTAGCCCATGCTATTGTAACAAATCTTATTCACAAGTTCATAATATCAATGGCAAATTGGGGTGAATATCCATGATAAATATTCTTGTCAAATTCTTCTAAAATATTTTGATTGTGAAATAAGTTATGTTTTTTGGCCATGTGGCATTCATAAGTCATGGTATTAGCCCATGGTATTGTAGAAAACCTTGTTTACAAGTTAATAGTATTCACAGTAAGGTGGGTATGGATATCCATGGTTGAGAATATTTTCATATTGTTATAAAATATTTTGATTGTGAAATAAGTTATGATTTTTTATCATGCGGTATTGTAACAAAGCCTAATTTTAAAATTTAATAATATGCACAGTAAAGTTGAGGTCAATATCCATGGTTAACAATCTTGTCATATTGTTATAAAATATTTTAGTTGTGAAATAAATTATTGTTTTTGGGAAGCCATGGTATTGCAACAAAGTCTATTCACAAGTTAATAACAAAAGCAAAATACAACAAATTGAATTTTATTATTTTTATTACTTTAACCTTTTATTATCAATTGAATCAACATTTAAATGTTTGCACTCATCCCTGATCACTTTAATATTTTTTTATTTTTTAATTAAGCCCACATTATTTTTTTACTTTTTTATTATTAATTCAACCAACAATTAAATGTTTGCGCCCATCCCCAACACTTTATTTTTTTTAATTTTTTAATTAAGCCAAAATTTAGAATTGTTTTTTTTTTACTTTTTTATTATTATTTCAGCCAACATTTGAATGTTGCACTCATCCCCGATCAATCTATTTTTTTATTTTTTTTTAATTAAGCCGACATTTAGAATGTTTTCTTTTTTACTTTTTTATTATTAATCCAACTAAAATTTAAATGTTTGAACTTATCCCATCACTTTAATTTTCATTTTTTAATTAGTTACTTTACACCTTCACATCTACTCTATAGTGGGGAGCGCCTCTTGGTGCAATGACTAAAATATATGGTGTCTTATAACTACTCTAAGTTTTGACACAGGTCAATTTTTTCAAATTCAGTAAAAAATTGATTGGATGACATAAAGTGTCAAAGAAAATTTTCCAACTGTTGAATTAATTTATATCAAAACTGTGTTTTAACAATAAGAAGAGTTAAATCCATTTTTGTATTAAAAAAAATGCAATTTAAATAATAAAAAATTACAATACTACTAAAAATTGCATTTTTAAAACATTTTATTGGCGCATTGCTCTTACATATATGTAATTCCTTCCATGCTCAACATGAAGTTGATAAATAGTATATATAAATAAATAAGTACATTTATAGATGTGTTGGTCAAAATGAAGGAATGCTTAATTCCTTCCATGGTTAGCATGTAATATCTCTTTCTCTCTCTATATATATAATGAAACATTATAAATCCATTTTTAACCCCAATCTATGAAGCTCTAAGAGGCTTAAATCTCTTGAGCTACAAACCTTTCTTTAAATTTTACATTTTTAAAGAGATTTGCACTTCAAACAATTTAATCTCTAATATGTGACAAAGTTTAATCATATAAAATTAATTATATATTTTAGTCGGTCTTGAAAATATGATCCAACCACTAAGGAAGGAAGTTTGGTCTCACAAATCGAATAGTCCAATCCCAAACAAAACTACCACACTACCAAATTATTTTTACTTCCCATCCTACCACGCTGATTGGTATTAAAGACTCTATCGGCCAATCATCATTCCACATGTAGATTGCGGTACAACTGTTTTCAATACAAAGCAGTATAATCAATATAATATATTTCCTTGGAAGTAGTTTCAGACTTTTTGTCGTTGTACAAAATATATATTTATAGTGTAATACAATTAGGACTAGCACCACCGACAGTTTGTTTCATTTCATACGAGTGCTTACACCTTCAGAGTGGTCAATTGCAAATGCCCAAAAATTATTGGATCTTCATGGATATTAATTGGTGCAGCTACTGTGATGGAAGATACAGAGATTTTCAGAATATGATACGATTTTCCGTCACTGTGGGTGTGTATGTGTGATTTTCTCAGCTTTCATAGCTCATACAGAGATTTTCAGAATATGATACGATTTTCCGTCACCGTGGGTGTGTATGTGTGATTTTCTCAGCTTTCATAGCTCATCCCGCAGGCTGTAAAAATGGGAATCCAGAGGCGAATAGACGTAAGAAATTCGTTGATGCTAAAACCTGCATGTGATCAGCGGCATGGTAAATGTGATACTGCTATTAGGCGTCATGATGAGTGCACTGTACGGATAATGGAAGCATCATTCTTCAGCTAGCCAGTTGTGATCAGTGAACTGTACTGCGAATGGCAGGAGTGGAAGCATCATCCTTCAGCCAACCTCACCGCGTGGCAGGTCAAAAGGAGGGGAGTTGTCAATGTCTATAACAGGGAAGGTTCAGCAGCTTCACTTGCAAGGCGCCACCAGAATAGTGGATGACGAGTGGTGCATTAGTTTCGAATCAACTTCGATTGAGTGTAAAATGTGAAATTCAAATATTTATATATATATATATATGTGGGTGTTATTGTGTAGAGTATGTCTTAAAATTGTTTTGTATTAAAACAGATTAATAAGTGAAAACTGTTTCTTAATGGATTATCAATAAGCAATTTTAATTGACATTTGTTTTTGAATTATAGTAACTTATTTTAACTCATAACAACAATTGTCATTACTAATTTAACAATTAAATTATCATATATATATATATATAGATAATTTTAATAATATACATATAAATAAAAATAAAAAATTAAAAGATTAAGAAATCTAGAAATTAGGATTATTTAAAAAAAAAATTAAATAATTTTTTTAAAGTAATTATATGTACATAAATATAAATAAAAAATAAAAGTTAATTTTAAATGAAATAATAAAAATTAATTTTAAATGAAATAAGAAAAATCTATTAATTTTATTTTAAAAAAATAGATTAAAATAAAATTATCTTTTCATTGCTTTTTTTTCCAAAATTATATATATATATATATAATGTTTAAATTTTGATTTTAGAATTATAATTTGGATTCACTGAAGCTTCTCATTATGATATATTAAATTGAATTTGAAATAAAATTAATTGATTTTATTATATATATATGAAATTAAATAAATTTTAAAATTACAATTAAATATTTAAATTTCAAATACGTCAAAATAAATGTTATTATGAAAATGGGGTGAGAAGATGGGAGCTTTGAAGAGTGGGAAGTATATAAGTGTCTATATGCATTAAATGGTAATATAAGTGTGTATTTCTCTTAGTGATTGATAATGGCTCACAATGGATTGTGATCATGTTATGTGTGTGGTGGATTGATGGTTGAGTTATTGGAGAAGGTGGGAAAGTTTATGGACATTTGGTTGGCATCCTTTATGTTAGTAGTGGATTTTGGGTTGGGTGTTGTTCCTTATTTTGTTTCGTTGCTTGAGGTAGCTCTCTAATTGTCATTGTTATTTAAAGGAGGAGGATTTGGTGGTTTGCAACTCAAATCTCAAAGGGATAGATGATGTAAGAAACTTATTATAATTGTGTGTGTTTAATTTTTCCTATGGTTAGGAAGTGTCTAGAAAGTACTAGATTATGTAAATTTCTAGAGAAAAGGTATGTAATTGAGTGAACCCACGAAGGTTGTTTACATTTTTGGAAAGCATGTGGGGTGGAAGTTGAAGAAAATAAGCTCGATCAAGCACTTTTTAAGCACTCAATCAAGTAATATTTTAAGCCTCGATCGAGTTATTTGAGGGCTTAAATATTGCTCAATCGAGCTATAAAAAGAAACCTCAATTAAGCTCCTATGTAACCCATGGTTACTTAGATGGCGTTTGATTAAGCTACAGGCTCGATTGATCTACGAGCTCGATCGAGCTATTTTTTCAAAATTCCCTCGAAAGAAAAACATCGCATATTTTTTAAGAAAAGAACTCAATCGAGCTATTTTGCAAGGTAATCCATGCAAAAAGGAGTTCAATCAATCAAGCTCCTTTAATTTCTTAAAAACTCTTCTTGCAGTCAGTGCATGGATTTTTGCAGAGACTGTAGCCAAAATAGCTTGACTGAGGAGCATAATGGAAAAATAGATCTTGACCGACGAGCACAAAGCTTGACCAAGGAGTGCACAGATTATAGAGCCGCAAAATGTATGATGGTCGAGGTAGGTTTTCTGCCCTTGAATCCTTCTAATTGTTTTTGCCTACAAAGTAAAAATGCATTTAGAAATTTTTTTCCTTTCTTAATAAATGAAATAATTTTAAATGAAAACCACCACAAAAAAACCACCATACGAAAACCACCACTAAAAACCACCACAGAAAACAACCACAGGAAACAAAACGATAATGTTATTGTTGATATGCTTTTTGAATGTTAAATGTTCCTTCATAGTAATCATGATAACTAGATTTGTTAAACATATTTCTAGTATTCTTACAATTCTTTTGGATTCGTACTTTCCAAATTAGACTTGGAAACAGATGTTAGGAAAAGAAATGGTGTTTTCTCCCTCAAAGCCACTAGTGTTTCCTCCAATGCTTTTGTTCCAACAATCCACCCAAAGGAAAATTATGATACTAGCCAACCATCACAATCAATGTCAATACTACAGGTTTCATCAACTTGAAATAGCCAAAACATACAACTTGGTGGTACATGACTTTGACATTTCTAAATTGTACCATTTTTTTAGCACATAGATTTTCTTATAGGTTCCATGCATGGGGAATATTCTATATGTTTCAATGATGGTATTTTTATGTTTTTTCTAAAAGTGTTTTTTCTCAAGAGTAGACATTGCCAAATGGTTATAGCATCCTCATTGAGAATCCACCTTAATAAAGTAATATTGAATAGATTAAAGTAGGTTTGATGTGATAATAGATATTGTTGGATACATCACACAAAGAGATTCCTTTTGAATACCTAATCTTATCATTTAGCAAATATTTTGAGAAAAAATTAGTCCAAATTCTACAATTTTATATATATATGATGTATTTCTTTACATTATTTATATTTTGTTCTAACATAGTATTGGAGCCTATAAAGACCCTACTCTGTGATGACCATAGAACCCAATTTTTTTGTCCTAGGTACTTCGATATGTCTCCTAATATAATTTGAAACTTCACTAAAATAACTTATATTGAAAACTCACATGACTTAATTTTAGCACAAGTCAAAACCCTAATTTCCATATAATATATCTCATAAAATATAGTTATTTAAAAGATGAAAGTTTTATGAAAAAAAAATTCTATGTTACCTTAATATGTTGAGAATTTCATGATATGAATTTTTCCCAAAAAAACTTGAAGCAAAAATCTTAAAATGACTCATTTAAAATTCCCGAAAATATCTCTATCTAAAAATTCTGAAAACACAAGTTATAGTAAAAATGGTAACTATGTCTCACTATAATCAACTATTATCAATTATAAATGATCACATTTAACTAAAATTAATATGACTCCCTATTATTATGATAATATATGTTTGCCTATAATTATTTATTATTGAATAAATTTTTATTATAATTAAATAATAACACCAACCCATTAATATGTATTATATATTGGAAAATATATATGCTTGATATTATTATTGTTTTGTTTTATTTTTAATAATATCCCTAATTCATTATGTTAAGTTATACTAAACATATATTAATATGTATATATTAGTTATTAAATTTTATGTAATTTTAAATTTCAATTATCAATATTATATTTAAAAATATTTATATAATACATAAATCATAAATTCATTTACATAATATAATAATATTTATTATAGGAAAAATATTAATGCGAATATTTTAATACATTAATATGAATACATTGATATAAATATAAACCACAATTCAATTTTTGAATATCTTCATATTATAAATCCATTAAATTATTATTTAAATTATATATATATTTTTTTTATTATATAATTTTATATTTAATTAGATATGATTTATAATTTATTATAACAATATTAATATATTGATATAGAAAATAATTTAAATTTTAAATAGTTTTATATTATAAATTTAATATTAATTTTATGAAGAAAAAATTATATTCATTTTTTAAAGTAAGATATCTTTATTTATATTCATTTTCATAAGTAAGATTTTCTTATTTACATATTTAGACTTTTTTAATAATAAGCACTGAGAATTAGATTAATCATGAAAAATATTTACCTTTCCATGATCAATATGTCAAATATAAGTGTTTAGGGTATTGGATAGAGAACAAATTTTGATATTTAAAGCTATACAAAGATACATAAACGTAATAATTCAAAAGTGTTGTGGGAGCATATCTAAAATTAACTAGAAAAAATTAAATTTACTCAAACATTATGATATGAGGAAGATGCCATATTTATCCCAGTGTACCAAACATATAAGGAATGAATTAAAAAGTGGGAAATCTCAATTTTCTACAAGGTTTTTTTTTTTTTTTAATAATACAAAGACAACATCATTGACAACAAGCATATATTGTTTCGCCAAATTCTTTCTCAAATAGGAGGATGAAAGGATAAGATAATCAAATTTATGAAAGAGTAATAAGAAGAAGAAAGCATTTGAGGCCCCATACTTAGAATGTCCAAATGATATTGATAATAAGTATCTCAGTTAAGATTGATGTATGTTGGTTCTTACTAATACTATTTGTATTATATAAATTTCACATCTTTAACTATAAAAGTAATCTCATTTTTTATTTTATCAAGATCTTAATTTAAATTTTATGGGAATAAATTTAGTAGTCATGAGGATAGAGTGTTAGTTATATCTCAAAACTAATTATAACCTTTTCCCTTTTGGCTTCAATTAGAAAAATGTTATAAAATTCTATTAAAATAATATATTTTTATTGTGAAATAATTTATGGGTTTTGGGCATGTGGTATGGATAAGCCATGGTATTTGCCGATGGTATTGTAACAAAACTTATTTATAGGTTATTATAAAATATTTTGATGGTGAAATAAGTTATGAATTTTTGGTATGTGGTATTGTTAAGTAATAGTATTAGCCCATGCTATTGTAACAAAGCCTGTTCACAGGTTCACAATATCAATGGCAAAGTGGGGTGAATATCCATGATAAATATTCTTGTCAAATTGTTATAAAATATTTTGATTGTGAAATAAGTTATGTTTTCTGACCATGTAGCATTGATAAGCCATGGTATTAGCCCACGGTATTGTATCAAAGCCTATTTACAAGTTAATAATTGGGGATGAATATCCATGGTTAAGACTATTTTCATATTGTTATAAAATATTTTGATTGTGAAATAAGTTATGTTCTTTTATCAAGTGGTGTTGTAACAAAGCCTAATTTTTAAAAGTTAAGGAGGTCAATATCCATGGTTAACAATCTTGTCATATTGTTATAACTATTTTTGAACTTTTTATTATTAATTCAACCAACATTTAAATGTTTGCACTCATCCCCAATCACTTTAATTTTCTTTTATCTTTTAATTAAGCCAACATTAACTTTTTTTTAACTTTTTTATTATTAATTCAACCAACATTTAAATGTTTGCATTCATCCCCCATCACATTAATTTTTTAATTAAGCCAAAACTTAGAATTGTTTTTTTCTTTTTTTACTTTTTTATTATTAATTCAACCAACATTTAAATGTTTGCACGCATCCCCTATCACTTTTTTTTTTTTAATTAAGATGACATTTAGAATTGTTTTTTTTTTTACTTTTTTATTATTAATCCAACCAACATTTAAATGTTTGAACTCATTCTCCATCACTTTTTTTTTTTTTTTTTAAATTAAGCTGACATTTAGAATTGTTTACATACTTACATTACCCCTTCACATCTCTTGTATACTAGACTAGGTTGTTTACATACTTACATTACACCTTCACATCTACTCTATACTGGGCTTGGTTGTAGAGACTATAATATTTGGTGTCATATAACTACTCTAAGTTTTGGCACATATAATTTTTGGTCAATTTTGTCTCAAATTCAATATAAAATTGTTGGAATGACATAGTTTATGTACCTTCTAATGATATAAGTTTAAGTGTCAATGAAAAATTTAGAAGTGTTGAATATATTTATACAGTCAAAACTGTGTTTTAACGATATTAGGTGTTAAATCCATTTATATTGTATAAAAAAAAATGCAATTTAAATAATAGAAAATTACGATCCTACTAAAAGTTGCATTTTTAAAACATTTTATTGGTGCATTGCTCTAACATATATGCAATTCCTTCCATGCTGAACATGGAGTTGATATATAGTATATATAAATAAATACGTACATTTATAGATGTGTTGCTCAAAATGAAGGATATACTTCATTCCTTCCATGGTTAGAATGGAGTGTTTCTATATATATATATATATAATGAAACATTGTAAATCTATTTTTAACCCCCAATATATGAAGCATTCCGAGGATCAAATCTCTTGAGGTGCAAACTTTTCTTTAAATTTCACATTTTTAAAGAAGTTTGCACTTCAAGAGATTTAATCTCTCTAAATACTTGACAAAGTTTAATCATGTAAAATTAATTATATAATTTAATCAGTTTTGAAAATATAATCTAACAATGTAAAATTAATTATATATTTTAGTCCGTCTTGAAAATGTGATCCAACAACTAAGGAAGTTTCCTCTCACAAATCTAATAGTCCAATCCCAAACAAAACTACCACACTACCAAATTATTTTTACTTCCCATCCTACCACACTGATTGGTATTAAAGACTCTCTCGGCTAATCATCATTCCACATGTAGATTGCGGTACAACTGCTTTCAATACAAAGCAGTATAATCAATATAATATATTTCCTTGGAAGTAGTTTCAGACTTTTTGTCGTTCTACGAAATATATATTTATAGTGTAATACACTTAGGACTAGAACCACCGACAGTTTTGTTTCATTTCATATTAGTGCTTACATCGTAAGAGTGGTCAATTGCAAATGCCCAGAAATTATTGAATCTTCACGGATATTAATTGGTGCAGCTACTGTGATTGAAGATACAGGGATTTTCAGAATATGATACGATTTTCCGTGACTGTGGGTGTGTATGTGTGATTTTCTCTGCTTTCATAGCTCATCCCGCAGGCTGTAAAAATGGGAATCCAGAGGCGAATAGACGTAAAAGATTCGTGGATGCCACCTGCATGTGATCAGCGGCATGGTAAATGTGATGATAAGTACACTGTACGGCTAATGGAAGCATCATTCCTCAGCTAGCAAGTTGCGATCAGTGAACTGTACTGCGAATGGCAAGAGTGGAAGCATCATCCTTCAGCCAACCTCACCGCGTGGCAGGTCAAAAGGAGAGGAGTTGTCAATGTCTATAACAGGGAAGGTTCAGCAGCTTCGCTTGCAAGGCGCCACCAGAAGAGTGGATGCCGAGTGGTTCATTAGTTTCGAATCAACTTCGATTGAGTGTAAAATGTGAAATTCAAATATTTTAATATATATATATATATATATATATATATATATATATATATTTTGGGTGTTCGTGTGTCGATTATGTCTTAAAATTGTTTTGTGTTAAAAATTGTTAATTTTTTCTAATATAACAAAACAGATTAATAAGTGAAAACTCTTTTTTAATGAATTATCAATAAGTAATTCTAATTAACATGTTTTTTTAATTATAATAATTTATTTTAACTAATAACAATTATTGTTATTATTAATTCAACGACTAAATTATCATATATATATATATATATATATATATATAATTAAAGGGTTAAAAAAGGTAAGTGGGTCTAGCCAAAAAAATGGTTTAATGATTAAGAATATATATAGTTAATTAAATTTAAATTGAGAAAAAAGTAAAGTAGGTATGGGTAACTCAGTTTTAGTATTAGAATCATTGAAATTAATTTATTATTTTTATATATTATATTTATTTTATATATATTTGATTTATAACTTTTATCATATTAGTATTTTTTTTTTTTTATTTAAAGAAATTATGATTATTTAAAAGAAAAATTAAATAATTTTTTTAAAGTAATTATATGTACATAAATATAAATAAAAAATAAAAGCTAACTTTAAATGAAATAATAAAAATTAATTTTAAATGAAATAAGAAAAATTGTATTAATTTTATTTTAAAAAAATAGATTAAAACAAAATTATATTTTCATTGTTTTTTTTTCCAAAATTATATATATAATGTTTAAATTTTGATTTTAGAATTATAATTTGGGTTTACTGAAGCTTTCGATTATGATATATTAAATGGAATTTGAAATAAAATTAATTGATTTTAGAATATATCTATGAAATTAAATAAATTTTAAAAATACAATTAAATATTTAAATTTCCAAATAGGTTGATCCAAAATGGATTTTGGATAAACTCCTAAGTTTAAGTGTTCCTCACAGAAGAAAATGAAAGTCCAAGGAAGTTTCTGGACATAGCCCCATTGCAGAGATCTTTTCATTCTAAATCTATTGCAACTTGAATGGACAAAAATGGACTTAGGATGCAGAAGTTATCGCTCAAAGAAGATGCCCTTTGTTCCTTGGAAAAGGAGGCAAAATCCCCTAAAAATGGCAAAAAAAAACTTATAAAGGGAAATCGCATTGGAAAAAGGAAAAGAGCCGGACTTAAGCGGAGGCAGAAGAAACTCTGATTCGCCAATCCGATGTATTGGATTGGAGGCAGGCATATGTGCGATATCGGGACCTTGGACCTAGCGATTGTGATCATGTGATTCGTTGATTGCCTATGATCGGATCAATGAATCGGTATTGGGGATGTACAGAACCCCTGGGCCGTATGCAACGCAATATGCGATAGCGATCACAATGGGCAATCTTAGCAGTCAGATCGCGAGAGGAATGGACGGCCAGGATTAAATTGGATCAGCGATTTCTGGACCCGACGGATTTCATAAGCGCAATTCATAAAATTTCAAATCCGGTAAAATGAGATTTTCTGTGTATTTACGCATTTCCGCTATAAAAACAAAATACAAAGGAAAACGCCCAAAAGCAATAAAACAGGACCCGAAGGGGAAATAAAGGCGTGATTAATGGTATTTGAGTTTCGTAAAGGTGGATTTTGGGCAGGCCTCAAGTGGTAAATGGTTTTGGGCTGGCTTTGCCCAATCCCACACAATGACTGATGCGTCGCTTGGCGGAGGAACAGGGAAACTGCCTTTTCAAGCAGATAACCTCCGTATCCTTAAGCTGCCTAAAATTGAATGATGACCGTTGGATCAGAGATCCCGTAGATCAACAGTGGAGATGTGAAAGTAGCCAAAGGTGGACCCGATGTGATATTAGGCTGGATACTATAACATTTGAAGTCTGATATGAGGAAAATTGTCGACATTTTCTTTGTATTTGGGATTTTTCTTATTAAACCCAAATACAAAGGAACCCGCGCCTATGTGGCTTGTGATAGCGATTTAGAGGCTGTCTTGATGGAATATAGGGTGGATTTAATGATATTTCAGGTCTGATAAATCGCAGATTGGCGGATTTTCCCATGTTTTAGTGTATTTCTCTGTGTGAACAGAGAAATGGCTATTCTGAGGATTTCAAAGGCATCGATGGTCCATTCCGTTACAGAACAAGTGGACACCATCCCTGAAGGCGTCTAGCAATGATTGCTAACGCTCAGCAGGGGATTTGAGAGAACAGAGAGCCCAAAAGAGGAAAATGAACAGATAGCTCTCATTGGCTTAAAAGCCATCGAATGTAAGAGATAGGAGGCAATGCTGAGATGGGAGCGCAGAAAGCTAAGATGAAGCAGGAAGCAAAGGCAAAGAAAGCTAGAGCCGAAGAGCCAAAGCCAGAGTCGAGAGCCAGAGCCAGAGACAAGAGCCAGAGCCACGAGCCAGAGCCAAGAGCTAGAGCCAAAGTCAAAGCTAGAGCTAGAGCCGAGTCCGAGAGCGAGAGCCAAAGCAAGAGCTAGAGCCAGAAAGCCGAGAGCTTCATAGCCAGGGATAAAATGGTGTCTAAACCCATTGTTTCTGTGTAAAACAGTGGAGTTGAACCAAGATCTTGTAAAAGGAATTTTCCATAATCTTAGAGAGCCTAGTTGAGTTGACTAGAGCTCATGGAGACATAGCCCAAGAGTTTTGGGTGAACTTCTAATTGAATTGTTATCTTCCGTGTGTTTTGTTTTATTGTTGCATTGTTTAGTGTTATATATATGTTGTATCAGCATAAACAACAGAATATTAAAAGTACATAAACAACTCTAAAACATACATAAGCATACACCTTATTTTCAAGCACATATTTAATTCCGCATTGGTTAATCATAAAGACTTGGGAATAAATAAGCTTTGGAAGTGGGAGAGGTTCTTGTAAGCTAGACAAGAAGCCAATGTGCCCTATTTTCAAATCAGGTGGTATCAGAGCTTGAGAATGATTAACCATGCCTTCAAAAGAAGGTTATATCAGAATGTATGATTGACAGAGCAAAGATTGCTCATCTAAAAGGTGATTAAATAGTTAGAGGTTGATTGTATGCTTGTTACAGACTGACTATTGTTTGAGTTTGCAGAGGTGAAGGTAAAGTTGTTGATAGCTCAGTCCAGGAAGGATAAGAAGGAAGAAGGGTTGAAGGCATTCTTCTATTCTAAAGGACCTCAAAGAAATCCTTGAAGCACAAGAGGTTTGTTGCAAAAGGTTGCTTAATAAAGCGCTTTATTAATCTTGTTTGAAGTTCTTTTTTTCATTGGTATAATGACAACTACAAGTGAATCCTCAAATTCCTCCTTCATCACAAGACTCTATGATGGAGACTTGAAACAAGACTTGTTCATCATCATGGACAAGGTGAGAGAAATGTATGAGGATGGAAGGAAAAGCAACATACTTATAGAGCAGCTAAATTCCATGAAGGAAGAGAAGCAGTTGCTTACTAACATACTACAGGAAACGGAAATACAACTTCATATTGTAAATATGAACCTAAAGAGGATGCACAAGTTGGAGTCATAGCTCTTTGTTGTCAAAGAAGCCTTGGTCAAGTATCAACTTGAAGAAGAGGCAAACCATTCCAGTTTGTCTTCAAATTCCTCTAAGAATGGTTATATTGGTTCTTTTGAAAAACATACGAAAGGCATAGGTTCCAAGCTAATGTCCAAGATGGGCTATGAAGGAAAAGGCTTGGGTAGACATGCACAAGGTATTGTTGAGCTAGTAATAATTGAGGAAAGGCCTAAGTATTTGGGTCTTGGCTATGGAAAAGCTTATGCATAAAGTTCCAAAGCTGCCATGAAGACCATTAAAACAACTCCAAGAAGGAGTTGCATTGCAGGTCTTCAAGAGTGTGAAGGTTGTACTGAGGAGGAATGAAATGGCTTGAAACATCACTTGCAGGATGCAAGTGTTCAGAAGCACACACTTGAGCCAGAGAGTTGTAGAAACTCTAACAGCCATGAAGAGATTGATGGTGTTCCAAAGGGAGCCACTTCTTCATTTGCTTCACCTCCTCATGAAGGAAATAAAGGTGAAAGAGGTAGGTATAAATCTAGTTCTAAACATTTCATTTTGATTTTCCAAAGCATGATAAATTTCCACATAGATATGGGAAAGGAATTGCATGTTCCTTTTATGGTTTGGATAACCATAATGTTTCTAGATGTTGGAAGAGAATGGCCACATACAGGAAATTTTTTGAAGGAGAAGAAGCAAGAAGCCAAAGGTCCATTGGACAAGGAAAATCATGATGTCAAGAGGATGCACATGTGTTGCACTTACTACCATAAGCAAGGGAATCTTGCTGAAAGATGTTGGACTCTGAATCCAGCAATGCTTCCATAAAAGCTGAAGAAAGTGGAAAGAGAAGATGGAAGAAATGGAAAGGAAGATTCCATGACTGATGTGTCTGAGGATGATTCACATGTTGATGATGATGCGCAAACAACGGTAGTTCCTTTGAAAGGGATTGGTGAGAAATGGCTAGAGTTCGTATCCAATTAAGGTTGCATGTCTATTGATGCATCTATTTGCATTTCTTTGTTAATGAGATGCAAGTTGCAAGTTGTTACCAAGAAGGTGAATGGAATAGTTGAGTAGAAGACTCATTTTATTGTTGCAAAATTATATTTCATTTTAGCTTCGAAAGTACAATGTACTTAAGTGAAAGTTGAAGGATGAAATGCATGAATGAGCATGATGTGCATGGACACAAGGATGTTGATGTTTGCCTTCTTTTGAACATGTATGTGTAATTAACTTGTAGGGTTGATTGCTTTTACATGCATGTGATGCAATGTTGACTTGAGAGAAATTAACTTGGTCTCCAGGATGGAGATAATGATGAAGTGTTTCATTTTTTTGAAAAGAGTCCTATTGGTTTTTTCTACATGCTTGACTTGAAGAGTCAATTGTTTAAAAGCATGTTTTGTGGGCTTGATTATCTAGTCCATCATTTGTATGTAGATGTAAGATATGGAGGTGTTAACAAGCTGTGAAATCTGTTTCTTTTGTTGAAGTAAGAGTTTAGGCCATCAAGTTGTTGTCTGTATTTCTATTGTTGTTAATAGTTGTTGTTGATAGCTTGTCAAATAGATCAAAATGAAAGTTTTGTGGAGCAGATGAACTGGACATTTGTTTGAGCCAGCTTGGATCAATGATCGAGGCAAAGAAGTTCAAACCACCTTCTATGAACATTTCAATAGAATTTATACAGGAAGGCAAGAAGGAAGACAGTTCTTCCCAGGAAGACCAGCCCATCCAGGAAGGGAAGTGGTCAGAGACTTTGGTTTAGAGGCATTTTGCAAGGCAAGTGTATGGAGGCTAAAAGAAGAGGGTGTTGTTACTCTCATTTACTATTCAGATCAGTATGTTAGTCTGTTGGAGACCAAAAGTTCTTCTAGTGGGAAGGTGTGATCCAAAATGGATTTTGGATAGACTCCTAAGTCTAAGTGTTCCTCAATGAGAAAAATGAAAGTCCAAGGAAGTTCCTGGACATAGCCCCATTGCAGAGATCTTTTAATTCTGAATCTACTACAACTTGACTGGGTAAAAATGGACTTAGGATGCAGAAGTTATCGCTTGAATAAGATGCCCTTTTTTCTTTAGAAAAGGAGGAAAAATCCCATAAAAATGGCAAAAAGAACCCTTATAAAAGGAAATCGCATTGGAAAAAGGAAAAGGGCTGGACTTAAGTGGAGATGGAAGAAACTCCAATCTGCCGATCCAATGTATCAGATCGGAGGCAAATATATGTGCAATATTAGGAGCCTGGACCTGGCGATTGTGATCATGCGATTCATCGATCACCAATGATGGATCGGCGAATCGGCATTGGTGATGTAGAGAACCCCTGCGCCGTATGCGACACGATATGCGATAGTGATCGTGATGGGTAATCTCAGTCGTCAGATTGCGAGAGGAATGGACAACCAAGATTAAATAGGATCGGCGATTGCTAGACCCAACAGATTTCATAAGCGCAATTCATAAAATTTGAAATCCTGTAAAAGGGGATTTTTTGCGTATTTACACATTTCCACTATAAAACCAAAATACAAAGGAAAACACCCAAAAGTGATAAAACTAGACCCGAAGGGGAAATAAAGGCGTGATTAATATTTGTGTTCCGTAAAGGCACATTTTGGGTGGGCCTCAAGTGGTAAATGGTTTTGGGCTGGCTCCGCCCGATCCCACATAATGAACGACGTGTGGCTTGGCGGAGGAATAGGGAAACTACCTTTTCACGCAGGTAACCTCCGTATCGTTAAGCCGCCCGAAATTTAATGATGATCGTTGGATCGGAGATCCCGTAGATTGACGGTGGAGCTATGAAAGTTGCAAAAGGCAGACCCGATGCGATATTACGGTGGACACTATAACATTTGAAGTCTGATATGGGGAAAATTGTTAGGATTTTATTTGTATTTGGGATTTTTTGTAATAAACCCAAATACAAAGGAACCCATACCTATGCGGCTTGCGATAGCAATTTAAAGGCAGACCCAACAGAATATAGGGCGAATTTAATGATATTTTAGGTCCGATAAACGACAGATTGGTGGAGTTTCATGTGTTTTATTGTATTTCTCTGTGCAAACAGATAATGACTATTTTGAGGATTTCAAAGGCATCGATGGTCCATTCCATTATAGAATAGGTGGCCACCATCCCTGAAGGTGTTTAGCAATGATTACTAACACTCAGCAAGGGATTTGAGCAGATAGAGAGCCCAGAAGAGGAAAACGAACAGACAGCGTTGATTGGCTTGAATGCCACAAAATGTCAGAGACAAGAGGCAATGTTGAGACAGGAGCGCAGAAAGCTAGGACAAAGTAGGAAGCAGAGGCAAAGAAAGCTAGAGCCGAAGAGCCAAAGCTAGAGCCAAGAGGTAAAGCTAGAGCCAAGGGCCAGAGCCATGAGCCAGATCCAGAGCCAAAGCTAGAGCTAGAGTCGAGAGCTAGAGCGAGAGCCAGAGTAAGAGCTAGAGCCAGAAAGCCGAGAGCTTCAAAGCCAGGGATAAAATGGTGTCTAAACCCATTGTGTCTGTGTAAAATAGTGGAGTTGAGCCTATAACTTTTAAAAGGACTTTTCCATCATCCCAGAGAGCCTAGTTGAGTTGACTAGAGCTCATGGAGATGTAGCCCAAGAGTTCTGGGTGAACTCCTAATTAAATTGTTGCCTTTTGTGTGTTTTGTTTTATTGCTGCATTGTTTACTCTTATATATATGTTATATCAGTATAAACAATAGAATATTAAAAGCACATAAACATTTCTAAAACAGACATAAGCATACACCTTATTTTCAAGCACATATTTAATTCCGCATTGGTTAATCATAAAGACTTGGGAATAAATAAGCTTTGGAAGTGGGAGAGGTTCCTGTAAGTTAGACAAGAAGCCAAAGTGCCCCATTTTCAGATCATAGGTGGAAATAAATGTTATTATGAAAATGGGGTGCGAAGAAGGGAGCCTTGAAGAGTGGGAAGTATATAAGTGTCTATATGCACTAAATGGCAATATAAGTGTGTATTTATCTTAGTGATTGATGGTGACTCACAATGGATTGTGAACTTGTTAGGTGTGTAGTGGATTGATGGTTGAGTTATTGGAGAAGGTGGGAATGTTTATGGACATTTGGTTGGCATCCTTTATGTTAGTAGTGGATTTTGGGTTGGATATTGTTCCTTACTTGGTTTCGTTGCTTGAGGTAGCTCTCTAATTGTCATTGTTATTTTAAAGGAGGAGGATTTGGTTGTTTGCAACTCAAATCTCAAAGGGATAGATGATGTAGGAAACTTATTATAATTGTGTGTGTTTAATTTTTCCTATGTCTAGGAAGTGTCTAGAAAGTACTAGATTATGTAAATTTCTAGAAAAGAAGTATGTAATTGAGTGAACCCACGGAGGTTGTTTACATTTTTGGAAAGCATGTGGGGTGGAAGTTGAAGAAAATAAGCTTGATCAAGCACTTTTTAAGCACTCAATGAAGTAATATTTTAAGCCTCGGTAGAGTTATTTGAGGCCTTAAATATTGCTCAATCGATCTATAAAAAAAAACCTCGATCAAGTTCCTATGTAACCCATGGTTACTTAGATGGCACTTGATTAAGCTACAAGCTCGATTGAGCTATGAGCTCGATCGAGCTATTTTTTTGAAATTCCCTCCAAAACAAAACATCACATATTTTTTAAGAAAAGAACTCAATCAAGCTATTTTGCATGGTAATCCATGCAAAAAGGAGTTCAATCAATCAAGCTCCTTTAATTTCTTAAAAACTGTTCTTGTGGTTCGTGCATGGATTTTTGCAGAGACCGTAGCCAAAATACCTCGATTGAGGAGCATAATGGAAAAATAGATCTTGATCGAGGAGGACAAAGCTTGACCAAGGAGTGCACAGATTGTAGAGCTGTAAAATGTCTGATGGTTGAGGTAGGTTTTCTACCCTTCAATGCTTCTAATTGTTTCTACCTACAAATGAAAAATGCATCCAGAAAACCACCACAGGAAACAAAATGATAATGTTATTGTTGATATGCTTTTTGAATGTTAAATGTTCCTTCATAGTAATCATGATAACTAGATTTGTTAAACATATTTCTAGTATTCTTACAATTCTTTTGGATTCTTACTTCCCAAATTAGACTTGGAAACCTATGTTAGGAAAAGAAACGATGATTTCTCCCTCCAAGCCACTAGTGCTTCCTCCAATGCTTTTGCGCCAACAATCCACCCAAAGAAAAATTATGATACTAGCCAACCATCACAATCAATGCCAATACTACATGTTTCATCAACTTGAAATAGCCAAAACATACAACTTGGTGGTACATGACTTTGACATTTCTAAATTGTACCATACTTTTTAGCACAAAGTTTTTTTTATAGGTTCCATGCATGGTGAATATTGTATATGTTTTAATGATGGTATTTTTATGTTTTTGTAAAAGTATTTTTTCTCAAGAGTAGACATTGCCAAATGGTTATAGCATCATCATTGAGAATCCACTTTAATAAAGTAATATTGAATAGTTTAAAGTAGGTTTGATGTGATAATAGATATTGTTGGATACGTCACACAAAGAGATTCTTTTTGAATACCTAATCTTATCATTTAGCAAATATATTGAGAAAAAATATGAAGTCCAAATTCTACAATATTACATAAATATGATGTATTTCCTTACATTATTTATATTATGTTTTGACATAGTATTGAAGCCTATAAGGACCCTACTCTGTGAGCACCATAGAACCCAATTTTTTTGTCCTAGGTACTTTGATATGTCGCCTAAAATAGTTTGAAACTTCACTAAAATAATTTATAGTGAAATCTCACATGACTTAATTTTAGGGAAAGTCAAAACCCTAATTTCCATATGATATATCTCATAAAATATAGTTATTTAAAAGCTCAAAGTTTTATAAAAAATATTCTATGTTTCCTTAGTATGTTGAGAATTTCATGATATGAAATTTTCCTAGAAAAACTTAAAGCAAAAATCTTAAGATGACTCATTTAAAACTTCCCAAAAATATCTTTATTTAAAAATTCTTAAAACACAAGTTATAGTAAAAATGCTAACTATGTCTCACTATAATCAACTGTTATCACTTATAAATCATCACATTTAACTAAAATTAATATGGCTCTTTATTATTATGATAATATATGTTTGCCTACAATTATTTATTATTAAATAAATTTTTACTATTTAAATACTAACACCAACCCATTAACATGTTTAATATATATTGTGAAATATATATTCTTGATATTGTTATTGTTGTGTTTTATTTTTATTGATATCCATAATTCATTATGTTAAGGTATACTAAACATATATATTAATATGTATATATTAGTTATTAAATTTTATATAATCTTAAATTTCAATTATCAATATTATATTTAAAAATATTTATATAATACATAAATCATAAATTCATTTGCATAATATAATAATATTTATTATAGAAAAAATATTAATGCTAATTTTCATTTAAATAAATATTTTAATACATTAATATGAATATATTGATATAAATATAAACCACAATTCAATTTCTGAATATCTTCGTATTATAAATGCACTAGATTATTATTTAAATTATATATATCTTTTGATTATATAATTTTATATTTAATTAGATATGGTTTATAATTTATTATAACAATATTAATATATTGATATAGAAAATAATTTAAATTCTAAATAGTTTTATGTTATAAGTTTAATATTAATTTTATTAAGAAAAAATTATATTTATTTTTTTAAAGTGAGATCTCTTTATTTATATTCATTTTTATACGTAAGATTTTCTTATTTAGATATTTGTAATTTGTTAATAATAAGAACTGAGAATTAGATTAATCATGAAAAATATCTACCTTTCAATGACTAATATGTTAAATATAAGTGTTTAGGGTATTGGATAGAGAACAAATTTTGATATTTAAGGCTACATAGAGATACATTAACAATGATAATTCAAGTGTTGTGGGAGCATGAGATACATTAACAATAATTCAAGTGTTGTGGGAGCATGTCTACAATTAACTAGACAAATTTTCATTTACTCAAACAATATGATATGAGGAAGATGACATGTTTATCCCATTGTACCAAACATATAAGGAATGAATTAATAAGTGGGAAAACCCAATTTTCTCTAAGGTTTTTTTTTTTTTAATACAGAGACAACATCATTGACAACAAGCATATAATGTTTGGCCAAATCCTTTCTCAAATGGGAGGATGAATGGATAAGATCATCAAATTTATGAAAGAGTAATGAGAAGAAGAAAACATTTGAGGCTCCATACTTAGAATGTCCAAATGATATTGATAATAAGTATCATGAAAAATAAATTTTAGTAAATTTTCCATTTTCTTCTATATATGTTTTTTTATTAAGTAATATTTCTTATAAAAGCTAAATTTATCTTTTATATTAAATATGACTATGTTAGCCCCAAAAAATTAATTAATTTATATATAAATTTTAATGATATATTAGAAGTTAAGTGTTTAAAATTTGTAATTTGAAATATGTATTATATATTTATATAAAAGGTTAATAAAATACAATATTGATTTTTTTTAATAATTTTTTTTATATTTATTTTTATAATTTTTCCAATATCATAATTCAAAACTGTATATATATTTTAATATCCTTTTTATAAAATTATTGTATTTAACAAATTATTTTAATAAAATATAGCATAATACTAGAACAAATTGAAATTGTTTTATTCATTTAATAACGTAAAAGAATACCCATAAGGCAAGGGCTTGTCGGTGATTGATTGTTATGATAAGGCACTCATTTGTAAAGGTCAATGATTCAAACTGATTCAAACCCCATGGGTGATCCAGTCAGAGGTAACTCTAGCTTACCTTGGCCGATATGGTTTGCAGGTTATTATGCTAGGCCTAGAGGATTTCTAGGTAGTTTTCTAGGTTTCCTAGGCTAGGTAGTTGTCACACATCTCCATACAATACTAATAACTAATAACATGAAAACATTAAGGTAAAAATCTGAGACATCAAATCAGAGTTGATGAAATTAATCATTACACATTAAAGCATAATCAAATACACCCGGTCATGGATTAAATTAAACTTGTCTTCGGTTTGATTAATCTTGTCATTTTAATGTATATTATATATATGTATATATTCTGGATTTAAGACATCTGTGGTTTAAATTATTAACGCACTTAAATGTTTGCAATTAAAGTTTGGTTTTCGTGCCGCATGCCTTATGGATGTAATCAATGTCTTGGGAAAACCAACTCACCTATCAGTCTAATCGGCATCCTGAGCTGCATGTCGCCTTGGGTGGAGGGAACAACCCATTTGAGCACTTCCTCAATCATTTAGTTATGTTTTTAGTTTACTGTCTTCGGTTCCAGAATAGTTTTTCTCTGCAATGTAGAGGGGTTTCACTCCTTCAACCTCCCCATAGGTAGCTGATGCTCTTTCCCTGCATTCTTGTTGCAATTTATGCCATTGCTACAAGCATTGACTGACTCTTCTAACCATCCCTCGGCTTGTTAGTGTTCTCAGGCATTTGGACATATCTATAGTTGTATCAACGACATGGAGCAACCCCACCACCTCACTTACCGTGTTCCTTACAGTTTCTCTTCTAGCAACAGATTCCATGCAAGTAGATAAGCATGCAAAGGTTTATTCACAGCAGGGAAAACGTTCGCACGTAATATTTATCATGATTCTGATATGGTTGACACTTCTACAGTTAAATCATCATATTTTCATCCTATATTAAATTTTCTCAATGTTATGTTTGGTGCAAGCTCATCCTTCCAGACGAGTAGAGGGTTTTGTGGAGCTTTAGCAGTCCTTACCAGAGCCAGGTTATACTACCAAGGGTTTCCAGGTTCCGGTTTTCGATTTCTTTATTTACTTCATTTTGTTCTCTCAGAAAATTAAGGCCATGACCTCTCAGTTTATGAATGGTTACAGGGTAGAGTAAAGCAGGAAAGGGGTCTGGTTCTAGATTTTAAAGTTTCTCTTCGAGCTTTATGCCCGTTGTATTTCATGCCCTTGGCTTGAAGCTTGTTATGTTTCCTGGGTCTTTAAGAGTTTATCAACCAATTCAAGGAATGCTTCAAACTTCTAACTGGTTTACCTTTTTTATGGGTTGTCTCTAAATATTTCACATTTGAAGTGCTTAGTGGAGTTTACATACTTTATTTTTGTTTAGTTCAACTCTTCTTGAATATATATTATTTTTTCAAGAAATTATTTTGAACTATCTTAATGTTCCAGTTCGATTACTCCCAAATGCATAGGAAAGTTGGTTCTAGCTCAACGAGAAAAGTAATTATGTCTTTTAAATTAGTTTCCCTTGATAATTAAACTATGAAATACCTTAGTACAGTTGAAATGGTCTCCTTTATGGATATTCGGAAATTGGGATTATTTTTACATGATTGGATTCTACATTCCAGATTGGTATAGCAATTTGTTTCTCTCGCATTTATGGACAATGTAATTATCTATTCTAATACTTATCAACAAGTTTATTTTTACTACAATATCAGTATGATTTCTTTCCTTGCATTCTGAAATAAAAATCCCTTTTTCACCGGTGTTCAATTATATGAAATATGATTCTTTTTCTTGTACGGAATGAGGCATTTGTACTAATTGTACTTGTTATTCAGTCATAAATTCAAATAGGGTATAATTTTTCTTGACACTTTTTATTAGTTCTCGGTAATTGAAAGAACTCAGAATGCAAGTAACAATTCATAATCTATACAATATTTCTTAGTGTATATAAACATTCATAGAGGATATCACCTTCACACTAGATATACACACACAAATTTTAAATAAAAGAATAGGGAAAAATCAATCCAACCACTAGATTTCTTATTCAGTTTCACATTTGCAATTCTATCAGTTTGTTACAATTACTTATTTGTTCTTTTTATGAGCTTGTAATCAACAGAATGAGCAATGCTCCTCCCAACCACAACATACGTCATCTCTCTGCACCTCTCTCCCGAGCTAGCTATCCCTCGGTAGTTTCAGAATCAGTCCTTTACAGTTTCCAGTAAGTTATATGGTCACTACGAGACGTAGAGAAAGGTCCACCGTGTGAGCCACAACTCCAAAATAGAATCAACTGGTCAACCAACTATTGAGCCATTTCCACTTATGTACCTTTTCTTCTCCCTCGCCCCAGGTTCATCATAGCCTTTTGGCTCTTTCCTTTTAGGGTTTTGTTTCCAGAAGGGATATGAGGAGATAAATACTCATAATTGTCCAACTGTTTGGGGTATGCTTACTCTAGCATTGCTCTTCAACCATAGTTAAAAAAATAAATAACCATGTTATATCATAAATCAAATAAACACATGTTTTATTTTTACGAATTTTAATCTTGTCTTTAGTAGTGTTGGTTGATAACTTCCGAACCAAATTATATAACTACGGTAACTTAGTAAGTCACATATTCTCCCCCTCAATTGGAACATTGTCCTTAGTTTTCATTCTCCTTGGAACTGGTTTGGGTACACTTCTTGCATGATTTGATCATCCTCCCAGGTGGCCTCTTCTGGGCTAAAGTGCTGCCATTGCACTTTAACCTAGGGGGATAACTCATCTCTGCAATAATGTTTTTCTTTAATCAAGCATATGTAGGGGTTTCACCCTAAATTCCCTATCTAGTTTGACCTGCATCAATATGTTTAACATTGGGTCTAACATCATAATATTATCAAAGTCAAAAGAGAGAAACTTATATTCATTCTATTACTCTACCTCAACATCTTGTGACTGAATTATGTGGCCAGGATGTTTTATGTATTTTTTTAAGTAAGGCGACATGGAATACATTATGAACATGAATATGCCAAGGAAAGGCTAGCTGATAAGCTACTAGACCAATTCATGCAATTATCTTAAAAGAACCTTGAAATCGCAGGGCCATTTTAGAATAACCATTCCATCTTAAGGTGCTTTGTTTGGGTTTCACCATTAAATATACATGGTCTCCCACCTAAACCTCTCGATATGATCTTTTCTGGCAACATAACTCTTTTGTCTGTCTTGAGTGGTCTTTAAATTAGACCATACTCTTTTCACTATAGTCTCCATGTGCTTAAGCATATATGGTCCCATAATAAACTTATCCTCTGGGTTGTTCGATTTAATTGGTATCCGACACTCTCTTTCATACAGGACTTCAAATGGAGTCATTTTCAATGATGCATGATGAGCATTCTTGTATGCAAACTCCACTAGATGTATGTATTCCTCCCACTTTTTGGGCTGCTGCATCACATACATTCTAAGCATATCCTCTAGTACCTGATTTACATGTTCATACTATCCATCTATTTGTTGAAGGTAAGAAGTATTGAACTATACTTTAGTGCCTAGCCCATTGAACAATGCATTCCAAAATGCAGAGGGGAACTTTATATTCAGGTTAGAGATAACGATTTTAGGAATTTCATGCAACCTAAAAATTTCCCTCATAAAAATGACAGCTATTTGTACAACTTTATAAGTTGACTGAATGAGAATAAAATCACCAACCTTGCTCAGTTAAACCATGACTACCATTATAGAGTCATTTTGTATCCTTGATTTTGGCAGTCTAGTAATAAAGTCTAAAGTCATAATTTCCCATTTCCACTCAAGAATGGGTAAAGGGTGAAGTAAACCAGTTGGATGCTGATGTTCAACTTTCACCTGCTAACATTCCAAACATTGTGTTAAATATTGGGTTGTTTCTGATTTCATACCTGGACAAAAAATAAACTTTCTTTGTTGTTGTAATTAATTTTTGATAACCTCGGCGTGCAGTATATGGTTTTCTGTGATATATTTTATACATATATATATATATATATATATATATATATATATATATATATATATATATATATATATATTTACAGTTTGTTGATTTGGTATATAGATGCAATTTTTATACAGCAACATGTCCTCACTGTTGACATCATATCCTAGCCTTTTTTTAGAGTTGTTATCGTGCTTTTCTTACTACCATAAAAACTAATATTATGGGTCCTTCAAGGCAGCCTCTTTGATTTGTCTTGAAAAATCAAATTTAATTATGCTAGAAGAAATTTCATAGATGCAATTTAATATTCAACTTAAGGCATCAACAACCCGGTTCTCTTTACCTTTCAAGTGTTTAATTTTGAAATCAAATTCGCTTAGGAATGTGGTCCACCACACCTATCGAGCATTTAAATTTGGTTGATGGAAAATGTTGGTAAGACTACTATGATCTGTCATAAGAATAAACTTTTTCCCTAATAGATAATGTCGCCACATTTTCAGTGCATGAACTATTGCGGTGAGTTCTAGATCATAAGTTGAATAACGTTGTTCATGGTATTTTAATTTCTGTGACTCATATGCCACTACACGACCCTCTTAACACATATTTCATTAAATTTGGAAGCATTCACTGGATCTAGAATATATAACTCTAACTAGATTAAGTTTTTTCAAAATGGGGAATTAGAAATTCACTTAGTTGACTAATTTTAATGTATATATTCATTATTTTTTGTGAAAAAATTATCATGATAAACTTTATTAAACAAATTCATATAAACTTGCAAAAGCAAATCGCTCACATCATAATCTTGGATTCCTTTCATTATCTATTTTAATATTTTTATGGTTTGTATTAAAATATAAGTTTGTTAAGGTTGTTTTATGAAAAGAATGATGTGTATTTTACTATTATTAACCCATTTAATTATAATCCGATATAGTAAATATCATGTATGTGTTAAGTTACAATTATTACTAAGAAAATGTTGGCACAATATAAAAGTGTATCACCTTTGCAACACTAGTAATATCATTGAAGATTTAAAAAATCTCATAGATCATCGAGTTTATACTCATATTGGATTTAAATTTCAAAATACTTGTGACCCTACCAACCTTCTTGATCTTTTAACTAAAAAAAACTATGATGAGCTTGAAACACTTCTTTTAATGCTTTTTGAGCATAACAATAAAATTCGAAATAATTTTGGGTAATACCTTTTTTCCTTCTTATATACTATGTTTGGTCTTAGTGGATGATAATCATCATTATCACCATCAACATTTCATACTATTGTAGGAAATTTGCACCATTTTAGAGTTGAGGAGAAAATAATTTTTTACGATCAAATTAAATGTTGAATGCGAGTAGTAGCATAATTTATTTTTATTTATTATTTGTACTTTTGTGTTAAAAACTAAGTTGATCGAGGCTTACTTAATGAATAATAGATTAATATGCAGGATACATATTAAGTATAAAATTATTTAAGGACAAATGATCATAGTAATGTGTCCAATATATACCAACATAGATGCATCTTAAGTACGAATGTAGGGATCAAATTTCTTCACGTGCGAACATTTTTAGAGTTCGAAATACAATGTGTTATTTTTCATTGTTGAAATTATACTTTTGAATGCTAAATAGAGTATGCATAAGACCAATAAAAAATTTAACCATAAAAACTTATTTTTTACATATATAGATATATATGAAGTTGATATTGACATAAATTAGTTAACATAGATCTTCAAATAGTTTATTTGAATCCCTAGTTGAAATATTTTTGAAAAGTATAACATTTAAACATCTAATTCACACCATTCTTTCTTTTAATTACTTTACAACATATTCATTTTTTGATTTTTCTATTTAGAACATAATTTTTATTTTAAAGGGGCACAAACAGACAGACAAACTTACACATCTCCTCATACTGGGTTGTAGGATGAGCCTCTCGACTCAATTACTAATAATTTTAATGATTAAAATCAATCACGAATTAGAATAGTAACAAAGTAGTACAATTTGATTATTTTCGAATACAAGAGGAAAGAGGGAAAATTGACTAAACTATTTATTACAAATGTTTAGCTTTTATTCTTGTAGTGTTTAACGATATTGTATTGAAAAGAACATATTAACATTCATCTAAAACTTAGATTCCTTACATCATTTCTATTATCATTAATATTTATATTTATGTATTAAATTTGACACATGAATAATAGATTTTGTAAAAAAATCTTACCTATAAAGTTTTTTGACAATATATTAATATTTTTTTTCTTACTATTATTGACCATTTTAAATAGACACTAACTACCTTTCCTAAGTTGAGTACAAATTTATTATAATAGTACAATGTTGGCACCACTTCAAAACCTATAAGAGGAAATAGTTTATAAGTCTAGTTGTGTTATTCAATGATCAAAATATTTTTTATAAATTAGAGTGAAACAAAATATAGCAAATTTGATTTATATCAATTATAATAAGGAATATTAAGGAAAACTCACTTCAAACATTATTACAATTGTCTAGCATCTATTCATTAAGTGTTTAAATGATTTATATTAAATAGAATACTAATTAGGTACCCCACTATTGTTTTAATAGACCAAGTTTAGAACATGTTTTTAAATGTATTATTGAATTTGATTATGCATATTTGATATGGCGAGAAGTCATGTTGGTCAAATAAATATTTGAAAACTTAAATATTTTATGGAAACTTAAATATTTTATGGCAATGTCATGTAATTTGTGTCAACACATGATTACATTGAAATACTAAATAATATAAAACTCCAAAAATAATATGAAGGTAATATTTTATATACAACAAATATTGAAAAGTGTATCTGAATGTATATTAATAGATCCTTCAAAAAAAAATTACATTCATGAATCATATAAACCTAATCTTAAGATATTTGTTCTTGCAGTGTTCTTTCTTTGGCATCCATGCCCACACTATGGTATTAATTAGAATAGAACCAAGTTCTGTGTCATTAGGATTTGGTATCTAATATTGCTCTAAAAAATTTCCATTATGTTTCCCTAACATAGGCTTCCACTAGTCAACCTTTACATGGAGATTCTCAATTTCATTATCCCTAAAGATATCTGAGATGGATTTTTCCATCCAAATCATCTCTCATGCATTCTCATTTCCTAATCTAACTAGCAACATCATTCCTTTCTCAACATCAATCATCGGATTGAATGTTGGCTTTGGCTTGTTTCATTTGGATCCAACATATATTGATTCATCTATCGCATTATCAAATTCTCCATCCATAATACTTGAGATTACATGGAGTGCATTACAATCAACATCAATGCTTTGCCTTCTCTTGGGCCAGAAATCCTCAAAAGATGAATCACTTCCATCTATTATTCTATGATCATTATAGATTCCATCTAATGTATCAAGAACTCTTTCCCAATACACTACTTTATTTTTCCATTCCTCTGTAACAGTTGGTGAATCCTCGTTCTCGATAGTGTCTTTCCACATTTTTATGCATGATGTTATCCCTTCATTTAGTTCTTTTAAATAGACATCATTCTATTTGGAAGCTCAGAAATACGTCTTCCCTATGGGAATTATAGGTCAACCTTCATCATCTCCATAACTCAACTTGTTCTGACCACTTAGTTTCTCTAGTTGATTCTTTGTACCATAGTATTGAAACATCATTGAGTATAAGAAATTGGAAGTATTGGACATTAAGATGTCCAACTAGTGCATTTTTTCCCCTCCTTGGTGTATCCATTAAGGAAACTTTTGAAGTCATAGACCTTGTCAATAAGTACAGGTGGAAACACTCGATTTTCTTCAATTATGCGATATGTATCCATCATTTCAGGTTAAGAATATATATCTTTACTTTTTAGGTTGGAAGACATTCTTCTGTAGGTTCCATCTATGTATTCATGAGTGTGCCCCATAAGCAAGAACCCAACCTCAATAGTGATGAAGACACCAAGTGAGTTAAAAGTGATAGAAACATGAAAAGATAGCAATTCTTATTATCACTTGTTGCATTGTCCAACTGTAACAAGAAATGTTGAGGAACAGGTTTAAAATCAACAGTTTGACTTTTTGATATTCTATGGGATATAAAATCATCCTTGTACAGTTGACATTTTCAGTAAATAGAGGTGTCAAGTAATGCATTTGTAAGTGGGTTTCTTGAACTTCCACTTTCATAAAGTAGATCACCATACATATCCATTTGTGGGTCTTCAAGGTCCCTTAAGCACTTTACAAGGGATGTAATAGTAAATTGTGATCCCATATGTACAAATGGTAAAGATAAATGACCAAAACCTCTTGTCTTATGCCCATGTGTAAGCATACCTGTAAATGACAAACCTAAATTTGTTCCTACAATAGATTTTGATTTGACAGGCAACCTTGGGATTGAAGTCTTTGTTTCATCCATTTTATCATGGATAATGCTCAAATACTCCTTTGGAAACCACTCTAACATAATTATGTGGGCATAGTAGCATTATCTTCCACACATAACAATCTTGTTATGTTTGTTCAACCTACCTCGTGCCTTTTCTTCCAACTCTTTTGTAGTTTCTGACTTCATTTGTGCTTTCAACACAATACATTCACTGCATTTACTGAAGTTGGTGTTCTTTGAAAATGCCACATCTCGAAACTTAGTATTCCAGATCTTGCTCATTGTTGACTATGATATTGATGGGTAATTGAGATTTCGAAGAGCCTCATTGATCTCTTTTAACAAATAATTTTGTGTGTAAGTCGAAGGAAGCAATATTAAAGGAGAATATGTTCCATCTTCTTCAACTTGATGTGTTTGGTTTGGTGAAAATTCTGAATTATCCATTACAATTCTGTGCAATATTTCTATGGCTACCTTTGTGTGAGCTCGTGCTTTGCATGTGTTGGTGTTACCATGAAAAGCTTTGATCTATCCATGTTGGAAATAATGTTGGTAGTTATAAAATGTGCTTTGAGGAATCTTATGTATCTTATACCAGGCTTTCTTACAAATAATATTCCCATTAAATCTCATGTCCTTTACATTTCTAGCAATAGGTGGCAGGCCATGGCCATGGCTCTTTCACATGACTCCATTTGACATGAGTGAATTTAAGAAAAATTCCCTAATACCATTTTTATTTATTTTTCTCATATCCCTCCTAGCACCTGCAATGGCCTTCCTATCTACATGTTGAAGACAATCTTTTCTACAACATACACATGCTGTCAAAAGTGAAATTGCTTTCACTTCATCTATTTTTGTTTGACATTTTGCAATTTTTTTTGTAGCCATAACTCATTTAATCCTTTTATATGGCCTTGTTACATCCATGTCAATTGAGCTTTTATCTTTTCCATTACAAAAGATACCCATCCCATTTGTTTAAGGGATTTGTGTCCTCTATAACATCCCATATCACCATTTCCTTGGGTGGCTCCTTGAACTTTTCCTTGACCCTTAATATCACACCTTTGTTGTCCACCAATTTATTTATTGACCATCTAACCAAACAGTATATAGACTTATCCCCAATTCTTTATATCTCTCAATTTCCATCTATCTCTTCCAAAAAAACACCAAATTCCATTTCACCTAGTGTTTCACCCTCAATAATGTGCTTCTCACAGACATTAACTAGCATTCCTTTGGCAATTCACATGCTTGCTCCCATGCATTCATGTGTAAGAGAAACCTTTGTACATATGAATCTAACCCATCTTGAGGAATATTTATGGCATGATCATGACAGTGAGGCTCCAAATCTGATTCTGGCCAAATCTCATAAGATTCCAATACACCCCCTAATGTATGCTCAAATACTGTTGGATGTGGTAGAGGAGCATCATGTTTTAACACCTTCTCAATTTTAACCACTATGCATACTTTATTTACCATATTTCTATGCACTTTATGACCAAGCTTTGTATTGAATATGGAGCCCTCACCCAACTTCAATCCATGTTGCAGAAGATCTACCTTGTCTCCAATAGAAAATGTAGAAGAAACATTTGCACCTATAAACTAATGTAAATAAGGTTATTATTTACTCAATAAAACATTTACTATACTATCAATAATATTTAACACATGCCTCAATATTTTGATTTACCTATGTTGTGTCTCAAATCTATGATCTTCCATGGATGTATGTCCTCTTCATTAACATCCTCATCAATCAAATGTGGTTGAGTGATAGCAATTATCAAAATTGTAACATAACCTGCATTAACCCTTTCTTTGACATAATAAGTTCTAGACTCTGCAGATTGGACCCTTCCTTGCCCAATGACCTGATCATTAATAAGGAGATCAACATAGTCCCCTTTTGCAAAAATTATATTTTCCATCGTAGCTTGTATCAATTCTGTAACAAAAATTAAATCGTAACATGTAATTAAAAGGTTGAACCATGTAAAGTGTGACTTTATATTTTCGCAAAAACACAACTTACAAAAAAGTAATATAGATGCAATAATTTAAATAGTATGGTAGTCATATTGTATGTAATGAAACATTGTTTCCCACCATCTAGTGCCTACTACCAAAAAATACTTTACATACAAATTACACAAAAAATATATATATGAAGACCGAGAAATTTGAGATGTAGATAGTATCATAGAATGAAAAATATAACCGCATACCAAACAACCAAGTTCATATTTAACTTTAGAAATGACACTTGTAGTCTTGATGAATGTGTATGAATAATGATCATAAGAAATTTGTAGAAGTTGAAGAACCAAAACATGGTCCTTCGGAAAATATAAGAAATTGCAAGATCAATGCTACATAAGATTTCTAAAATCCCCATGAGAAGGAGAAATTATATTTATATTTCACTTAGTGAAGATGTTTGATGTTTTAACTTGATAATCGAAAGCCAAACTAGAGGTTTTCTTCCAAATAAAAGTTTTGTTACTGTAAATACTAGATAATTCTCATTTTTATTCTAAAAGCAAAGAAATTGCATTGGAAGAAAAATATAGTATACCTCAATAAGACATTTATTCATAAACTTCACAGTTATACAAAGCTCACATTATTCTCCATGGATCAAATAATTATGATTGGATTATTGTGTTTGTGCCAAAAGGAAAGCTATACCATTATCTTTCCGTCGAAATCAAGCACAAATGTAGTGCCAACAGTAACATATATTTATATACGATTATTTTGCACTATCATTGATCTTCATAAATTGTTCCAAATTCAATAAAAAGTCACATCAAAAGCTATAACTCTAACCATTGTGATTATTTAAACAATGTCACTCCTAGAGTATTGTTTGCATAAGTGTAATGGTGTCTAGAAGAAAGCTAGTAATCACTAGGTATCCTTCTTGCATAATCACAAATGCACTACCAAGAACAATATCATAGCACTAACCTTGGTGAGGGTGAAATCTTGATAGTTTTCCTTTTGGCTCACGAACAAAGATCTAGTGCATTATATAATTCCTCCTAACACAAATACAAGCACATTTCCAACAATAATTTTCCATTGTGAAAAAAAATTAATGCATGCCAGATTTACTTCTATCACAAACACAAACACATTTTCAACTGTAAGATGAAGGAAATTTAACACATTCTAACCTTCCTTCTAGCATAACAACAAACCTATTTCTAATAACAACATTGCATTATGAAGGAAATATAATGTGCTAGCTGTCCTTCTATCACAAGTAGAAGCCCATTTTGAACAACAACACTGCACCTCAAATGAAAGCTAAGAATCAATATAATTCCTTCTACTGCAAGCATAAGCATATTGCTAGAAGCAACATTACATGGTCAAATAAATCTAGCACATGCTAGATTTCCTTCTAGTACAAACACAAGCACATTGCCAATAACAATATTATAAGGTGAATAAAATCCACCTCATGCTAAATTTCCTTATAACGTAAGTAGAAGCATATTACTCACAAAAACATTGTAATGTAAAAGAAATCTTAAACATTCTAGAGTATCTTCTAGCACAAACACAATCACATTGTCAAAAACAACATTGCAGGGTGGAAGACATCTAGCATATACTTGATTTACTTCTAACATAAACACAAGCACATTGCCAACAATAACATTGTAGGGCAAGTGAAATCCAACACGTGATATAATTCCTTCTAGCACAAACATAAGTACATTTCCAACAATATTGCATTGAAAAAGAAATCCAATGCAAGTTATATTTCATTCTAGCACAAATACAAGCACATTGCCAACAAAAATATTGCATTGCAAAAGAAATCTATTGCATACTAGATTTTATTCTAGTAAAAACACAAGTACGTTTCTAACACCAATAGTCCATTGCAAAATAAATTTAGTGCATGTTAGAATTCCTTCCACCATACACAAGCATATTGCCAACATCAATATTGTAGGGTAAAAGAAATTTATCTCATGCTATATTTTCTTCTATCACAAAAATAAGCATATTTCAAATAAAAATATAGCAAGGTGAATTAGATCTAACATACCAATTGTACTTGTATCTCAAACACAAACATGCCATCAATAACAACATTGCAGGGTGAATGAAATCTAACACATGCTAGATTTCCTTTTCTCACTGTTTCTGGGAAAATTAGTGTCTTTTCGAACGACTAATCGTCTAGTTTTGGTAGCTAACCTAGGAACAATAGTTAAAGCAATTCAATATCTTTCCTATGAGTGACAGATAAGAAAGAGATTATGAAAGACCAACCTATAACTTTTGCCTGAATCCTCTCTTGATCTCCCTTTCCTTTGACTAATCCCATAACTCCTCCCCGTACTTAACACATTTGGAGAGTACTTGCACAGCTACAGAAACAAATACCTGTCAAAGCATAATGATCCATGATAGCATAAACATCATAGAATCAGAAATATGATAAACAAAAGAATGCATTTACAGTTAACACAATCTATTGGGAAAAATCTTGAAGAACTTTATTGTTAACAAGGAAAATTACAACCCATAAGAAGTCTGATCCAGCGCCATCCTCCCAGATTCAAGCCTTCTTCACCTCATGAATCAACAAGAACACACCAATAATAACACAATGCTATCACCTCAATACTGAAACTAGCAGCACCTCCTTACAACTTAGAATAATTTAGCCTCCTCATCTCTTGTATGGGAGATCCTTTTATAGATGATTGCAAGAGGGTGAGTCATCAATGGGGATGATGAATGCCATTCCATTTGTTGAAATTAGTTCCAAAAGAGAGGGGAATTGGAGATGGTTTCCTACTTCCCTTGGTCATCCTTGGGCAAATTCAGAGAGGCAAGTGGCATAGGAGAAGTTTCTAGAAGATTCCATGAGCAACCAACTAACAAATTGTCCCTAAATTTTGTCCAACCTCTCCCATTGCACTGACTAAAGGGGCAAATTGTGATGCATCTCACTTAGATAGTGTAGCAGGTGAGATGCATCTCACCCTAACATAGGGCTTTCAGATATGGTTCAATTTAGGCACTTTATGGATGATTTCTGAGATGGAACTTTTGGGGAATGAGGCATTCAGATGACTAAGCTTCTTTAGGGTATAAAACAACTCTTTTAGGGGTTGATGAGCCCAAATATCATCGACATATGAGTTTGGTGTTGATGTGCCCAAATATGTCTATAACAGTTTCCCCCTAAAGCATGAGGTCGTAAATGTTCATGTCAGGTGAAATGCTTTATCACGAGGATCAAAAGTTTTGAACTGGAAGGTGACCTGCATAAATTACAATACAATACATCATGATAATATGATTTTTCATGGACTAGCTAAGGGAGGCATTCCCATGCTTAGCTTTATAAATTTTCATTTCATGTACATAGATCAGATAGTCATCTGTAGATACAGACTTGCGATTCTGCAGATATAGAGTCATAATCCATGATTAGGATGACCATCTGTGTAGAGCCTTTGTACTTGTGATGTTTTTGTATCACTGAATATATCGTAGCTCAGATGGATGAAACTAGATTCGAGGCTTTCAAACTCATTCAATATTCACTCGATGTACAATTCAAACCACGTGAAGAGATGTTCTGAGGTCGAACATGAAAAGACATTGCCTGATTACTAGCCAATGATGTAAGTTGTTAATAGATGCGAGAGGGATCACCGATAATGATAATGATCCTCAAGGTACTATAGTACATTTCATGTGGTGTGAATACATGATCCGATGTTGAACACCACGCAAAATCTTTCAGTTGAAGGCCATTGATGTCAACCTGTCACTGGAAGAGAGAAACTTGCCATTGATGTAAACAAGATTCAAAGCACTAGAAGGGTGTTTCTAAGTCAACTTCTTAGATAATGAGTTGATGTTGACAAGAAGTGACTCGTCGTAGGAGGGCCTTGATATATCCCACATCTACAACATGAAACAAAGTAAATGATTTTTAGAAATGAAAAATCGACTGACGACACAAGGTTCAGGAATGGCGGTCATGAAAATGAAGGTTTACAGTATTGCAATGGATGAAGTTTTAACTGGATGACTTCTCTTGATCATATCGGCGACACTAAGATGAATTGGTAGCACTGACCCAAAACAAAAGTGATGGATGATGTGATAGACCCAACCCAACTTAATCAGGATGATGAAGTGAAAGTGTCATGTTCAAGAGCGACTCGCTACCATAAGTTTTCAAGATTTTTCCCATTTTCCCGAGTCATTGATGACTAGTACCTCTTTTTTTTTTATCAAGCTTGAGGAGGATAACATATGCTTGTTCTATAATTCGCCCTTCAGGAAAACCCATCGCTATTTGATGTTTTAACAAGTCTAGCGATGGTGAAACTTGGTCTTGTTTAGATGGACAAGTTTGTCGCTATTATCTTAACGAGTTTAACGACAAGGATAACTCGGTCCTTTTCATGTTTGGAGAGTTTGAAAAGGGACGAAAAGAAAACTATGTAAGCTCTTTTTTGCAAAATAATCTCTGAAGTTAGAAAAAGGATAAAATAATACCAAAGAGATGTCGTTTCCAATACTTTAACGAGTTGGAAAAGACAAGCGCTCGATAATCTTTTCATGTTTAGAGAATCTGACAGGAGCTTAAAGAGGACTCCACTTTGAGGAACGAGTGGTGTCTAGGATAGCAACTACTTTCGGGGATGTGAGAACTTCTCAAAACATGTTGATTGATGTGAAGAGGTTTGCTAATAAGACCATTCATTGTAGATGTTCCTCAAAAGGGTAAAACAACCAAGTGAAAGCGTATGATCGACCAAGGATATGGTGGCGATGGGATGAAAACAACCAAAGCTCATCTGATCAAAAAGGATGATAGAATGGTAATCACGAGGGTTAAAAATGGAAATGGGTTCATTTTTACACAAGCTTGAACCATAGGGAACTATGCTTGGATTCAATTTCATGTTTATAATAGCTTGAAATGAAAAAACTATGCTTGGATTCAGTTTCATTTTTACACAAGCTTAAAACAAAAAACTATGCTTCAGATTGGTTTACATGCCCCCAGCATGATGAAAGGGAGAGTCTCCTGTAACCCGATGGAAATCACTGTGGTGAAGCAGGACAATTATCCAACACCTTTTTGGCTTCATCCAGATAGACAAAGGTGAATGGGGTGATTCCCTTCACATAACCTATAGGGAAACTTATCTTTACCACTAGGTGCATGCCCCCCAAGCTTCATTACATTCACCTAAGTAGACTACTCATGGCTATCAATTGGATGGAATGAAGGTTCTTTTACGAGATCAAGTGAAAGACTCGACTGGGATTTTATGAGATCTACTCAAAGACTCAACTTGGAACTTTGCTCCACAGGACCTTGTTTTTTTTTTTTTTTTTTAAATGAGCTTGACACAAGATAACGAACTCTTCTCAAATTCCTTGTTTCATTTTTTAACGAGGTTGACACAGGACTAGGAACTATCCTCATGGACTTGTTTGATTTTTTAAACAAGGTTGACACAGTAAAAGAACTATCCTCATGGATCCTTGTTTCATTTTTTTTAACAAGGTTGACACAAGACAACGAACTATCCTCATATTCCTTGGGTACTGTAGAAACGAGAGAAATAACCCCTTGAGTTACAAGAACTGGAGGATTTTCCTCCTATCTTGATGGAACAGGTGGACTACCCCCAAGCTCATTTGAATATGAGGAAACAAAAAGAACTTGAGCGGTATGATTTTCACTCTCTTCAAGAAAGGTACGATTAGCTGAAGGTGAAATCGGGTCAATTGTTACCTCGACCTGTTGATTTGGATCAGGTATAGACTCATAGGATTCACTTTCAGACAGAGTGGTTTCAACTGACGGTTGATTTTGGTTAGTCAATTCATCAACTAGTGAACGGTTTAGGGAGAGTTTCCTGTAACTAGATGGAAGTCGCTGCGGTGAAGCAGGACAGTTATCCAACACTTTCTTAGCTTCATCCAAATAGGGAAAAAGGTGAATGGAGTGATTCCCTTCACATAACCTACATGGAAATTTGACTTTTCCCTTCTTTCCATGGACTTTCCTATCACTAGTTGATGGTGTGTCACCAACATGATCTCCATAAGTTGATGACATAAGATGATGTGAGCGTGAGGACCATTCTTCTAAGATCTAAGGAATATTAGGACAACTTCGAAGAAGATGGTTTCCCGTACAAAGTTTGCATGGATATCAATTTTTTTGAGGCTTGACAGGCGATTTCTCATCAGATTTTGCATTCAAAGCAATGATTTCTTGGTTGCCCCTCTGCTGAATTTGCTTCTTCTTCTTCTTCTTCCCTTTCTTCTTCTTCTTAGCCACCTGGTTACTAGTACCAATACTTTCACTAGGCGAAGAGGAAGAAGGTGAGGAAGAAACAACCGAGGAGCAAGACAAAGGGTCCACTTTAGGATCAACTGGAGGTTGATTTTGTCCGGTTGGAGGTGTACTTGATTGCGGAGAAATCATGACATTTTGAACCAAACAGGTTGAAAACAACCATACTGGAAAGCCAATGGTAAATCTCGGAAGGGACAATGTATTCATATATGGAGCACCAATATTTCTGAAAGAAGGAAAAGGACTAGGATTTCCAGCAAAAGGAATTCCTTGATCGGTGGACTTTGGATTTGTCGCCATATGTTTCAACCTAAGATCAACTAAGGAATAGGGATGTTATTTGTGATCAATCTATTTTGATGACACTTTGGACACAACTCTGCTTTCTAAATTTTAAAGAGTCTAGAAAAAGCTAAACATGACTCTAGTCGCCTCTGATTTCTGATGAGCCTAAAAGGACAAGTTCTGAGATGGACCTTTTCTCTTAGAGAGTTGAAAAGGAATGAAAGTGACTACTCTGAAGAATCTAGACAAAAAGGTTTACTAGACCAATCGCAAAACTGAAATATACACCTTGGTGATAAATTAAAGAGAAATTACCAAGGACTTATGTACGATAGTCAATCTTCCTGAATGTTGTGTTCAGTGCATTGCCATTGATAAGGTGGCAGACTCGGTTTCCTATGGATAAAGGATTTAAGCCTATTGTAGTTTCCCAATATATACGCGATGGTACGGGGAGCACAAGTCTGTGCTAGCACTTGTCGTATCAAAGAGGAGGAATCACCCAAACTTCAATGAAAATGATAGCCACTAGGTTTAACGACGCCGAAACACGTCTCTATCCTAGACCTCTAAATGTGTTGCGTTAGATTCCAAAGCGTCGTTAAGTTAATTGAGGTTCATTTTAAGTTGATATTTCTTAAAATTTTTCCATTGAAGGTTGACCACGTGATGTATGTTCACAATTCCTAAAATGCAACTATCATGATAAACAAACTTTTCATTTAGTTTGAATGATGAAAACCTTTGCTACTAAAGGATAGAGCAATCAGATCTTTGACAAAGAGAAAAGAGCACATGTAATGCAATTTCCCTAGCTATTCCTATAAAGCATTCACAAACCAAAATACTAAAATTCAAATGTATTTGTTTTCAACTCTCCTTAATGTGAATGATCCAAGAAGGAAAACTAAATGCAGCAATGACTGAAACTGCTTCACACAAAAAAGCAATTTTCGACAATTTTTCTTCAAAGAGAGAAAGGAAGGCTCAAATGACACTTTCAAGTTTGAAGAAATAAAACTTTTCGACACTTTGAATGAAACCAAATCAAATGCACAAAATAGTTTAATTGATTAGCTATGAAGGAGGATTTTAACAACACTTCACTTTTTCGACGAAAATGGAAGACTTTATGACACTTTTCTATCGAAAACGACAAATCGACTAACACTACTTTTGATAAAGGATTGTAAATGAAAAACAAATAGAAAAAAACATTCACCAATCCTAATCTAAATTGAGGCTGATCTAAGTGATGTAAGTTGGCTTCAGTGATGAGGTATTGTTCAAATTCAGTAAGCAACCAAACAAGTCTGAAAACTAGTCAAAAACCCTCAACTCCTAGATCGGAAATTGAGTTCAGTCAATAATCGCACCTGGCCTGTGCAGACAGTTAGATGCATCACACTTTTCTCACTCAAGAAGTGAGATGCATATCAAGTCACAGTTGAAGACAGTGCGATGGTCAGGAAGCGCTTCTGAAAATGGTTTTGGCTCAAATTTGCAGCAATTTTCAATGGATTAAGCTTTATTTTAATGAACAATAATAAGAAAAGTGTGATGGAATGTCCTAAGAGGTTACTAAGATACCAACAAGGGAATTTTGATGGTTTTGCAAATCACATGCTCAAGATATAAACTAAACCAGAGATTGACTGGGGTAGCATTTATCTACTACGCAATTCTAGAACAAAATCGGTTCGAAAGCTTCCTGGCTAGCTTCAGACACTGTCTATAGTTTATATAATTCAACATGGATAAATAAATATCAAAAAGCAATCATCGGTACCTAGTGGAGTCACCAATTTTTTTCTGCGAAAATTAATGCCTTTTTGAACGACGAACCATGTAGGTTCGTAGCTAAACTAGAAACAACAGTTAAAGCAATTCAATATCTTTCCTATGAGTGATAGATAAGAAAGAGATTATGAAAGACCAACATGTAACTTTTGCTTGAATCCTCGCCTGATCTCCCTTTCCTTTGACCAATCCCGTAACTCCTCACCGTACTTAATGTTATCACTTAAGAATTCTAATGCCAAAATTTCTCATACTAGCTTGATGATAAAGGTCAGTGTTAGTCTAAGTTTGATTTCGTTTTCCTTAGAGTCTGAGTCTTAGGAGGTCTTGAGTCAAGCATGCATTCTCATCCATCACTGGTCACCATCATTCATCACTGATCTCATGGCCATGTGTCAGTTTGGTTTTAAAAAAAAATCATTATGTCCCACAAAGCCTTTTTAGGTGATTGCCTAGCGCATGTAACCATCCTAAAGTGTTTTCTCAGCGCATTAATCCTTTTAGCAGTTTCACAGTGCAAAGGTTCATTAGGTGATTACATAACACAAAAGTCCTTTAGGTGTTTTCACAGCGCAATAGGTTTTAGGTGATTTCGCAACGCATTATTCAAAATTTACACTGACCGTGCAACGAAATCGGAGATTTGTTCATTCCCAATGAATCTTTCCCAACTGTCAAATCTATCAAATTAACCAATGGCTACGTCATTCATTGTTAGTTTATGCACTCCATACATCATCTCCAACCGCTTATCTCCATCATTGCAATCACTAGGTACATTGGTACACACGAAATACAAGTTCCAAGAAAGGCCAAGTGTGCTCAGTTTTAATGATGATTGTAGGCTTTGCATGAGAAACAAATCTACTAGATTTCAATTTGAAAACATCGTCATCAAGCGAGGCAGCTATCAATCGAGGCAGCCATTCAAGTGAGGCAGAGTTGGGAGTTTGAGCAGTGCTAGCATTTGCAGCTTACGTGTCACTGAATATTCATGGAGGGATCAGCAGAAAGGAAAGACCATAGATCAGGCAAATGTCTGAGAAACGAGCCTGAAGGTTTGGATATAATCTTGAAGAACAAAGAGGTCGAAGAGGCATTTAAACAAGCTGGATGTTGGAATTTTTGCAAGAAGCTCCAGGGAGGACATGCACAAGTGACTAAGGAATTTGCACTGAATTTCACAGGGCTAAACTCAAAGGTTGTCATGTTGGAATTGCAGGTCTCACCAGACATGATATCCACAGTTACAGAAATACCAAGAGGGCAAGAAAATTGGTTCAAGAATTTCAAATTTGACATGAATCCATTCAAAGAATTTCTAAAATAGGAGTTCATTAACTCATATTTGAGCAAGTCTGTTCCTAGAAGTTATGTTAAAGAATCATATGCTCAATCGCTTACTTGTATACAAAAGTATCTGACCTGTGAAGGGAGATATAACAAAGTGTATTCACACCATTTTAAATTGTTGTTGCATTTCACAGGGAAAACATCTATTCATCTACCTTTTTACTTGTTTCCCAGCTTAAGTAAAATGTGTGATAAGGTACAACTGAGAAAGGAAGCTTGTGAGACTTCACTATTCCACCATGGCTTGGTTAAGTTAATGGTTCTGCATGAACTCCAGAGGGTAGGCAGAAACTGGGACACATTCATATTCATGACCGGTTTCAAGAGCAAGACTGGTCTCATCCCTCTAGTGGCAAAAGAATCTTCAACAACAACCAGTCCTCAAACAGAAACAAGAGCCAAGAGGGTTTCAAAGTTAAAATCAAGGAAACAAGTTGGAGAATCTACCAAGCCACCGACTATTCAGGATACAACTCAGCAATCAAATAAAGAAAAAACTCAGGTCAAGGAAACTGCACATGAATCAAGCACAAGAGAAGGAGTTCAAAGAAGAAGGACTAGGAGTCAGGTGGCAAAAGAAAAGGGTAAGTCAGTGGCTACTGAAGAAAGTCCTGTTTCAAAGGGAGATTTAAATGACTTATTGCAAGCCATTGACATTGAAGAGTCCCCACTAGTGCAAGCTGATTTGATCGAGTCAGATAAAGAGAAGGCCAAGAAAGTTAAAGCCTCAAAGAAACTCAAATTTGATGAGCAAGTTGAACAATTTGTTTTCAATCCCAGGGGACCCATAACGAGGAAGTTCAAACAAGTACAGGAGGTACCACTAAGGGCAGATGAAACAGGGGAGGAAACACGACCTCATGAAAGAAAGGATAAAGGAAAAACCATTGCCACTCAAGAAGAAGGTAATGTGGAAGACTTGAAAAAGAAATTAGGATTGGCCAACCTTGAAATTGCTAGATTAAAGAAGGCTGCTAGGAAATTTGCAGTTAAGGAGGCTTATTTCAACCAGATGCAGGCTTAGTGGGGGGACCATAATTTTCAAATTCCTGAAGTGGTTGATTTTAGTGTTCAATTTCATAGCTGGACTACTCCTGCAATAAAGGAAGCTCAGTTTATTAGAAAATTCAATACAAACCTTAGGTCTGGGATCAAAGTCATGAAAAAAAAAGTTGAAGACTTAAAGATACAATTGAGCCAGCTAGAAGAATCTCCATGAAGAAATCTCACTACAAGTAAGGCTATGTCTCAAAGTTTTGATGATTTTGCTTGGTATAATCCTTTTTGAAGAATCAAACATTCCCTTCAGTTTTAGAAAGTCTTGAAATAGTTGGAAGAATGTTTTAACAAGCAATGTGCTCAAATAATAAAGTTTTGGGTTGAAATTGTGATTTTCGAAGCAACTCAGTAGTTTCGTAGCGCGAAGGTGATGACTAAATCTTAGCAGTTTCGTAGCGCGCTACGAAACTGCTAAAGCTAAACAGCCTAATTTCAATTAATCGGTTTTGAATATGAGTGGGAATTTTTGAAAGGGGAATGTATACAAGGTATGCAAGGCATCAGCTGAAGCTATTAAGATTCAACCAGGTCAAGACAGGTGGAGATAATATGTATTCGAATCCAACTTTAGATTTTTGTCATAAAGTGAGCATAATTACCACACTTCAGAATATGTGAAACAGTTTGCAAGAATTTTGGCTTTCACGCATGAAAACGGTGGACAACACATCAAAGAAGTGGGAGTCTGATCCATTTTGGGTAATTAAAAGATAAAGGATATACTTCGTTGGATCCGAACATTTGAAGGCAAAATAAAGACCGGTACATAGGGGTAGTTTGCTATGTTTCAGGGCATTGGAAACATGTGACATTGAAGACAAACATGGAGCCTTGAAGACCCATCATAGCTAAACTAGAAGGGGACCAGATGTCAAACAACGAGGATGATTGTAGACCAAGGCTATTATGGAATTAGAGTCCTACTTAATTTAGATGTCTAGAAGGTCTAGTGGAAGTTTGTTACATTAAATAAGCAGTTGAAAGCTAAACAGATGTCATCAGAGGTAGTTTTCGAGTTCCCTTAATGTTTAAGGAGGAACTATATATATAGAATGATGGGAAATGTAATAGGGGTTGGAAGTTTATGTAAAAAAGCCTGTTGTGAAGCTTGTGTAAAGACTATGTCCTTTTGGTAATACAGTAATGGTTTTTTGCTGCTCAAGAATCATAGTGACTTCAATGTATGAATTCCTCTTGTTGTCTTTCATGTTGTTTACAGTGTTATGAGTACTTGATTACTTAGAAATCACATGCTGTGTTCCAATTTCCTTCATGTACTCATATACTGTCCCTTTGGTGTCTGTTGTATTGTATGTTTACTGAAGTCTGAATGCCTTGATTTCATTGCAAAGCCAATTCACTGTTAATGCTAAATGACATACGACTCCATGAGCCCAATGGATGCTTGTTAATTTAGATTTTACCAGCCTCATTCCTATTCATTTCATAAAAGAGTTAGCCATCTCAATCACAATCACAAATCTTAAACCCTTTGAGAGAGCCCTCTCAGGCTAAGGAGGCTAAGCCTTAGCTAAAAGATTAGTCTGAAACAGTTACTTGAAGCCTTCCTGGTCTGCAGCCTTCCAGGGTCTGATTTTGAGATAACATTTTGGTGCGTCTACCGGGAGCCTGAAGATTATTCATTCTCGAAAATAAGAGATTGAACTTCTGAAGGTAGCAGGAGCTCAGAAGATTTTTCGAGGCTGCACTCTACCTTGGTGACTCCATACAATTTCAAATTTTAAAAGGTGGCTTCGAGAGGGAGATATACACGGAGCAATCCTGACCCAGATCCACCTACTCCTGTGGACAATCCAAACACCATTTCAAGGAGCAGACAAAGATTTCCTAAAACACCAGGTACACCATCTTTTTCAAAATCTTTGCTCTCTGAATTTTCAAGAAGTCCTGAAGATAAAATTATTGATGATAAAATTCATGAGGTGTTTTTGAGGTCTGAGAACGAAGAAGAACTTATTGGAATTATTTTAGATTTACAAAAAAGAGGTATTGATACTTCATCCTTAGTTTCACAAAAGGATAAGGAGGAATTTTGGGAGGTTGTTACTTCAGAATTGCTGTTAGAAGAGGAAGACTTAAACAAACTCAAAGAACTTGATCCTTTTGAAGTCTTACTCAAGTCTAAAATTGGTCTACTCCTTCCAAATTGGAGTACCTTTGTCAGTGGTTTGAAAAGTCCAAATAGTTCTTTCTGTAACAACACTTTATCTTCTTCCTCTGCTAGTCCTAGTAGTTCTCAGGCACTAGGAAATCCACCTCATATCAGTTCTGGTTCCACTGTTCATACAGTACCTGTCACCACTGCGCCTCCATTCATTATGGCTGTACCTACTAGGTATGCTCCTCTAGCCCTCCCTGCTGTTCTACATGACCTCCCTAGCAAATATGCTGCTAGAATTCCAACATGGGGTGGAGATGAAGACATTACAGCAGAAGAACATGTAGACAGATTCAATGATTTTGCTGACAGGGAGGAAGTTGATGATGAGGATGTGAAACTAAGATTGTTTGCTCAAACTTTCATTGGAGAGGTTAGAAAATGGTTTAAAGCTCTCAGAGATGGAAGCATTCATAGTTGGGCAGAGTTTGAAGATAGTTTCCTAAGGAAATGGGGAAATAGAACTAACCCTATCCAAGCTCTTATTGAATACAAAAATCTTAGGAGAGCTCCTGATGAAACTGTCCAAAACTTCTCCAAGAGGTTTAATAAAATATACAATTCCATCCCAGCCCATTTGAAACCTCCTGGGGCTTTGGCACAGCTGAGATATGCCGAAGCATTTGATTCTGATTTCTCTCTGTTACTCAGAGAAAGGGATTCTACTACTATTGCTGATATGCAAAATGATGCAATTAAAGTGGAGGTAAACATGATTGCTGCTAAGAAATTGAAGATGGCAAAAGCCAAACTAAAAGAAGAAGAGAAACCTTCTACATCATCTCCTGAAGATAAGTTTGAAACGATGATGAAGACCATGGAAAAACTGATGGATTGATTGGTTCTTGGGAATACCTCTGCTCCTCCAGCACAACAGGAATCTCAATTCAGGAATCCTCAATTTAGAAGACCTCAAAATCAGCAAAGGCCAAGAGAGAACAGAAATTAGCAGCCAGATCCTCCAGTAAGACCTCCTTTCCAACAAAATTTAGTGGATGAAGAAAATGAACCTGAAATTACTGAGGAGTCCATCCATTGTCTTGATGAAGAAGTGTCAGGGATTTTCTTGACTAAGGAAGAACTTGATGAGTCCAGTCTGACTAAACCTGGAGAAGAGCCTTCAGACTATTTAAAAGGATATCAACATACTATTTTTGAGATGCAAAAGCAGTACAATCTCAGGAATAGAAAGGTGCCTATCACAGCAAGCAAAGCTCAGCCCAAGAAGGATACTTCAAAGGCAGTTGAAGATAAGAAAGACAGCTCAAAGGTTGCTGAATGTAAGAATGATTCTCCACTTGACAAAAATGATGTACAAGCTCCATCACCTGCTAAAGAAATTGAAAAGACTGTTTCTGTTTTTAACCTTCAGAATGAGATTGCAAAAATCAAGATAGCAATCCCTTTTAGTGAGATCCTCAAGGTAGACAAATACAGAAATAAGATTGTTGAAATGCTTAATTCACAACCAGGAGTAGCTGATATCCTAAATGTACAAGAAGATAATCTTATTATTTGCTTGGGTCCAATACTTGAAGATGAATAGAATGAAGAGTTCCCTCCTTTCTACATAAGCATTAGTATTCATGACATGACTTTACATAATGCTATGTTAGATTCAGGGGCATCTCATAATCTTTTGCCCAAGGTGATCATGGAAAGATTGGGATTAGAGGTAACTAGGCCATATAAGGATTTATTTTCCTTTGATTCAAAAAGAGTTCAATGCATTGGCTTGATTAAAGATGTTGTTGTGGGTCTTACACAAATTCTATCAAAAACAATGGTCATGGACATTGTTGTGGCTGACATTCCACCCAAGTTTGGGATGCTTCTTTCAAGATCATGGGCAGCAAAAATCAAGGGCACAATGCAGATGGACCTTACTTATGCTACTATTCCTGTTTTTGGTGAGAAAAGAAGACTATATCGGGAGACCAGAATGGCTTATATGGTAAGAAGCAAGGATAAACCTCAAAATTTTCCTATTTATTCATGTGACACTGGTCTAGGATCGGCCATCCTTTTCAATGAGTCAAGTGAAGAGGAATCAGAGGATAAGTTTTCAGAAAACCAGCGCCAAGGAGATCAGCAAAAAGCTGAGAATGAGACAGCAGATTGGTGGTCATTGTATTTTGATGGATCAACAGGAAGAGAGGGGGCAGGAGCTGGAATTTGGATCACAAGTCCTGATAAAGAAAGTAAGTTTCTCTCCTACAAGCTGAATTTTGATTGCACTAACAATATGGCCGAGTATGAATCTCTGATTTTGGGATTAGAAGATTTATTAAAATTGAAAGCTAGAAATATTGCTGTTTGTGGAGATTCTGAATTGGTAATAAAACAAGTGGAAGGTGCTTACCAAACCAAGGATGTAAGGATGAGGGCATATAGAAACTTAGTGTTGGATATGTTGGAAAAGTTTCAGACTCATACTTTCAATATCAAAACTAGAGATCAAAACTCTGTTGCAGACTCTCTTGCTATTTCAGCCAACCTTTTTATTATTCCTACACACTCTTCTAGAAAATATGAGGTGGAAGTCCGTCATAGACAAGTTATACCAGACAACATCATTAATTGGCAGGTCTTTGAGGATGATCAGAAAGTGAGGAATTTCATTGAGTTAAAGGAAGAATTTCAGAGCACCCAAATGGATCAGCAGAATATGTTTGTGGAATCAAAGGAAAAGCCTGAACTATTACAATTAAAAAACAGTCTGATTCCAAAAGGCCTCATTCCTCTTGAGAAATTGTTTGATCAAAACGATGTATTCAAAGCACCAAAATTACAAGCTGATGAAGAAGAGGTGGAAAGCTGCGATTTAGGAGACTCACGGGTACCTAAGATGGTCAAAATGTGAAAATTCCTTTCAACTGATATGAAGAATAAATATGTTGAGATGATGAAAAGGTTCATTGATGTCTTTGATGCTGACTTGAAACAATATGACTCCTCAATTATACAGCATACCATTCCTATTAAGGAGAATGAAAAGCCTTTCAAGCAAAAATTAAGAAGAATTAATCCTCTTCTTATGCCTCTGATTGAAAAGGAAGTGAAGAAACTTTTTGATGCTAAGATTATTGTTCCAATTAGATTCTCAAATTGGCTTGCTAATTTGGTCCCAGTTAGGAAAAACAATGCAGAGATCAGGATTTGTATAGACTTCAGAAATTTGAATAAAGCTTCATTGAAAGATAATTATCCTCTTCCAAAGATGGATTTGATTTTGCAAAACATTGTTGGTTCACAAAGGATGTCTATGCTTGATGGTTTCTCAGGGTACAATCAGATCCTTGTTCATCTAGATGATCAGGAGAAAACATCCTTCACAACGCCATGGGCAACATTCATGTACGCCAAGATGCCTTTTGGTCTCATGAATGCTGGAGCCACCTTCCAGAGAGCAATGGACATTTCTTTTGCTAAAGAAAAGGACAGATCAGTGGTGGTTTATCTTGATGACATCACAATTTTTTCAAAGAGAGAAGAAGATCATTTGAAGCACCTTGAAAGAGTTTTGCTGAAGTGTAGAAGGTTTGATATTTCTCTTAATCCAACCAAAAGTATTTTTGCTTTAACCTCTGGCAAACTTCTTGGTCATATTATTTCTGAAGAAGAGATTAGGATTGATCCTAATAGAGTTAGTGCAATTCAAAAGCTAGATTTGCCAAGAAGTAGGAAAGAGATTCAATCCTTCCTTGGAAAAGTTAACTTTGTTAGAAGATTCGTTCCTAACTTTGCTGATGTTTTCAAGAGTATAACAAGGATGTTAAAAAAGGGAGTGGATTTCAAGTGGATAGATGAAGAAAAAAAATCATTTGAGGAGATCAAGAAGGCACTCACACAAGCACCAGTGCTTATCAGCCCAGATTTTACCAAGGAATTCATTATTTTCACATTTGCTTCTGAAGACAAAATTGCTGGAGTTCTGCTGCAAAAGGGAAGTCAAGGTACTGAACAACCTATTTCCTTCTTTAGCAAGACATTAGCCAATGCTAAACTGAAATATAACATCCTAGAGAAACAAGCCTATGCCTTGGTGAAAGCAATAAAGGATTTCAGAATTTATGTTTTTCATTCTCACATTGTTGCCTACGTTCCAAATGCTGTTATAAAGGATATTTTAACACAGGCTGATCCAGATGGAAAAAGGGGCAAGTGGATAGAAAAATTGTTAGAGTATGATATTGATATTAAACCCACAAAGTTGGTAAAAGGTCAAGGCTTAGCTAAGCTGCTGACACAATCAAATTTGGACTGTCTGGATATTAACTTGAGTACAAAGATCTCAGAAATTTCCGAAAATGAAGACAAATTGGTCCAAATAAATGAAAAATTCTTGCTGTCAGAGTGGTACAAGGATGTAGCATTTGTTTTGCAGCATAATAAAGCTCCTGCTAATCTTTAAAAATCCAAAGCTCGGTTTGTCAAGCTAAAATATTTAAGATATTTTGTGTATGACCAAAATTTGTTTTGGAAAGATGCAGGAGGGATATTGTTAAATTGCCTCATTGAAGAAGAAGTTGATAAAGTAATTGATGAATTTCATAAGGGAGATTGTAGAGGACATCACTATTGGAAAGCTACTGCAAACAAGATCTTGAGCGCTGGCTATTTTTGGCCAACTATTTTCAGAGATATCTATAAAAAGATTGCTGCATGTCATGAATGTCAAGTGTTTGAAGGAAAGATGAAGCTTGTGCCACTGCCTTTGGTTCCTATATATGTTGAAGTGCCCTTCCAGCAATGGGGATTAGAATTCATAGGGGAAATCCATCCTCCTTCATCAGGTCAGCATTGCTGGATTCTCACAGCCACTGATTACTTTACCAAATGGATAGAAGTGGTCCCAACAAGGCAAGAAAATGATTCAGTGATTATATCTTTCTTAGAAAATAATATATTATCAAGATTTGGTTGTCCAATGAAGATTATAACTGACAATTCTCAAGCTTTTAAGTCCAAGAAGACGATTAATTTTTTCCATCAGTATCACATTTCTCTTGGGCATTCTACTGCTTATTATCCGCAAGGAAATGGCCTTGTTGAATCATCAAACAAGAGCCTTGTAAGAATCATCAAGAAGCTGCTACAGGAAAATAACAAAGCTTGGCATTTGAAATTAAAGTATGCTTTGTGGGCTGACCAGATTTGTACAAAGAGATCCATTGGAACATCGCCATATGAGTTAGTATACGGTGCTGAAGCCATATTCCCAACATGCCTTTGAGTGCCTGTGATGAAGCTGATTCAAGGATTAAAGGAGGAACAAAATGTTGTACAAAGAAGAATCAATCAGCTGATAGCCTTGCAGGAAAGAAGAAATGAGGTGTTTGACAGTCATCAACAAAGTCAGAACAGAATCAAGAGAACATTTGATAAAAAGATCAAAGAAGTTACCTTTCAGATCCATGATAAAGTGTTGAAATGGGAAGCTAGAATCGAAAAAAAAGGTAAGCATGGTAAATTTGAAAATCTGTGGAAAGGGCCATATCAAATTTCTGCTTTTCATGGTAATAATACTTACATTTTGCAAGAGATTGATGGAAAACCATATGCTGGAGGACCTGTCAATGGCAAGTTCCTAAAACATTATTATTGATCAAAATTCTGCCAGTTTCTCACAACATTGTATATACCCGTTTTATCAGTTTTTCTTTTGTTGCAAATAATGACAAGCTGAACATAAAGCTCAAGCCTGAGGTGAAGGCCCAAGAAGCTGGAAAGGAATGTTCGTCAAGAAAATATATGTTTTCCATAAAATGGACAAAGCACTGGACCTGCAAGTTCTTAGTGTACTACAGGAGCACACTCCCAAGTGGAGCCACTGTTATCACTTAAGAATTCTAATGCCAAAATTTCTCATACTAGCTTGATGATAAAGGTCAGTGTTAGTCTAAGTTTGATTTCATTTTCCTTAGAGTCTAAGTCTTAGGAGGTCTCGAGTCAAGCATGCATTCTCATCCATCACTGGTCACCCTCATTCATCACCGATCTCGTAGCCATGTGTCAGTTTGGTTTAAAAAAAAATATCATTATGTCCCACAAAGTATTTTTAGGTGATTGCATAGCGCATGTAACCATCCTGAAGTGTTTTCGCAGTGCATTAATCCTTTTAGCAGTTTCACAGTGCAAAGGTTTATTAGGTGATTACACAACGCAAAAGTCCTTTAGGTGTTTTCACAACGCGATAGGTTTTAGGTGATTTCGCACCGCATTATTCAAAATTTACACTGACCGCGCTGCGAAATCGGAGATTCGTGCACTCCGCATCGAATCTTTCCCAACTGTCAAATCTGTCAAATTAACCAATGGCTGCATCATTCATTGTCAGTTTATGCACTCCATACATCATCTCCAACCGCTTATCTCCATCATTGCAATCATTAGGTACATTGGTACACACAAAATACAAGTTCCAAGAAAGGCCAAGTGTGCTTGGTTTTAGTGATGATTGTAGGCTTTGCATGAGAAACGAATCTACTAGATTTCAATTTGAAAACATCGTCATCAAGCGAGGCAACTATCAATCAAGGCAGCCATTCAAGCGAGGCAGAGTTGGGAGTTTGAGTAGCGCTAGCATTTCCAGCCTACAGGTCACTGAATCTTCATGGAGGGATCGGCAGAAAGGAAAGACCATAGATCAGGAAAATGTCTCAGAAACAAGCCTGAAGGTTTGGATATAACCTTGAAGAACAAAGAGGTCGAACAGGCATTTAAACAAGCTGGATGTTGGAATTTTTGCAAGAAGCTCCAAGGAGGACATGCACAAGTGACTAAGGAAATTGCACTGAATTTCCCAGGGCTAAACTCAAAGGTTGGCATGTTGGAATTGCAGGTCTCACCAGACACGATATCCACAGTTACAGAAATACCAAGAGGGCAAGAAAATTGGTTCAAGAATTTCAAATTTGACATGAATCCATGCAAAGAATTTCTGAAATAGGAGTTCATTAACTCATATTTGAGCAAGTCTGTTCCTAGAAGTTATGTTAAAGAATCATATGCTCAATTGCTTACTTGTATACAGAAGTATCTGACCTGTAAAGGTTGATATAACAAAGTGTATTCAGACCATTTTAAATTGTTGTTGCATTTCACAGGGAAAACATCTATTGATCTACCTTTTTACTTGTTTCACAGCGTAAGTAAAATGTGTGATAAGGTACAACTGAGAAAGGAAGCCTGTGAGACTTCACTATTCCACCATGGCTTGGTTAAGTTAATGGTTCTGCATGAACTCCAAAGGGTAGGCAGAGACTGGGACACATTCATATTCATGACCGGTTTCAAGAGTAAGACCGGTCTCAGCCCTCTAGCGGCAAAAGAATCTTCAACAACAACCAGTCCTCAAATAGAAACAAGAGCCAAGAGGGTTTCAAAGTTAAAAGCAAGGAAACAAGTTGGAGAGTCTACCAAGCCACTGACTATTCAGGATACACCTCAGCAATCAAATAAAGAAAAAACTCAGGTCAAAGAAACTGCACATGAATCAAGCACAAGAGAAGGAGTTCAAAGAAGAAGGACTAGGAGTCAGGTGGCAAAAGAAAAGGGTAAGTCAGTGGCTATTGAAGAAAGTCCTGTTTCAAAGGGAGATTTAAATGACTTATTGCAAGCCATTGACATTGAAGAGTCCCCACTAGTGCAAGCTGATTTGATCGAGTCAGATAAAGAGAAGGCCAAGAAAGTTAAAGCCTCGAAGAAACTCAAATTTGATGAGCAAGTTGAACAATTTGTTTTCAAGCCCAGGAGACCCATAACGAGGAAGTTCAAACAAGTACAGGAGGTACCGCCAAGGGCAGATGAAACAGGGGAGGAAACACGGCCTCATGAAAGAAAGGATAAAGGAAAAACAATTGCCACTCAAGAAGAAGGTAATGTGGAAGACTTGAAAAAGAAATTAGGATTGGCCAACCTTGAAATTGCTAGATTAAAGAAGGCTGCTAGGAAATTTGCAGTTAAGGAGGCTTATTTCAACCAGATGCAAGCTTGGTGGGAGGACCAAAATTTTCAAATTCCTGAAGTGGTTGATTTTAGTGTTCAATTTCGTAGCTGGACTACTCCTGCAATAAAGGAAGCTCAATTTATTAGAAAAGTCAATACAAACCTCAGGTCTGGGATCAAAGTCATGAAAAAACAAGTTGAAGACTTAAAGATACAGTTGAGCCAGCTACAAGAATCTCCATGAAGAAATCTCACTACAAGTAAGGCTATGTCTCAAAGTTTTGATGATTTTGCTTGGTATAATCCTTTTTGAAGAATCAAACATTCTCTTCAATTTTGGAAAGTCTTGAAACAGTTGGAAGAATGTTTTAACAAGCAATGTGCTCAAATAATAAAGTTTTGGCTTGAAACTGTAATTTTTGAAGCAACTCAGCAGTTTCATAGCATGCTACGAAACTGCTAAAGGTGATGACTAAAGCTCAGCAGTTTCGTAGCGCGCTACGAAACTGCTGAAGCTAAACAACCTAATTTCAATTAACCGGTTTTGAATATGAGCAGGAATGTTTTAAAGGGGAATGTCTACAAGGTATGTAAGGCATCAGCTGAAGCTATAAAGATTCAACCAGGTCAAGACAGGTGGAGATAATATGTATTCGAATCCAACTTTATATTTTTGTCATAAAGTGAGCATAATTACCACACTTCAGAATATGTGAAACAGTTTGCAAGAATTTTGGCTTTCACGCATGAAATGGTGGACATCACATCAAAGACGTGGCAGTCTACTCCATTTTGGGTAATTAAAAGATAAAGGATATACTTCGTTGGATCCGAACATTTGGAGGCAAACTAAAGACCGGTACACAGGGGTAGTTTCCTATGTTTCAGGGCATTGGAAAACATGTGACATTGAAGACAAACATGGAGCCTTGAAGACCCATCACAGCCAAACTAGAAGGGGACCAGATGTCAAAGAACGAGGATGATTGTAGACCAAGGCTGTTATGGAATTAGAGTCCTACTTGATTTAGATGTCTAGAAGGTCTAGTGGAAGTTTGTTACATTAAATAGGCAGTTGAAAGCTAAACAGATGTCATCAGAAGTAGTTTTCGAGTTCCCTTAATGTTTAAGGAGGAACTCTATATATAGAAGGATGGGAAATGTAATAGGGGTTGGAAGTTTATGTAAAAAATCCTCTTGTGAAGCTTTTGTAAAGACTCTGTCCTTTTGGTAATACAGTAATGGTTTTTTGCTGCTCAAGAATCATAGTGACTTCAATGTATGAATTCCTCTGGTTGTCTTTCATGTTGTTTACAGTTTGATGAGTACTTGATTACTTAGAAATCACATGCTGTGTTCTAATTTCCTTCATGTACTCATATACTGTCCCTTTGGTTTCTGCTGTACTTTATGTTTACTGAAGTCTGAATGCCTTGATTTCATTGCAAAGCCAATTCACTGTTAATGCTAAATGACATATGACTCCATGAGCCCAATGGATTCTTGTTAATTTAGATTTTACCAGCCTCATTCCTATTTGTTTCATAAAAGAGTTAGCCATCTCAATCACAATCCCAAATCTTAAACCATTTGAGAGAGCCCTCTCGGGCTAAGGAGGCTAAGCCTTAGCTAAAAGATTGGTCTGAAACAGTTACTTGAAGTCTTCTTGGTCTGCAGCCTTCCAGGGTCTGATTTTGAGATAACACTTAGCACGCTTGGAGAGTACCTACATAGCTACACAAACAATGACCTGTCAAAGCGTAATGCTCCATCACAGCATAAACAATATAGAATCAAAAATATGATAAAAAAATGAATGCATTTATAGTTAACACAATCAATTGGGAAAAATATTGAAGAACTTTATTGATAACAACAAGAATTAGAACCCATAAGAAGTCTGATCCAACACCATCCTCCTAGCTTCGAGCCTTCTTCACCTCATGAGTTAGCAAGAACACACCAATAATAACACAATGGTATCACCTCGACACTGAAACTAGCAACACTTCCTTACAACTCAGAATAATTCAGCCTCCTAATATCTTGGATGGGATATCCTTTTATAGATGATTGGAAGAGAGTGCGTCATCACTGGGGATGATGAATGTCATTCCATTTTTTAAAATTAGTTCCACAAGGGAGAGGAATTGGAGATGGTTTCCTAGTTCCCTTGGTCATCCTTGAGTGAATTCAGAGAGGCACGTGGCAGAGGAGAAGTTTCTAGAAGATTCCATGAGCAACCAACTAACAAACTATCCCAGAATTTTGTCTAACCTTGCCCATCGCACTTACTAAAGGGCCAAACTACAATGCATCTCACTTAGACAGTGTAGCAAGTGAGATGCATCTCACCCTAACGCATGGATTTTAGATATGGTTCAGTTTAGGCACTTTCTGGATGATTTATGAGATGGAATTTTTGTGGAATGAGGCATTCGGATGACTAAGCTTCTTTAGGGTATAAAACAACTCTTTTATGGGTTTATTAGCCATAATATCATCCACATATGAGTTTGGGGTTGATGTGCCCAAATATGTCTATAACACTCGCAACCACAAGCACATAACAATATTGTAGGGTGAAAGAAACATACCGCATATTAGATTTACTTCTAGCTCAAACAAGCATATTGCCAAAAACACCATTGCAAGACAAAAGAAATTCGCTGTGTGATAGATTTCCTTCTAGCACAAACACAAACACGTAACATTGTCGGGCTAAAGAATCTAACACATGCTAGATTTTGTTATAGCAAGAACACAAACATATTACCAAAAAAATTATAGGGCAAAAGAAATCTAACACATACTAGATTTCCTTTTAGCACAATCACAAAGACATTGCCAATAACATCATTGTAAGGTGAGGGAAATGTGACGCATACTAGATTTCCTTCTAGCACAAACAATTGAATTGCAAACAACAACATTGCAATGCGAAAGAAATCTAGTGCACACTAGATTTCCTTCTAACGCATATACAACCACATTGTCAATAAACTCATAGAAGGGTGAAAGGAATCTAATGTATTCTAGATTTCCTTCTAGCACAAATACAAACACATTATAACATTTCTACATAAAAGAAATCTAGCACATGGTAATATTTACTTCTAGCAAACAAAACATATTGCCAACAACCACATTGTAGTGAAAAAAAATCTAATGCATGCTAGATTTCTTCGAGCCAAAATAGAAGCATGTTGTTAATAACAACATTTCAAGGTGAAGAAAATCTAACACATGTTAGATTTACGCATAGCATAAACACAACAGAACAACAACATTTTTTCCAAACAAGTAGTTCAACAAGACGTGAGTAAAAAGGCCTTATAACTCTCTTTATCAGACATTGCCACTCAACATCTGGAATTTTTGAAGTACTCATAAAACCTTCAATAGATGGAAGTTGATTAGGAGATAGTCTTTTAGGCTTTCCATGGCCAAAATGAATAAAATTTATTAGTAGAGATCTACAAGATCCCACTCACAACTTGAGCAACAGATAAGTCCACACGTGAAGTTAAAGGATATTTTCTAAGTCTTTGAAATTCCACCATTAATTCCACATAGGAATTGTGAACAAAAGCCATCAATTCCTTATTCCAAGAGGCAATAAGTTGATTGTGCATGTCATGTTTATTTCCTAAAGTAGTTATGAAGGCTTCATTTTCAAACAGATATTGCCCCACAGTGTGGCATATAAGAAAGCATACAATGATTGTCACTAGCATGCTGGCTGAGAAATTCAATGGAAGGGGGGATAAGATGCAATTATCTAAACAAACCCTCATAGTTTTTCCATTCTAGGATGCATTTGTAGCAACACTAGCAATTTGAGCAAAGTTGTAAGACTTATACCTCCTATCAAGTGCCACACTTGTCTGTCCGGAGCCAAGAGTAATGGCAACAAGCCATTTGTTAGTAACTTCGCTCCCATCTTCAACTATGCATACATCTATAGTATGCAATTTTGTCACAACACTTGAGCTACTAAATAGATTTGGTATTTGAAATTTTCTCCACTTTTTTTTCAAGAAATAAACTCCTTAGAATGGAAAATATGGGACCCATAGAGACAACATATTTCTAGCATGGAAGTGATAATCCTATTTCCCGAGTTGACAATAACACCTGTTCAACTGACATAAAAACCAACAATACAAAAAAACCATGATCTTTGAATTTGTTAAATAATCATTTGATTCTCTGATCACCACTTTCAACAGCATCTTTTGTAGAGTTAGACTTCGAAGGCATACAAAAAACTGTAGAATCATATGAGCCCCGGGAAAGATTTTTGCTAACAGAAAGTGGAAGAAATTGATCTTGGAACCTCCCAAGCAAATTTTTACCATGTAAATAATACATTTTTGCACTTGGTGATCTTGAAGGTATAAAATGACCATGGTTGAAAGACGTATTAAGGACCAAACCCAAAAGATAATATAAATAAAGAAATCCATCAGAAATTATCAATGGAAGGTGACATAGTAGGTAACAACTTAGTAAGCCTAAGCCATAGCTAAGGGTTTGACCTCGAAGTTTCCATGGAGGATTAAGATGGAGAATGCATATTTCCTCCATACTTAGTACAGTCTCTTCAAAAGTAATTATGAGAGAAAGCCTCTCGAATTCACCTAGATTAGGTTGAAGTAAGGATTTTCATGGGTGATCCCACTTATCATATATAATGTGTAATTTCTTTGCTTGGCATTGGTCTGATATCTCTGACAGGTCAAACAATATAAGGTCATCATTCCCATATCTTTGAAACAATTCAGTTATTCTAGTATGATCCATACAAGGCAAATCTTTTGACATTTCTTGATCTATAAATGACATGTATCGTAATGACTTTGCACCAAGTCACTAAGCCAAATAGTTTCTTATAAGTAAACAAAGTGTAATGGTGATTCTCTGTTGTGAATACCCATATGTAAAGTGGTGTAATGATGATAAGACCAATGCAACTACTACTAGGATACCCACTCACCTTTCCCTTTATCCTACAAAACACTCCCAAGTGTGAAATCCTTTTTTTGCTAAGTGTTTTCTTGTAAAAGGGGAAAGTAATGAATAATTTAAACTGGCAGAATAACTTTCTTTGGGGAAAATAGGATGGAAAACATGAAGCCTCATCTCCTTACCAAGAAAGTAAGGCTAACTAGGCTTGATTGATATCCATGACCGAGGAACTATATTAGTGGTAAAATTTGTTGTTTTCACTATGATTGGTGATGAACCTTAAAAGACACACGTGCTATCATCTTCAAAATGTTAACAGCTACACATCCATGGCATCTCTGGTTCTTCCAACTTCTATGACATAATCAGTGTAGTTGAAGCCTTGGAGATTTCTGGATCCAGTGTTCTTAGAAGAATGTGGCAGGGTTAGAAGTTGGTGTCCAAGCAGTTACTCACCTTTATCACAAGCAAACCAACTAGTTTTCCTATTCTATATTAATCTCAAGATCTACTTACATGCCACAAACAAAAGAATGTATTGTAAAAACAATCTCTCTCTGTTTCTAAAGGAAAACAATCTCTGTGAAATGACCAAAGATAATTTTTTGTTATTTTTGTAACAATTGCCTCGATAACATTTCCAGAGAACTCATAATCCATTGCAGAATTTGAAAATGACACAAGGCACTAATTCTCAAGAATTTCTTGTTTGTTAGAATGAACTAGGTCCTATGAAAGGTAAGTCTGTCAACCCAAAATTTCCTTGCACAACTAGATGGTTAATCTAGCTAGACTCCATCATGTTGGTTTGTTAAAATTGGCAAATGGGGCCAAATTCCACTTTGGACAACTCCTATGGGAAATATTATTGCAACATTAAATCCCTCTCTTCGATAAAACCAAAATTGATCTAAAGATCGCCAAATTTGGATAAGGAAAATGGGTTTTCGAATTTATGTTCTCAAGTAAATTTATAATGTCGGCCTCATCCTTATGTCAACTCATCAAGCCTAATGGTCACATCCCATGAGTCCCCATTGAATTGTATATATAGAGGTGTCCTCTCACCACATTTCAACACATCCAAGTGCATCATCCACACCTCTGAAAAAGGTGGAAATCTAAGGCAAGGATGTAAGTGTCAAGAGTCAAGTTTATGAAGATGTTTATCTCTATTTAGGGTGCAGTTTTCTTGGGAGAGAGTCGTAGGTCTAAGGCACCATGGGTGGACGCTAGAGGATTGTCTAGGAAGTTTAACTCTTGATTATGAGAGTGAGTTTCTTGTTGGATAGGGCCACAGTCAGAGGTATGATCATTGGGTATTTTTCTGTGCCATTTGGTGTGTTCAGTCTCTATTACAAGCCACATAAGGAGGGTTGCTACAACAACTTATTGGTAAGCAGTTTTGAGTGTGTAAAACCCTTCTCTCTAGGCCACATATGCCTAGGCTAGAGTGCAACTAGGTCAAGCAATCTTCCATTTGTTTTGGACTACTTTGTAATCTCTCATACATCCAAACTGCAGCAAGGAGGAAGATGCATCCAAGAGCGAGTTCTGCATGATGTTTAGGCTTGCATAGTTGGATTTTTCTCTCCTACAGCAGGCCATAGCCCTAGCTATGTGTTACAAGTAGGCCGCAGGCCTTGAAAACCTTGGATAGGAGGCTAAAATGTTGGTAGGAGGCCGCAGGCGTTGGATATATTGGATGGAAAACTGTGACTCTTATCTTTTGTTTGAATAATAGTCCAAACCATCAACAAATTGGAACATAGTTGTTTGGAGGAAGGCCACAGTTAGGTAGGGGTCCAGGAGAAAATAAATAAGGTTGTAACAGTTTGCCATCAAACCTTCTCAATAATTGGCATTATCTTGGTTCATCATTATAGAAGTGTTTCAACCCTTTAAGATCCTCGATGTGCATTGTTTCTATGACTCACATTTTATGATTTGCATTCTATAAACTCTGGCCCACCTGGTGTTCATAAGAATCATTACAGATCTCTCTAGTCACATGACAATGACTCATTATATCTACACAACACCTTGATATGTAAAATAGTCTGTTCAAACTACATATTGGCCATGATACGATGGATAAGATATGACACATGGAAATTGATACTCTGCAAATCCCATGATAGTGAATACAATTATCATCTATAACATATTTGTATTGTTGTAGCCTCGTAGTATAACATAATTCAGATTTCATTAACTTCATACTAATCAAGCTTGCACCTGTGATTATTATTTGAAGTAGTCTGAACTATAATCTAGCCAGAGATAGCTTTCTCTTGTAATACGACCTTATCTCAGTGCCTTGAAATCAATATCTATGATATATCTCCTTAGATCTGGGTTATAAATTGACAAGAACCTTGCATAGAAGTAACATTGATAGGGTTAAGTCTTTAGCATGGTAAACCCTATAGCTGATGGTATATGATATAAATATAAATGGCACAATCTTGAGGATGAAGATAAATGAAAAAAGTACCATATGGGGTTCAAGTTGATCACACCCTTGTATTATGTCAATCTTTGAAGATCTAATTTTATTAGTTGAAATACCTCTGTGGCTCAAATCTGAAGAATATAATTTGAGGTTGTATGTCCTCAGCTTTTCATCTTGTGAAGATCACCCTTGGAACACTATGACGATTACCTTGTTCACTTGATCATCCATAATTGATTGGTGGCTTACTACTATTGAATATTGCTATATCCCTTCTAGAGATTGAAATATCAAGTCATTTTCTCTAAAGCAATAGTTCGAAAGGTCACTTCAATTGCTTCTCCATATATTCTATTTACAATACTTTCACATAGTTACATTTGTTGAGAGTAGGTGTTGTATGCATTTTGCAAAGGCTGCGAATTGTGAAAGTCTTGACATTGAGATCACTATACATGAGTCAGCACTACTGCATACACAATTGTGAAATAACGATTGTAGGGTAATACAATGCACATCAAGATTGAGAGTCGATATTCTTGGTGGTGCCTAGGGTTTGTCTTTGAGTGAGATTTTCAAAATTCTGTATAGTTGATTTACAGTATTGATAACTCATTTGACAAGATGCATGTGCAAGAAGATGAAAGATGGAAGACTTGCTAATCAGAAGTTCGAAGGCTTGCTTAATAGCTTAATCAAAGCTACTAAATTTTTCAAAGTATTTTCAATATGTCTACAACTGTATAGAATATTAAAGCAGTTTCTTTGATATCCTAGGAAGTCAGAATATGTAAATATTAGTATGATTATGTATGACAGTCAGGGTACATCTTGATGATGTATGGGCTTCAGTTTTCCAGAAGTACAATACATTCATCTGGCATATTCAACCTTGAATAAAATCTATTGTTGAGATTCATAATATTTTGAGAAGTCAATATATCTCAGGGTATATATTTGATGAGAGGTGTATCTAGGTCTTTATAGTGATTAGGGATTGCTACAGAGTCAATTTCAATAGATTCCCAGAAACTATTATTTTTTACAGTTTGCTTTTTCCTAGAAGCAAGAGTTCTAGGGCTCACATGGTAGAGATGCTTAAGTAGATTGATCCTCAAAGCGATTTTGTTTTGATAGGACCACAAATGTCAATATGAATTAACTCATGATTTGTGTTGCTCTCAATTTAGATATTTCAAAGCTATCCATCTTCTGCTTTCCAAAAACACATTCTTCAGCTCTGATGCCAGGTCAAAATTGAAGCAAATTAGCATCATGTTATCACTGGAACTGGATCACATAGATCATTAAATAAGACAAAAATACTACGAAACGAGATACTAACAACTTTATTACAAAGACAGAGCAAGAGAAAATGGATTTGGAAACACATGACATTACAATTCCTATGACTCTTTATTTTCCCAATAACCTTTCACTTCCTATAATATCTCTCTCACAACATATGTACCCAAGTTTGTCCTCTTATTGACTTGCCATTTTACAAACCCTCAAATTACACCACACACAATTGTTTCATGTACACTAATTTAAAAATTTGACGATTACTTTAATGACCTAACATTTTAACAACAGAACCAAGGCAAGCCTTTTAGGACCTTTCCTATAATAGCTCACATCAAATCAAAAGATTCCAAAATGGCTTCTCCTGGTTGCAGTCAACCTCTGATAGATATGTCACCTATACTAAAGTGACACAAGAAACAAGATTGTCATAATGTATGACACAAATTCATGTCATTAAAGATGGTGTGACCCACCATAAGCCTTATGCATTAGATAGGGAATTTTTTGCTGGGGAAAATAAAGTGGAAAGATGAATAAGGTGTAGGATGATTTTGGTGAGATCTAACCAATTTTGGGAACAAAAGGGTAATCATAACAAATATGCAGAACTGTGGTAACATTAAAATAACCTATTTAATCGTTAATGCTTGTGCACAAAGCTATCAATGAAATAGTGATCCTCATTAATCCTTAGTGACAAACAAAGAGCATCAAGGAAAAGTGTGCTAAAATAGTTTGTAGTTGTAGCTAATAGATGTAAAAATTACCTTAATGGCTTTCTTGGAGGTTGTGTAAATCAAATCCTATTGGAACTATCCTGCTACAGGAATACAAATACACATAAGAACCATTAGACTATATTTTCAAAAGGCTATTCACCAAAACCCTAGTTGGTTATTAGAGCATGATAGAATTTATTTCCTATCATGTCTTCACTTTTATATATAAACTCTTGTGTATGCAAGTTCAGCCTTTTAGGATCTGAAGCACCCATGAAAGTTCTTATGCATATCATTAATCACATAAAATAGTTTGAAAACAGTTGAATTAATACATGAATACACATTGAGAAACAAAATCTGCATGGCATGTTGGCAGAATATCGAATATAACAACAATTGTTATGCATAACATCAATAACTTAAATTATTGGTTCTCAATGATTGCTCTTGTAATGGATTCATTGTAAACCTCTACAAAATGTTTGGATTGACAAAGTACTAGGTATCATTATAGAATTCACACTAGAATCTGTCTAATCTCAAGACTTACCATCATCATTGATCATGTTTGAGAGGGTAGCAGCTAGCTTATCCAAGGTCAAAGACTAGTCACACAATATTCTTCGTGCTTACTCTTTGCAATTGAAAATTCTTTTGTAGAGAGAATTAAGAAGTAAAATGTTTTTCAATTTCATCTTTTAAGCCTACCCTTGGTTGATTTGATAGTGGATATTATCTTCAAGCCTTCTTTTGAATATAGATCCCCTAACAATTCTTACACTATGATATTCTGTAGATGATTAGATCATAAACAATCATACAAACGGAAACTGTTTTCCATTGAGCAGAAGACATATACCCCTCTCAAGGTCCTGCAAGGCAAGGACATGGATTGAAAATAATATATATACTCTTCTCAAAAGAATATATATATGTTATGCATGAGGTTAATTCTATACTATCTTGAGGAAAAACAAAAGGCTTGGGTTAGATCTCGTAGTCCAAAGGGAATATCTTCTATTGCTAGTCTAATTGAGGGCTTTCTCGAGCATTGGGACCCTCGGTTCCAATGATATGAAAATAACTTTCAAGACCTTGTGGTATACATACAAGAAGAAGAAGCTCTCACCTCTCTTGAAGATGAAAACAGTATCATTGAAAATGACCCTCCAAATTCACAATATTAGTTCTTGATGGATAAGCTACCTGTGACCAACGTGGCCCCACAATAAACCCCATCCTCATCAAAGAACAACTATGTGTTGATGTATCTGTCCTAGATTCTATGAATGATTTGAATGAAAACAAGGAGCATGATAAAAATTTTCACCATTGTGAGGATGCTAGTCATGATTTCTTACATGACAAAGTGATAAACAGAGGAAATGAAGAATTTTTTAATATTTCCACCAATGATACAACCCATATTCAGTACTAGATAGGCAGAAACCATGTTTCTACCCCAAAATATCAACCATATGAAAATGATGATGAAGATCATGCTTCCCTTGCTGATAATTTAAATCCTTAAAACACTTTTGAGGTCATAGAAATATAGTTCAATCACACTAATCCTATTTTCATAGACATTGAAATTAAGGGAGTTGTAGACTTTCATGGTAACATACTTGGCACCTCAACATTTCATTGTGAGTTTGAGAAGTAATGTAACCCCCACGTTGCTCTTTGATGTTAATCATGATTGTGTAAGAAATAAATGGAAGTAATCATGATTTCCTACAGTTTGAGGTCAATAAACTCAAAAGGTTTTTCAAAGCCAGCAAAGTAATAATGTGACCATTATTATTATCTAAGTGAAGAAAAAATTAATATTATAGTTCAATCCTCAAAGATCCTATATCATGGAATCCGACAATCCTACTATTTTTTATGCCTACAATCTAAATTTATTCCTCAAGCCTGATGGGATAGGGAAGTATCTTCCCTATACTATCAATAATCATCTGGAAGAAAATGTTATTGACATACGTGATGGATATTCCTTGGTAGAAGAACAAAGGGTATGTTATAAACACACAATTATTGAAGCTTTCAGTCATACAGATCCATTTCCACCTCTAGATGGCTCTATTGTTGACAATAACAAAGTTGGATAGCCCAGAAGATTGATGAAACCTGTAATGAAACCGTTAATGACATATACAACTACAGTGCCGAGAATGAAAATGATGTCAAGAAAATAATTGATGAAGAATATAGACTTGACCAAATAAAAAATTTCTCCCTGGACCACATCAAATGCAAACATGTTCTCTTCTTCATGAACATGTGGACAATCGTTCATGCACTAGATTTTTAAAAGGAAATGTAGACAATGAACCTCTAACAAATCCACATGAAGTCAATGCTGAGGGACAATTTTGGGGCTTGGAAAAGGTACAGTCTGGAATGATCGATGATATAGGTTAAAATGATCTTGAAACCAGCAAGAGGACGTTTTCTCAACCTAGTCATAAACAAGATCTGGCTGCTCTGACCACTCAGCTTATGGGGTTTAGGGTTTGATGGTGATACAAGCACCGTTATGAAGTTTTGTGTCTGTGTACCAATTTCTGGGCATTATATTTCATAAACAGACCTCTAAGATGTTACTTATAGTCGACCACTATAAAACAATCAGGTTCCATCTTTCTAATTCCCTTCATTGTGTGTTCAATTTTTGAATGATAAATAACCATTTATGGGTATTATTGGTCTTTTGTATCAAATGTGCATGACCTTGAAGGCTCTAACATTTCAATGGTAATAGGATGAATTTGAATTGACAAAAATGGACCTTAAACAAAAGTTTTGTACCATTACTTGGGTCAAACTTATCGGTCCATTCATCACTGCATTTACACAATATTAGAAACATCCAAACACCTCAAGTCTCTAAACAAAGAATCTGGTGTAAACTCATTGAATCCAAACGACAGTAATACTAGAGGCGGGCATCAGAAATACCATGTAATATCCAATGGGAAAATACGTTTTATACATGAAATCAAGTGCAGTCATAGTATTTTCTAATGTTAGAACCTTGGAAAATTATGGAAGATGTACTCGTTCATTCTGATTAAAGGTAAAAATACTGATTATAATATAGTGCAAGGCAATTCCAAAAATCTCTTAATTGGAGACAGAATACACTTTCTATTAATATGCGTCCAAAGGTAAACAACAAAATTCATACATGAAAGAAGGAATTCTCTGAACTATTCAATACTTCCTAACAAATATAACCCATTCCAAAAATTAAAAAATGCCATTTCATCTAAGGATACTAAAAATAAAATGGAAGAAATAAGTGAGTGAACTGACAAGAAAAAATTAAAAAAGGTTCCCAATAAGATATTCTCAAAGGGAATCTATGCAAGTTCATTCATATTCTCAAAGTAGACAATGACATGAAATATTTCTAGTTTGTAACTGTGGAATACTAGAGCACAATGAAGATGCCAAAGAAATATATTTTTAACTTGCAAGTCATCCAGTTTAAAGTGCATGATGCTAATCAATACCAAATACACAATTGCAGGCTATGGTAATCGTGTCAAGATTCTTGCAACAAGAGCAGCAATCAAACCAGTCGTATATCTTGAAAGTGCATGCCAAAAATACTTGCAGCCCCTCATAACATGTAATTTTGTATCATTGCCAAGATCCCTGTTCTTTGGGTAATCAGAAGAGAGCACTAAAGCAAGGAGCATCCATGGAATTTCCTGCATTGTGATTCAATATAAAGTTTAAAGAATGAGTAGGTGGATATGAATAAGGTGCTCACTATTTATGAGTCCTTACTTTTAACAAACCGTGACATCCATAGAAATACTGTTCATAAGAACATTTGTGTAAAAAATAAACTAAATAAAGCATTCAAAAAAAATGGTATCTTCCCACTAAAAATGCACCAACTACAACAACAATCTGCTGATGTTTTAAACAAATTAAAGAACATGTTAAATAGTTAATACTAACAGAGTTAATGATAGGTTAAGAGAAAAGACTTCATTCTGGAGTAACAATGAAGTAAAGTAACTCTCTTTATTGGAAATCTTATACATAAAGTTTGGTGTACCAGAACATGTATTGAATATCTTATAAATAAAGTTTGGTGTACCCAAACAAGCCCAAAATGTATCTCATGTATGCAGTTAATCTCTTACAAGCACCCTATGTCCATTGATCAAGTCACTGTAATACTAAAATTGTAAACAGTTATATCATGGTCAAATATGACATGTTAGGTTCCTGAACAAATATTGTCTGATAAACAAAGCTGGAATACAGTATTATACTAGAATATACTTGATGAAACAACTAAAATCTGAAACGACCTAACTGTTATATATTTATAAATTATTCCAAACAAAAATATAGACAAGAACACAAACAAATAATTGTTTTGAAAATGGCAGAAAATCAAGAGGAAAATAAACCCTAGCGGAGCTCTGATGGTCAGCAATAATGGAGTTAGTGTGGCACTGCTGCCAGGCACCTGTTGGTCAGGATTAACCTCCATAGCTTGCCAGACTCCTTCCAACCTTACCTCCTTCCCACGGGCTCTCTAGCATTTTCCATTCCTGTGGTCCTCCCACCTTCCTCGTAGTCTGTAACCACCATCGACCATTTTCCTGTCGGCTTCAATGGACCTAGACGAGGTGGACTATATCGAGGACCCCAATCCCCATGAGGTCATTTGGTCTCGCCATCATGCCATGCCGAGCTCTTGTCCCTTTTCCGCATCTCTATGACCTCTGTCCACTCCTAACTTTGCACTAGACCGAACTGGACCATCTGTGCCCCATCCTTCGCCCTCTGTCAACATCGAAGATGCCTCCGGCTTGGACTGCCCACCGCTTTCCCTAGCTACCTTGAATCTCCTCAGTACCTACCTACAACCATTGCCCACTTTCGATGTGCTACTACCCCGTCTACCCCACATCTCTGCCCCGCCCTACAATCCTTCATCCTCTGGCATCCCCCCTCCTGGGACTATTACCTACCCTGTCCCTGCACTATCCAGTAGAATCCTTAACCTTGTTGGCTCATCTCCTAGCACCCCTATCCATTCTGGATGCTTCAGCTCCTCGGTCCCAAACCCTAAATTGACCCCATCCACCCCACAAACAGTTAACCAGGGAATATGAGGATATATTTGGGACTATCTAATGGCTCACAGATTTGGCAAGCTAAAGAAAGGAAGGTGCCTAAAAGCTATCGATATGGACATCAACCTATCCTTGGGTGAAGACCTCTCGATGGGGGAAGTTGCTGATATAGCCAAGAAGGTCTTGGTGGGCCGAGTTCGAGGGCAGAACTATACTATGGAGAGACTTCGTCTCTGCACCTTGGAGATTTGGGGTTCTTTACTCAAATAATTACACACCATTTGGGTGCCTGCGCAAGGATGGTTTTCCCTTCATTTCCACAGGGAAGAGTACACAGACTGGATACTGTGTAGATTCTGGCATATCGAATTAGCCCCTATTCTGTTGAAAAGATGGGATCGCTTATTTGATCCTAAGAGGGAATAGATGGGAGCTGGGCCGATTTGGGGTCAATTACCAGGCCTTATGATGTAATACTAGACTCGAGTTGTTTTAAAGCACATAAGCAACGCACTAGGTACCTATTTGGAACATGATCAGTCCTATGAAATGTCAGGGAATATGACTATGGTTCGCATCCTGGTTCATTTGGACACCAGAGAAGGCCTAGAGGAAAAGATTACCCTATATTGGAGGCATTTCTCTTGCTGACAAAATCTTGGTTACAAAGGCATTCCATTCAGGTGTAGACGATGCCGTAAGGTTGGACATCCTTTCAAAGAATGCCCACTACTCATGCCTACTACTCCGACTGGCTACAAAGGGAACCAAACATCGCCAGACGGAAGACCCGATTGTGGATGAACAACCCACAGGTTCAAATAGTCCAAAGGATGTGGATGGGGTCACTGCTGAGCCAACCAATGCTTCCCAGATGTCGCCAATCTCTCCTCCTGTGACTCTATCCCAGTTTGCTGTGGAGGCTGCTCCTACATCGGGTAAAATTTCTTCTCCCTTATCCTCTGCACTGAATTTTAATTAATATCTTTTTCTCATTGGCATCATCTGCATCTTCACCTTCTTTGGTTACCTCTCCCATTACCTATGCACTTGATCACCCATTGCCTATCTTTTCCACCACCCCCTGGCTATCCTTGGACAGCGGCTCCAACACAATCCTATTTCCCCATCTACTTCGGGTTCACATTCCTACAACCTCTGTTATGAAACCAGCTCAAGAAAAGATAGAAAAGATAGATCAACGCCTTAGAATTCAGCCTCTTTGAGGGGGCAACCTCCTTTACATTACATAAATGAACAATTCTTGGATGATTCAAATGACAAAAACTCCGTTCTATATATAGGAGTCTAAGGAGTCACAATATAATCCAGCTGACCTAACAATAATAATATAAAGCCACAAAAATAACAATAGAGGGATTCTATGGGGCACAGTAATAACAATATGGGGGCAATAGGGGCACAACAATATTAATAAGGGATATAACTACAATAGTAATGGGGTAATCACTAGTATTATAGGGACCCAACATGCTCCTCTCCTTCAAAAAAGTGTTGTCCTCAACGCTTGAGTAATTCTGGATACTTCTGCATGAAATTCTCATCCTCCCATGTGGAATCTTCAGCGGATAAGTTCTTCCACTTGATAAGATACTCTGAAATTGAATGATTTCGTAGCTGTCGAGTTCTTGTTTCTGTGACTGCTTCCGGTTCCAATATAATTTTTCCTTCCTCGTCAAGTTCTGGCAATATTTTTTGAACTGGGAGCTTGTTGCCTATAACCTTCTTTAAACATGAAACATGGAAAACTGGGTGCAATCGAGAAGCTGTAGGAAGCTCCAATTTGTATGCCATAGTACCAATCTTTTGCAACACCTTGTACAGACCATAATACTTTGGTGATAATTTATTATCCTTGTTAGCTTGCTTGAGGGACATTTGCTTATATGGTTGTAGCCGTAGGAATACCAAATCACCTACATCAAAACTTCTTTCACTGCAATGTTGATCTGCCTGTTGTTTCATTCTATTCTGTGCCAAAATGAGGTTATCCTTTAAGAGTTGGAGGAATTGTTGTTGATGTTCGATGTGATGTTCCACTGCCTGAACCTTAGAATTTTCTCTTAAATATGATGTGATGGATGGTGGTTGATACCCATAAAGTGCCATAAATGGGGTCATTTTTTTTGCTGTATGGAAGGAAGTGTTATACCACCATTCAGCCAGAGGCAACCATTTGACCCATTGTGTCTGTTTATCAAATACAAAGCAAGGAAGGTATCCTTCCAAACATTTGTTTACTATCCCAGTTTGCCCATCAGATTGAGGATGATAAGATGAGCTATGAGCTAACTAAGTACCAAGACAAGAAAATAATTCTGTCCAAAAATTTCCAGTGAAAATGGGATCTCTTTCACTTACAATAATCTTTGGGTTTCCATGTAGCTTTTGAATTGTTTCCATAAATGCAGTAGAATCTCTACTGGCTTTAAATGGATGTGATAATGCACAAAAGTGTGCATACTTGGTAAGTATGTCAACTACCACCATGATGACACTCTTTCCCTCAGACTTGGGTAAACCTGTGATAAAATCCATTGAAACCTCCTCCCAACATTGGCTTGGAATGGAATAAGGTTGTAATAGACCCGATGTCTTAATTGTTTCAACTTTATTTTGTTGGCAAACCAAACATTCAGCCACAAACTTTTGAATATCTGATTTAAGGCCATCCCAAAAAAATTCCTTCTTAACCCTATGGTAAGTTTTTAAAAATCCTGAGTGCCCTCCTAAGGGAGAAGTGTGCAATTCCATAAGAATCTTTTGTTTTAGCTAGGAATTCTTACATAGGTATAAGCGATCTTTGTACCATAACGAATCATTTTTCCAGCTAAATGTATCAGACGTACTGGAATCTTGTTGTAACTTTCGAATAAGTGCCCACACTTCTTCATCATTCTTCCATTCCTCCCTTGCTTCGTTTATCCAATCTGGTTGGATAATAGAAATGGCGCACAACAATGCTTCCACATCCTCATCCTTTCTTGAGAGTGCATCTGCCACCACATTTTGCTTCCCTTTTTTGTAGATGATTTCAAAGTCATAACCCAACATCTTTGTGACCCACTTTTGTTGCTCTTCAAAGGATAATCTTTGTTGTAAGAAGTATTTAAGGCTATTATGATCTGTTTTTACCTTGAAGTGTCTTCCCATTAGGTAGGGTCACCATTTCTTAAGTGCATGGAGTATTGCCAACATTTCCTTCTCATAAATAGCTTTTCTTAAAAACTTTCCCTTGATTGGACGACTTTCAAAAGCAATGGGTCTTTCATCTTGCATTAAAACAGCACCAATTCCATTTCCTGAAGCATCACATTCCACAATAAAGGTTTTTGTGAAGTCTGGTGTAGCTAAGACCGGTGCTTGGCACATTGCCTCTTTAAGATGTTCAAAGGCCTTTGTTGCTTCCGGAGTCCAAGAAAATGCATCTTTCTTCAATAATGTTGTTAGAGGTGCTGCTATTCTCCCATAATTCTTAACAAACTTGCGATAATACCCTGTCAACTCGAGAAATCCTCTCAGATGCTTTATGGATGTGGGTATTTTCCATTCCTTAATGGCTTTAATTTTGCTAGGGTCTACCTTAACTCCTTCATGAGATACAATATGACCCAAATATTCCACCTCCTGGACTCCAAAGAAACATTTGGATCTTTTTGCATATAATGGTTTCTCCTTCAATAGTTGTAGGTCCTTGTCAACATGTTCAACATGACCCTTCCAAGACTTGCTTAAGATTTGTATATCATCAAAAAATACTAACACAAATTTTCTAAGGAAGGGTTTGAAAATGGAATTCATCAAACCTTGAAATGTAGAAGGTGCATTGGTAAGGCCAAAAGGCATGACCAAAAATTCATAATGACCCTCATGAGTTCTAAATGCTGTTTTTGGAATGTCTTTAGTCTTCATTCTGATTTGATGATATCCTGAACGAAGATCCAACTTGGTGAAGTAAATTGATCCATGCAATTCATCCAATAATTCATCAATGAAAGGAATGGGAAACTTATCTTTAATAGTGAGCTTGTTGAGCTCCCTATAATTCGGACACATGCACCATGATCCATCCTTCTTGTGCACCAATACTACTGGAGCAGAGAAAGAAATTTGACTAGGTTGAATTATACCAACCTCTAGCATTTCTACAACCATACATTCAATTTCACTCTTTTCGGCATAGGGATATCTGTACGGCCTGATGTTTGGAGGAACACTTCCTGGAATTAGATGAATAGCATGATCATGATCACGCATAGGTGGGAGACCTTTGGGAGTGTCAAATACCTTGGAATGATTGTCCAGGACTTTTTGGAGATCTGGAGAAATAGATGATTCCGATGTGGAAACATCTAGTGAGCATAATTGTGCAATTACACCTCTTTGCTCCTTTTTTAGAAGCTTTGTCATACTATTAGAGCTGATTATCTTTCATGGTTTCCCTGCAATACCCCTTAATTCAACTTCCTTTCCTTCCGTAGAAATTTTGATGAAAAGTTCTTGAAAATTAAAAGCTATTGTACCCGGGGATTGTAGCCATTGGACTCCTAGTACAACATCAACACCTCCCATTGTAATGGAAAACACTGGGCTAGTCAATACATATTCTCTCATGGATAGTTTGATATTATGGCACTTTCCAGAGCAATTTATTGTTCCTCCATTTGCAATAATCACTTGACACTCTAGTGCTGGATATAGGAAGAAATTCAATTCTTTTGCTACCTTACAATGAATAAAAATGTGGGTGCTTCCTGAATCAATCAACACTATTACCTTTTTCTTCTTGATTTGTCCTTCTATCTTGATGGTTTTAGGAGTGGTAATTCCCGCCAATGCATTACAAGATATGGTCGGATTTATTTGTTCTTCATCTAGGCTTTGTTCCTAGAGTATATCCTCTTCTTTTGACCTTTCTTGCTCCTTTTCTTCTTCCTCTTCACAATCTATGTAGAATAATTTCTTCTCAGCACACTTATGACCTTTAGTGTATTTGCTATCACAACTGTAACAAAGCCCTTTTGCTCTTTTTTCTTCCAATTGTTGTGGTGTCAACCTTATAGGATGTGGAAGACTAGGGGCAACAACACTTCCATCTTTATAGTTGTGAGTGGTATGCTTCCTGGTTGCCATAATTTTGCTTTCCATTTTTCTTGTTAACCTGAATGCCTTCTCTAATGAATCAGGTTCCCAAAGGCGAACATCATGTTGGATATTATCCTTTAAAGACCCTATGAATACATCAATCCTATGCTCCTCTAGAATATCTTTTACCCTTATGTTCAATTTTTGGAACTCCTCAATGTGCTCCATTATTGAACCCTTTTGTTTGAGACTTATCAATTGGCTAAAAAAAGTGTTTCTTTTTGTATCCTCATAATGTCCTACCAATTCTTCCGTAAAAATTGCCCAAGTGATAAATGGTTTACGAGAGCAAAGCCATTGATACCATACAAACTGATTTGGTTCCAAATATAAAGTTGCCATACGTACCTTTTGTGTTTTTTTCACATTATTGAGATTGAAGAATTGCTCCATCTGTAATTTCCGTGTGGCAGGATCCTTGCCATCAAACTTCCTCATATCAATTTTTGGAATATGGTGAGTCTTCGATCCAACATTAGCCTCTATGGAATCATGATTAACATTTCTTTTGTTCTCATCATGAGTTTCCTTTAGTACGCTTTCACCCTTAGGGACCATTTCTTGTAGCAACTTATTCATATTTATCTTCAATTCGTCCATGTCTGTCTTCAAATCTATCTTCAAATCATCCATCTTAGCTTCCACGTCAATCATCTTAGCTTCTATGCCTTTCTTTAAACAGTCCATCTTAGGTTCTACACCTTTCTTTAAACCATCCATCTTAGCTTCTACATCTTTCTTTAAACCATCCATCTTAGATTCTGTTCCTTTTTGTGCAAGGGACAGTGTTGCACTTGGTCTTGTAATTTTGATATATCATGTTTCATTTCTTCCTCTTCTTCATGAGTCATGCTAGAGATTTCAGGTTCCTTACTAGGTGTTTGCATTTTCTTTCCCGGGGCATCAGTTACCGATAATAATTCTCTATTGTGCCCTTTGAATTCCTTCAAAATAAATTTTCAAACCAAGCTTAAGCAAAAATTTAAGAAAATCTACACACCTTTTTTCACTTTGTAGGAGCTCGATATTGCCTCTGATGTATCTCTGTAATTTACAATCATCTAGTTTTGAATTTGTGAGTTGTAGTAGCCCTCTGTGTCCTCTTTCCAATGCCACAAGTCTGACCTAAATTGGATTCTCCAAGGAAGAGTTATGTCAAATATCCCACAGTGACTTGCTTATAGACTAGTTCAGTAGAGCAAACTTGTACGACGTGCCACGAGTCACTGTTTCAACCTTTGGATTTGAAACATGCATAAACGAAACTACAGTCCGTCCTCTTTCTATACCTTCTTATGAAATCTCAATCCGATCCTCAGAGAGAAAGTTATGATGATTTTACCCAAGTCACCTGTTTTGAATGTAATTTAGGAGTCTACAAAAAGACCAACTTCCTCAGATCATATCTCCGTAAATATCATGCAAAAAGCTCTGAAATTTGGACCCAAGGTTTAGAGTGATTTCTTCTCAAATTGTTTTTTTTTGTGACTTCTGAAACGTCACATAAAAACGGTTATAGAGAAAATTCCACAATGACCTGTTTGGAGCAGCGAAACCCTAGAATCCAAAGCTCTGATACCAAATGTTATGAAACCAGCTCAAGAAAAGATAGAAAAGATAGATCAACGCCTTAGAATTCAGCCTCTTCGAGGGGAAAACCTCCTTTACATTACATAAATGAACAATTATTGGATGATTCAAATGACAAAACCTTATTTCTATATATAGGATTCTAAGGAGTCACAACATAATCCAGCTGACCTAACAATAATAATATAAAGCCACAAAAATAACAATAGAGGGATTCTATGGGGCATAGTAATAAAAATATGGGGGCAATAGGGGCACAAAAATATTAATAAGGGGTATAAATACAATAGTAATGGGGTAATCACTAGTATTATAGGTACCCAACAACCTCCATTCCCGCCACTAAGCAATCCCTCGCTTGGATTGGGTATCACACCCTCTAATGTTGAGCATAAACCTGCCCAGGGGAAGCCTTCCAAGATGTCCAAAGCCATTAAGATTGTTGGGCATGATGTAGCTCAGGGAAAACAAAACACCATCGAAAGGGTACTTAGAGCACCAAACACCCTTGGCAATGTTCCCACATGAAGAAGCTCTCCTTCAACTATAGGGGATTAGCTAGTCCCTCTATAAAATCATCCCTTAAGAGACTCTTGAGCTATGAGCCTTGTGACATTATTTTTCTTCAAGAAACCCTAGGTAGCTTTGAGCTAATTGTTAGGACCCTTCTAACTATCATTCCAGGGTGGTACTTTCAAGCCATGGAAGATGCTGAGAGATCTGGGGGTCTAGCTCTCGAGATAAACCTTCAAACCATCAAGTTTACATCGGTTTAGGGAGGTCACGGTTTCCTGGGTATCAATATATTTTCAACTGAATTGGGTAGAAATATTTGTATTATGAACATTTATGCACCCAATCACAATATATTGGATTTATGGCAGCAGCTCCTTGAGAATCCCCTGATAGACCAATCCAGAATTCTTGGGGGAGATCTTAATTTCTCCATTAGACATGAAGAATTTTGGGGACACCACTCGCAGCTGTATCCACTCTCGGATCAGCTTGGAATCCTCTTGGAGCAACATGGTCTTATTGATGTCCCTATGAACAAGAAGCTGCCAACCTGACACAGCAGAAGGACTGGAGATGCAGCTCCGGGGAGGAGACTAGACATGTATTTCGTTCATGAAGATCTGCTTACTTCCCTCACAAATTACAAACAGTGGGTGGGCACTAGAGGAATATCATATCATTCCGCTATTTATCTGGAAGTGGCAGGCTCCTTCAAAAAACCTAGGGCTCCTTTTAAGTTTAATTCGACCTGGTTAAAGGACCCTAAATATCTTAGGTTGGTTTCGGAATTTTGGAAGGCCCATCCCTTACCAAATGTCCAGAGGAAGGGTGATGATTTCTATATTAATGTGATCAAACTCAAGCGATTATCCATAGATTGGGCTAGAAAGAAAAAGTCCAAGGAGGAACATACCCTTGGTGACATTGAAAATTAGCTGGCCACTCTAACAAATGAACAGGGAAGAGGGTACACCTCTATAACATCAAAACTACACCTTGTGGACTTGGAAACCTTGAGATCAAAGACTCTGCTGGATCGGGAAGAAACTTGAAGACTCAGAAGCAGGGCAATTTGGTTACAACTGGGGGATGGAAATACAAAATTCTTCCATAAATTTGCAAATGGAAGGAAATCCAACAATACTATCTAGAAAATTCCTACGCAATAGGGTTTGATTGCTAAAACTTATAATTAGCTGGCACGACTGGGTAACACTCACTTCAAGCAGTTATTCAAAGCCACACCAGGCACACCTCTAGCTGATATCATTCATATTGCAGGGAATTTTCCTAGATTTGTGGAACTTGACTTGGTGAAGGATCTCATAAAACCCATTACTATGGGCGAACTGGGGGGCACCCTGAAGTGGTTTAAGAAGGAAAAAATTCTAGGGCCAGATGGTTGGTCTATGGAATTCTATCTTACATTCTTTGACATTATTGGATCAGATCTACCCGATGTGATCGAGGAATGTCATTCATTGGGCAGAATGTATGAACCTATAAATTCCACCTATATAGCCCTCATTCCCAAGACGGACTCCCTGCCATCCTTCAATGACTTCAAGCCTATATCCCTATGTAACAACCTATACAAAATTATTGCCAAGATCATTGCTAACCACATCAAGCTGATCCTATCAGGCAACATCTCCTCGGAACAGTTTGCCTTCCTACACAATCAACAAATCCTTGAGGCCATCGACACAGCACAAGAGGCCTTACACTCCATCAAACAAAATAAGCTTAAAGGGGTGATGCTCAAGATTGACCTCTCAAAGGCCTTTGACAGGGTCAGCTGGTTATTCTTAAGGATGATCCTTACTCAGCCCGGCTTTCCACTAGTTTTTATCAGATGGATAATGTGTTGCATTACATCTGTATCCTTTGGAACATTAATCAATGGATTAGTCTCCCATTCCTTTCAGGCGGAGTGAGGAATCAGGCAGGGGTCTCCTCTCTCCCCATTTCTTTTTTGTATTATGATGGAAGGCCTAAGCAGGCTGATTGTGTCGGAAAAAAGAGCCGGGAGGCTCAAGGGTCTGAAGATTGTGGAGAAATGTAGTCTAATACATCTGCTCTTTGTGGATGACATGCTCATCTTCTTAGATTGAGGCATTCAGGATAACAACACTCTCTCTGAAGTGCTGAATTTTTTTTGTGCCACAACAAGGATGGAAATAAATGGGGCAAAATCCACTATATCTCTCTCAGCTTGTACTCAACAGGAGACCTATCATGCGCTCCGAAATTTCCCCTTCCAAAACTTGACAATGGAGGATGGATTAAAGTACTTGGGTTTCAGGATAAAAGCAGATGGATACAAAATTGCCGATTGGACCTCGTTGATTGCCAAGGTGGAAAGAAGATTAAATATTTGGAGCCTTCATTTACTATTCAGAGCAGGTAGACTAGTGCTCATTAAATCAGCCGTGGAAGCAACACCAGTCTTCTGGATGTCTCTAGCCTAGATACCCTAGGTATATTACAAAGGATTCAGCGAGTTTGCTGCCACTTCTTATTGAAGGGTCACAGGGAGGGAAAACCCTATGTGTGGGTCAAATGGAGTAGAATTGCAACTCCCAAAAAATGGGGAGGTTGGGGCCTCAAGAACCTCTCTACCTTTGCTCAAGCACTTGCAACCAAATTAGGATGGCTTCTCCTGAAGCACAAGAGCCTTTGGTCAAAGGTGGTTACCTATAAATACATATGGTCGTGCACAGTCATGGACTGGTTAATATTACCTACTTGGAACAAGAAAGGAATATCAGTGATTTGGAGGGTTGTTATAAATACCCTTCCCATCATAAGAAGGGGTCTTACTTGGTGGATCAGTAATGGCATGTCTGTCCGTATTGGGACTGATCCATGGATTGGTTACAGAAACTCACACCATCTCCCCCATGGCTTGATTGCCTTCCTAAATCATAATGGAGTAGCAAACATCACACAAATCGGGGACCTATACAACACCACTACATATACCAGTGGAGGCCCTAGATATACCAGATCAGTGGCATATGGAGTGGAGGAGATATTCGACAGCTTTAATTGAATCCCATGTGAGAGTAAGGGATGAGGATAACAAACTGCTTTGGGGTTTTGCACAGAAGGGGATCTATACTCCAAAGGATGGATATCCTATTATCCATGCTATCCATAAACTTGAATCTTTGGATAACTAGTGGAGCAGCATATGGAAGCCAAGAGGCCTGCCAGGTACTCGTCTTTTGATTTGGAACATCATTGTGGACAAAACCCCAACCGGAACTAATCTCATAAAATGATCTTTTCAGGGACCTACATGGTGTGTATTATGTCATAAGGAGGAGGAATCAAAACACCATCTCTTTCTCTCCTACCCTACAACACAATAGGTCTAGGTGAAGGTGTTACATACTCTTAATTTATCACTTACTTTCACTGGTGATGGTATACTAAATGCCTGGAATTGGTGGTGGGCTAAAGCTCCAAACCCAAGATCCTGAAATCTTCCATTAATGGTGTGCTAGCACATATGGATGAGCAGGAACAACAACATATTTCGTGGGAAGCATATAGTCTGGCCTTTGATTATTCCTAAGATTTGTAACAGTTATATGGAAATTCAGATTGATGAACAGGTTTCCAAGATTCGAACCATCACCCCAAAGGTCATAGACAAAGCGTACCCTTGGGCCCATTTCGATGGATCAACATAGGAATAGGGTTGTGGTAGTGGCATTATCCTCCATATATCTGAGACACATTATTTCCATATTTGTATGGGGTTGGGAGATGGCACAAATAACTTTGAAGAGCTCCTTACACTTTGTCATCTTTTATATTTTTCTATAAACAAAAACTGTAGATATTTACAAGATTATGGGGACTCCAAGATTATTATTAACTGGTTCAACTGCATTTCTACATGCCATGCATATACACTAAGAACCATATTGGATCATGTTTTTTTTTTTAACACATTTTGATCATGTTTCATGTGCTCATATCTATAGGGAGCGTAATGAACCCGTGAACCGGATTTCAAAAGCGGCAATGCATCATCTTAGAGGGAATGTTTGATCAGGGAGCACACACCAAAACAGATCTACCAGTATTTCCATAGACCATACATGGATCAGGAACTGTAGAGGGTTGACAAGCCCTAACGTATCTATTTCTGTTATTTATTTTTTGTCTACTGAACAATAATCACCGTGGGTGATTTTGAAAAAAATTGAATATGTAAATAATAATGTATATGATCAGATACTATCAGCACACCCTTCTCTAGGTTTTTTGTATAGATTTATACAGTACAAAATAGTTCTTAGATGACCATGGTCACTTTTCTATATATGACTATGGCATTTACAACATGTAATTTTCCTTGATAATGAAAATTATGATACTTTTCCCTAGGAAAAAAATGTTTTGAAATACCTGAATTCTGAAACAAATTCTGAATTTTGGAATAAAACGTTGAATATTTGACAATAAAGAAGAACAACATTCAAATATTTGTGGAAAACCCTCAAAACAGAGCCTTTATTAATATGAAAGAGAAAATGCTTCAACAATATAGAGGATAAAATGGCTTTTCCTACCAATGGATGATTGACTCATTGGTGAGGTGAACAAGTGTTTTGTTGTCCACGAGGGTTCTATTCTCACTTTGATCTAAAGGGATTAGATTGGGTGTATGTCCTGAGAAATTTTGGCAGAATAAATACCCGTCAAGTTCACACCTTACGCCAATAAACCGCTACTCCATGGTGCATGTCCTGAGCAATTTTGGCAGAATAAATACCTCTCAAAGTTCACATAATAAATACCCCTCAGATTTCACACCTTGCGCCAATAAATACCCCTCAAAATTCACACCTTATGCTGATGAAATTTTTCTCCATGGTGTAGCCACTCGAGGCACATTTGTTTTAAGAATTACCCTAAAATGCTTCCCTAGATAGGTTTAGATGTGAATCCATGCCTGTCCAAGAGGAATATGCACAGTACACTTGACCTAGGAATCTGTTTCTCACAAATTACCCACATGAAAAAATTCCCAAATATACTTTTGTATCAAGCTTAAGAGCCCATATAAAGCCTTCAGGTAGGCTCACTTATCTCTTGCATGTGGGATAACCAATTTTACACATTAAACTTTATTTTGTTAAAATTTCAAATTAATACCACTAATTTTTGTTACCCTAAAGCTGCCATTCAGCTTTAAATTTCTCTTTAGACCTAGTTGGCTCTTCTAACTCAAAACTGTTTTTTCTTAAATCCATGAAGCCTATAAACATGTGGCATGAATAGTTCAACAACGTGTTAGAATTTTTTAGTAGCACCCTAGAAATAACCAAGATGGAGATTCTCCTCCGGCCTAAGGCAAACTTCTAAAGACAATGTTAATGGATTATCACCTTTTATTCAAAATGGGCAAGGCATACATTAGCCCTGGACTTCTCACAATCTCTATTTTATTCCTCTAATAAGTCTCACATGAAGCAACAAATATTTTTCACCTCTTATTAGAGTCCATTCTAAAAGAAATTACTCTTGCTGTTATATGTCTTAAAGAAGCCAGTGTGACCAGGAGCATGTGAGAAACAACATTCTGTTAAGACCTTTGCTTTGATTTGGAACTAGGTACAAGGTATACAGGGTATGTCGATAAGTGTAACTCATATAGGAACTTCTTACATATGTAAGGTGTGAATGTGTGAGAAGTGGTTCAAGAAAACTTTTGGTGACCACCTAGTAAAACTGTGAAATAATACCATCTTGTAATTTCACTTAAATAAAAGTGAAAGATCAATTTCACTAGATCTCCTAACTCTTAAAAATCTAAATGAAATATTCTACATATTTTTGGAATATTAGTGATTTGTATCTGATCTAATCTTAGCTGTACAGATAAATGTTGAGAAAAGGTGGTTTCTCGGATTAAAGAGATTAGTTGCCAAGATAAGGGAGATTAATTTTCTCAATTAGAGTCTGAAAGCATAAATAAAACAAGATGAGAGAAGTTGTATGCAAACATTTTTGGACATCAAAAAGACAAGAGATCAAAGAAAGATCAGTTCAGTAAATCCAAAGCACAGGAGAGGAGCCAAGGTCAGATCAGAATCCATATTGAACAGTGTTGTACAACAATTCAGTAAAGTGTGGGTTTTAGTATCCAACAAGGAGATAGAGCAGATCTGAGTTTCCAAGAAGCTGAAAACTTCAGTTTTGACGTGTCCTTGTAAGTTTCGATCATTAATGATAAGATGATTTGAAGGACAGAACTATGTGTGTACTTGAAAAGATATTCTGAGTCCACTGTTTAGGTTTTCCAATTATATGTGTGATTGTTGCATGTTCAGAATTTTATTCAGTTATTAAAGTAATTCAAGATCTGAGTTATTTGAGAAAGAAGCACAGGACAGTTGTCCTCTTGAATTAGAAAAATTTTACATGGTATAAGAGGATCATCTCTAATTGAGATCCTCAAGGGTCTACAACAATAGATCAACTATCAGAATCAAAGACCAGCATTTAGAGGGTTTCATTATTGTTGCTTGAAGGACTAACCACTCTTGTGGGTATATTTTTGTTGTTTTATTTTCATATCTGAAAAGTTTGTAAAATAGATCTTAGAGATGGCAGCATCAAGTCTCAGAATTGAGGACAAATTAGATCATGCCTCGAGATAGGTGTCATCAAAAGCCAAGGTAACATTGTTTTTGAAAGAAAACGATCTCTAAGATATTGTCAAGGATGTTATAATTCAGTCTATATATCTTCATGAATTGGCATCACATAAAAATAAGGAAGTGAAGGCCCAAATTACTTCAGGAAAAGGTCCAAACCCTGCCTCAGGAAAAAATGACGAACTCTGCCTCAGGAAGGTCAAACTGCATATACAATTGAAGATGTTTTCATGTACAGTTGTTGCAAATGCTGGTGTGGAAGGTGTAGTGGTTGTTGGGAAATTACTGAGCAATATAATCTTGACCTTGGCTACGATGCTGACTAAGGTGAATACATTGATAAGGTGAAGGCAGGGATTATTAATCCCCAAAAAGTGATCAGAGCTATTTTGGTTGATGCTGCAAGTGTGTCTTCATTGTTAACCACAACAGAGTGCATCATTGTTGTGATTCTGAAGGATAAGAAGGAAGTCCCAAGTATGAGAGACAGTATGGGTGGCATGGACTATTAAAGAGCATATCTAGACCGGTGTGCCTTCTGCGTGGTGTCCTGTTCCAAACGTAGGGTTAAACTTTAGGTTGTCTGGTGTCCTGGTTTTGAAAGTTAAACTTCGGGTCAATTAGTTTGACCCCTGTTATTGTCTCGAGCATTAAATTTCCCATTACTGGGAGCAATTGCTTGTGTATTCAATCCAACTTAAAGGAAAATTTGTCGATTGAAGTGCCCTGCAGTTCTGCTGCCTATCTTTTATGAAGGGAAAAAGCGTAATCCTTGTCAAGGAGAGACTGTAGAAATGTTTTCCATTTTCACCTACTGGAGATGATAATTTATTCAAAGAGCTAATTTTTGAGAAGAAGAAAAGAATACCTATTTTAGGCAAAAACCATGGAATATCGGGCCTTGCAAAATCCATGGAAGATTGGGCCTTGCAGAAGGAATGGCTATAACTGCATAGCTTGTAAGCATGTCCTATGGTGTGGAAGGGTTATTGCCAGAAGCACCTCACCTGTTAATGCTCCATGATACTCCCCGAAGATAGTGGAGTTAATCATCTATCTGTAGATGTGTACACCAACTAATGCTCCTCGAACGGTTTATCTGTTTGCTAAAAAGTGTCCCAAAATGCTTCAACACCAAATTGTTCTAGAAGTTCTTGAAATTTGAAAATTTCGCACCAAATTGTTTGAAAAGTGCCCGATCGATTTTGATTTATGTAATAATTACATAATTTTAATGTGTTAATTACGATCTATTGATTTAACATTTATTAATTCTTTTATTTTGTTTAATTTAATGTGTTAATCAAAATTTATTGATTCGATATATATTAATTATATATAATATTTAAAACAGAATTTTCTTGACAATATAAATATATTTGTAGTAAAATATATAAATTAAAAAATTGGGATGTATTTTCAAAATTGTTAGATTTTTGGAGGGAATGAAAGCACTAGCCCAACTTTAAGTGCTTTTATGGCAGTCTCTTGGAGGGAATCAGTTATGCTAATATTTATCATTGGATTCAGCATAAGTTGGAAGATGAATCAAGCAGTTTGAGAATAGAAATTCACCAATCTAGACCTGTTTTAAACCCTTAAACATCCACCATAATTGAGGCAATGTTGAGAGGATTACGAGCTGAGTTGAATTTAGAAAGAGAATTTTCAAGGCTTGAGGTGTAAGTTGGAACAACCATTATAAGTAGAATATAATGAGCTTATCATGACCTCATTATAAATAGATATGGATTTATTAAATGAGAGCTACCATCTTGGCACATGTTTCTATTTTTAAGAGATTGTTAGATTGGTTGAAGGAATGTCCCACCTCGAGAGTATGCGGAAATCACAATTGGTACATTGCATTCCGAGGTCAAAAAATCTATTTGGAGAACACTCCCTTATTCTCAACCTCCTAATTATTTGAAGGTGACCTTGGAGAGTAGATGAGCTTGTTGATATAGGCTATATTATGAGGGTTTGAAATTATGAATGATAAATAGTTTGAAAAATCAGTGCAAAATCTCTCCATTACCTAATGATAGATTTGAATATCAACTTAGAAAAATATATGTTGAAACATATTGCAAGTAGTTTGTACATGTAGTTTTGCTACCATTTCTAACCATTATAGAATTACAGTGCCAGAGAGAGGGTCTCAGTGGACACGCAGGTGGAAAATACTTATCTATCACATAAACAACATAATCATGGGCTTTGGTATGTCCAAATATGTCTCAACCCTTGTTGGAAATACTGGGGGGGTGAATTGATACTTCTTACAATTGTTATATTATGTTAGTTAAAGGTTAAGCCACAACATAAGAAGTAGAACAAAAATAATAATTTTATTAAATATAGTGAGGACTTTGATTCTCATTTATAAATATGGGCTCCAACTTGGAATATAAGTTCTAAGCATTCTTCGAGGTGCCAACCTTGAATGAGGATAGAAAGCCTCTTAGGCCAATCCAGGTCCCAATTTGGTCAATATGAGGACATCAATCCTCTTAGGTTGAAGCCTTTAACTATACTTGAAAAAGAAAAAAAAAACTTTATAAAAATACTTCAAAATCATTCCAAATCATTGCTTCAAGATGTCTACCATATAAACCTCTTGTAAAAGCAGGGAAGATTTTACACTCAAGATGTTCATGTCTATTGAACGTAGGCTATTTAATGATGATATATGGTTTATGTAATTTAACAAAGACTTTATACAAATAGTGACATCCTCCAACCCATGTTTGGACAATGACATCCAACCATCATCAGATAATGTGTTCACTAACTCAATTGTCGTATTCTATGCAAAGAATGTAGATGACTCGTGTAAGGTACAAAGTGTTTCAAGGACACTTGAAGCCTCTAAGTCATGTGATCAACCACGATGACTAATGCTCCTCTCCCTTCACTAGGTCGGATCAAATACCCACTAGATAAGAGTTCACCATACACATCTTTGGGATTGTGATACCATATGCATACAATCAACACTTAGACATACATATGTTTATTATTTATTGATCTATGCACATGTTTACACTATTCATACTCTATTGCATTTTACTATGTAATTGCTTCCTCGCATTATGAGAGCCTTGAAGCTTTCGCTTAGCACATTGTGTGATCCTGAATTCTTTTAGGCAAGGGATTATAGTCAACTTCAAGGGATAGTGAATTCCTTGGTGGAAGTCTTTTAAGAAGGCTTGAACATTTCTCAATAAGACTCATGAGACATACAACATATCAAGGGTTACCCCCAATTCAGCAATGACCCTTTCCTTAGCATGAATGGCAAACCTCTAAAAAATCCAGACATTCAAGCATCTCCTTGAATATCATAATCTGGAGCCTCTTTTTCTCCCTTGTCTCATGCATGGAAGAGTGCTCCTGATCTTCAACTTCAATCGAGTTTGCTAGACACTATTAGACAAGCTCCTCCAACCTCATAGTAGGGCCCTCCCTCCCCAAGCAACAACCTCCTTTTTCTAGTTCCTTGCCTATCTCTTATTGTGTTTTTGTGCTTTAGTGTCCTTCCATGAATCACTTCCTCCCCCTTGGATCTTAGGGACAACCTAATTTTTCTCCCAAGACTCTCCTTTTCTCTTTCCTCCTTGATGTTCTCCTTCATCCCTTCCCTCCCCTCTATTCCCCCTTCTCTCCCTATTACTTTTGTTTCCCTGCTACCCTCCTCCTCTTTAGCCTCCCCCCTTGTTATAGTTTATGATGCTCTGCTCACCTTTTTGTTTCCCCCTTCTTTGACTTGTCGAACATCCCCTTTTAGACTCTGGTAGAGGGTTGGGGCCTCATAGCAATGATCATATAAATGTCCCCAAGGGAGGGGGAAATCCTTTTCTTCAATGGAACATAATCTTGAGTCCCCTTTAAGTATCTCATGACTCTTTTGTAGCAAACCAATGTCCCTTACATGGTTTATGTATAGGTCTAAAAATTATGCTCACAAATTTGTAGATGACTCATATAAGGTACAAATTATGAGAGTCTTGAAGCTTTTGATCAGCACACTATGTGATCCTAAATTATTTTAGGCAAGGGATTATAGTCAACTTCAGGGGATAGTGAATTCCTTGGTGACAGTCTTTTAAGAAGGCTTGAAATTTTTTCAAGAAGACTCATGAGACATGCAACATATTAAGGGTTACTTCTAATTCGTCAATGGCTCTTTCTTTGTCATCAATGACAAACCTCTCAACACTCCAAACATTCAAGCGACTCCTCAAATATCATAATCTCAAGCCTCTTTTTCTCCCTTTTGTCATGCACGTAAGAGTGCTCCTGATATTCAACTTCAATCGATTTTTCTATACACTATCAGACAAGCTCCTCCAACCTCATAGTAGGGTCCTCCCTCCCTAAGCAACAACCTCCTTTTTCTAGTTCCTTGTCTATCTCTTATTGTAATTTTGTGCTTTAGTGTCCTTCGATGAATCACTTCCCCCCCCTGGATCTTAGGGACAACCTAATTTTTCTCCCATGACTCTCCTTTGCTATTTCCTCCTTGATGTTCTCCTTCATCCCTTCCCTCCCTTATATTCCCCCTTCTCCCCCTATTACCTTTTTTTCCTTCCTACCCTCCTCCTCTTTAGCCTCCCCCCTTGTTACAGTCTATGATGCTCTGCTCTCCTTTTTGATTCACCCTATTTTGACTCATCAAACATTCCTTTTTTAGACCCTGGTAGAGGGATGGGGCCTCATAGTGATTATCATCTAAATGTCCCCAAGAGAAGGGAAAAATCCTTTTTGTCAATGGAATATAAATATGAAAACTTTGAAATTTGCTCCATATATATATATATATATATATATATATATATCATTTTTCCTCTTAGAGCTTCAAGCGTTGAATCTCTTTCAAACTGAAAATCTTATCCTTGAATTTCAAGGCATTAGCCAAACTTATAAAAAACTTAGCTATAAATTGTTTAATCAAGTTCACTACCCTCATATTGTCATTATACAAGAACCAGTGGTGGATGGGGAAAAGGGGATCCAATTACTATAGAATTCTCTCCCTCATTGGGAGTTTTTATCTAATGATGTTATTGGCAATTTAGGGGGGCCTTGTCACAGGATGAATTGTTGGTTTCATTAGCCTGAGAAATGATTAGTCTATTCACTCAAGAATCTTTGTGGATATTTAATATGAGGTCCTGGACATGTGTTTCTATTGATTAAACCTTTACAAGCTTTACTTGAATAGATAATATTTCTAGCTCTCTTTTGTAAAGCTTCCCTCCATTCACTTGGGTCACACTACTATCGAGGGAGATTAAAATTTCTCTTTGGGGGGTTTTGAAGTTAGGGATCCATAAGCTTAACAAGAGCCTCTTTTGAAGTTCTTTATAGACCTTTTTGACAACATTCTCCTCTATGATATCCTCCCTACAAATCTTATGCCAACCTAGCTTCATTATAGATGAATAAATGCTCACATTGCAAAGAAACTATATCATTTTCTTTTATTTGAAGATCTCTTGGACACAAATCTCTAAAATTTTCAATTCATGTAGAATTTAATATCTCTAAACATGTGCAATAGAAAATGGTAGAGCTCTTATATGGCCCCTCTGACTTGAAGATTAAATTCCAATGACTAAAGATACTTCTCAACATATTAACCACTCAATCTTGCATGGTTAATATCCACTATTAGAGTTGCAAGTGCAAGTTCTTCACCAGCCTCCCAATTGACACCTTCATCCATTTCAATTATATGTGCATGTAGTCCAAACATCCTCTTTGCAATTTTAGGAGAAATAAATATGTATAGGAGAGAAGTTACAATATAAAATTAAACAATACCAAAGTTCAAATAAAACACCACTACTTAGACTATCCAAAATGAGAATTTCTAAAGAAGAAACTAGAATCTCATCTTATTTTTTATATCATTGGTAAATGAACATGGGTTTATTATTCAACATCTCTTGTAATTGAAACAAACTAATGTATGAGACGAACAATTATAGGTAATAATTCCCATAAATGGTCATGATTACTATGTCACATATTGATATCTTTTATTTCATAAATAGTTTCATCATATCTAATAGATAAAATAACCACGACTTTAGGTAGCACTTTTGATGGATTTTACTCATTGTTAACTAGATTTTTATTTCTTTGTGAATGAAGTTGAAAAGTGGAAATACAAAATATTTAATAAATGAGAGTAAATATTATTTGAATGGTGTTACCAAGCCTATGGTTTGAGGTTTTATATGAGAAAACTATATATTTCTATAAGAATAAAGGTTGCAAGATAACAAGTGTAGCAATAGGCATCAACATATAACATGAAAAAAATTTAGCACTTTTTCATGCTAGATATTCCAAAATCTATAGTAGCCGTCAATATGAATTAGTCACTAAAGGAAAATATTAAACATTTTCCATACAACATATCTTGGAAAAATATTTTCTTTTTAGGGGTTCTATTGAAGTGGCTTGGGAACTTATACATGGACCATGAACATTATGTTACACCTCTTTTGGGCCCTCATAAACTAGTTTTCATCCTTGAATAATGTTTAAGGCCCTAAAACTCATCCCTTAAATGGTCTTCATGAGCATCACTAAGCTAACTATTCACCTTAGAAGCACTTGGTGGTGGTTTTGTACATTTTCATAGTATATATTATTACTAAGCCTTAAAAACCACTTGTAAACCCTAGGATGGCAATGGTCTTTCTCCTTAGATAATGTGCAATATCTAATGCCCCAACAAAAAACATCCAACTAAACAAATTATTCCGCTTAAATAATAAGATTTGTAAATTATTCCAAATTATTTGAAAACCCATTTGATTAAAAGAAAAATCTATGGTCATCGATGACATGATTGGATAGTAAACATCCTATCCTGCCCTTAGATTCAAATCCTCTTGGTAGTTTGCCACGATTTCATGTATCCCTTGACCTCGCAAGCCCGCATCTGAATAATATTGGTTTGCAATCACATAAGCATTGCCCAAAATCGATCCCTGAGCCACTAGATCTCTTCGTGCATGGCTTCCAACAATTCGTTTGTGTTTCTTCAACGTCAAAACAAGTTCAAGAAAGGTAATTTTCTGCAAAAGTGGGCTAAAATTGCAAAGCACCATTATTTTTCCTATCGTCGTCATGAATCGTATAAGCTTTCTCCTGATGCAGTTATTTTGAGTTCTTGATTGGAAAAATTGGCTATATTTCGGATTTCTGGAAATATTTCATTAAATAATCCATTGTATTCTCTGAACTAAATCTGTCGAAAGAGGCCATGCTCAAAACAGTGTTTTAAGCGGAAGAATCAGAGATAAAAAAAAGATCATTAAGATATATTCAAGGGTTCTTTCCAGTTCAGTTATTCTACGATTTCAATGGAAATGTTTGACTCTATTTTGGCTTACATGCAAGATTTCATAAATTAAGGCTCTCTATAAATGGACTAGAGGAGTTTGTGCTCAATTTTATTTAAAAAGAATAGCAGAGTTTGGGAAGAAGTGCAGTGAGTTAAGGATCATGATTTTGTAATTTGATTGAATGATTTATGTCTCAGTTCTCCACATTTCAAAGTTATTTGAGAATGGACATTGATTATTCTAGTATTTGATGGTGTTATGTTCAAATTACACAGAAGAATATAGAAAGCTAGGGATTTTAGAGGCTGAGAATACACAATGGCACAAACTTTACAAGTTTTTGTGAGATTTTTATGACTGACCAATAGCATATAACATTAGGGCTTTCACTAAGCTAAGAAATATAATTCCACATTCTTTACAGATTTACTTCAATGTTCTGAGACTGAAAATTTGTAATGTTTAGCTGGTTTATAGATATATTTTGGTGGTTTCTATTTGTATGGGACCAAGAATTTGAGACCTCAACATGAAATACTATGCTCTAGCAGATTTTCCCTTTCAACACATCTTTGCGCAATGGAATACAATCTCTAATGCTCTTTACCATCTGGAGAAGCCGAAACCAATGGACTAGGAAGTAGGGGCTATCGAAATGGTCAGTAATGGAGGGAAACACTATCCTTCACAAGATAACAATGTAGAGGAATAGGATGTCCAAGCATGTCGTTAGAGATTTCAAACATAAGCTCTTTGTTTTCTTTATTGTTGGCTGAAGTTGAGAACTTTTGCCACATTCTGGGATCAACTGTGTCTGTTATATAAGGAGGCCTTGCAACCTGCTTTGAACTTCCAGTTTCTCTCTTTGAAAGTTTGTATGGAAAACTAGTGTTGGATCAAAGGTTTACTCATATGAAGGATGCAGAAAATGAGACTCCTTTAGCGAGTCCAAGAAAAATTCCTGGTGAAGAATTGATGCAAAATGATACCTGCAATAGAGCCAACAAAGTTTCAAAATTAGAGCTAACCACGCCAATTAAAAATTGCAAACAAACTGGAATCATATCTTCAGGACAACATTGTTTGAAGCACCCCAAATATTCAAGTATGTTGCCACTGTGCTACCTATCTATAAACTAAAATTATTTATTTTATTGCTGTTATGTCAATGATACAGTCTTGGTTCAAACATTTGAAAGATAGACTTGATTTTTCATCTAGCTAATTATGAGATTCTGTACTCAAGATCATGAGAAAAAAAATCCAATAACTTTTATCTAGTCAAGCATAAGTTCTTGAAAATTAAATAGTAACTATCTCTATCCTATTTCCCACTTTGCAGATAGGCATATCGTTGATTTTAGCAAGCCTTAGCATTTTCCTCTCTACCTTCGTAAGGAATCAAATTTTTGAACTCTTCCCTGACACACATGAAAGTCATATGCAGTTTCTACAATGGTATCGACAAATTGTAAGAAATTATTGTATAAGAACCTTCCTACAGTCCTTACTTCTCAATTCCGAGTAGATTTCCAACAATCCAAAATACATAGTTCCTTCTTCCTTAGTCTTTTAACTATTGCAGTATGATTGATGGAGCAAAGATTTAACTGTGTCCTTAACATTAGCACTAAGAGGATACACACTAAAACCTGCCATAGTCATTCTAGCACCATGTTTTCGTGCGGCTTCATACCTCTCAATACTTTCTTCCCCCTCACAAGAAATTATGTTCACTATGTCTCAGGGAAGGAATTATTGTTCAATATTCATACGATCTATGATATTCCTTTTAAGTGTAGCATCTAGAGACTCAAACATTGATGAGTAATAGTTTAATGCTTCCATGAACCAGAACAAGAAAGGTGTAGTATTAGTGTTAATCTCTTGTTCTTTATGGTTGAGAGACTTCGCCATCTGAAGAAGTTGGTCACGTGGGTTCTTTGTAGACACACATACATCGTACATGTGATGCAATTGGAATGAAATGGTGGTAAAAATGCTTGTTTTGTTTGTTGGCCGACCTTGGCAACTTGTCAATAATACAAATAAATTCATATCTTTATTTTTACATGTCGAAATCGAATGATCTTCAGATCAATCCTACACTTCTCAAAAAGAGGAATCCAAGAAAAATATCAGCTGTCATAAATAAGGTGACCCATATGGAGTTTGGCCCTAGTTGCCAATTTTAACACTCACCAATGATTTCTAATGCCATCTGAAAAATTATCTCATTCTAGAGGAGAAACCTATGATCACAATTGTAGTGACCTACATCAACATGGTTTATTATAGTTAAAAACATAGACAATGTGTCTATTAAGAAAAAAGATGCATTTAAAACAAGGAAACATACAAGTATCACAATTTAAAAATGTGAAAGTATGTGAAAATATATAACAAGATACATTTAAGACAACAATGGAATTAGAGGGATCATAAATAGTTTGGGTTTTGTCATCTTCCTTTGGATGATCTAGTGAATATTCTACTAACTCATCAATGGTTTCTAATGCCATCTAAAAAAATTATCTCCTTCTAGAGGAGAAACCTATGCTCACGATGGTAGTGACCTACACCGACATGATTCATTATAGTTAAAAACATAGATATTGTGTCTATTAAGAAAAAAGATGCATTGAACATAAGGAAACATATAAGTATCACAATCTAAAAATGTGAAAAAGTATAAAAAGATATGTTTAAGTAGAAATATACTAAATCTCAACGTCATAAGAAAAATTGACAAGAGAAAAGGAGGAAATGAGGTTAGGTATTTACATGGCTAAGGAGTTCTATTAGCGTTTTTCCTATAACCTGATTGAAACTTCAATTGTACTTAACCAAATGTTATACAACTATTTATGAATTTTTATGAAAATCTATTGCCTTATATTTCAGCAGTGTACATGATATCAATGTTGTTTTAGATCATTTTATCTTACTAGTAATTTGTTTTGGGTAACAATGTTTGTTTTTGTTTCACAGGCATGAGGATCTTTGCATCCCATTTGAAAGGTTTGGACCAGTAAAAGATGTTTATCTTCCCAAAAATTATTATACAGGGTATGGCCATCTTGTTTATCTTAGATATTGTTAATTATGCTTGTTTATAACTTTTGAGGTTTTAGATTTATGAAATATTGATGCAATGTTCATATTATGCATTAATTGGAAATTTATATGAGCATCTAATGGTATTCAGTATCACTTTTGATTTTATGTGAGACCATGTTTTTTCATAATTATATTTTGTTTTTTAGTCCGTTATCATGGTTTTACCTGTCTTTGTAATAAAAAGCATATGTAGTTGATAAAGTAATAATGCTATTGAGTGTTGTAACTACTTTATGTAAAGGGGCCATCACTAGGAGATATTTCTTATCAAGGTGTAATAACCCTGGTTGCATTTCCTTGCTTATTTAAGCATTAAAAATTTATGTAGATTATATTGGCCGAGTTGGGGTACATAGATTCCAGAGATGAGCTGGAAGGGAAAACTACGTAGAATGTGGACTTGTGTGGCATATTCTGGTAGGTAGACACAAAATAAACTACGAATGACAAAACAAAAACTAACAAGAAAAAAATCAGAGATTCAAGGGGCAACTCGCATGATTTCACAGTCTAAAGAGAGCTTAGCCAGGCATGCAAAAATGAGGGAGGAAACAAAATGTGGAAGGCAGGTAAATGCTTCCATGTTTATCATCTCAGGGCTATGCAGGAGATGAGGGTCTATGTTAAAATTGGTAACTAGGGCCAAACCCCATGTGGGTTACCTTACTTATGGTAGCTGATATTTTTCTTGGATTCATCTCTCCGAGAGGTGTAGGATTTGATCTAAAGATCATCCGATTCTGTTAAAATTGGCAACTAGGCCAAACTCCATATGGGTCATCTTATTAATGATGGATGATATTTTTATTAGATTCCTCTCGTCGAGAGGTGTAGGATTGATGCAAAGATCATACAATTCTGACATGTATTCATGGAGATATGAATTTATTTGTGTTATGGGACAATTCGTCAAGGTCGACCAACAACCAAATTGCCCCCACTTGTGCTCAACGTTTTAGTATAAAAAGAGGTGGCTTTCTAGTAATTTGGACACACACTCTTCTTGTGATTTCTTCCTCTCCACTTGTCTTTGGGTTTTGGTGGGAGGAGAGATCATAAGAGACTACGCAGCCCTAAGAAGAAGATGCCCTAGCTCTATGTTGTCATGGAGAAGACATGCCCTAGATCTAGATGTAGCCAAGGGAGAGAAGGCTCTACATTGTCCTAATATGGTAGAAGCATAACATGGAGGACAACTCTTATGGTAGATCTACAGAAGGTTCTACATTGTCCTAAATGGGACCTTTCTACACAACAATAAGAAGCTTAAATACGCTACCATAAATGATGTCATACCCTAATCACAGAGATACTAAGATGCTACCTAAATTCCCTATGGAGATGACCTTAAGGCCTAATGCAATCATGAGGGAGGACAACCCTAACGCAGTTAAAGAGAAGTCTACACGCTAGTCTAAAAGAGACCTCATAGCAGTTTTGTGTATGCCCTAGTCATAGTTCGTATGCACTCTAAATGTTGGTTGTATTCTGCAGCAAAAGAAGGGCTCCATGCTGCCCTAACCATGGAGATATAATCCGCCACAAGAAGAGGATTCCTATAATCTAGAAAGAGGAGAGCCCTATGATGCCTAATCTGATTGTTGTTTTGGACAGGGATAGTGTCCAGCTTCAATCATATGACATGAAGTAGAGTGCTGAAAGATGTGTGTTCAACAAGATTGGACAAACATATGATTAAGACTATGTTGACATAAATGCAAGTGCACAAATTGTTGTATGTTGCAGACTTTGATTTAGATGGATAGAGAAAGGGGTAAAGGCAATAAATAATGAAAGTAATCACTTCATTGAAGAGCAGTTGAAGGGATCTGGAATTATAGCGTAGCTGCTCTGCTATGCTGCAAGCCATAGCAAGTAGATAAGGCTGGTGAGTGTAAATGATGCAGCATAGTGCACAGTGATGGGTACAATAGTGATGGAGTGGTGCAACACAGTGCACACTGATGGGTACAACATTGATGGAGTGGTGTAACATAGTGCACAGTGATGGAATGGTGCAACATAGTGCACATTGATGGGTACAACAGTGATGGAGTGGTGTAGCATAGTGCACAGTGATGGAATGGGGCATCATAGTGCACAGTGATGGGTACAATAGTGATGGAGTGGTGTATCATAGTGCACAATGATGGAATGGTGCAACATAGTGTATAGTGATGGGTACAACAATGATGGAGTGGTGCAACATAGTGCATAGTGATGGGTACAACAATGATGGAGTGGTGCAGCATAGTGCACAGTGATGGGTACAACCGTGATTCAGTGTAGCTCAGTGATAAGAGAAACTTAGTGAATGGGTGCAGCACAGTGACGGGTGCAGCATGATGATGAGGTGCATCACAGTGAGGTGCAACATGGTGATGGAGTCACCTTGGAGGATCAGTTGAAGCAGTATGCCTTCACCTGAGTCCAGATCAGCTACCTCATGTGACATCTTCTTTGAGAAGATCTCTGCTCTTATTTTGATAAGTCAAAATGTTGAATTTTGATGTATATGTACTATCTCTCTCTCTGGTGAAATATTGAAGAACATATAAGAGGAATTGATCAAGGGTTTCCCAACATTGGGGTTTGTCCCTGGTTGGCACCACATCTTCTATCCTCTTATCTTGGCTTGTCTTCTGCAATTTATGTTTATGTTCTATATGCATTTTAGTATCATGCTAAATGTGATTGCTAATATGGAATTGATATTGAACTAATATGGAAAATTGAAGTAAATTTTCTATCAGCATAGAACATACCTAAAATTAACAGATTCTGTCATGTATTTATGGAGTTATGAATTTATTTGTATTATTGACAATTTGTTAAGGTCAACCAGCAAGAAAATTACCCCCATCTCAAGCTCAACGTTGCATTTAAATAGAGGATACCTCATGTCATTTCAGGCACACATGATCTCATGATCTCTCTCCATTTGTTTGGGTTTATCTTTTATCAAGGAGGATGTAGTGGAAATAGTCATCTAAGAGAGTCCTAACCTTAGTCATGAAGGAGATCTAGTCATAGTTGAAGAGAAGCCCTAGCCGTAGATCTAAGGAGCCCTAATGCACAGTTAGAGGAGGAGCCCTAAGCCACATCAAAAGGAGCCCTAGCCACGACTAAAGGAGAGACCTGAGTTGCAGAAAAGGGATCCCTAACGCAGTAAGAAGAAGCCTGAAATAAGCAGGAGAATTTCAGGTTACAATGCAGTCATAGAGGTTGTTCCTAGGAATGGGTTCAGGAGTATTTGAAAGGCGGGGGAGCCACAACAATAAGGTGAAGTAGTACGTTGAAGAGATCTGTCTTATAGGGCAAGAACAGATCAATGTAGGGCTAGATACATATGAAGATTGCATGCTAGAAAGTGTTGACAGCAAGGCGAGTTCTTGTAGGCTAGATATTACTCCATTGATGATGTTTGTAATTTTTTTGATGGAGGACCATAGGCCTAACTTGCTACTTGGCTAGGTCGCAGGCCATAGCCAGCAACAAAGGTTGTTCTAAGGGTTGCATTAAGGGTAATGAAACCAAACTTGGACATTGTGGCAGTGGTGGAGTCTCACATTCGTACACCACTGATGAGCCTCATCATTGGGTAAAGATGTGCGCCTTAATACACCTCCAAGATTATTAAAATCAACTCTTCTCATAATTCCTTACATGTTTTAACTATATTTTTCGTAATGAGATGAGTAAAAGTAAGATGTATGTCTAGTGGTTTAATGTGCATTGGTTGCAGGTTCTTGAGAGAAAATCATGGAAATTTTGGCTAATTAAGGGCAGAAACTCGAATGAGATAAGGACAAGAGCTTATAGGAGATAGATCCTCCTCATTAAATTTTCACTCATTCGAATATTCCTCAATCAAATCACACTAGCTCGAAGTTGCAAGCAGTCGAGTCATGGAGATCATGGGCAGCTGAATGAGTGACAGTTAAGAGCCAGTTCATCTTAAGTTTGGGAGTCAGGCTGGCATAGATTTAAGGAAGTTGTTGGAGACTTCAGTTGTATAAATAAGGAGGCCTAAAGATTCGTTAGGATTCATATTTTTTATGTAAGAGCATTAAGCATTTTCGAGCTCAAACTTTGTGGAAAAACATTGTTATGTAATTTTTCTGATATGATAATGAGAATGAGCATTTCCTTGATCCAGCATTGAGTTGACTCTGAGGGTTGAAGCTCTTGGGTTAGGGCCCAACCTTAGCAACCAAGGATCCTCTTCTTCTACTTGCATGTTTAGGTTGTTTCATAGATCAAGCGTTGAATTGGTTTTAGCATTCTTTCATTGCAAGTAGTGGTGAATTTGATTAGTTTGATTCCATTTGTGCATTTCTTTAGCAATAACTTTAGAGAGATAAAGGAATACCAAAAAGAATGATAACAGGTGGATTTGGCCTCACTCCTCCCTTCAGGGACCATGGTTTGAGGAAAAACTCTTATTCAGCCCCCAAAAGATAGAATTCTGGTTTCTTATGGAATTTAGGGTTTTCTGCTGCTTAGGCCAACATCTTTTCAGTTTTCAATTGTCATTTCTGATATCTTCAGCTTTGTATTAGATATCATGGTGTTTTACAATATTCTGCAAGTATTTCCATGCATGAATTAGGCAACTAAATAATGAAATTATGTTTTCTTAAGTTGATTATAAATCTTGCTTGTTTGATATGATTTATGGATAAATGCCAGTAATGTATGTATTGCAGGAGTTTCAATCTCATGCCAGCAACCCCAGCCTAACCTCATCCATCCATGATCACCAAAAGCCACCAAATCCCTCAACCAATTCTTCATTCCATAAGAACAACTTCCCAGGTTTGTTGAGAAAATCCAACCATATTACAAACTTTGGGTTAAGCTCTGGGGAAGTCCTAGCCACTCCCTTGCCTTGTTTCTTCTATCGTTCACCTTCCCTAAGCCCTATACCACCTTCCAAGTCACCCCTATTTCTCTCGGCTGGTGATGAGCCCCAAAAGTGGCTAACTTATTGGGCTCATTTTGCCTATTATTCTCGATTAATCCACCATTCTCCATAGTTTATGCATGCTTTTGAGTATATTTATGTTAACTGAATGAATGAGAATAGTCACTTGACCATGAAGTCTAATACGTGCTTATTGCAGAATTTTGGACATCTTTTGGACCAAGGTCAAGCATTTATGAGCTAGTTGATAGCTAAATACGAGGGAACAAGGTTGAGGATTAGTAGGAAGGGTGTCTTTTGCACTAAATGACCCCTTCCTCGAGTTCTCCACCATCAGCTTGGAGTTCAGCAGCACACCAAAGATGATTTCCAAGGGCAGCTGAGCAACTTTTGTGAAGTGGCTGATTACTTGCAGTTTTGAGAAGCCAAGCCCCTAAAGTTAAGGAGGGCTATTGGAGGTCCTCGTGGTGCAGAAGTAGGAAGGCTTCAAGCATTGGTATTTTATCTTTTGAATAGTTGTTTCTTGCACTTTGGTGTTGCTCTGCCTTTCAACTCATTTTCAAGCTTTTGCTGTAAACATTTTTGTGACATGGTTAATTCTTGAGTAATGGAGATAAATTTCACTTTGCACCTGCTCTAAGCTTTTCTTAGGAGGCTGTAGCTCTTGGGGTTGGGTCCAACCCAAGTTCCAGTACCTCCTTTGTGTACTATTATGTGTTTTATTTGCATTCATAGAATAATTTCTGCTATTTAGGTTAAGATCTTGCTTTGTTACTTAAGTTGCTTTTGATGATTAAAATAGCTTTTCATGCTTTAGGTTGATTTGACAGTTTGATAACAGAAAATATCTACAAAAATTCCACCAAGAAATCCTTGATCTCATCTCTCCCTCCATGGGACCATGAGCTAAGACCAAGTCATACTTGCTACCACAAAAACACTATTTTGCTTTTCAATGCAATTGCAAGTGTTAGATTTTTAGTTGGAAAAGTTGAGTCTAGTTGTGCTTACATATTTAGATCTATTCTTGCTTAGGTTTCTGCAGTTATCTCACATGATTTCCTATTCACAACTTGTTGTTCATCATGTTTCTGGTTTTTAGGTCAGATTAGGTCAAAGTAGATATATCTCTGATTTTTCTAGTCCTTCTTTGATTAGTTTTGAGAGATAGTGTGCAGATCACCCGTAATACATCCCTGCCTATCCTTCCTTCATCACACAACTTGCTCCAACCCCAAATTCCAAGTTCCTTTCCTTCATTTGCCACAATTTTCCAATTTGACCTAATTTCTACATTTTTGTGCAACATTGCTCCCTCCATCCTTGAAAAAATCCAACCATATTCATCACTCCTTAGCCTCATTTACGAGTTTTTAGACCTCTTGACATCCTCATCCATCCTCCATTTCCACTTTCCCATCGTTTTTCCTCCATCAACCCTAAAAATTCCTCTCTTGGCTCCTCCTTTAGAACATCCTGTAGAGCCCCTGCAGACTTCCTGTAGAAGATCATGTGAGCAATTTCTCAAGATCTGATCACTGTGAAACTCTTTAGAAGGGTGCTAGGGACCCCTTAGGCCCTCTTCTCTCCTTCCCAACCTCCTACAAATGCCCACTCCATTTTCTTTCCCAAATAAACCCCTGCACAGTTAAAAATAGTTAAAGCACATGCATAACAATTTTGCAAAATTACTCAAAAATAAAAAATGAGGTGTTTCCAATATTTTCTTTCAGAAGTAGCTTAGTCACATGCATTTCAAATTTACAAGAGTCAATGGCTTCCATTTATGCAACTTTCATCTCTTTTCTTGCACCAGTAGTGTTCGTCGGTAAAACTAGGGTTTGCATTTCCTTTCAGCTTTCAGCTTCTTTCTGCAAGTAGATTAGCCTGCTTTGAGTTAGCTTTCATCTATCAAAATTAACAGCTTATAAGAGCTCATAGAAGTTGGCTTAAGCTCCTAGCGGACTTGTGCCAACTGATCAAGTGACATCTTGTGGCAAGAGCTAGTACTTGTGCATACATTACCGTCGCTTCCAAGTTTGTTACGAACTACCGGGTTGATAAAAGTAAAGAAGGGAGTCCCAGGAGTTGCAGCATCATTGCTGCAATACTAGAGCCCACCATATTTTTGGCACCGTTGTCGGGGAAGCATCCGAGTATTTGTAATTACTGCTTTTCTTCTATTTTCTACTACAACCTTCTGCTAAGTAGTTTATTTCAGCAAGAGTAGAGTAGTCGTTTCATTTCCATTCTACAATTTCAATTACGCAAGAGTAAATTAGACATTTCCTGCTTTCCTAGACTAGCATTTCAATTCTGCAAGCATATATTAGCATTTCCATTCTACAATTTCAATTCTGCAAGCGTAGATTAGCATTTCAATTCAGCAATTTAAATTTTGGAAGCGTAGCTTAGCATTTCATTTCTGCAATTTCATTTCAGCAGCATAGATTAGTCATTTCCTACTTTCATTTCAATTCTGCATTTTGCATTTTAGCAAGATAGATTTTAGTTAGTTGTAGTTCAATCTATTTCAGTTTTTTAGGTACAAGTAGAAAAGAAACAAAAATCAATCAAAAATATTTCATTTCATGCCTCCTAGGAACAGAGACAATACAGGAAAATTCTTACCAAACACCCCCACCACAGCATTGAGTCACCCTTCTCTCTTCTTCGGTGGCAGTGATCTGGAAGAACCTATAGGTGAACCTCTAGAGATATACGAAGATCCTATAATAGAAGAAGAGCAAGAAAATGTTCCTCCTGACACCATGGCTGAACACAGGAACGGTATAGGGAATGAGGAGAGAATAGAAGGTGCCTTTGACATATGAGAGACAAATGGGGACACAAAAATGAAAAACATAAGTCCCTCAGCCTTACCTCACTTCCATGGAATAACCACTGAAGACCTTGATACCCTCTTGTTTGAGTTTGTTGTCCTTTGTTGAACTTATGACTATGCAGAGGACGAGCAAAACTTGAAACTCTTTCCCTCTACCCTCAAGGATGCAACACTACAATGGTTCATGGGGTTACCTAGAAACAGTATCACAACTTGGGCTCAAATACAGCAAGCCTTTAACAACAAATACTAGGACTATTGTAGGTCAAAGGAAACGAAGGGAGAAATCTTTCGGATGACCATGGGAAGTGATGAATCTTTAGAAGACTATGAAGAAAGGTTCCAACTTAGTTATAAAAGGGCGAGGTGCACACTTGACCCCGAATCTCTGAAGCTGGTTCAACTACGAGGAGTCCCTGAAGACCTTCTAGATACCCTCCATTTGCTAGCTGGAGGAGACATCTACCAACTACCTTATGATGACATAAAGACTGTGTTTAGAAACCATTCTAGGGCAGCCCGGAAAAGAGGTATGGGGAATCCACTTTCAACTAGTGCCACCTTCTCAAAACATGAGTTTACAAATCAGAAGGAAGACCTTAAAAGTGAGGTGAGACAGACAATTGCCATGCAACTGGATACTTTCTGAATCCAACGGAAGAAGGAGGAGGCCGAGAAGGCTTTGGCCATCTTTTGTCCCAGATTCACAAGGAAGCATCCTAAGAACAAGTGTCCATTACACTCAGTAGAGGTATGTTTCATTTATGAGGAAGACCACCCTACAAACCAGTGCCAAACCTTACCCAGACTTAAAGCTATGTACCAAGGGACTAAAGGAGCCACCGAACCACTCTACTTCCTCAACCAAAGGAGGCCACATGGATCCAAACCTTACCAGCAGGGAATGCAATGGACATCCCAAACTTATTACAACTCCAACCAATCCACTCACATACCTTCTTGGGGTCCCCCTGCTCATCCTTCCTAGCCTGCACCCCCTCCTTGGTCATATCCATCTCAATACGATACTCAACCTGCTGCTCATTCATTTCATTCTCATGTCCAAGCACGACCTCAGTCGAATGCACCGCAACAGGGGTGGAGGCCCCAATACAACTCTCCTACAGCCATTTTGTGTCCATCACCTACTCAACCACAAGCATTACCTCATGCTCCTCCAGGACAACCCCAGATGCCTGCTCAACCGAACCTGAACCCCAATAACAGACAGGCCTAGCAGGTATATATTGGAGAGACAACATGCCCTACCTACGTTGTGGAGATTTAGGAGATCAACCTATGAATTGGGAAGGTCCTCCCAGATAAACAACCTCCTCCTAAGGAGGATGAAGCAGAGGAACAGGAAAGTGAACCCAAAGCCATTCCACCCTTTCCTGAGAGACTAACATGAAACACGCAACCAAACCCAGAAGAGACTGAACTTCTGGGAGAACTTAAATAGCTGTGTGTAAAAATACCACTTCTCTAGGCCATCAAAGATGTAATAATCTACAACAAATTGATCAAGGAGAAGGGTTTCAGGCACCCAGGCAAGCACAAGAGAGATGCCCCAACTATCAATGTCATAGCACAAATGTCTGACCTAATGTTGGGACAAGTAATCTGTCCAAAATATTTGGACCCTGGGAGTCCTGTAGTGGATTTCCACATCAATGGCACCATAATCCCCCACACCCTGATTGATCTAGGAGCTGCTGTTAATGTGATGATCAGGGACACTATGCTCAAAATTAACCTTCAGGGTTCCCTAAGAAAGACCTCAACAGTACTGTAGTTAGCAGACCACTCCACCGTGACTCCCGAAGGGATTATGGAAGATGTCTTGGTCTATGTTGATTCTTGGGAATACCCTAAGGACATTTTGGTCCTTCAGCCAAAGGCAAAACTCACTGGATAACCCCTCATTTTGGGAAGGCCTTGGTTAGCTACTGCGAATGCTTACATCAGTTGTCGAGCTGAGAGCATGACCATTAAGAATGGGCCAATGTCTAAACAGCTAGTCCTATATCCTCCTGCCCAACCTTTGCTCGAACATGACTTACCTCTCTTGTTGGAGGAGGAATATGAGGATGAAGTCTACTCTGCACCAGTGTGCACCGTGGAAGCCACCAAGGGAGGTCCTCAAATCTAGGATGAGCTTATCGAGAATTTGATTCAAAATCCACCTCCTAGTGTGCTGCCATTAGAAGAGTTGGTAGGAGACACCCAAGCTAGTGCTTTAGTGGATCTCTGTGTGGCTGATCCGACCTCTTCCCGAGTTAAGAATGTGGAATTTGGCCCTGAAAGAACCTTGAAGATCAACTCATCCCTACCCTCCTCTCAAAAGAAGGAGCTGTGTAACTTATTGGACCACCATTTGGATGCTTTTGCTTGGAGCTATAAGGAGATGAAAGGAGTCCACCCTTCAATCTATACCCATCACATTTACATCAAAGAGGATTGTAAACCAGTCAGGCAACCTCAGAGGAGAATGAATCCAACCCTTAAGGACATTGTCAAAGAAGAATTGCAAAAGTTGTTGGATGCATGATTCATCTACCCCATCTTTAACAGTGAGTGGGTTTCTCCTTTGGTGCTTATGCCGAAGAAAAACAGGAAGGGGAGACTCTGTGTAGATTATTGAGAACATAACCAAACTACCAAGAAGGACCATTTCCCTTTGCCTTTCATAGATCAAGTGTTAGATGGCCTGGCAGGGAAGAAGTTCTTTTCCTTCGTAGATGGGTTTAGCAGGTATAATCAGATTTAAATCAGCCCGAAAGACCTAGATAAGACCACTTTCAGTTGTGCATGGGGTACCTTTGCCTACCAGGTCCTTCCCTTTGGAATATGCAATGCTCCTGCCACTTTCCAGAGAGCAGTACTGAGCATATTTGCTGAGCTTGTTCATGATTCAATGGAAATCTATATGGATGACTTTAATCCTTATGGGTCCAACTTCCAAGAAGCATTGACTAACCTGGGAAAAGTTTTAACCAAGTGTATTGAGATGAACTTGTCCCTCAGTCTTGAGAAATGTGAATTCCCGATGACTGAAGGAACCGTGCTAGGTCATACAATTTCTCAGCAAGGATTATAGGTGGATCCCAACAAGATTGCTATCATCTAAAGGGTTCCACCTCCTCAAAAGGTAAGGGATGTTCGAAGTTTTTTAGGCTTAGCAGGATATTATAGAAGGTTCATTAAAGATTTCAGTAAGATAGCCTCTCCATTGTTTGGTCTTTTGGGGAGAGATGTTGAGTTTATATGGACTGACAACTATCAAGAGGCTCTGGACGTGTTGAAGGATAAGCTGGTAATTTCCCCAATCTTGAGAGGTCCAAACTGGGCCCTACCTTTCCACATTCACACAGATGCCTCGAACAAAGCCATAGGAGTAGCCTTAGGACAAGTTGAAGAGAAGCTACCGTATGCCATATATTTCGTGAGTAAAAACCTGTCCAAGACAGAATTAAACTATACTGTAACCGAGAAAGAGCTCCTAGATGTAGTCCATTGCCTAAACAAGTTTAGACACTACGTCACTGGGTATCAAACATTTGCACACATTGATCATGTTGCAATTAGGTATTTGATGAATAAACCTGATGTAAACGTGTGTATCATTAGATGGTTACTTTTATTGCAGCAATTTGATTTGACCATTGTTGATAAGCCAGGTAAGGAAAATGTTGTTGCTGATTTTCTGTCTAGACTAGATTTGCCTACAGGTGAAGAAGGGGTGGTGGATGATCAACTACCAGATGAACACCTGTTTGCTATTTCAGTACTCTCTCCATGGTTTTTTGATATAGAAAATTACTTGGTTTTAGGACAATTCCTGCCACACCTATCCTCAAAAGAGAAGAGAAAAATCATAAGGAAAAGCACCCCATTCACTTGGATTGGGGGCAACCTGTTCAAACTTGGCCCAGATCAGATTTTGAGGCGTTGTGTCAGGGAGGAGGAAGTTTTTGACATCCTCCTAACATGTCATGATGGACCCTGTGGAGGCCACTTTGCAACAAAAAGAACCTCTTTCAAAATTCTACAGGTAGGCTACTATTGGCCCACTCTTCATCAAGATGTCAAAAGATACATCAGCTAATGTGACCGATGTTAAAGGATGGGGAAATCGACTCCAAGGGATGAAATGCCCCTCCAACCTCAGGTGACTTTCGAGCCATTTAAGAAGTGGGGCATGGACTTTGTGGGTCCTATAACCCTCGTTCAAAACAAAAGTCTTACATCATTGTGTGCACGGACTACCTGACAAAATGGGTATAAACAAAGGTAATCAAGGCAACAACAGAAGAAAAAGTGCTTGATTTTTTGAGGGAAAATATCTTCTATAAGTTTGGCTACCCAAGAGAATTAGTCACAGATCAAGGAAGCTAGTTTACCTCTAACCTGATTGAAGACCTGCTTCCTCATCACAAGATTAAGCACAGAACTTCCACCCCTTATCATCCGCAAGCAAATGGGCAGGTGGAAGTCACTAACAGGGCTTTGGAAGAGATCTTGACTAAAGTGGTGAGCAGAAGCAGGAAAGATTGGGAAGATCGCTTGGTTGAGGCCACCTAGGCCTACAACACTACTTGGAAAACTACAACAAGTTTCACACCTTATGAGCTGGTCTACGGGAAGAAGGATTTGCTATCCATAGAATTTGAATACAACACATTGAGGTTGGCAGCTCAGCTGGACCTAGATCTCAACCATGCATAAGAGGAAAGACTACTTCAGCTGAATGGACTAGATGAACAAAGAATATAGGCCCTCCTCCACTCAGAGGTGGTCCAACTTCAAAGAAAAATATGGCATGACTAGCACCTTAAAGAAAAGAAATTTCAGCTAGGAGATTGGGCACTGTTATATGATTCAAGATACAAGGATTTCAAAGCGAAGCTGAGTACAAGATGGCTGGGACCATATATAGCAGAGAGATGTAACAATAATGGTTCAGTCCTTATCAGGACCATTGATGAAGAAGCCATCCCCATGCTCGTCAATGGGCGTCGATTGAAGATCTACAAGAAGCCCCTTTCTAAGCAGGCCCTTATCTCCACCCCACCCACATTTTGAGCACCAAAAAAAAAAATAAAAAAAAATAGTAAAATAATAAAAGATCCTTGGGTGAAAACCTCTTGGAGGTGCCCAAGGCAGGCAGTGAGGGCGAAAAACTCCTAGAGGCACCACAGTTGTCTCAAAAAAAAAAGGAAAAAAAAACGAAAAAACACAGAAAAAATAAACATGATTTCTGTTGAACAAATTGCAGGTTGCAGGAAGGACATTGCAGGTTAGGAGGATGACACAAGACAAAGACAGAGGTCAGCACCAGGCTGCATGCATCCCTCACAATCAATTCCTCCATGACCACCACCCTTCCCTAAGATTTCATCTCATTTGGGCCAAGATTTTAGCTCTTGCAGGGAGTTCTGTGTCTTCTACAGGAAGTTCTGTGTCTTGTACAAGAAGATATTGTAGAACCCACAGACGAGAAAAATTGATCTCATAAGGGAATCCAAAGGTTGGGAATCTACCTGTGAGACCTGTCCACATCATTGTTTCCATTCATTACCATATGTCGCCTTTTTCTATCTCTGTACACCTCCATTGCACCCATTTTTTTATATATGCCTACACATTCACACACAGAAATCATGTTTTCTTCATACTGCCAGCAAAAACTTTTATTGACAAATCATGCAGTAGTTTCCCACTCACCATACCTGTCAATCTCCATCTAGAATCCTTGTCAGCAGAAACCCTCGTCAGCAGTATAACCCTGCTCATTCTAGCTTGCATTCCAGGAGGAGAAGCAGCTACAGGACATCCTACAGGAATCCTGTAGCAGCTGATCCCTCTGGAAGACATACTCTGGAGACAGGGATAGCCAAGAATGGAAAAAGAGAGATGCAAAGAGCTCTTCGTGAACGTAAGAATATCAGCAGTAGCTGAAGCCAAGCATGTAGTGTGCATGCAGTAACAACAAATGAAGGAATGGGTTCCAAAACGAAAACTCTGCATAACGCGGTCGTGACCACACAGGTAAGTGCCTAAACTCATTCGTCAATTGCATAAATCATATTTTAAAAGCTACATGCCTATGGGAATGGTTCAGATTGAGTGGAATCAGTGGCCAGTCAACTGGCCACCCTTGGCCAGTTACATACCCTCGTGGGATCCAAACGAGCCCCACTACATTCAAAATTGTCGACGAGATGTGCAACCAGCATGTGTGGAGTGTCCATTCAGGGAGAAATCGCGGGGACTGGTGGTGGTGGCAGCGAATAACAGTAGAGAGGAGGTGATGGTGGTCAGAAACACGCAGAAACATTATGGCTGTGACATAAAACCAATGGTTCAGTCCATCCACCTCATCCCCTCACAATGAATCAGGCCACAGTTAAAAGATGTCTGGCTGAAACATGCACCACCTTCTATTCACTTTGCACTCACAATGTCCTCGACTGGAGTACGCATCCACTGCTTCCAAAAACAGTTAACCAGTAGTCCTCCACTAGTTTTTCCGCCTGTTTTCGAAAATCTCCCACAAATCGGGATCTATCGAAAGCGCAGTTTCATTCTACAGGAACCAGGAGCTTTCTACAGGAAGGGTTCTACAGGAAAGGCGAAACAGCTCTGCGGGGAAAGGAAACCCGTAATTTTCATTGAATTGAGGCTCCAAACAAGGTAGGCTCGAAAAAAACCTTCTATATGCATAAGTTGTTTGTGCAAGGTGGTGAATTAAACGACATCAATTTGAAGAAAAAAAATGAAAAAGTCTGCCTCTGTATTGAAAAATGTGAAAGTTTCCTGCATATTTCACTAAGTTTCCCCAATGTTTCTGCATCAGAAATCTCCTCCACGTTTCTTTTTAAATTCTCCTGCAAGGAGGATATATGCAGTCATAGAAACCAGTCTTTGTGTGTGAAAAACTGAATTTACATATCTATTTGTATGCTGAGAAGAGAACCTGTGTCCTTATGCTCTGTCTGTAAAAACAAAATTCTTCTTTTCAAAAACAGACAGTCGAATTCTGGGTGACAGCAGTCTTAAAACAAGGGAATTATTGCTAGTTGATATTGAACACACGAAAAATTCCTTCTTGGGTTCAGGGGAAACCAATTTCAAGCTATCCTCTGTTCCAGATTGACTGTTTGGTTGCCTGAGCATTTCCTTTTTTGAATAAAACATAAAAAGAGCACTCTCACCATGCCAGGAGGATTCATAAGGAAAGAGCCCTCAGACTCTAGCAAACTGCACGAGCATCCTGAGGTGGTGGACCTTTTCACCCGAGCAAATTAGATATCCTTATTTGACAAAATTTAGGGTCATGATGAGGAGATAACTGAGGAGTTTTTAATGTCCCTGAGACCACAGTCAAAAACACATGCCACAGTTAGTTTTAGGGATTTGAACCTAGAACTCACCCTTGAGCTCATCAGTGCAGTTACTGGTCTACCATTGGGAATCCCTTGGAGCAAAGAAGAGAGGTCATTGGGCCAAGTTGCTAAGAAAAAATTATTTCTGCCCGAGGAGCATCCTATAGAAGACAAAAATGGGGTTAGAAGAACCAGTTTGCCTCCTCTCTGGAGTGAAGTCAGTTTCCAAATTATGAAGTACATCACATGTGAAGGGAGGTTTAGCATCATCTATGGATACCATTTCAGGTTGCTGTTCGAACTAAGGCATGGGATTGACTTGCCTCCAGCTAAGAAACTAAGCATCCCCTATTTCCTTCTTCAGTCACTAATTGAATGTGGTACAAAGTTCAATGAGGGGATCCCAGATCAGTTGGCACATCATGGGCTCATTAAACTGTTGGTGGAAGATGCCTTACATACATATATTGTCCCCATATCTCGAGAAACCTTCAGAAATATGTCCAGGGAGGATAACATTAGAAATTTGGTTGAAAAAATCACCCCATACAGCAGTGAGGAGGGGGGAACACACTGAAGAAATTGGAAAGAACAATGATGAGGGAACACAGGACATTCAAGCAAAGGGCAAAACAGAGGAAGCATAGGAAAAACAGAAAGAAATTGGCAGGATTGTTGAGCCTAAAATAGAGGAGGAAACAACATCAAAAACACCAAGGGAAAAGAGGATGCAGAGTAGAAAGAAAAAGCCGAGAAAGCCCAAATGCAGGCTACCACAACCAAAGAAGGCACATAGAAAGAAATGGGAAATACACACAGTGAGATGTCAGCAACACAGATAGAAACAATGTACACATAGATTTCTACAAGAAGCAAGGAAAAAGAACAACAAGAGGAGAAATCACCCGAGATATTGGCAAGGGAGGCAACAGCTGTGCTTGCTTCCTTAAGCACACCTCCAAAACAAAAAGGGTAGAGAAAGAGGCAAACCTCTATGTACTTTAAAGTAAGGAGAAGCCCAAGGATCAATGTGGGCATACCCGAGCCACAGTCAAAGGAGCCAATTGTCATTGAGGACACAACAACTAAACCAAAAGAAGAGTCTCCTTCAAGGATATTTATCACCTATGAACAAGGAAGCCCAGAAACCTCCACCTGGAGAGAGAGAATTAGAATGAGGGACTCAAAAACAGCTCTACAAGAAGTTGAGATATCTTTACAGGAAACTCTAGCTAAGTTAAAGGAGACCGAGAAATTGGAGGGAAAGGAAGCGAAACCATCACAGGGAGAGGAGACTGAGGAGATATTAGAACCAAGCCCTCATCCTAGCTTGGGCTCATACTACAACCTATTAGAGGGTGGGAAAATCATCCCACAGAAATTTGTTGTGCCACTCTTCTTTGCATTGGAACAAGAGAGGATCGGAACACACACATGGATGAAAATTGCCAAATATAAGGGAATTGAGGACATAGGTCACATGGAGGAGAAGTTAAAAGAATTAAGAGGAGAACTAGCCATGGTCAAGCATGTAGAAACATGAAAAAGAGCCCAACTGTAGGAGGAGAATGAGTTGCTGAAAAAATAGTTGCAGCTACAGGAAGTCCACAAGGAAGGTAGGCTGTCCATTTTGGGAGGGCAATAGCAGCAAGAAGGACCTCCAACAGACAAAGAAACAACTAAGCAACAACAGAAGGAGGCATAGCTACAAACTAATGTGGAGATGCTCAAAAAATTGCTGCAAGAACAGGAGTCTCAGGCAGTAGAAAAGATACAGGGTTTAAAACAACAGTTGCAAGAAAAAGATGCCTAGATGGCCTGCATTGCCAGCTAGGCAGTAGAAGCCTTACAATGTAGGTAACTTGCTAAGTCATATGCCTTATATCTTAAAGATCAATGGTTTCAATTTCAAATTAACACCTTGGCAAAGAGGGTCACCATTCCATTTCAGAATTACCATCAGTTTATGGACTTGTGCGATAGTAGCTCAGTAGAAGATAAGGCCAAGTTATCAGAATTTTATTTACACAACTTGGTGCTTCGAAACATGAATCTATGGGACCCTAATGCTACATTGGGAGATGTGCAACTCATGGCCATGGCCTCTTGGTTAAACCATGAGGAAAAGAGGGCAGAAGAAATTTGGAATGTTATGGACAGGGAGCTAAGGGAGCCACTCATGATCAGAGCAAAACCAGAGGATCCCTTAGCTTTAGTGTATGCCCATCAACACCTTGCCAACAACCCCCAGGTTTTCCCAGACTACATTGAAAGACAAGCTCAGGCCATTGCTCACTTTGAGGACATGGAAGGACTGTTGGGGGATAACTGCGTTCATGCTTGCATAAGGAGATGGAACATGCTATCCCATAGTATGAAAAGAAGAGAATACCACTCCCCAACAAGGATAAGGGAGGCCTTGGCAAGAGTACCACTCTATAAACAGTCAATGGAAAATCTGCAAGCCAACTGGATCAGCCTAAAGTTTAGTCCTCCATTACTTTTAGGACTGCTGGAAGGGGTCAAAGAATAAGAATAACACAGGTAATGGGAGGAAGTAGAGAAAAAAGCAAGGTTTCATGACCAATAAGAGGACATCACCTCAGAAGCCTGGGATGTTAGAGAGGCAGTCAGAGCAATCAAAGATGATGTGATGGATTAGTTGCTCAGAGGATGAGCAACACAATTAGTAGGGGGGTTATGGTGACCCAAAAAATGGGTAACTTATTGGGCTCATTTTGCCTATTATTCTTGACTAATCCACCATTATTCATAGTCTATGCATGCTTTTGAGTATATTTATGTTAATTGAATGAGTGAGAATAGTCACTTGACCATGAAGTCTAATACGTGATTATTGCAAAATTTTGGACATCTTTTGAACTAAGATCAACCATTTATGAGCCAGTTGACAACAAAATACGAGGGAAGAAGGTTAAGGATTAGTAGGAATGGTGTCTCCTGCACTAAATGGCCCCTTCTTCATGTTCTCCACCATCAGCTCGGAGTTCAGCAGCCCACCAAAGATGATTTGCAATGGCAACCGAGCAGCTTTTTTGAAGTGGCTGATTACTTAGAGTTTTGAGCAGCTAAGCCCGCGAAGTTAAGGAGGGCTGTTGGAGGTCCTCATGGTGCATAAGTAGGAAGGCTTCAAGCCTTGGTAGTTTAGCTCTTGAACAATTGTATTTCACACTTTGGTGCTGCTCTACCTTTCAGCTCATTTTCAAGCTTTTGCTATAAACATTTTTGTGACAAGGTTATTTTTTGAGTAATGGAGATAAATTTCACTTTGCACCAGCTCTGAGCTTTTCTTAGGAGGCTGTAGCTCTTGGGGTTAGGCCCAAACCAAGTGCCAATACCTCCTTTGTGTACTATTATGTGTTTTCTTTGCATTCATAGAATAATTTCTGTTATTTAGGCTAAGATCTTGCTTTGTTACTTAGGTTGCTATTGATGATTAAAATAGATTTCCATGCTTCAGGTTGATTTGAAAGATTGATAACAGAAAAGATCTACAAAAACGCCACCAAGAAATCCTTGATCTCATCTCTCCCTCCTTGGGACCATGAGTTGAGACCAAGGCATACTTGCTGCCACAAAAACTGTCTTTTGACTTTCAATGCAATTGCAAGTGTTAGATTTTTAGTTGGAAAAGTTGATACCCGTTGTTCTTGCATATTTAGATCTATTCTTACTTAGGTTTCTATAGTTATCTTGCATGAATTCCTGTTCACAACTTGTTGTTCATCATGCTTCTTGTTTTTTGGTCAGATTAGGTCAAAGTAGATAAATCTCTGATTTTTCTAGTCTTTCTTTGATTAGTTTTGAGAGATAGTGTGAAGATCACCTATAATACATCCCTGCCTATCCTTCCTTCATCACACAACCTGACCCAACCCCAAATTCCAGATTCCTTCCCTTCATTTGCCACACTTTTCCAATTTGACCTAATTTCTACATTTTTGTGCAACATTTCTCCCTCCATCCTTGAACAAATCCAACTGTATTCATCACTCCTTAGCCTCATTTACTAGGTCCTAGACCTCTTCACATCCTCATCCATCCTCCATTTCCACTTTCCCACCATTTTTCCTCCATCAACCCTCAAAAGTCCTCTCTCGGCTCTTCATGTAGAACATCCTGTAGAACCCCTGCAGACTTCCTGTAGAAGATCACGTGAGCAGTCTCTCGAGATTTGATCACTGTGAAACTCTCTAGAAGGATTCTAGGGACCCCTTAGGCCCTCTTCTCACCTTCCCAACCTCCTGCAAATGCCCACTCCATTTCCTTTCACCAATAAACCCCTGCACAGTTAAAAATAGTTAAAGCACATGCAAAATAATTCTGCAAAATTACTCAAAAACAGAAAAAGAGGTGTTATCCATATTTTCCTTCATAAGTAGCTTAGTCACATGCATTTCACCTTTCCAAGAGTCAATGGTATCCATTTCTGCAACTTTCATCTCTTTTCTTGCACTAGTAGGGTTAGTTGGTAAAACTAGGGTTTGCTAGGGTTTCCATTTCCTTTAAGCTTTCAACTTCTTTCTGCAAGTAGATTAGCCTCCTTTGAGTTAGATTTCATCCATCATAGTTAAAAGCTTCTTCTAAGAGCTCATATAAGTTGGCTTAAGCTCCTAGCAGACTTGTCCCAACTGATCAAGTGACAGCCTGTAGTAAGAGCTAGTACTTGTGCATACAGCACCGTCGCTTCCAAGTTTGTTATGAACTACCGGGTTGATAAAAGTAAAGAAGGGAGTCCCAAGAGTTGTAGCATCATTGTTGCAATACTGGAGCCCACTAGCTGGATCCTGTAGGAATACAAGGGATCTTGCAGGAGCGTTAGGACATCTTGTAGGAATCATTAGGACATCCTGTAGGATGACCTATAGTGGATTGTTTTGAGGCTCATTTGTGGAAAAAACATCCAAGAATATAGGAAACGACCCCTAATTTCCTCCCAAGCCATCAGACCTTCCATCACCATCCCTAACCTACCTGCTACATCACCAAGAAGATTCATCATTGACATTTTCACAAAAAAGGTCAAAAATGAAAAAAGAGTTATTGTGTTCATTCATATGCACAATAGTAGAATATTTGGTTATTTCAAATTGCATGCCTAGGACAATTAGGATTACACACTTATTAGCTTAGAATTATTCTGAAGAAAGATCTCTTAGCAATTAGTTAGATGAGTGGTGTGTTTAAAGCATTGATTTCAGTCTTTCCTTACTGCAGTAGACAATATTTCAATTCTCCCAATTAATGCAAAATTCCCTTTTCTTCATTAGTAATCAAACTCCTTCTAAATCAATAGAAGGCTGGTTTGAGAAACCATAGTGGTCTATCACCAGCTCAACAGTGACAAAGAGTGGACCCATCGCATCTACTTGTGTATACAACACTGTCACCTCCAATTTTGTACAAACCCCAGGTTGATAAAGTAATGTTGGTAGCCCCAGGAGTTGTAACATTCTTGCTACAATACTGGTGTTCATCAACCATAATCTAAGAAGGCGTGCATTATTGACTGTGTGGAGAATGAGGGCTAAAGCTTGATTCCCTAACTCTTGAAGCAATGACCACAAGTGCAACAAGAAGGAAACAACATTTTGGGAGATGTATTGGGTCAAGGTTTGATCATGTTTGGCTCAATTTAATGAGAATCTGGTTGGTGCCATATGAATGATCTTTAGAGAAAGATTCTGTCTTGTTTGACCAACATTGACTTCTCTGCTGAAGGCTTTAATATTTTTGTCATAAAATATTATATTTGTATATTAGTAGTTCATCCTTCTCCCATTGAGACACAATCATAGGCTGAGTGGTCCAGCATAACCTAGTGATTTGTTGTGTACAGGGTGAGTGGTTTAGCCTTCCCCTTTGATACCCCATGACAACATGTAGGCAAGATGAGTGGTTCATCATTCTCCTACTAAGACATCCTACCCATGCAGTTTAGGACTGATGGGAAGTACCTCTCATCTGGCCAATGAGTAGGGAAATGAGGATAGGGACGATAATACTATCGATGGACGCATCGTGTACTACCATACACCCTATGCTAGGATGACCTATATTGATCTGTGATAAATTGAAGCTAACTTCGAGTTAGTAACAGTGGTATGAGACACTCTCTTTTATTTGGGACTGACTTCGGGTCAGTAAAAGTGGTATGAGACACTCTCTTTATGTGGGACTTACTTCAGTTTAGTAGAGAATGGAATGATACATTCTCAATCACTGCTTCTGTTTCATAGTTCAACATAGCAGAGAAGAGTAGAGTAGTGCATAGGAGTGCATTGATGGAAAAGATAGTATTGATTAAGAGATGGATTAGCAAATGGAGTTCTCCCTAGTTGAGAGGGAGTGTTAAAATTGGAAACTAGGGCCAAACTCCATTTGGGTCACCTTATTTATGCTAGCTGATATTTTTTCTTGGATTTGTCTCTCTGAGAGGTGTATGATTGATCTAAATATGATCTGATTTAGACATGTATTTATTGAGATATGAATTTATTTGTATTATTGACAATTTGTCAAGGTCATCCTGCAAGAAAATTACCCCCAGCTCAACCTCAACATTGAATTTAGATAAAGGAGACCTCGAGTCATCTGAGGCACACATCTTCTCATGATCTCTCTCCACTTGTTTGGGTTTGTCTTCTATCAAGGAGGACGTAGTAGAAAGAGTCATCTAAGAGAGCCCTAACCTTAGTCGTGAAGGAGATCTAGCTGCAGTTGAAGAGAATCCCTTGCCACAGATCTAAGGAGCCCTAATATGAAGCTAGAGGAGGAGCCCTAAGCCGCAACGAAAGGAGCCCTAACTGCAATGAGAGAAGAAGCCCTAGCCACAACAAAAGGAGAGACCCTAGTCGCAACAAGAAGAAGCCTGAAAGAAGCATGAGAATTTCGGGTTACAGCATAGTGATATAGGTTGTTCCTATGCATGGTTTTAGGATTGTTTGCAAGGTAAGGGAGCTGCAGGAATAAGGCGAGGTAGTACATTGAAGAGATCTTCCCTATAGGTTAAGAATAGATCAGCGTAGGGATAGATACATATGCAGATTGGGTGCTAGAATGTGCTGACAGCAAGTCAAGTTCTTTTAGGCTAGATACTACTGCATTGATGGTGTTTGTAAGTTTTTTGACGGAGGACTGTAGGCTTAACTTGCTGTTGAGCTAGGCCACAGGCCATAGCCAGCAACAAATCTTGTTCTAAGGGTTGCATTAAGGGTAATCAAACTATACTTGGACAACGTGGCAGTGGTGGAGTTTCACCTTGATACACTGCAGCCTAAGAAGGCCTGCATTATTGATTGTGTGGAGAATGAGGGCTGAAGGTTGATTCCCTAACTCTTGAAGTGATAGCAAGTGCATCACAAAGACAACAATGTTCTGGGAGATGTATTGAGTCAAGGTTTGACCATGTTTGGCTCAGTTTAATGAGAATCCTATTGGTGCCATATGAATTATATTGAGAGGAATATTCTATGATGTTTGACCAACATTGACTTCTCTGGTCAAGGCTTACTACTGCTGTCATAAAATATCAGATTTGTATATTAGTACTATCTCTCTCTGTGTTGAACTATTGAAGAATATAAGAAAAATTGATCAAGGGTTTCCCCACATTGGGGTTTGTCACATCTTGTGTTCTCTTGTCTTGGCTTGTTTTCTAATGTTTGTGTTTATGTTCTATCTGCATTTTACTATCATGTTGATGTGATTGCTAAACTGAATATTGATATTGGGCTAACAAGAAAATTGAAGTAAATTTTTCTTAAGCATAGAACATAACAAACATTTAACATTCGACCTGTGGGGTTTACTCTTTGCCTGGTTCACTAGCCCCTTCCATGCTATTAGGTTTATTAGCATTCAGAACATGGATGCTCCTAACTTGTAGATTTGTAGAAAATCAATCCAAATACCAAGCCACTCATAGGCTCCAACATTTTGGAGAGTAGATCTAGTATACATATCAGTCAATTCAGTAGGGAGAATTCTTTCTATAGCTTTTGAAAGTATATTTATTTTTGTAGTTTTTTGAAGTATACATATCTAATTATATCTCGTATACATATCATTCAACTCAAGAATTCTGAAAGGTTTGAAGTGCAGAAATAATTCTCCCTACTATCAAAGTCACTCCTATAAGCATACATGTACCAAAAGTTGAAATAGAGACAAATGTGGGTGTAACAGAGAAAAGAAATGTTGTGATAGTTGATGCATAAACGTATTTTTATAGCCAACTACATTATGCTTGCCTCAAAATTTCTAGATTCCAAAGAAATCTTGTCTCCCAAGCCTGCAATTTTAAGATCCTCCTAATTTTTAATGTCTCTAATGTGGCCTTCGTACTTTTGTCTTTTTATTCCATGATTCTGTTTTGAAATTTTTGTTGAAATTTTGTAACTGGGAAATTTGGCAACATAACTGCCAATGGGGCTACCAACCCTGAAAATGTTGTCAAGACCCAATTCTGATGTAGAATAATGAAGGTCATAACAACTTGAAGAGGTAAAATCCAAATACCATGCATATGCCAACAAAAAGCTCCAACATTTTGAACATTTGTACTCTTGTAGTTGATAATTTGTCCACGTGTATGCTTTTTCCTTGACTGACTAGATAGCAACAATCCCTTCTTGTATATAATAGTTGTTAATGTTGCTTTAGCCCGTGAAGCTAACTGGTGTTGTTTGTAATGCCCTTGTCATTGTGACAAGGATCCTAATACCTTTTCCACAAAAAATGCACAAACTATCACATAGCCTTGACTTTCAAATTGTTTCTTTCCATCTAGAAAAAGTACAAAGGCACTTATAAAATATGGACCTACATATGATGCAGAAGTTTCTAGTGCTGGTAAGGATGCAGTCAAAAGTACTTCATTCCAGATAGATAGCCATAAGGCTTTTGCTAATGACTCAGTATGACCTTATACCGAGCTTTATCGCCAGTGTACTCCTTTATGGATAGTAACTAAACTCTGCAAATGTACCTCATTTGTCAAAAGTGATCCTAAATGTGAATATGTTTTCTAATATGCCTACGATTGTGAACTCTTTTTGTGCCTTTGCCTAAGAAAGGTTGAATTTTTATTTTGTATGAGCACAATGACGACTCAGAACTTTGTCTTGTGTGTCAATGTCTGATCTATGGAAAAAGATAAATATAGATTTTAATCAGTCTTGAATAGACTGTAAAAAATTATTGGCATTGCATGATGTTGAAAATAGTTAGGTGGATTAGTGCATAGCTTAAGAAGATATTGAGTTTAATGGCACAACTGACACAATGAAAGAATCTTTGGAACAAGTGGTGGAGTAGATTGTGCCTGAGCAAAGGGTTGCAAGAATGTATATGAATTTGGAAAAGACCACCATGTAATGGTGGGTAAGCACATCAAATCAAGTTTCACTCATGGCATGATATGATAGAGGTACTTAATGATAAAGGCCTACCAGAAATTGGGGCTCCACTAGGTAATGACATTTTGGAATCCAGTTCTGTCAACTAGACCCTAAAATTTGGTGGTACTTCCAATCTAATGGGATACATGTATTACTGCGAAGTCATTAGGAGATATAGGAGGTTCCTATTTAACTATGGGTTCATAATTTTATGCAAACCTTAGAGCCATTTCCAAAGAAGTGATATCTTGAGGTAAAAATGCAGTGGCAGACAACTAGCTAGGTTGAATTATGAGAAAGGTTCTACAACACTTTATATAACTCTATAAGGAGGAGGCACAGATTGCAAGTTTGATAAGGTTCATTTAGTGTTTCCAATAAATGGAACACCCACAAATTCTCATAATAGGATCCCCAAAGGAGTACCCCTTAAAGGAACTTTTCCATCTGTGGTATAAAGAAATTGATTCCCTTTTGAAACTATTGATAATGTGGTAGGTGGCATTTCTCTGGAAATGAAAAGTATTGATCTCCTTGTTGTTTTGCGAGTTGTTGATAGTGTATGGGAAGATGGTGAAAATAGTGGGGAATAAGATAGATTTGCATTCTATTTAAAGGATCATTTTTTAGCAAGGAATGTGTTGTAGTGTAATTAAATCTGCATGTTGTTCCGAAGATTTCTCAATCAAATAGATTTGCAATCTATTTAAAGTTTATTTCCTTCCAAACTCAGTGAATATCCAGTGTTGGGTTGTGAAAGTGTGTTTGATATCTAACTTGGATGGATCCTAGCTGGTGTAGAGTATCCAGTGTTGGGTTGTGAAAGTGTGCTTGATATCTGACTTGGACGGATCCTAGCTGGTGTAGAGTCCCCCTGAGGGTCCACTCAATCTCAGTACTATGCTATTGCTAATTTACTATTTTTTTCTGAAGCAGCACTAGCAGTTCTAGTTCTAGTAGTATATCTAGTAGTATACCTAAGAGCATATATATATGCATACCTAGTAGCAGAACAAATAGAGTAAGTATATGAACCTTGAACCAAGCTAGCATCATGACCAGCCTCCGTTAAGGAAATATCTCCTTGTGTTGTGGGAGTCTCACCACACCAAACGCATCTTAGAGACCCTTGTCATGACCAGGTTAGCCATGTAACTTCACTACCTTCTAACGTGTTTGGAGGTTGTTGTTACCACTAGATATTGGTTTCATTCATTGTTCACGTGTAGCAAACTTTCACTGCCATATTTTGTTGAGAAATATCAGGAGCCCTGAAGGAGGAGGGTAATGTCAATCCTTGCATCCATGTACTCGAATATGGAAAATAAATGCAGCTTTATAGCCATTTTCCTAGTCCAGGTTAAAATTGCAGTCAACCCACATTACTTTCACTGGAAAGTATTTGAATCCAGAGCTAATGTAACAAAAATTAATAGAAAATATAGTGGCAAGGCCATTTGTCTTGACATGATAGTATATCCAACCCTGGTTTGGGTGACACTTAGACATATAGCTCTTGGGAGTGTAGAATATTTTATAAGGTGTCAAAAATGGATGTGATATCAAATAAATTAAGTATCGTGATGTAATTGGAAGGTGGAGGGGGTCAGCCCTATCGAGACCTAGTTTTAGACAAGAAAACAATCAGCAGGTTTCTCACAATGCTCTAGAATCTGGATTGGGGGTTATTGGACTGTAAGGAGGACCATTGTGCAGTCCAATATAAGGTTGGGAGGAGAGTTGCAGTCTCTAGCTTAGTCACCCAGAGATACATGTCTATCACTCTAGCTGACCTTATGTTATAATTCCTAAAATTGTTACTGTGTCCAATGACTGCATGAGACACATCTTCTTAAGGTGCAAGGATGATCACATCTTGTTGACACTTAGATTTCTAAAAAGAATGTATACAATTGTGTGATATAGCATATATGAATACATCTATGAGTGTTTCTCTATTGATGTGTATGTTGGTGACAATATATCTTTGAGTGTGTGCTTTGCTCTATCTTGTTGTTCTGAATTCTCAAAACTCTACTTCATATTAGCAAGAACTATGACCTTTGTTATTATGGTAGTGATAAATTGGTTTAATATTACTCATGGCAAGCTTGATAACATATAACTGATACTAGATGGTTTTAACTTTTAAGGTAGTTGAGGTTACACAGACATACTTTTGTGACAAATGTTTTGGGTCACTGCTATTAAATGATTGGTTATTTTCCTGTGAGGTCTAAAACTCATGATTCTATGGAGAATCATGTTCTATAGTTTAGTAACTACTTACAGGGCTTGTTAGATCCCATATATGTATATATATAAGCTGGAGAATGTCAATAAACCTTAGCAATTTCTTAGTACTGGTAAAGATGATGTGAGTTCCTATCCAACTTCTGTTGACCTAGGCACCACATTGTGTTTGATGCTTTCTATTTATTTTGTATCGTGCCAAGACTTGACATTCTATTGGATTTGATATAAACATATATTTTTTGAAATCGCATACATTGTTCACCAATCTCTCTTAATAGACATTACATAGGATGAATTGTATTTGATCAGTCTCTCTGTCTAGTTTGCTTAAAAGTTGTCTAATTGGAATCCTTGAACTCCTGAAGTCAACATGGCTAATCTTGGGCATTAATCAAACCATCCATGATATGTGCTATACAGGGGTACTGTTTCAGCAAGTTTATTTAGAGTCAATCTAAATATGTGTGTTTTATATGTGGTTATCCAAATTGTTGGGATAGGGCAACCCTTTTTGTACATTGAGGGCCATCATATGTGCAATAAAATGATGGACACTGATGCTTTAGTTTCTTGAAAACTGTTATCAGAGGATCACACCTATTTTTTGTGGTAGGGTGCCTCTTTACATACCCAAGGAAAGCAACGTGCAACCCATCTCTTTTGGAAGTGGTGCCTCCCACTGTTTATGTAATCATTATTTATCTCACTTGTTCTTTCACAAAGAATTCCATTTTATTGTTATTTCATAAATATATGAGTTACGTTGGGTTTATTATGTTGTTCCATCAATGTGTACTCCATTTTTGATAATTTTTGGCAGGGGTTTCTTGTTTTGGCACCTTCAAGCAATAAGTGAACTTTTTATAGGGACCACCTCCAGTTTTAGGTGTTGCTTACAATTTTGCATAGAAGATACTGGTGACAATCTTTCGTTAAACTTTCTTCAAAGTTGGCATAAGAACAATGGAAGTGCAATCAATACAAGTTAGTGTTACTACCTAGTGCTAAAACTATGAGGGGATACCAATATAAAATTAAAGTGAACCTAGTCCATATCAAATTAGACCTCTGGGAAGATTATGGGTCCAATTTTCATTTCAGTCGATGCAAAATTTAGAGATTCAGCCAATGCAAATTACCTCCGCCTGGAGAGACTAAAAGCAAAAGGGCTTGGCAAATTGAGCATACCTCCACTAGAAGATCCAAACAAGGGGATACTTGTTACGTTCAAGAAGGGGAAAGTTAGATTGTTATAGGTTGAAATTACAGAGAAGTCAGAGAAGAAATCTTAGATATAGAAAGTACAATGTTGTTATATATGTGCAAGGTCTACATAAGAATGACATAACTTTTGATGGGAATATATATATGTGAAAAGTATAGGAAAATTTGGATAATCATTGTAAATGTATGGGATTAGGAAGTTTGGTTTTGGGAAAGCCCTATTTTTGCTAAGATGTGCTTCACATGAACCCTGATATTTCTAGTTGCTTTAAGAGCCACTCTCTAGACCAGTATGGTAGAGATGTTTTAATGTCTTGTCTTATCCTATCCTCAAATCATTTTGACTCAGTCAAACTACATAAAAAAACCGGGGTGGGGGTGAGGGTTGTGTTACACAACAGGGGGACATGGGGGTCAAATGTGATTCACATGTTTACACCATTACCTTGTATATGCAAACAATTTTCCCTTGTGCAGGTGTAAGGCCCTTAGTAGACATCATTATACTTATTACGGCCCCAATCCCCACTATCTCCTCGTGCAATGGATCCTAAACTTGTAACATGCTTTTAAATATGATATTCACCATTAGTATGAACATTTTCACGGGGTTTTGAGGTTGTTTCTACGGACATATCATATATGCGAAGATTCAATTGAATGCAAAAAGTAAGAAGTTGAGAATATGCAGAAGATTTTCAAGAAACCCTTCTCCAAGAGTTGAAACAAATCACACATTTTCCACTTGAAAACCATCACCTTACACCTTCAAAAATTTACTCTCCAAACCTGCAGTAACATGCTACAGGACTATCCTTTTTTTCAGAAGTTGATTTATACAACTTGCTAATTGACCCCCAAGGTCACAATGTCTTGTACAATAGCTTCCTTTGTAATGAAAATCTTTGAACTTGATCTTAGAGATTTAAACCTCCCCCTTTGAAGTTTATGGTCACCATAAATTTTCAAGCAATGGTATTTATCTTGGGCTTCGTTTACCACTTGTTGGATCAACGATGTTATCATTTCTGCCTAACTTGGAATGATTCTATCTCTCCTCATATAAAAGAATCTAGATTGGGTTTGTGCACTTACTTTTGATGGAACATTTCTTGTTGATTAGGCTTTGCATTTAACGAGGGTGATGTGAGTAACTACCCATGTTCAAATTGAATATGCACCCATGTGCAATATGATGTCATTTTTCCCATGTAACAAAGTTTGAAAGTACCCCACCCTTTGATCCTATAGGCAAGGCTAAGATATTTTGTTTATCTATTTTTGACTAAGTGGAGTGTTCACTATAGATATTGATGTTTCAATTTTTTTTTTATATAGTTTGTTTTGAGAAAGTCTGAGTAACAATATGAATAATTGTGAAAACTTACATTGTAACTTCGTTGGAACATCCAAAAATATTTCAAAAAATAGAAGTAAGAACATGAATAACTATGAAAACATATACACAAGGAATTATAAATTCATTTGAATATCCAAAGATAATAATTTATGTATCCAAAAGTGAGTTGTTGTAAATTGATTTGTATACCTCATGCCTATAATTGATTATGTATGTATGCAAATTTATAAAGCATAGGTTCATTCATATATCAAATTTTCTGATGCACTTTGAGTTGTAGTAGAGTATGGGAAACCTCCTCTGCTAGCACCAAAAAACTGTGAAGCTTGATCATAGTACTCTTTCCATGATTTATTGTGTTGTAAATGGGTTGTTATCACATATGTCCTCTCCTAGGTGCCTGCTTGCCAAAACCCATGAATCATGATAGTGGATGGAGGAAACACTTTTTTTTTGCAAAGCATGTGGAATTCCAAAGGGATCAGTGGGTGAAGGTGTGTCTCCAGGATTTCCCAAATGGCTTGAGACTGGTTTGATTTAATTGCAGCAGAGAGTATGTGAAGAGATAAGGATGACACACTATGAGTTAATCCCTGAAGTTTGAAGTTAGACATTTGGACAAACTGGATTACCTCTTTATTGATTTAACTTGGTGAAAGAGAGACATCTATTTCTATTACTGCATTATGAGACTCATGAAATTGCCTAAATTAGGTGTGTGTTTCCTGAGAAGAGAGAGACATTTGTTGCTGCATTATGAGACTGAAGAAATCACCTAAATTGAGTGTTACCTGAGAAGGGGATGAGGTGGAAGATATGACTAGGTTGCCTGATAAGATGAGGCAACTTCAATTTTTAAAATCCATAGGAAAATTCAGTACATAAATCTATTTTCTCTCATGGAAGCTATGGGATATTTAAAACTTCAACATAGAAATCTAATGGCTTTGGAATAATTGGTGAGAAACAAACAAAAAGAGTGAGTTCTAAATGTTCAAATCTAGAATTGAGATTGCTATGGTCTTGTATTCCATTTGTATTTGTTCAATCTCCAAAGAAAACTGGGAAGTGATAATTAATGAGAAACAATCATGTTATGATCAACAAAGTAAAACTAGTTGTTGGGAGTAGGTTGCTTGAGCAATATTTTAGACTTTCAGCTAAATAAGTCACAAGGTTTGTCATTATGAACATTGATGTAGGAAATATGGTCCTTTTTGGTTGTGCATAAAAAATAGATTTATAATTCAAAACGGTAGAAATGTTATCACGTATATCAATGATATTTATGTTTAGATTTAATAACAAGGTTCCAAGTCATTATGACAAAAAAATCCCAATTATTCAAGACAAACTCAATTAATTATCAACTTAATAATAATAAAATAATTTCCATTTTTTCCTTATTACTTTATAAAAGGGATATTGTGTCATTGTTCTATTTTATTTCCTTGGAATTTTTGGCTGGAAACATTTATTTTTGGGTGAAATCTTGCTTTTTGTTTTTGAATTTAGCTCCTAAAAAACCGCCACTATTATACAAAGTTCACAAATCAAATTTTTTATTCTAATGAATTGCGGAAAAATTGCGTAGGCAACTTTGACCAAACAAATACAGACAAAAACTGTCGAAAACATACACTATGACCTATAAAAATGCACATCGGACTGTAAACACACTTGGCCTATTCGAATGCAATTATTTTTTCATTTGGTTCTTTGTTTGCTTATCTCAAATTCTTACTATGTGAGTCTTCTATAGTTTTGATGTCTATGCCTTAACATATTGTTTTCTTATGTTCTTGTCACTGATAGCATCCATCCATTAACCAACCAACAATATATGTGTTTGGTGACTTGCAAAAATTTTACATGTGACATTGCCATGAAAACATCCATGTAGTTGGAGAGAGGATAGAAAATTTTGCAGTGCATTACCTATGGTTGTGGGTATTTTGCCTATTCTATATGTTGTGCTCCTTGTTAGGTAGGTTTAATTTTTAATGTTTGGAGGTTGTGGTGCTGCTTGCAAGTAATTTATAATTTTTTTGGAAATTTAGAATTCAAATATATTATTAAAGTTATTATAATTTTAAATATTTTATTTTAAAAAATATTTTTTTTTTTAATAAATAATTTTAGTAAGCTTGGCAGATCCTTTCTATTCCATTTTAAAAAACAGGCAGGAATTACACAAACATCATCCATAATTATATGGCCTCAACTTGCTCATTGGGAAACCATGTATGTCGACCATCTGACAACATTATATGCCATCCATAATCTGAAAAGCATGAGAATGTTAAGCAAGGCTATATAAACCTAAGTGTCTATGGTCTCCTATTTACTCTATGTCTATAACAAAAAGATAAAAAATGCATACTAATCATTTATACATAAAAAAATTAAGAGTCAAAACTATGCTAAGAAAAATGATAATAATCAAAAGGTTCAATTGGCCTGAAGTCTTTGGCACTAGAGCCCGATAGTTCAGTTTGTGGAAGGCAGGGAATATGATTCTCAATACGACTTAAACGAGCATTTTGTTGTTGAATTCGGCATTGAATGAGTTGGAATTCCTTGTCGATTTCCTGTATTTTTGTTGCTAACTATGAAATTGCTTCAAAGCTGGATGTTAAAGCTTTTTCCAAGAGACTTTTCATCATCCAGAAAAGGTAAAGGGTCTGCGGATTTGGGTGTATCGGCCTTTGGTATGGCCTGGGTTAGGGCTGAGATCCTGCCATTCATTTAGCTCCAGTTCATTATATGTTTCCTTCTTCAATTCATTCTCCCAACCCAAAATAATCTAACGAGCATGTGGGTGTGCATTAGTTTGCTAAGACAGAGTTTCTTCCAAGTTTAAATCATTGTTATTTCTGCGACCTTGATTTCAGGTAGTTCAAGGTTGAGCTTGAGTTATTCCATGACCACAACCCTGGCCCTGGCTACGACCTTGACCACCCCTTACATTTCTCCCTCAGGACAAAAGAGTGAGGAGAAAAAACATTAGGGAAAATATTGGACTTGAGGGCTGCACTTGGAGGGAAAGCAAATATTATAGATGGACTAACAACCCAATAGACTACAAACTCAAAGAGTTCGAGACCAAACCAACCACAACATACTAAATGAAAATTCATTATATGGAAATGGAGCATAATGAAATTTGAAAATGTGATTGGAGTTGGAGGCAGAGCGAGGACTGGGAACGGCTAGGGTTTTAGGTTACAACTGAGGCTTTTCCATGGAAAATCACAGAGGAGGGAGCTCCACTCCCTCCTACAAGGAAGTTGTGGCCAATAAGGGCAAGAAGGTTCTAGATAAAGGCATAGAAACCGTTGAACAAGGAAGAAGGAACATGGCAGAAGACACATAAGGTACCAAACTAAAGGAGAATTATAGCACTAAAGACAAGGAGGAAGCTGACAAGAAATAGGGAAAAAAAGACAAAATACAAAAGGGTTCTTGTAAACCCAAAGCTGAAGTTACTCCCAGAGTAGTTTTAAATGATCCAGCGTTGCAGGTGCACATGGAACAAATGGGCACCTATGCAATCATTTGTAAATTCATGGGATTATCACCCATAGAAAAAGATTTGCAAATGTGGATCAAATACCACTGGAAACCCAAAGGGAGCCTTGATCTACATCTTGGGTCAAAGGGTTTCTTTACAGTGGTGTTTATGAACATTGAATATAAAGATAGAGTGCTTGAAGGAGGGCCCTACTTCTATGCAACAGCAGGTCTTTATATAAGGCCATGGAAGATGAACTTCGTTCCGGAGCGGGAAACTTTTACTTCATTCCCGGTCTAGGTAAGACTTTATTCTCTACCTCTTTATTACTGGCAAACTGAATCGTTGGTGGCCATAGGCAGCACATTAGGTAAATTTGTTAAAGCTTCTGAAGCCACAAGAAGGGGAAAATACACCTCCTTTGCAAGGATTTGTGTGGAGATGGATTTATCAGGAGCTCTTCTGGATGAGGTAATCCTAGAGGTCTTTGACGAGGAATGGGTTCAAGCAGTAGACTATGAGCATATTTCGTTCAGGTGCCATAGATGCCATGAACATGGGCACCTTCTCAGAGATTGCCCTCTCAGTAAAGCAGACAACAAGAGCAAATCTAATGCAATGAAAGATGCTGATAATTTTCACAAAGTGGTACACAAAGGAAAAGGCGGAAAAAAAGGGGTGAAACAACAACAAAAAGAAGGACAAAAGGTTAGCTAGAACCAGTTCCACGTTCTTGAACAAGATAAAGAATTAATAGCAGAAAAGCAAGCAAGGGACAAAAGTCCCGAGGAAAGGAAGGATGAAAACAGGGAACAAACACAAGAAAATGAAAAAAAAAAAGAGATCATGATGAGTGATACAGAGACAGAGATGGATCAGGAAATAACCCAAAGTGAGATGGATCTGGAGGACCATGAGCTGCAAAAGATTCTTGATAGAGAACACCTAGATCTGGAGGGGTTCTTAAATCCGTGAACAACTAGAGGGGTAGAATCGTTACCTCAAGAAGCGTTAAGTAGAATACAACAATTGTATTTATGGAGAACTCAAGCTAAGGGTTTGGAGGGGGCAAAAACATTGGTAGGCAGAGCAATGAAGGCATAAAAGCGATAAAAATGACTTTGGGATTAGCACCTAGAAACCCAGGAAAGAAAAGAGGAAGGAAAAAACAGAATGAGCTATTAATGGAATGTGGCAAACTCATGATAGACTTAGGTAAGACGAAAGATCTAGCAAGCTATTCCTTTACTAATCTTTAAGTATGAAGTTCATATCTTGGAATATTAAAGGTCTAGGTAGTAGAAGGAAACAAAGAATGCTTAGTAATAGAATGAAACATGAGGCTCCGGATATAATCTTTATCTAGGAAATGAATTGCTCCATCCAAAAGTTAAGACAAATACATAGTAAATGGCTTAGCAGATTTGAGTTTCTAGAAGTAAAGGCAGAGAATTCTGCAAGAGGTATTCTCTCTCTCTAGAATCCTCAAAGATTAAGCATACTAGATGCTGAGGCAACCAGGAATTACTTATCAGTGATCATTCAGCCGGTTGGAGATAGGGAAACCTATCTTGTCATGAATGTTTAGGGCCCTCAAAGAATAGATGAAAAACTTTGATTCATAGAATCCCTGGTGGATCTCAGGAACAAACATATAGGGATACCTTGGATTATAGGAGGGGACTTTAATATGATTAAATCTCTTTCAGAGAAAAAAGGGGGAACAAGAGCACTAAATACAGACTCTTTGGCCTTTCAAACCTTCACAGATAATATGAAGCTAGTGGATATGAATATAGACAATGGCTTCTTTACATAGAATAATAAAAGAGGAGGAGAGTCTCATGTAGCCACCAAGTTAGACAGATTCATAATTTTGGAGGATCTTATGCTAACAGATAATGAAATAATAACAAGGGTTCTTCCCTTTGGAGGATTTGATCATTGGCCGGTCCAAATGGAGATTTAGAGCATAGGGACTCCCCAGAATAGACCTTTCAGATTTGAGAATATATGGCTTTCACACCCAGAATTTATGAGCAATATTGAAAAATGGTGGATGGAAGATTTGCAGATTCATGGAGCAAGAATGTTCCTTCTGCACAAAAGATTAAAGCACATCAAGATGAAACTAAAAGAATGGAACAAGAAGGACTTTGGAAACATTTTTGTTAAAAATAAATCTATTGAAAACAAAATGCAGGAACTCAACCAAGTCATGATCAAGGAGGGCTTTGACAAAGACAAAAATGATCAAGTTGAGAAACATAATCAAGAATGGGATATTTTAAGTAAACAAGAGGAAACATTTTGGAGACAAAAATCCAGAGTTCAATGGCTAAAAGAGGGAGAACGCAATACCAAAATTTTCCACAAATCCACTATGGCCAACAGAACTCACAACAGAATCTCATCGATTAAGAATGAGAATGGACAGATTCAATAATCACACGAGGATATAGAAGCTGTGTTAGTCTAGCACTTCCGAGGCATAGCTCAGGAAAACAACCCAGAAAGAGATCATTACATTAGGAACTTAACCAGTCATATACCTAACTTGGTGTCTAGAGAGGGCAATTTCAACCTTAACAGACCAGTGACTGAAAAGGAGGTCAGTGAAGTCCTCAAAGAAATGAAGAATGGTAAAGCATCGGGCCCAAATGGCTTCAATGTGGATTTCTTTAAAGCCTACTTGAATATTGTAAAACATGACATTTTGAGGGTTGTAGAGGATTCCAGGTTGAACAAAACTATCTTGAAGGTGCTCAATACATCCTTCATCTCCTTTATACCCAAACAGGACAATGCTCAAACTCCAAAAAGGTATAGACCCATTTCTTTATGTAATGTTGTCTACAAGATTATATCGAAGATTGTGGCCAACAGACCCAAACCTCTGCTTCCTTCTCTGGTATCAGGGGAACAAACTGGATATGTAGAAGGCAGACAGATTCTAGACAACATCATTCAAGCTCATGAGGTGGTTCACTCCTTAACTAGCAAGAAGAAAGTTGGAATGATCATGAAACTGGACATAGCCAAAGCATATGATAAATTGAACTGGGCTTACATCAGGAAAGTACTAATTGTGTTTGGTTTTGATCATAATTGGGTCAAATGGATCATGGACCTTGTAACGTCTTCTAACTTTTCAATTTTGGTTAATGGTTCTCCCTCTAAGATTTTTCTGCCTTCAAGAGGTCTTAGACACGGAGATCCACTATCACCCTTTCTCTTCATCCTCATGATGGAAGGACTAGATCGATCGATCAAGAATGCTATAGTTTTGGGAAAAATCCAGGGACTTCAACTAACGAAGAATGGACAGGTTTTGACTCATCAATAATTTTTATATGACACCTTGTTACAAGGTATCCCCACAGTCAAGGAGGCGTTAGCGTACAAAAAAATTCTAAATGACTTTTCCATGGCTACAGGTATGGAAGTTAATCTTTCCAAATCAAAAATATTTTTCTTTAATACCAATATTGCTATTCAGAGAAACATCTTAAGAATTCTAGGCTTTCAAAGGGATTCCCTCCCTTCCAAATATCTCGGTGTGCCTTTAACTACAAAACCTTTGAATAAAAGCATCTAGGAACCGTTGATCAATAAGATGCAGGACAAAGTCAGGAACTGAACCATCAGATCTTTAAATCTGGCGGGGAGATTGGTGCTGGCAAAATCGGTGCTCCAATCTTTCCCAGTTTTTATGTTTTCAGTACACCCAGCTCCAAAAGGAGTTCTGCAATAATTCAGAAACATCCAAAGGGATTTTCTCTGGGGCAAGGAGGAGAATAGAAAGAAATGGGCATTAGTCTCTTGGGAAAAGATTTATAAACCCAAGAACCAAGGAGGCCTGGGCTTGGATGACCAGGAGAGACTCAGCAATGTTCTAGTAGCCAAACTTTGGTGGCATTGGGTTGAAGATCCAAAAGCTCAGTGGGAAAGTATTTGGAAAGAAAAATATGCCAGTGCCTAGCATCATACTGATCTCATAAGGATGTCTAGAAATATCAGGGGCTTGTCCATTTGGAGCAAGGCTTGGGAGAATAGAGGCTTAGTTCAATCAAATAGTTTTTGGGAAATCAAAGAAGGGGATCTGACACTATTCTAGGAGGATAAATGGAAACAAGAACCAACATTGCTAAAAGAATAATTTTTGGGCCTTAAGCATGAAACAAATAAACAAGGATTAATAGAAGTTAAAAAAATTTGGGATCACACTACCAATTCAGGAAAATGGATAAATTGGAGAAACATAGATTGCAAAGATGATGGACCCATCAAAATAAAAGCAGAGGCACTCATGAAAATACTAGAACAAAGGATGATTCTTGTTACTGAGAGGCAGGACTAGCTAAGGTGGGGCAACAATAAAAAAGGCATCTTTAATATCAAAGAGGCTAAAGGTATTCTCCTGGAGCTGGAGTCTGAGGCTTAGGATAGAATTTGGCTAAACCTATGGAGACATCAAGGGTGGATGAAGATCAAACTCTTCATGTGGCTGGTGTATCACAAAAGATCTTGACTTGGGACAACATTCAGAAAAGGGGTTTCTTGGGGCCTTCCAGATGCCAGCTCTGTGAAGCCTACAAGGAGATGATGGAACATCTTCTCAACAAATGCACTTTCACTTCTAGGTTATGGGACACATTTGCCATCATTTTCCAAAAAACGGATAGGGACAAAGAGAGTATCATCAATATCTTGAGAAATTGGAGAAGAAGTTTTTCAGAAAATGAAGTTCTTAACTATGCTTGGGCTCTCATGCCAAGCTTCATTATATGGAACGTCTGGAAGGAAAGAAACAAGAGAATTTTCAAAAATGAAAAGAATCCTTCTCTTAGCCTATTTGAGCAGATCTTAAAATAGCTTAAGGAAACGGTTGGCACCATAGTGAGAAATCTTCCCAATAATCCTCCCTCAGAGGCTGATAAGAAAATTCTCAGGCAATTGGATATGCAAAGGATCATCCCACAAAGCCTGAATAGGAAAGTTTTCCTAAAGGAAACTGAAAAGGAGTTCTGGCATCCTCCCCTGAGAGGTTTTTTGAAATACAATATAGATGGAGCTTCAAAAGGTAATCCGGGATCTGCAGGTTTTGGAGGGGTTCTGCGAGATGAATATGGGAGTATTTTATCTCTCTTCCATGGTCATTTAGGAAAAGCTACCAATAATATGGCGGAACTAATGGCTCTGGAGCAATGTTTAGATTATCTACAACAAGACAATTGCTTAAATGTGGTGATAGAAGCGGATTCTGAGTTAGTCATTAACTCGGTCAAAAGAATCAGTTGTGGAACAGAGCCAGAGAAAGTCTCTAATCACTGGAGATTAATCCAAGTCTTTCAAAGAATTGAGGGTCACCTTTAGGGACTACGTGCGGTAAGATTCAACCATGTATGCAGAAAGGAGAAGAAGCTAGCGGATATACTAGAAAACCAAGTGGTTAACTGTAAGGAACTCTCTGTTTCAATGGGATGGCAAGTAGTGCCTCAGGGTAGTCTAAAAATTCTCTGTCACACTCAAGCAGAAGAGGATAGAGAAGTGTATAGAAACAAAACTACAGAAGCAAGATAGCTATGATTTGGCCTCTGCATGTTTCCCTAATTTTGGTCAAGCAGGTCTTTGGTAAGAGGCAGGCATTGAATGGTCTCAGCAACATGAGTAATTCCATCTTCAAAATTCCCTGGTGTATCGTGGATGGATTTCTCAGGTTATTGGGTGTTAAGTTCAGGTTCAGTTTTGGGTTCAGGAACCTGAGCTTGTTGATGAAGGAAGGGTATCAGGGCTTCTCCGGCGGCAGCATTATTCCTTTTTCCACTCTTCAGAAGACAAAACCTCTCATCTAGGAGTATTTGCTTAATCGCTCACCTCTCAAGCAGGAAGTGGATTTCATGATGTGGGAGCGATCCCATACTACTTTTGACACATGGTGGCGGGTCGATATGGTAAACCGCCCTCATCACATGCTAAAGATTCTCACCATAAATCAGTGCGATATCAGCAGCATCCGTCAGATCTCAGGGTTTCAATCAGCGATCAGGAATGATCAGGCTATTTTGTGGAACCCGATCTTAAGTTATACGATGGTGTTATTTCATTTCGAGTATGATGGCAGTGTTATCTTCTGTGATGTTCTCGCTTCAAGCATGGATCTGGTAGATTTCGAGTGAACTTCCTGCACAAGGGTTATCCCCCATGGCAAACCCAAAATCCTTCTATGGTGGTCTATATTTTCTCTTTGGGTCTATTTCCTGAGTTATAAAGGGTGCTTGTTTCCATTTCGAGACGAAGCCATGTCCACAAGATCGTTGAAGGCGGATGGTATGGTTTTAGCGATTGTTAAAATTCTAAAGGACTAGTTGTTTTGTTGGTGGGCCCTTGGCTCGGTTTGGAGTTTAGGCTCAGTACCCAAAACTTCAGGTGGCTAGTTAACTCTAGGGCCTGCATAGTTTTTGGGTTTATTGTAATTTATGTAATCTGTTTTTACCAATTCTTTTGAATAGAAGGACTGATTCCTGCTTCAGCAAAAAAAAAATCATTATATGGAAATATACCTGAATATCTTTGTGTTAAGGAGAGAAAGCTCCTTGAGAATTAAACAAACTCTACTACCAGTGATACCCTACCAAAGGCTATTGAAATAAAGCGTATGGGTTTGTTGCCAAGGAAACATAACACAAAGAGGTAAAGGGATGAGGCTAGGAGGGATTGGTCCTTCAGCTTGCTAGGTTTTTATTGGGAAATATGCAAATATTTTTCCCCTTCATGCTTTTGATAATGCCATGCCCTTTAGTGCAAATAAAAAAAGTAGAAAGAACATTCCCAAACACCTCCTAAAATTCCCATAGAATACATCAGGATCAACACTATATTCAATGACATCATCCATTTTCCTCAGTGCTTTCATTATGGAGTGAATGCAAAGAGGTGATTGTATGCTCGAATGAAGGTTTGTGCAAAGCTGATTTGATGCATTTTACGAACTCTCCTTGATTTGATGAACTCAGTGACGCATCGTGTAAGCCAACCTCAATTGGATACAACTACCCAACTTTTTGATCCTCTTCACTTGTGCCCAACATAACAGTTTGAAAGTATCACAATCTAAAAATGTGACGGTATGTAAAGTCTACTATAAGGGGGCCTATCTAAAAATGTGAAAGTATGTAAAGTCTACTATAACGGGGCCTATCTAAATGTGAAAGTATGTAAAGTCTACTATAATGGGGCCTTCAAATGCCCCCACAAGTTTCCACGAGGGGGGCTCTTAATTCCCCCAAAAGTTAGTACAAGGGGGGTGCCCAACGTCCCCAAACTTTGCAACAAGGTGGTTTTAAACCACCCTCATAAGCTGCTACAAGGGGGGTTGTAAGCTACCCTTGTATGTTGCTATGAGGGGGATTTTAAATTGCCCACATAGGTCAATTTTTGAGGGGGTTTCAAATCGCCCCCAAAAGTGACTTTTTTATGCGATTTACAACCAACCTTGAAAGATGAATTTTGAGGGCTATTTCAATCACCCCAAAAAGTTACTTTTGTGGCTGGTTCATATCTCTTAAAAGCATTTATGTTTGTCCTCACAATGCCCTTAGTCTAGCCCACGTGAAGGGCACTCATGCCGAATCGACCCAACTTTTGGGGCTTGACCCTGACGAAGCCAAGGAGAATTGAACCAACGCCTCATAATAGAGGGCCAATGACTTGGTAGATAGGCTTCAACCAACCATTTGGGCTACCCATCAATGCTATCTCTTCAAAAACCTTCCCTAAAAGGCTTGACATTTAGAGGTGATGCTTTGAAGGGAGGGGGGTTCTAAAAAATTCCACCGAAAAGTCACTTTTCATGTTTGGAACCCCCCTTGAAAAGTGACACATTTGGGGGCAGTTCATATCTATTAAAAAATCGGCCCTAAATGGCTTGAATTTTAGAGGTGATGCTTTTAGGGGCAAGGGGGAGGAGGTGTGATGGAGGTTTTAAAATTTTGCAGCTAATGTTAATATTGGTTCTAATTCCCACTTTTGGAGGCAGATTACGACAACCCCAAAAGTATTTTTTTGTAGTAGTGGTAGTTATAATTTTTGTCTCCATAAGTCATTCTTTTTTAATGATTAACTATGCTTTGCTTCTTTCTAGGATATCCTTTCAAGCACATGTTTCAACCAATTCTCAAGTTCATTCTTCAAATTACTTTTATATTTATTTTTGAGATTTATACTTCTCTAATCTTTTGTAAGAAAAGGTCTTTCATTTTATACAGGGTAGGTGATTCCTTGAGTTAGATGAAAGGAATGTCCTTCCCTCACTTGTAAAGGGATTTCCCTATAGAAAAGGAAAATGATTTCCTTTCTTGTGAGAGATACAAGATTTTCCTTATCAACACTGATTACATTACCAGCAGATGCATCGTCAACATTACAAATAGCTGGTGAAGTCTCTGTTTTAATATTGGCCTCTTGAGTAATCTTTTTGTTATTTCGAGGAAATCGTCGGCCTCTCCCCTTCGCATTAGCATTATGATATACAACCTTAATTGCTTTTGGTTTTTTCAAGCAATCAATCACGGGTGCTTCCTTATATATATTAGACACATTTGATAACACTGCACATTGTTTAAGGTGTTCAACAACAACACAAGATCCGTAAATGTTTGACTCCATTCTTACATGCTTTCCTTTTGGTTTACTTTGGGCCGGTGGAAGAGGTTGAAGGGGATTGTTCAACGTGGACTTTGCAACCCTTGCCCATGTAATGTGAACATTATATGTCTGGGTTCCATTCATCGTTATTTTGTAAAGTTGTGAACAACATGACTTTACACCTTTGATTTTGTGTAAACCTAGTAGCAAAATTCAGAGATCCAGTCGTGAAAGTTTACCAGTTATTGCAGCCCACCCAAAGTTCAACTAGAATGCTCGGATGTTAAAGTGCATAGTGAATTAAAGTGTGTACTTCTCAAACTTTTTTCTACTCCAAAATAGTGGTTGAGTCATATGCTTTATTACTAAGCTACGGTTGGTTTGAAAAAATAAATGGATTTTTTTGATAGAATGGTCACATCTCTGGCTTCCATATAATGAAAATACTAATTAAATTAAAATAACAAGCAAGAAGCATATGAAGCACACAATCAATGATTTGAATGATTCAAATGTGTTCATTGTGTTCTTTAATTCTACACTTTTTAACTACTATTTTGACTCTCTTTTTTGGAAATTTATTGTCGAATGTTCACCTCTTGTAGATGTGTGTAATCAATCTAAGATATTTCACTCAAATTAGCTTGTTGTAAATAATCTATATATTATGCAAGAACATGTACAAAGTTATTTTCAAAATTAGTAAATTTAGATGTAAATTAGAATGTATGGTTTTTATTTTTTGATGGCTCTAAGTCGAGTTCATGTGAAAGGTCTAGATGCACTCTTAGAGATCTTAAAGGATACAAATATTTGATGTCTTGTCGCTTGGATTTCCCATGCACAAATAATGTCACTAAGTATGAGGCTTTGATACAAGGTCTTAAAAAAGTGATAGATTTGGAAGTTAAATAGCTCCAACTGATAGGGATTTACAAATAGTTATCAAACATTTAGGAAATTCAATTCACTGTATTTTAATCACCTTAAGAATTATATAGATGAGGCATGGATTATTATTTCTAATTTTGATACATTCAATATTAATTATGTACATTGAAGTCAAAATGCAAATGCAAATTTACTTTCAAACACAACTCCTATATTTATACCACTGGGAAAATTTTCTATGGACATGTTTTCTAATGAACAATTTTTTAGGCCTTCTATACCAAACAATATTACAAACTAGATATTTTTTGATGATGATGCCCCTATTTTAGAATTCCTCACATAGGGAGATACTTTTAGGGCATCACCATTGATGAAAATTGACATTGTGATCAAATTAATACATTGTCTCTAGATGCAAAACTAAAGAGTGAGAACTTATTTCTTAAATATGTGGTTCGAATGGAGAAGTATCATGACTCAGAAGATAAGTTCAAGGGGGAAACAAACTATAAATCCAATACCTACGCAATGAAATATCAGGTAATGAATATCTGTAACAAATAATACCCACAAAATATTAATCTAGGTATTAGATACATGCCTATTGAGAGGGCTACATTTTTTCATTTCCTCAAGGAATATATATATTTTTTTCTCCTAGAATTACACTGATTCAAAGATCCATGACACTAAAATCATTCAGGATGTGATATAATAAAATAATTATATGATCCTATTAAGAAAACATTCTTAGATAGGTATTCAACAATATAATTACAAATGAAAATGAAACTCAATAATTTTTTGGAGGAAAAAGTAATATTTGTCATTCATCATGTGCTAGAATTCTTTTAGCATGCAATGTTGTTATGCTCTTGTATTTGTGCTAGAAGGAAATCTAGCACATGTTAGATTTATTGTACCTTGCAATGTTGTTATTGCTAAGATGATTATATTTGCGATAGAAGAAAATCTATTGTGTGTTAAATTTATTTTACCTAGGAATGTTGTTGTTGGCAATATAATTGTGGTTGTACTAAAAGTAAATCTAACACGTGTTGAATTTATTTAATCCTACAATTTTGTTATGTGCTTTTGGTTGTGCTAGAAGAAAATATAGCACATTCTAGATTTGTTTTGCCCTGCAGTGTTGTTGGAAACATGCTCGTATTTATGTTAGAAGTAGGTCTAACAAGCATTAGATATGCTTGAAGCTATAATGTTGTTATGTTATTATTTGTGCTAAAGGAAATCTAACACTTGTTAGATTTGTTTCATTTTACAATGTTGTTATTAGGAATACACTTGAGTTTATCATAGAATGAAATCTAGCATGTGTTAGATTTCCTTTGCTTGATAATGTTGTTGTTGGAAATATGCTTGTATTTTTGCTAAAAGTAAATATAACACATGTTAGATTTTTTTCACCTTACGTTGTTTTTATGTGCTTGTGTTTGAGCTAGAAGGAAATTTAGCACGCACTATATTTCTTTCAAAATGCAATGTTGTGGTTTGAAATTTGGTTGTTTGTGCTAGAAGGAAACATAATAGAATTCTTTGAGCTTGCAATGTTATTGGAATTTTACATGTGATTTCATTAGAAGGAAATTTAGCAGATGCTAGATTTATTTATTGCAATGTTGTTATTGACAATATACTTCATTTTGTGCTAGAACTAAATTTAGTGTGTGTTATATTTCTTTAACCCTACAATGTTGTTATGTTCCTGTGTTTGTGCTAGAAGGAAATCTAGCACAGGAGATTTGTTTCATCCTGTAATGTGCTTGTGTGTGTTAGAAAGAAATGTAGCATGCGCTAGATTTGCTTGCCCTGTAATGTTGTTGTTGTCAACATGGTTGTGTTTGTATTAGAAGTAAATCTATCATGTGCTATAATTCGTTCACATTACAATGTTTTTGTTTGCTTGTGTTTATACAAGAAAGAAATCTAAAACACATTAGATTTCTTTCACCTTGTAATGTTGTTATTGAAAATGTGCTTATCTTTGGGCTAGAAGGAAATGTTGCATGCACTAGATTTATTTGACAATGAAATGTTATTGTTGGAAATATGGTTGCTTGTGCTAGAAGGAATTTAACATGTGTTTTATTTCCTTTAGCTTGCAATCTACTTGTGTTTTTGATAGAATGAATCCAGCATGCACTAGACTTCTTTAGCCCTACAATGTTGTTATGTGCTTGTGTTTGTGCTAGAGGAAAATATAGCATGTGTTAGATTTCATTCAAATTGAAATGTGCTTGTGTTTGTGTTGGAAGAAAATTTAGAATAGGCTAGATTTTTTATACTTTACAATGTTGTTGTTAGCAACGTGCGTGTATTTGTTGTAGACATAAATCTAACACATGCTAGATTTCTCACTCTACAATGTTGCTACGTGCTTGTGTTTGAGCTAAAAGGAAATCTAACACATGTTAGATTTTTTTTTACCTTGCAATGTTGTTATTGCTAACATGTTTTTGTTTGGACTAAAATGAAATCTAGCTTGTGCTAGATATGTTTTGCCTTGTAATGTTGTCATTGGAAATATTTATATGTTTGTTTTAGAAGTAAATATATTGGAATTTTTTCTCACCCTACGATGTTGTTATGTGATTATGTTTGCATTAGAAGGAAATATAGTATGCATTATATTTCTTTCACCTTGTAATGTTTTTATTTGCAAGGTCCTTGTGTTTTTGATAGGAGGAAATCTAACATGTGTTAGATTTGTTTTGTCTAGTAATGTTGTTGTTGGAAATATGTTTGTGAATTTGCACTAGAAGGAAATCTAGTACGTGTTATATTTTTTTTTCACAACGCAATATTATTTTTGACAATATAGTTATTTGTGCTAGAAGGAAATCAAATGGTGTATTGCATATTTTTATTTTGCAATTTGCTTTTGTCTATGCTAGAAGGAAACTTAGCTTGCACTAGAACTCTTTTTTTCTTGCAGTGTTGTTGTTGACAATATGCTTGTGTTTGTGATAGAAGTAAATCTAGCACATAGTAGATTTATGAGACCTTGCAATGTTGTTACTTTCTTGTGTTTATGATAGAATGAAATGTAGCATGCATTAGATTTCTTTCATCTTACAATGTTATTATTCGCAATGTGTTTTTGTTTTTGTTGGAAGAAAATCTTGTGGGTGCTAGATTCTTTTTGCCTTACAATTATGTTATTGGTAATATGTTCGTGTTTGTGCTAGAAGTAAATCCAACATGTATTAGGTTTGTTTAGCCATATAATAATGTTATTTAGTTAGGTTTGTGCTAGAAGGAAATATAACATGTGTTAGATTTTCCTTTACCCTGCTGTAATAATGTTGTTCACAACATATTTGTGTTTGTGCTAGAAGCAAATCTAGCACATCTTAGATTTCTTTCACCTACCAATGCTGATATGAGTTTTTTTTTTTTTTTGTCCACCAAAAGGAAGTGTGCAATGCTTAAATTTATGTCCCTTTCCAATGTTTTTATTGGAAATGTGCTTTTGTTTGTACTTGAAATAAATCTGGCATGTCCTACATTTAATTTTATTTGCAATATTGTCGTTGGAAACATGTTTGTATTTTTGTTAAAAGTAATTCTAGCACATGCTAGATTTATCTCACACTGCAATGTTGTTATGTGTTTGTTTTTATGCTAAAATGAAATTTAACTTACGATATATTTATTTCACCTTGCAATGTTTTTATTGGCAATGTGCTTGTGTTTGTGATAGAGGGTAATATAGAATGTTTTTTTTCACAATGAAATGTTGTTGTTGGAAACATGCTTATGTTTGTACCATATCCCATTCTTAGGCCACATATTCCATATGAAGGGCCTTCTAATCATTTGAGGGTTTAACATTTTTTATATTGTAACAATAGTTTATGTAGGCATGGACTAAAACCTCATTGTCTCTAAAAGGCAATGTCAAATTACATAAGCATGGAGATGTCTCAAGAAATATTATTATTGTAATGTTTTTATTGACAATTTTTTTGTTTTTGTGATAGAAGGAAATTTAGCATGCACTCCATTTACTTTACAATGAAATGTTATTGTTGGTAATCTTCTTTTATGCGATAGAAGGGAGTCTAGCATGTGTTACATTTCCATTGCCTTGCAATATTTTTAATGACAATGTGCTTGTGTTTGTGCTAGAAGGAAAACTAGCTTGTGCTAAATTTCTTTTGGTTTGCAATGTTTTTCTTGGAAATATGCATGTGTTCGTGCTCAAAATAATTCTAGCATGTGCTAGATTTATTTCACCATATAATGTTTTTATTGGCAATATCCATGTGTTTGTGATAAAAAGAAATCTAGGATACAAATATTTCTTTTTATTTGCAACATTGTTGTTGGCAATATGCTTGTGTTTCTGCGAGAAGTAATTCTATCACATTCTCTATTTCTTTCACCTTGCAATGTTGTTATGTGTTTTTCTTTGTGCTAGACAAGGATCTAGAAGAAAATCTAATAATCGCCATAGTTAATGTTCTTTCATTGTGTTTTGATTTTATGGTTTCTAAAGCAAGCTAAGAATATACATGACTATAAAAGATAAATTTTCTGTAAATATGATGTTGTTGTAGTCTCTACAGATTTATTTATTTATTCACAATGTAATTTTTTTTGGAAATGTGTTTATGCTGGTGCTAGAAGGAAAGCTAGTAGGTGATAACTTGCCTATAGTCACAATTAAAAGAACATAATAAATTATTTGGGGGTTCCCTTTTTCTAATCAATACCATGATTAGCTATTATTTTGATTTCTACACTTGTTATTGCTCTTGTTCATTTTTGTTACACATATAATGATGCGATTAGTTATAGTATTTATAAATTCATACTTTCTTCAATAATTCAAAACTATGTTAATAATTTTTTACTTTTTTTTATTTATTTATTATTATCAGAAACCATAGACTATGAAGCTAGTGAGAATTCAAAGGAAGCATCCAAGGAAAAAGGATGTTCAAGAAACATGACACCAAAATATTTAAATGGTATGACAATTTTATAATTAGTTTATACTTTGTTACAATGGTTAGACATTATGATAATAAATGGTTGTTGATTAGCTTATATCTATTATTTTATTAGGCCGATGATGAAATATTGTGCACCTTCTTCAAGTGTCCAATTAGAATTTTTTCTGATAAAAAAATTCTCTTATATCTTGATCAACCTATTTGGGATAAATGGTACACTATTTTTAACTGTTACCAACTAGGAACATTAAAGTGTTCTCCAAGTCAACCTGATTTTGAGAACTACAAGAGAAATAGTTTACATAATTTGACAACATGTACTCTTTGGCCCGTTGGGGATTAACCATGGAAGAAATTTCTTCAGTAGCAGATAAGCTATTGGATGAAACCATTTGGTTTTTTATTCCACTTAATCATCCAAAAAATGCCACAAAATTAAAACTTTATTGTTCTAAATTGAAAACCAACAGAACATTATTGGAGGCAATGGTTACATATTGTCAAATTCATGATGGGAAATTGAATGAGGATACTTTTACCAGATTCAACATTCTTGAGAATTATGAAATTAACGATATTATATTTTCCAACTTTTGCAACATGGTGGAGGGGTCTACTTATGTAAAAAGAACACATAATACAAAGATAGAGTCCCTTTTTGAGCAAGCATGTGGAGTCCTTGACAAAATGATAAATGGATCAACAAGTGTTCAATGGGTTGACAACAATTTTGAATTTGGTTGTCATTTTGGGGGCTTTGATATTTTGTCAACACTTTTGCACTCTTTTCCAATGTCAGTTGCAAGTAGTTTTACATACTAACCTTATTGTTCTGGATACACTTGCTTTGAAAAAAGAACCATTCCACAAGGGATATAATATTGATTTTTTTCGATTTCTTATGGAAAAAATGAGTTGAATGACTTTACTACAGTTCTCTTAGTAGAAATTTGGTTTTGTAATGATGTACGCAAGTTTTTGGAAATTGCCATAAAGAACTCCAAGTTCAACTATAAAATGACTAGTGGCATTTATGAATATAAGTCTCAAAACAAGTATAGTTATGATATAGTTTTTACTATACATTTCTATACTTAAGAATTAAAAATTTTGGAAGCTTCAAAATACTCTCACACATTTGAAGACACATTTGATGAAAATGAGAGAGATTATGATTTCTGAATGGATTTATTGGAAAAACACCAATAATGTAGTGATGCAAAAGTGGTTATTACTCTTTATGCGGGGACAAATTTAATCAAGGCTTGTTGTACAAATGGAAGAAGCATTGCATGTGTTGTAAAAACATAGTAACAAAGGATAATCATGTTGAATAATTACAAATAATTTTAACTATCAAATCCAGGATCTATAAACTTCTTAGAAAATTCAGGTACTACAGTTTCTTTGTTGGTTCTCTTATAATACTTTGGATAATATTTTGTTTATATTTTTAATCGTAAAACTGTTTACTAAAATGACTAATGATGGAGATTCTAAAAAAAAGAATGATGAATGTGGGAAGCAAAAAAATAATCAATATAGTGCTTATGATGTTGAAAAAAGTTTAGAAATGGAAACAGGAGGAGAAGAAGTTATCATACTAGGTACATAATTTGTTTGGTTGTTGCTCTTGTTACTTTTTGAATTTATTTAATTTCCATATTCATAACATTTTTGGATGTCTATTATAGGGAATTATGAGAAGAATGAAATTAATCAAGACAATGACAATGGAATGATGGGGACAGAAATGGGTATTAATCATTGTAACTCTTTTTTTTAATCTAAATTATTATTTTTATTATCGTGAATCATAGCATTTCATTTGTTGATTATAGTTGGAAATAAAGAGAATGAATATAGTGACTAAGGGAATGTCCCACAAAACTACAATCAAGACCAAAATATTATATGGACAATTAAAGATGATTCGTTTTTTGTATAGTTGTTTAATGAATTTTGTTCATTGTCACAATTTATAACATTCTTTTTATGTTTATTATAGAGACGTGCAAGGAGAACAAAGACATTGATCAAATGAATGTGAAACAAAGCTTTAATCAAGGACAAAATATAATATCAGGTACTTATAATTTGTCCACTTGTTTTCCTTATTATTTAATGATTTTATTCATTTTCACAATTCAAAATATTTTATATGTTTAAATTGGAGAAAAATAAAGGTAGCAAAGATGATGATGAGGTTCAAAGTTACAAATATGAAGATAATATCATATCAAATACTTATAGCTTGTCTTCTTATTTATTTTATTATTCTTTGAGCTCTAATGCTTGTACTACCATAACGTTGTACATTTTTATTATAGGAACTAATATAAAGGACAAAATTAACAATCAAAATATTGTTAAAGGTGTGTGTGGGTGTGTTTCTTTTTAAATCTTTCATTACTAATGTTTTCCTTGGTATTGGTATTTGATTGAATGTTTAATAAGAAGTACTATTGGTAGTGGATTGAATGTTTGATATGTTTAGTCCAAGTTCTATCAAGATGATAAAAGAACTTATTATTTCATCTATAAATAGTGAAAAAAGTACTGAAGGTGAGTGTATTGTTTCAAAAATTTATTTAGTAATTTTTGTAACATGAATAAAATGGTTGGAATAGACTATTTGTCATTGTGTTGCAGCCAAAATAACTAAAAATAAACTAGTTATTTTTGAACTAAAGGACATTTTTTTATCATAGAATCGATTATGAAGCAACAAACAAAGGCCATATTTAGAAAATTGTAATTGATGTTGATTACGAAATAGAGAAAAAAATATTTTGCATCCATCCACATGCAAAAACATTTTTTGAAATGTGTTTCAAAAATGAATATCTTGACATTGCAATTCGGACGACAACTTTGAAAGAAAGCACAACAAGAGTTTTAAAAAAGTTGGTTTCAGAAACATTCAAGATAAACTTGTGTTTATGTGGACTTCTTAAGATTGTAAACCACAAAAGGGACATAAGGTCATTGACAATCCAAGCAAAGTTATACACACTAAATCATTGAAGAAAGTGTGGGAAATGCATACCCAATATGATGCAAGCAATACTATTATAGTGGATTGTTCACTTGAGAGCATGAAAGATAATCCCAAAGAAAATGTGATTCTTGCCCCTCCATTCATTGGAACAAATCAAGAGGATAATTGGTTGATCGATGAGCTACGGAGAAGGTTGCATAAACTCAAGAAGGCTACAGATGTGTGAGCTACTTTTAAAGATATTCAATTACATTTAGAAGTACCTTAATATGACCGATGTATATTTAATGTTATTATATGGATGACATCACGAATTATTAACCTTATTTCACAACACTAATAAAATAATTGTTGATCTGGTTTGTCATTACTAAAAGCAAAATACTTTTATTTTCCTTATTTTTGTGAGATATTGTGCTGATAATAACTATTGATTTGAATGGCCATTTAATGTTTTCATATAAAAAATTCCCATGCTATATAAATATTTACAATGGATTACATTAAATGTAAAAATTAATAGATAATTGGTATATTTGTTTGAATTAGATCATTACAATTATTTGTTTCAATTTTGGTTTAAGTTATCATTATACCTCTTAGAAATTAGTAATGTGAAGGATGGCCCATTGTATTTTTATAACATTTTTTAATCGATATAAGTTTAAAAGCTATATTAGGTTGTACGTAGCATCAACAATAAACATACAATTTGTACTAAAAGAAGCACCAAAAGAAACTAAGGTAGAGACTCTAGAAATTAGCATATAAATAATTAGGTTTGAAATTTAAAAATTGTATTATATTGTATGTGGAAATTAATATATAATTTATTTGTTTACTTTCACTAGACCATTGTAATTATATTTCTCAATTGTAATTAAAGAAATCATTATAAGTATTGAAATCAATGATTTAAATGGTGGGCCAATGCATTCTTGGAATATTTTTATTCCATACAAATTAAATAAAGGTATTAGTTGTATGTATAAAGTAAACATATCATTAGTTTGTTCATTTTAATGGGGCCATTGTATTTGTATTTTGTGATTACTATTAACTCATTGTAAAATTCCCTTTGCATACAAGTGGAAATAATTCATACTAAATATTAACATCATTTTTAAATTGGTAGGTTTTTATGTCCTTAATCAATGAAGTGTTGAAGTGGAGATGTGCTAATATCATAGTGTGGTTGCAGTGTAGATGCAAATGAGCATTACTACAAGTCAAAATATGGTGATATTTGAAATGGAAGGAGTATTCTTCCAATCATACACCAATGATGAACTAATTTTTTATATTCAAAGAGAACCAGATTGGCAGTTTGGTGATAGGTCCTATTTTTTAAGGCCTTTTCAGTCAAGTATGAAAATGTTGCTTAAAATTATGATGTCGCAATATGGACATTAAATGTCATTGACAAGTACATCTGAAAAGTACTAGAAATAAAATATTGATATAGAGGACTTTAAATTTGCACGGGACAGGTCTCATTATCATTTGAAAACAAAATTGGAAGCAGGGAGAAAAAGACAATTTTATGAGAAAATGTTGACTGATGTGTGGTCCCAATATGGAGATAATTATGAAGAATCAAATGTATTGCTAATAGATACAACAAATCATACTTCATAATTCATTGGATATCGATCAAACCACATGTTGATAAAATCCTATACAGGAAAAGAGCAAGATACTTGGCTTATGCAAGTTTTATTCCCCTTTCTTAAGACACTTCATCTTATCAATAAAAAACATTAGCACATTCGAATGTTCACTAGAACATGTAATTCATTGTATTGGATGGAGATAATTTCCTTTATAAATTTGTTGAAAAGTACATTCAAAATTTTTGATACGTTTTGGACATAGTTTTTGTTGAATCAATTTGTATGATTTTATATTTTTTGAAATATACGGGAATTGCCAATTATATTAATATGTATATTTCTTATTATTTATAATTTATTTTGCAATGACTTTGTTGTATCAATTTTTTTTCCAAGATGTGTGCGTGCGTTCTTAAATGAATTGTTTGTCATTTAAATTATCTTGCATGAACCATCGAGGCATTTTATTTTTAATGACATATGTTTACTTATATGCATCAATAATCATATATAAATGTGAAATATAAGTTTTGAAATAGAAATCCTTGCAAACAAAGGTGTAATTATTGCTAAAGAAAGTATAATAATTTACTTGATAAATTTTATGTGCACTATTCACTATTCACAATGCATTATTCACTATTAAGGCCAATGGGAAATGTGTCATAGGTGAATGATTTGAACTTTTTGAAGCATAAAATATGTGATTTCTTAATCCATAATTTTCATAATTTTATATGCCTAAATCAATTAATGGTTGTAACTGCAATCATATCATATTGAAAATCAATAAGGCACAAAGTCAGTGATTCATTGTTTACATATAAAATGCACTAATATGAGTGCGTAAATGTGATCTGTAATTTTTGAGATAAAAATCTATTGTAAATAATTTTGCATTTCTTAAAAAAAACATATAATTAATGATAATGATTGCTAAGTGGACTATGAAGGTTTGATTAGACACTATCATGGATGAATTATGTGGTTGAACTGTAAGGAATCTAATTTGATTACTTAAAGTTAGTTTTTTGTAAATTTGTATTTTAAATCAACTGAAATCATATGATTTGAGCTAGAGTTATATTATTGACTTGTACTTAGTTATGTCCATTAATATTATTGTATAAAGGTGATATATAATATCCATATACTATGATGTATTTCTTCCAAAAATAAGTCTTATAATTTGTTGTTAATAAGTGTTAAGTGGACACTTTAGGCTAATGGGTGATGGCTCATAGGTGAATACTACTTGTTAAATTGTAAGGCATTTGATTTTTAATCCATAACTTTTTTTTTTTATATATTCTTAAATCGACTATTTGTATATGCAATCATCTCATCTCACATAATTTAATAAGGAATCCATTTATTGACTTGTATTTCATTATCACTTAATTTATTAAGAGTGTATTAATGTCATATTGTATTGTTTTGAAACAAAACTCTATGTAAAGAAAAAATATCTTCTTAATAAAACATGGAATAATTAATTAACAATGTGTTAAGTGGATGATCTATACTCATTAAAGAGATGGGTCAAAAATAGTTGTATTTAAACATTTTGCACCATAAGACATTGATTTTCTCATTCATATTAACATTTTGTCATTTTCAATTCTTAAATAGTTTATTCATGATTTAAATAATTTCATATAAACCAATATGACTTGAAGAATTCTATTTGGTTATATGCATTGATAGAAGTTTATAAATGTGATGCATTTTTGAAATGTAGTTCTTAATGGAATTTTATATATATATATATATATATATATAGATAGATATAGATATATATTACAAAACAAATTATAAGTAATTGATAATGAGTTCTAAGTGGCCTATATAGATCCATTTATTGACTTTTGTTTTCCTATCATGAGGTTTAATATAAGTGTATAAATGTGACATTTTTTTTTGAAATAAAACTCCATGTAAAATTAAATGTTTTTCATAAAAACACATGGAGTAATTATTTGGTAATGAATGTTAAGTATACCGTTCAAGTTCATTCAGTATAAGAGTTATAAATAAATGAATTTAAACTTTCTGCAACATATGAAATTTGATTTTCCCACCCCTATTAACATTTGGTAAATTTCAATTCTTAAATAAATTGTTTGTAATTGAAATAATCTCATAGAATCCAACAAGACAAGTATGTATTAAATTCTATTTAGTATGTATGTATGTATAAATGAAATTTATTTTTGAAATAAAGTTCTTAAAGTAAGTAAAAATATATTTTTTAGAAAATTAATAATTTAAAATCAATTGTTGATGACTTCTAACCCGTTTATTTTATTTTGAATCAACAACTTTTTCTAACTATGCATTTTTAAATCAATTATTTCTATATCAAATCATGCCATATAAGTCAATAAGTCAAGAAACCATTAATTGATTTTTATTTAACTATCATGTGGTTTAATATGAATGTATAAATGTGACATTGCTATTTCTAGAATAAAAATCCATGTAAACAAAATGCATTTTCAAATAAAACATGGATTAATGAATTTACAATGAGCATTAAGTAGAATATTTAAGCTCATTCAAGAGATGGGCCACAAATGGATGTCTTTAAAAATTTTGCACCTTATGACATGATTTTCCCATCAAGATTAACATTTTGTAAATTTCAATTCGAGAATAAATTATTTGTACTTAAAATAATCTCATAGAATCCAACAAGACTTAGAAGCTATTTATTCAATTCCATTTAATTATATGTATTGATATAAGTTTATAAATGTAATTTCTTTTTCAAAAAAAAAGCTCTTAATGTAAGTAAATATATATCTTTTACAAAACTAATTAGAATTAATTGATAATGAGCGTTAAGTGGTTTATTCAGACTACATGAAAAATCAAGTGTCCTAGATGAATTCCTTTTAATACATATTAAATATGAAAAATCAATATCTTAATGATAATTTATTTGTATTTAGATTAAGTATTTAATAATTAAAGAACACGGGGACTTATATAAATTTCAACTAAAATCCATGAGTTACCTTTCACAATTATTTCTTCCTCATTAAAAGTTCTTATCATTTCTCCTCTTAGTCAAAGTAATGATTGATCATGGTCTTCCATACAATTGGTTGGTGATATTACATCGAGACTATTATTGGTTTTGACAATGTTGACAAGGAGAGATAAATATCCACACTACCATCAACTATACTAATATTTGAAAGCCCTTACCTCCACTACTTACAAGAAGACCACTAATTCTTATTTACTTCAATTTGTGACATTGTCCATCATAATGGAATGACTTGAGTACCCATTTAAGAACTCTCATTTGATGTACTTGGCTTTGAGTGGAGATAGATAATGGTTCCTAACCTACTTGAAATACCTAGATCAACAATGCATAACTTTTATAATGGATTCCTAGATGCTATGAAGATGAATGATCACCCCATCATGAGTACTTCATAAAGGCACAAAGGGACCATAGGAAATCGAGCACAAAAACATTTTACTAAGTTTTTAGTAGATTAGTTTCAATGCAATGCAAGGGACGCACATCCTTTCCATTTACACTAAGATCCTTGCATCAACATCATTCAATCAACAAATCCTCCATAGGTTCTGGGAAAGGGGTTTAGAGTCGTCAGACACAAAATTCAAACATCAAGGAATCTAGTTCATTATTCATAACTATAATATCTTTATTGGATGTTAGACATACTAATATGATTTATCTTGAATCAATTGCTTCTAAGAGTTTGATTTCACATTCCTATTGTGTATTGATACTATTGTACATAACAACTCATGTTTGACCTATTCATGATCTCTACTTGGTTTGAAATTAATAAATTATTTTTATGTTGAATTAAGTTAATATGGTGATTTACAAAAGAATGAATGTTGTTGAAGGCATTGTAATAGAATACTTCCAAATTTAATGAAATATGTGTTTCTTACATGAGAACACCCCTGATTCTAGTTTGGTAAGCATCAGTACACACCAGAAAGTCCTTGCTAGGGTCATCTATCCCAAAAACTCACGCGTTAGTTAATAGGTGTCTTAACTCGTCAAAATTTTGTTGGCACTCCTTAGTCTCATTAAAAAACTTTCCCTTCCTCTACAATGAGGTCAAGGGGTAAGCTACCTTCGAAAATCCTCTTATAAAGCAGTGATAATATCCAGCTAGCCCTAGAAAGGATCGTATGTCTATTATATTTTTGGGGATGGGCCATTCCGTGATGGAATTAATTTTCTCTGGGTCCACCGCTATGCCCTCTTGTGTCATAATGTGTCCTAAGTAATATATCTCTTCTTTGAAGAAATCAAATTTACTCAATTTCACATACAACTGGTGTTCTCTTAGAACATGTAGCACAATTCACAGATTCTAGTGATATTCTTCTAAGTCTTTTGAGTAAATCAATATATCATCAAAAACTATTAATACAAATTTATCTAGATATGGACGAAATATTCCATTCATCACAGTCATGAATGTCCCAGGAGAATTGGTCAGTCCAAAGGGTAGGACTCTGAATTCATAGTGCCCATATTAGGTACTTAATGCAATCTTACATATATCTTCTTATTTTATTAGGATTTGATGATACCTATATCTGAGATCAATTTTCGAAAATATCTTTGCACCCTTGGCCTGATCAAATAGGTCATCAATCTGCGTAATGGCTATTTATTTTTAATGGTTAATTTATTTAATTGACAATAATCGATGCATAGTCTCAGGCTTCCATCTTTTTTCCTAACGAACAACATCAGTGCTCCCTAGGGTGACAAACTGGGGGATATGTAATTTTTATCCAACAGATCTTGGAGTTCTATTTTCAATTATGTAAGTTCATGTACACTCATATTGTAGGGATCCTTTCAAACTGGGTCTACTCCGGGTATTAATTTTATGCTGAAATCAATATCTCTTTTACATTGCAGCCCCAGTATTTCCTTAGTAAACATGTCTACAAATTCTTGAATCATCGGCAGATTCTTCAATTCAAGGGCTACCTTATCATTTTTAGTGTAACCCACTTGTACTGCATAGATACTACAACCTTTTCTCAAAAACTTTCCTAGCTAGGAAACAGTGATGGGTCTTAATTGCACTAGCCTCTTAATACCCTGTAGTTCTCTTCCAACACCTTCAACATCGAAATAATTGACAGTAGTTTCTTTACATTCTACTAAAGACCAATGAGCTTCTAGCAAGTCCATTCCTATTAGCATGTCATATGAACCTAAAGGTAAAATATTTAAATTCACCTTAATTATTTGATTTTCTATTTTAACTGAACAATCTTCAACTTTAGCTCCCACCTGTCGTTTTGCACTTGTGGCAAGTTTAACTAACCAAGGGTTCTTAAATTTCTTGGTTTTTAACTGACATAGTTCTACTACTCTAGGAATCATGTAACTTAGACTGGCAGCAGTATCTATGACAATTGAAACATCATGTTTAGACACTTTACATTCTATTTCGATCATGTTGGGTTGATAATCTGCTTGCCAGTCTTCCAAGGCTCCATTAATCTTAGGTATTTCCCTTGCTACATCACCCACTATTGATGCCTCCTGCAGGTTCATTATTGGTTCCAGCCTCCCACGATGTGGACAATTTTTAATATAATGTGGTTCTCCACAACCACAACACCATAGAGGTGGGCTTTGTCTTTTCTTGCCTTCAATTTTGCTGGGTGGATTAACTAACCTACTTTCATTTGCAAATTGAGTTCTCTACTGATTCCTTTCTGTGTGTTTCTCTTGTTATCTTTTGAAGGTATTTTGGGGGTTACTAGTTTGATTACTTCTATTATTTTCTGTGGTCCTTTGCCCTTTCTTTGTTGTCAATTTTTTATTAATGCCCTTTCTCTGCATATATTGGTAACAGATTCGGGCCTTCCACACAAAATCATCCATAGTTTTCGGGTATTCAAATTCAAGTCGTTCCTTCATGTATGCCAATAAACTCTTGATAAAATGGTGCACCTCAGCTTTTTCTTCTCATAAATATGGTACATACCATAGAAAAAATGGTAAATTGGGCTACATATTCATCCATGGTCAACTGTCCCAGTAATAGTTCATGAAACTCTTTAGCTTTATCGTCATGTTGTAGTCAGCAACAACCCCCCTTCTCATGTAGTGTTATTCGTAATATTAAATGTGTGGGGACCCTTATTTATAAAATCTAGGAAAATCAAAGTAGTGCTTAAATTTCCTTTCCACAAATAAAGTTACCATCATAGGCTTAGGAAGCTCCTTGGAAACTCTTAAAATCTAAGTTTATGATAAGGTAAAAATCTTTAATTAGGAAAATCGCATCGCAAAAAGATAGCGGGATGCCACCTTACAAGCACAATTCCAACATTTGCGAGATCACAATAATGAAAAAATATCGCATCGCATTCAGCATAACTTACATGAAACACTTCAAAATCTATCGAATTGCGATGACACCGATCACAAGATCACATCTCGCAAGAAATAGGTTAACGAAATTTGTCATACATAACACTCCAGCGATCTGCGATAATGTGATATCGTGATTTCACGATAAAGCAATGTTGCGATGTTAGGCTAGATCAGTGCTGTGATGTTGTGTTTTTGCGATTCTGCGATTTTGCGATGTTGTGATCTGCGATGTTGCAAAGAAAATCACAAAATCGCTCCATCGCAGATCTTTCGGGCACGTTATTCAAGAAAAGTATTTTCCATAAGCTGACACATGGTTATGCGCTTTAAATGCTAATAAAGGAGTTAGTTGTCAGTTATTAATGGAATATGAGTGCATGCTTTTCAAAGAATCATTTCACGTAAGGTGGTCTATTTGGTATGTCTGCAGCATTTAAAACTCTCCCATCACTCTTCCTTGTCATTCATTTCTACTTCACTTATGAATTGCAGGAAAGGAGAACAGAGGATGATACAAAGCAATACGCAGGTTGAAATGGGAAAGAAAAGCAAAGCCCCGAGCTCTGAAGAAAAGGAAATGGCGCCTTTGTATACAGACACGGCTTGTAACATAGATGCCGGAATAGCTACGTGGGAAGGCATGTATAATCTGCTCGAAGAGGAGAATCCTAGAGTAATGGAAGTTACTGCTATTGAAGGCTCACAGAGTCCTTCTGAAGCATCCCTAACAGAGCTAGCTTGCTCATTCTTACATCGGATAGCAGCAAGGCCAAAAATCCTCCCATACACGGACATGGTCAAGTGGATACTGGATAGCGCAGAAATCAGAAATAGACAGTTCAAAATTCATGGTCAAGGACTCATCGGTTCAATCGATGCATAGGATTTAAAGCTCATGTATCATCTTCCAGAGCCACAGGAAACTTATAATAAGCAATTTATGGAGAAATTTGTAAAGGAAAATCAGGACCTGTTAGAAACCACCAAAGACAGGTCCAGGAGAGACAAACCCCTGAAGAAAGATAAACATGGTATGTACAGTATTGGTTCCCTTACCTCCCCATATTACTTTGCTTCTGCCATGCTCTGTAAAATATTTGGAATGCCAGATATCAACAAATTTTCATCCAAATGGATACCATTATTGGACGCTGCCACAAATGCCACTATTGTAGATTGGGCCAAAATTTTATCTGATAACCTAGTCACGGCCATTGTCAGTTACCGGTCCAAAAGAGTTGCAGCCCAGAGAATTTATCCTCCTTTTTACCTATCTGCATATATAATGGATTCAATATGTTATGTTTCTAAGTTTCCTGTTATGGGTTGGAAGTGGACAACTCAAGACCCCTTACCCATCCATGTCTATCATAAAGAATTGTGGGACTCTCAGTTCACTCCATACTTCTACCAGATTTGTCATGGAATTATGTTGCCCTTGTACAGAATGTTGTATGATAAAGACCCCCCGAGGTGCTCACCTGAAGCAGAGGTAGACATCCTCCCTGTCGCAAGATGGTTCGGGGAGGAATTGTTTACTTATGTCAGGGTATTTGGAAGTTCTGCACCCCCTCATGTCCTACCTTTGTATATCCCTGATAAACTCTTAGCTCGAGAGATTGCCTATCAAACCTGTGGGGAAGGTGGTCTAACTAAAGATTTAAAGGACAAAAAGAAGGCTATATGGCCACAGTTTCCTGTAGCCTGTGGGGCCTTTTCGCTATTTGATGTAGGCCATGCATTCACAGAAGTAAAGAATATGACGTGTTTACAGCTATTCAAATTTTCGGGAAGACCATTTGACCCTAATGGGGTTGCCCAGAATTTCGCAACTGTAGTCAAGATAATGGTGTTCTCTGGAGAAAAGGATTTATTTGATGATATATTCCAACAGAAAGTCACACTTGAAGAAATTCTGCATGAAGGCCAATTGCAATTATCGCGAGAAGAATTCCAAAAGTTCAAAATATATAGAGAAGGAAGGTTAGCCAGTATTCCTCTAGAGAAACTACATCTACCCTCAAGAGAACCAACTGCAAGTGTTAGTCTTAGTGGGAGTTCAAGCACTAATGCATCTAAATCCAAGTTTGAAAAATAAATGTCTGAACACTCTAAAAGATCCAGAAATGAACAGGATAAGAGCGAAGGGTCAGTGAAGGATACTGCCCAGTCAATGGAACTTCTACATCAGCAGGTTATTGCCTCCTCACAAAGAGATCCTCCCCCTCTCATCATTCAAGCACCACCAATCATAACTGAATTAGACAAAGAATGGGAAAACTTCAACGACTTGATCAATCTTGAAGAACAAGCCATAAAAACACCTGTGAGCAATGCACAGGTAGCAAAAGAAGTAGTCACAAGAACAGTCAACGATGTCTCAGATATGGAGCATATTCTTGTTGCCCCATCTTCTGAGCTTATACTCAAAATAGAAGAAATCCCCCCTTTAGATATATTTTATAGCCCACAGCACAAAGTAGTGGTAAGAAGACAGAGGAAGAAAAGGAAATTGGAAAACATGCTCTCTCAAGACGCAGAACAATTAGACGTCTTGTGGAAAGATCCCACTAGCAATCCTACTGAAAATCTCACCAAACTATCTCAGATCGCAGGAGCATACGCCTCTGTGACTATTGATAAAGCATCTGAGGTACAATAGTTGTTAAAAGAAAGGGGAAGACCAAATACAAGTAATGCAACAACAGTTGCAGCAAGCTAACACCAATAATGAAGCATAGAAACAACTTGAGAGGTTGTTGCAAGACTTCCAGCAAATGCAGATAGGATATCAGAAAAGTTTGGATGAGAAAGGAAAGCAATTACAGGATTTACAGGAGATTCACAAAGAAAACCTAAGCTTACAGAATTTATTACGGAGTCCATTTCCTTGAATGAAAAATTACTACAGCAGCAAGAAGCGTTCAGCCAAATAATATCACAGTGGAGTTATTATTGTGAAATTAGTGATAAAACCATTAATCAGGTGGTAGATTTACGAAGTGACTATGATCTAATTGATAAACGGGTGACTGAATATTTGGCTTGGCAAGAAAAAGACGAGGGAAAAAGAGGAGGTGCACCAAGGATAAATGAAAACCATAAAGAAATTCTCTTTAACAAATGGGATGAACAAATCAGGGAAGCAGAACAAGCGGCAGAAGGAGTAGCCACAACAGCAAGAAGTCTTATTGATTGTGTAAATGAAAATTTGCACAGGGAAAATTTGATCGCAGAGACCACTCTAGGATATTTACCGAATGCACAACAACTAGAGGCAGATTGGAAACAGAGAGCGCAAGAAAAGGCAAAAGCAATTCAAGGGCTAAGCAAGTTAAACTGGGATTATTACTGGGTATACTTGGTGAAGCCACATAGCCAGTGGATGACTGTTAAGTCTATCATAAATGCGGCTGAAAAAATAACACCAGCTCTAGTCGATTCTGTTTTCTCAGCTAAGCTAAAAGCAGAAGTCAGCCAGCCGACTCTCCTTAAACATATGATGCATACGTGCGATTTCAAAGACCAAATACAGAAGTAGTTTAATTTTAGGTTCAATTTTATCTTTAATTTTGTTTTATTTTCCTAGAAAAAGGACGGTCATTTAAAACTGCATCCTGAATTTTTGTAAATAAGTTATTTTTAGATTTAGTTAGTAGTATTTAAACTGTTGGGTCCCTATAATACTAGTGATTACCCCATTACTATTGTACTTATACCCCTTATTAATATTGTTGTGCCCCTATTGCCCCCATATTTTTATTACTGTGCCCCATAGAATCCCTCTATTGTTATTTTTGTGGCTTTATATTATTATTGTTAGGTCGGCTGGATTATTTTGTGACTCCTTAGACTCCTATATATAGAAATGAGGTTTTCTCATTTGAATCATCCAACAATTGTTCATTTATGTAATGTAAAGAAAGTTTCCCCCTCGAAGAGGTTGAATTCTAAGGTGTTGATCTATCTTTTCTATCTTTTCTTGAGTTTTTTTCATAACATTTGGTACCAGAGCTTTGGATTCTAGGGTTTCGCTGCTCCAAACAGGTCATCGTGGAATTTTCGCTATAACGTTTTTTCGGTGATGTTTCAGAAGTCACAAAAAAATTGCATTTGAGAAGAAATCGCGCTGAATCTTGGGTCCAAATTTCAGAGCTTTTCACGTGATATTTGCAGAGATATGATCTAAGGAAATTGGTCTTTTTGCAGACTCCTCAATTACATTCAAAACAGGTGACCTGGGGAAATCGTCATAACTTTCTCTCTCAGGATCAGATTGAAATTTCATAAGAAGTTATAGAAAGAGGACTGACTGCAGTTTCTTGTATGCATTTTTTAGATCCACAGGTCGAAACAGTGACTCGTGGCACGTTGTACAAGTTCGCTCTACTGAACTAGTATATAATCAAGTCACCGTGGGATATTTCGTATAAATCTTCCTTGGAGAATCCAATTTGGGTCAGACTTGTGGCATTGGAAAGAGGACATAGAAGGCTACTACAGGTCACAATTTCAGAATTGGAGGATCTGGAATTACAGAGATACATCAGATTCAATATCAGGCTTCTACAAAGTGAAAAAAGGTGTGTAATTTTTTTTTAAATTTTTGTGTAAGCTGGGTTTGAAGGAATTCAAAGGGCATAGTAAAGAATTATTATTGGTAACTGATGTCCCGAGGAAAGAAAATTCAAACACCTAGTAAGGAACCTGAAAGCTCTAGCATGACTCATGAAGAAGAGGAAGAAATGCTACATGATATATCAAAATTACAAGAACAAGTGCAACAAATGCAAAAGCTAACAGAAGCTAAGATAAATGGCATGGAATCTAAGATAAAGGGCATGGAAGCTAAGATGGATGATTGGAAGACAGATTTGAAGACAGACATGGAAGAATTGAAGATAGATTTGAACACAAACTTGAAGACAGGCATGACAGATATGAAGACATATTTGACAAATTTTCTACAAGAAATACTTACTACTGGTGAAAAGGTAGTAAAGGAAACTCATGATGCGAAAAAAAGAAATGTTAATCATGATATCATAGACTCTAATGTTGGATCAAAGACCCACCATATTCCAAAAATCGATATGAGAAAGTTTGATGGCAAGGATCCCGCAACATGGATATTACAGATGGAGCAATTTTTCGATCTCAATAATGTGCAAAACACACAAAAGGTATGTATGGCAACTTTATATTTGGAACCAAATCAGTTTGTATGGTATCAATGGCTTCGCTCTTGTAAACAATTTATCACTTGGGCAATTTTTACGAAAGAATTGATAGCACATTATGAGGATACGAAAAGCAACACCTTTTTTAGCCAATTTATAAGTCTCAAACAAAAGGGTTCAATAATGGAGCACATTAAGGAGTTCCAAAAATTGAACATAAGGGTAAAATATATTCCAGAGGAGCATAGGATTGATGTGTTCATAGGGTCTTTAAAAGATAATATCCAACAAGATGTTCGCCTTTGGGAACCTGATTCATTAGAGAAGGCATTTAGGTTAGCAAGAAAAATGGAAAGCAAAATTATGGCAACCAGGAAGCATACCACTCACAACTATAAAGACGGAAGTGTTGTTGCCCATAGTCTTCCAGAACCTATAAGGTTGACACCACAACAATTGGAAGAAAAAAGAGCAAAAGGGCATTGTTACAGTTGTGATAGAAAATACAATAAAGGTCATAAGTGTGCTAAGAAGAAATTATTCTACATAGATTGTGAAGAGGAAGAAGAAAATGAGAAAAAAAGGTCAAAAGAAGAGGATATACTCCAGGAAAAAAGCCTAGATGAAGAACAAATAAATCCGACCATATCTTGTAATGCATTGGTGGGAATTACCACTCCTCAAACCATCAATATAGAAGGACAAATCAAGAAGAAAAAGGTAATAGTGTTGATTGATTCAGGAAGCACCCACAATTTTATTCATTGTAAGGTAGCAAAAGAATTGAATTGCTTCCTATATCCAGCACCAGAGTGTCAAGTGATGGTTGCAAATGGAGGAACAATAAATTTCTCTTGAAAGTGCCATAATATCAAGCTATCCATGGGAGAATATGTATTGACTAGCCCAATGCTTTCCATTCCAATGGGAGGTGCTGATGTTGTACTAGGAGTCCAATGGCTACAATCCTTGGGTACAATAGCTTTTAATTTTCAAGAACTTTTCATCAAATTTTCTATGGAAGGAAAGGAAGTTGAATTAAGGGGTATTACAGGGAAACCAGGAAAGATAATTAGCTCTAATAGTATGACAAAGCTTCTAAAAAAGGAGCAAAGAGGTGTAATTGCACAATTATGTTCACTAGATGTTTCCACATCGGAATCATCTATTTCTCCAGATCTCCAAAAAGTCATGGACAATCATTCCAAGGTATTTGAGACTCCCAAAGGTCTCCCACCTATGCGTGATCATGATCATGCTATTCATCTGATTCCAGGAAGTGTTCCTCCAAACATCAGGCCATACAGATATCCCTATGTCCAAAAGAGTGAAATTGAACGTATGGTTGCAGAAATGCTAGAGGCTGGTATAATTCAACCGAGTCAAAGTTCTTTCTTTGCTCCAGTAGTATTGGTGCACAAGAAGGATGGATCATGGCGCATGTGTCCAGATTATAGGGAGCTCAACAAGCTCACTATTAAAATAAGTTCCCCATTCCTGTCATTGATGAATTACTGGATGAATTGCATGGATCAATTTACTTCACCAAGTTGGATCTTCGTTCAAGATATCATCAAATCAGAATGAAGATTGAAGACATTCCGAAAACAGCATTTAGAACTCATGAGGGTCATTATGAATTTTTGGTCATGCCTTTTGGCCTTACCAATGCACCTTCAACATTTCAAGGTTTGATGAATTCAATTTTCAAACCATTCCTTAGAAAATTTGTGTTAGTATTTTTTGATGATATACTAATCTACAGCAAGTCTTGGAAGGATCATGTTGAACATGTTGACAGGGTGCTACAACTATTGGAGGAGAAACAATTATATGCAAAAAGATCCAAATGTTTCTTTGGAGTCCAGGAGGTGGAATATTTGGGTCATATTGTATCTCATGAAGGAGTTAAGGTAGACCCTAGCAAAATTAAAGCCATTAAGGAATGGAAAATCCCCACATCCATAAAGCATCTGTGAGGATTTCCTGGGTTGACAGGGTATTATCACAAGTTTGTTAAGAATAATGGGAGAATAGCAGCACCTCTAACAACATTATTGAAGAAAGATGCATTTTCATGGACTCCGGAAGCAACAAAGGCCTTTGAACATCTTAAAGAGGCAATGTGCCAAGCACCGGTCTTAGCTACACCAGACTTCACAAAAACCTTTATTGTGGAATGTGATGCTTCAGGAAATGGAATTGGTGTTGTTCTAATGCAAGATGAAAGACCCATTTCTTTTGAAAGTCGTCCAATCAAGGGAAAGTTTTTAAGAAAAGCTATTTATGAGGAGGAAATGTTGGCAATACTCCATGCACTTAAGAAATGGCGACCCTACCTAATGGGAAGACACTTCAAGGTAAAAACAGATCATGATAGCCTTAAATACTTTTTAGAACAAATATTATCCTCTGAAGAGCAACAAAAGTGGGTCACAAAGATGTTGGGTTATGACTTTGAAATCATCTACAAAAAAGGGAAGCAAAATGTGGTGGCAGATGCACTCTCAAGAAAGGATGAGGATGTGGAAGCATTGTTGTGCGCCATTTCTATTATCCAACAAGATTGGATAAACGAAGCAAGGGAGGAATGGAAGAATGACGAAGAAGTATGGGCACTTATTCGAAAGCTACAACAAGATTCCAGTATGTCTGATACATTTAGCTGGAAAAATGATTCATTATGGTACAAAGATCGCTTATACCTCTGTAAGAATTCCCAGCTAAAACAAAAGATTCTTATGGAATTGCACACTTCTCCCTTAGGAGGGCACTCAGGATTTTTAAAAACTTACCACAGGGTTAAAAAGGAATTTTTTTGGGATGGCCTTAAATCATATATTCAAAAGTTTGTGGCGGAATGGTTGGTTTGCCAACAAAATAAAGTGGAAACAATTAAGACACCGGGTCTATTACAACCTTTATCCATTCCAAGCCAATGTTGGGAGGAGGTTTCAATGGATTTTATCACAGGTTTACCCAAGTTTGAGCAAAAAAGTGTCATCATGGTGGTAGTTGACAGACTTACCAAGCATGCACATTTTTGTGCATTATCACATCCATATAAAGCCAGTACAGTTTCTACTGCATTTATGGAAACAATTCAAAAGCTACATGGAAACCCAAAGATTATTGTAAGTGACAGAGATCCTATTTTCACTGGAAATTTTTGGAGAGAATTATTTTCTTGTCTTGGTACTGAGTTAGCTCATAGCTCATCTTATCATCCTCAATCTGATGGGCAAATTGAGATAGTAAACAAATGTTTGGAAGGATATCTTTGTTGCTTTGTATCTGATAAACCGACACAATGGGTCAAATTGTTGCCTCTGGCTGAATGGTGGTATAACACTTCCTTCCATACAGCAACAAAAATGACCCCATTTATGGCACTTTATGGGTATCAACCACCATCCATCACATCATATCTAAGAGAAAATTCTAAGGTTCAGGCAGTGGAACACCACATCGAACATCAACAACAAGTCCTCCAACTCTTAAAGGATAACCTCGTGTTGGCACAAAATAGAATGAAACAACAGGCAGATCAACATCGCAGTGAAAGAAGTTTTGATGTAGGTGATTGGGTATTCCGACGGCTACAACCATATAAGAAAATGTCCCTCAAGTAAGATAAGAAGGATAATAAATTATCACCAAAGTATTATGGTCTGTACAAGGTGTTGAAAAAGATTATGTTGGACACCTAATCCTAAAGGGTTAGTGTGGAAGCCGAAAAGACTAAGCAGTCCAAGAGACCTTGGGATCTGAAACCCAAGAGTCACACATTGTACTATAAATGTATATCTGATGTTAATAAAAATATGTATTCACTGATTTATCTTTCACACTCTTTTGCTGTCCATGTCTATTTAACAGAGCCATGATGTGTGGCCTGTGTAGTTTTGTGCAACTGGTCTGAGCACTGGCCTTTGTCATTCTGACTTGAGCACAGGTCCCAGTCCTCATAATAGTCGTAACTCCTTTTCTCTGGCACACCAGCGCTGCCTTTGTAACGCCAGTCAGTCCATGATGTTCTCTGGCGCACCAGCGCTGCCTTTGTAACGCCTGTCTATCATATGCGTTTTATTTCTGAACGCTGGCCTGCTCCACATGTCCTGTTTGAGCTTTTTGGGCATAGGAATAAAATCTTAAATCAAAATAAATAATTTGTCTTTTTAGGTCCGATAGATCATTATTTGGTCTCAGCGGACGTTAAACATCATCATCATCATCATCATCAAAAAAAAAAAATTGTGAATAGCGCTGTCATTTTGAAGCGTTTGCGCTACCCTTATACCTGCGCTCTTTGTCTGCCAGGCGACTGTCCATAAACGTTTGATGTTCTGACATAGCAGAACTGACACCTTCTGGTTTTGTTTCTGCAACGTTTACGTAGACCACAGGAATCTCAGACTTACCGTTCATCTGGTTGTAACCCGAAATGTGGCTTATAGTGTAAGTACCCGAGGTTAATGTTATTTGTTGGAGAAAAAGAGGAAGCAGATAAATAGGATTGTGCACACCTGGAGTTTACATCTACTATTGCAGCTGCTGCCGCCCTGAAATGAAGAGCTCTTGCTCTTCTTCTTCCATTTATCCGCTGGCAAACCCATTGCCGTGGCTACAGTCTATGTCCAAACAAAACCTGTTTTCCTCTGCTGGATGTTGATTTATCGGCAGACCCACAAAGACTCGGAGAGTTTGATTGCGTGCCCATCATTGCTAATGGCATCGTTCGAAGTGAAAGACAGTTTAATTACCAGATTAGTTATCTGCTTGTGCTTTCCTTGGAAGGTCGTGCTGCTGCTTTTCACCGTACGTTTGTTTTATTGAAGGTCGTGCTGCTGCTTTTCACCATACGTTTGTTTTGTTGGAGATCATAATCCGAGAGCCGCAGAGAAGATTCAAACTGTCGTTGAAAGAAAATCCTTTGCCCAGGTTTAAAATTTTGTGCAGAGAAAATCCATCTTCCCATTAATGCTCTTATCGAAAGGGTTTTCGTGAATTTGTAGAAGGGAAGGAAAGTTTCAGAACATAATGTCAACCCTGGGGCCACCATATGAAACTCCGCTCGTCCACTCCACCAGGAATTGATTTACGGAATGCATCTACCCCACGCGGTTATGAGGTATGCTCAACGGTATTGTTAAGTAGAGGCGGATTCAGCTACTCAAAGTAAGGTTATTCGGTCGCTGTTACGTAATTTTCTCCGTGTATTTTTCTTGTCTGGAACGCTGAGCTACATATCTGTCTAGAACGCTGAGCTACATATCTGTCATAACGCATCATTTCCAAATGCTTCTGCTACGTTGAAGAACGTTCTTGAACGCTGTCCATTGTTGGTTGACACAGAGTATGATATCTCCTTTCATCGCTCCACGCTTGGCCCCCTTGCTCTTTATATATTGTATGACATATTGCTGGAGGAATGCACAGTAGAAGACCGCAGTGGACGACCGTGAATGTGTTGGTCGTTTCTCTGCATACAATATGTTAAAGTTGACCGTGAGAGTGTGAAGACCGCTACCAATAAAGAACGACTCAGTCCCAGCATTTGGTGATCGCCTTTCGGCTGCTCCTTTTGGTGTTGGCTGTGCATGATTTATCCTTCATATTTAGCCAGAGACAGACATGCGGTCGTTTTTGTATCTAATTCTTCGTTGAATTGACCATCCGCATGGTGAGTTATACTTTTGGTGTTGGCTGTGCATGATTTATCCTTCATATTTCCACATGGTGAGTTATACTCCCGTCTGAAAGTGCTTCCTAGTGTATCTTCACATTTCAAAACACTGAAGGCATGTGTTATCGGCTGCTGAGGCGTGCTTGGCCCTTCTTTTGCTGATCTGGGAATAATCTTTGTGAATCCCGTGATTTCTTCCTCTTAGCAATACATGCCTGAGATGATGCTGGATACACATTCTGGAGTGAAAGCTTTTCTGCACCTAAATCAACCACTTCGCTGTCAGACTTCTTCACTGACTGCTGCTCCCTGTTAGGCTTAGCTAAAGAGAGAGTTAGAAAGTTTTGCTTATTAGGATCTGATATCTTTTGCTCCACTTCAGATATTATTTTTCTGCATTCATGATGCATTGGACCTTCCAAAGTAGATTCCATGTCGGAAGCTGTGTAACTTAACTTCTGCAAGACCTCCTTGTCCACCTCGGAAGTTGAACTTGTTGCTAGCAAAAGAGAAGGTTGAGAATATATAGACTCTGGTGTATCTGTGGGTATAATCTCTCCACACGAATTACTCAGCAAGTGTAAAGTTCCACCCGCTGTTACCTTATATGAAGTACAGGAATCAACAGAGATGTCAGGACGGAAACTCTGCCCGGAGTTGAACAGTGGCATAGATGCATCAAAATATGCATAGGCTATTCTCCATCTTCATGAGGGTTGCAACACAAACTTCAGTGATGTATTGATCTGTTTGGAGTTATTAGTTCATCAGTCTCTAATAATCTCTTGAGCAAATCTTCACTGAAATATTAGCTGCTTCCAATCTCTGTTATTATTTGAGTTGATATATCAGAGGTATATGTAATCCATTCCTGTAGTTGAAGTTCGAATTTCAAAGAAGGAAGAAGTCATCTAGTTGTGCATCCATACAAAGCGTATCTTGGTATACCTGAGCATTTTAAGGGTGAAACATATCTATTGTATCTGTGTTGGAAGGACTTTGAGCCTCTCATTCTTGCTGTTAAATTTCTACAGAATTTAAAGAACAGAATCTCTGAAAGTCTGGTGATATTTGTATAATTTTGACAGTTTCAAGATATCTCTGGTTGATTTTTCTGTTTAAGCTATAGGGCTCTCTTATGCAACTTGAAGATATTTAGTAGCTTACATTTTTCTGTGGGATTTGGAGATTTTTAAGGTGTAGAAAAATGGCTAAGCTTGAAAGAATATTAGAATTATTGAGAACTCTAATCATGTCCACTGCTAACAGCACAGTCAAAATTAACAAAGCCTCTCTTTCAGACATTCAAACATGTCTGCAATATGCACAGGAAAAGATAGAGTTTTTGCAGCTTGAATCACAGCTACAGTAGGAAGAATTACAGCAGTGGAGTCATCATTCTGAACCTGTTTCTGTTCAGAACAATGAAGCAGACTCCCATAAACAGCAAGTCAATATTGTTCAAGTTCATTCAGATTGAGTACCCAATAAAGCAGCAGTTGTACATGCAGATGCAGAAACTAAGACTGCACTTCCCAAGCCCATCATCAGACCTTGGGAACAACTTGTCCACAACAAGCAGAAAACTGGTCTTGGATATGACAAGGACTTGTCCTTTCATATTCTAGACTATGCCAAGCCCATTCAGTTTCAGAGTGCTGGATTCATTGATGACAGTTCACCTGCTTTTCATGAGAGTTCAGCTTCAGCTGTTCCAGATTCTGCCCCTCTTCCACAGCAACAACAACAACAAAAACAAAAGATCGTGAAATGCCAACACTGTGACCGAGTTGGCCATTTGAAAGATCACTGTTTTGATCTTCATCCATGTAAGCACTGTCATAAAACCAGCCATTCTTCACACAGATGCTTCAAAAACAAAGGTACTGCAAGAACAAACATTCATCTTGGATGGATCACTTCTTGGCAATGGGCATCAATAGCCAAGAAGATATTCCAAACACATGTCAGAACTTGTTCAAGAGTATTGAACAGTCTTGCAGTTGAGTTTTCTCCATCTTCTCACCTTGTATCTGACAGGGGGGGAAATGATGGTCATCTACAAGCTTCAAAGTCACATCAAGCGAGCCTGAGCCACAACCTGCCACACCAGTTTCAAAGTTGTAGCCAGAGACAAAGATGCCCGTGAACACAGTGTTAGGATATTCCGACACATAGGATATAGTTAAGTTCAACTTGGTCTAGCATAGAGTTAGGTTAGAGTTAGGTAAAGTGTGTTTCTTTACCGTTGTACATTTTGTAACTTACAATCCGACGGTCACGATATGTAGTGATCCGACGGTTCACTCTCACCTTGGTATTACCGACACTTGATCCGTGGCTTGACACCCGATTGGTCCATGAGTTCTATTTAAAGCGCATGGAGGGTCATTGTTCGGGTAATCCGTGCATGAGAGAAGCTTATGTAAATTTTCATTCTTTGATTAATAAATTGTCTGTACCCACGTTGGGACAGGCCGTGGACTGTTTCCCTCCTTGCACTCTGAGGGTTTTAACCACGTCAAAAATACTGGTGTATTGATTTGAGATCTGGTTGTGAGCGGTGTCCTTTTGGTATTCTTTCTGAGGAACTTACCCTGTAAATTCCTACATGGTATCAGAGCTATTTGAGGGCCGCGTCCGTTGGTGATCCAAATCTGAAGCCGGTAGAACTGCATGCGGCTGTCGTTTCCTAGATCTGCTGTTTCTGACTGCTTTCGGGCCGAGAGGACTGCTCTGTTGCGTTTGGAGCATCTGTTTCAGTGAGGAACCCCTTTCGTTTCACGCGAAAAGGTTTCCGGTAGCCCTAGCTGCGTCATTTTTCAGATCGGGAGGTATACAGTGTTTTTTTTTGCAGTTTACTGTCATTTTCTCTCTGCTTATTTCGGTTTCGGTTTATTTAGCCTTTTTTTTTCCCGGATCTATACCTTTCATTTCTGCGTATGCTCTTTGCCCTGCGACTCTGTGCGATCTGGGCAAATCAGAAACAGAAAGAAAGGATTTTTCTCATGCGTATGCTCTTTTCCCTGCACCTTAGTGTGATCTTGGAAAATCAGAAACATTGAGAAAAATATTTAGTTTTTCGGTTAAAAGCTAACTTTGAGATTTTTTTTTAAAAATTCTAGTTTTTTGGCTAAAGCTAACTTTGAGCCGTAAGGTTCGTTTTTCTTTGCATATTCGTGTTGGGTTTTGTGTTTTGTGTTTTGTAGGGGAAAAGAGCCTTCCCAAGGCAAGCACGCAAATCGAGGCCCCCCTCTCTCTCTCTCTCTCTCTCTCTCTCTCTCTCTCTCTCAAATATTTTGTATAGATCAATTGGTTCAAAGACTTTTTAAGAGAGTAGAGGTCTTGGGTTCAAGTCTCCATTTTGTGGGGGCGGATTTTTTCATTCCCGCACATTCGCGCACTTTGCCGGCAACGTCAACAATTTTTTTTCAAAAAGCCATAACTTCTTCATCCGGAAGCCTTTTTCAGAGCCGTTTTTTTTAAAACCGCCTATTTTTTCGAGATCTATCCATTGGACCACTTACTTTCAGCATCTTCAGCTTCAGTTTTTTTTCAAAAAATGGAAAGTCCATGCCAAGTCATTCTTGACAGCACTAACTACTTCCAATGGGTAGCCTACATGGGAGATTTACTTAGAAGTAAAGGTCTCTTCAGAATAGCCACAGACCAAGAGAAGAAACCCAAAGATGAAGACAAGGCCGAAAAATGGGAAAATAGACAAGATCAAGCACGTGGTTTGATAGGAATGTCTGTTTCTCCTGATCTTAGATTCCACATTGCAGAAATTGAAACTCCTCATGAAGCATTAGAAAAACTTGCTAAAGTTTTTGGGATTAAAAATGAAATTAGAGCCCATCAACTTGAGAATGAGTTGCTTACTTTGGATCCTAATAATTTTTCTTGCATTGAAGATTTCTTGTCCAAATTCAAGACCCTTAGATATCTCTTGGAAGGTGTTAAAGTTAAGAAAGAAGATGGTAACCTTATTTATTCCATCCTTACTAAGTTGGGACCAGCCTACTCTGTATTTGTTTCCACTTTCCATTCTACAAGGGAAGCTTTCATTTGTCAAGGCAAAGACTACAAACCCCCTTCCTTTGACTCCTTTTGTGATTCCTTAATAAGAGAACAAGAAAAACTCTTACACCTTGGTCTTCTTAATCTTGGAAACTCTTCCTCGAAAGCGTTAGCCGCCCAGCAGCAACCAAATTCAAAGAATCCTAAGAAGTCTTATCCTCAAAGGAATGGTCCTAAACCAACTCAGCCTCAAGATGAAAGATCATTTCAGCAAAATGACAAGACCAATAAAAACAAATGGAAGAAGACTGACAGACATTGTAACTTTTGTAATCGAGATGGCCACTTAGAATCTAAATGCTTTAAGAAGATGGAAGCCTTGGAAGCCGCAATGAAGAAACATAACATCCATCTGGAGCCTACTTCAACTTCAACTTCCGGAACGGCACTTTCTGCATGTCATCGTCAATCATCTCAGTCTGGTTATGCATTAAATGTATCTTCTTCTTCTTCTCATTCTCATGAGTGGCTCATTGATTCTGGAGCCTCTTGTCACATGGCCAAAAACCAAGCCATGTTTTCTTCTTTAAATGATTGTAACACCAAAAATATATATGTTGGTGATGATAGATCTCTTAATGTTGTAGGGACTGGAACTGTTCATCTAGACAATGGTCAGTTCAATGATGTATTATGTGTTCCAAACTTATCCTGCAACCTTCTATCTGTCTATCAGATAACTCATTCAGGTGAAGGTAAAATTGTTGAATTTTCACCTCATGATGTTGTAATCAAGGATCTAAAAGATCCTAAACAGATTCTAGCTACTGGTCTTGCTGATGATTCCAAAAGGTTGTATAAGTTTCACAACTTTGGGTCATCCCATCTTCCCTCAGTATTTGTTGCTCATAATGATGAAGTGAGCAAACTTTGGCATGAGCGGTTTGGTCACTTAAACTATCGCTCCCTTCAGCATCTATGTAAAGAAAATATGGTGACAGGTCTTCCTATGGTATCTTGCAAAGATGGTGTTTGTTCCGGATGTGTACTCGGAAAACATCATCGGGACAGTTTTGACAAACGTGCCTCTTGGCACGCCTCAGCCCCTTTACAGCTTGTGCACAGTGATTTATGTGGTCCTCTTCCTGTTGCTTCATTCTCTGGCTGCAAGTACTTCTTAACTTTCATTGATGATTTCTCTAGACGCACTTGGGTATACTTCTTAAAACTCAAGAGCGAAGTATTTAGCACTTTTTTGGCCTTCAAAGCATTTGTTGAAAAACAATCTGGACATCAAATTCTTAAGCTAAGAACTGATAATGGTGGAGAATATGTTAAAAACGCATTCATCAACTTTTGCACCGAAAATGGAATTCAAATGCAACATACTGTTCCATACACTCCACAACAAAATGGTGTAGCTGAAAGGAAAAATCGCACCTTAAAGGAAATGGCTAATTGTATGCTGCAATCTAAAGGACTCAGTCTTAGTTTTTGGGCCGAAGCAATTAATTGTGCAAATTATATAATCAATCGCACTCCTACTAAGGTTCTAGAGAATATCACTCCAGAAGAAGCTTGGAGTTCCATTAAACCAGATGTAAGTCACTTTCGTGTGTTTGGAAGTGAAGCATGGGCCCATATTCCAGATGAAAAGCATAAAGCTTTAGAACCTAAGAGTGAGAAATGTACTTTTGTTGGATATTCTGAAGATGTAAAAGGTTATAGACTTATTCCATTTAAGTCCAAAAATGTTATCATTAGAAGAGATGTAAAATTTGATGAAAATAAATCGGCCTGCGAGCCTAGTCCGGCGGATGTGCCACCTCTTCCTATCTCTTCTATCTTTGAAAACATTTCTTCTTCTGATGATGAAAGCGAGGATGATAATCCTCCCCCACCTTCTCAGGATCCTCAACTTCCAAGATGGGTCCGTGCTACTCGGGATGCAGCAGGTGATCTTGCCGGTGATCCTACAGATCAGCGACGTACACGTTCTCAGTTTGAAAGAGCCTCTTCTTTACTGGCTCAAGCTCCAGTAAATCATGATCCTGACACTTTTGCAGAAGCTTCAGGCCATCCACATTGGGAAGCAGCTATGAATGAAGAATATCATTCATTGATGACAAATGATACATGGGATCTTGTTCCTCTACCAAAGGGACGCAAACTTGTTAGATGCAAATGGGTTTACAGAACCAAGTATGGACCAGATGGGAAAGTTGATAAACATAAGCTCGTCTAGTTGCTAAGGGCTTTTCACAGGTTGAAGGCATTGACTACACTGAAACCTTCTCTCCAGTTGCCAAAATGAACTCTATCCGCCTTGTTCTTTCCCTTGCTGCCTCTTTAAAATGGGAAGTCCATCAAATGGATGTTAAATCTGCCTTCTTGCATGGGGACTTGCAGGAAGAAATCTATATGGAACAACCCATTGGCTTCATACAAACAGACTCCAGCCTCGTTTGTCGACTTAAGAAATCCCTTTATGGCCTCAAGCAAGCTCCTCGGGCTTGGTATGCCAAAATGGATAGCTTTCTTTTAGAATCTGGCTTTTCTAGGTGTCATTCTGACAATACTGTCTACACCAAGAAAGTGGGCAACTCTCTTATCATCCTTGTTCTTTATGTTGATGATCTTATTCTTACTGGTAGTGATCCCAACCTTATAAACCATGTGAAGTCCAGCCTTAAAAAGAAATTTGAAATGACAGACTTAGGACACTTACACTATTTTCTCGGTCTTCAAGTCTTGCAATCCCAAGAAGGTATTTTCCTTTCCCAGTCCAAGTATGCTTGTGATATTCTTCGTCATTTTCACATGGAAGACTGTAAGCCAGCCCCTTCTCCCTTTCAGTCTGGAGTCAAACTTTCAGTCTCTTGTACTTCTCCTGAAGTTGATGCTACCTTATACCGTCAACTTGTCGGAAAACTCTTGTATTTAACCCATACTCGTCCTGATCTTTCCTTTGCTGTTGGCCTTGTTGCTCGTTTTATGCAAAACCCCCGTGAAAGTCATTGGAAAGCAGCTAAAAGAATACTTCGTTATGTTCGAGGTACAGTACAGTTTGGGATTCATTACAGTGCCAAAGCAGCTCCTCTGTTAGTTGGTTTCACTGATTCTGATTGGGCTGGTGACCTTGATGATCGGAAGTCTACTGCCGGTTATGTCTTCACTCTTGGTTCAGGACCTATTACATGGGCTTGTAAGAAACAGGCTGCCATTTCTCTTTCGTCAGCAGAAGCAGAGTATCGTGGTGCCGTGGAAGCTAGTAAGGAAGCCTTGTGGCTTCGTCAGATCCTATCAGAATTTGGCTTTGAGCAGCAGCATCCAACCACACTTTGGTGTGATAATCAAAGTGCCATTCAGCTATGCAAAGATCCAGTCCAGCATCAGCGCAGCAAACACATTGAACTACACATGCACTTCATCAGAAAGCTCATTCATGACCATGTTCTTGAAGTGCAATATTGTCCAACGGATGATCAGGTTGCAGACATCTTCACAAAGGCTCTCACAGAGGCGAAGTTCACTAAACTTCGATATATGCTTGGAGTTCAGGAAGTTGTCACTAAGGGGGGATAGGCTCTAGTGCCTCCTTCCTTCTCCTATTGTGTCATATTTGTAAATCCTTCAATCCTATCCCAAGTTGTTCTTAAGGGGGGATGTTAGGATATTCCGACACATAGGATATAGTTAAGTTCAACTTGGTCTAGCATAGAGTTAGGTTAGAGTTAGGTAAAGTGTGTTTCTTTACCGTTGTACATTTTGTAACTTACAATCCGACGGTCACGATATGTAGTGATCCGACGGTTCACTCTCACCTCGGTATTACCGACACTTGATCCGTGGCTTGACACCCGATTGGTCCATGAGTTCTATTTAAAGCGCATGGAGGGTCATTGTTCGGGTAATCCGTGCATGAGAGAAGCTTATGTAAATTTTCATTCTTTGATTAATAAATTGTCTGTACCCACGTTGGGACAGGCTGTGGACTGTTTCCCTCCTTGCACTCTGAGGGTTTTAACCACGTCAAAAATACTGGTGTATTGATTTGAGATCTGGTTGTGAGCGGTGTCCTTTTGGTATTCTTTCTGAGGAACTTACCCTGTAAATTCCTACACACAGATTGAGAACACTTCCTCTAGCAGAAGACTCCAGCTTCTTGCCAGTTTTGGAAGAGTTCCAGGAATTGCATTAAGCATTCCAGAGTTGTTGGTCATCCTTAAACCATCACAGATTGAGAACACTTCCTCTAGCAGAAAACTTTAGTTTCTTGCCAGTTTTGGAAGAGTTCCAGGAACTGCACTAAGCGTTCCAGTGTTGGTGGTCATCCTTAAACCACCGCCCTTTTTTACCAACATTTCATAGAGCACTTTCAGCCTAGTGCTGCCATGCATTTTTTGCACATGTTGTATTACAGCTCTCTTCTTGGACTCATACATATACCTTTGGATTAAGGGGGGAATGTTGGACACCTAATCCTAAAGGGTTAGTGTGGAAGCCGAAAAGACTAAGCAGTCCAAGAGACCTTGGGATCTGAAACCCAAGAGTCACACATTGTACTATAAATGTATATCTGATGTTAATAAAAATATGTATTCACTGATTTATCTTTCACACTCTTTTGGTGTCCATGTATGTTTAACAGATTCGTACTATGGCATAGAAATTGGAGCTTCCCACAGCCTCTCGATTGCACCCAGTTTTCCATGTTTCATGTTTAAAGAAGGTTATAGGTGACAAGCTCCCAGTTCAAACAATATTGCCAGAACTTGATGAGGAAGGAAAAATTATATTGGAACCGGAAGCAGTCATAGAAACAAGAACTTGACAGCTACGAAATCGATCAATTTCAGAGTATCTTATGAAGTCGAAGGACTTATCTGCTGAAGATTTCACATGGGAGGATGAGAATTTTATGCAGAAGTATCTATAACTACTCAAGCGTTTAGGACAACACTTTTTTGAAGGCAAGGGGCATGTTGGGTGCCTATAATACTAGTGATTACCCCATTACTATTGTAGTTATACCCCTTATTAATATTGTTGTGCCCCTATTGCCCCCATATTGTTATTACTATGCCCCATAGAATCCCTCTATTGTTATTTTTGTGGCTTTATATTATTATTGTTAGGTCGGCTGGATTATTTTGACTCCTTAGACTCCTATATATAGAAAGGAGGTTTTGTCATTTGAATCATCCAAGAATTGTTCATTTATGTAATGTAAAGGATGTTGCCCCCTCGAAGAGGCTGAATTCTAAGGCGTTGATCTATCTTTTTTATCTTTTCTTGAGCTGGTTTCATAACATAAACCCTTCTCATGCATTTAGAGAGGGGTCCAGAAATTTGTCAAAAACTTGTCCTCAGAACATGCACTTTTGCAACCTCCGAGGAGGTTTTGATGAATGAATGGAACATGATTTGTTGATGTCTGCATTTAATATCTGCTGCTGATGTTGCACTTCTGTACTCTTAGTGGATGTTAGATCAAGGAGAGATAAATAATTTTTGCTTGAAGCTCATGAGTAGGACTAGTTATAAATGGTACTTTTATCTCTTAACCATTTATGCTTATGTGTTAAAGTGATATACAGTTTTTAGTTGTTTATATACTACTGCATGAATGCCTGAGTTATCATTTGGCACTTTTGTACGATGATAGCTATTTATTTATGCTTAGTGTATGAATAGCTCATTATGCGATATGTTTTTCACAACTGTTTCGTCTAACTTTTTATACGAAGTGGTTCATCCTTATTGATTTCTTTTCTCATAATAGCTGAATGATCTTTATTACCAGTTGTTATTTGGAATCTTTTTAGATCACATAATAGAAGAATTACATCCCGGGTTAGTATAGACTTAGATGCTGCTGCTTATTAGAATACAATAGCATATCATTAGATTAAAGTTAAAATTAGAATATCTTAATTAGGAACTGTTAGATCATGAACATCAAATTCTACACACACACTCATAGATTGGGAAACTGGTCCCATATCCCCAGTCGGACCCGCTGTACCAAACGGATAAGGAGCTGCCAACAAAGGTCCGAACCGGGTGGGTATCCCCCTTGTTGTAGACCCGATTTTCAAGGCTTCAACATATTTGGCACTAGAACGAGGGCCTAAAACATGTTGTCTGTTGGGGTTTGTTTTCAATTTTAACATTTTATTTACGGTGGCCTCTCTTAAACTTCCAATTTGGAGTTTCATCCATGTACTTGCATCTTCCAACACTCCACCCGAAGTGGTAAGACTCTTGTCTCAGGTAAAATTCAATGGTAAGAGAAATTCTTCTGCTTTTAATCATTCCCTTCAATTTATTCAAAATGTTTCAAATTCTAATTTTCAAGGAATTGATGAAGGCATTTTATGCAGAATTTTTACTCCCACATTTGTAGCGGAAGCTAGAAATTGGTGTAGAACCCTTCTGGTTGCCTCAATTCATAGCTGGGATCAATTTGTCATGGTTTTCGTTTGTAAATTTGACTGTTATGATTATGATCAGGCATATGATGAAATTGAGTATCTACGAAAAGAAGATGAGTCTGTTAGAGATTTTAATATTCGATTTCATCTGAATTGTTTAAAATTTGATGTCGAAAATGAACCCATAAGTGAAGAATCACTAGATTGTGTTGATCATAATTATTCTCTGCCTCCTATTCCCGATCCATATGAGATTAGTCCAAGCTTTTCTCAAATCCCTTCTAACATAAATGAGAAATCCAATTTGGATGTGCAAATAAATTGTGATGAAGAAGTTTCCCAAAGCTTAGAGGATATTTCTGATCAAATACAAGAAGACAAAAGCAGCAATTTTGGAAGAAAGGTCGCCTTGGAATTGGAAAGCAACTTTGAGGCAAATTCAGAAAATATGATCGCAACTCAACAAATGCAAATGCCAAGGTTAGAACAGCAAAGTAATCTTCTTCCAAAAAACATGAGCACACAAAGGTATGATCTAAAACCTAAAATCTACGATGAATATAATGCACAAGAATTCTCAAAAAGAGATATTTTTAAATGCATTATTTCAGAGTCACATTTTTCTCTTTATCCTGATATTTTTAATGATGGTAATTTTTCCCCTCTCAGTATTAATGATATTTCAGAAAATACAGAGGCTGATCTAAATAAATCACCATTAAGTTTTTTTCAAGATAGAGAAGCAATTATAGAACAATCTTTTGCCATTAACGAACATGAAAGGCTTGTTCCTCCTTGTCTGAATATACTGGATGAAATCGAAGGGAAATCTAGAGAATCTTGTGAAGTCATCTATGATAATTACTTTGACATTGAAGATGGTGATTCATCTTGAGAGAATCATCAAAAACTTCAAATAACATCTGAGAATGAGAGGTATTTTAATTCAGAAATCATTTCAATCGATCCCCATTCTAAAGCAGCAAATCATCTGCATGATTTCACTATCCAAGAAAGTATTCCAGTCTATGATTCATATCATGATCAAGCTTTCACACCTATTCATAATCATAATTTGCTTTCTAATTCACAAAATGGAATTCGAAATTATTCGAATTCCATAATTTTGGCCAACCCTTGTGAAGGAGAGAATATTTCGAAACGATCCCAATTGTGCTATAACACTAGTTGTACAGATAGTCATTGCATTCTATTCCATTCGCACCCATTTTGTATAAAATCAGATTTAGTTTTAGATTTTAATTTTCAGACTTTCGATATATTACACTGGCATACTAAGCACCTTACTATTAGACATTCAAGTGATGTATTGCCCTGTTGGAAAGTTGAAGTTTTTGAAAAGAATGTAGAGCTGTTTCAATTTCAATTTCGATCAGTGTCAATGTTTTATCAAAAGCCTCTATCCTATCCAAGACAATATCAACAAAAAGATGTATTTTTAGAAATCTTCCAGCAATTCAATTTAATTGATAATTTTCCTTTGAAATATTTCCATCCATTCTTCATTGATCCATTCAAACAAATATATTTGGAAACTAACTTTATTTTATACAGGTCCCTTATGTAACTAATTCTCCATTTAATTATTAATTTACTTATAATTTTTAAAATTATTTTATATATTACTTTATTTATTTGTAGTTATTTAATTTATTTTAAGGTCTTTTATTTAACTAAAATTCCTTTAAATACTAATTTTCTTATAATTTTTATAATATTTTTTACCCATTAAATATATATATATATATATATATATATATATATATATATATATATATTATATATTTTTTAAGATATTGATCCTAGGTATTCTAACTATATTATTAAATAATTTTGACCCCGGTCCTTGAGTCAAACTAGCCGTTGGTCAAGTTAGCCGTTGGAGGCTCTGCGCGGACTATTTAACATGCTAAGCTGGATCTGTTTCTTCATCTTGTCCTGACGATGAACCACACTAGTTGGTTCGAAATGCATCGACAAATGGTATTCCATGTGATTTTCGCCGAAGAATCTCTCACAAACTTTTATTTCACCGAAAATTGTCAAAAGTTTAACTTTCACACATAACATTAATAATATGTTATAGGCTGTTAAATCCAAAAAATCTTATCTTCAATCTGGCCTGTCATCTCTTTCCTTGAACGTTTATCAATTTGTAATAGAAATCCATCCAGATTCTATGATCCAATAGGTATTCAATTGGAAAGAAAATTTCATAAGAAGGAGATTTCAAGTAAAATTCTAACAACAGTTGTACATTCTAATTCCACATTTAATGTTCTCAGTTCAGCAAGAACTTTATTTCTAGTACTAATATTTGAAATTTATATATGTGTAGGAATAAAAATGAGAGAATGTTTACACTGGAAATATGACTATACCTAGTCAATTTCATGTATATAGTTAAAATAGGAGGAGAATTAATTTAGCTAGTTTGTTATGTTGATAGTTTATTTTTAACAGTCTGTAGGTAAAAATAAAGGAAGCAATTAGCCCTCTTCATATCATATAAATATCCAAGGGAATAGTTACCTCTCATCTTCTTTAAATATATCTTCCATAATAAAATTTGCTGTCATTAGTTACATTAGGCATTTACGAATAAGACACCAATTCTCTTTCAGATTTTGGTTTTTTCGCTTGTATAAATAGCAAATCTTTTGGAAAATTGATCTTTATTATTGAAAGATACAGTTAAATACTCTAGCCTAGATATGATACTAGTTTCAACTTCATAAAGTTGGATGAAAACAACCTTTAGTGAAGAAATTGTGTTATGTTAGTACGAAGAAAGGTATCAATAACAAAATAAAGATTCTCTGTAGAACAACTATTTCCAAAAACTCTACTATTGTCGTCCAGAGCTATCTTAAGGAAACAATGACTTCCTCCCTGCTAAGGAAATCACAACTTTCAGAGAAACAACCCAAGGATACACTTCATATTGAAGAATAAGAGGTCTCATCACGAGCCGGCTTATCATAATCACAGATATTATAACTTGTTGACTTTGCCAAATACTATACTCCACAACAGGGCAATGACTCAAGATTGTTGCAATCAAAAGACAAGGGGTCTCATCACGAGCCAGCTTGTTTAGCAAAGCTATAAATCAAGTGAATGACTATGTCATAAATTGGCTATCGAACCAAGACATTGTTCTTTAAGAGTAAAAAGAAAATCAAAGCAATAAGTGTGGATGTGGATTCTTCTTTGAGAGTTGTAGGTTGCTTTAAGTAGGATACAGGATCATTGCTGGGTAACAGGTAACCCTGTCGAGGCTATAAACACCTGCTGGCAGCAGAGGCTCTAACTACGAAAAATGAGCATATTCAAAAACTGGTTTACAGAGAAGACTTGGTTTTATCTTTACAGACCAAGTAATGACTAATGTAAATACAAGGACTAGCTTGAGGGAGAAAATAATCAAAGTTGAAAATAGTTGAAACAAAATGTCATTGACAGGTTAGAGCATAACGTACTTTATCTTTGCATAATAAAGTTTAACTTTCTGGAAATTTTTCTGTTTTGGAAGTTTAGAAAATTCAATAGAAGAACAAAGATAACTAGTTCTTCCAAGTGAATCACCAATTGTTGTAGCCAGCAACAACCCCCCTTCTCGTTTAGTGTTATTCGTAATATTAAATGTGTGGGGACCCTTACTTATAAAATCTAGGAAACTCAAAGTAGTGCTTAAATTTCCTTTCCGCAAATAAAGTTACCATCATAGGCTTAGGAAGCTCCTTGGAAACTCTTAAAATCTAAGTGTATGATAAGGTAAAAATCTTTCATTAGGAAAATCGAATCGTAAAAAGATAGCGGGATGCCACCTTGCAAGCACAATTACAACATTTGCGATATCGCAATAATGAACAAATATCGCGTCGCATTCAGCATAACTTACATGAAACACTTCAAAATCTGCGGAATTGCGATGACGCTGATCGCAAGATGGCATCTTGCAAGAAATAGGTTAACGAAATTTGTCATACATAAAACTCCTGCGATCTGCGATATTGCGATATCGCGATTTCGCGATAAAGCAATGTTGCGACGTCAGGCCAGATCAACGCTGCGATGTTGTGTTTTTGCGATTCTGCGATTTTGCGATGTTGTGATCTGCGATGTTGCGAAGCAAATCGCAAAATCGCTCCATTGCAGATCTTTCAGGCATGTTATTCAAGAAAAGTATTTTCCATAAGCTGACACATGGTTATGCGCTTTAAATGCTAATAAAGGAGTTAGTTGTCAGTTATTAATGGAATATGAGTGCGTGCTTTTCGAAGAATCATTTCACGTAAGGTGGTGTATTTGGTATGTCTGCGGCATTTAAAACTCTCCCATCACCCTTCCTTGTCATTCATTTCTACTTCACTTATGAATTGTAGGAACGACGAACAAAGGACGATACAAAGCAATACGTAGGTTGAAATGGGAAAGAAAAGCAAAGCCCCGAGCTCTGAAGAAAAGGAAATGACACCTTTGTATACAGAAACGGCTTGTAACAGAGATGCGGGAATAGCTACGTGGGAAGGCATGTATAATCTGCTCGAAGAGGAGAATCCCAGAGTAATGGAAGTTACTGCTATTGCAGGCTCACAGAGTCCTTCTGAAGCATCCCTAACAGAGCTAGCTTTCTCATTCTTACTTCGGATAGCAGCAAGGCCAAAAATCCTCCCATACACGGACATGGTCAAGTGGATACTGGATAGCGTAGAAATCAGAAATAGACAATTCAAAATTCATGGTCAAGGACTCATCGGTTCATTCACTGCACAGGATTTAAAGCTCATGTATCATTTGTCGGAGCCACAGGCAACTTATAACAAGCAATTTGTGGAGAATTTTGTAAAGGAAAATCAAGACCTAGCAGAAACCACCAAAGACTAGTCCAAGAGAGACGAATCACTGAAGAAAGATAAACATGGTATGTACAGTACTGGTTCCCTTACCTCCCCATATTGCTTTGCTGCTGCCATGCTCTGTAGAATATTTGGAATGCGATATATCAACAAACTTTCATCCGAATGGCTACCATTATTGGATGCTGCCACAAATGCCACTATTGTAGATTGGGCCAAAATTTTATATGATAACCTAGTCACAGCCATTGTCAGTTACCGGTCCAAAAGAGCTGCGGCCCAGAGAATTTATCCTCCTTTTTGCCTATCTACATATATAACGGATTCAATATGTTATGTTTCTAAGTTTCCTATTATGGGTTGGAAGTGGACAACTCAAGACCCCTTACCCATCGATGCCTATCATAAAGAATTATGGGACTCTCAGTTCACTCCATACTTCTACGAGATTTGTCATGGAATTGTGCTGCCCTTGTACAGAATGTTGTATGATAAAGACTGCCCCGAGGTGCTCCCCTGAAGCAGAGGTAGACAGAAGTAAAGAATATGACATGTTTACAGCTATTCAAATTTTCGGGAAGACCATTTGACCCTAATGGGGTTGCCCAAAATTTCACAACTGTGGTCAAGATAAAGGTGTTCTCTGGAGAAAAGGATTTATTTGATGATATATTCCAACAGAAAAGCACACTTGAAGAAATTCTGCATGAAGCCCAATTCCAATTATCGCCAGAAGAATTCTAAAAGTTCAAAATATATAGAGAAAGAAGGTTAGCCAGTATTCCTCCAGAGAAACTACGCCTACCCTTAAGAGAACCAACTCGAAGTGTTAGTCTTGGTGGGAGTTCAAGCACTAACAGGTCTAAATCCAAGTCTAAAAAGGAAATGTCTGAACACTCTAAAAGATCCGGAAATGAACAGGATAAGAGTGAAGGGTCAGTAAAGGATACTTCCCAGTCAATGGAACTTCTACATCAGCAGGTTATTGCCTCCCCGCAAAGAGATCCTCCCCCTCTCATCATTCAAGCACCGCCAGTCATAACCGAATTATACAAAGAATGGGAAACCTTCAATGACTTGATCAATCTTGAAGGACAAGCCATAAAAACACCTATGAGCAATGCAAAGATAGCAAAAGAAGTAGTCACAAGAACAGTCAGCGATGTCTCAGATATGTAGCATATTCATGTTGCCCCATCTTCTAAGCTTATACTCAAAATAGAAGAAATCCCCCCTCTAGATATATTTTATAGCCCACATCACAAATTAGCGGTAAGAAGACAGAGGAAGAAAAGGAAATTGGAAAACACACTCTCTCAAGACGTAGAACAATTAGACGTCTTGTGGAAAAATCCCACTAGCAATCCTACTGAAAATCTCACCAAACTATCTCAGATCACAGGAGCATACGCCTCTACGACTATTGACAAAGCATCTGAGGTACAACAGTTGTTAAAAGAAAGGGAAGACCAGATACAAGTACTGCAACAATAGTTGCAACAAGCTAACACCAATAATGAAGCACAGAAACAGCTTGAGAGGTTGCAGCAGGACTTCCAGCAAATGCAGATAGGATATCAAAAAAGTTTGGATGAGAAAGGAAAGCAGTTACAGGATTTACAGGAGATGCACAAAGACAACCCTAAGCTTACAGAATTTATTACGGAGTCCATTTCCTTGAATGAATAATTACTACAGCAGCAAGAAGCGTTGGGCCAAAAGATATCACAGTGGAGTTATTATTGTGAAATTAGTGATAAAACCACTAATCAAGTGGTAGATTTACGAAGTGACTATGATCTAATTGATAAACGGGTGACTGACTATTTGGCTTGGAAAGAAAAAGATGAGGGAAAAAGAGGAGGTGCACCAAGGATAAATGAAAACCATAAAGAAATGCTCTTTAACAAATGGGATGAACAAATCAGGGAAGCAGAACAAGCGGCAGAAAGAGTAGCCACGACAGCAAGTAGTCTTATTGATTGTGTAAATGAAAATTTGCACAGGGAAAATTTGATCACAGAGACCACTCCAGGATATTTACCGAACGCACAAAAACAAGAGGCAGATTGGAAACAGAGAGCGCAAGAAAAGGCAAAAGAAATTCAAGGGCTAAGCATGTTAAACTGGGATTATTACTGGGCATACTTGGTGAAGCCACATAGCTAGTGGATGACTGTTAAGTGTATCATAAATGTAGCTGAAAAAATGGCACCAGCTCTCGTCGATTCTGTTTTCTCAGCACAGCTAAAAGCGGAAGTCAGCCAGCCGACTCTCCTTAAACAGATGCTACATACGTGCGATTTCAAAGACCAAATATAGAATTAGTTTTATTTTAGGTTCAATTTTAGCTTTAATTTTGTTTTATTTTCCTAGAAAAAGGATGGTAATTTAAAACCGCATCCTGAATTTTTGTAAATAAGTTATTTTTAGATTTAGTTATTAATATTTAAACCCTTCTCATGCATTTAGAGAGGGGTCCAGAAATTTGTCAAAAACTTGTCCTCAGAACATGCACTTTTGCACCGTCCGAGGAGGTTTTGATGAATGAATGGAACAGGATTTGTTGATGTTTGCATTTAATATCTGCTACTGATGTTGCACTTCTGTACTCTTAGTGGATGTTAGATCAAGGAGAGATAAATCATTGTCACTTGAAGCTCATGAGTAGGACTAGTTATAAATGGTACTTTTATCTCTTAACCATTTCTGCTTATGTGTAAAGTGATATACAATTTTTAGTTGTTTATATACTACTGCATGAATGCATGAGTTATCATTTCGCACTTTTGTATGGTGATAGCTATTTATTTATGCTTAATGTATGAATAGCTCATTATGCGATATGTTTTTCACAACTGTTTCGTCTAACTTTTTATATGAAGTGGTTCATCCTTATTGACTTCTCTTCTCATAATAGCTGAATGATCTTTATTACCAGTTGTTATTTGAATCTTTTTAGATTGCATAATAGAAGAATTACATCCCGGGTTAGTATAGACTTAGATGTTGCTGCTTATTAGAATAAAATAACATAGCATTAGATTAAAGGTAAAATTAGAATATCTTAATTAGGAACTGTTAGATCAGGAACATCAAATTCTACACACACACTCATAGATTGGGAAACTGGTCCCATATCCCCAGTCGGACCCGCTATACCAAACAGATAAGGAGCTGCCAACCAAGGTCCGGACCGGGCGGGTATCCCCCTTCTTGTAGACCCAATTTTCGGGGCTTCAACACGTTAGAACATCGTTCTATTAGGTATTTATTCTAGAAATATTTTTGAAATGCATCCCAGGTAATTGATTTCTTGCCAAAAACATGTACTTCCTCTATTTCCTCCCACCAGAGGGTAGCCTTTCCTGTTAATTGATAAACACCTGACCAAACTTTTAAATTTCCGTCATAATCATAAATCTGAAAGTACTTCATTATGTTTATTAACCAAGACTCGACAACTTCCTCAGTCTCACCATCATAGCTTGGGGGTTGAACCTTTCTAAATTCTCCTTATAACTCAACCTTCTGTCTCTTCTTTTTCATCATTGACAGTGGTCTCCTCAGTCTCTCTATCTTGTGTTTTTTGACCACCTCTATATTCTTATGTTTGGATCCCTTCTGGCATGGAGTCCTCTCGTCTTCGATGTGACTCACCCCTATTACCATTATCAGAACTTGGTTTAAAATTTCTATGATTTTTCTTATCTGTCAAGCTTTTCATAATACACTCTTGTTCCTGTATGATTCATTCATTTTCTATTCTAAGATTCGCCATTTCTCCTTTAAGCTCTTGAATTGTTTCCATCATCATAGCGGCTTTGTTATGTGATTTACTTTCCAGTTGACTCCATAAGTCCAAATTAGTTCGTTCTAAGGGTATTTTGTCTCGTTTTATATTGACTCTTGCTAAGCCTATAGAGGTGAGTCCACTTCTCCTTCTCAAGATAATTTATATTCTTCTCCCTCTATGTGAACACACAGGAGGAGGATTTTGTACTATCCAATCAGGCCCTCAGTGTGGAAACCTTTGCTCTAATACCACCAGTCACACATGTCCATACATTACTAATAACTAATAACATGAAAACATTAACGAAAAAGTCATAGACATCTAATTATAGATGATGACTTTAATCATTATGCATTAAGACATTATGAAATACACCCTATCATGGATTAAACTAAACTTGTCTTTGGTTTGATTAATCTTGTCATTTTAATGTTTATTATATATGTATATATTGTGCGTATAGAACTCCTAATGCATTTAAATATTTTTAATTAAATTTTAGTTGTCGTGCGTCATGCCTTTTGAATGCAATCAATGTCCTAGGGAAACCCCACCCACCTAGAAGTCTACTCGACATCTTGAACTGCATGCCGCCTTGGGTGGAGGGAAAAGCGCATTTGAGTGCTTCCTCAATCATTTGGTCATTTTTTCAGTTTACTATCTTTGATGCCAGAAGATTTTTTCTCTACAGTGTACACGGGTTTCATTCCCTTGACCTCCCCATAGGTAGTTGATGCTCCTGCCCTGCCTTCTTACTATAGTTTGCGCCATTGCCATAGGCATTGACTGAATCTTCTATCCATCCCTCGGCTTGTGATTGTTCTCGAGCATTCGGACATGTCTACAATCGTATGAACGACATGGAGAAACCCCGAAACCTCACTTATCACATTCCTCATGGCTTCTCCTCTTGCAATAGAGTACATGCAAGCAGATAAGCATGCCATGGTGTATTCACTATGGGGAAAAAAATTGCAGGTAATATTTATGGTGATTCTGATATGGTCAACTCTTCCTACAATTAAGTCATCATATTTTCTTCCTATATTAACTTTGCTTAAAGTTATGTTTCGTGTCAGCTCATCCCGTCAAATTGGTCCAGGGTTTTGAGGATCTTTACTAGTCCTTACTAGATCTAGGTTATAATGCCAAGGGTTTTCAGGTTCGGGTTTTCAGTTTCTTTCTTAGTTTGATTTTTTCTATGGGAAAATTAAGGTCACGACCTCTTAGTTTAATAATGGATACGGGCTATAGTAAAGTAGGAAAGGGGTCTGGTTCTAGATTGTTAAGTTTTGCTTCAATATTTACGCCCTTTGTATTTCATGCCCTTGGCCCGAAACATGTTATGTTTCTTGGGTCTTTTAGAGTTTATCAACCAATTCAAGGAATGATTCAAACTTCTAACTTGTTTACCTTTTTGATGGAATGTCTGTAAATATTTCACATATGAAGTGTATACTGGATTTTACATACTTTATTTTTGTTTTGTTCAATGGTTCTTGAATATATATTAATTCTTCAAGAAATTATTTTGAACTATCTTAATGTTCCAGTTTGTTTACTCCCAAATGCATAGGAAATTTGATTCTAGTTTAACAGGAATAGTAATTATGTCTTTTAAATTAGTTTCACTTGATAATGAAACTGTGAAATACCCCAGTATAGTTTAAATTGTCTCCTTTATGAATGTTTGGAAATTGGGATTCTATTTACATGATTGGATTCTACATTCCAGATTGGTATGGCAATTTGTTTCTATCGCATTTATGGACAATGTAATTCTTTGTTCTAATATTTAGCAATAACGTTATTTTTACTACAATATCAATATGATTTATTTCCTTGCATTCATAAATACGAGTCCCTTTCTCATTGGTGTTCAACTATATGAAATATGATTATTTTGCTTGTACTCAATAATGCATTTGTTGTATTAATTGCACTTGTTATTCAATAAGAATTTGAATAGGGTATAAGTTTTCGTGACACTTGTTATCAATTCTTGGTAATTGCAAGAACTCAAAATGCACGTAATAATTCATAATGTATACAATATTTCTCAGTGTATATAAAAATTCACATTGGATATCATCTTCACAGTAGATATACACACAAAGAGTTTAAATAAAAGAATAGGCAAAAACTAATCCAACCACGAGCTTTCTTATTCACTTTCACATTTACAATTCTATCAGTTTATTAGAATTACCTATTTATTCTTTTTATGACCCTATAATTGCCAAAATGAAAAATTCTCCTCCCAACCGTGAAGTCATTCATCTCACTGCACCTCTCCCCTAAGCTAGCTATCGCTAGGTAGTTTCGGAATCAGTCATTTACAGTTTCCACTGAGCTATCTAGTCACTACCAGACTTAGCAAAAGATCCATAGTCCGAGCCTCAAATCCAAAATAGACTTAACTGGCCAAACTGCTATTGATCCATTTCCACTTATGTACCTTTTCTTCCGCCTCGCCTTATGTTCATCACACCCTTTTGGCCCTTTCCTTTTGGGATTTTGTTTCTAGAAGGAATCTGAGTAGATATCTACTCATAACTATCCAACTACCTGAGGTATGCTTACTCTAGTATTTCTCTTAAACCATAGCTAACAAAGGAACTAACCATGTTATATTATAAAAAAAATAACCCATGTTTTCTTCTTACGAATTTTAATCTTGTCTATAGCCATGCTGGCTGATAACTTTTGAACCAAAATATTTAATGACAGTAACTTAGTAAGTCACATCCCAAGATTACCAGGGGTCATCACACCTTCTCCCCCTCGATTGGAACATTGTCCTCGTTGTTCATTCTCCTCAGAACATGTCTAGGTATCCTTCTTGCATGACTTGCTAATCCTCCAAGGTGGCCTCTTCTGCACCAAAATAAAATGAGCAACCTTGCTCAGTTTATCCACAACCACCATTATAGACTCATTTTGTCTCCTAGATTTTGATAGTCCAATAATAAATTCTAAAGTCACAATTTCCCATTTCCACTCAGGAATGGGTAAAGGGTGAAGTAAACCAAGTGGATGTCGATGTTCAAATTTCACCTACTGACATTCCAAACATTGTGCTAGATATCGGGTTGTTTATGGTTTCATACCCAACTAGAAATAATATTTTCTTATTGTTGTAAATAATTTTTGATAACCTAGGTGTGCAATATATGGTTTTCTATGATATTCATCAAAAATAAATATTTTTATAGTTTTTTGATTTTGTATATAAATGCCATTTTTATATAGCAACATGTCCTCACTGTTGACATCATATCCTAGCATATTTTCATAGCTTCTATCCTATTATGCTTACTACCATAAACAATAATATTATGTGTCCTTCAAGGAAGCCTCTTTGATTTTTCTTGAAAAATCAAACTTAATTCTGCTAGAAGAAATTTCATAGATGCAATTTAATCTTCAACTTAAGACATTTGCAACCCAGTTCTCTTTACCTTTCAAGTATTTAATTTCAAAATCAAATTCTCTTAGAAACATGGTCCACCATGCCTGTTGAGTGTTTAAATTTGGTTTATGGAAAAAGTTGGTAAGACTACTATGATATGTCATAAGAATTTAAACTTTTTCTCTAATAGACAATGTCCCCACATTTTCAACGCATGAACTATTGCTGTGAGTTCTAGATCATAAGCTGAATAACGTTGGTAATGGTATTTTAATTTATGTGACTCAAATGCCACTGCATGACTTTCTTGCATGATAACACCCTCGATTCTGGTTTTGTAGACATCATTACAGACCATAAATTCCTTGCTAGGTTCATCTATGTGAAGAAATGGTGTGGTAGTTAATAGGTGTCTTAACTGGTCAAAAATTTGTTGATAGTCCTCAGTCTAATTAAAGATGTTTCCCTTCCTCTAAAATGACGTCAAGCGGTAAGCTACCTTTGAAAATACACTTATAAAACAATGATAATATCCATCTATCCCTAGAAATGATCATATGTTTGTTATATTTTTGGGGGCGGGCCAGATAATGTGTCTTAAGTACTGTATCTCTTCTTTGAAGAAATCACATTTCCTAAATTCCACATACAACTTGTGTTCCCTTAAAACTTGTAACACAATCCGTAGATGTTGGTGATGTTCTTTTAAATCCTTCGAGTAAATCAATATATCATTAATAAATATTAAGACAAATTTATCCAGATATGCATGAAATATTCCATTCATCAAACTCATGAATGTCATAGGAGCATTGGTCAGTCCAAAGGGTAGGAATATGAATTCATAGTGCCCATATCGAGTATTGAATGCATTGTTACCTATATCTCCTTCTTTTATTCAGATTTGATGATACCTCGATCTCATATCAATTTTAGAAAATATATTAGTGTCCTTGACCTAATCAAATAGTTCGTCAATTCTGGGTAATGGATATTTATTTTTAATGGTTAGTTTATTTAATTAAAGATAATGTTGGAAATAATACTAAGAGGGGGAGGGGTGAATCAGTATTATAAAATTCTTTTCAATATATTTATACTTTGAATTATTCTTCAGATATTGTATGTCATGAGCATGAACAAGAAAAACAGATAGTCACACCAAAGACCACCAGATATAAGGTGGAAACCCAATGTGGGTGAAAACCACCTGCTGCAATATGTCTCTATCTTCTTTCAATTAGAAACTCCTTTTACAATGATTTTGTACTGGTGCAGTCCTTTACCAGTGCACAGGCTGCAACCTGTAGAGAGCGACAACTCTCTCTTGTTTTCCAGTCTCTCCTGGAAGGGAGCTACAACCCCCTTACTTCTTTTCTTTCAAGGACCACTTTTCATTAATTTTCAGACTGGATCCAAGAACATCAAATAAACATCAAGTACATGAGAATCAACCAAACTCCTTATACAATCAAACCAATGAGCCACCTAAGCTTCTCAGAATGCTGTAAACAGAAAATAAACACCAGTAACCTAAACCCAGAACACAACAGCAAATAGAAAATAGGCAGCCAACAAATATTTCAAAACAAGTCCGCAACTTCGCCAAAGTAAGCCTGCGGATACCTGCACTTCACCTTCAGCTGTACTGCGTATACCCGCACTTCGTCTTCTTCTGTACTGCATACCCCGCATTGTGCCTTCAGCTGCGCTGCATATACCTGCACTGCGCCCTCTTCTGAACTGCGTACCCCGCACTGCGCCTTCAGCTGTGCTGCGTATACCCGCACTGAGCCTTCTTCTGTACTGCGTACCCCTGCACTCACCCTGTAGAACGCCTGCGAACATCTGATTAGGGTCAAATTAACAGTCCTCCAACGTACCACAGACAGTTAGATCCATAGATCTGATCATGCGCCCGAGAGATCACGACTTAGCAATAGATTCGCCTTTGAATTTTACCTTGATTTAGATCTAGCTTTTAAAACTGATAACCCAAAATTCAGATCTTAAGATATTCCCCTTTCAAAAGATGTCTCAGCCAAGAGATATCCTTCCCTATTTATAGTCAAGTCCTTATTCACACCATGGGACAAAACCATCAATAACCAATACAAGGGATCCAAACCGGGGCTAAAATAGATCCTATACCACGGGCCAAAACCATAGGATTATGAACGACAGGCTAAATACCACGGGCCAAACATAAGAAACCCCACGTGAGCGCACTTCTCTGCCTTGAACTTAGTGAACTGGGGGACCACACTTTCTGAACGGGTAACCTACGAGTATGACCGCACTTCATGAACGACGAACCTGTGGGTCCGCACATTTTGAACCATTCACCTGCGAACCTCGTAATTTTCATCATTTTGAGAACCTGAACAGAGTTTTGCCACTTGAGTGAGTTGCCATCAAGTACAACACCTGTACCATAGAGCCAAACCAGAATCATAATGCCAACAATGCACAGTCTCAGGGTGCCACCTTTTTTCCTAACAAATAGCATGAGTGTTGCCTATGGTGACACACTCGGGCATATGTAAATTTTATCCAACAACTCTTGGAGATGTATTTTCAATTCTGTAAGTTCAGGTACACTCATCCTGTAGGGAGAATTTCGAATTGCGGTTGCTCTAGGTATAATTCTATGGTGAAATAAATATCTCTTTTAGGTGGCAGGCCTAGTATTTCCTTAGGAAACACATCTACAAACTCTTGAATTATCATCGAATTCTTCAATTCAGGGGCTACCTTAACAGTTTTAGCATAACGAACTTGTACTACATAGATACAGAAATGTTTTCTCAAACACTTCTCTAGCTGGGAAGCAATGGCGGGTATTAATTGCACTCACCTCTTAATACCATGTCGTTCTCTTCTAACACCTTCATCATCCAAATAATTGAGTTCCTTAAAATTTAGTAAAGGCTAATGAGCTTTTTCCTATTAGCATGTCATATGAACCTAAAGGTAAAATATTTAAATTCACCTTAATGATTTGATTTGCTATTTCAACTGAACAATCTCCCACTTTAGCTCCCACCCGTCACTTGGCATCTATGGTGAGTTGAACTAACCAGGGATTCTTAAATTTCTTCATTTGCAATTGACATAGTTCTACTACTCTAGGACTTATGTAACTTAGATTGTTGCCAAGATCTATCAAAATTGAAACATGTTTAGACACTTTACCTTCTATTTCAATCATGTTGGGTTGATAATTTTCTTTCGAATCTTCCAAGACTGCATTAATCTTAGGTATTTCCCTTTCTACATCACCCACTATTCATGCCTCCTCCAGGTTCATTATTGGTTCTAGCCTCCCACGATGTTGACAATTTTAATATGATGTGGTTATCCACAACCCCAACATTGTACAAGTGGTCTTTGTCCTTGCTTGCCGTCAACTTTGCTAGATGGATTCACTCGCCTGCTTTCATTTTCAAATCGAGTTCTCTATTGACCCATTTCTATGTGTTTCGCTTGCTGTCCTTTGAAGGTATTTCACAGGTTACTGGTTGGATTACTTCTATTATTTTGTGTGGTGGTCTTCCCTTTCTTTGATGTCAATTTTTTATTAATGTCCTTTCTCTGCATATATTGGTAACAGATTTGGGACTTTCGCACAACATCATCCATAGTTTTCGCATATTCAAATTCAAGTAGTTCCTTCATGTGTGTTGGCAGACTACTGATAAACCACTACACCTTAGTTTTTTCTTCTCATAAATATGGTATATACTGTAGCAAAGCAGTAAAGTTGGCTACATATTTATCCATGGTCAACTGTCCCAGTCGGAGTTCGTGAAACTCCTTAGCTTTATCATCATAGAATTGTTATGTGAGGTATCTATTCCAGAAATATTTTTGAAATGCATCTGAGGTAATTGATTGATCATCAACAACATGTACTACTTTTATCTCTTCCCACCAGAGGGTAGCCTTTCCCCAAAATTGATAAACAACTAACCAGGATTTTAGATTTTGGTCATAATAATAAATTTGAATGCTGGGTCCCTATAATACTAGTGATTACCCCATTACTATTGTAATTGTACCCCTTATTAATATTGTTGTGCCCCTATTATCCCCATATTATTATTACTATGCCCCATAGAATCCCTCTATTGTTATTTTTGTGGCTTTATATTATTATTGTTAGGCCGGCTGGGTTATATTGTGACTCCTTAGACTCTTATATATAGAAAGGAGGTTTTTTCATTTGTATCATCCAAGAATTGTTCATTTATGTAATGTAAAGGAGGTTTCCCCCTCGAAGAGGCTGAATTTTAACGCGTTGATCTATATTTTCTATCCTTTTCTTGAGCTGGTTCCATAAGATTTGGTATCAGAGCTTTGGATTCTAGGGTTTCGCTGCTCCAATCAGGAGATCATGGCATTTTCGCTATAACTTTTTTTCTGCGACGTTTCAGAAGCTAAAAAAAAACCCATTTGAGAAGACATTGCACTGAAGCTTGGGTCCAAATTTCAGATCTTTTCGCGCTATATTTGCAGAGACATGATCTAAGGAAGTTGGTCTTTTTGCAGACTCCTGAATTACATTCCAAACAGGTGACCTAGGCAAAATCGTCATAACTTTCTCTCTGAGCATCGGATTGAAATTTCGTAAGAAGGTATGGAAAGAGGACGAACTGTAGCTTCTTGTACATATTTTGCAGAGCTAAAGGTCAAAACAGTGACTCGTGGCACGTCATACAAGTTTGATCTACTGAACTAGTCTATAATCAGGTCACTGTGGGAGGTTTAACATAACTCTTCCTTGGAGAATCCAATTTGGATCAGACTGGTGGCATTGGAAAGAGGACAAAGAGGGCTACTGCGGGTCACAATTTCAAAACTGGATGATTTGAATGTACAGAGATACATCAGAGGCAATATCGAGCTCCTACAAAGTGAAAAAAGGTGTGTAGATTCTTTTAAATTTTTGCTTAAGATTGGTTTGAAATTTATTTTGAAGGAATTCAAAGGGCATAGTAGAGAATTATTATCAGTAACTAATGCCCCGAGGAAAGAAAATCCAAACTCCTAGTAAGGAACCTGAAAGCTCTAGCATAACTCATGAAGAAGAGGAAGAAATGCAACATGATATATCAAAATTACAAGACCAAGTGCAGCAACTGTCCCTTGCACAAAAAGGAACAGAATCTAAGATGGATGGTTTAAAGAAAGATATAGAGGCTAAGATGGATGGTTTAAAGAAAGGTGTAGAAGCTAAGATGGACTGTTTAAGGAAAGGTGTAGAAGCTAAGATGATTGATGTGGAAGCTAAGATGGATGATTTGATGATATATTTGAAGACAAACATGGAAGATTTGAAGACAGGCATGGAAGATTTAAAGACAGATTTGAAGACAGATTTAACAAAGTTTCTACAAGAAATGCTTACTAATGGTGAAAGGGTAGTAAAGGAAACTCATGATGAGAACAAAAGAAATGTTAATCATGATTTCATAGACTCTAATGTTGGATTGAAGACCCACCATATTCCAAAAATCGATATGAGGAAGTTTGATGGCAAGGATCCTGGAACATGGATATTACAGATGGAGCAATTTTTTGATCTCAATAATGTGCAAAAAACACAAAAGGTACTCATTGCAACTTTATATTTGGAACCAAATTAGTTTGTATGGTATCAATGGCTTTGCTCTCGTAAACAATTTATCACTTGGGCAATTTTTATGGAAGAATTGATAGCACATTTTGAGGATACAAAAAGCAACACTTTTTTTAGCCAATTGATAAGTCTCAAACAAAAGGGTTCAATAATGGAGCACATTGAGGAGTTCCAAAAATTGAACATAAGGGTAAAAAATATTCTAGAGGAGCATAGGATTGATGTGTTCATAGGGTCTTTAAAGGATAATATCCAACATGATGTTCGCCTTTGGGAACCTGATTCATTAGAGAAGGCATTCAGGTTAGCAAGAAAAATGGAAAGAAAAATTATGGCAACCAGGAAGCATACCACTCACAACTATAAAGATAGAAGTGTTGTTGCCCCTAGTCTTCCACAACCTATAAGGTTGACACCACAACAATTGGAAGAAAAAAGAGCAAAAGGGCTTTGTTACAATTGTGATAGCAAATACACTAAAGGTCATAAGTGTGCTGAGAAGAAATTATTCTACATAGATTGTGAAGAGGAAGAAGAAAAGGAGCAAGAAAGGTCAAAAGAAGAGGATATACTCCAAGAACAAAGCCTAGATAAAGAAGAAATGAATCCGACCATATCTTGTAATGCATTGGCGGGAATTACCACTCCTCAAACCATCAAGATAGAAGGACAAATCAAGAAGAAAAAGGTAATAGTGTTGATTGATTCAGGAAGTACCCACAATTTTATTCATTGTAAGGTAGCAAAAGAATTGAATTGCTTCTTATATCCAACACCAGAGTGTCAAGTGATGGTTGCAAATGGAGGAACAATAAATTGTCTGGAAAGTGCCATAATATCAAGCTATCCATGGGAGAATATGTATTGACTAGCCCAATGCTTTCCATTCCAATGGGAGGTGTTGATGTTGTACTAGGAGTCCAATGGCTACAATCCTTGGGTACAATAGCTTTTAATTTTCAAGAAATTTTCATCAAATTTTCTACGGAAGGAAAGGAAGTTGAATTAAGGGGTATTGCAGGGAAACCAAGCAATATAATCAACTCTAATGGTATGACAAAGCTTCTAAAAAAGGAACAAAGAGGTGTAATTGCACAATTATGTTCGCTAGATGTTTCCACATCGGAATCATCTATTTCTCCAGATCTCAAAAAAGTCCTGGACAATCATTACAAGGTATTTGAGACTCCCAAAGGTCTCCCACCTATGCGTGATCATGATCATGCTATTCATCTGATTCCAAGAAGTGTTCCTCCAAACATCAGGCCGTACAGATATCCCTATGCCCAAAAGAGTGAAATTGAACGTATGGTTGCAGAAATGCTAGAGGCTGGTATAATTCAACCGAGTCAAAGTTCTTTCTCTGCTCCAGTAGTATTGGTGCACAAGAAGGATGGATCATGGCGCATGTGTCCGGATTATAGGGAGCTCAACAAGCTCACTATTAAAGATAAGTTTTCCATTCCTGTCATTGATGAATTACTGGATGAATTGCATGGATCAATTTACTTCACCAAGTTGGATCTTCGTTCAGGATATCATCAAATCAGAATGAAGATTGAAGACATTTCGAAAACAACATTTAGAACTCATGAGGGTCATTATGAATTTTTGGTCATGCCTTTTGGCCTTACCAATGCACCTTCAACATTTCAAGGTTTGATGAATTCAAATTTCAAACCATTCCTTAGAAAATTTGTGTTAGTATTTTTTGATGATATACTAATCTACAACAGGTCTTGGAAGGATCATGCTGAACATGTTGATAGGTTGCTACAACTATTGGAGGAAAAAAAATTATAGCAAAAAGATCCAAATGTTTCTTTGGGGTCCAAGAGGTGGAATATCTAGGTCATACTGTATCTCATGAAGCGGTTAAGGTAGACCCTAGCAAAATTAAAGCCATTAAGGAATGGAAAATCCCCACATCCATAAAGCATCTGCGAGGATTTCTCGGGTTGACAGGGTATTATCGCAAGTTTGTTAAGAATTATGGGAGAATAGCAGCACCTCTAACAACATTATTGAAGAAAGATGCATTTTCATGGACTCTGGAAGCAACAAAGGCCTTCGAACATCTTAAAGAGGCAATGTGCCAAGCACTGGTCTTAGCTACACCAGACTTCACAAAAACCTTTATTGTGGAATGTGATGCTTCAGGAAATGGAATTGGTTCTGTTCTAATGCAAGATGAAAGACCCATTGCTTTTGAAAGTTGTCCAATCAAGGGAAAGTTTTTACACAAAGCTATTTATGAGAAAGAAATGTTGGCAATACTCCATGCACTTAAGAAATGGCGACCCTACCTAATGGGAAGACACTTCAAGGTAAAAACGAATCATGATAGCCTTAAATACCTTTTAGAACAAATATTATCCTTTGAAGAGCAACAAAAGTGGGTCACAAATATGTTGGGTTATGACCTTGAAATCATCTAAAAAAAAGAAGCAAAATGTGGTGGAAGATGCACTCTCAAGAAAGGATGAGGATGTGGAAGCATTGTTGTGCGCCATTTCTATTATCCAACCAGATTGGATAAACGAAGCAAGGGAGGAAAGGAAGAATGATGAAGAAGTGTGGGCACTTATTCGAAAGTTACAACAAGATTCCAGTACGTCTGATACATTTAGCTGGAAAAATGATTCGTTATGGTACAAAGATCGCTTATACCTCTGTAAGAATTCCCAGCTAAAACAAAATATTCTTATGGAATTGCACACTTCTCCCTTAGGAGGGCACTCAGGATTTTTAAAAACTTACCACAGGGTTAAGAAAGAATTTTTTTGGGATGGCCTTAAATCAGATATTCAAAAGTTTGTGGCGGAATGTTTAGTTTTCCAACAAAATAAAGTTGAAACAATTAAGACATCGGGTCTATTACAACCCTTATCCATTCCTAACCAACGTTGGGAGGAGGTTTCAATGGATTTTATCACAGGTTTACCCAAGTCTGAGGGAAAGAGTGTCATCATGGTGGTAGTTGACAGACTTACCAAGTATGCACACTTTTGTGCATTATCACATCCATTTAAAGCGAGTACAGTTTCTACTGCATTTATGGAAACAATTCAAAAGCTACATGGAAACCCAAAGATTATTGTAAGTGACAGAGATCCCATTTTCACTAGAAATTTTTGGATAAAATTATTTTCTTGTCTTGGTACTTAGTTAGCTCATAGCTCATCTTATCATCCTCAATCTGATGGGCAAACTGAGATAGTAAACAAATGTTTGGAAGGATATCTTCATTGCTTTGTATCTAATAAACAGACACAATGGGTCAAATGGTTGCCTCTGGCTGAATGGTGGTATAACACTTCCTTCCATACAACAACAAAAATGACCCCATTTATGGCACTTTATGGGTATCAGTCACCATCCATCACATCATATTTAAGAGAAAATTCTAAGGTTCAGGCAGTGGAACATCACATCGAACATCAACAACAAGTCCTCCAACTCTTAAAGGATAACCTCGTGTTGGCACAGATTAGAATGAAACAACAAGCAGATCAACATCGCAGCGAAAGAAGTTTTGATTTAGGTGATTGGGTATTCCTACAGCTACAACCATATAAGAAAATGTCCCTCAAGCAAGCTAAGAAGGATAATAAATTATCACCAAAGTATTATTGTCCATACAAGATGTTGCAAAAGATTGGTACTATGGCATACAAATTGGAGCCTCTTGTAGCTTCTCGATTGCACCCAGTTTTCCATGTTTCATGTTTAAAAACGGTTATAGGCAACAAGCTCCCAGTTCAAACAATATTGCCAGAACTTGACGAGGAAGGAAAAATTATATTGGAACTGGAAGCAGTCACAGAAACAAGAACTCGACAACTACGAAATCGATCAATTTCAGAATATCTTATCAAGTGGAGGAACTTATCCACTGAAGATTCCACATGGGAGGATGATAATTTTATACAGAAGTATCCAGAACTACTCAAGCGTTGAGGAAAACACTTTTTTGAAGGAGAGGGGCATGTTGGGTCCCTATAATACTAGTGATTATCCCATTACTATTGTAATTGTACCCCTTATTAATATTGTTGTGCCCCTATTATCCCCATATTGTTATTATTGTGCCCCATAGAATCCCTCTATTGTTATTTTTGTGGCTCTATATTATTATTGTTAGGCTGGCTGGGTTATATTGTGACTCCTTAGACTCCTATATATAGAAAGGAGGTTTTGTCATTTGTATCATCCAAGAATTGTTCATTTATGTAATGTAAAGGAGGTTTCCCCCTCTAAGAGGCTGAATTTAAAGGTGTTGATCTATCTTTTCTATCATTTTCTTGAGTTGGTTCATAACGCTGAAAGTACTTCATTATGTTTATTAACCAGGACTCGGCAGCTTCCTCAGTCTCGCCATCATAGCTTGGGGGCTAAATATTTTTAAATTCTCTTTGTAACTCATCCTTTTGTCTCTTCTTTTTTTTACGCTCATTGCTGATGGTGGTCTCCTCTGTCTCTCTATATTGTGCTTTATGACCACCTCTAGATTCTTATGTTTGGCTCCCTTCTGGCATGGAGTCATCTTTTCTTCACTGAGACTCACCCCGATTACAATTATTAGAACCTGGTTTATAATTTTGATGATTTTTCTTATTTGTTGGGCTTTCGATAATATGCTCTAGTTTCCATACAAGTCGTTCATTTTTTGTTCGAAGAGTCACCATTTCTGTTTAAAGTTGTTGAATTGTTTCCATCATCATAGTGGATCTATTACATGATTCACTTTCCATTTGAATCTATAACTCTGAACTAGTTCCTTCTATAGATATTGTGTCCCTTTTGTACTGGGTCTTGCTGAGGGTGTAGAGGTGAGTCCACTTTTCCTTATAATAATTTATCTTCTTCTCCCTCTCTATGAACACAAACAAGGCATATTTTGTAATATCCAATCAGGCTGTCAGTGTGGAAACCTTTGCTCTAATACCACCTATCACACATATCAATACACTACAAATAACTAATAACGCAAAAACATTAAGGTAAAAATCTAGACATGAAATCAAAGTTGACGACTTTAATCATTACGCATTAAATCATAATCAAATACACCTTGTAATGGACTAAATTAAACTTTTCTTCATTTTGATTAATAATGTCATTTTAATGTTTATTATATATGTATATATTGTGCGTACAAAACTCTTAATGCATTTAAATGTTTGGAATTAAAGTTTGGTTTCCGTGCGGAATTCCTTCTGAATGTAATCAATTTCACGGGGAAACCCATCCCACCTGGTAATCTATTTGACATCCTAAGCTGCATGCCACCTTGGGTGGAGAGAAAATCCCATTTGAGCGCTTCCTCAATCATTTGGTCATGCTTTCAGTTTACTCTCTCCAGTGCCGAAAGATTTTTGCTTTGTATTGTACAGGGGTTTTGTCCTTCAATCTCCTCACAGGTAGATGATGCTCTTACTCTGCCTTCTTGCTGTAGTTTATGCCATTTCTACAAGCAATGAATGACTCCTCTATCCATCCCCCAGCTTGCCAGTTTTATCGAGCATTTGGGCATGTCTACAGTTGTATCAATCACATGTAGAAACCCCACAACCTCACTTCCCGCATTCCTCATGGCTTATCTTCTTGCAACAGAGTCCATGCAAGTAGATAAGCATGTCAAGTCTATTCACTGTGGGGCAATAGTTCGCATGGTGATTCTAATATGGTCAACTCTTACTACAATTAAATCATCGTATTTGCTTCCTATATTAGAGTTGCTCAATGTTATGTTTGGTTCAGGCTCATCCTGTCGGATTGGTCAAGGGTTTTGCAGAGCTTCAAAAATCCTTACTAGAGACAGGTTATACCACCAAGGGTTTTAGGTTTCAGTGTTTGGTTTATTTCTTAGTTTTATTTTGAACTATGGGAAACGTAAGGCAATGACCTCTCAGTTTATCAATGGCTACAGGCTGAACAAAAGTAGGAAAGGGGTATGTTTCTAGATTGCTGTGTTTTGGTTCAAGCTTTACACCCGTTGTATTTCATGCCCTTGGTCCGAAACTTGTTATGTTTCTTGGGTCTTTAAGAGATTATCCACCAGTTCGAGGAATGATTCAAACTTATAACTGGTTTGACCTTTTTATGGATGACCTGTAAATATTTCACATATGGAGGGCTTATTGGAGTTTACATACTTTATTTTTGTTTATCTCAACTGTTCTTGAATATATATTAATTTTTCAAGAAATTATTTTGAAGTGTCTTAATGTTCCAATTTGATTACTCCCAAATGCATAGGAAATTCGATTCTAGCTCAAGAGGAAAAGTTTTTATGTCTTTTAAATTAGTTTTGCTTGATAATTAAACTACGAAATACCTAAGTATAGTTGAAACAATATCCTTTATGTATGTTTGGAAATTGAGATTCTCTTTACATGATTTGATTCTCCATTCCAGATTGGTATAGCAATTTGTTTCTCTCGCATTTATGGACAAAGTAATTCTTTGTTCTGATATTTAGAAATAGGGTTATTTTTACTAGAATATCAGTATGATTTCTTTCCTTGCGTTCAGACATAAGAGTCCCTTTTTATCGTTGTTCAACTGTATGAAATATGATTCTTTTGCTTGTACTGAACGATGCATTTGTTGTACTAATTGCACTTGTTATTTAGTTAGAAATTCAAACAAGGTATAAGTTTTCATGACACTTTTTATCAGTTCTCGGTAACTGAAAGAACACAGAATGCATGTAAGAATTCATAATTTATACAATATTTCTCAATGTATATAAAACTTCACAGTGGATATCACCTTCACAGTAGATATACACAAAGAGTTTAAATAAAAGAACACAGGAAAAGCAATCCAACTGCTAGCTTTCTTATTCAGATTCACATTTGCAATTCTATCAGTCTGTTAGAATTGCTTATATGTTCTTTTTATCAGCCTACAATCACTAGAATGAACAATGCTCCTCCAAACCACGACGCTAGGCATCTCACTGCACCTCTCTCCCTAGCCAGCTCTCCCCTGGCAGTTTCAAAATCAGTCCTTTACTGTTTCCACTCAACTATCTGATTACTGTCAGGCTTAGGAATAGATTCACAGTCCGAGCCACTGCTCGAAAATAGACTCTACTACACATCCAGCTATTGAGCCATTTCCACTTATCTACCTTTTCTTCTCCCTTGCCTCAGGTTCATCATACCCTTTTGGCCCTTTCCTTTTGGGGTTATTTTCGGGAAGGGATCTAAGTAGATAACTACCCATAAGTGTCCAACTGCCTGGATAATGCCTTACTCTAGCATTTCTCTTCAACCATAGTTGACAAAAGAGATAACCATGTTATATTATAAATAAAATCAACACATGTTTTCTTTTTACAAATTTTAATCTTGTCTTTAGCCATGCTTGCTGATAACTTCCAAAAAATATTATTTAACTACAGTAACTTAGTAAGTCACATCCCAAGATTACCAGGGGTCATCACAGTGGTAGCTATGATTGTATGGTTCTTGTTACCGATTGTGGGTGGCATCTATGATTGTATGGTTGTAAGTACCGATTTCCCTCCGAAGAAAAAACATGAAAATATATATATATAACTTCATCTTTCCATTTATCCTTTATTTTGCTTATTTCACACTTGCAAGAACCCCCTTAAGTCTAAATGTTTCTTGTAAAATCTCATCAACAATATTGGAAGTAAATTTCTTAGAAATTAACCTACCTTTAAAAAAAGCCTGATTGTCCATTTTTCCTTTTTCCCACTTTGCGAAGAAGTTTTCATGTTTGTTAACTAATACCCTCTCTTCCAAGATTTCTTCACTAGCAAGCAACTACTTGGGACACATTCTCCTAAAGTAACCATACAAATGGCATATGGAACATCTAAAATAAACTTTAACATATTCCATCAACTAATTATATCGAACCTTCATCCCATATTATTACCTCTCATAGCTAAAAACCTATTTTTCTCGACCATAGATTATGGTATGACTATTTTCAATACAATGCAATATGATATGTTTCCTTGGAAGTGGTTTCCTTTCTTTGATGTAGACTTTGCTATATATACAATGTAATGTGGAGCATATTTCTTTGTATGTATTGTAATACACTTGGAACTAGCACCACAAACAGTTCTGTTTCATTTTGTATCAATGCTTACAATGTCAGAGAGGGAAATTGCAAATACCCAGATTTTATTGGATCTTCATAGATATTAATTGGTGCAGCCACTGCGATTGAAGATACAAATATTTTCAGAATAAGATGTGATTTTCCGTGACTGTCGGTGTGTATGTGTGATTGTCTCCTTTTTCATAGCTCATCCCACAGGCTGTAAAAATCAGAATCTAGAGGTGGATAAACTACACACAAAGACGTGAGGGATTCGTTGATGCCAAATCCTACATGTGATCAACGACGTGGTAAATGTGAAATTTATGTTATGCATCATGATCAATGCACTCTACTATTAAATGCAGGAGGGGAAGAATCTACCTTCAACCAGCCAACCTCCCTCAGTGTGTTGTATGTCAAAAGAAGATGAGTTGTCAATATATGTAAGAGGGAAGGTTTAACAGCTTTACTTGCAAGGGGCCACTAGAAGAAACTTAAAAGATAAATAACTGATATTGGTTGTTTTATTGGTTTTGAATCTTTGAATCTATTTCGATTCATTTCAATTAGGTTAGGTTTATTTTGAAATAGAGTTTTGGTAATTTTAATTTAGTTATTAATAATTATATATTTTACTATATTTATAATAATAAAACTAAATTTAATTATCAATAACCGTATATTTTACTATATTTATAATAATAAACACAAATTAAAGATTGAAAGATTGAAATTTATTTTCAAAGTAGTAATTTATCTTTAAAGTAGTGATGTCACTATGGTCTCTTCCACTGCAGTATTGGTAATGGTACTGCATGAACACTTGATTCATTCTTAGGTTGACATGGAAAGACGCAATTAATTCTAGTACCGACTGTAGCATTGGAGATGGTACTACATGAACACTTGGTTCATTCTAAAGTCGATGTCGCAAGATGCAATTAATGCCAACACCTTAGCATGTATGTCATTCAATAAACTTAAATGCAGGCTTATGGTGACAATAACTCCTCAACCTCCACTAGAGGTATCATATTGTTATCATTTGACATTTGGTGGTGGTTTCTCTGGTGCATGGTGTGTATGTTGGTACCTAAACATTGGGCTTTGGAACTCTGTATTGGGTGGATTCTCTGGCTATTATTTCTTTTGTTCTATGTTGTGGGTATTTTGGTTTTTGAGCAATTCACTTGGGAAATATGCTTTAGACGACGTATTTGGTGGCAATTGGTATCCTATCTAGTATTTAGTGAGCACCATTGGAGTCTATTGATTTCTCATTTGCTTAGTTCGAGCTCATGCTGGAAATTGTTGTTCTTCATGTCTATTTCTGAGTTGTCGCTTCTTTGTCTCCTTGTAGTTTTTTGGCCTTTGAGGAAATTATGTACAAGTATTGTTTCAAGTGAGTTTCTAGATCTATATGCTCAGTGGTTTAGGTTAGTTATGGTATTTCGGGCACTTAGTTCTTGGTCTAGGGGGATGGTTCTTTTAGTGTCTGGGGATTATATTGGTAATTTTATGGGTCAATTGTGAGTGGATCCGAGTCTATTTCTAGAGGTTCAAAGTGTATATTCCACCTGGCTATTTCTTCATTTCAGGAGTCTAGATACAGTTTTAACTCTCTTGAGTCCAGTTTGGGTCATAAGGAGGTTGTAAGATCTTCATGCTAGGTTAAATGGATAATCTCCTGGGTTTTGGGCCTATTGTATGGTCTTTGGGTGATGACCTTCTTGTTTTAAGGACTATTTTGTAAGGGCTCCCTTATCATTCTTCATCATGGTTTTTTAGTTGAGGGCTATCTATTTGTTGTACTCGTCGATTATATGCAACAGTTGACAAAGGATGAGCAGTCATAGAGGGGGTGGAGGCAAGATTGGGTGCAAAATGGTTTTTCCTTTTGCCTACAATTCCGTCGCTATTGATTTTGATGTCATTCCTCTGAAAGTGAGGAAGGAGATATTAGTTCTGGAAAAAAAAGAGGCAGGCGGCCATCCTTACTACCTTGATTTGGAACTGGTGGGGGAGGACGCTATATGGCTTCCAACTCCTAGTAGATTTAGGAAAAGGAGGTTGTAGTTCATGATTTCTTTGGCCTTGAATCAATAGATGACGACTTTATTGTGTCCCATTTTCAAAGATAACCAAGTTGAAAATCATAATTTTTTTTTCTTAATTAGTGGATTTTAAATGGATGCTTCCTAACCCGAGATTTTGTTTAGGTAATGTTAACTCTCATCTGGCACGGGTGCAGAGTGTATTTATTACCGATTCTACTTCTATAGATATTGTTGACCCTCCAGCAAATAGTGTTGTAACTCTTGCTCTGATTTCTTCAAACCACGACTAGTATGGTGGTTTCAAGTATTTTTTCATTCCTTTTTAACATTGTTACTTGGATCTATTTTTGTTGGGTAGCTCTCTGGGGTGTTCATTGGTTGCCTTCTTTCTTAGTCGTGGTGGAATTTAGGGTTGTACCTTGGATTTATTTCTTACATTGTGTCTAGTTTTAGTGGCCCTATAATACATAGCTGGTTTTGGCTCAACTCTAGATGAATCTGCTTTATTCTTTGGTGTGTTTTTGTTTGTTGGAACTTTGTATGTGGCCTTTTATAGAGTTTCAGCCTGGGCTTTGGAGCTTACAAACTTTATCTCACATAATTTTACTCACTGGCTTTGTATGGGTTGTTTTATATATGGTGTTCGATTCCTCTAGTGCACAAACCTATTATAGTGATCACTAGCCTCGAATCATGGTTTTGATCCAAAACTTGAATGTTTTTGTAGATGTTGGTACTGTCATTTTTTTGCCTAGATGTTAGTTGATTAGGAGTCTAAATGGATATGTCTATGTATTTGTTTCTCATGTATTATTCATACTTTTGAAATGATATAAAACGTATATATATTTACAAAAAATAAATCCAAAGTAGTTAGCCTCTTTTTTTCCTTTCAATTAAATTGATTAATTAAAAAATATCATATAGCCAAGTGTCATATGAAGTGAGTTATATTTTTTTGAACATTTGGTATCGATAAGCTATGGTATTGTCCCATGGTATTATAACAAAAATAATTTATAGATTAAGTATCTCCATGATAAATTGGAGTAAATAGCCATGGTTAAGAATCTTGTTCCATGTTTTTTTAAACTATATATGTGTTTAATTTATATATTAGTTTTTTATAATTAATAATAATAATTACATGACCATATAACATGGCCCATGGTCATGTCGCTTGTGCATTGTAAGGAATAAATTTATTGATGGAATCAAGTTCTAAATTAATTGATGCATTCATAAATCAAAACAAATGGTATGGGACAAACTAGATACTATGGAATTTGTTATAAACAATGATTATGTATAAAAGTAATTAGAGATTAGAAGATACTCTATCATGACTTTTTCTCATTAATTTGGAGTGGCTCTCCTTCCCATTTATCATCATACCAATAGTCATTCCAAATTTTTCCACATGTTATCGATTTTCTTGATGTTACTCACTAGCATAATAGAATAACTCATATACACTATAACTCTTTACTATAGACTCCTTAATGTTTTTCTTTTCATACAAACCCTTAAAATTTTCCATGAACCTCTTTATGAAGGATGTCTAACAACATGGGATCACCTTAACTAAATTAACCTTTTCAACTAAGTGCAATAGAAGATGTACTTACAACCGCATGAAACTTATAGGTAGTCCCTTATCAAACATATAAATAATCTCAACTATTCTCAATGTCATTGTCGTATGTTAGCCATCCTATTGTCCTTTGATATCAACTAATGTACACATACAATATAGCACATCATAGGTCTTCATGAAGGTCGTGATTCACACAACCACGAAAAGAGAGAATGATAATTGCACTATAAAATACACATGTACATAATTAAAGAGGGCATAATGTTACACATCAATTTTTCACTCTTATGCAAATAATACCAAATATAGGTCTTACACAATCTGATGAACTATGAGCATAAGCCCCCCTAAAATATGGAAGAAATACCTTTCAATGGTGTATAAGAATCCTGGAATAAATATCTAAAAAAATCCTTATTTTGGAGGACATTGCGAGCACTTAGTTTATAAGTTGTGATGACGATCAATGATTGCATAGTATATACAAATTGATGTCATCACACTTTTTCCTATGTTAAGGTCATGACAATCTTCTTTTTGAGGTAAAAAGTAAAAATTAAATGATGCTTTCTTTTCTATAAGCTGTGTGGTTGGTATCTAATCCAAATTGGTTGAGATTGAGCTGAATCTCCCCATATCCTGGGCCTCCTTCATCCTATAGTGGATCCATCCCACTCATTATGGATCTCTATCCTCCCTTCATGGATCTCTAAACTTCCACTCCTTCCTATAATTACAATGCCTTCAAAGAGAGTTGGGTTGCCATTTCAGACCTCTGAACTTACCTATATGTTGCTCAAATTTCCATTGGAGTTATTTTCATTTCAAAGGCTTGGGTTGAGGATCATTGCAAGGAGACTCCAACATCAAGGCACTTAGTTGTAAATATCCTTCTCTTTATCATTAATACCAAGAAAAACTATTTCCCATATGCATGTGTTATAATGTTTATTGTAAGGCTCTTTCATCTCTTACATGGTTTATGATTGAATATTTGATATATGTTATTATTTGATCTCTTGTTTGTTTTTTCTTTGGAGCATCAAGGGATAAGAGTTGGAAGCTACAAAGGAAAATAACAAGGGTCGTCAATGAGAATTTAGTGAAATGGTATGAGTTTTTTCATCACCTTATATCTGTGATTCATTCATAAACCTGTGAATGTTTGCATTTATTTGCCTATTTGTTTCTAGGCTTGATTGTGAAGCCTAGGGAGATTTTTTTTTGTCCGTAGAATGAGACTTCTCTACTTAAAAAATTGGTGACCATACTAGGGAGTGATATGCTCTTCATTTTCCTGTGCTTTTGAAAAAGCTGACCTATTTTTTGAGTCTCTTGGTCAACCTTCATTAATTCTGGAATTCTAGAACTGTTTGATCTTTAGAGAATTTTTTATTTACTTTTTGTTTTTTCACTCATCACGAGCTGAATTGAGTGGCAGTGCATTGGCATTGTTCTTTTTACATTAATAGTCGTGACCATCGGTCTGGTGTCAGTTGTTGACCCGCGATGATATTTGGAAAATTGAAATATCTCTGTGTTCTTCTCTACCTTAGCCTCAATCTGAGATGTGGTTCAATTCCCGAATTGGTTTTCAATCTCTTGTAAATGAAATAGTTTTCTTTGATTTCATTTGGCTTCTTTGTGTTGAATTTTCCATTGTTACATTGTTTTGGTGTTGCTACTTAGTTGACCTATTGAAGGAAAGAGGGAATTTAGTAAATGATCAGGTTTTTTGGATCTTTCTTTCTTTGTCTACAGTAATCATCTTCAGAATAATTTTACTTGTGTTTTTGGAAATTTTTATTACATTATATGAAAATCTTGTTTTCACAAAAAGAAGAAACTCATGCTTCATTGAATTGACATTGATTACATCAATTTGAAAATTCATGCATGTTGAGGTTTTGTCCTGTTTTCTCTTAAGAACTGATTTTTGTGCTATAAAAAGTCTATGGTTTATTTTGAAAGGTGCTTTTTGAATCATTTAGTTTGTTAGTGAAATGAAATTTGTTGAAGATATGATCTTTGCATTTGTTGAAAAGTGAACGAAGCTTCTATTTTTCGTAAATAGGATTCATAAAAATGAAAAGGTTAATTTTATGTCAGTTGCATCAATTGGAATTGAGTTATTATACTAGTTAGTATCATACACATTTATTACCTTTAATGAAAGTGAGATATTATAATAAATCAAAACATTTAAAGGCAATATTTAATCAACAATAATCAAATTTAGTGTGGGTGTAGGTTAGGAGACGTGCTCCAACATCTATAAACATAGGAGTTGTTGTTATTTGTCAGCATTAGATTATGCGAGTGGTCAGTATTCCACATACATCACAATATATAGGGTAATTTTCCATGTACCCTTAGGTATATAGGAAGGCACTCCATGTATGATGAATATATAGAAAGTCTTCCCATCATACAGTTACTCATTAGGCAACATTAGCACAGATTGCACTTCCACGTATCCTTGGGTATACAAGAAACCCCCTCAAGGTTGCAAACCTACCATAGGTAAAAGTCATCTTCCTTGTTGTTTGTGATACACTAAAAACAACATTAACGGATATTGCCTACACATACTTAATAGTATATTGCAGTTCAGAGCAACTTGGTAACCTTTTATACCTAGTAACCCTTTTTTATTGCTATTGTTTATTTTTATTGGTAAAATTGTAAAATTGATCATCATACATTGGTAACATTTCTTCATTAAAATTCACTATGGTAGATCCACCTTGATGCTCTCACAGGATGAAAGGTTCACCCCCTGAGATTACACCTAAATCATCCAGCGCTATGAGACCTCTAGTTACAGAAACTAAAGTAACAAAATATGAGACAATTCAAACGCACGTTGTAGGACTTGAAGTTATGGAAATTAAATACCCATAAGTAATTCAATATTAAATGGAAGCAACTCAAATTTTAGAACTAGAAGTAATTGAACCTGAGTCTGAAATTGTGTCTAAAGTAACTGGGTCTGATATTTTAGAACTTGGTATAACTATAGTGTGGTTTAGCTAGTAACTCAAGAAACTCATGTTTTATCTACATTTCACCCAATCTACTCCTCTACTAATTACGTCTCAATAATTCATAACTTTAGCTATTGAAACAGATAATTTACAACCTAGTCTTTTAAGTGCTGAATAAATTACTCAAGAGTCTATTACAATTAATCCTACCCTTCTTTAAGAAGACCTTATAGTAGTTCAAATCCCATCTCGTTTTTTACCTAACACTTGGTATACAACTCCTTTATCTTATTTACCTAGGAGAACTCCATGTTTAGACACTCGTTTACCTTTCCTACCAAGGGGAACCAAGACGAAATCCTCAACTATAAGTCAACCTTCATTCACTCATGGAAATGGACTTAGTCGAGTAAATATGACTTCCATGTTTACAGGACCTCTAGAATCCTTTATATATGGTGGAACCTCTATTCTCGTTGTGTATCATTCACTCAGTGGAACCCCTTAAGGAGTTTAACTTGATCATCCTTCTTCTCATATTTCCACTTCGTCTTCTGGAATCCCATCTAGTTTATCGTCAATTAATGTAGAATCTACTACCTAAAACATGGCATTTCCACAAATTCTCGTGCCTAAAGTGTCATTGGAATTTGACCAACAACTAAATATGTTATCTTGTGGTCGAGGTATCCCTGAAAAAACCCTAGCTCGATCTTACGTTCTAGTTAGGGGGAAACTGTCCTATGATCCACATTTTCCTCTAGGAAGGAAACCTCTTGGAGGACCTTATACTTGATATATAGGACCATATATTAGTGGAAGTTATTCAACCCCTTTTCAAATACCTTAGGTAGGCCAAAGTCAACCTGTTGTAACTCAACCCTTGATTGGTGCTCCGTTCCTAGGAATCATAAGTACTACTTGCAGTTCTACTTTTAGTAGTGTGCCTTAGTTAACTTCTAATCAAACTCTTCAGGCTACTCCTCAAGTGTCTACTTATCAACCTCTCCAAATAAATGGCCAAATTACACCTCATACTCTTATTCAACAACATGTTCCACGCACACCTCAAACACCTATTTAGAAACTTGTTCTAGTTACTCCTCAACACCTATTAAAACTACTTAAAAAAAATTTATCCAACCTTAGATACCAGTTCAAAAACTCGTGAAGACCATACCTCAGGTAATATTTTATCATCCTAGTCAAATTGTACCTCAAATCCCTACATGCCTAGTTGGCTAGGCTACATTGTAGATGCCTTCTAGTCAACCTACCATAGGTGTACCCAAAATACCATATCAAGGTCAATCTTTCCAAGGTTAACCTTATCTGGGTCATCCTTTCCAAGGTCAACCTTATCCGAGTCAACTTTTCCAAGGTCAACCTTTCCAAGGTCAAGCTTATCTAGGCCAACTAGTTCAACAACAACCTTTTCAAGGATTTCCATTTACATCTCAACTTGGCATGGCTTACCCTGGTTATCCTACTACACTACAAGTGCCAAAAACTCAACCTATTCTAGGATATCACATATATCCTCCTCAAACTGCTGGATTGTATCCTCAAGGTTACCGATATCCTCAAGAGGATTTTAATCGACAATTACCTTTGATTACCACTTTAGATTTACCAAATTTGTCCCAACTAACTAATGACCTGATTTATCATTATCCTTTTTGGCATGATATTCCTCCTAAGTTGCCAAGCAACATACCCATGACCAATGGAAAATATGGAGAAGACCCATGAAATCGTGTGATGACTTATCATTTATGGTTTTCATCAAATTCCCTAAATGATGATTCCATTAGATACTGTATTGCCTAGCAGACATTAATAAGTTCTAAAGCTAAATGGTATGTTGAGTTACCATGTGCCTCCTTTCATAACTTCAATTCCTTAGTAACAACATTCTTGATGCAATTTTAGTTACTTATTCGATATGAAACTAGTATTGAGCTTTTAACTTCTTTAAAATAGTATGATTCCACCCACATATTGGATCATATACATGAGTGGAGATGTCGACGTTGTTTACTGAAACCTTATATTCAAGATCAATTATTAGCTGAATGGTTTATTAAATCTTTAGTTCCTACTATAATTGAAGATGTTTCCAAAGGAGGAGTTGTTATGGAAGAGCAATTTATTTCTCATGCCCAATATTCATAGCTTGTCTACTAGAAATCTACCACCTTGTATAAAAAAATTCCAAATGAACCTTGTTCATTGAACATGATTCAACTAACTTCTACAGGATCTTATACTATTGATGGTGTGATTGGTTTTGTCAGTCAACAATCTATGAGTAAACCTTCTGGTAATTCTAATTCCAAGTCTACTTTGACTGTTACTTCTCAACATTCACCCTTTATAACATCTACTCTTGTTAATACTTTTGATATTAAGGCAATTCAACCATCAACTGGTAAACAACCTTAGAAACCTGGATGTAAAAAATGAGGGAAAAGGTAAAGAAAAACAAAAAAATTCCCTCATCAAGAAAATCCAATGAAAACCCAATCTCCTTAAGAGAAAACTAAAATGTGATATCCATGTTTTATTTGTAATGAAGATCATTATACTAAGGAATTTCGACACCATCCAGAGGTTAATCAATTTCTTAAGGGTTCCTCTACACCTCTTGTCTTAGCGGATCCTTTTCCCTCTAAGGAAAATAAAATGGTTTCCCAACATTCATCTTCTTCTGCCCAAAAGTATGTTGATATCATGTTGATGTTTACTTAGTCTCCTCAAGTTATGGTAGCAACAAGGTCCAAATATTACAGTTCTCAAAATCCTTCTAATGAATGTGCTACAAATCAACCTTCCACGTTGGTCCCGCCTCCTTCTGATCCTCTACAAATCAAGCGATCATCTCTTAAAACTATAGTTTAACCTCCTCCTAAGGGCATTACTTGAAAGTCATCTTTTAATCTGCATGCTTAAGCAGCTCACAATTATAATATTATTGAATAATTAGCTCAATCTCCTTTGAGAATGTCGGCCCTCGAAGTGCTTCAAACTTTCCCATCCCAACGAAAACCATTGCTATCATCCATTGTTGGAATTGATCCACAAGATTCTAATCTTATAATATTTGACCTTAAAAATCACGTACCTAGAATCTCGTGTCAACTGGCCATCCAGATTCTAGGTTTTGTTAAAACCAAATGAGTATTCTTTGTTATAATTAATGAGGGAGATTCTACATGTATCATGTATATTTTTTGTTGGAGAGCTTTAGGCTCTCCAACAATGAATCAATCGCTTACCACTCTAAAAGCATTTTATGGAAGAGGATTCCATATAACCATCCTACATCATGTACATTTAACTTTCTTAAACATCCCAATCAGTCATACCTGATCACAAAGATCACTTGCTACAAATTCATACAGTCCATGGCTACAATATGTTTACCATCTTCTATTTCTTTTCAAAATCAACAACAAAACTTTATTTTCCACCTCTATTAGAGACCATACTCATTATTTCTGAGTCTAGTGCAACCACTCGGAAACCAGATGGGAGCAAAGGAGCATCATCTGAAAATGATGAATCAACTAGAGCAAAATAAAGTTGTGCAAGAGCTCCAACTTCCTTTTCACCAATTCCATTGCATGCCTGTCAATTCATGAAAATAAATAAATAAATTAAATCTTATTTATAGCAATATGTAACCTTTTTAAAAATTATTTAGCATGAAATTGGACATAATAACTGCAACAAAACCATATCTCTTGAGAGGAAAACTTCCTCTTGTGTAAGATCATGCCCCTCCAACTTGACAGTCTCAAAGAAATATTGGTACAATCACTCCAAGATTAAAATATATAGCTAATTCTATAAAACATTTAAGCAAAATACCTTCTTATGGAATGATTTCATAGTCTTTGAATGTTCTTTAAACACAATCTACATTCCTGAGCACAATAACTTTCGCCCTTCATGTTGAACAGTATGCCCTATTGTTATAGATCCATTTGGGCACATCACTCACATCATTTAGATGAGTACTTTTAGTGCTCATGAAACACTAATTCAGTTGCTACATGCCCTAGACAAGTCATCACTTTGAATTCCTCCTTCCTTGAGAGTTTCTTGGCTTGAAGCCCTCCAGAAATGCCTCCTTGAGGGACTAGCGCAACCTTGGTCAGGGGTAAGTGTGCTTTAGTGTAGGTAGGCCCATGTCAGGGTGCTTTCTAAAACACTTAGGCCCACTTTGACCTGCGCTGGGAAAGATTGAATGAAATAGGCATAATGTTCTAGGAATATTCTTATCTTCTGGAGCCATCTAGAATATTCCCACATTTATCATCTCCTATGAGCTCGAAATTGGATAGATAATGAGTTAAGTAACCTCCTATCCTCTCATCCCTTCCTCCATGGAAACTAACTCTATGTTTGGAAGGCCATTCAATACCCTCATTTATGACCAAACCTCCTCCATTTTCCTATAAATTGAGCACTCATCTAAGTGATCAGGGGCTGGACTTTGAGAATTTGTAAGGAGATACTATTGGTGTGAGGTTTGAGATTGTAAGAAAGTATTGTTATGCTGCCAGAGTGTTGTGATTTTGATGTGATGTTGGTTGGAACCCAAGCTGGAAGAGTGACAATGGATCAGACTTCATGGTTGTAATTCTTCCTTCTACTTAATAAAGTTGTTTACACCTTTTCCCATATTCTTGTCTTTATGTATGATGATTATATGTGTAAATGCTTTCGATTCCATTTTCTTATAGTAGATAGATCTCTTTCTTTGATTGGTTTTTGTCCTTTGTTTATGATTGTAGGTACTTGTCAGGTAGATTAAGATTGAGAAGGAGTGACAGGAGCCAAACAAAGGAGACAAAGGGAAAGAGAAAGATAACAAGTATGTCCCTTATCTTATTTATCTTCTATAGAAAATGGTTAAGCTCTTTAAATCTGTTGTTCTAGGTGTAGCTACCCACCTAGGGAAATTGTGTTTATTCATGGATGCAAAATTCCACATAACAAATTGGCGACTCTACTGGGGAATGGTTATCATTCCAGGTAGTTTAGCTTCATCCTAGTACAGCCTAGTAGACATTACTTACTTCCATTGATCTTGTTTTAGCCCTTTTCGAAGTGTTTTTTGGTAAAAATTGTGCTTGCAAGCCCCTATGATGACCTCTTTGGCACCAATGCAAGTCTGGTCAAGAAACATAGCGCTGCAGAGCACTCCTGGCTTGAGGATAGTGCTCTAAAATTCATTGTCTCCCATTCAAGGCTGCGTTGATCCTCCTTAGGTAAAAAAATCCCTCCTTTGACTTGACTTTTCCCAAATTTCTTTTTGTTCCTACTTGCTAAAAGATCAATGATGCTTGTGTCTTTGAGATCAATTTGTGCTTCCTTTGCTAGCCCTGCTTTGGACTTCATTTTTTAGTGTTTCTTAAATGATTTATTTATCACTATCAATTCATTGTCAAAGTTACTTTATAGTCGATTAATCTTTGTTCGAAATAAAGTGTCGTAAAAGTCTTCATTTCCTTTGAAAAGGAGTTGTTGAAAAGTCTTCATTCTTTCAAAAAGATTGACTGATTGTATGTGCATTAGTTTCCTTCTGTTAATTTCAACATTAAGGGATTTGAAAAGAAAAACTTGCATTGTGCATTGAAATAGTATGTGTTTGCTCATAGGAATAGTTTAGAAAAATTGCATTAGATGTGTTTTTTGCTCTTTGATTGAAAGAATATGATTGCTCTATCCCTACTAGCTAAGGTTTTCGTTATTCAAATTGAATGGTAAGATTGCTTATCATATTAGTTGCATTCTAGGAATTTCAAATACATCACGTGGTGAACCTTGAAAGGAAAATTATTAATCAATATCAACTTAAAATTAACATCAATTAACCTAATGGAGCATTGTCAGCTATTGCAAAACATTTAGAGGTTCTAGGCTAGAGATGTGTTCTGACATCGTAAAACATAGCAGCTGTTGCTAACTTGTATGCGATAAATTCTGAGTGTGATACCTCATTCCATGTACGTGAGTATATCGTAGCTCTTGCACGTACCTTCAGGTATATGGGGCGGTGTTACAGTACGTAAAATATAAAGGAATTCTCTCACTGTGCGGTTTCACATTAGACATTGCTAATATGGATTGGGCCTCCATGTACTTTCAGGTATATATGGAAGGCCAAGACTAGGTTGCTATCCATCCTTAGGTAACTGAGTCGGCTGCCTTCTACACTATGATAAACCGAACACAACATTCAGGGAGATTGCCTACCCTACTTCTTGGTTTGCCGGGAGGTATTCTGTAGTTCACAGTTGCTTGGTAAACCTTTTGACTAGCTTACCCCTTTTTTTAATTTATTTTTTGTAATAAAATCAATTAGATATCGTGGAGGAAAATCAACCCTTACCACATCGTTCGCAAAAAGCAGCGACTAAACTGGCTTTATCGCCTGAAGCTGCACCTATCCAGTTGAAGCGGTCTCATTTGACTGGATAAAGTACATGACAAACTTCTAGTTCTTCATCTAAATTACCAAAAATACCCATATCCGTAAGTATGTGACCCCAGCTACTCCTACAATTACTGGTACATCTATTGCTGAAGTAGAATCTCCACAATTATCTGAGGAAACTATAACTGAATCTAGTGAAACTGTAACCCAAGTTGTTCAACAACAAGTTGATTCTCAACCTGAAGTTGTTCAACAAGAAATTACTTCTAAACCTGAATCTGTTCAACTAGAAGTTAATCCTAAACCTATCACTATTAAAATAGAAGTTACTTCTGAACCTGAAATTTGTTATGTTGTGTTATATTCTTTCCACGACTAGCCCACGTAGTTAACCAGGGGGTTAGAGGGTGGGCGAAGCCCCCCCTTCGTTGCACCAATTGTGTAGCAAGCAGGTGGGTCATAGGGGGTTTGAGGCATATCAGTAACCCCACTTTATGGGGTCCGGGGTAGCGCCCTGGAAAGTTTTGGTTTTGGACCCTATGTTAGGTTGGGCAGACCCAACTATGGTTTTGTGCATGATTTTCGCACATGTTTTTTCGACACGATGGTTTTTAGTCCATGGTTTTGGACATGATGGTTTTTGGTCCATGGTATTGGATGCTTTGGCATGTATAAATATGTATTGGAACATTGAAAGGAACATAATGAAAAATCAAGCTGGTAGTCCTAGTTCTGGGATCTATGAGAAATCTTTGTGTATATGTGTTTTATGTGTTATGCTCTTGCATTGTTTATTTTCTTTGTTATAGAATTCTTATGCAGGTAATTTCTGTACAGGTTAAAACCTACATTTGGTATCAGAGATATCTTGGATTCAAGGGGATGCCTTTGATGCTGAGGGGTTTCGCTCAGGCCTGTGGTAGACCCTGTTTAGTGGGAGATCTGTGAGATCGATTCTGTTGGTGAAAGAAGATGGCGAGCAGTGGAAAGATAGAGATCAAGAAATTTAATGGTAAATGTTTTGAGTTGTGGAAACTCAAGATGGAGGATCTGTTGGTGGATAAAGATTAGTGGATCACGGTAGATCCAGGTACTAAACCAACGGGAGTGTCTGATGAAGAATGGAAGAAGTTGGATCGAAAGGCAAAGAGCACAATACGATTGTGTGTCTCAGATTCAATATTGCTGAATGTTTCAAGGGAAGCTATGACGAAGGCTTTGTGGGACAAGTTAGGGACTTTGTACCAACCTAAGTCTCTGGTCAATAAACTATTCCTGCAGAAAAATTTGTATAACCTGAGGATGAAAGATCCAGACTCGGTGACAGAGCATCTGAATGCATTTAATACTGTGGTAAGTTAGTTAGCATCTGTTGATATTAAAATTTCAGATGAAGATAATTGCATCAGTTTCATTCGTGGGATAGTCTGGTTATTGTAATAGGTAGCAATGCAACTACCTTGCATTTCGATGAAATAGTCTCATCCTTGCTGACAGAGAAGATGAAATGGAAAAATATGGAGAGCCAGAATGGTGATGCCTTGTTTGTACGAGGACGGTCCCAGAACAGAAACAAAAATAAGTCATCGAGTGGGAGATCTAAATCTAGAGGGAGATCTAAATCTCCAAGAAATCCTATAAAGGTGGTGTGCTGGAAATGCGGAAAGGAAGGGCACTACAAAAAGGAATGTAAATCTAAAGCTCTTGATAAAGGAAAGGGATTTGATGATACCCCTTCTGCAGAGGCGAAAAGCACCTCAGATGAAGGTGGGGATTTGTACTTGGCTTCTTCAAGTACACATGTATATCATGAGGCATGGTTGATTGACTCAGGTGCATCCTTTCACTTCACTCCCCATCGAGAGTGGTTCTGTGAGTATGAGAAATATGAGGGTGGTGATGTCTTCTTGGGGGATGAAAGGAAGGCTAGAATCATTGGTCGTGGAAAAGTAAAGTTGAAGCTGCAAGGTGGAAGCGTTAGAACACTTCCAGGTGTTATGCATATTCTTGCATTAGCTAGAAATATGATTTCTGTTAGCAAGCTAGATGATGCAGGTGTAAAAACAATGTTCAAAAATGATACCTGCAAGATGGTTCAGGGAGCACTGGTATTGATGTGGGGAGTTCAGATTGGATCTCTGTACAAGATACAAGGTAGCAGTGTTATTGATGGGTGCAACAGTTCTGTGGTTCCTGAAAGTGGAGTAGAAGATCTAGTGGTCTCTGGAGAGAAGACCATGTTGTGGCACCAAAGGCTTGGACATATTGGGGAGAAGGTTCTTTGAATACTTCATGGTAAAGGTATGGTAGAAGGTATGAGTAATAGATCTCTGGATTTTGATTTCTATGAAAATTGTGTATATGGGAAGCAAAATCGAGTGAGTTTCCCCTCTGTTAGTAAGAGGGAAAAACAGATATTAGAGCTCATGCACAGTGATGTGTTTGGACCTGTGAAGGTTCCATCGTTGTGTAAGTCTATGTACTATGTATCATTTATAGATGACTTCTCAAGGAATACATGGATATATTTCCTTAAGAAGAAATCTGAAGTCTTTGACAGGCTTAAAGAATTTAATGCTCTCATGGAAAATCAGATAGAGAAGAAGATAAAGGTGTTGAGGACAGATAATGGTGGAGAGTTTTGTAGCAAAGAATTTGAAAAATTTTGTAAGAAGTGTGGTATAGCATGGAAAAATACTACTCCATATACACCTCAGCAAAATGGAGTTGCAGAAATAATGAACAAGACGTTGATGGAAAGGGCAAGAAGCATGCTCAGTGGTGCTAGGTTAGGATAGGAATTCTGGGCAGAGGCAGTGGATACTGCATGTTACCTGGTCAACAGGTCACCTTCATCAGCATTGGAGGATAAGACTCCATAAGAGGTATGGATAGGTAAGAAACCCTCTCTTTCACATCTGAGGGTATTTGGATGTGATGCATATGTACATGTTCTAAAGGAGAAATGAACCAAGTTGGATAGTAAATCTGAAAAGTGCATCTTTATTGGGTATAAGGATGGTTTAAAGGGTTATAAGATTTAGAACCCTATAATAAGGAAGGTTGTGTACAACTGAGATGTGGTGTTCAGAGAGGTCAAAGATGTTATTAAACATGAAATCCAACCAAAGGAACCTGAGAAGACAGAGTTTGAGGTAAAGGAGGAAGAATCAGACTCTACAGTAGAGGAGGAATTAGAAGATGAAGAGCCACAAACTCCAGGTGTGAGAAGATCAGTTTGAGAAAGAAGGCAGCCATAGAGGTATAGTCCATCTCCTTTTTGTTCAAATTTTGCTTTATCTATTACTGATGATGATCCCAGAACTATGAAGGAAGCAGTAGATTCAAAGGATGGAAAACTCTGGAAAGAGGCCATGGTTGATGAAATGGCATCTTTGCACAAAAATGAGGCTTGGGATCTGGTGGAGTTGCCAGCGGGAAGGAAACCCATTGGCAACAAATGGGTGTTCAAAAAGAAGACAAATGCAAAAGGAAAGGTGGAGAAATACAAAGCTCGGTTGGTAGCAAAAAGTTTATTCCCAGGTGTTAGGAATTGATTTTGGTGATATTTTTTCTCTTGTTGCCAAGGTAACTTCTATTAGATTACTTTTATCTATTTTTGCTGCTTTTGATTATGAGGTAGACCAGATGGATGTGAAGATAGCACTTCTTCACGAGGATCTGGAGGAGGAGATTGACATGAAGCAACCTGAAGATTTTGTGGTGAAGGGTAAGAAAGAAATGGTATGCAAGTTAAAGATGTCTCTGTATGGGTTAAAACAGTCACCAATGATGTGGTATCAGAAATTTAATACATTTATATGGGGACTTGGCTTAACCAGAAGCAAAGCAGATCATTGTGTGTATTTTAAATTAACTGGTGACCGTGTTATTTATTTGGTCTTGTATGTGGATGATATGTTGCTGGTTGGAAATGATAAAGAAATTATCTAGGATTTGAAGACCCAATTGTCCTCCAAATTCGACATGAAATATCTTGGTGCTACAAATTATATTTTGGGCATGGAAATTAAAAGAGATCGTACAAAGAGGAAGCTCTAGTTAAACCAGAGGAAATATGTCAGGACAATACTGCAGAGGTTTAATATGCAGGATAGTAAACCGGTGAAGGTTCCTATTCCTGTAGGTATGAAATTATCTGCTGAACAGTGTCCCAAGACACAAGAAGAGGAAGAGGACATGTCCCATGTTCCATATGCAAGTGCAGTCTGTAGCCTGATGTATGCAATGGTCTGTACTAGACTAGACATTGCATATGAAGTGGGAGTATTGAGCAGGTTTATGTCAAAACCAGGGAAGGAGCACTAGACAACAGTGAAGTGGGTTTTCAGGTATTTGTGTGGCACTAGTGATTATGGTTTGTGCTACCAAGGAAGACCAGTATTGGACAGAGTGTTGGATATTCATGGCTTTGTTGATGCAGACTAGGCTAGAGATCTGGATCAAAGAAGATCTACAAGTGGGTATGTGTTTAACCTATTTTGAGGTGTAGTCAGTTGGATGAGTAAGAAACAATTTGTAGTGGCACTATCAACTACAGAGGCAGATTACATGGAAAACACTCATGCAAGCAAGGAAGCAGTTTGGTTGTAGAGATTGTGTTCAACTATGGGGTTAGTGCAGGACACTGTAAGGATAGACTGTGACAACCAAAGTGCAATTTTCTTGGCAAAGAACCTTGCATACCATTCAATGACAAAGCACATTGATGTTCAATATCAGTTTGTGAGCGATATGATAGAAGAAAAAAAGGTGTTGCTGGTAAAGGTGGACACTTTGAAGAATACTACAGATGAATTGACAAAATCTGTGAGCTTTGAGAAGTTCTCTTGGTGTAGAGAAACAATGGGCATTTCAGGGCTGGAAAAATTACTAAGCTCTCTTGTGGCCCCCTATGGAAAGAAAACAACAAATCGGAGAATGTTGGGTTGTGTTATATTCTTTCCACGACTAGCCCATATAGTTAACCAGGGGGTTAGATGGGGGGCAAAGATCCCCCTTTGTTGCGTTGATTGTTTAGCAGGGTGGGGGGGGGGGGTCACAGGGGGTTTGAGGCATACCCGTAACCCCACTTTATGGGGTCTAGGGTAGTGCCCTAGAAAATTTTGGTTTTGGACCCTATGTTAGGTTGGGCGGACCCACCTACGGTTTTCTGCATCATTTTCACACATGTTTTTTCGGCACAAGGGTTTTTGTTCCATGGTTTTGGACGAATGGTTTGCGGTCCATGGTATTGGATGCTTCGGCATGTATAAATATGTATTGTAACATTGAAAGTAACATAATGAAAATGAAGCTGGTAGTCCCGGTTTTGGGATCCAGGGGAAATCTCTGTGTATATGTGTCTTATGTGTTATGCTCTCGCATTGTTTACTATCTGTGTCTTAGAATTCGTATGCAAGTAATTTCTGTACGGGGTTAAAACCTATAAAATTGTTCAAGGAGCCTAACCTGAACTTGTTCTTACCAGAACATTTGAGTCTTGAGGTTGAACAATCAGAAGTTTTACCTTACCAGAAGAAGATTGATCAATACATCCTCAGACAACCCTAACTGTTGAGATTTCCTCTTTACCTTAGGAACAAATACCAAAAATCTATTACAGACCTGATGGTGAAATTCTTCCAGCCGGTTTGATTTTGATAGAAGAGGAACCTGAGGTAGAATCACTCAAAACTCCATTCCATTTTGAAACTGGACTTTATCTGTATCCTTATACTCCTCATTTCACTACTCCTTTTGATATTGATTACTTTAGACACTCATTGGTTTGTTAGGAAATTTATTTGGACATTTGACTATGGCAGAGTCAACATCCCAGACCGTACCATCTGTTACGGCTATGGCAAAATCTTTTGTCCGAACACCTTCGATGTTTACTACGACACCTCAGTCACACTTGTATGGTGTTCCATCTGTCCCATCGGGTTACCAATGTTTATCGAGAACCTGGTTAGGTGTTCCTTCTAGCCCTTGGCCTTCACCAATGTTCTTCATTAACAGATACCGAACAACTAGACCCATCAAGTTCATATCAAGCTGGTTCATTTGGTAATCATCCTATGTATCCTCTTTACACTAGACTACCCCCATACAAAGAACAATAGGGACATTCTCCTTATCCTCAATTTTCTAGGGGCCAACCATATGTCAGTATGCCGCCATCTTTAGGTTAGACTAGAATGAATGTCTGTTAGTGGCAGCCAACAATGCTCGTTCAACCTAGGCTTGTGTATCCATCACAACCTATGAAATATGTCTCATCCATACCTAAAATGCATGTTTCTACAGCTTTACTACAGTCGTAAGCTCAGATTTTTGTATCTCAACCTGTGCAAGCTGGCCCTTCAGCCTCAAACCCCAAAGTTTTAGCTGTACAGATTCAGCCTTCAAGGGCAGTTTTATAGCAACCACTTGTGCCTGGAGTCCAACAACCTCAGGCTGGTTTACATTTTACTGGAATGACTCAGACTTACACTGGTTTAGTGTATTCACAAGTTGGTCAAGCTTACATTGGTGGGCAACAACCGTTAAATCAATGACCATTGTATCAACAACAACAACAGTTGCTTCAGAAGCCTTGGCAACCCCAATACCAACAACAACAATTCCAGTAACACCAACCTCAACCTAGACTTGGTCAACAAGCCTATGTTGGGTTTTTTCAACAACAAGTTTACCCAAGTCCTAGTCAGCAAGCCTATGTTGGGTTTGGAGAACAACAAATGTATCCTGGTGCTCAAGAACAACCTCACACCGGATTTTCTCAGCAAACTTACCCTTATCAAGGTTACCAATAGTAGATGCCTTATGTTAGTATGCAAAGGCCTATTGCGCAGGTAATCCCATCTTACCCTGGATATGCTCAACCTGACCTTAATAGATAGTTTCCTTTCATTGCAACACTCGAATTACAAAATCTAAACTGGCTCACTGACGACCCAGTTCTTTATGCACATTGGTGGCCAGTGATTCCTCATAAATTACCTTCCGATATTGCGAAACTCAATGGAAACCCTGTCGAAGACCCATCCAACCATATCATGACTTTTAATTTACGGTTTTCATCAAGCTCCTTGAATGATAATTTTGTTAGACTACATCTTTTCTAGAGATCGCTTACTGGTCCAGCTGTGAAGTGGTGCACTGAGTTACCACGAGCTTCTTTTGATAACTTTACAACCTTATCTACCACATTTTTAACCCACTTCCAGTTACCCATACGATATGAAACTAGAAAGGAACTATTAACCAACTTTAAATAGACTACTGCTACTGATATCTATGATCATATTCACGAGTGGCATCATTATCGTCGAATGGTTAAGACTTATGTTCCTGATCAGCTCTTAGCTGAGTGGTTTATAAAATCCTTGCTACCATCTATCACCAAGGATGTGAAAGGTGGAGTTGTCACTGAAGAGCAAGTAATTACTCATGCCTAATATTTGGACTTGATTTATACATAGTCTGGCACGCTCTATGACAAGATCCCGAATGCACCCCGACCAACTTTCACTATTCCTCCACCACCATCGAGTAAGGACTCTCATGCCAGTGACTATCTAATTGGTTCTTCGAGCACACAAACGGTAGGTAGACCATCTGGTAAAACACTTGCCATTTCCAATCAAACTACAAATGCACCTGCTAACACTCTTACTTCTGAAACCAATGTCATGACATCTAACAAAGGCAAGAATGAAAAGTAACCAGGAAGCAAGAAGAAGGGGAAAAATAAGAAGAAAAAAAATAATTGCCCTCAAGAGAAATCATGTGATTCCTGTCCTTCGGCTAGGAAACATCGTTACCCATGTTTGATCTGTAACGATGAGAATTTTACGTGAGATTGTCCTCACTGCTCCGAAGTCTGAAATCTTCTGAAGACTTCTAATACATCCATGGTATTGACTGATCCTTTCCCAAAACCAGAGACAAATATGGTTGCTACAGACCATGCTTCCACTTCCCAAGTGCTTATGCTATCCACCTCTAAGCCTAAAATTAATGTTTTGGTGTCAACACGAAGTAAAGATTATGTAAATCAACTATCATCATTGAATAACGAGGTTGATTAGCCTAATTCTTCGACTTTGACTTCATCTGATCCTGTTCCACCATCTATTGTGCCAAAGTTAACAATAAAACCACCTAAGGGAGTTGTACATAAATCAATAGTTAACCCTTGAGCTCGAGCTGCACAGAATTATAACATAGTAGAAGATTTAGCTCAGTCACCTTCTGCTATGTCGACACTCGAGGTGCTTCAAAATTTTCCCTCCCAAAAGCAGGATTTGTTGTCAACAATTGGTGGAATCGATCCAATTGATTCCAATCTTGTGGTTTTCAACCATGCGACTTATATGCCACAGTTACCAATGCAATTAGAATTCCTGATTCAACTAAATGCCTTGAATAAACATATTCACTAAACCATTATTGATGAGTGGTCATCTACTTGTATTATGTTAATGAATTGTTGGAAAACACTTGGTTCACCACCTTTGTCACTTTCACCAACAATGTTAAAAACTTTCAACAATCGCACACATATGCCTTGTGGAATCTTGAGTAATCTACAAAACTAGGGGGCAAAATAGTAACTGTTGAAGTTGAGGTTGTTGAGAGGCCCCTTGACTACAACATTTTTCTAGGAAGACCGTGCATTTATGTTATGGCTGCGGTGGTTTCAACGTACTATTGTATGATTGCATTCCCTCATAAGGGTTGAATCACAGTTATCGACCAACTCACCTTCTTCGCCTCTAGTTCATAGGCTACTAAAAGCATTCTGTTAGTACACGGACCCCCGCTATCTCTTCAAAACATTGGTGTAGGTCTGTTTAAGGTTCCTTCCCTAATGGGTACTTTTTCACTACCATCACCATCAAAATTAGCGAAAGTGGCAAAAATTGAGACTTGCAACATGATATCTCCCACTTCATCTGACTTAAGGGAGATTACCAATAGTTCTGAAGTTGATAATAATAATGAAATCATGCTACTAAGCCCTATTCAGCATGCATAGAAATCAATCTTTTTGGATTGTGCGGCAAACCAAAATCCATCTTCACCAAATGTATGGGTATATCTTTCATTAGAATATGGTACTTCCTCTGATCCTTTTTCACGTATATTTTCTACTGATGAAGGAATCATCCAATCATTGATGATGGAAGAAGAACCATGGGAATATTATCATCATCATTCCCATCTTCCAGATCACATGGAAGATTTTTCAAATGAACTTAATCACCCTTCATTTGTTGATTTCCTTTCGAATTCTGTTTTCATAGATATAGTAGATTCTGAGCAAAACTTGTCAAATATCGAAGAAACAATTTCTATCAATATTTCAACCAAACCTAACATTGTAGAAAACATTCATGTTGGAAAATCTTGTTCTCCATCAGAACTTGATATTTATTGTGCTCTCTTTCGTGAATTCCGAGATATATTTTCATGGTCATATGAGGAGATGCCAGGAATTGACTCTAGTATAGTTGAACATGAAATCAAAATGTATCTTGATGTCAAACCAGTGCAAGAACACCTCCATCCTGTTCATCCAAAGAAGGTTGTTGCCATTAAAATAGAAGTTGAAAAATTTTTACATGTTGGTTTCATTTACCTTGTTCCTCTTACTGATTGGGTTTCCAATATTGTTCCTCTCATGAAGAAACAAGGGACAGTACGAGTGTACGTCGATTATAGGGATGTTAGTCAAGCTCGTCCAAAGGATAATTATCCCACTCCCTTTATCAACCAGATTATTGATGAATGTGCCATATGTGAAATACTCTCATTTATGGATGGTTTTTTCGGCTATAATCAGATCAATAGTCGCCCATAGGACCAATCTAAAACTACTTTTATTTGTCCATGTGGAACATTTTCTTACAGGAAACTCCATTTTCGTTTAAGGAACACAGGGGAAACTTTTTCATAGGGTGATGAATTATGCCTTCCATGACATCAAACATATTGTTCAACCATACCTTGATGATTTACCTGCTCATTCATGAAAACATACAAATCACCTACAACATTTGAGAGCTATATTTTTATGGTGTCGACACTACAAAATACGACTCAATCCACACAAATGTGTGTTTTGTGTTGCTTCTGGTTCTTTGCTTGGATTCATAGTGTCTAAGGAAGGAATTTGACTCAAACCACTTAAGGTTCTGGAAATTCTTGACCTACCTCCACCTTCAAATCTACTTCGGTGACAGAGACTCCAAGGGAAGGCTAACTTTCTAAGGAGGTTCATTCCCAATTATGTTGAAATGGCTAAAGGATTTACTCATCTATTGAAAAAGGGGATACCCTTCCATTGGGATCAAGTTGCGCAAGCTTCCTTTGATGCTCTTAAGGATACCTTGATTAGAGCATCATTAATGTATTCCTCGAATGATCAAAACGACTACATCCTGTATCTCGTCGCTGCAGATACAACCATTGGATTGTTTTTAGTCCAAGAGGAAGATGGGATTGAATATCAAATATATTATTTGAGCTAAAATCTCAAAGATAGAGAAGTTAAGTACTCTTATGTCGAAAAGTTAGCTCTGGCCACTATTCATGATGTACAGATATTTTGCCAATATATCCTGCTCCAAAAGACCACTGTCATTTTATATTACAACCCTATGATATATATTTTTTCACGTCAATTGTTGCGGGGAAAATACTCAAAAATGGGTTGTCATTTTGTAGGAATTTGATTTGGAATTCATTAAATTCAAATCAAAGAAATCTCTTGTTTTCGCCGAGGTTCTTTGCGACCTTCCCTCGAATACCATTGATTCAACTTTAGAACCATCAATTTTGGATGAGTCTCTGTTCCTAATTTCATCATCTGACCCGTGGTATGGAGATATACTGATTTATCTCTAGACCGAAACTTTCTAGCCTGATACCTCTCACTCTTTGTTGCCTTTGCCAAATGGGGAATTGACTTCATGACATGTAACCCCACCTCGGCCGAGGGGCATGGGTACATTATAGTCATCATTGACTATTTCACAAAATGGGCCAAGGTGATGCTAACATTAAACAATAGTGGCAAGATGACTGCACTTTTCTTTTTCAACCACGTGGTTGCTTGGTTTGGTGTACCATAGGCTATAGTTGCAAATCATGGGTCGCATTTTCACAATCACATAATGACTAAGTTAACTTCCAAGTTAGGACTTTCACATGATAGTTCTACTCCTTTTATCCACAAGCTAATGGGAAAGTTGAGGCCATCAACAAAGTCCTGAAGTGAATGCTTCAAAGAATGATAGGGGTTCATAAATGAAACTGGCATTTAATCGTGTACTCTGCCTTGTGGGCATATCAAACCTCGATTAGGAATGCAACTGCATTCACACCCTTTCAATTGGTGTATGGTATGGAGGAAATCTTGCCAATACAATGTGAAATTTAAACTCTCAAATTCGCTATTGACCTGTTACTTACACTTCTGATGAAGAAGCACATTTCTTAGAACTCATCCATCAGGATGAAACTCATCGTGAAGCCACAATGGCTAACGAAGCACATAAGAAGAAAATCAAGGTGTAATATGATAGAAATGTCAAGCCTCACATTTTCTCAGAAGGAGACCCAGTCTTGTTGTATGATCAGGAAGCTAATAAACTAGGAGCATGAAAATTTGAATGACTATGGATGGGTCCTTATATTGTCAAGCCTGTTTTGGAAAAAGGTGACTATGATTTGGTGGATTATGATGGAATTCCATTATCATAGCCCTGAAACGGGCTATATCTCAAACGTTACTATGCTTAATTGAGTGTAATAAAATCACTGTGTATATGCTTTAATTGAATGTGTGTGTGTCAGTGTGTCTTTTAGAGTTTTTATGTGGTTAAGTAATCCGCTTTGCATTTGTTGCAGATGTCGGAATCTTTGGAACCATTTGTTGGTTACACCTATGGTGCTAGTCATAGTACGCAGAACCTATCTTCTGCAACATGAGCCATTTTTCAAGTGGTGAGTTCAAGGATAATTTTAAGGGCGAATGTTCGCCCTTTGGCGAAATTAAGGGGTTTTAAATTTTTAGTGGGCAAATATTTTGTATCATAGTACATTTTTACAAATCACCTCAAATAGCCCACCTTATTTTAAGGGAGAGGGTACAAAAGGTAAATTTAGCCCTTGAAATTAGGACTTACAACCTTCCATTCGCCCATTTTCAAGAATAGGTTTTATTTAAGTGAATTCATTCGCCCATTTTCAAGAATAGGTTTTATTTAAGTGAATCCTATGGGCCAAATACCATATTTATAAAAGAGGTATGGTAAATTAATGAAAATATAAATAAATGAGAGGTATGGTAAATAAATAAAACATTTTTTATATTTACTCCATAAGTGGCCTTATATACATGTAAGGGTGTAAACAAATAAAAATATAAGTGGAGGTATGGTAAATAAATAAAACGTCTTTTTATACTTACTCAAAAGGTATGCTAAATAAATAAAAATATAAATAAACTAGACGTATCGTAAATAAATAAAACCTCTTTTTATATTTAGTCCATAACCCTCATTCTATTTATGAAGGCTCAAGAAAGAGGTTTTATTTAAGTGAATCCTATGGGTCAAATACCATATTTGTAAAAGAGGTATGGTAAATTAATAAAAATATAAATAAACGAGAGGTATGGTAAACAAATAAAACATTTTTTTATATTTACTCCATAAGTCATCTTATATTTATGAACACTCAAAAAATGGGTTATATTTAGGTGAAACCTATGGCCAAAATACTATGGGACAAATACCATGGACTAGATTGTTATTAATACCATGCAAAAAACCATTATTAACCCTAATATTAGAATTAATAAAAATAAAAATGGCACATGGTATTGACCCATGGTATTCACCTGGAATGTAGCCTATTTAAATGGGGGAATTAAACCAGCATGTAGCCTATGCTAAGATTCACTAGGACTTTACAAAGTTTTATTATTTAGTGAAAGACTTGCCAAGATCTTCCAAGATTTTATAATTGAGTAAAATATTCGCCATGCCTGGTGAGAGATTTGCCAAAAATTATATATACATATTATATTATTGATAAAATCGCCTTCCATTTTTCCTATATACCATGGAGATTCGCCCATTTATTATATTTATAAATTTAGGGGGGTTCTTAAAATTTTCCCTGGGTGAGTTAGTGAGTTTTCAAGGGATTTGTATCTGGCGTTCTACGAACAATATCACTGAGTATATCATGTTGATCGAACTTCTCTTTGATTCCATTTCACTTGGCATTCCCTGAATCATGAGTAGGCTGGACTCACAACTTGTCGTAATACAACTAACAAACATTTATACCATCTGAAACCCAACAATTCTTCGTATGTTCCGTAGAGTTTGTATTTTAGAAAGACATTTTGATTACATTCAATATGAACATATTTCCAGAAACTTTAACACATTAACCAATTCATTAGTGAACTAAGTGTTAAACAGACATTTGCGACACATGTAAAAGTAAATTTTCAATTCACATCATTAGTTCAATAGGATTACGCATAACCATATATAAAAACTCTGAAAGTAAAATATATAGGTGTTTTAAAGTTTTTACAATATTTGTGTCCAAGGCATGTTTCGTAATCTGACCTAAAAACTCAAAATGCATGCAAAAATCATCCTTAGTAGACTTAGTGATGCTCATGATAACAGGTCACAGCCTGAGCTATCATGTGCAAGAGCTGCATCCAATGGCTAGGAACACAAATAGTATGGTGCTACAGCCTCATAGGTAACTACTCAATCCAGACATACAGGATACTGTGGATTAATCCCTCTACATGATCCTGCAACTCTGCTAGTGTCTCGGTCAAATCCAAATCCTAGAGAACTGTTCTCCCAACATTTCTCCGCGATGGTCCACCTGCCTCCTATTGGTGTCTCATAAGTCGAACAGTACCAAAATCTACATGCATGATAATGATTTTAGTTTAGTCTTGGAAACATCAAAACACAAAAACATGTAGAAACTTAAAAATCCAAAAACATTTGGTCAAAAAACAATTTACCTATAGCACCCCATTGAGCGCCCACTGGTAAACTCAACTCTGGATCTCCATGAAAATCCATCCCTACGTATGAATGCTCCTTGATGAAAATGTGTTGTTGATCGAGCCAACTGAAGAATGTAGTAGAAAATGTAATCAATGACTGACCAACATGTCTAGCCATTAATTTGACCCACCTTTGCATCTGTGGTTCTCTAAGACCAGCTACACCTAGTGTTACATGCTGAGGTTGCATCAATGGAATTGTTTCTAAGGTAAAAGTAATTAAGAGCGATCCATAGCTAAAATTCTTGGCCTTACCGCTCTTTACCTTTGTCAGCTACTCTTTTAGTGAAGAAATTACTGCCTCACACCAGTTGAATAAATTTGGCTCAAGACACTCAAGTGCATACTACATGTATGATCTGTTCACCAGATGCAGTGTCACACTGCCTGCCAACTTTTTGATTTTGAAAAGGATTATTCTCAAAGGATAATCATGAATAGCTTTGATTATTATCTTTCCATCCTTGCTAGGCAGTGTACCTAGCCCAATAGAATTATCGAACATAGTCCCTCACTGATTCCCCTCCATGGGAAGAACCTGAAAGAGAAATGGGGGCACGACATCTCAAAAAACCTGTAAGAAAGTGAACATCATTGATCATAATAGGGACCACTTTGTCCCTTATGTGAAAATCTTGATCCGTTGGATCCCATGCATGAACTATGAACTGCAATAGTTTTGATTGTTGCCTCATCCCGGACAACCTAAAGTATTTGAGGAACCCACAGTTACTGAGGGCCTCAATTATACCCAGATCATTTAGGGAAACCATGTCTTGTTGTTCATGCTCTATTTCTCGCCAAGTAATAGACATTCTGATCCAACGAAAGCTTGAAATCAAACCATAAGCTTAGTTAGGATCCATTTCATGCAAAAAAATGGAGCAATTTTTGGCAAAACAGGTGAAACAAGTTTGTGAAACTCACCTAGCGTAGCTCAGGCAAGGAGACAGTGCACTGTAGTATAGCTACCCTTCTGTCCAGGTGCTGCCCAGTGCAGTTTTTGACATGGAAGCCTACATTGATCATAGGGAGAAATATTCTAACCCCATGGGCCCTGAAAACCCTAAAAACTTGCATGAAACTATAAAAGAATGGCATCAAAAGAAAGACGAGGGGTAGATCTCATACCTGGTCTGAACGACATGAGAAATGATCCATAGAATCTCTCGCAATCAGCTACTGAAGATTGAGGTAAAAAATAGGGTCGAAGCACAAACTAAATGGTAAATATCAAATGGTTAAAATAACATGGTAAATTCTTTTTTTTTATGTTTATTTCCTGATCATTAAATGAGTAAACTTTAGTATTTACCTATTTTTACTAATTAAATAGAAATGTTTAATCCATTTAGTGTTTCTTTGAACATATTTACAACTCACTTACAGAATTTGATGTGCACGATTGCGAATTGTACTTTGACCACATAGCATACATTTATCTCTTTTTCGAGCTTTGTTAAACATCGAAAAAGGAACCCCCTTGGAGTTCTCTTTAATCTCTTTTCAAACAATCTAAATATGAAAAGATTGCTATGTTCTTGTCCTTTTAAGCTTTTTATTGGATTGGAAATGACATCTACTCAGTATAAGTTTAACCCTTTTCCGGACTGAGATAGATTATTTATGAAAAAGAAATACGTTGATCAAACATGGTCAATATGTTCTCTCTTGTATTTTTTTACACTTTTTCAAACTTGAGAGACAAATCTACAAAAAGGAACTTGTGAAGTTTTTTTTTCCCTTTTCAAACTCTCTAAACATAAAAAGGACCCAGTTATCATTGTCGTTAGACTTGTTAGAACATCAAATAGCGACAAACTTGTCCATCATGACAAGACCGAGTTTCACCCTCGCTAGACTTGTTAAAAAATCACATAGCGATGTATTCACCTGAAGGGTTGAACTATACAACAAGTATATCTTATCCTCCTCAAGCTTGATAAAAATAAAGAGGTATTGGTCAACAATGACTGGGGAAAATGGGAAAAGGGGTAAACCACTTTATGGGAGTAGGTTGCTCTTGAACATGACACTTTCACTTCATCACTCTGACTACATGGGCTGGGTTATCTACTTGATGGTCATCATGCCTTGGTATATCATGTCATCCATTACTTTGGTTTTGGGTCAATGCTACCAATTCATTCAGTTTCGTCGACATGTTCAACAGAAGTCACTCATTGTCTAGAAATCTTCGGCAAAATCACATAATCAACCTTTTGTCGACGCGTTTCGAACCAACCAGTGTGGTTCATCTTTTACAATACTCATAAACCTTCATTTTCATGACTGCCATTCCTGAACCTTCTATCATCAGTCACATTCTATCTCCAAAAATCATTACAATCATTTCATGTCATTGATGTGGGATACATCAAGGCCCTCCTATGATGATTCGCTTCTTGTTGACATCAGCACATTATCAAAGAAGTTGACTTAGAAACACCCTTCCAATACCTTGAGGCTTGCATACATCAATGGTAGGTTTCTCGCTTTCGGCGATAGGTTGACATCACTGGCCTTCGAATGAAAGACTTTGTATGGTGTTCGACATCATAACATCCATTTACACCATGTAGAATGTACTGCAGTACCTTGAGGATCATTATCATTATCGATGATTTCTCTCGCATCTATTAATGACTTACATCATTGGCTAGTAATCAGACAATGTCTTCCCATGTTCGACTTCAGATCACATATTCGCATGGTTAGACTCGTACTTAAGTGAATGATTGAATGAGATAGAAGACTCCAGATCGAGTTTCATCCATCCGGGCTGCAATTTCAGGAAAGTACCAAATCATCTATACAATGGATTTACATTGATTGTCATCTGGTCATGGGTCTATATTTGTATATGACCATCTATGTACTTGTAATTAAAGTTGATATGTTGAGAATGGGTATGCTTACCCTCAAAAATTCGTGAGAAAAAATAAAAATATCATGATATTATGTATTGTAATCGATTCAAGTCACCATCCACTTTGGAACCTCCTCATCACATCATAAAGAATAACACTCAACATTATCATTTTCAACTTCATGCTTTAGGGGGCAGCTGTTACAGATCCATTTGGGCACTTCACTCCCATCATTTAGATTAGTACTTTTAGGGCTCATCAAACCCTAATTTAGTCCCTACATGCCCTAGACAAGTGATCACTTTGAATTCCTCTTTCCCTGAGAGTTTCTTGGCCTGAAGCCTTCCAGAAATTACTCCTTGAGGGACCAGCGCAGCCTTGGTTAGGGGTAAGTGTGCTTCAGTGCAGGTAGGCCCATGTCAGGGTGCTTCCTAAAGGACTTAGGCCCACTTTGACCTACGCTGGGCGAGATTGAGTGAAATCATCATAGGGTTATGGGAATATTCTTATCTTCTAGAGCCATCTAGAAGATTCCCACACTTATCATCTCCTATTAGCTTGAAATTAGAAAGAGAATTAGTTAAGTAACCTCTTATCCTCTCATCCCTTCCTCCATGGAAACTAACTCTAAGTTTGGAAGGCCATTCAATACCCTCATTTATGACCAAACCTCCTCCATTTTCCTATAAATTGAGCACTCATCTAAGTGATCAGGGGCTAGACTTTGAGAATTTGTAAGGAGATACTATTGGTGTGAGGTTTGAGATTGTAAGCAAGTATTGTTATGCTACCAGAGTGTTGTGCTTTTGATGTGATGTTGGTTGGAACCCAAGCTGGAAGAGTGACAATGGATTGGACTTCATGGTTGTAATTCTTCCTTCTACTTAATAAAGCTATTTACACCTTTTCCCATATTCTTGTCTTTATGTATGATGATTATATGTGTAAATATTTTCAATTCCATTTTCTTATAGTAGATATATCTCTTGCTTTGATTGGTTTTTTTCTTTTGTTTATGATTGCAGGTACTTGTCAGGCAGATTAAGTTCGAGAAGGACTGACGGGAGCAAAACAAAGGAGACAAAGGGAAAGTGAAGGATAACATGTAGGTCCCTTGTCTTATTTATCTTCTATAGAAAAAGGTTAAGTGCTTTAAATATGTTGTTCTAGGTGTAGCTACCCACCTAGGGAAATTGTGTTTATCCATAGATACAAAATTCCACATAACACCTATGGCGGGCATGAATTGGCCATCTTCAAGGAAACTAACTTGTGATCTAGAAGGTCTAAAAGGAATTGTCTTTAACATGATAACATAATAGATATAATTACAAATTTTACCCATTCTGAACAATTTCCCCACAAGAAAAGGATAAGTAATGTTGGGGATATAGTATGTCCACTCAATAAGTTAGAAATTGAATTCATTATTTGGAAATGAAAAAACCTTAGTTTAGAACATTCAAGATGCACTACAAAAATGAAACCAATCCCATGATTTCATTCCTGACCAACCATTGGTTAAGAAAATGGTTGACTTGATTCCACCTTCAGTTGATCGCATCTTTCCCATAGAGAGTGAAGTTCATACTGCTGAGGTTCTTCTTGTTTCTTTAGATTCCAATGAACTGGGGGAAATTCCTCTCATTCTCATGATACAAGGGAGCAGTCTCCCATTCCCATAACACAAGGGGGCAATTCTTCCATTTCCATGACACCCCCTCCAAGTAATACGGTCACTTCCTTTGATTGGAGTCAAATGGAAGGATATTTTCTTCCTGCTTAGATGCCCTTCAAGATCATAGTAGATGCTAATAATGTGGCCATACCTATCATAATCATAGATAAAGGAACATATTTTAGTATTCTATCCTCAACTTCTTGGAAAGATTTAGGTTCTTCCGAGCTTATGCCCATTACCCATAATCTGTTGGCTTTTAATAGAGGAAGCAGTCAACCATTAGGGATCCTTCCTAAGTTTCCTATCACTTTGGGAGGAAATCCTGTCTATATTGATGTGGTGGTAGTCAAAGGCCCTTTTGATTTTAATTTAATCCTTGGGCTTGACTATGTTTATGTCATGGGATCTCTTGTCTCTTCATTCTTTCATGTGATGGGTTTCCTGCATGAAGAAAGAATTGTGACTATTGACCATCTTTCATTCATTAGTCCTAATTTGACTCCCAATCAACCAGCTTCCCTAAATGGTCCTTATATGCAAGTGGTATCTCCCCCACGAAAAATTAATTATGTGGCAAGTTGCTCCATGCCCACGTCCACTCATGATATAGTAGTTGATATAGTGAATCATTTACAGGGGTCATTAGAGTCTGATATATCCATTGGATCCTTTGATATGTATCCCTTCTAGAGTATTTTTCTCCTATCTGATGAGAACATCTTGGAAACCATGGTCTCTTAGAGGCCATGATCAGGTCCTCATGAGCAGAGTTCCTTTTCTTGTGTCAAGCTCATTAAAAAATGAAACAAGCACTTATGAGGATAGTTCTTTTACTGTGTCAACCTTGCTAAAAAATGAAATAGGTTCCTATGAACATAGTTCTTTTCCTGTGTCAATCTCATTAAAAAATGAAACAGATCCCCTTCCAATTTGAGTCTTTGATTATATCTCGTAAATTCCCATTTAAGTATTTCACTTGACCTCGTACATGAAGCTTCATTCCATCCACCTATTAGTACCCAATAGTTATTGTGTGTGGAGCATGATTGTTCAGAGGTCTTTGTGTTTAGCTGGATGTATACCCCAGGAAGTTTGTACACCCCTCCACGCGGGGGGCACTTGTCCCCCCCGCGGGGATCCGGGGAGGCCCATCCCCCTAGGTTGGGGGGTCCGGGGGCCAGCGGTCCCCCGGCGGGGGCTTGGGGGTAGCGCCCCCGAAGCCAAAAATAAATGTAAAATTGCCTTGTAAAAAGTATAGTAATTTCTAGTCAATCTGGGCCGTTCATTAGGCAGATGATCTGACGGTAGATCTTATGTTTGTTTAGGGTCTTTTGCCCTAGAAGGCAACCCCTCTCTTTGTATGAGGGTATTGTATTTGAGTTTGTGTGATAGATGTGTAATTCTGTGTGAGCGAGAAACTGAGAGGTGAGACTGTGAGAGAAAACAGAGGATATTACAGCGGATTTGTTGTAAGTTGTGTCTCTTCATTTTTCTGGATAATAGAAAGGAAGGACTGGCTGTTCGGGGTGGATGTAGCCCAAACTGGGTGAACCACGTATATCTGTGTCTCTCTTGTTTTGTGCATTTTCTGTGTTTATATTTCTGCAATATTTTATGTGTTCCATTGCTCCGTAATATATAATTTTCTAACAGTAGTCTACTTAGGTGAATGAAATGAAGTTTGGGGGGCACATACCTCGAATTGAGTCATTATGCTGGTGGCATACAAACTTATTTCAAGTATAGTTTTCCATGTTTCAAGCTTGTGTAAAAATAAAGCCACTTTCAAGCATAGTTTCCCGTGTTTCAAGATTGCCTAAAAATGAAACCAATTTAAAGCATAGTTTCCCATGTTTCAAGCTTATGTAAAAATGAAACCTTTCCCATTTTAACCCTCATGATTTCCATTTTTATCAGGCTATTTTCTTCTAGGTGAGCCTTGTTTTTTTTTCACTCCATCGTCACTATTTGCATGGTCGATCATACACTTTCACTTGGTTGTTTTACCCTTTCATGAGGAACCACTACAATGAGTGGTCTTATTAGCCAGCTCTTAACCTTTGTCTTTTTTGAGTAGTTCCATCATCACCAGAACCAGTTGTTACCTTTTATACCACTCATTCCTCCGGGAGGAGTTCTCTTTCAACTCCTTTCAGACTGCCAAAATATGAAAACGTTATTGATCACTTATCTTTCTGAACTCGTAAAATTAAATGAAATGACGTCTACTTAGTATAAGTTTAACCATCTTCCAGATTGAGATCTAGACTAGTTATGAGAAATGAATACCTTAGTAAAACATGGCTAAGAGGTTCTCAAGTATTGTTTTCTACCTTTTCGAACCTAAGGGACTACGTACGAAAAGGGACATTTGGAGTTTTCTTTTTTTCCTCTTTTTCAAACTCTCTAAACATGAAAAAGATGTTTAGTTTTACCTTCGCTGGACTCGTAAAAACATTAAACAATGATGGACTCATCGATCATGATGGGGCCGAAACACTCCTTCTTAGGGTTCATTAAATATAATCAGAGGGATTCGTTAGAAGGATCGACTTAAATATCAATAATATTTTATCCTCCTCAAGCTTGTTAAAAAATAAAGAGGTACTAACCAACATGGTTGGAGAAATTAGGAAAACGAGGGATTCCAATTTTCTAATGGTAGCGAGTATCTCTTAAACACAACACTTTTCTACTTCATCTTTGTGGCTGTTGGGTTCGGTAATCTTCTTGTCTTTTGATTATCATACCGTTTTAAGAGCCTCCATATTCGATTTTGGCTCAATTCTACCAACTCCATTCAGTGTCATAGGTGTGTTCAAGAGAAGTCATTTAGTTGATCTCTACTACAATACTCTTAAGCATTCATTTCATTTCTTCCTTTCCTGATCCAGTTCCATGTAAGAATCATTCTGATCATTCTGATCATTCTATCTCAATCATCATACCCATTTCGTGTCATTGATGGGGGATACATCACGGCCCTCCTGTGACGGGTTGCTTCCTTTCGACATCAGCACATCATCTAGGAAGTTGACTTAGAAACACACCTTTTCTACATTGGTGGTTGCATACATCAATGTCAAGTTTCCTCACTCTTGGTGATAGGTTTACATCAATGGAATTCGACAGAAATATTCTATGTGGTGCTCGACATCAACTCATTCATTCACACCATACATATTGCAATATAGTACCTTGAGAACCATTAATATCATTGGTGGTTTCTCTCACGTCCGTTAATAACTTATATCATTGGCCGGTAATAAGATGATGTCTACCATGCTCGACTCCAACTCATTAATTCACATGGTTAGACTCAAATATTGATTGGTTGTGTAAAATAGATAGAATGCCCCGGATCTAGTTTCATCCATCCGGGTTATGATTTTAGATGTTAACCAAGGACCACATTATATGATGGTCACGATCATATAGACAATCATCCAATGATGGATCCACCAGTTACGTCCATGGATGGATATTTGATCATTATACATGGATACATGTTATCTTAGCTTATGAGCTGAGTATGGGTATGACTCCATCAACAAAAAACGATGTCATGTTGTAAATGTATTGTAACAAATGAATCTTGTCACTTTTCCTTGATCCCGATTGTCACAACATAAATAACTTCATTCATCAGTCATCATCTCTATCCTTGCACCTTAGGGGGAATTATTTTGTAGGCCATTTTGTCACATCTGATGAGTGAGCCTCCTAATGGGATCAATCAACATCCTATTCCCCCTTGTCACCATCTTGCACAAATCCCTAAGAATGTTCCTTTCATCCCCCATAATTCCAACCCCAAACTACATCATTTGATCTAGTTTTAGGACCTACACTCCCTCTATGCCTACTGGGGTGCGATCACATATAGGTTGCTCCATTGTGACCTGCATTGGTCACAAATAGGTTGCTCCCCTTTGGACCTGTGTTGGTTCTAGAAATATGAGGGAATGATCAAGATCTCAGAAGCTCCACCTTCTGGGAGTTTCTAGAAGTTGTTTTAACTACTTAAAATTGATAAAAAATTCAAATTCTATCCTACCCTACTTTGGAGTTTTCACCACTTGTACATTGATCCTATCCCTCCATCAAAAGGTGGATCTCAGACCCTAGATTAGTAATTGGATAAGAATTCCAAACTTACCCTAATTCTCTACATATTCCAAACCTTCTATGTGGTTTGGGGATGGATTATGGAGAGTGATTCTACCCTTATGCTGTTGTAGTGAGTGGTCACCATCTCATGCATTTAGGTTGATTCGAGGTGCATATTGCAACAAATAAAGGACAAGTCAACAACTTGGAGGACCTTGTCTACAAGATCAACTGCCAACTATGGTTGTATTCTCCTTCCATTTATATTAATGCAAAAAATTCATTGTTTTCCTATTTGTGATGTTATTATTTCATTTCAATACCATGTTGATCTGTTGAATGAAGTACTTAGATGATATTGCATAGATTTCATAGTTTCTTGATTTGTGTTATCCAACTACGCCGATTCTAATTTTGGCATTTGCAGCTAGAATTGGAGCTTCCAAGCTAAAGAAGGAGTGAAGTGTGTGAAGGATTCTAGGTAGTCCTCACTCCATCATATATTTACTTTAAGGAAAAGCATTGTGTTCCTTGTCTCTCTGTTGTTCTAGGTTAGCCACCGACCTAGGGGAGATACTTTTTTCTACAATTGTAAATCTTGTATAACAAATAATACCCGAATCAAGCAACAATATTACCTTTTTATTCTTGATATATCCTTCTACCTTGAGAGTTAAAGGAGTGGTAATTTCCTACCAGTGCATTATAATATATTGTTGGATTCATTTCTTCTTTTTTAAGGGTTGGTTCCTGGTGTATATCCTCCTCTTTTTATGTTTCTTATTCCTTTTTTTCCTCCTTTTCACAATCTATTTAAAATAATTTCTGCTAAGCACACTTATGACCTTTAGTGTATTCCCTATCACAACTATAAGAAATCCCTTTTTCTCCCTTTCCGTCGAATTGTTGTGGTGTCATCCTTGTAGGTCGTCGAAGACTAGGAGCAGCAACACTTCCATCTTTATGGTTGTGAGTGATAGACTTCCTTGTTGCCATACTTTTTCTTTCAATTTTTCTTTCCACCATGAATACCTTCTCCAATGACTCAGGTTCCTAATGTCTAACCTCATGTTGGATGTTATATTTTAAAGTCTCTATGAAGAAATCAATCCTATTCTTTTATGGAATATCGGTTACCCTAATATTCAATTTTTAGAAGTCTTCAATGTGCTCCACTAATGAACCCTTTTGTTTGAGATTTATCAATTGGATAAAGAAGGTGTTTCTCTCTGTACCTTTATAATGTGTTATCATTTCCTTTGTAAAAGTTGACTAGGTGACAATTGGTTTATGAGAAAAAATTCATTTATACCATATAAACTGATCGGGTTCTAAATATAGAGATGTAATACGTACCTTGTTGGGTGCGGAGCCTGATTATCTTCTTTATGCAAAGGTATCGCCACATTGGACCCCAGTTCATAATGTGGCAGCAACGCTACTCGTCTATGTACAATGCTAGTGAGGTCCAGGGGGGTGATGACGATTATTTGGAGCCCCCCCACTGGCAAGTGATTGGCGGCAGCACCCATGAAGCTAAAAATAGAAGTAAAATTGCCTTGTAAAATGTTGTAATTTCTTAGTTAATCTAGACCATTCATTAGGCAAAGATCTAATGGTAGAAGTTATGTTTACTTTAGGGTTTTTTTCCCTAGAAGGCAACCCCTCGCTATATATGAGGGAATTGTATTGTGTCTATGTAGATCTATATTCTGAGTGAGAAAGAGAGAGGAGATTGTGTGAGAGCAAAGAGGGAATTACAACGGATCTGTTGTAGGTTGTATCTCTTCAGTTTGCTAGATAATATAAAAGGAAGGACTGGATGTTTCTCCATGGACATAGCCCAAATTGGGTGAACCACGTATATCTGTGTCTCTCTTGTTTTATGTGTTTTCTGTGTTTATATTTCTACAATATATTTTATGTGTTCCATTTCTCTGTAATATATAATTTTCTAACATTCCTTTTGTGAGGGTTGCACCTCCTTTAGATCAAAATATTTCTCCATTTGTAATGTCCATGTTACCAGATCCTTGCCATCAAACTTCCTTATATCTACCCTTGGAATATGGTGGTTCTTAAACCCCACATTAGAGTCTCTAGAATCATAATTCATATTATCTTTTTCTTCATCATGATTTTCATGGATTAACTTGTCACCACCTGGAAGCCTTTCTTGTAATAGCTTTGTCAATCCTTCCATCTTGACATTCATCATTTCTTCCATGTCTGCTTTTAAACCATTCATGTGTCTTTTTATTTCTATTTTTAAGCCATATATGTTGCCTCTTAAGCCATGCATGACATCTTTGGTTGTTGCTGATGGTGTTGGAAATCCATCAAGTAAGAGGATATCCCTAACATGAAGTCCCAATCAGACCTCACACTGTTTGGTGTAGGCATCCCATCCATTATAAAGGCCTAGTTTCCAAATCATTAAATATTTTCCTTGGATCTAACTGTCAACATAGGAGAGTGATGCAATCGTGTCTTTGAAAAGAAAGGGACACGTTTCTCGTGAGTGTGCAGTTGCAACTATTTTAAGGTTATTCTACTAGAAATGGGGGAGAAAAGTGAGCCTCTAAGCGAGAGGTAATAGTACCAACCATGAATGAACTAGAAGGCCCCATCTGACATCCAGCAGAATAGTCCACAATGGACATGACGATCGTTACAACCAACAAACAAGGAAAGAGTTTTATTTTTCACCTCTTTTTCAAACTCTCTAAACATGAAAATTGTGTTGAGTTTTACCTTCCCTGGACTCGTAAAAATAGCAAACAACGATGGACTCATCGACCATGACAAAGCTGAACCAATCCTTCTCAGGGTTCGTTAAATATACTCAGAGGGATTCATTCGAAAGATGAACTTACAGATGATTAATATGTTTTCCTCTCAAGCTTGTGAAAAAAAAAAGAGGTATTGACCAACCTGGTTGGGGAAATTAGGAAAAAAAGGGATTCCATTTTTCCAATGGCAGCAAGTCACTCTTGAACATGACACTTTTCCACTTCATCTCTATGGCTATTGGGTTGGGTAATATGTTTGTCTTTTAGTTATCATACCATTTTTAGAACCTCCATTTTCGTCTTTGGGTCAATGCTGCCAACTCCATTTAGTGTCACAGGTATGTTCAAGAGAAGTCATTCAATTGATATCTACTAAAATACTCTTAATAATTCATTAAATGTCTGCCTTTCCTAATCCGGTTCCATATCAACATCATTCAGATCATTCTGTCTCAATCATCATACTCGTTTCATTTCATTGATGGGGGATACATCAAGGCCCTCCTGCGATGTGTTTCTTATTTTTGACATCAAAACATCATCCAAGAAGTTGACTTAGAAACAAACCTTTGCTACATTGGTGCTTGCATACATCAATAATAAGTTTACTCGCTATCGGCGATAGGTTTACATCAATGGCATTTGACCACAAGATTTTTTGTGGTGTTCAACATCAACTCATTCATTGACACCATATGGATTGTACTACAGTACCTTGAGAAACATTCACATCATCCATGGTTTCTCTCATTTCAATTGACAACTTATGTCATTGGTTGGTAATCATATGGTGTCTAGAATGTTCGACTCCAACTCATTGATTCACATGGTTAGACTCATACATTTATTGGTCATTTGAACTAGATAGAAGACCCTAGATCTAGTTTCATCCATCCGGGATGCAATTTTAGGAGTTAAACAAGGATTAGAATGTATGATGGTTATGATCATATAGGCAGTCATCCAATCGTGATTCCACCAGTTGCATCCATGGATTCATCTTTTGATCATTATTATACATGTTTCGTTAGCTTATGAGTTGTGTATCGGTATGCCTCCATCAACAAACAAATATGTCATGTTGTAAATGTATTGTAATAGATGAAACTCATTTATTTTCCTTCATCTCGACTTATCAAAACGTAATGCACTTCAGTCATCAGTAATCATCTCTAACTTTGCGCCTTAGGGGGAATTGTTTTATAGGACATTTTTTCACATCTGATCAATGAGCCTCCTAATGGGATTAATCAACATCTTGTTCCCCCTTGTCACCATCTTGCACAAAGACCTAAGCATGTTCCCTTCATCCCTGATAATTCCATCACTAAACTGCATCATATGAGCCATTTTTAGGACCAATGTTCCCTATATGCCTACTGGGGTGGGATCACTTATAGGTTGCTCCATTATCGCCTACATTAGTCACCATTCATTTTCTCCCCTTTGCACTTGTATTGGTTCTAGAAATCAGGGAGAATGATCGGGATTTTGGAATATTCCCCTTTTAGGGGTTTCCAAAATTTGTTTCAACTACTTAACTTTGATAAAAAAATTGGATGCTATCCTACCCTGCTTTGGAGTTTATACGCCTTATCCTTTGATCATATCCCTCCATCAAAGGTAGATCTTAGAACCTAGATTGGTAATTGGATATGAACTCCCAACTTACCCTAGTTCTATATATATTCACAACCTTCTATGTGGTTTGGGGTTGGATTTTGGAGAGTTGTTTTTCCCTTATGTTGTTGTAGTGAGTGGTCATCATCTCATGCAATTAGGGTGATTGGAGGTGCATATTGCAGTATAGAAAGGACAAGTCAACAACTTGGAGGAGCTTGTCTACAAGATCAACTACCACTTATGGTTGCAATCTCCTTCCATTTATATTAATGCAAAGAATTCATTGTTTTCATATATGTGATGGTATTATTTCATATATTTCAATACCATGTTGATCTATTTAATGTACTTAGATGATACTTCGTAGATCTCGTAGTTTCTTGGCTTGTGTTATCTCACTATGAAGGTTCTAATTTTGGCATTTGCAGCTAAATTGGAGATTCCAAGATAAAGGAGTGAAGTGTGTGAAGGATTCCAGGTAGTTATCACTCCCTCATTTATTTAATTTAAGGAAATGAATTATGTTCCTTGTCCCTCTGTTGTTCTAGGTTAGCTACTGACCTAGGGGAGATACTTTTCCCCGAAATCGTAAATCGTATATAATAGGTACTACCTGAATCAAGAAACATTATTACCTTTTTATTCTTGATATATCCTTCTCCCTTTAGTGTTTGATGAGTGGTAATTCCTACCAATGCATTATAATATATGGTTGCATTCATCTCTTCCTTTTCTATGGTTGGTACCTAGTGTATATCATCCTTTATTGATGTTTCTTATTCCTTTTCTTCCTCCTCTTCACAATCTATGTAAAATAATTTCTTCTGAGCACACTTATGACCTTTAGAGTATTTACTAACACAACTGTAACAAATTCCTTTTTCTCTTTCTCCCTGTAATTTTTGTGGTGTCAACCTTGTAGCTTTTGGAAGACTAGGGGCAACAACACTCCCATATTTACAGTTGTGAGTGCTACACTTCCTTTTTTCCATAATTTTTCTTTCAATTTTTCTTGCCACCCTGAATGTGTTCTCCAATGAATCAAGTTCCTAAAGGCGAACCTCATGTTGGATGCTATCATTTAAAGTCCCTATGAAGACATCCATCCTATTCTCCTTTAGAATATCGATTACCCTAATATTTGATTTTTAGAAGTCTTCAATGTGCTCCGCTATTGAACCCTTTTGTTTGAGATTTATCAATTGGATAAAGAAGGTGTTGCTCTTTCCACCTTTATAATATGCTATAATTTAATTTGTAAAAATTGACCAAGTGACAAGTGGTTTACAAGAAAAAATCCATTTATACCATACAAACTGATTGCGTTCTAAATATAGAGATATAATATGTACCTTTTGTGAGGGTTGCACATCCTTTAGATCAAAATATCACTCCATATGTAGTATCCATGTTACTAGATCCTTGCCATCAAACTTCCTTATAACTATCTTTGGAATGTGGTGGTTCTTAATCTCCACATTAGAATCTCTAAAATATTCCTTTTGTCTTCGTCATGATTTTCATGGATTACCTTGTCGCCACCTAGAAGCCTTTCTTGCAACAACTTTGTAAATCATTCCATATTGACATGTCTACTTTTAAACCATTCATGTCACCATTTATTTCTATTTTAAAATCATCTATGTTGTCTCTTAAGCCATCCATGTCATCTTTGGTTGTTGTTGACGGTGTTGGAAATCCGTCAACTAAGGGGATATCCCTGATATGAATTCCCAATTAGACCTCACACCATTTGGTGTAAGATTCCCATCGAGTATAAAGGCTCAGTTTCCAAATCGTTAAATATTTGCCTTAGCTCTAGCTATCATCGCAGGAGAGTAAGGAAATGGAGTCTTTGAAAATAAAGGTAGTTCTATCTGGTGAGTGTGCAGTGGTAACTGTGTCAAGGTTCTTCAACTGTATATGGGGGAGAAAAATGAGCCTCTAAGTGAGAGGTATTAGTACCACCCAACAAGAGACACACATGAACCAGAAGGCTCAATATAACATCCAATGAATAGTCCACAATGGATGTGATGGTCATTACAACCAACAAACAAGGAAATATCTATCTAATATCTCATGGAATAGTCCATAAGGATGGGACAATAATAACAACCATTACAACACATTCTCAATAAGGTAAGAACTAAAATAATCGTAATAGTTAACTATATTAGTAGAAGTGAAAGAAAACATGAAATACAAACATCCATAGAATAACCTTACAAACATTCATAGCCCATGCATGAAGAATCTGCTTGCCTTAAAAGGATTATGTCATTAAGAAAAAGTTCAAAGACATATGTTTACAAAGTACATGACTATCCCCAATAGTGGGATGTTGGAGCCACTCTTTGATCCTCAAAGAACTAGATGATGTCTCTAATTCCTTGTGGGAGGAACGAAGGTGAAAAGTCCCTATGCTCATACAATGAGGAGGTATATATAACCAAGGAGTGATGCTTCCCATTTTTGACTCTTTGACTACCCTCATGATTGTTCAACTTCCTATGACTTTTCAACTTACATGACTCTCCATATTAATGTGTGTCCTTTGGAATTCCACTTTACAATATATTTGAATATAATATACATGGTCTACAATGATGATGTGTCATATGACCGCTCATGACAAGACATGACATGACATTGCCGATATAAAATGATTGGATGTTGTGGTAGTGTTAGGTCACTAATGTTGTTGTTAATGATTTCAACTACAAATTACTCTTGTCTTCCACCTCCTCATGTCTTGGTGACAGGAATCCTAAGTGATCTCAAGTCTTGTGTTATGGTCGCAAGTTGATGTACCTTTTTTTTGCTTTGCTAGATCAGATTGCATGCTCAGCTACAAGAATGTCCTTTTCATGTCTTCCTCCTTCATCTCCTTCTTCATCATCCCACTAGGTTGTCGTATCTACAATTCACTCATGACAAGATGATATTAATTTGAAAACTTCCTAGCCTAAGATGGTGCATTCAGCTCCCAAGACTTAGACGAAATTGAGTTACAAGTCAGAGATGGAGGCTTAGGACTACGCATTGCGTAGTATGAAAAGCCAGGGCTGACAATTGATTCCTAGAACTGTGCAATTCACTATTAAGGCTAGGTTGATGGACAACATCTACATAGTCTTGACAAACAGTCTGTCCAACTAAAGGAGGGGCCATTGTGGAATATTTATGCATAGTTCTGGAGAAGAAGGCTAACTAAATTTTGTTCATTTCTAGGGTACGGTGGCTCAAGATGAGGGTCGTACCATTGAAGGAAACATTTACATAGTTTTGGAAGGGAAGACAGACTCATAAGATTTCTTAGTTCAGGAAGGGAATGTTGGTGTTGAGCTAAGTAATTTCGCAATGCATTAGTACTGGGGGATAGGAATTGTGCATTGCGTAAATCCATGGGTCAATGTCATAGCCTGCTAACTGGAACTATCCAATGCATAGTCCAGTATGACAGGGTGAAGCCATGTTGAGGGGCCTGAGAGCTTCTTCAAAAAAGGCCAAGTGTTGTACTAGTGAGACTGACAAGTGAAGTGATGAAGCTTCAACTATGTCCTAATACTTAGAATACTTGACGACTCAACAACATTGATTGACTATGACACATGAAAAACATTTTTGCTTGCATGTGACCACCTCATGACTAGCTATGACAAGTGCGACACCTAAGGTAGACTTTATGACAACCGTGATGACACTTGTGCGACAGCACTCAAAACTTAGTGAATGAGTGTGATAGGTGTTTACATAGTTAGGAAAACTCATAAACACAAAGATGATCACTTAGAACCAGCAAAATGAGCTTATTCATAAAGTGCGACAGTCAGCATGCGAAAAGATTACATATTTCCTATCTTTAAAAAGGGAGCGAAACATTTAGAAAAAAAACACATGGAATGACTTTTAGTGTTTGTGACCGTACATGTCATTGAAGACATAACAATATGACAATGGTAAGATGTCCTTCATACTACACTAAGAGGTGCATTTCAACTTCATGAAAGATGTCCTTTGTTTTTTGTACCTACCCTCCAAAGGGTTGTGAATCAAATGGAGTCTTCACACAGTCCTGATATTTGATCTTCTATCATACCACAGGGTTCCTTGATCTTCTTATCTGATGATTATATTTGCTCCTCATCTCCTTAAGTGCAATCTAGCATGCCCTCCTTCTTCAACTCCTTCTTCATCATCTTGCCATAGGATGGTAGAATTCCTCTATCTGCAATCTGCTCATGACAAGACGACACAATTTTATAAACTCCTTGTCTAGCATGCTGAATGATAATCCATTGACTGAGGCCAAAATGGTATTAGGTAAAGGGGGAAGGCTTAGTGACTAGGCTAGATTGAGGGATAAGATTGCATAGTTCCCATTAAGGGAAACATTTGTGTTGTGCCCATTAAGGGACAAAATTTCCCAGTTCAAGCAAGCAATTATTGTTGTAGGATGGGGCCCTGAGAGGACAAACTACATAGTTTTATGTGGCAAGGGGGACTGGGTAGCTAAGAGTTTGAGGGATAGAACTACGTAGTTTTGGGAGGCAATGAGCTTCAGCTGAGGGAAGGATACTGGGGGAAGAATCTGCACAGTTTTGGAGTTTAAGGGAGGCTGAGATTTCTACGCATTGCGTAGTTATAATAGATAGGGGAAAGGCTTGAAGGTTGAAGATGAAAAGTGCATAGTTTAGGAAGGCTGGACGAGATTAGGTTGCCAAAAATCCTCCATAATTTGTCTAAGTGTGGTATCTATGGAGCCAATGTGAGCAGTGATAGAACTTTACTGTGACCACACACTTGGATACTTGGTGATACAATGTAGATCATCTAGACCATATGAAAACACACTTCACTAAATGAAACAACCTTTGTGGAAACTTGTGATAAGTGCAGCCTCGTTGATGGACTTTGTGAGGATAATGACGACACTTGTGTAATGGTGTGTGAAACCTTGGAAATGAGTGTGAAACATATCTATATGATGAGAAAAACTCATTTTCACAAATATTTCCCCTTGATGCAACCCAAAACTCCCCTTTGCATGACAAGCGATAACTCCCATGCCCTAAGACAACACTTTCTATATAAAGATAAAAGCGTGAATGACACCTAATATCTGAGAAGGGGGATTGAAATCAGAAACTAACTAATAATTGACTAAGGAATGATCGATCACAAGATCCACAGTAGGCTCCAAAATTAGAGTGTAGGCCAAAATTTTGGAGAGTGTTGTAGCTGCTATAATAGTTGCTCTTTATGAGAAAAAAATTTGTTGCACTTGGTCCCGTAATTTTGATATATTGTGTTACAATTCTTCCTCTTCATGCGTCATAGTAGATCTTTTTTAGGGCTTAATGGGTGTAGAATTTTTTTTTTTTGGAGCCATTATAGAACCAAATACTAATATCTATGCTTCATTATGCCCTTTGAATCACTTCAAATTGATTTCTCACACAAAAGCTATGCAAAATTTAAAAAATACTCACCTTTTTGTTTCTTTTTAGGAGTTCGATATTGAAATTTTTGTATCTTTGTAATTTTAGATTTCCAAGGTATTAAATTTTGCCTTATGGTAGCCATATGAATCTTATTTCCAATTCCACAAGTGAGGCCAATATTGGATTATTCAATATAGAGTTATGCCAATTCTCCCATGATGGCCTGATTCTGGACTCGTTTCGTAGAGCGAAGTTGTGTGAGATGCCACTTTTCAATTTTTCAACCTTCGGCCCTGAAATTTCTACTAGAAAAACTATGGTCTGTGCAATTTGATCCACTTTTTAGAGAATTCAAATTCTTTTCTTGAAACGAAAATTTTGACGATTTTCCCTAGCTCACATGTTTGAGACTCAATTCTGGATCTTGCAAAAACCCTAACTTCTTCATACCATATCTTAGAAAATGTAGTGAACCAAGATTTAGAATTCTAGCACAAATTTCACCAAGGTTTCAGCTCCATGAGGTCGTAATTTTAGATTCTTAAGCTTCATAGAAAAAAAAATTATAGTGAAAATTCCATGATGACATGTTTGAAGTAGCAAAATCCTAGAATCCAAAGCTCTAAAACCAAACATTATGCAACCAACTCACAAAACGATAGATCAATGACTTAAAAGGTACCCTCTTCAAGGGGGAAACATCATTTACATTACACAAATTAGCAATTCTTAGATGATACAAACGACAAGAACTCCTTTGTAATATTGCAGTATAAGAGGTCACAATATAATCAGAGCCTACATAACAATAATGATGTAAGGGCACAACAATAACATTAGTGGACTTCTATGGGGCACTACAATAACAATATGGGGGCTATGTGGGCACACCAATAGTAATAAGGGGGATACACTAGTATTATTGGGAACTAACATTTTTCCTACTGTTCAACTTGGAATATGTATCCCATGTCCTTGGTCTTATATTTTTTTAGATGGAAATTAAATCAGTGGTTGTTACAATGGGTTACGAGGTTATAAGTTGGTGGGTTATGAGAGAATAAATGTTAATGAATTCTAACCAACCAATGACATATACAAAATGATATAAAATTTAAAAAAACATATATAAATCATATAAGACAAATAATCTAAAGAGAATAAATCATAGAAAATAATAATTCCATACCTCTTAGATTTCAACAATTCAATATTAGTGATCTTCCTCTTCACCCAACTCCACATTGGTATCATCAATTTTAGAATTGGCATAGAAAGTATTGGTAATAGCAAAATCATCAACACTTTCGTTTTTTATAATTGCATCATCAATACCATCATCAACAACATTATTGTCTAGCTAAAATTCTTCAACTTCATTGTCTACCACATCTCTCTACTTATCTACTTCATCTTCTTTCACTATGCTATATTTTCAAGCCTTCCTCTTGGATCATATCTAATAATGTATGACCAACCCACTTTAGATAGAAACTTTGATTAAAATATCTCCTCACATTTTCTTGAAAGAACATAATGCTCTATACATAGAGGCTAAAAGACATTGTCATAAAGTTTAAAAGGTTCCTTATAAAACAAATGAGTCAAATTGCTAAAATTGGCCTTGTTAAAATTCACACTAGCCTTAGGGGAACGTGTACCCTATGATGAAATTTGGATGACATCAGGAGCAAGAGAAGCATGAATCATAGGTTATAGAATATGACAAAATAATGAATTCTTTGACAAAGAACTTTGCTATGCAAGAAAATAAGTTGAGAGAGAGAGAGAGAGAAATGTGAAACGTACGAGTGCATTAGCCAAGATTAAAGAACTAGAATGGGGAAAAGAAAGACATAATAAAGGATTGAGATATAACTAAAACAAACAATGAAGAGCTTGAAAGGAATAAAAAGTGTTACTTGGAGAAGTATATGAAGAACATGGAAATGTTGAAAAATCTAGGAGAAGATAAAATAAATTTGCAAGAAACATTGCAAAATTATGCAGAGTGAATTCATAACTTTAAAAATAGTTAAAATGTGTGCCTAGTACAACTATAAAAAATCAAAAGCCTTTACAAAGGGAAATAAAGAAACTAGTGAATTTTCTTCATGTCAAGAGAAAGACTTGAAAAAAATCTCCCAAAGAGCTTATAGTTATAAAAGCAACATTTGATTATATATAATGCATATGTAAATATATTTAAAGATGTAATATATATCATTCTTTCCACAATTGATTGACAATATGCTTTATTTGATGCAGTTAATGAATTTATGGTCATTTATAATATTCATTTTACTTTCTCTTAACGTACATTTTTATTGATAAAAAATTAATTCTAGTCCATTTATAGTTAATCACAATATTTGGTCTTAATGGATATATGCCATTATTAGTTCATCATGGACATATTTCCTTTATCATAATTCAAATAAACTAATAATATAGTTAGTGCATTAATATCTTCATGTGGATATAACCTCTCTTTACCTTGCTTTTCCATTGTTTTATTAAAAGGAACTTTAGTGAATACATCCTTACCATTCTCAACAACTTGAATTTCTTTAGAACATTCTCCTCCCATTATAACTTTATTGGTTAATTAAGAAGGTTCAAAGGATGATGGATCCTCTATGAATGTTACCATTTATTTTCAAGCAATGATTTCTTTAAATATTTGATTTTTAATTTTTCTTCATCATTAAATGTATATGACTTAGACTCAATCTTTCCCATTTTCACTGATGGATCAGGGATGTATTCTTCCATTGAATCATCTAATGTATTGTTGTATTGATCATTTATGTCGAGTACCCACTCTAATATCGATCTTATTCTTCAACAAATTTGTGCTAGGAATGACTATTATTTTATACCTCCTTTAACTTATTACTATGAATATTTGTTAGTTAATATTTATTTTTGAATATCTAAAAAATGATTAGATGATGAAGCACCTAGTGAAAATCTCATTTCAAATATTAGGTTTAGAAGATCATATTCTTGGATGATATCCTTTTCAAAATAAATTATTTTAACATATTTTTAACAATATCATAAGAATTTCTTTTGCTGGAAAATAAAGAAAATTAATTTTTTTAGTAAAGGAAAATAAACTCCTTTTTTCCTTTTCTGTCACTAGCATTCAAACTTTTCCTTATAAACTCTAAAGTAAAAATTCTATGTGCAAGGAAAACAGTAAATATGAAAGGTTTCACTTCAGAATTAGAAACCCTGATAATGATATAATATTTGGAGAGGTATCAATATCCAACCTTTAAATTAGTATAAATTGGATTTATTTGTAAAAAGTGTTTACACTTAGGAAAAATCCTAGAATGAGGCTTATGATAAAATTCACTATAGACAATTAAAATGATTTAATGAAATCATTGACATATAACTTGAAATGATTTTGTTGTTTTTTTTCTTTCCAAGACCCATGTCCATTCAAAATCTAGAGGAACCCATCCCTATTGATCCATATTGATTAGTATAAAATGAGATAAACATGTTGATCCATAGTATATGAGAAGATAAACTAAGAAAGAATAATGTCTAAAATATTTCCAGCTATGAAAATTTTGTAGCTACTCAGTAATGGTATTAGATATGTAAGTAGCATGATTGAATCTTGTTGACTGAGTTATTATAAGAATAATCCATAAAATGACTTAATCTAAAAAGTTACATAGCTCAATATTATGCAAATCGTTTATATTACTTCAATAACGGTTTCTTTGAAAATATAAGAAATCAAAGGTAATTTCAACTCTAAGTTTGATAAAAAAATTCTTCCTCCCCAATACCCAACGAACTAAAAAGCTTTCCTAGTTCATCCTTATCTATCAATTCTTCATTATATGGCAATAGAAGTAATTTCTAAACCAACCCTACTTCTATTCATTAGAATTATGGTAACAAGATTCAAGGGAAAGGTGCACATGTGTATAAATTTAGGAAATTGGTGAATTATTGCGATGATTCACTATGTTAAACTACCATTCCATGGAGGAAAATCCTCTCCACTTTTATTAGATGTTGTAAAATATTTATTTCTCAATTCTTTAAACAAACCCAATGATAATCTCATTTCAAATATATCATGATCTTTATCAATTATGAATTTAGCATCATGGTTTTCTACATTATTGGATTTCTTCTCATTGTTTTCATCTTTTGGGCCATTTCCCATTTTCAAACTCTTTCATATGCCGGGAAGACTCAATTAAAAGCTTAAAAAACTTATCATGTTTTGGAAAGTTTACCTATAATATTTCCTTTTGACTACCAAGAGATTGCTTATGACCATATATTCTAAGAAAAGTGCTAAAATGGTGTGAGGGAATGTGAAAATGTAGTATCAAGTGTGAGAAAAAGAAATATGGGGTTGAGGTTTAAGGAATAACGAAATGAAATATTTGATCCACTATCAATCACAATGTGAGATGTGTCCCCTTTTTTATTTTATCTATTACACTACTAAATCTATTGTAAATTATTATGAATCGTTGGATTTTCTATTCAAATTTCAATAGCTAACAATAGTTCTTGATCATGAAATTAAGTTTCAACATGATTATATTAAAGCATGCATGGATTTTTGAAAATTTTATGGATTACTCATGGTTTTCGTTGATGTTAGCGAGGATTTAGGAAGTCTTATTGTAGAATTAGTTTGATGTCCTACTTGTGACATCATTGTATTTTTATATCATTGCAACACCATTGCATGGGTGAAAATGTACTAGTTCCTGACACGCTAAGCACTCAGTATGTATATTAAACATCTTAGCGGACATAATAAGGGAAGATGAACATTTTTAGTACCAGTAATGGGTATAATTACATCGATAGGAATTGTCTATATTAAAATCAAACTTGAAGAATTTAATTTCTTTAAATAATAAAACTTACGTGGTTGCTCCAAATTTAATAAACTTGGAATATTCTTCATTTTATACATAAAAACCTAAGCAACACCTTTTTTAGTTTAAAAAACCAAGTGTTTGTAAGGGTTGTTGTCACTCCAATCTATTATTGTTCATTTCCATTTCTTCATGAATGCCAATTGTTTCTCCAATTTGGTTTGATTACAAGAAGGTGCACACACACATGGATTACAAGAAGGTTTACCATTTAGTAGGCACACTAGTGATGGTGGATCATGGATTATTAGGGGTATGGATTAGCAGACGCACTGGTGGATTGATGGAATGACAGTTTGCATGAATTACTCGATTGAAGGTAGCACAAATTATATGCCCTATTTATATCAAATATTGGATCATAGGTTGAGGGATCTCCCTTTACCGATTGAAAGGCTTGTCGATATATCTAAATCATGTATGTGATGATGCTTTTACTCTCTAGTCTGATGTGAGGGAAATTATTGGATTTACATAAATCATTTCCATCCATTTTGACATATGATATCAACACATGTTGTGGTTGTTTAATAAGGGAGCTAAATTTGAGAGTGACAAGTGAAATGGAGTATAAGTAGAGCTCTAAATTTTGCATCTGCAGAGGTCAAGCTTGTCATAGATAATGAAATGCATGATCCACTATTAAGTGAAAAAATTGGTTGAGGAGCTTCTGCCAACTGCAAAAGTTTCGATTGCAAAGAAAAAAATGAAAACATTTCTCTTTGTGCTCACTTTTGAGGTTTCATCAAATTCCAACAGTAGGAAAATCATTTTTTTCAAAAGAATTGTTGGAAAATCTAATTCCAACCATCTACTAGGTGTTAAAATTGTCGATCCAAGTTTCTTAGTTCAATTTTAGTTAGTCCAGGGTAGTCAAGTTTCACTACAATCATTTATTATTGGTGTCTCCAGTGTAATATTATTTAACTGATTTGTAATGTTGAGAAGAGAAATCTCCGCTCCATGTTATTCTCTTCATTCTTTGTGATGGTATTAGAGGGCTAGTTTGCATAACACTCCAAAGAGAGAAATGCTTCAATTTTTTTGAACTCAAAAAGAAGAAGCAAGGGTCTTGAGAGGGGGAGGAAAAAGTACAAAAGAAACGTGAATTTCGGACCTTTAAAAAAGAGGAAGTTTGTCAATTACACATATGTCAACAGAGATCAGTGCATCACTTTCACACCTCAAGAAAAAAGAAAATGCAGAAGAGAATGGCAAAGTTATGAAATTTTATTATTTTTTAAATTGACGCACGACATCAATTGAAAGATGTGCACAAACCTATGACAAGAATTGCCCAAACGAAGAAGTCAAAATTTAAAAAAGAAGGGAGCGACTTTGTCAGGTAACATAAAACAATACTTGTTTTCAAAGGTTGAAGCCTCGTTTCAAAGGTTTTGTCATTTTCTTTCAAAAAAAGCAAGTCTATACATTAGTTTTCATTTTTAAGTGGCTTCATTTCATGATATTTTTTAAAATGCTTGTTTCATGATAGGTTTAAAAGTGGTTTGAAACCTTTTAAAATATTCACTTTGGTCGTGTATTGAAAAAAGGAATTTGGAAGGATTGTTACTCCAATTACAAGGCTTTTTTTAAAGATTTTTCAAAGGAAAGTTTGTAAAACTAGCATTTGCACCTAATGTTGCAAAGGAAACGCCGTAAGGCATAGAGTGTGGAAGAATAGTGAAATGTGAATGGGCATTTTTGAAAGCAAGGGTCGATGATAATGAGTTTCAATTGAGGAAGCCATGCCTAAAACCCTATTCGGGGGTTAAAGTGGCTATAAAATGGAATAAAAATAGTCATAAATAGCCATTGAAGTTGTTTACACACCTTCGTATCTGGATAAAGATTGCCTAGTTCAAGGTGAAGGTAAACAAATGAATCCATGCAAACAACAACTGGGTATCCATATCAATTTGGATAGGGATATTTAAGAAATAATTAGTTAAAAGAGAAATTAAATAAATATCAAGATATATTTAAAACATGTATTATATTCATTAAAATAAATTGATTTTGTTAAAAAAATATGTTAAAACCCATTGATAATGAATTGGTTGTAAAAACATAAACTATCAAAATGGTATGATGTAAAATTATTGTGGAAATTATTTAGTAGTAGTTTACATGGTAATGGTTATTTATAATAATATTTAAGATTTAAGATTTCATGTAACGGTGGAAGATGAAGCCAAGTGGTATACATTAGGTATAATTTACAGAAAGTAGAATGTTTGTAACATAGAAATTATTTTGATCTTGAAACATCCTTTTTCAAGTTTCAATTGGAAAATACAAGTAGTAAATTGTAACGGAAGAGGTTAGAAAAGAAATATAATATTGTGAAGAACATTGTGGTTGTCATTCCATATTTGAAGTTGCATCGAAATTTGTTGGAGGCATCGAAGACCTGAAGAAGCAACAATGAACCTAGAAAATGTATATTTTGTTAGAATTTCTAATATGTAAATTAAGTGTGGAAATTTATTAGTAATAGTTTGCATGTGAGTTGTGTTAAAATGAAATTGGAATGAATGGAAATGAACTTACCTTTGCCATGGGGATTTAAATATTGTTAGTCGAAGATGCAAGGTGAATGATGGCATACTGAACACCATTGGAGATTTATGTGTAATTGGAGACGCATATTTCTTGATTGCCATTTTGCCCGTATTTTTCGCATTTTGTCATGTTGATGAATGTGGTTTATGCATTTCAGGGAAGATTTTATTTGTAGTAATAATTGTATAGTTGGACGGAGGCGATATAATGGTACTGTTGGATTTGGTACCACAAGAAATCTATTTTGTATATGTTGCAATGTAAGTATTGATGCCTCAATTTCATCCCAATAGTTATATAGTTGTGCTATTTCTAAGTCCATATGTCTTGTTGCAAAAGAAAGAAAATGTTAGAATCAAATGTATAGATAATATAAAGAAATTGTAATATTTGCAAACATGATTAATAATGATTAAATTTGGTTGTTGTTGAAAGATATGAAAGGTATGTTATGAAATTTAATGAGCTTAATAAATAGAAGAAACCTTTTGGTGATGTTAAATTAGGGATTGGAGTTGATTATCTGGAGGTGGCATTGGATGAAGAATTTCTTCTATGTGTTTTTTGCGTGCAATGTTTTTGTTGTCCTTCATTTTATTGTAACGATCGAAACTAAATGTGGGGAAAATCCAAAGATCTTGTAGAGAAGGTACTCTTGAAATTGTTGTGAATGTGAGACCCTAACGTTTAGTTTTCCCAATGTCAATTGTTGCTTTTGGCAATGTCATACCTTGAGATTTATGTATGGTTAATGCCCAAGCCATCTTTAGTGGAATTTGTGTACATCCATTTCTTTTATTGCTGGAACAGGCAAGTGAGTGGGATTTCTTTCATCCCAAGGAGGCCCGATGTATTTGGGAAAAGATATGACAACAAATGTTGGAAGTTGTGCTGGTGCAGTTGATTCTTTGTAAAAGATGGTTACAATTTCTCCAAGGTAACCATTAACAAGTCTGACTGGAACCCAAAGGTTGGAAGTTAACATAAATTTTTGGCCATTGCATAGTAACACAATTCACTCAAGTTGCTCGTCTTCTAAGGAAATGTTGGAATATGTGTTGTCATCTTCAGTAATGGATCTTGTTATCGGAGTGTCTAGATATTTTATCATTTTCTTATTATGGACCATTGTTTGAGCATTTGTTGGAAATAGATGCATGGAATCATGGAAGGAATGTGTTTCATATTCTGATAAAAAGGAATCTGTGCTCGACATGAGTATGTTGTAGTTGTCAATTGTTGGCTTTGCATCTCTATTGTTCTGGAGGATATTCTTGAAAGTAACTTGGGCAATGTTGTCGCCTTGTTGACAAAATGTTGTGTCTAATGTGATCACTGTGTTGAAGGTGTTCCATAGTGCGCTTCCATGGCTCGTGCCTGCATATAAAGGTATGTCTTTGGTAGGCTGTAACTGGCCGATATCACCAACCAATATAATGGAACAACCACTGAAAGGCGTGTTTCTTTGCTGTGGAAATGCCTCTTGAAGACGTTCATCAATATGGCTGAGAAGATCTGGCCCAATGAAGCTCATTTCATAGATTAGTATGTACCTTATATGCCTAAGTTCTTCTTGCAATTTTGCAAGAGCATTGCCTTCTAAGGGCATAAGATCCTTTATAGGAACGCGGAGAGCAGAATGGATTGTCAATGCTTGTATGTTGAAGGTAACAACCCCTGTAGGGGTGAGGAAGATGATCTGTGAAGGTTCTGGGCTTGCGAGGGTTATGAGCATATCTTTGATGCAATTGATAAGGAGGGATTTTCCTGTACTAGCAGTGCCCTGTATTATCATTTTGAGAGCAGTTAACTATCCTTCTTAGCAAAATGATTAGAAATAATATTTAGAGCTTTTCTTTGCATTGGAGATAGTGTAGTAAGGGTTGTCAGGATACGTTGATGTGTTTGAAGAATGCGTTGGATGGAGTGGCTATTCTCAATGAACTATATGACATTATTTTGTAGATCTAATGGGATAGTGGTATGATTCCAGTTATGGTTGTCATCAAAGCCATGAAGGCCAAGCATGTCAAGGTCGTTTGTGAGGAGCTCATTTGTTGGGTATAATTGGGAGAGTAATTCCCATTCATTTATTTCCATGGTGTCTGGAGGATTGGTTTCATGAATAGTTGAGTTATCATTTGTGATAGATTCAATATCAGACAGTGTGTGGTGTTGATGTCAAGGTTTGTAGAATGGATGAAATGTTTGCCAATTTGCGATGAATTCTGCAGTAGAATCTCCTATATCTTGTACAATATGGCGAAAGGGTGTGTATAACATAAGTTCGACTCTGTAAAAGTCAAAATAACAAGGTTTGGTTGTGGATGGTATGGAGGAGTAAAGGGGTATGACCCGAATAATTGCTTTTGTAGGTCTAGGTTTCCATTTGTTTATTTTGCGACGAGGAACATATGACCAAGATCTTGCTACTTCTATAAGTGATGTGGATTCTAGGGTATAAGGGCATTAGATATATGTATCTATGATGTGTAGGGATGTAGTGGAGGTGGTGTTTATTTGTGGAAGGTGCATAAGAAATTTTTGGCTTACGTTTAAAGAAAAGAATGCTCGACTACACAATGTTAATGGTAATTTTTGCAGCATATGGTAGGTTTCTTGTGCTCCAATTTCACAATCAACAAGGGTCTCTGCAAGAAATTTTTGAAATGCAGATATTGTTGGGTCAGCAATGGGTGAAGCGAGGACAATTCTATGTAGCATGTGGTGGAAGCTTTTGGGTTTCTTTCCTACTTTGGATGCATATTTGGCGATATATTTTTCTACAGCATGTATGGAGAGTACTGGTTGGCAGTCAACATTTTCATGCTAAATAGATAGGATGGTAGGGTTACGGGTATTGAGTCGATAATCGTTGCGAGTAGGGGTGTATGTTTTTTGGCCATTGGAGTCAATGAATAAGGATGATTTTGGATTTGATTCCCATGGTGCTTTATAACGATATTCGAATGAGGTTCCATTCTTTCTTAGGCATGTGCTTTCGGTGCATTTTGTGTGACGTTCAACACAATTGATGATTTTTTCATAATCATTGAAAGGATTGGTTCTAAAGATTTGCGGCTTGGAAAATAGACAAGGGTCTTCTGGATTTGTTTGAGCAATTGGTTGGTTTGAAATTGAAGAAGTGTGAGGGTTCGAAGCAGAAATATATTTCTCAAAGAACTGCATAGTAATATCAACTTCTTCTGTGTCTTCCCAGTTGTGGATTTCCATATCAGGTGCATTTTCTATCCAAAGGAAACCATGGATGTGTGCAGATCCCCTATGTTGCGATTCATACCTGTCAAGTATGCATTTCTGTAATATAATTTTGTAGTTGGTGAGGTATGACGTTTAGAGTGTGACGAAAAAATGCGGTAGAATGCATACTTGTACTAGTAGTCTTTTGTCGGCAAGTGTTTCTCTAAGGTAACTTCACGAAATGTTGTGAATCTATGGTGCATATCTAGTGATGTTAAATGTGGGTTAGAGATAATGTTATCATTTCTCCATTTTTGTTGTTTTGCAATATCAGAAAGTTGACATCCGGACATGATTGCATGAAGATCAGGCCATTTTGTATCAATTTCACTTAATGTGAAGAAGAACATCGAGCAATTGAGCTGAGATATCATGTTCGTTAGTTCATTTTTAGCTTTGTGCCAAAAAGATCTTGTTCCACGTAAAGAGCAACCGAATCACATGACTTTCTCTACCAATTCCTCATCTAGAAATTGTTCTAATCGGATGTTCAGATCTTTAATAGATGTTGGAAATTTATATGCAATGTTCCTTTTCACAAAAATCGATGTTGTTGCTTGACTGCAATGTCACATCATGAGATTATATATGTAATAACAAAAGCATGGTTGCTTGCTGAATATCTTATCGTAGTAACATATGAGATGAAGTGTGTATTCATGTAATTGCACTGCTTTCGTTCTTGGTTGATTTGACATTGTAGCTCCTGTGGGGAAAAGGGTGGGGAAAGCCATAGAGATTAGACCTTCTGCATTGTATTCATTGATTGGGGATAAGCCAATTGTTGGCCATTCAATTGTAGTATCAGAATGGTGTTTATAAGCACGTAAATAATGGCGGATTTCTTGGATTTCTGTATTTGTATTATAAATAATGGGTATGAATGATGATGTTTGGTGTAGGGATGGGTTTTGGAATCTTCAGTGGGCTCATGTGGTGGTTCAAGTGAACGGTGGACAGTTGTTTCTATAGTATTGGAATGGCGAAGGGAGGAGGAGACATTGGTGCGGATTGCTAGTAAGGATGCTAGTGTGTTGTTATCAATACGAGCATTCTTATAGTATGGGTCATTTGCCAATTTGTATTCTAATGCAATGAGAACACGATGTCTACTGACAATGCAATCATAAGCCTTATGGTCATTACTATGACGGGTGACAATTAGAATGTCCAAGTCTTTAACACGTCATTGCAACATGCTTGCAATTTTTGTAATGGCTTGTGTAAAACAAATTGTGTGGCCACTGTATTTATATTGGCCACCACGTGCATGTGTTACCTGCAGTATAGGGTTAACCCTAGCAATGAGAATTTCTTCTATTTTTGAAAGAGACGTAAGGACAACTAGTTGAGGACTAGGGTCCATGTTGTTTGATAATGAGAAGTGATGACCCTTTGTTTCAGAGATGCATCTGGAGCAGCAATACATTTGGTTGGAATTGCGGATATGTATTCCAGGATATGATTCAAGAAAAATGGAGCATGGGCATTTAGGTGCAAGTTTATCAATCTTTGCATGGAAATCTCGATGTGCTTCATTAGTGTAAACATTGTTGAAAACATGTGCAAAGCAGGGGTTAGGGCAATGAGGTATGGATGTATATGTTTGAGAGGTTTGCTAAAAATATAAAGGGTTTGATAATTGCAAAGGAGGATCGTTTTCGAGGTGGGTTGTTTCAGACGAGGAATGTTGGTTTTCCTTCTGTTTTTTGTGTTTTTGACCTTTTGTGATGCCTTTTTTTGCCTGATAAATCTCACGTCAACGTGCATTTATTCATTCTTTATTTGTTGCATAGTATCTTCAGGCATATTCATCATTACAAGAAGAAGACATTCACAAAATTTATGGTACCTATAAGTAAGAGAGGGGAAAACAGGAATGTTATTTGGAGAGAAGAACCATGTTATTGTATAAAAGCGAAAGAGGAGAAAAAAATTTAAGTTTTGAATAGTTTTATGTGAATTTTTATTTGAATAATGTGTTTGAAAGAACATTTTAGTAATTTTCCTTTATACATGTAGATGCATGTGCAATGTAGCAAGTTACCTCACTTTTTAAAAGAAATGAGATGATAAAAATGTGAATTTGTGTACTTACATAATGCTAGATACAATGGACGACGAATACTTATTTCAATAATATATAAGAGAATTTCATGAGAAGGCATGCAACAGTATATGATGCAAAATTGTATTTATAAAATAAGATCATAGGAATTGTCAAAAAACGAGGAATACATTTTGTGATATCTATCTACGATATCGAAAAGTTATCAACTACTCGAAGGATGTTGTTGCATTCTATTGTGAAATGAAAGATTTCTTCTTTTATGATAACGCGTTTCAACCATGGTATTTCTTGAAAAGTTTCTGTCTTCACCAATAGTGTGAGGATATGATCTTTCCATAGAGATTTGGAGACAATTTGCTTGATTAGATATGTATTTGAGGATAATAAATAGAATTCTTTAGCATTATTCCCAAGAATTGTAGATCCCGTGTCTTCGAAAGCAACAGTTGAAGCTAATTCACCAATTTGACCTTGTATGTCAATTTTCAGTAAGTATCTGTAATCACAATCAATTACTTCGGCGTTGCATTTTGGGCAAAACCACATCCCTATATTTTGTGGAATAAGTATTTTCATGCATTTTTTCCCATCATTGATGGACAGGCAAGAAATGTAGTAAAAATTTTCCATCCGAATTTTTATTATTGTGCCCTTTAAAATGAAGAATGTTGGTTTCTCTAAGGAATCCATACTGTAAATATCAGGAATTGGTATTTATTTTTTTTGTTGATGGTCAAAAGGAGATCTTGTTGTCAAGGATGTATAAGCTACAGTCGAACCATCTTTTTTAAACCATGAATTGAGTGTGTGGGACTCTTCAATGTCAGGATCTACAAGAATAATGGATCTCATTGTAGTGCCGCCATTTTTTCCATTAAATTCTCCAGCTCTGGCAGATTTGATTGCAATGATGGGGTTATTTCCTGCAACACATAGGGAGGATATTTCTTATGATACGACATCAAAATTATCTCCCTAAAAGATTGCATCCATGTTATACCCAGACATGTCTTGAAGTTGTAGTGTTTGTTTATTAACTTCAGAGCCATATTTTCTACGTATAGTGAACACACTGGAAATGTCTGTGACAATACCAAGAATATCAACAATGGAGATGATGTTTGTTGTTCTAGTATAATTGACTGATTTTATATTGAATTGCACTGTTGGCTTATGTTTTTTTTCACTGGCAACATGTTCTATGGTAGATGTTGCATTTAACAAAATTTCCCAGTCATTGTTTAAGTGGTTGTATTGCTTATTAGCCATTTTCACATTCCCTTTAGAGACAATGTAGACATTTCCATGTTGGATTTTGTCAAAAAAAGAATCTACAACGTTGTTGAAACAAGTAATATGTATTTCTCCACCCTCTTTATCGAACAGGTCAAAACCAAACACTTTACCGGGTCTGTATTGATTCTGAAATTGTCGAAGAGTTGTTTTCCTTTGAACATATCCTTTTATGCACCAATTTGAGTGGTAAGGGTTTAGTGATTTGATGGGAATTTGAACTGGCAGGATGGATGGGGTTGGAGTAGTTGGAAGAGGGTAGTGTCTTTTTGATGAAGGATCTGGGTTTGATGAGGAGGGAGTGTTTTCTTCAGATGTGATCGGGATACTCATAGTTTTTGGATTGCTAATTAAGGGTGCAAATGAAGTAGAAATCTTGAAGTCTATTAGCTTTATAGACCTACACAACAAATGAGAGTGATAGGAATAATTGTTAGAGGCAGAAGTGTTATCGATAAAAATGTTAAATTTGAAATAAGAAATTTATAACAAACTTACATTGATGGACCAATAGCTAAAGTAGTCCAACTTTTAACATTTATAATAGAACCCTTTTGTAGCAAGCCTGTTGCTATGAGGTCATTGAAATCTTTTGGAAGCATAAGGTGTTTCTTATGTGTTCCGTCAGAGATGGCAGTACGATATCGTGGAGTTGAATTTTGCATTGATTGTATGGGTTCAAGTTCAACAATTTGTAGGTATGGTTGAATATGAGTTGATCCAGATAACATTGAGAAAATAGCATTCTCAATAAGGTTTGTTGTCATTTTCTGAAAGTAGAGATAACAAAATAAGTACTATACAAAACAAAACACAAAAATGTTGTTTTCTTCGTGTAAGATGTTTAACATTCATTACATTCCTATAACACTACATGAAAATATATGAACTAAAGGGCAGGAAGCATGTTCAATTTGTTTGTAAATGAGTGGTTATCTAAGCTTGTAAACATAATAATGAAGAGATTTATTACAACAACTTCTATATGATCATTCTTTTTCAAACATAGTTAAAACTGTAAATTAACAATTTCAGAAACCTACGCATGTTAGAAACAATCAGACAGGTGTAACATACTTAATACTATAAACTGTAAATTTCATAAACCTACCAACATTTAATGCATACCAACATTTCCTTTTCAGTAGAAGTAAGATTCGTGCCAAATGCATGGTGTTTCAAATTTTTGTACTCTACAATCTAATTATTAAGCTATCCAAGACAATTTGCCAATTATTATGTAGCAGACAAAGATATTGCCTAGACGAAATATCATTGAATATTTTAACAGAAAAAATGTGTACAAATATTTATAGGCACACTCCTTATACCTCAAGTTTTTTGGTTTCAGCTTCAGCTTTTGAAGTCTACAGATTTATCCAAGCGTCAATTCTTTCTTCTTCTCGTTGATATCTGAAATTTACAGACAAAGAATAATTATGAAGAATAAGAGGAGAGTGATAGTTTAGCAATAATATAATCATATTATATTGTAAAGTATTGATGAAACCATGCTCAAAACAGTACAAATATTAGCCCATAGGTCCTCATTGCCTTTGATCCTTAGTTAAACATTCCCATATTAGTTGTGAAGCTAGTAAAGCATTTAGAAGTCCATAAAAGATTTACAATAGTGACTGTGTAAAAATGAACTGGGACAGATTTGGACAAAAATCTATCCAATTCTCCCAAAGAAGGGTCAGAGACCATATAAAGATATGTAGTGCCTAGTTATTATTGGAAACAGAGTATGCAAGGTTCTGTTTCTAAATCTAAACCTATTTAAATAAACTCCCATGTTCTTTGAATGTTGTGTTTCTTTTCATGAAAGCAATATCATCATGCATAAATAAGCTCCTCTGGATATTGAAAGTTTGATCAAATAAAAACAGGTCAATTGTTGTACCATATGTAAAACATACTGAATTGTACAATGGGTTTGGTTCCCAAATCCATCCATATAGATACCCAGTTGTTGTTTGCATGGATTCAGTTGTTAGCCTTGACCTTTGACATGTTGAAGATATTTAAATCTTATCATTTTCAGAATGATTATGTTCTTAGAAAGTTTCTGGAGACTCAACCAAGTATTTATGGGTATGAGAACACCATTGAAGTTGATGTGGATATAATGTTAGATGTTGGACACAAAAATCTTAAGAAATATTGGATGATGGACATTGATTGTTTGATCAACTTAATACCAACTCATTTGATTTGAATGTTAATGCATATCCCTCTGTTCGAGGAAAACATATCCTACTATTGTCTGAAGAAGGTCTACAAACCCAGATAATAAAAAACAAAACTTAGTATCCAAAATTGAGTTGAAGTTCGAGAACATATATGAGGTGAAGACTATGATCTGATCCATTAAATCTAAGCTATGAATGCACATGAGAAAGATACCATGGAGTATGCTTAGTATAAGAAAGTAGTTCATGCAACCTTACTTGATTGTGTACTTGAGGAGAAAGTATCAACAACTAATACTATTCTTATAGTTGTAAAGGAGTTGTGGTTTCAAAGTGATGTTGTGGTTTCAAAGTGATTTGAGTGATGTTCAATCTCAATGGTATTTAACTAAATTAGATCTGTATTCATTCTGTGGTGAAAACAAAGGCAAATCATACACACTATGTTTTGATGGACTGTCTGACTTTGATGATGATAAGGAGTCTAAGTCTAATCATCTCACAGGTTTGATTCAAGAAGATTTAGAGACCCAATCATATGTTAACATGTTTGATAGACCATTGAACATTTTTAAGACAAACAATGCAGACTTAAGTGAAAATTTGATTAGACCAATGTGCATCATAAAATCAAAGCTTCTGCTAGGCCACACCCAAGTATTCCCTTGATTGTAATAATGGCATCCAGGAACATATAAAGCCTACACGAGAGAAAAAACCAAATAGAGTGCAGGACCTTACCTCACTTGGAAGGCATTGAATTCTTTGAGCTCAGGTGAAACTCGTCATACTAACCATTAACAGTGCTAAGAGCAGTCCAGTCCATCAAACATAAATTTTGAATGATACAAATTCTACCCTACTGTCTTCTATGTCTTTAAACAACAACAATAGGCAATTTATATCACTGAATTTCAAATGGCATTTTGGAAATAGAATGGTAAATGGAAGATTCAAATCATTTGATGTTAGGCCCATATACTACTAGTGTAACCCCTTATTGTTATTAGTACAACACACTTATTATATTGATGTACTCATGTAGTGCCCATATTGTTACTATTGTGCCCCATATAAGCCTACTATTGTTATTATTGTGCCCTTACATTATTATATTTATGTCGGCTCTGATTATGTTATGACCCCTTAGAGTCCTATATATAGAAAGGAGGTCTTTTCATTTGTATCATCCAAGAATTGCTCATTTGCGTAATTTAAAGGAGGTTTCGCCCTCGAAGAGGCTGAATTCTAAGGTGTTGATCTCTCTTTTCTATCTTTTTGTTAGCTGGTTTCATAACATTTTGTATCAGAGCTTTGGATTCTAGGGTTTCACTACTCCAAACAGGTCATCATGGAATTTTTGCTATAACTCTTTTCTACGATGTTTCAGAAGCTAAGAAAAAAACCCATTTGAGAAGAATTCGCGCTAAATCTCGAGTCCGAATTCCAGAGCTTTTCTCGCTATATTTACGGAGATATGATCTGAGGAACTTGGTCTTTTGGCATACTCCTGAATTACATTCCAAACTAGTCACCTAGGGAAAATTGTCATAAATTTTACTCTGAGCATCAGATTGAAATTTCGTAAGAAGGTACAAAAGGAGGATGGACTGTAGTTTCTTTTATATATTTTTTAGAGCCAAAGGTCGAAACAGTGACAAGTGCCACTTCATACAAGTTCACTCTTCTGGAAAGGTCTATAATCAGGTCATCTTGGGAGATTGTGCATAACTCTTTCTTGGAGAATCCAATTTGGATCAGACTGGTGGCATTGGAAATAGGACACATAGGGCTACTATAGGTCACAATTTCAGAACTTAAAGATCCGAAAGTACAGAGTTACAGTCATTTCAAGATCGAGCTCCTAAAATCAAGAAAAAGAAAGATGAGGAAGTTTGATGGCAAGGATCCAGTAAATTGGATACTTCAGATGGAGCAATATTTTGATCTACATGGCGTACCACTATTACAAAAGGTATGTATTGCATCTTCATATTTAGAACCATATCAATTTTTATGGTATGAAGGACTTTGTTCTCATAAACAACTTGTTACGTGGTCAATTTTCACGGAGGAAATGATAACACATTATGAGGATACAAAGAGCAACACCTTCTTTAGAACAACACCACAAAAATTGGAAAGAGTAAAAGGGCTTTGCGACATAGTGGAAAGAAAAATCATGGAAACCAAGAAGCATACCCTCACAACTATAAATATGGAAGTGTTGTCTCTCCTAGCCTTCCACAACCTACAAGGGTTACACCACAACAATTGGAAGAAAAAAGAGAAAAAGGGCTTTGTAACAATTGTGATAGCAAATGCACTAAAGGTCATAAGTGTTCTGAGAAGAAATTATTTTACATAGAATATAAAGAGGAGGAAGAAAAGGATCAAGAAACATCAAAAGAAGAAGATATATGCTAGGATACCACCCCAAAGAAAGAAGAAATGAATCAAATGATATCTTGTAAGGCATTGGCAAGAATTACCACTCCTCAAACTCTCAAGATAGAAGGACATATCAAGAAGAAAAAGATGCAAGAAGTGAAAGATCACATCGAGAAAGAAGAAATGAATCCAACCATATCTTGTAATTCATTGGTTGAAATTACCACTCCTCAAACTATCAAGATAGAAGGACATATGAAGAAGAAAAATGTTCAAGAAGTGAAATATCACATCGAGCATCAAGAAATGAATCCGACCATATCTTGTAAAGGATTGGAAGAAATTACCACTCCTAAAACTCTAGAGATAGAAGGACATGTCAAGAAGAAACAGGTTCAAGCAGTGAAAGATCACATCGAACATCAACAACAAGTTCTCCAACTTTTAAAGGATAACACCACTTTGGTGCAAAATCAAATGAAACAACAGGCAGATCAACGTTGTAGTGAAAAATGTTTTGATGTAGGTGATTGGGTATTTTTACTACTACATCTCAAGAAAGCTATTTATGAGAAGGAAATGTTGGCAATACTACATGCACTTAAAAAATAACAACCTTACCAAATGGGAAGACTCTTCAAGGACGAGGATGTGGCAGCATTGTTTTGTGCTATTTCTATTATCCAACTAGATTGGATAAACAAAGCAAGGGATGAGTGGAAGAAGGACGAAGAAGTATGGCCACTTATTCAAAAGTTGCAAGAGATCCCAATTCAAACAATATTTCTGGAAATTGAAAAGGAAAAATCATATTGGAACCTGGAGCAGTCACAGAAACAAGAACCCGACAGCTACGAAAGCGATCAATTTTAGAGTATCTCATCAAGTGGAAGAACTTACCTGCTGAAGATTCCACATGGGAGGACAAGAATTTTATACAGAAGCATCAAGAACTACTCAAGCGTTGAAGACAACGTTTTTTTAAGGAGAGGGGCATGTTAGGCCCCTATACTACTAGTGTAACCCCTTATTGTTATTAGTACAACCCACTTATTATATTGGTGTACCCATGTAGTGCCCATATTGTTACTATTATGCCCCATAGAAGCCCACTATTGTTATTATTTTTCCCTTACATTATTATTGTTATGTCGGCTCTGATTATGTTATGACCCCTTAGACTCCTATATATAGAAAAGAGGTATTTTCATTTGTATCATCTAAGAATTTCTCATTTGTGTATTGTAAAGGAGGTTGCCCCTTCGAAGAGGCTGAATTCTAAGGCGTTGATCTCTCTTTTCTATCTTTTTGTGAGCTGGTTTCATAACATTTGATTTCATGGATATGTCAAAATGACTTTGGAATTTTTCATCTCTACCTATCAATCCTAGCTAGATTCGACCTTAGGAAATATCATTTTAGGTAAGGAAGACCCTTCTTAGCCTTAAAGCGAGAGGCAAGGCCACTGAGGTGACAGTAGGTGGCTTGCCTGTAGTTGCACCTTGGCTCTCCCATTGGCTTGGGAATTTTTCCTTAGGAGAGGGTTCAAGAAGTAACAGAACTATGGAAGAAATAATGCAGGAAAAAAAATACCTCTGTTTCTAAAATCAAGGTGAAGAACTAAACACTACTTTGAATCCTTCCATTCACGGCCATGTCCACCATCAAGCGGAATCCTTATTTTAACAGAGCTACTATGGATAGGCTTCCATTCAAAGTTATGAAGATATTACTAAAGCTAAATTTTGGACAGTAGTCTTATGACTTTGTTTTGGTGTAGGTAATGCAAGCCCTTGAGCAGCTGCTTGGCAACCTCAGCCAAATAGTGTTCTGGGACTTTTGAATGGAAACATGTGGCCTGAAATAGCTAATATGCAGTAATATGACTTTGCTAATCTACTAAAGATTTTCCAAAGCACATGCCTAACTTTTGAGAGACACTTTGTGTAATTGTTAACATTGAGTGGGAAGAAACCAAGTTATATTTCCTTGGAATATTGTTTGTAAACCTATAATCAAAAATACCTCTGTTTCTAAAATCTTTGAATGATACAAATTCTGCCCTACTGTCTTCTCTGTCTTTGCAACAATAGACTCGTGATCTAACTTAGTCAACTATGGAAGAAATAATTAACTACTTTTTTCATATCTCCCTGTAATCAATTCTAATATATTCAAACCTTTAACATGTCCTCTAGCAAGGTCTTCCTCCAAATATTAGGAGTTCTCAAGTGTTTCAACCTTCGATGTATAGGTCCCCCAAAATAAGGTTACATGGATCACGTGTGTTTACCTAGACTAGCATGATTCTATTGTGGATGCGGTAGCTATCTCGAAATTATGATTAAATATATGCCACTTTATTTGCTTTAGTTAAATATATGTATATGGAAACACCAGAGAAGTTAAAGATCAAAATGTCTTTCTTTCAGGTTCTTATTATTTCTATTGTCTATAGACTATTAGATAAAGAATAAATTATTAACCTATCAATAAAATTTGAATTTTATATTTCGAGGAAAATAAATGTCATATTTCATATTTTTCCATTTCAAAACAGTTTCTAAAGAATGAAAGGTATATTAAGCTTCACAATCAGAAAATAAGTCATATAATCGAAACAAATTTGTCAATTAAAATCCATATATTAACCGGTTAAAATGTCAATGGTAAATGGAAAGATAAGGAAAATAACAAAAAATGGAGCCTATCCAAAATGCTGCATGAATCCAAAACCATAAGCTGGAAACATGAAAATCCTCTTAGGTAAGGAAGTCCCTTTGGTACCCCAATGTGTTTTTGGCCATTTTCCTTCAGTCTTTGTATGTTTGTTAATTATTTCAAGTTGTGATATTAGGCTCTATCACATTCCATTGTATAATTGTATCATTATACAAGACTGTTGTTGCTAAATAAACTAGAAAGTTACTGTTGCTAAATAAACTCTAATCAGAATTAATAGTATTGATAAATACCCAATTCCCTATAAATGTACATTGAGATACAAACCAAAACTTAACTGCTTTTTTGATATCTCCCTGCAATCAATTCTAATATATTCAAACCTTTAACAAGTCTTCTAGCAAGGTCTTCCTCCAAATATTAGGAGTTCTCAAGTGTTTCAACCTTCAATGTATAGGTTCCCCAAATGAAGGTTACATGGATCGTGTGTGCTAACCTGGACTGTCATGATTCTAAAACCATAAGCTGGAAACATGAAAATCCTGAGAATCAGAGTTTAATCTGAATTATCGTCTTCACTTCCACATCCTACAATGGAACCGCTGATAATGCCCTAATTTGATGATACAACCATAAGCTGGAAACATGAAAATCCTGAGAATCATTTGATTTCATGGATATGTCAAAATGAGTTTGGAATTTTTCATCACTACCTACCAATCCTAGCTAGATTAGACCTTAGGAAATCTCCTCTTAGGTAAACACTGCTTTGAATCCTTCCATTCACGCCCAAGTCCACCATCAAGCGGAATCCTTATTTTAAAAAAGCTACTATGGATAGGATTCCATTCAAAGTTATCAAGATATTCGTAAATTATGGCTATGAGTGGCAATTATCTGTCCATTTCGATATGTTTTTCCATTCAGTTAAAATTCTTAATCCCTAAAAGTCACAGTAAAGCTAAATTTTGGATAGTAGTCTTATGACTTTGTTTTGGTGCAGGTAATGCAAGCCCTTAAGCACCTGCCTGGTAACCTGTTCTAGGACTTTTGAATGGCAACATGTGGCCTGAAATAGCTAATATGCAGTAATATGACTTTTCTAATCTACTAAAGATTTTCCAAAGCACATGCCTAACTTTTGAGAGACACTTTGTGTAATTGTTAACATTGAGTGGGAAGAAACCAAGTTATATTTCCTTGGAATATTGTTTGTAAACCTATAATCAACAATACCTCTATTTCTAAAATCTTTGAATGATACAAATTCTGACCTACTGTCTTCTCTGCCTTTAAACAACAACAATAAACTCATGATCTAATTCAGTCAACTATGGAAGAAAGAATTAACTACTTTTTCATATCTCCCTACAATCAATTCTAATATATTCAAACCTTTAACAAGTCTTCTAGCAAGGTCTTCCTCCAAATCTTAGGAGTTCTCAAGTGTTTCAACCTTCAATGTATAGGTCCCCCAAATGAAGGTTACATGGATCGTGTGTGCTGACCTGGACTGACATGATTCTATTGCAGATGCGATAGTTGTCTCGAAATTAAGATTAGGTAATTTCCACTTTAACTGTTTTATTTAAATATATGTTGACAGAAACACCATAGAAGTTAAAGATCAAAATGTCTTGCTTTCAGGTTCTTATTATTTCTATTGTCTATAGACTATTAGATAAAGAATAAAGTATTAACCTATCAATATAATTTGAATTTTAGATTTCTAGGTAAATAAATGTCATATTTCATATTTTTCCATTTCAAAACAGTTTCTAAAGAATGAAAGGTATGTTAAGCTTCACAATCAGAAAATACATCATATAATCAAAACAAATTTGTCAATTAAAATCCATATATTAACCAGTTAAAATGTCAATGGTAAATGGAAAGATAAGGAAAATAAAAAAAATGGAGCCTATCCGGAACGTTGCATGAATCCAAAACCATAAGTTGGAAACATGAAAATCCTCGTAGGTAAGGAAGTCGCTTCTTAGCCTTAAAGCGAAGAGGCAAGGCCACTGAGGTGACAGTGCGTGGCTTGCCTGCAGTTATGGGGAAGTATGAGTGAGTATCTAACTGTTGTTAATCTTATAACTTTTACACCTAAAAACAAAGAATTGACATAGTCTAACTTGTCAGTCAATTTACTTGGTCTCATCTCCCATAGAGAGACGAGAGGAGGATAGGTCTACAATAGTGACTGTGTAAATGAGTTGTTAAAATGTCAATGGTAAATGAGCCTATGCAAAATGCTGCATGAATCCAAAACCAATACTACCTATCGTTTATATTAAGACAAACGTATATAAAGTAGGATATTAGCAAGGCTTGTAGCAACTGTGTCATTTCTCATGTAGCCTATGCTAGGAAAGTAGCCAAGAGTTTTCACACAAGCACTCCATCTTACATTAAGGATGAAATTGAGTCAAATATGGAAGAAATAATGCAGGAAAAACAATACCTATGTTTCTAAAACATTTGAATGATACAAATTCTTCCCCACTATCTTCTCGGCCTTTAAATAGCTAGGAAAGTAGCCAAGATTTTCCACACAAGCACTCCGTCTTACATGAAGGATGAAATTCAATAAACTATGTAAGAAATAATGCAGGGAAAAAAATAACTCTGTTTCTAAAATCAAGGTGAAGAATTAAACACTGCTTTGAATCCTTCCATTCACGGCCATGTCCACCATCAAGTGGAATCCTTATTTTAACAGAGCTACTATGGATAGGCTTCCATTCAAAGTTATGAAGATATTAATAAAGCTAAATTTTGGACAGTAGTCTTATGACTTTGTTTTGGTGCAGGTAATGCAAGCCCTCTGTCTTTAAACAACAGCAATAGACTCATGATCTAATTCAGTCAACTATGGAAGAAATAATTAACTGCTTTTTTCATATCTCCCTGCAATCAATTCTAATATATTCAAACCTTTAACAAGTCTTCTAGCAAGGTCTTCCTCCAAATCTTAGGAGTTCTCAAGTGTTTCAACCTTCAATGTATAGGTCCCCCAAATGAAGGTTACATGGATCGTGTGTGCTGACCTGGACTGACATGATTCTATTGCGGATGCGGTAGCTGTCTCGAAATTACGATTAGGTAATTGCCACTTTAATTGTTTTAGTTAAATATATGTATATGGAAACACCATAGAAGTTAAAGATCAAAATGTCTTGCTTTCAGGTTCTTATTATTTCTATTGTCTATAGACTATTAGATAAAGAATAAAGTATTAGCCTATCAATATAATTTGAATTTTAAATTTCTAGATAAATAAATGTCATATTTCATATTTTTCCATTTCAAAACAATTTCTAAAGAATGAAAGGTATGTTAAGCTTCACAATCAGAAAATACATCATATAATCAAAACAAATTTGTCAATTAAAATCCATATATTAACTGGTTAAAATGTCAATGGTAAATGGAAAGATAAGGAAAATAACAAAAAATGGAGCCTATCCAAAACAGTGCATGAATCCAAAGCCATAAGCTGGAGACATGAAAATCCTCTTAGGTAAGGATGTCGCTTCTTAGCCTTAAAGCAAGAGGCAAGGCCACTGAGGTGACAGTGGGTCGCTTGCCTACAGTTATGGGGAAGTATGAGTGAGTATCTAATTGTTGTTAATCTTATATCTTTTACACCTAAAAACAAATAATTGACATAGTCTAACTTGTCAGTAAATTTGCTTGGTCTCATCTCCCATAGAGAGAGGAGAGGAGGATAGGTCTACAATAGTGACTGTGTAAATGAGCTGTTAAAATGTCAATGGTAAATGGAAAGATAAGGAAAATAACAAAAAATGGAGCCTATCCAGAACGCTGCATGAATCCAAAACCAATACTACCTATCATTTATATTAAGACAAACGTATATAAAGTAGGATATTAGCAAGGCTTGTAGCAACTATGTCATTTCTCATGCAGCCTAAGCTAGGAAAGTAGCCAAGAGTTTTCACACAAGCACTCCATCTTACATTAAGGATGAAATTGAGTCAAATATGGAAGAAATAATACAGGAAAAACAATACCTCTGTTTCTAAAATCTTTGAATGATACAAATTCTGCCCTACTGTCTTCTCTATCTTTAAACAGCTAGGAAAGTAGCCAAGAATTTTCACACAAGCACTCCATCTTACATTAAGGACGAAATTCAGTCAACTATGGAAGAAATAATGCAGGGAAAAAAATAACTCTGTTTCTAAAATCAAGGTGAAGAATTAAACACTGCTTTGAATCCTTCCATTCACGGCCATGTCCACCATGAAGCGGAATCCTTATTTTAACAGAGCTACCCTTCCATTCAAAGTTATGAAGATATTACTAAAGCTAAATTTTGGACAGTAGTCTTATGACTTTGTTTTGGTGCAGGTAATGCAAGCCCTTGAGCACCTGCCTTGCAACCTCAGCCAAATAGTGTTCTGGGACTTTTGAATGGCAACATGTGGCCTAAAATAGCTAATATGCAGTAATATGACTTTGCTAATCTACTAAAGATTTTCCAAAGCACATGCCTAACTTTTGAGAGACACTTTGTGTAATTGTTAACATTGAGTGGGAAGAAACCAAGTTATATTTCCTTGGAATATTGTTTGTAAACCTATAATCAACAATACCTTTGTTTCTAAAATCTTTGAATGATACAAATTCTGCCCTACTGTCTTCTCTGTCTTTAAACAACAACAATAGACTCATGATCTAATTCAGTCAACTATGGAAGAAATAATTAACTTCTTTTTTCATATCTCCCTGCAATCAATTCTAATATATTCAAACCTTTAACAAGTCTTCTAGCAAGGTCTTCCTCCAACTGTCTCGAAATTATGATTAGGTAATTTCCACTTTAATTAATTTAGTTAAATATATCTATATGGAAACACCATAGAGGTTAAAGATCAAAATGTCTTGCTTTTAGGTTCTTATTATACCTATTGTCTATAGACTATTAGATAAAGAATAAAGTATTAACCTATCAATATAATTTGAATTTTAGATTTCTAGGTAAATAAATTTCATATTTCATATTTTTCCATCTCAAAACTGTTTCTAAAGAATGAAAGGTATGTTAAGCTTCAGAATCAGAAAATACATCATATAATCAAAACAAATTTCAATCCATGTATTAACCGGTTAAAATCCATATATTAACCGGTTAAAATATCAATGGTAAATGTAAGGATAAAGAAAATAGCAAAAGATGGAGCCTATCTAGAATGTTGCATGAATCCAAAACCATAAGCTGGAAACATGAAAATCCTCTTAGGCAAGGAAGTCCCTTCATAGCCTTAAAGTGAGAGGCAAGGCCACTGAGGTGACAACGGGTGGCTTGCATACAGTTATGGGGAAGTATGAGTGAGTATCGAATTGTTGTTAATATTATAACTTTTACACCTAAAAACAAAGAAATGACATAGTCTAACTTCAAGCACTACTTTGAATCCTTCCATTCACGGCCATGTCCACCATGAAACAGAATCCTTATTTTAACAGAGCTACCCTTCCATTCAGAGTTATGAAGATATTACTAAAGCTAAATCTCAAACACTAGTCTTATGACTTTTTTTTGGTGCAGGTAAAGCAAGCCCTTGAGCACCTGCCTGGCAACCTCAGCCAAATAGTGTTCTGGGACTTTTGAGTGGCAACATGTGGCCTCAAATAGCTAATATGTAGTAATATGACTTTGTTAATATAATAAAGATTTTCCAAAGCACATGGCTAACTTTTGAGAGACACTTTGTGTAATTGTTAGTATTGAGTGGGAAGAAGCCATGTTATATTTCCTAGGAATATTGTTTGTAAACCTATAATCAACAATACCTCTATTTCTAAAATATTTGAATGATACAAATTCTGCCCTACTATCTTCTTTGTCTTTAAACAACAGCAATAGACTCGTGATCTAATTCAATAAACTATGGAAGAAATAATTAACTACTCTTTTCATATCTCCCTACAATCAATTCTAATATATTCAAACCTTTAACAAGTATTCTAGCAAGGTCTTCCTCCGAATCTTAGGAGTTGTCAAGTGTTTCAACCTTCGATGTATAGGTCCCTCAAACGAAGGTTACATGGATCGTGTGTGCTGATCTAGACTGACATGATTCTATTGCAGATGTGATAGTTGTCTTGAAATTAAGATTAGGTAATTGCCACTTTAATTGTTTTAGTTAAATATATGTATATGGAAACACCATAGAAGTTAAAGATCAAAATGTCTTGCTTTCAGGTTCTTATTATTTCTATTGTCTATAGACTATTAGATAAAGAATAAAGTATTAACCTATCAATATAATTTGAATTTTAGATTTCTAGGTAAATAAATGTCATATTTCATATTTTTCCATTTCAAAATAGTTTCTAAAGAATGAAAGGTATGTTAAGCTTCACAATCAGAAAATACATCATATAATCCAAACAAATTTGTAAATTAGAATCCATATATTAACCAATTAAAATGTCAATGGTAAATGGAAAGATAAGGAAAATAACAAAAAATGGAGCCTATCCAGAACACTCCATGAATCCAAAACCATAAGCTGGAAGCATGAAAATCCTTTTAGGTAAGGAAGTCGCTTCTTAGCCTTAAAGCAAGAGGGAAGACCACTGAGGTGATAGTGCGTGGCTTGCCTACAATTATGGGGAAGTATGAGTGAGTATCTAACTATTGTTAATCTTATAACTTTACACCTAAAAACCAAGAATTGACATAGTCTAACTTGTTAATCAATTTACTTGGTCTCATCTCCCATAGAGAGATGAGAGGAGGATAGGTCTACAATAGTGACTGGGTAAATGAGCTATTAAATTGTCAATGGTAAATGGAAAGATCAGAAAAATAACAAAAAATGGAGCCTATGCAAAACGCTGCATGAATCCAAAACCACTACTACCTATCGTTTATATTAAGAAAAACATATATACATTAGGATATTAGCAAGGCTTATAGCAAATGTGTCATTTCTCATGCAGCCTATGCTAGGAAAGTAGCCAAGAGTTTTCACACAAACACTCTATCTTACAATAAGGACAAAATTGAGTTAAATATGGAAGAAATAATGCAGGAAAAATAATACCTCTGTTTCTAAAATCTTTGAATGATACAAATTCTGCCCTACTGTCTTCTCTTTCTTTAAACAACTAGGAAAGTAGCAAAGATTTTTCAAACAAGCACTCCATCTTACATGAAGGACGAAATTCAGTCAACGATAGAAGAAATAATGCAGGAAAAAAATAACTTTGTTTCTAAAATCAAGGTGAAGAATTAAACATTGCTTTGAATCCTTCCATTCATGGCCATGTCCACCATCAAGCGGAATCCTTATTTTAACAGAGCTACTATGGATAGGCTTCCATTCAAAGTTATGAAGATATTACTAAAGCTAAATTTTGGATAGTAGTCTTACGACATTGTTTTGGTGCACGTAATGCAAGAACTCTGTCTTTAAAAAACAAAAATAGACTCATGATCTAATTCAATCAACTATGGAAGAAATAGATAACTGCTTTTTTCATATGTCCCTGCATTCAATTCTAATATATTCAAACCTTTAACAAGTCTTCCAGCAAGGTCTTCCTCCAAATCTGAGGAGCTCTCAAGTGTTTCAACCTTCAATGTATAGGTCCCCCAAACGAAGGTTACATGGATCATGTGTGCTGACCTAGACTGACATGATTCTATTGCGGATGTGGTAGCTGTCTCGAAATTACGATTAGGTAATTGCCACTTTAATTGTTTTAGTTAAATATATGTATATGGAAACACCATAGAAGTTAAAGATCAAAATGTCTTGCTTTCAGGTTCTTATTATTTCTATTGTCTATAGACTATTAGATAAAGAATAAAGTATTAACCTATCAATATAATTTGAATTTTATATTTCTAGATAAATAAATGTCATATTTCGTATTTTTCCATTTCAAAACAGTTTCTAAAGAATGAAAGGTATGTTAAGCTTCACAATCAGAAAATACATCATATAATCAAAACAAATTTGTCAATTAAAATCCATATATTAACTGGTTAAAATGTCAATGGTAAATGGAAAGATAAGGAAAATAACAAAAAATGGAGCCTATCCAGAATGCTGCATGAATCCAAAGCCATAAGCTGGAAACATGAAAATCCTCTTAGGTAAGGAAGTCCCTTCTTAGCCTTAAAGCGAGAGGCAAGGCCACTAAGGTGACAGTGGGTGGCTTGCCTACAGTTATGGGGAAGTATGAGTGAGTATCTAACTGTTGTTAATCTTATAACTTTTACACCTAAAAACAAAGAATTGACATAGTCTAACTTGTCAGTCAATTTACTTGGTCTCATCTCCCATAGAGAGAGGAGAGGAGGATAGGTCTACAATAGTGACTGTGTAAATGAGTTGTTAAAATGTCAATGGTAAATGGAAAGATAAGGAAAATAACAAAAAATGGAGCCTATCCAGAACGCTGCATGAATCCAAAACCAATACTACCTATCGTTTATATTAAGACAAACATATATAAAGTAGGATATTAGCAAGGCTTGTAGCAACTGTGTCATTTCTCATGCAGCCTAAGCTAGGAAAGTAGCCAAGAGTTTTCACACAAGCACTCCATCTTACATTAAGGATGAAATTGAGTCAAATATGGAAGAAATAATGCAGGAAAAACAATACCTTTGTTTCTAAAATCTTTGAATGATACAAATTCTGCCCTATTGTCTTCTCTGTCTTTAAACAGCTAGGAAAGTAGCCAAGAGTTTTCACACAAGCACTCCATCTTACATTAAGGATGAAATTCAGTCAACTATGGAAGAAATAATGCAGGGAAAAAAATAACTTTGTTTCTAAAATCAAGGTGAAGAATTAAACACTACTTTGAATCCTTCCATCCATGGCCATGTCCACCATGAAGCGCAATCCTTATTTTAACCGAGCTACCCTTCCATTTAAATTTATGAAGATATTACTAAAGCTAAATCTTGGACAATAGTCTTATGACTTCGTTTTGGTGCAGGTAATGCAAGCCCTTGAGCACCTGCTTGCAACCTCAGCCAAAATAGTGTTCTGGGACTTTTGAATGGCAACATGTGGCCCAAAATAGCTAATATGCAGTAATATGACTTTGCTAATCTACTAAAGATTTTCCAAAGCACATGCCTAAACTTTGAGAGAAACTTTATGTAATTGTTAACATTGAGTGGGAGGAAACCAAGTTATATTTCCTTGGAATATTGTTTGTAAACCTATAATCAACAATACCTCTGTTTCTAAAATCTTTGAATGATACAAATTCTGCCCTATTGTCTTCTCTGTCTTTAAACAACAGCAATAGACTCATGATCTAATTCAGTCAACTATGGAAGAAATAATTAACTGCTTTTTTCATATCTCCCTGCAATCAATTCTAATATATTCAAACCTTTAACAAGTCTTATGGCAAGGTCTTCCTCCTACTGTCCCGAAATTAAGATTAGGTAATTTTCACTTTAATTGTTTTAGTTAAATATATCTATATGGAAACACCATAGAAGTTAAAGATCAAAATGTCTTGCTTTCAAGTTCTTATTATTTCTATTGTCTATAGACTATTAGATAAAGAATAAAGTATTAACCTATCAATATAATTTGAATTTTAGATTTCTAGGTAAATAAATGTCATATTTCATATTTTTCCATTTCAAAATAGTTTCTAAAGAATGAAAGCTATGTTAAGCTTCACAATCAGAAAATACATCATATAATCAAAACAATTTTTTCAATTAAAATCCATATATTAACCGGTTAAAATGTCAATGGTAAATGGAAAGATAAGGAAAATAACAAAAGATGGAACCTATCCAGAATGTTCGATGAATCCAAAACCATAAGGTGGAAACATGAAAATCCTCTTAGGTAAGGAACTCCCTTCTTAGCCTTAAAGTGAGAGGCAAGGCCACTGAGGTGACAATGGGTGGCTTGCCTACAGTTATGGGGAAGTATGAGTGAGTATCGAACTGTTGTTAATCTTATAACTTTTACACCTAAAAACAAAGAAATGACATAGTCTAACTTTAAACACTGCTTTGAATCCTTCCATTCACGGCCATCTCCACCATGAAGCAGAATCCTTATTTTAACAGAGCTACCCTTCCCTTCAAAGTTATGAAAATATTACTAAAGATAAATTTTGGACAGTAGCCTTATGACTTTGTTTTGGTGGAGGTAAAGCAAGCCCTTGAGCACCTGCCTGGAAACCTCGGCCAAATAGTGTTCTAGGACTTTTGAATGGCAACATGTGGCCTCAAGTAGCTAATATGCAGTAATATGACTTTTCTAATCTACTAAAGATTTTCCAAAGCACATGCCTAACTTTTGAGAGATTCTTTGTGTAATGGTTAACATTGAGTGGGAAGAAACCAAGTTACATTTCCTTGGAATATTGTTTGTAAACCTATAATCAACAATACCTCTGTTTCTAGAATCTTTGAAAGATACAAATTCTGCCCTACTGTCTTATCTGTCTTTAAACAACAGCAGTAGACTCATGATCTAATTCAGTTAATTATGGAAGAAATAATTAACTGCTTTTTTCATATCTCCCTGCAATCAATTCTAATATATTCAAACCTTTAACAAGTCTTCTAGCAAGGTCTTCCTCCAACTGTCTCGAAATTACGATTAGGTAATTGCCACTTTAATTGTTTTAGTTAAATATATCTATATGGAAACACCATAGAAGTTAAAGATCAAAATGTCTTGCTTTCAGGTTCTTATTATTTCTATTGTATATAGACTATTAGATAAAGAATAAGGTATTAACCTATTAATATAATTTGAATTTTAGATTTCTAGGTAAATAAATGTCATATTTCATATTTTTCCATTTCAAAATAGTTTCTAAAGAATGAAAGGTATGTTAAGCATCACAATCAGAAAATACATCGTATAATCAAAACAATTTTGTCAATTAAAATCCATATATTAACCAGTTAAAATGTCAATGGTAAATGGAAAGATAAGTAAAATAACAAAAAATGGAGCCTATAGAGACCGCTGCATGAATCCAAAACCATAAGCTGGAAACATGAAAATCCTCTTAGGTAAGGAAGTCCCTTATTAGCCTTAAAGCGAGAGACAAGGCCACTAAGGTGATAGTGGGTGGCTTGCCTGTAGTTATGGGGAAGTATGAGTGAGTATCTAACTGTTGTTAATCTTATAATTTTTACACCTAAAAGCAAAGAAATGACATAGTCTAACTTTAAACACTGCTTTGAATCCTTCCATTCATGGCCATGTCCACCATGAAGCGGAATCCTTATTTTAATAGAGCTACCCTTCCATTCAAAGTTATGAAGATATTACTAAAGATAAATTTTGGACAGTAGTCTTATGAATTTGTTTTGGTGAAGGTAATGCAAGCCCTTGAACACCTGCCTGGCAACCTCAGCCAAATAGTGTTCTGGGACTTTTGAATGGCAACATGTGGCCTAAAATAGCTAATATGCAGTAATATGACTTTGATAATTTACTAAAGATTTTCCAAAACACATGCCTAACTTTTGAGAGACACTTTGTGTAGTTGTTAGCATTAAGTGAGAAGAAACAAAGTTATGTTACCTTGGAATATTGTTTGTAAACCTATAATCAACAATACCTTTGTTTCTAAAATCTTTGATTGATAGAAATGATGCCCTACTGTCTTCTCTGTCTTCAAACAATAGCAATAGACTCATGATCTAATTCAGTCAACCATGGAAGAAATAATTAACTTCTTTTTTCATATCTCCCAGCAATCAATTCTAATATATTGAAACCTTTGACAAGTCTTCTAGCAAGGTCTTCCTCCAACTGTTTCGAAATTAAGATTAGGTAATTGCCACTTTAATTGTTTTAGTTAAATATATCTATATGGAAACACCATAGAAGTTAAAGATAAAAATGTCTTGCTTTTAGGTTCTTATTATTTCTATTGTCTATAGACTATTAGATAAAGAATAAAGTATTAACCTATCAATATAATTTGAATTTTAGATTTCTAGGTAAATAAATGTCATATTTCATATTTTTCCATTTCAAAACAGTTTCTAAAGAATGAAAGGTATGTTAAGCTTCACAATCAGAAAATACATCATATAATCACAACAAATTTGTCAATTAAAATCCATATATTAACCAGTTAAAATGTCAATGGTAAATGGAAAGATAAGGAAAATAACAAAAAATGGAGCCTATCCAGAACGTTGCATGAATCCAAAACCATAAGCTGGAAACATGAAAATCCTCTTAGGTAAGGAAGTCCCTTCTTAGCCTTAAAGCGAGAGGCAAGGCCACTGAGGTGACAGTGGGTGGCTTGCCTGCAGTTATGGGGAAGTATGAGTGAGTATCTAACTGTTGTTAATCTTATAACTTTTACACCTAAAAACAAAGAAATGACATAGTCTAACTTGTCAATCAATTTACTTGGTCTCATCTCCCATAGAGAGAGGAGAGGAGGATAGGTCTACAATAGTGACTGTGTAAAAATTATTCACTTTATAGTGATGATTCTTGGGGAATATCCCCATACTGCCTTCTAGAGGAGACAACTTATAGAGGGATATGCAGTATCATAAGAAAAAAGATCAAGAAAATAATACTACCTATCGTTTATATTAAGACAAACGTAGCAAGGCTTGTAGGAACTATGTCATTTCTCATGCAGTTGTCCTTGCAATAAAATATTAAGACACAATAGTGAGCATGTAACAATCCTGCACTGTAATGAGTTGAGTGAACCTCATTGCAAAAATTATATGAAAGACACAGGCAATGAGTTGTTAAAATGTCAATGGTAAATGGAAAGATAAGGAAAATAACAAAAAATGGAGCCTATCCAGAACGCTGCATGAATCCAAATATATTCAAACCTTTAACAAGTCTTCTAGCAAGGTCTTCCTCCAAATCTTATGAGTTCTCAAGTGTTTCAACCTTCAATGTATAGGTCCCCCAAATGAAGGTTACATGGATCATGTGTGCTGACCTGGACTAACATGATTCTATTGCGAATGCGGTAGCTGTCTCAAAATTACGATTAGGTAATTGCCACTTTAATTGTTTTAGTTAAATATATGTATATGGAAACACCATAGAAGTTAAAATTCTCAACCCCTGAAAGTCACACTAAAGCTAAATTTTGGACAGTAGTCTGTCACAAGCTGATAAAGAAGCAATGAGTTGAGTGAACCTCATTGCAAAAATTATATGAAAGACACAGGCAATGAGCTGTTAAAATGTCAATGGTAAATGGAAAGATAAGGAAAATAACAAAAAATGGAGCCTATCCAGAACGTTGCATGAATCCAAAACCATAAGCTGGAAACATGAAAATCTTGAGAATTAGAGTTTAATCTGAATTATCGTCTTCACTTCCACATCCTACAATGGAACCGTTGATAATGCCCTAATTTGATGATACAACCATAAGTTGGAAACATGAAAATCCTGAGAATCATTTGATTTCATGGATATGTCAAAATGAGTTCAGAATTTTTCATCACTACCTACCAATCCTAGCTAGATTAGACCTTAGGAAATCTCCTCTTAGGTAAACACTGCTTTGAATCCTTCCATTCACGCCCAAGTCCACCATCAAGCAGAATCCTTATTTTAACAGAGCTACTATGGATAGGCTTCCATTCAAAGTTATGAAGATATTCGTAAAGTCTGGCTATGACTGGAAATTCCGTGTGCATTTGGATATGTTTTTCCATTTAGTTAAAATTCTTAACCCCTGAAAGTCACACTAAAGCTAAATTTTGGACAGTAGTCTTATGACTTTGTTTTGGTGCAGGTAATGCAAGCCCTTGAGCACCTTCCTGGCAACCTCAGCCAAATAGTGTTCTGGGACTTTTGAATGGCAACATGTGGCCTGAAATAGCTAATATGCAGTAATATGACTTTGCTAATCTACTAAAACCATAAGCTAGAAACATGAAAATCCTCTTAGGTAAGGAAGTCCCTTCTTAGCCTTAAAGCGAGAGGCAAGGCCACTAAGGTGACAGTGGGTGGCTTGCCTGCAGTTATGGGGAAGTATGAGTGAGTATCTAACTGTTGTTAATCTTATAACTTTTACACCTAAAAACTGAACCTCATTGCAAAAATTATATGAAAGACACAGGCAATGAGCTGTTAAAATGTCAATGGTAAATGGAAAGATAAGGAAAATAACACCTATTTAGTTTCGAAAAGAAACACACCTGTTTAGTTTTGTTTGTTGTTTCTAGCTTGTTGCGAGTATAGGCACAGGCTTTCAAGTGAAGGGAGAAGCTTATCAACAGCTAACTTGTAGGGCTTTGTCCTTAGGCAGAGCAGAATCAATCCTACACAACAAAAACAATTGAATTTCAATGGTTTAAAACAACAAAATAACAAAATTTTAAATAAACAGGACAAGAAAACATCCATAGAGCTGAGTTGCAGGTTCTCAGGAACAACAATGGATATAAGCAAAATAGAATAGTGGTTGACAATAGTATAGTAAAGGCAGGAAACATAAAGCAAAATATGAGATGAGAAAGGAGAACAGTAACCCAGAATATATATATATATATATATATATATATATATATATATATATATATATATATATATATATATATATATATAACCTAATAACTACCACCATAACCATTTGTGATGTAGAGGGTGCCATATTCGGATGGAGGGCAAAACGACCAACTAATTATTTCTCATTGTAGCCGTCCTCATCCTCCTACAGAAAAAATGGCCTACGCAGCCCTCGTGCAGCCAAGAAGAAGGCCCCTCATCCTCTGTGGCCCTCGTCATCCTCTTGCAATCCTTTGCCCAAACCCTCCTCTGCAGGTCCCCCACCCTCCTCTGCAGCAATCCTCCGCCCGCACCCTCCTGTGCACCCCCGCCTTCCTCTGCATCAAACGCGGCTATCCGCATGCAGGACGAACTGGCTAGGTACAGACAAGTTGGGTTGATTAGGGTAAACGGTTGGGCAGCTAATAGAATGAAACAATTTTTTTTTAATTAATTATTAACTAATACATTAAGGTTTTTTTAATGTTTTATAAGATTTTTTAATTAAATTAGACAGCTGATTATTGTTGAATCGTCTAACAATAGATCTGACGGCTAAGATTAGGAAAAAAAGGCATTTGGGGTAGTTCATTTCAGAGGGAAATTCCTTACAACGTAGAAATTTGTGCATCTAAATTCAATATTTTAAGGAGGGTCTATTAGGGGGCATTGTTTAAATTAGTTATGGGATATTGTAATATTTTTTAAGATAGGGTTTTTTTATAGGCTTTATGTAAGTGTCACTTTTGTAAAGAAAATTTTTAGATTCATCTTTTTTGTCAAAGTTGAGCAGTAAAGGAGCTACCTCAAAAAAAAATTATTGTAGGCAACAACTTTGTTTGTAGATCGATTGGCTTGTTGAGTGGTAGTGATTTAACAATGAAGAAATGGGAAATCCAAGAGACTAAGGAAGTTGAAGCAACAATGAGATATGTTTGAATTTTTTCTCTTAGGATGAGAAGCAACAACTACATTGAATAAAGCAAAGATGACCAAGGAAGCCTGGGATACCCTTAAGAGGAGTTTTTCATGTAAGGTGGAATAATCCAGTTGAAAATAAAGAGTTTGGTGATCCCACTATGCTCAACCACAATTGGATGAAAATTTATTGAATCTAGCAACAGAGCTCTCTTATGACAACTTAGTGATTCCAACAACATAGCTTGTTGATGACAATTTAGTGAATCTAGCACTAGAGCTTGCTGATGAAAGTGAAGTTTCCATTGGAGCACTCAATGCCATGGTGAATCCAACAATTAATATTGTTGATGTAAATTTTGATGAAGAATTGTTGCCTAAAGATAAATGGTTGCAGATGATTCAACAAAAACATCATATTGACATGATGTTATTCGGTGAGAGAAGCCCACTTGAGTCTAAAAACCAAGTGGAAGACAACATGTTTGCAACAATACAGGTTAGTAAATCACTGATAGAGATAGAGACAAAGATAGAGGCAGAGGCAAAGAAGGAAGCTCAAAAAAATTAAAAAAGGGACAGAGGCAGAAGCAGAGCTAGAAATGCAACAAGAGAAAGCTCTCATTATAGAGTAAAAGAAACATAACCAATGCGGTTATGCAAATATTTGTAATTCTAACATTGATCTCCAATATGCAAGTACAGAAAACGATTATGAAGAAGAGTGAAATTTCCTTGAAGCATGGCGTACAACACCATGCCTTGATAAAGTCTACGTAGAAGATGTAGAAATGAATGTTGAAGACAACATAGATGATGAAAACATGAATGAAATTTTTAGGTATTGGAGTCATGAAGAAATATTTTTTTATTATAATCTTATGTTACAACAAATTGATGATGAATATCACACAACAAAAGATGATATGTGGTTGTTGTCCACATACTAGTTGATTTTTGAAGAGGTCTATGACATGATTAGACAACCTGGAAAAATGGAAGAAGTGCACCAACAAATGAAAAAACTGAGGTTTGAAGGATACAAAAAAGAGAAAAAGTTGAAACAATTCAAAGGCTACAAGATCTAGAAGAAGAGAAGAAGAAAAGTAAATGTAGTTTAAGTCAAAATTTTAAATTGTAAGCCTAGCTTAGACATTTCCGAGTAGGCATCTTAATTGAATTTTTATGTATTTGTAATTAAAGGGGAGTGTTGGAGAATCTAATTCCAACCACTTAGTCAAGTTTCATTGCATTCATTTATTACTAATATTTCCAATGTAATCCTTATTCTCTTTATTCTTTAGGAATAAATAGCTTATTCTCTTAATCATGGTATAGGTGATGATTCTATTTTAACATACTAATCTAAATTTTTAGAACAATAAACATGACCGAAGTAGTTTATTTATGCAATAGAAATCAAAATCATTCGATCTCTATTTTTCTTGAGAGATCTGTTAAGTGTTAAGATGATTGTTCAAGTGGGGGATGTGTTGGTAATTTTGGATAATGCCAATTCAGATTAACACTTTGATATCAATCAAAGCATTATATAAGATAATCGTAATGGAAATATTATAGAAGATAGCCATATTGTAATGAGAATTAAAATGAATAAAATAACCGTAATGGTAAACTAAAACAAAAAGAAATTTAATTAGAAGTAATTTAACATATTTAAAATTTCAATATCAGTTATTTGGAGATGTTACACATTTGTCTTTATATTTTTGTACGAAATCAAAATTTGATATAAATTTAAACATTACATCTTTAAACATTTTTACACTATTTAATCTTTATACTCTTAAATCGATTTCAATCCAGTTTTATACTATAAATCCAATTTCACCATAGATTTATCGCCATGCACAGTAGAATTATATTCTCCATGTACAATGTAAATTAGGGTTAGCAATTTCTTGTGTTAAAATATTAAGGTTTAAGTTGATTTTGAGGTGCATGGGCTATTTCACCACTTCTTTCGGTCACCATTTAAAGAAAAATTCCTCCATTTTTCGCAGGATTGACTCTGAGTAATGTCAAGTGCTTTTCTATCAACTCCATTCTTATCCTGTCCCTGTAAGATTACAGCAACATACATGATACAACCTATGCTCCTACAAGTTTCCAAATCCTGTAGGCTCCATACGATTGAATATATTCTTTCCACAACTAGTAGGTACATTCTAGAACTGTAGAGTTTGGTGTACATAAATGCAGTGAATATATTTCTTCTATTGATACCTTATTATATTTAGTAGGCATGATACCTTATTATATTTAGTAAGCATGGGATAAAAGGTATTCAGTTGGTAGCTTTTTAACAGAATCTTAGTTTGTAGGTGAGTGTAGTGTAGAACTTTAAAGAAGGAAATATATATATATATATGTATGGAAATCTGCAATCCATATATATATTATTGAACAGTTAAATTTTCTGCGCAGTATTATTAAATAGTATTATTAAATAGTAATCTTTCAATCAATTTAAATGGTTTGTGGAAACATCGATTGTTTATAGATTTTAGAATATTTGGAAAATTGGATGAAAATAAGTAAAATCAAGTAATTAAATTAGTATATTGTTTATGTATTTATTTTTTCAAAATATTTTAAAATTTGTGATAGACAAATATATTTATAAGAAGAGTTTAGGCATAAATTACATGTAGAAAACCTTTGTCGACATGTTTCGAACGAACTAGTGTGGTTCATCGTCAAGACAAGTTGAGGAGTCTGATCATGGCTGCAAATTAAATAGGGAGAGCAGATCTTCCAAACGGCTAGGTTGACCATGTTGACCATCAACAGCTATATAAAATGGCTAGATTATGTTAATAAATCAAAGGTAATAACTTATAATAATAAAATAATAATATAATTATAGTAAATAATTTACTTCTAATAACTAATTATAATATATTAAATATTAGAATGTTATATTTATCTAGTTAAAATATTTTTCTTAGGTTATTAAATTAATTTATTTAATTCCTTTTTTAATTTAATTAATAATATAAATACTAGGGATAAGTAAAAGGGTTTTTTTTATATATTAGAATGTTATAATATATTAAATTATTTAATTCTAATTTATTTAATCAATTGAATGGCTAGGGATAAGTAAAGGGGGTTTATATATTAGAATGTTATTCTATTTTATTTTATTTATATATAATCTTTTTTTTTCTTTTTTCTTTTTTAAATTAATTTATTTAATTCCTTGCTAATTTATTTAATCATTTAAATCACTAGAGATAAGTAGAGGGTTTTTAATAATAATGATTTAATGGAATAAATTATTTTCGAGTATTGGTTAAAATTAATTTTTATTTTTATTTCTATTTTTATTTTATATGTTAAAGGTAGAATCTTAATAACAAATAGGATTAATAATATTAAGAAAATTTTGATAAGGAAATAGTAATAAAAATAAAATCTAGAAGGAGCGATAAATTTTAAATATAAGAAGGAAAAGAATAGGACAATTAGTAAAAAACTTAACCAAAGGAGAAACCCTAGGAGGATGGAAATGACAGCTATAAGGAGAAGGAACTGGAAAAAAAAGGGAAACCTAGAAAACCAGAAAAGGTAAAAAGCCGGGGGAGTGGGGAAAGGAAGGCAAGACTAAGAAGAAAGGGTAGGGATCCAGCATCTACTGATCTTCTAGCCATCATCTCTATTGAGATTGTTACGCCTTCTTTCAATTTCAATCCCTTCCCTGAATTTATGGTGATGGAACTGGGCAACCTTGGTAATAACCTTGGCCTCCTCAATACAAACATGATGCTTGGTCTTTTCTACATGCTCTGCTAACACTGAAGACTTGGTTCTCCCATGTCTTAGGTCGGCTACATGTTCCTTGATCCATTGATTGATGGAGCGCCCTGTTTCCCTGATATAGGGGGTCCCACAAGAACAAGGGATCAAGTAGACGCCCTTCATGTCCTTAGGGTCAATGGGATCTTCACCAATCAGAGGGATTTACGAATGGTGTTGAGGGGCCTAAAGGTTGAGGGAATATTGTACTTCTTAAGGATTGTCTGTGGTTCCTTGGACATAGGGAAGATGGACGCCTTTTATGTTCTTTTTTAATTACCGAATTTTTAGAGACTTTAAGTAAAGCCTTCTGACCTAAGCACCTACTATAGCCTTTCTCCACAAAGACATTAAGGAGATGGGATTTCTCCTTATTGAAGCTCTTATTATTAGAAATCCTAAGGGCACAAGTAGCGAGGATGTTAAGAATATCCAATTTTTGAGTGGGGAAATGATGAGAATCGACATAAAGATACTACTGGATATACACGTTTTCTTTAAAAATTTAATGAAAATAAATAAAATTAAAATTTAGATTATCTATGTTATATTTTCAAATTATTCCAAAATCTATAATAAATATAAATATAATTCAAATATTAAAAAATAAATAAAATTAAATAATGAAATTAACTTATATAAATCACATTTTCAAAATATTCCAAAATTTATAATCATTAACCTATCTAAAATATTGGTAAAAATTGAAAAGACAAAACTTTTAAACATAGAAATTGTTTTCTCAATATCACTAATCAATTAAATAAAATTATACAGTAAACATCAAACTGAACTCAGACACCTGTATAGAAAATTTGACATTGGAATTAAATTCTCCAACAAATTTACTATCTGCAAAAACATAAACAATATAATAATCTACCGAATTCCATAAATCTGTAGAATTGCAACCATTTGATCGCCAGATGTACAGCTCCCATTTATTCTGAAGGTTTAAATCGTAATGATGGCAAATTGCACATCAAAAAAAAAATTCGAAGTACTTTCGATATGCTATTGATATTTTTAGATAGAGGAAGAATGACCTGCTGTAGAGTTTTTTGATATGTTAATTGGTCCATCAATTCTCAGGGGCATCAATTCTCAGGGGCTCTCTGGGTGATGTTGCCATCATGCAGCTATTTCAGAATATTTTCCATACAAAGATGAAGACATCATGCAAAACGTGATGTCATATTCCTCCAATTCCATTATAATTATCATTCAAAACGTCATGTCATATTACTCCATTTCCATTATAATTATCATTCAGTTGAAGGGATGGAATAAAATTCACTCGTGAATTGTGCAAATCCAAAATTCGGAATGCAGAAAGAGACTAGTCTCCATGCCGGGTGACGATTTAAAGTCAAAGGCTGTCTGTGATTAGAGTAGCATTAAGAATCTATGGAAATTGTATATATTTTTAAATATTTTAAGTTGTGCCATTGAAGGTATAGTATTAGAAGTATATTTATAGTTAACATCATCTATATTGTTATGTAGTATTGAATGTTATGTATATTTATTTTTATAAGGTTATGTAGTAGTGAATGTTATTTATATTGTTATATTGTTGATACATTGTTATGTTGTAGTTTGTTGTTTTATTTTATTGAATATTTATTTTTAAAATAGAGTTGTTTTTACGTGTGTTTTTTAGGTGTTTCTGTCATAATTTTGGTGAAAAAATTGTGGTGAAATTTTTATTTGTGTTATTTAAATTAGTTTTTTTTTTTACTATATATGTATATAAATTCAACTTCAAAAAAAACCTAAACCTAAAACACTTAAATTATGCAAAATTCAATAATCAATACTATTTATATACACACTCACACCACATTCAATGCTTTTATTCACCACACCATTTAAAAACACGACTTTCTTTTCTTTTAATTTAATTTGGTTTAATGACCTTCAGTGCAACCATCAGATATACTTGTAACACTATTGGCTGATCTATCATCAATGAAGGGTCTCCTCAGATATTCAGGGATTTGGGCGGACGGTCAGATAGGGTACAGATAGGGTACAAGACCCCAAGAAATTATCCATTCCATAAAACCTTGAGAGGTTTTGAAAGCTTCAACTTGAAAGTTGGAAAGCGCTAAGGAGCTTGCTATGGGGCATTAAATGTCTTAGCTTGCTATGGGGCATTAAATGTCTGTTTAGCTGCAAGTTCGATAGCCATATAAAACAGAAGTGTGTGATGCTTTCCGAACACTCCATCCTCACCTAAAACTATATAACTATTGCGCTTGCAGCTAAACGGACATTTAATGCCGGATAGCAAGCTCGTTAGCCTTTGCCTTGAAAGTTAGCCATCGTGAATAGGAAACATGGGAATTGAACATGGTTTTCATTTATGTTACGTAGGGCTTATAAAGTCCTATTGTAAAATTCTTCTAATGACATCCATGTGACGCCATTGTAGCTGGTGACCGTTGCAACACCATTGCAGGGGTGAAAATGCATTCGTTCATGTGACTCTATGCCCCCGACATGTGCCTGAGCGGGCATAAAAAGCTTCTATGAGTATTTATAGTACCTCTATCCAGTATAATTAAGACCCCGGGGAAAATGCACCCAAAGTTGAGATTTCATAACAAGCTGCTATCTGTTTTTAGTGATTTAGTAGATGTGTTTATTGCAAACCATGTAGGGCCTAGACGATTGTACGGCATAGACAATTTCTACAATGATCACATGTAATTAGAAGGTAAAGAATGTTAAAGTAAGAAACGGAAAAAAAAAAAAACAAAAATTTAATAATTTAATTATAATTTTTTTCATAATAAATTCTATATTATTTATATTGCCCAAAACTCCTTTTCAAACAAAAACATAAACTCCCTTTCAATTTTATGTTGAACAACTTTACCTTTACCTTTTAAATGCATTTTGTCTCATAAAAATTCCTGGAAACAAATCTTTATCTCTATTGTAAATGGCCTCTGTATTTCTTTTTATGCTAATTTAATGAATTAAAAAAAAGTTAACTACAAAATATAGAACTAACCAAAAAAATTAATAATAAAGATTGCATGAATTTTAAAAAATCTATTCTATCAAACATATTCACAACACTTACCACTTTACTGATAATTTGGATATAATCTGAAAAATTCAAAATCTAACATTAATTTTATATATAAATAGAAATAAAATAAGATTAACATTAATTTTATATATAAATAAAAATAAAATAGAAATAAAATGATTTAGATTTTATGCTGGCTTCTTTAATAATGCTTTTAATATTATCCTAGTTTCAGGTTGATTTTGAGATGCATCGGCGATTTCACCACTTAGTTCGGTCATCCTTTAAAGAAAAATTCATATTCATTTTTCACGGGATTGACTCTGAACAATGGCAAGTGCTTTTCTATCAACTCCATTATTTTCCTGTTCCTTTGAGATTCAACCTACATTATACAACCTATGCTATGACTGGTTTCCAACCCCGTAGGCTCTATACAATGCAATATATTCCTTGTACAACCAACAGCTACATTCTATAACTGTAGAATTTGGTGTACATAAATGCAGAGAATATATTTCTTCTATTGATACCTTTATTTATTTAGTAGGCATGCATAAAGGGTGTTCAGACGGCACTTTTTTAACAGAATCTTAGTTTGTTGTACAAAATCTCAATGTGAATGCACTGTAAAAATTTGAAGAAGGAAATCTGCAATCCTAGCATTTGTATATAAAATATTGAACAGCTAATGTTTGCAATCTGTGAAGTACTATTAAATAGTAATATCAGATCTTCCAATTTTTTTAAATGGTTGGTTGAAATATGGATGTGAGTGTAGTTCAAGTGCAGATTTTAAAATATTGAGAAAATCAAATAATTGAGTTAGTTGAGGTCTCCAATCTAATAATTGAGTTGAAGAAGGAAATCTGCAATCCTAGCATTTGTATATAAAATATTGAACAGCTAAAGTTTGCAATCTGTGAAGTACTATTAAATAGTAATATTGGATCTTCCATTTTTCTAAATGGTTGGTTGAAATATGGATGTGAGTGTAGTTCAAGTGCAGATTTTAAGATATTGAGAAAATCAAATAGTTGAGTTAGTTGAGGTCTCCAATCTAATAATTGAGTTAGTTGAGGTCTCTAATCTAATAATTGAGTTTGTCCTTTTTTGTATTTTTTTTAAATATTTCAAAATCTATAAAATCAAATAATTGAGTTGATTTGATGTTTGAAATATTTTCAAAATATTCCCTAATGTGCCATTGACATAAAAATAGCTAATATATTATAATGAACGAGACAAAACAGAATTCAACAACTCAGCGAAGCTGCAACCAATATGACCCATATGAAACAATCCCATTTCTTATAAATATTTAAATCTTAATGATGGTAAACTACATATAGGAAACAAATTATTCGAAGTACTTTCAATATGGTATTGATCTTCATATCTTAATTGGTCCATCAACTCTCACTGGCTCTCTGGGTAAAGTTGCCATCATGTAGATATTTCAGAATATTTTCTGATAAAAAGATGAAGACATCATGCAAAACAACATGTCAGATTCCTCCAGTTCCATTATAATTATCATTCAATTTAACGATGGAAGGTTCAGTGGATGGAATAAGATTAATCCGTGGGAATATTCGGAATGCAGAATGAGACTAATCTCCATGCCGGGTGACGATTGCAAGCCGAAGGCTGCCTCTGATCAGGGCCAGCGTTAAGAATCTATGGAAATTGTATGTATTTTTTATTATTTTAAGTTGTCCTTGAAAGCATCCGTACATTGGAAGCTTATAGAAATATATTTATCATTGTTAACATTATTTGCAGTGTTCAGTATTGAATGCTATGTAACACTCATTGTTGGCACGCTGCTATATAGTATATGTTTGACCTTTAGTGCATTTTCAGAATATTATTAATCTGAGTATGCACAGAAGTATATTTACCATGGTTAACATTTACATTATTTGCAGTGTTCAGCAGTATTGAATGCTATGTAACACTGCTATACAGTATGGAATGTTATCTGCATTGTTCGCACACTGCTATACAGTACATGTTTGACCTTTACTGCGTCCTCAGAATATTATTAATCTGACTATGTATATCCACATCCAGAATATTATTAATTTCATTACGCATATCCACACTCATACAACATTCAATGCTTCTATACATCACAATATCTAACAACCATGACTTCCTTTTTAAGTTAATTTGATTTAATGACCTAATCTTGGAAAATGTGCAGTATTTCAACATTTTGGACATTGTTCTCACACTGCTATGCAGTATTAAATGTTGTACGCTTATTTTGATTATTAATCTGAGGAACTTACATCTTAAGACTTGAATACTATATAGACAAATACTATTATTAACTTTTTGCACATTGTTCTTACATTATTATGCCGTATTGAATGTTGCATGCTTATTTATTTACATGTTTAGAATTAAAATTCCACGTAACAACTTTCCAGCTTCAACATTTTGGATATTTTAAAGGTTTTTAATAATACTGAACTTATTTATGCCAAAAAAAAATAAAAATTTAAACACCCACATTCAATAAATTAATTTAAACACCCACATTTGATCAGATTCATTACATTTTTTTTTACTAAATTAAAAAAAAAAATTAACCTTTCAACAAAATCGTAACCTATTTAAACTAAACCCATTAGTAATGGTACATGCATATCCAAACTCACACAACATTGCATGGTTTCTATAGACTCACACCATCTACCAACAAGACTTTCTTGTAATTTAATTTGGTTTAATGACGCAATCTTGAAATTCGTGCAATCTTCAGAAAACATTTGTGACACTATTGGGTGATCTATCGCCAATGAAGGGTCTCATCGGATATTCATGGTTTTGGACGGACGGTCAGATAGGGTACAGGGCCCCAAGAAATTATCCATTCGATTAAAAGCTTCAGAGACTGTGAAAGCTTCAGCTTCGAAGTGAGTCACGTTTGTGAGTAGTAAACATGTGAATTGACTATAGAGTTGTGATGATCAATGTACCGTACTGCTAATGGCAGGATTGAAAGCATCTTCCCTCAGCGGGCCACCCAACTGGTCATCGTTCGTGCTGAGAAAAGTTATCAACTTCTCAGAAATTTTGACCTTGGGTGGATAAATTTGTACCTTTAAATGTGCTCATTGAACGTTGTGAGGACTGATGGAAACCCTTTGTAAGAAATTTCCTCACGGTGTGACAGATCAAGAAGGGGAGACGTTGGTTATTTTTGTAACATTGCATGTGGTGGGATGGTCTGTTGTTTTGACCCGGTTTAGATTTTTAGGCCTATAGGCCTTTCCTATGCATCAGCAGTTTTCAACACTTTCATCCTTCTCACTTCTCACTTTCAACCGTTGATTTGAAGTGTGACTGTTTTTTCCAAATATCAGTGGAGTTGCCTTCTTGACATGGCAAGATATTTTTACTGCTTTTTCTAAATATCAGTTAAATTGCCTTCTTGACATGGCAAGATATTTTCACTGCTTTTTCTATCTTCGCTGGCTTTTGCCAAAAGCTAGCTTGGCTTTTCTGTGTTCAAATTTCTGTAATCCATAATTAATTAAACAGTCTTTTGATAGAAATCACTAGATATCAAACTAAATAAAACATTTCAAATTATTTTATATATATACATAAATAAGGTCTATATTTTAATAAAGTACTATACATAAACAATTTCAATTTCAATTTTTTTTTCCCATATATATAAATTAATTAATTACTTATTAAATAAATTATTTTAGATTTTAATTTATATCTATCTTTAAAAAAAACCACAAAATAACCCTAATTAACTATGATAAAAATATATTCCATCATTATTTTCTTTTCTAATCTTCTATCACACATGACAGCTTAATGGATTTCTGATTATTAAGATATCTAATTTAAGATTAACACCCCCTCATTGAAAGCTGAGTTGACACTGGGAGCCTAGATGAACTCATCTCGATACAGTCCACGAAATCCCAACCGTGTAACCTGTAAATTCTCAGCTTTGATCTCCCAAAAGTCTCCCACGGGCAACATTCCCATAAATAATTGCATGATTCCTTGCATGCCTTGAGTTTGGAGCTGTAACTGCCATTCCTGGGCGATAAATTTGAGGATTTTGAGCTGAATTCTGCTCGTAGCGCAGCGCGATCAATATATTTGAGCTTCATCGGGCTTTTTAACATTTGGATTTGAATAGCGGCCGTCGTAAGGGTTTCGAAGGTCGTCTTCCTGAATTTTCAGGGTTTATCGAGATGGGTTCTAGAAGTAGTTCTCCCTACTGGTGTCATGCTTGCAATCGTATGTTAAGATTATTGACAGGAGAGCCCACTGTTTGTCCCACTTGTGGCGGAGGGTTTGTAGAGGAAGCAAGCGATGGCATTTCGAGCTCCCGAACAAACCCCTTCGAGGGCTTCTTAATGGAGGGCGGAGAAAGGCTTTCTGTGGCTGACCTCATGGCTGACCTGCTCAACTTGATGAGTAACCAAGAAAATAGAGAAGGCCGCGGTCATGTCCCTGACAGGAGTCTCAGACGGGGCGCGATTGGGGGTAATGGCCCCATGGTGTTAATTTTGGGCAGTGATACAGGAATCGAACCCAGGACCTTGCCTGCAAATATTGGGGATTATTTCATGGGTCCTGGGTTAGAACAGCTAATAGAACAGCTGTCTCAGAACGATAGGTTGGGCCCTCCTCCTGCCCCGAGGGCCGCCGTGGATGCAATGCCCACGATTAGGATCAATTCCCGGCATCTGATTAACAATTCGCACTGCCCTGTCTGCAATGACCGGTTCGAAGTCGGAGGCGAAGCCAGGGAGATGCCCTGCAAGCACATTTATCATTCAGATTGTATACTTCCCTGGCTGGCTCAGCACAATTCGTGTCCCGTCTGTCGCCTTGGATTGCCGGGCGACTTTCCAGCTACATCACAGGCTAGATCTTCATCCAGGCCCAGAAGTGCCGCGTCATAACCCCCGGCTGCCAAGGTAATGTCCGGGGATCTCAGGATGCCCCTTGTTTTATGCTGCGCAAAACAGTAATTCTAGGAATTATGTTTCAAGTGGAAAGAATACCAACGTTAATACTAATAATAATTCAAGAAGCAGAGACCATGGACGAGGTTCGACCAACGGAATTTAATGTGGTCTGTACATTCTTCCACTGCAAATCACTGTTCTCATCGTGGTCAATATGCTTCAAATACAAATGATAACGTTATCCGGAGGCAGCCGTGATGGCCCTTTGAGGAAGGCAATGGTTCTCCTTGGAGGATCAAGCTGAGTCACTCAGTACTCCAGTATGTTGACTGTAGACTGTAAATACTGGTTACATGGAGTACTATATTTTAATAAAGTACTATACATAAACCATTTCAATTTCAATTTTTTTTCCCTATATATATAAATTAATTAATTACTTATTAAGTAAATTATTTTAGATTTTAATTTATATCTATCCTTAACAAAACCACAAAATAACCCTAATTAACTATGATAAAAATATATTCCATCATTATTTTCTTTTTTAATCTTCTATCACGCATGACAGCTTAATGGATTTTTCTGATTATTAAGATATCTCATTTAAGATTAACACCCCCTCATTGAAAGCTGAGTTGACACTGGGAGCCTAGATGCACTCATCTCGACAAGCAAATTGGAGGAATCATTTTTCCCTGTGCAAGATAATAGCAGATAAAGCATAATATTTTTCGGATTAAACGTCACACATCTTGCTCGAATTGAACCGTTCAAACACATATATTCACTTACTGCATATAGTTTGTAAATTTGTCTGGATTTTGATAGAAATTTGTAAAGTTTTTTAGGATTTTCGTAAATTTAGATTACATATGTCAAATTTCAAGATTTTAGATGCTTTGGAAGTTTTTGATGGGGTTGAATTTATTTTCACCATCAAAAATATGATTCAAACACTACACTTTTTTGAATTTTTTTTGGCGAATCACTTTTGACCATTTCCACAATTACTCATTAGACCTGGCCTTAAATAATTAAGTTAGGTAGTTAAATATTTAATAATAATAATGATAAATATATTAATGTTAATATTATTATTAATAATAATATTTATTAAATAATTAAGTTATTTAGTAAAATATTTAATAATAATAATGATAATTATATTAATTTTTATAATATATTTTTGATAAATCACATTTCAAGTTATTAATTTCTTCCAAACTAATATGATTTATCATCACAACAAAAATTAATTATATTAATATTAATCATTATTATAATACATTCATAATAATATATTAAATTAACTTAAATAATTAAATATTTTAAAATTTATAAATAAAGAAGTTAAATTAATTTATTATGTATTTTAAAATTATATATATATATATATTTGTTTTTAAGGTTGATTTTTTTAAAAAAATTCTGATTTATTTTCCAATCTAATTTATCTAAAACTTAACGAGAATGCATTGAAATCACAAATTAAATTTAATGAGTGAACTCAAAAAATAACAACATAAAACCATAAGATAATTATTCAATATAAAATAAAATTAAAAATATATATAGTTTGGACCACCTGGAAAACTATCAATTCCCTTTCGTTATCTATCTTTCAAATGAGTATTTTCTTGCCATTGACTTTTTTGGTTGACTTTCGAGCTTTGAACTTACCGAGATGTACACTAATATGCAGGTGAGGACTTTGACCAAAGGATAATGGAATATTTCATCAAATTGATCAAGAAAAAGCACCAAAAAGATATTAGTAAGGATAGCAAAAATGAAATAAGACATTCAATGTGTTCCTTATAATATAGATATAAACAAAACATCTAAAGAAAAGTAATTGCACAATGATCTAGTCCGAGAAAACAACGTTTTCCATGAATCAATTAATTCTTCTAGAAAAATTCAACAATTCCAATTTAATAATCCTATCGGCCTCTCTTTGTACCTTTTGGGACAATTGCTAGTAATACTAACAAGTGGATGTTGTTAGTGGGCATAGTTAGTACTAAATTAGTAAAATAATGTTCTTTATGAGTGTAAGTAGTACTAAATTAGTAAAATAAATCATATAGTGGAAAAAAAAAATACATAGATCTACCTGCAAGGCGCTGCAACAAAAAGAGCAGATGAGAGACAAAATTCAATTAACATGACCTGCAAGTGAGCTTTTGCACTTGCTCAGTGTAATGTTGCAGGACTGAATCATGCAGTCCAAGATAAGTATGGTGGATTTGATGAATGGCAAAGATCATTGGGATGTACTATTATGCAGTACCATGTGAATGAAAATGACAATGACTTTATCAACAACAATTTTCATCGAATGCTTTATAGGTAATTTTTCAAATGATGTATTAGATAATTGAATTTTTAGAATTGGTCATTGTAAGAGCAAAAATCACAGTAGAAACAAAATAATCATACACAACGTAAACAAACATGAAGACACAGAGATTTTAACGTGGTTCACCTAACCAATCTGGGCTACATTCACCAAACAGAGGCATCAACAATCTTATTACTCAACAGGAGATTACAATAACAAAATTCCTCACAGCTTCTCATCGCATATATCCTCTACGGGCTTACATTTTTATCTCTGGGAGTAGAAAACTAAATCATAAATTCTCTCACAACAAATATAGGATGCAATAACTCCTCCTCAGGAATAAATGGAGTTAATTTAGCAACAAATCCTATTGTTATCACATTCATGAGAATTTTTCCAAATTTAATTAACAGAAAATCTCAACAATCTCCACCTTGACAACAATTAGCCTGATACCCTGTTCTATTATTATTTTATCTTTTCTGCAAGCCAAGAGAAGCCAAACACCAATGTAGCTTCTCTAACAAAACTGGTTTCGTGAACATGTCTGCACATTTTTCCTTTGTATGCACTTTTTCAAGAGAGACTCCCCTTTCAGTGATAACCTGTCTTACAAAATGGTGCTTGATAGGTATATGCTTTGATTTACTATGATAGGCCAGATTCTTAGCCAAATCAATTGCACTTTGACTATCACAAAATAACTTGATGTTGTCGTGTAACCTACCAAACTCACCAAACAAACCTTTCAACCAAATTGCTTCTTTGCAAGCATGTGAAGCAGCTATGTATTCTGCTTCAGTAGTGGATAAAGCAAAAATGTTCTGTAGCTTTGACATCCAGCTAATAGCTCCACCTGCAAGAGTAAAGACATACCCCGATGTTGACCTCCTCTTATCCAAATCACGTGCAAAATTGAAATCAACATATCCGCAAACAAATTCACTACTCTTGTTATAAGTGATACAATAATCACTTGTGCCTCTCAAATACCGAAGCACCCATTTCACTGTTGACCAGTGTTCTTTTCCTAGATTTGCCATATACCTGCTGACAACCCCAACTGCATGTGAAATATCTGGTCGAGTACAAACCATCACATACATCAAAAAACTTACTACATTGGCATATGGAATTCGAGACATATATTCTTTTTCTTCATTTGTATTAGGACATAAACTAGAAGAAAGCTTAAAATGGGAAGCTAAAGGGACTAAAACAGACTTCACATTGTTCATACCAAACCTCAAGAGTATTTTCTCAATATACTTCTGTTGTGATAGCCACTGCTTACCATTGCTCCTGTCTCTGAAAATCTCCATGCCCAAAATCTGTCTTGCTGCTCCTAGATCTTTCATATCAAATGTCCTAGCCATCTGAGCCTTTAACCTGTTGATCTCTATTATGCTTTTGCTTGCTAAAAGCATATCCTCAACATACAACACTAAGATAATGAACATGCCATTACTTAATTTCTTAAAGTAAACACAATGATCATATTCACTTCTTATATAGTTTTGACTCATCACGAAAGAATCAAATTTCTTGTACCATTGTCGAGGCGACTGCTTCAGACCATACAATGATTTCTTGACCCTGCAGACAAATTTCTTGTTGCAATTTTGAACAAATCCTTCCGGTTGTTCCATGTAAATCTCCTCATCTAAATCTCCATGTAAAAATGCAGTTTTATCATCTAGTTGTTGTAATTCTAAATCAAGTAAAGCAACTAATGCTAATACAATTCGAATTGAAACAATTTTTACAACTGGTGAAAATATCTCATGAAAATCAATGCCTGCTTTCTGAGAAAAACCTTTTTCGACCAGCATTTCTTTGTACCTATCCTCTGTATCACCAACACCCCTTTTCAATTTGTAAACCCATTTACATCCCACAATTTTTTTGTCTTTAGGAAGTTCTACCAGATCCCATGTGCCATTCTTGACTAATGCCATCATCTCGTTCTTCATAGCTTCCTTCCACTTTTCACTTTTAGAACCTTCTACAGCTTCCTGATAGCATAAAGGTTCATGATCATTAGCGGTTAAAGCAATTGAAGTAACATAATCATCATACCTTTTAGGAGGACATTTGATTCTTGTGGACCTCCTTAAAGATGTTTCTGGTACTTCCATAATTTGCTTATTATTATCTGTAGGAACTTCATGATCTGCATCTGAAACATGTTCATGATCTGCATCTGAAACTTGTTCATCTTGACTATCATCAGTATTTTAACTGGTTTCAAACTGAATGTGTTGAAGCTTAGATACATTATCATGTTTCAATTTATCATCTACATCTAGATTTTCAAGTGAAGATTCATTAAATTTAACATCTCTGTTAATGATGATCTTGTGAGTAGTAGGATCCCACAATCTATAGCCCTTAGTCCCATCACCATATCCAACAAAGATATATCTTTTTGATTTAGGATCTAATTTACAACGTTGATGTTTCGAAACTAGAGCATATGCATCACAACCAAAAACTTTAAGTTTAGAATAATCGCAAGGATGACCTTTCCATACCTCTTGAGGAATTTTGCATCCTATTGCAGTTGATGGTGATCGATTTATCAAATAGCAAGATGTAGAAACCGCTTCTGTCCACAATTCCTTCTGCAAATTGGCATTACTAAGCATACTTCTTGCTCTCTCTAAAAGTGTCTTGTTCATGCATTCAACAACTTCATTTTGTTGAGGAGTATATACAGTGGTTTTATGTCTTTCGATCCCAGCGTCCTTGCAATAATTATCAAATTCCTTTGAAGTAAACTCACCACCATTGTCAGCTCTTAAACATTTAATGGTTCTTTGAGTGATGTTTTCAACTAATGCTCTAAACTGTTTCAGAATTGTGAATACATTAGACTTCTTCTTTAACATGTAGACCCACACTTTTCTAGAGAAATCATCAATAAAAGATACAAAATATGACGATCCTCCATATGAGGCTGTAGGAGATGGACCCCAAACATTAGAATGGATATAATCAAGGATTCCCTTACTAATATGTTTTCCAGTTTTAAACTTCTGCTTGCTTTGTTTCCCAAATAGACAATGTTTGCAGAAATCTAACTTAACAGACTTTAAATTAGGAAGTAACTTATGATCAGATAAAATCTTTAAACCTCTTTCGCTCATATGGCCCAACCTTTGATGCCATAAACGAATAGAATTACTGTCGTTTTCAGATACTGTAGAAACATGATCTAACTCTGTTCTTCCTTCTAGCTGAAAAAGATTTCCAACCTTCTTTGCTTTCATTACTAGTAAAATTCCTTTATAAAATTTCATTACTCCACCTTGAATAAAAGTTTTATATCCATTAGTGTCTAGTACTCCTAGTGAAATGAGGTTTTTTCTTAGTTCAGGTACATGTCTTACATCAGTTAGAAGTTTATTTGTCCCATCAAACATTTTAAGCTGGATGCTTCCAATTCCCACAATGTTACATGTGACATCATTTCTCATGTAAACTACTCCATCATTGATTGATTTATAAGTTTTAAACCATTCTCTATTAATGCACATGTGATTTGATGCACCAGAATCTAAAAGCCAATGTTGATCATGATTAGACAAACTAATTGATAACACTTCATCACTGATACTTGAAATGGATGCCAAACATGTATTTGTTGTGTTTGGTTCTTTCTTCTCTATCGAAGAGTCTTCTTTGGATGTTTGCTGTCTCTTCCAACAGTCCTTCTTCAAATGTCCCGATTTGCCACAAAACCAACACTTTACCTTACTTTTCTTCCCTTTCGATTTTGAATGCGAGTTATTGTGCTTACTGAAGCGTCTTTCTTTAGAACGACCTCTGACCATTATTGCGTCTGATGTAGAGGTTTCTGAATTTGACCTCTTCCTTGTTTCTTCGGACAACAGAGCTCCAACAACATCACCAAATTCAAGGGTTTCTGATGAAATAAAACTTATAGAAGTAACAAAATGATCCCATGGCTCGGGCAACGAGCATAATAAAGTTATAGCTTTATCTTCTGATTCAAATTTTACTTCTATACTTTCTGACTGCACCAGGAGAGTATTAAAGGTATTCAAATGATCAGTAATAGATGTACCTTCCTTCATGCACAAACTATACAACTGTCGCTTCAAAAGAATCCTATTAGTTAAGGATTTTGTCATGTACAGCTTTTCAAGCTTTGTCCACAAACCAACAGCACTTCTCTCTGACATGATTTAAACAAAACATCATCCTCCAAACACAATCGAATGCCGCTCAATGCTATTTCATCCAAGTCACTCCATTCATTATCTTTCACCGCTCCCAATTCACTGGTTAACAGTGCTTTGCATAGATCTAGTCTTCGCACAAATCCGCGTGGACAATCAACAGCCACAACCACGCAGTTCCAACCACCAACAGTTGACGTGCTCCGGAATTTAACCTCGCCACGCAGTTCACTGCACTATTCAAGACTGCCTGGCTCGCACTCCACCGCCTGTTCAACGTTGCTTGGTTCGCAGTCGTAACCAGCTTAAACACAGAAAAATGGTCCACGGTCTGACAGTCCACGACACTGTGTATCTGTGCTGACCCAGAGTCACCACCGGCGTCTCTGTCACACGCAGCAGACTTGGCCTCTCAGCTTCTCTGGCACAGGCAACAGACGCCACGCATGTACCAGCTCAACAACATTGCTCTGATACCAATTGTAAGAGCAAAAATCACAGTAGAAACAAAATAATCATACATAGCATAAACAAACATGAAAACACAGAGATTTTAACGTGGTTCACCCAACCAATCTGGGCTACATCCACCAAACAGAGGCATTGGCAATCTTATTACTCAACAGGAGAATACAACAACAGAATTCCTCACACCTTCTCATCACACATATCCTCTACGGGTTTACATTTTTATAGTTGGGAGTAGAAACTGAATCATAAATTCTCTCACAACAAATATAGGATGTAATAACTCCTCCTCAGGAATAAATGGAGTTAATTTAGCAACAAATCCTATTGTTCTCACATTCATGAGATTTTTTCCAAATTTAATTAATAGAAAATCTCAACAGTTATAATGTTAATTTCATTTCAATTCCAAAACTTGTGAAATGAAATATGAACGATATCAAAGTGTTATATTGAATGAATTACAGTTAACACGTTAAAGATTGTGGATCAACTTTTAAAATATCAAATAATAAGTAAAATGTATAATCGATCAAGTTGGAAAATCTAAATGATGAATTAAGTGTGAATTTTTTGAACACTTTTCAAAATAATTTGTGCAAAATTTAAAACAGTAAGAGTACCATGGTATTAATATGAATTTTTTATTATATTTTTTTCATCATACATACTAATAATAAGTATGATTGTTATTTTTCGATTGTTATCTATATCTTTCTTACATAAATTTTTGTTCATGAATTTCAGTTTTCTAGCCCTTCTAAGAAATAAAATTCACAAATGTTATTAGTAAAACCATAATAGTTAAATAAATAACTAAAACATTTTACAGTATCGTTCAAAAAGTACAATCTAAGAAATACAATCTTACTAATACTTAAACATCAATTTCAATTTTTTGTTAAAATCAATCCACCGGGTCCAAAAATAAACTTATCTTCCATTATCTAAATTTGTTGCTCCATTCAGGAATTTCTTTTTATGACCTACTTCTATCAAAGCTGCATGAATTTTTTTTTTTTCATGTTACAACCTTCTCTAAAATAGCGAGGCGTGATTGATCCATAATATGCCAAGCTCAAAGCTCGTCACTGGCCAGAGAGGGCAACTATGTGATTTCCTTACCTCTTGCTATAATATAATGAAATATTTCATTAATTAATTATATGAGAGAAAACTACATTTATTTTTCCACACTTCCGTGCTTTCTAATAAAGAACTCCGTTTTTGTGTTTTAGATATTTTCAACTACCAGGATTGGTTGCTAGTAAAGATTAGTATTATATTTTGTTTAATTTAAAGAATTGTATTAAGAAAATTTACATAATATTAAATTAATTTTTAACTAATAAACTATGAAATGATTTTAGTAAAAAATGAATTTAATAATAATATCGAAAAATAAAAAGGAAAACATATTGCATTGCTAATGTTTAAACAAGGTTAAGGAATTTATGTATTTGTACAACTGCATATAAAAGCTTAGCCAGGTTTATATTAAAAATATTTTCCTATGGATAAGATAGTGATGGTTTTATTTTTATTTTTATTTTCTTTTATGGGAGAAAAAGTATACTAATTTCATTTTTAATTTAATATATTTTTTATGGAATAAAAAGTATGTTACTATTTACTAAGACAATATTAAGGTGGATTTGATATAGTTGAAGCTTTATTTAATATGTTTTTAATAGTAATAACATTTCTATCAGTGGTGTTGTTCTCTATGTTATCATTTAATTTATATTAAAATATCTAAGGGAAAATGGTGATAATCATTATACATTTCATGGGATTGGAAAGGTTTATATATGGAGAATGCATTAATTACTATTTTAATGTGGATAATATTTGTTCTTTTGTATAATTTTGTTGAGTCTAGAAACTTATTCTATATTTGAGTATAAGGGAGATGTGTAATTCCGTCTAATTGAGACATGTCCCTCTTAATTAAAAAAATAAATAAAAAATAAAAAACTCTAAATAGAAGAGCAATGTTGGCTATAGTATAATTTACATGCTTAGTTAGTTGTTTATATGAAATAATATAATTTCATGTGAAATAATTAGATGTGTGAGTAAGAATGTTAACAAATTTATGTTAATATCATCTTCATATATATATATATATATATATATAATATATATATATATATATATATATATATATAATGTTAAAAGAAAATATTTTAATGTTGTATATAATAAATTATTCAATGTGGGTTATCAACAAAATATTTTACCACAAAAAGTATATTGATAACAAAAAAATCATTTTAATATGAGTTGATAGAATTTCTATATACATGTTATGTAAAATGTTTTAATGTCCACTATATATATATTTAATATTGTTTTAAAAAATAAGTGTATATATCATATAAAGTTATTGAAAACCATAAGTTTTATGATTAAAATATTGGAAGTAGTCTCATTGTTTATATTTTAGTCTTTTTTAGGTATATTTTTTTTTGTGAAATCCAACAAAGGTTTTTTAGAATTACCTATCTAAGTTATGTACTCTATATAACATTCAAAAATACAATTTAAACAATGAAAAATTACACATTGTATTTTGTAATTTATAAAAAAGTTTGTACCTAAAGAAAGTTAATCCCTCTAGACTCAGTTAGATCTATACTTAAAATGGATATCTATGTGTAATATTTTAATTAAGGATATCTATTTGTAATATTTTCATAAAGATGATTTTAACATTATTCTAACAAATCTGGCTCATAATCCATTATCAAATCTGTTATTTTTATAATCTCTTAATTATTTTTTATATTAATTTGATTAAAAATTAAATTAAATATTAATGATTTATACAATTCCATTTAAATTCAAATTTAATATTTAATAATTATTCATTTGTATTTCTAATTAATAAATCCGTAAAATTAAAACTAAAATATAATTTTATTATGACTAATTAATCATAACATGCTATATTAATTTGTAAAAGTGAAAAGATTAATCTCATTCTCATTAAGAAAACAAGGTAGTCAACAACACTTCACTAAGAAGGAAACTTTTTTGGCAAAGTGGTACCATACAATCATGGAAAGAATCCTAAGAGGGAACTATTTTATGACCATTAATAAAAGCATAGAACCATTTACAATAAACGTATCCAAGTCTAGTGGCATGGCCCATATGTGTGCCATGAGAATAGTGTAAAGTTAGATATCATTGTTAGTTGTACTAATCGAATTACACATTCTTCAAAGGGTACCCAACCTTCAATGACACATATCGTAGTGAGTATCATATCAATATTTAATTTATGCATGTTCCTAAGGATTATAGGGATAATTAATCGAGCTTGACGTTGTATCCACCTTGGCCTTAAATGTATCTGAATATATATATGGATTTCACATGCAAGGAAAACATGGTTGTTTTGCGAAGGCACTTCTCGATCTTTAATTTTTAGATAAGGGTTTTTATTAAAGGTGTATGTTCACAAGTTTTGATAGTGCATGGGTTGGCCAATGGATTCCACACTAGGAAAAACATGTTTTTGTGAAGGCACTTCTCCATGTTTTATTAATGGTGGATTTCTATTAAAGGTGTACGATCAACAGTTTTAATTTTGTGTAATTGAAAATTGTGAAAAACATTAGTGCTCATACGCTAATTTGTTATACATTACAAGTGATACTTTTAAATATATCCTTTATATTTGAATTTTGTATTTTTATAGAATAGGTTGTTTTTTATAAATAATTTATGTGATATGTATTAAGTATATTAATATATATAGTTATAAAGTAAATTATAAAGTAATAAGTTAATTTTTAAAATATTGCTCTTAAGTATGTAATAAATTTATAGATGTTTTAATGTGTTTATATAAATATATATATCAAGTATATTAAGATCTAATCCAGTTCACATTGATGAAGTCAATAAATAAGAAACACAATGATAGGGTTAAATTAAAAGAAATATCAAATTGATTTCATTTTTTTTTTAACTACCTATTAATGTTTTTGGCACTTTTCGCATTTTACTCCTCTATAAGTGTTCAACTATCCTCTCCTTTTGAATTGTTGGATTTCAAAAGTATTAAGTCTTTATTATGAATTTTATTTCATTTTTAGATTTTCTAACTATGCTCTCCCCACTATGAAACTATGCGTCTATAGTAGAGACAAGCTTGAAGGTTTTCTTCTATAATTTAATTTACATTTTCACAAATATACTTTTTTAGTTGAGTAGGTAAACAATTTTTTTTCAAAGGATGTACTATCCATGCATGCTATGATTTCTTTTACACACTAACATATCGATGCACGCTTTGTTTTTTTTTTTACACACTAACATACCCTGTGGTTATAAGATGTACCACATCTAGTGCTCAATAGTATATTTATGGTATCAAGTATTTGAAAGTTGTTAGAACGTCTATTTGTTGTGCCAGTTAGTACACTAAAAAGATGTGAAAAAACATTCAAGGAAGCATATCCATGTACACACTACTTAGTACAACTCATATATACCTTGTAATGTCACTGTGTGTGACTAGAATAAATGCATTAGTGCATTCGATCAATGCTATCACACCACATCAAATGTTTTAGCGCTATGCATTTTAACGTGTGCTAGTTGATGAATTAGTACATCATCAATAGTAATACAAGATCACCTAAGTGGACCAATTTTGCATATTCTATGTCATTTCCATTCATTGTGTGAGCATGGCCTCATACTACTTTTGCATGGGTGCAAGCTAATGATGGTCCCTCATTACGCATTAGTGGCAATACAAACCTAAAAAACAAAAATATGTTAACTTGGAGGGATTATCGGAGGTACTTACACAATGGATTTGAAGATGGTGTATAAAAATGAGATGCAAGAAAATGAATTAGAATTCTGAATATGTTATTTTTATTTATAGAAAATATGTCTGATTTTGAGAATTTTGAGTTTTCCTAACATTGATATGTTATTTTTCATGCAAAATCTAGATCATATGTATTTTTTAGTGCAACATCTGAGTATCTAGGGGATGGAATATTCCTAAAAAAATGTGCAGAATAGATAGTTATTGTGCGCATCTTTCTTTTTTTAATTAATAATTATTATTTTTTTCACTTTTAAATTGTGACAGTCATTACATCCTTGAAATTACAAGGCCTTATGTTACTAAAACCTAAAAGGGTCTTAATATTATGAAATAATATTTTTTTATTTTTTTAGGTCTCAATGTCTTCTAGTGCAACATATACATTGTTTTTCAAATTGTTAAGGCCAAAAAAGGTTAAAGTGGACATAAACAAGGGATGTGTTTTAATATTTTTATATATGTCAAGAGAAAATTGTATTAAAAATAATAAGAAAATATTATTATTAATTTTAATTATATATCTAGAATTTGCATAGATGAGACTATATGTGTCTGTAGTTTCATGGAAAATACGTTTATCTATCCTATAGAAAAATAACATCAAAAATAGAGACAAATGTATGCTTTCAAAAAAAAAGTTGTTTTTGTGTATTTGCAACCCAAATCACTATGTTTGTGTCTCTGAACGTATATCTAAATGAACTAACTCATCATGCACATAAGCTTCTCATTTGTAAAAAAAAGAATTCAAAAACTCATGTGTATGTTTCTAGCACTAAAAGCATTCACACATTTATAGCAATAAGTACATGCACATGTTCCTATCACTAAAAACACACACATGTTCTTGATGTTAGGAATGCACACATGTTCCTATAGCTAGGAAATTTAACACATGGGAAAAGGTTCAAGTGGGGTTTAGGGGAGTTGGCTGTAGAGAGTGAGGAACAAAGAGGACATGGGAGACAAAGAGAGAGAGTATGTATGGGAGGGATAGAATGATTGGGTGAGTGAGAGGAAAACAAGGGTAGAGAGAGAGTGAGTGAGGGTCAAAAAGTGAGAGATATATGGAAAGATAATGGGGAAGAGGGAGATATGGAGAAATTTAGAGGGAGGAGAAAGAGTGTGTGAGTGAGAGAGAATAATGGGAAAGAGAACAAGAGAGAGGGGGAGAGAGAGGAGGGGGAAGAAAGGAAGAGAGAGATATCAAGACATGTCTAAGGATGGTAAGAGAATGAGTGAAGGGGAGGGAGTGAGGGGGAGAAAGCATGATATTGTGAGGGAGATAAAGACAAATCGATGGAAAATAGAGAGTGTTTGAGGATTTTTTTTAATGAAGGAGGTACTAAGGGTGGGAGGGTGAAATAGAAAAATAGAGGAAGGGGGAGGTAGGAGAAGAGAAGATGAGAGGGTGTGAGGAAGCAACTGAAGGGGGTGAGAGAGAAGGAAAGATAGATAGAGAAAGAGTGTGTTATGAATCATGTGTGTAGAAATGATGGGAATCGAATAATTACAACCCATTTTGAGGGTGAGACCTACATTTATAATGAATACAATGTATAAGATGGGATGATCCTAAGATTAGGTCTCCTCGGTGTGTGTGTGGGTGTGTGTGCATATATATATATATATAGATAGATATATATATATATATATATATATATATATATATATATATATATATATCCTTAGTAGGGGTGTGTGTGTATATATATGACACAAAGGGTACAATCATAATGAAAGGTTATATCTTTCATAAAAATATAACAATGTTAATGTAATAAGTCAATATAGAGACAAAGTTGGAGGGGGGAGAGAGACAAAGTGTGTGTTGTAAACTGTGTACCTTGAAATGATAAGAATACAATAAGTATAGTCCACATTGAGGGGATCACCTCTATTTATAATGGCTATAATATAAAATACTTGATGATATGATCCTCATAATAGGTCTCCTTGGTGTGTGTGTGTGTAGGACACAAATGGTACAATTGTAATGAAAGGTTATGTCCCACATAAAAATATAACAATGTTAATGTAATAACTCAATATAGAGATAGAGTTGGAGGGTGGAGACAAAGATAAAGAGAGAGTGTATTATGAACCATATGCCTTGAAATGATAAGAATCCAATAATTATAGTCCAATTTCAGTGGGAGACCTCCATTTATAATGAATACAAAATGTGATACAAGATGAGATGATCCTAAGACTATATATATATATATATGCAAGACACAAAGGGTATAATTATAATGGAAGGTTCTATCCTACATAAAAATATAACAATTTTAATGTAATAACTCAATATAGAGATAGAGTTGGAGGGGGGGAGGGAGACAGACAAAGTGTGTGTTATGAACCATGTGCCTTGAAATGATAAGAATCCAATAATTACATTCAACTTTGAGGGAGAGAATCCATTTATAATGAATATAATATACAATACAAGATGAGTTTATCCTAAGACTAGGTATCCTTGGAATGTGTGTGTGTGGGGGAGATAAAGCGTACAATTATAATGAAGGGGTATAATGAAAGGTTCTATCCCACATAAAAATATAATAATTTTAATGTAATAACTCAATATAGAGATAGAATTGGAGGTGGGAGAGAGATTGGGAGACTATGTGTTACGAACCATGTTCCTTCAAATGATAAGAATCCAATAATTACAGTCCACTTTGAAGGGAAAACCTCGCAAAATTAATGTAATGTGTAATGCAATATGAGATGAACCTAAGACTTGTTGGGTATGTGTTAAATTCTTTCCATGGCTATTGCTAGGTGTTGTTATGTTGCACCAGACGCAGTGGGGGTTGGCATATCCCCCTACCATTGGCCTTGTAGGGGGGTGGTATCCCCCCTGAACAAGGTTTAGGGTAGCCCAAGGATGTCTTGGTATTATGATACAGGTGTTTTCCTTAATGGAAACCCACTCAGATGACAATTCACAAGTGCAACATGTTAACCTACAGATCAGACTCTAGAGATTGAAGAAGAGAGTGTCTTAAGAAGTATACGCTGGTTCACTTTCTCCAAGCATCCTATACACGTGGGTTGATAGAACAAAAGGAGAATATACATATACACGCACTCCCACTCGAGGAAAATCACGTACACATTGGAAAACCAAGGTTTTGGTTCGCGGTATTTGGTCCAAGGTATTTGGAATGAGGTATTTGGGCCGAGGTATTGACCCTAGGTATTTGGTCCAAGGTATTGGTCCTAAGTGATTTTGGTCCAAGGTATTGACAAAGGATCTAACTATATAAGGAGGAAAAGATCATTAGGCCAACGTGTGCAAGTATTGAATATTTTATGAAGTGTTAGATCAAATATGAAGGTTATGGGTTTCTAATGCTTTGCCTAATCTGAACTAGAGATGCACCTATGTTGTTGATGATGGATGATGGATCAGGATCATAAGAACTAAAAAGATTTATCATTATGCGGTTTGATCATGGATAGTCTAGATCTAAATACTGACGCATGTTTTATCCTGTAAACGTTATGATCTGGGTATGACTGAAGTCTGGAATAGCTTTGAAGTTTTTAAGCTATTATTTGCAGATCTGTACACTGGTTCGATTTTATAAAAGTTCGTATACACGCAGGTTCGACACATCGAAGTAGTGTATACAGTATGAAAAATGATGTTTGAAGTTGCAGTTGGTTTTGGTGATGATGCAGAGTTCTGGGTTCGACATTGTGTTCTGGTGACAGCGTTCTAAATGTTTAGATTGATTGATTGTGATTTGCTTCAGTGATGATGGGCTTTCAGTGATTGATTGAGTTTTGGTTGATTCAGAGATTGATGATTGAGTTTAAGTGATTGGTTGATGCAGATGTATTTGATGGTTATATTGTAGTAGTGATTTATTTTGAGCTTCAATGTTGTTGATGGGTCCAGTATGAAAAATTGATGAAACGAGACCTTCATGTGTATTGTTGTGTACCAGGAGCATCCAGTTTGAAAATTTATGAAGCGTGGTCCCTCGAGGAAGAGAGAAGGTCGTAGCCTTCTGTAGGCCGGTACCTATGTACTGGTAAACATATCAGCGAGTACAAGAGCCAAGGGGTTGGAGCTCCCTTCCAATAGCAGCTAGAAAACGAGTGAATGTTGGAGCCTTCTGTAGGCTAGCGCCTACGTACTAGTAAATGGATCGGCTAGTATAAGAGCCAGGGGTTGTAGCTCCCTTACAGTAGCATCTAGAAAACGAGTGAAGGTTGAAGCCTTCTGTAGGCTGGTGCCTACATACTAGTAAACAGATTGGTTAGTACAAGAGCTAGGGGGTTGTAGGTCCCTTCCAATAGAAGTTAGAGAATTAGAGAAGGTTGTATCCTTCTACAGGTGGGTGCTTGCATACTGGTATGAGTTTGCACCAGTACAAGATTCTAAATAGGTTTTCTTATATTAAAAGAAGACAACAATAGGTGTTTTTGTCCTGCATTGGGTATCCACCTTACATCTTGGTGTTCATGTGTGTTTCTTATGTGTGATGGCTTGTTCTATTATTACTGCACATGGTTATTGTTTATATGGTTAATGAAGTAGTGATGTAGTGATTAAAGATCAACATATGATGAATTAACCGAATCATAAGTTTGTTGGATATAGGCTGGTTGCCTTAAATACAATTGTGTGTACACATGAGTTACCTTCATTGAAGTAGCATATATAAATTAGAGTATTGTTGAGGGCCCTGAAATCGGGTCAACAACAGGGGGGATACCCACCCGGTCGGGAACCTGGTTGGCGGCTCCGTGCCCGTTTGGTGTAGCGGGTCCGACTGGGGATAACGGGACCAGCTTCCCGTTCTAAGGGGGTGTGTGTGTGTAGAGTTTGATGATGTGTGTGTGTGTGTAGAATATGATAGTGAAAATATGGAATTATTTCTAAGCTAATCTAGTTCTAAACTCTGAGACTAAACTTTATACTACTTTAATCTATCAAGAACAACACATCTAATCTACGCTAACCCGGGATAGAACTTTTTCCATTATGTGATCTAGAAAGATTTCACACAATAACTGGTAATGAAGATTATTCAGCTATTATGAGAATATAAATCAATTAAGATAAACCATCCTGCATAAGAAGTTAAACAAAACGGTTGTGAACAGCATATCGCATAATCAGTTATTTGTGTATTAAGCATAAATCAATGACTCCACCGTACAAAAGTGCCAAATGGTAGTCCACTCATTCATACGTTAACATATAAACAACTTCAGCTGTATATTACTCTAAGAATGCAAGCAGAAACTCGTCAAGAGATAAAAGTACCATTTATGACTGACTTTATACTCACAGACCTGAAGCAATAATGATCTATTTCTACTTACTTCTAATGCCTACTAAGAGTACAGAAGTGCAACATGAGTAGCAGGTATTAAAATGCAAATATAAATAAATCTTGATCTGTCCATTCATCAAAAACCCCCTCCGAGGGTGCAAAAGTGCATGTTCTGAGGACAAGTTTTTTGACAAATTTCCGGACCCTTCTCCAATGCAACGAGAAGGGTTAAATACTACTAGCCGGCTAATTTTAATTACACAAATTTAGGGAACGGCTTCAAATGACCGCCCTTTTACTAAAACAAATTTATTTCTAAAAACTGAATCTAATTTCTAACCATTTCTGTATCTGCTCCTTAGTGCTGTAAGCGATGCGCTGTTCACCGTGAAAGAGTCGACAGCTTGTCCTTTCCTTTTGTTCGAGCTTGAAAATTAGAAATAACAAGAGCTGGCACCTCTTTCTGACAAACTAGAAGATATTTTTGAAAGTGTTCTTCTGGAGGAGTGTCTTCACGGCGTGTATACTTAGCACAACTCAGATTTCTTTCAAACTGATTGTGCTGTTGCTATTTCGGTTTCCGGCCGTGCGAATGACTCAATGAGCTAGGGATTTTGTTGCCTGAACAATTTTCTCCATTGAAACTTGTTTCCATTCTTTGTTCCAGGCTTTTCTGAGACGTCTTTCCCCTTAAGCGTTTTTCTTTTTGCTTTACCCAATTTGGGACTCAGGATCTTTCATAAACGCTTTGCTTTTGTGCGCCTTTGACTCTGAGTTGTAGATAGCCTATTTCCATTAGCATTTGTTGAGTGATACTCTGGGATCCGCGGTCCTGCTGTATGCGGTATCCATCTGCGACTTCATCTCCTCTCTGTTCTTCTAGTTCTGGCGCTTTTCCTTGGATGTTTCCTGCATATAGATTTATATCAGTTGTTGTCTTATGGTTCGCGTAAATGAAAAGAGACAGAAGAAAAGATTGACATGAAAGCAATTAAGTTCTAATGAATGCATAATCATGTCACCCATTATGGCTTGCCTCTTCGAAAAACACAACATAACCATCTTTGGATACACAGGCGTACAATCATTAATTTCCCGTAAGGTGCGCGCCTAACTTTAGGCTCCCAGATCATGCCGAGGAATGCCTGCGACGATTGGCTTCTGCGATGCAGCATCGAAGATTGCGATGTAAATAAGTGGTATCGCAGCGATTGATAGTCTCATTTGTCGCACACCATAGATCGCAAGTCGCAGCTTTGCATGGTCGCAGATCGCATATCGCAATATTGCAAGGTCGCAAGGTTTTTTGCTTTGTCACTTTGTGCTGCTTATGCGACATTGCGATGTGCGACGTCGCATATCGGCCGTCGGCTGCTCTTTAGGTTCTCCTCTTTTGAGCGCCTTTGATGCACGCGATGCGATGAGTTATCGCGTCGCTCTTCCTTGGTGTGTTCGTGCGCTTTGGGAAAGCGCTCTTTTTTCCTTTGCGACGCGATATAGCTCTTAAGGAGTTGATACAAAAGATTTTTTTCAAACAAAAATATTTTTTGGATTTTTTGGTTAAGGGTCCCCCTTTGCTTGATGTTATTACTAATATCAAACAAAGAGGGGGGTTGTTGGTGACCACAACAATGGCGATTCACTGTGAAGAACCAGTTATCTCTGTGTTTCTATTGACTGTTCACTTCCGAAACAACGAAAATTTTTATATGTCTAAATTTTGTTATGGACAGATAGAGTAGATTGCCCCTCACCTTGTCGACGATATTTTGTCTCAACCCCTTTTATATCTCAATTTCTTGCTTCCTCAGGTTTCTTCTTGCATTTGCATCAGACATTACTTGGTCTTGATAAAAGATAAAATAAGGTCTTCTCTGCGTACTGGATTAAAAGTATGCTCATTTGTCGTAGGTAGAGCCTCTGCTGCCCGCAAGCGTCCATAGCCTCGACAGGGTTACCATGTTATCCAGCAATGATCCTTTTTCCTGCTTGAGGTTACTCGCAACATTCCAGAGAAAAATCCTTTTTTAACACACTTTTCCTTTTTTAATTCTCTAAAGAACAATGTCTTGGTTTGGTGGCCAAATTATGACACAGTCATTCACCTGATTTACACTTGTGCTGAACAAGCCGGCTCATGATGAGACCTCTTGTCTTTTGATTGCAACAATCTTAAGTCGTTGCCCTGTTTTGATAGACAGTATTGGCAAAGTCAGCAAGTTATAATATCTGTGATCATGATAAGCCGGCTCGTGATGAGACCTCTTATTCTTTGAGATATAGTGTTTTGCTTGGATTGTTTCTCTGGATGCTGTAGTTTCCTTTTAGTAGGGAGGAAGTCATTGTTTTTCCTTAAGAAAGCTCTGGACGACAATAATAGAGTTTTTGAAAACAACAGCTTTGCAGAGAATGCTTATTTTATTATTGATGATACCCTTCATGGTGGTGATACAAAACAATTCTTTTACCAGAGGTTGCTTTTGTCAAAGTTTTTTAGAGGTCGAAACGAGTATCGTAATCAAAGTGGAGTTAACTCTATTTGTCAATAATAAAATTCAGCTTTTCAAAAAAAAAATTGCTATTTGTACAAGCGAAATCAAAATCTGATAGAGAATTGGCATGCTCTTTCATGAATCCTTTTTAAATGGTCATTTACAACGAGTTTTATTCATAAAAGAGAAAAACAAAACAAAATAAAAACTAAAAACTAAATCTATCCTGCAAAAATTAGAAGATTTCTCTTCTATGGAAAATATAATTTAAGAATCAGTCCATTGACAGGTAAAGAATCTCTCCTTCCTGCCAGATCCTGCAACACGAATGTAGATGGGCCTACGACTTCCACAATCTGAAAAGGGCCAAGCCACAGCTTCTGAAATTTCGTATGTTTGCCCTTTTCTTCATGAGCCTTATCCCATTTCAAAACTAAATCACCCATCTGAAAGTTTTTTCTGGTTATGATGGCTGATTCAAAAGAAGATTTTCTTAGCGCTTGGTGATGAGCATGGGTTTTCCTAGCTTGTTCTCTTTGTTCTTCTAGTTTGATTATTTCCATTTGTCTTAATTGTAAAGAGGAAGTGGATACTTCATCGATATACTGCACTAAAGACAAAGAGGGAATGACTACGTGAGTTAGAAGAACCACTTCTCTCCCATAAACTAAATTAAAGGGAGAAGTGTCGATTGAAGCTTTCTTTGTGATTCTATCAGCCCATAAAGCATTTACCAGCGCTTTGTGCCAATTCCTTTGGTTTTGGTCGATTGTTCTTTTGATAATTCTGATTAGGTTCTTGTTTGTTGATTCCGCCAATCCATTACCTTGCGGATAGTAGTTGGCAAAATATTTCAGTTTGAAACCTCTTTTAAGCGCAAACTCAGTCATAGTATTTCCAGAAAAATATGAAGCGTTATCAAACATTATTGCTGTTGGCAATCCAAACCTAGTGATGATAAATTGATCTATGAATTCAATAATATTTTCAGAATGAACTGTCTTGAGAGGAACTGCTTCTACCCATTTGGTAAAATAATCAGTTGTTGTAAGGATATACTTATGCTGCTTAGAAGAGTGAGGAACGATCTCACCTATTATGTCCAATCCCCATTGACTGAATGGTTGGTCGATGATGACTGGTTGTAGCGGCATGGCAAGTTTCCTTTGTTTTCCTGCAGTAGTCTGGCAGACTTGGTATCTCCTCAAGTGATTGTATGAGTCTTTGAACAGTGTGGGCCAATAATATCCTGCACGCAAGATTTTATGTGCAGTCACATCTCCAGCATAGTGTCCGCCCGCTGGTCCATCATGGAGTTCCTGCAAAACCTTTTCGGCTTCAGTTTTCTCAAGACACCTAAGAAGCACAGAATGATAATTCCTTTTAAACAAGACATCATTTATGAGCTGGTATTGTTTAGTTTTTAATCTCAGAGCTCTTTTCTTGGTATGATCCAGACGTGATGGAGCATACACGTTCTTAAGAAAATAAATGGTGTCAGCATATGATGATTCTGCATCGTTTAGGCTTACCTCGTACACTTGTACCTCTTCAGATGAGTTCTCCGGGATTTGTGATGCTTCGGCTAACATCTTGCAGAATCCTTGACCTCTTACGATGTTTGCTGGTTTGATCTCAAGATCATATTCTTGTAAAGCGGTAATCCAATTATCTCTCTTTTCGCCCACGTCTTTCTGCACCAAAAGGATTTTTACCGCCGGAAACGGTACTACGACTTTAGTGTGGGCTTTAAGCAAGAAAGGTCTGAAATATTTGATCACTTTGAAAACAGCGTATGCTTGTTTCTCTACGTCTGAGTAATTAATTTCAGCACCTTGTAAATTTGAGCTGAAGAATGCGATTGGAGCTTCCGCTTTCTCTTGATTTGTTTGGGTCAAAATTGCGGCATAGGATTTCTCTGAGGCAAAAGTGTATAAGGTAAAAGATTCTGAAAAATTTGGGGTGGCCAAAGATGGAGCATTGATGATAGCTTGTTTGATTAAGTTGAACACTTCGTGCTCATCTAGACCCCATTTGAAATTTGAATTCTTTTTTATCATATTTTGTAAGGGACAAATAATACGTGAAAAATCTGGGACAAATCTTTTGACAAAATTGATCTGTCCAAGGAAGGATTGCATGGCTTTCTTGTTATGGGGTATGGATATTTCAGAAATTTCCTTGATTCTGTCGGGTTCTATGTGAATACTAGATTTCGACACTATGAATCCGAGCAATTTCCCTTCGCTTAACGCAAAGAAAGATTTCTTTGGGTTGAGCGAAATCCCATACCTCGAGCATCTTTGAAAGATTTGCTTCAAATCTTTAAGGTGGTTGTTTCGTTTTTTGGAGTACACTGTTATATCATCTAGGTAAATCACCATTGATTTATTGACTAACCCTTTAAACGCAATGTCCATGGCTCTTTGGAAGGTAGCTCCGGCATTGATCAGCCCAAATGGCATCTTCCGATATGCATAAGTGCCCCATTTGGTTTGGAACGTAGTCTTTAACTGATCATCAGGATGCACCAGTACTTGATTGTATCCTGAAAATCCATCCAGGAATGACATTAATTCTGAGCCTGCTACCGCCTGTAATATTTTCTCCATAGGTGGGAGGGGAAAGTTATCTTTCTAGCAGGCTTTGTTGAGATTTCGGAAATCGATACAGATTCTAATGTCTCCGTTTTTCTTCCTAACGGGCACCATATTGGATACCCATTTAGAATGCCTTACGGGGAAAATTATTCTGGCTCTCAACAACTTATTAAGCTCAGTTTTTATCTGATTTTCTAGGTTAGGGTGTATTTTTCTGAGCTTCTGCTGGACAGGTTTTTCATTGTCAATCATAGGGATGACATGTTGAATGATGGAAGTGTTGTATGTTTTTAGTTCATCGTAATTCTAGGCAAAAACGTTTTTGTATTGTCTCAGAAGACGGATATATGCTGATTTCTCTTCAGGGGCTAGGCCATGACCTAGGTTAACGTTTTGTGGCTTCTGATCGGTCCCTAGGTTTACTAATTCATAGTTCAGGGTAGAACTGCAAAGTTTAGCATTGGTGGACCTTTTAAACCGACTTTTCAAATCATATAAATCTTCTAACTTGACCACCGATTTCGTTATAGCATTGTCGAAGCCATTATGTTGTATTTGATGATCATGATGGTCTTCGTCGATTATCTGATTTGAGTAGGATCCTTCAGAAGTAAGGAAATTTACGATGTCAGGATCGTCGTTGAACACTCTCCAATTGGTGATATTGTTAGGGATGGATGGTCTAAAGATTAATTCTATTGAAAATCTATCAGGACTAAAATCTTCGAAAGGGATAAGTCTGGAGGCTACGTTAGCTAACAGGTCTGCGCTCGCGTTTTGAATTCTTGGAATTGACGAGATGTTGAATGCTACGAAATGTGCAGTGAGATCTTGAACTAATGATTGATAATGCTTTAAATGACTTGACAGGCAATGTATGGTGTTACGTACCTGTTTTACGACGATCTCCGAATCTCCAAAGACTTGAAGATACTTAATGTTCAATCCGATTGCTTTGTATAGGCCTTGAACCAAGGCTTCGTACTCCGTTGTGTTGTTCGTGCAATCGAACTCAAGTCTGCATGTGATCATAATCTTATTCCCGTCTGGGTTAATCAGAACGCATCCTGCTCCTGCCCCCTCATTGGATTTTGATCCGTCAAAATATAATTTCCAAAATAAAGATGTATTTACAGAATTATCTAAGAAACTAAAACATTTCGAGTCATCAGTTTGGGAGAAATTTTCAACTTGGGATAAAACTGAATTCTCTAAGTATGGTGAAATATGAGCATTGAAATTACCTAGGAAAGAATCTATTGCGTAATTGCCTACAATGTTGCTACTGTACGTTATGGCCTCATTTTCTCCTTCCAGTTCTGTCACTATGTATTTTTGGTGCAATTCCCGTTCAACCTTTATTGTATTTGGTTTACCATTGTATGGTAACCACATGTGCGACCAATCAGTTGAAAAATATCCGTGGAGTTTTTCCGACCAATCCCTGCTAAGGATCAAACCATAGAATTCAGGGATATCAGCTACTAGAATGTCGATAACCTGACACACTTTTGGGTTAGACGACAATCTTATGGTCACCTGATTGAGTTCACCAATCACTTCAACTTGGGATCGATCAAGTTGAACTATACGTACTGTGGGTTTTTGAGGTTGCACATTCAATTTGGCACATATTGATCTGGGCAAAATGTTCGTTGAAGCACCAGAATCGACCAAGCAATTGTGCACGTTTTTGTTGAAGATTTCGTATGTGAGAAGAAAAGGAGGAGTATGAGATCTTGATCTTCCTCCAATCAAGGCGATGTCATTTGGATCAATTTTATTGATCGTGTTGGTTGGAGGCCTTCCCAGATTGTGGGAAGCTACAGCTGTAGGTAAAGATGTAGTAGGCACAGCATGTAATTCTTTCATCATTATTTTCTGCTGGTGTTTCAATTTACTCAATTCATACAGAGTGATATTAGCCCTGGTCTTCTTCATGTCATCAATGATGTTATACTCCATTTCATCCGACACTATTAGTGTTCTTGATGGAGGCGTTTGATCAGATTGGACTGGGCTAATCTAGGTCGCTTTAGCAGTTGTCTTTTTTGTTGCGACCTTTTCTTTTGTTGCAGGGCTTGCGCCCTTTTGTTTTGGGGTAGTTAGGGGAGGATCAAGTTGATTTCTGCTTCTCGTGCTAACAGGAAATGCTTCTTGATCCTCTTCTTGTGGGAGGATGAAGTCCCACATTCCTTGTAGTTCTAGAACCTCTTCCTCGTCAGTCTGCCCTTCAGTGGTATTCTCTTCTTCTTCGTCTTCTTCAGATTCAACGTTTGAGACAACACTAGGTGGTCTTACCTCCATGGGAGGGTTTCTTTTAAAAGTTCTAAAGGGTTTTTTCGAAGAAGTCTCTGCTACTTGTTTCTTAATATCAATCATCTCATTTGACATGGCTTTCAACACTTTTTGTAATCCTTCCAAATCAAAAGGATCTTTCATTTGCTTCTTCTTGGTGTCTTCTTTGAAAGAGATCTTCTTAGATTTGCGTTCTTCTATAGCGGATCTCTTTTCTAGGGCTACCACGCGTTTTTTCACTGCTAATGCTTCTGTCAAGTTGTCAACTAAGGTGGTTTTGTTTACCCTATCTACGAGGATAGCCAAGTTTGGAGGTAAAGCCGTGATGTACCATTCACATCTTACTTCCTCGCTAGGTTGTGAGGCAGCAGGGATTTTGTTGAGGATCTTATTGAACCTTAAGTTAAAATCTTTAATGGGTTCTCTAGCCTCAGCCTTAAGATTAGATAGGTCATTGATCAATGTCGCCGTGGATCTGTCATCACCAAACTTGGTGAGGAACTGACTTTGGAAAATGTCCCAGCTTGTGATGGATCCGGAAGGTAACGAAAAGTACCATGACCCGGCTGTTCCTTGCATTGTATAAGGGAAAAGCCGGACAACAACGTCTTCGTTAGTGACTCCGTTGAGATTAACAGAAAGCATGAAATTATTGATATGATCCTCGGCTAGCATTCCTGCTTCTGGATTGAATTTAGGCAGCCATTTCTCAGGATGGGCCGGTATAGGGCTCAGGGGTGGAGGCATTAACACCGCCCCAGAATTGTTCCATGGAGACTGGGCCATCGTTGAGCTGCTAGTTAATGGAAGTGCAGAAGACGATCTCTGATGGTGAGAAGATGAAGATATTAAGATCTTTGATGTTTGAAGAGGAAGGTTTGTAGAAGATGGGTGAGTGAGTTGGAACGAAAGAGTGGGTGGTTGACTTCGCGGTGAGGGAGTTGATAGGGACGAAGTGGATGAAGGAGTCTGACTGTCAGACTCCGGTGGTGTTTTCCTTGCTCTTTTCCTGGTGGGGACAGGGAGTTCACTTGGTTGTATGCCAAATTTTCCACTCTTTGATCTGGTAAGGGGATGAGTAGGATTGTACTGCGAAGTCACGCTGCTTTTAGATTTATCAGACTTTTGGTTAAAAATAGAGAATCCCTAAAGTTTACGAATCAAAGGTCGAATTTCAGGGGGTTCAATGATAGATAGGTCTGATATATTCGAATATGTAGCAGCGGTAGGTACTCGAGCGACTTCACATTCCGGGTTTAACCGTGTTGGAGAAGTCGAGGGAGTTGATGAGGGTGTATTACTCTCAGAATGGTATTTTGATAATTCTTTATGTGCCATTCATAGTTCGGGCCCTCCTTCTAGCGCCAAATATGTTGGGGGCCCTGAAATTGGGTCAACAACAAGGGGGATACCCACCCGGTCAGGAACCTGGTTGGCGGCTCCGTGCCCGTTTGGTGTAGCGGGTCCGACTGGGGATAACGGGACCAGCTTCCCGTTCTAAGGGGGTGTGTGTGTGTAGAGTTTGATGATGTGTGTGTGTGTAGAATATGATAGTGAAAATATGGAATTATTTCTAAGGTGATCTAGTTCTAAACTCTGAGACTAAACTTTATACTACTTTAATCTATCAAGAACAACACATCTAATCTACGCTAACCCGGGATAGAACTTTTTCCATTATGCGATCTAGAAAGATTTCACACAATAACTGGTAATGAAGATTATTCAGCTATTATGAGAATATAAATCAATTAAGATAAACCATCCTGCATAAGAAGTTAAACAAAATGGTTGTGAACAACATATCGCATAATCAGTTATTCATGTATTAAGCATAAATCAATGACTCCACCGTACAAAAGTGCCAAATGGTAGTCCACTCATTCATACGTTAACATATAAACAACATCAACTGTATATTACTCTAAGAATGCAAGCAGAAACTCGTCAAGAGATAAAAGTACCATTTATGACTGACTTTATACTCACAGACCTGAAGCAATAATGATCTATTTCTACTTACTTCTAATGCCTACTAAGAGTACAGAAGTGCAACATCAGTAGAAGGTATTAAAATGCAAATATAAATAAATCTTGATCCGTCCATTCATCAAAAACCCCCTCCGAGGGTGCAAAAGTGCATGTTCTGAGGACAAGTTTTTTGACAAATTTCTGGACCCTTCTCCAATGCAACGAGAAGGGTTAAATACTACTAACCGGCTAATTTTAATTACACAAATTTAGGGAACGGATTCAAATGACCGCCCTTTTACTAAAACAAATTTATTTCTAAAAACTGAATCTAATTTCTAACCATTTCTGTATCTTCTCCTTAGTGCTGTAAGCGATGTGCTGTTCGCCGTGAAAGAGTCAGCTGCTTGTCCTTTCCTTTTGTTCGAGCTTGAAAATTAGAAATAACAAGAGCTGGCACCTCTTTCTAACAAACTAGAAGATATTTTTGAAAGTGTTCTTCTGGAGGAGTGTCTTCACCGCGTGTATACTTAGCACAACTCAGATTTCTTTCAAACTGATTGTGTTGTTGCTGTTTCGGTTTCCGGCCGTGCGAATGACTCAATGAGCTGGGGATTTTGTTGCCTGAATGATTTTCTCAATTGAAACTTGTTTCCATTCTTTGTTCCAGGCTTTTCTGAGACGTCTTTCCCCTTAAGCGTTTTTCTTTTTGCTTTACCCAATTTGGGACTCAGGATCTTTCATAAATGCTTTGCTTTTGTGCGCCTTTGACTCTGAGTCGTAGATAGCCTATTTCCATCAGCATTTGTTGAGTGATACTCTGGGATCCGCGGTCCTACTGTATGCGGTATCCATCTGCGATGTCATCTCCTCTCTGTTCTTCTAGTTCTGGCGCTTTTCCTCGGATGTTTCCTGCATATAGATTTATATCAGTTGTTGTCTTATGGTTCGCGTAAATGAAAAGAGACAGAAGAAAAAATTGACATGAAAGCAATTAAGTTCTAATGAATGCATAATCATGTCACCCATTATGGCTTGACTCTTCGAAAAACGCAACATAATCATCTTTGGATACACAGGCGTACAATCATTAATTTCCCGTAAGGTGCGCGCCTAACTTTAGGCTCCCAGATCATGCCGAGGAATGTCTGCGACGATTGGCTTCTGCGATGCAGCATCGAAGATTGCGATGTAAATAAGTGTAATCGCAGCGATTGATAGTCTCATTTGTCGCACACCATAGATCGCAGGTCGCAGCTTTTCATGGTCGCAGATCGCATATCGCAATATCGCAAGGTTTTTTGCTTTGTCACTTTTTGCTGCTTATGCGACATTGCGATGTGCGACGTCGCATATCGGCCGTCGGCTGCTCTTTAGGTTCTCCTCTTTTGAGCGCCTTTCATGCACGCGATGCGATGAGTTATCGCGTCGCTCTTCCTTGGTGTGTTCGTGCGCTTTGGGAAAGCGCTCTTTTTTCCTTTGCGACGCGATATAGCTCTTAGGGAGTTGATACAAAAGATTTTTTTCAAAAAAAAATATTTTTTGGATTTTTTGGTTAAGGGTGCCCCTTTGCTTGATGTTATTACTAATATCAAACAAAGAGGGGGGTTGTTGGTGACCACAACAAGTATGAAAAGAAAAAGTTATTGATTTGACTAATACTGATTCACCCCGCCCTCTCAGTATTATTTCCAAAAATTGGTATTAGAGCAGGTCCTTTGTTAGAAGCTTGATCGCTTGAAGGAGATCTGTAGAAACAATGGGAAAGAAGTTAAAGAAGAAAGTGCCTCAAAAAAGGAAGACATCTCAAAGGAACATTGACAATAGGAGAGACAATTGGTCGTTAGGTGGAAGAAAGTATTTAGATTTACAATCACCTCGGATTGAAGATGAACAAGCAAATGAAGTATCAGGTACAAACTTTTGGTCTTCTAGTGATACTTTTCTTTGTTCATGCAATATTGAATATATTGGAAGTGATTGTGAAAGAAACATAGAGGCAGAAGTTAAAAGACTCGCAAATAAAATTAGAGATCAATAAGATCTATTTAACAAAAGGGAGTGTGCCTTCAAAGAAGAAGTTACCAGATTAAAATCTCATCTAGAGGAAGGAAACAAAGTAAGGGAGCAGTACAAGGAAAAGGAAGAGCAATATCAGGTTAAGGTAAATATCATAAAAGGTAAATTAGAAGAAAAGGATAAATTGTTACAATTTCAAGACAGTACTAAGATTTTGGATAATATTCTTAGTAGTCAAAGGTCTCCTACCATCAAAACTGGTCTTGGTTTTCATGAATCTCTTGAAGGTGAATCTATCTCACAAGATGAGTCAAGGAACTCTAATGAAAAATATGAAATGCTCAACAAGGAGATAAGAGGTCAACCCCATCAACTACCAAGGAAAGAAATTCTTAAAATAAAATCTTTTACTCCTAACTGTGGAAGTGATGGTTATTTCCTCCGATGAATAATGTTGAATGTTTTATATGTCATAATTTTGGACATGTTGCAGCGAGATGCAGAAGTAGAATGGTTCAAGACCGTCACACAAAAAGATCGTTAGCTTCCAAGTAGTTTAAGGGATATTGTTTTGCTTGCAATATGTTTGGTCACAAGCTATTGACTACAATAGAAGGAATATGAAACATGTAAAATGCTATGCGTGTAACAATTTTGGACATAAATCAAAGGAACAGAAGAGCAAATTTTGGCCACCATACCAAAAGGAGCAAACTTCATCACAATCGAAGGTATTGAAGAAGAAGGAATTGTTGTCAAAAATATGTCGCATAGCTCAGTTTACAGACATAACAGACCCAAGGGGAGCTGAAAGTGTAAAATTTCAGTATTCCAGTTCTCATATGTAGTTATTATGAAGAGAATTCACATATATATGCAAGTTAGAAGCTACAAAGTCACGCATATGGTGTTTTGAAGAAAAAGCAATGGGACAGACTCAGGAAAAGGGGTCTGATATGGTTCAGTCAATTATTAATTATCTGTTATGTTCTGATTGATGATGGTTACAGTCTGTTGACGATATGTGGAATTGTTTTTGGCCCTCATAAGTTGTTAATAAGTTGATGAAGAAGCCTTGATGATTCTTACTAAGAAATGTAATGATCAGATCTGATAGTAAACCATTGGCACAGGTTCAGGGGGAGCATATGCTTATAATAATGCATTGTTGGCATTGTGTTGTAAGATCTTGGTACATGAAGGTGCTTATATTGCTTGATCCACATAGTTGTTTTGATTCATGTGACTCTTTTGATGATGGAAATATACAGGCTGTTGATATTGATGCCACTGGAAGATGCTGATGGCGTAGTTCATATATGATGTATGATAGTTGCTGATGACTATCATGGTCTTGTTTACATTGTTGGTCCTCGTTATAAATGTCATGTATATCATTCGATGTAAAGGTCATGAAAAGACCTAATTTGCAACCCCACTATGCATGGGAAGGATGATGTAATAATATCTATTTCAGTCATGTATAAACATTTGGTATATCCCCACTTGGTTGGGTGGATGAATCAAAATTGGTGTATCCCCACTTGGTTGGGATATTGATGTATGTATGATTCATTGGTGATATGAAGGTCAAACTCACTTAGTTGAGTTATAGAGTCATGTTATTCTTTTGAAAAATATTTGTTTATAGTTTTTGCATGTGCTTAGGGGGAGCATGGACGGTTTAGTGCATCTCAGCATGTACAAAGGGGGAGGTTAATCAGAGAATTCAGCATGTACTCAGGGGGAGCATGGACAACATAATGTATATCAAAGGGGGAGAATATCTTGGTCCACCCTTTGCCCTTGATGTCAAAGGTGCAGAGTGTCTTGGTGTTTTTGTTGCCATCAAGTCCAAATGGGGAGATTGTTGGCATTATGATACAGGGGTTGTCCTTGATGGAAACCCACTCAGATGATAGTTCACAGTGCAACAGATTAACCTACAGATCAGACTCTAGAGATTGAAGAAAGAGAGTGGTTTAAGAAGTATATGTTGGTTCACTTCATCCAAGCAGCGTATACACGTGGGTTAACAAAACAAAAGGAGTGTATATGTATACACGCACTCCCACAGGAGGAAAATCGCATACATGTTGGAAAACCAAGGTTTTGGTCCAAGGTATTTGGTCCAAGGTATTGACCCTAGGTATTTGGTCCAAGGTATTGGTCCTATGTGGTTTTGGTCCGAGGTATTGACAAAGGATGTAACTATATAAGGAGGAAAAGATCATTAGGCCAAGGTGTGCAAGTATTGAATGTCTTATGAAGTGTTAGATCAAATATGAAGGTTATGGGTTTCTGATGCTTTTCTTGATCTGAACTAAGGATGCACTTATGTGGTTGATGATGGATGATGGATTGGGATCATAAGACCTAGAATGAATTATCATTATGTGGTTTGATCATGGATAGTCTAGATCTGAATACTGACACATGTTTTATCCTTCAAATGTACAATCTGGGTATGACTGAAGTTTGGAATAGCTTTGAAGTTTTTAAGTTAGTATTTGCAGATTTTTACTCTGGTTCACTTTTATAATAGCGCATATACACGCAGGTTCGGCACATCGAAGTAGCATATACAGTATGAAAAATGATGTTTGAAGTTGTAGTTGGTTCTGGTGATTGATGCAGAGTTTTGGGTTTTGTATTGTGTTCTGGTGACAGTGTTCTGAATGTTCAGATTGATTGATGGTGATTTGCTTCAATGATGATGGGTTTTCAGTGATTGATTGAGTTGTGGTTGATTCAAATATTGATGATTGAGTTTAAGTGATTGGTTGATGTAGATGTATTTGATGGTTGTATTGTAGTAGTGATTTATTTTGAGCTTCAATGTTTCTGATGGGTCCAGTATGAAAATTTGATGAAACGAGACCTTCGTGTGTATTGTGTACCAGCAACATCCAATCTAAAAATTTATGAAATGTGGTCCCTAGAGGAAGACAGAAGGTCATAGCCTTCTGTAGGCCAGCATCTATGTACTGGTAAACATATTGACCAGTAGAATAGCCAAGGAGTTGGAGCTCCCTTCTAGTAGTAGCTAGAAAATGAGTGAAGGTTGGGGCCTTCTGTAGGCTGGCGCCTACGTATTAGTAAATGAATCGGCTAGTACAAGAGCCAGGGGGTTGGAGCTCCCTTATAGTAGCATCTAGAAAACAATTGAAGGTTGGAGCCTTCTGTAGGTCAATGCCTACGTACTAGTAAAAAGATCTTCTAGTACAAGAGCTAGGGGGTTGTAGGTCCCTTCCAGTAGAAGCTGGAGAACAAGAGAAGGTTGTAGCCTTCTGGAGGTGGGTGCCTATGTACTGGTATAAGTCTGCACCAGTACAAGATTGTAAATAGGTTTTTCTTATACTAAAATAAGACAATAGCAGGTGGTTTTCGTCCCGCATTGGGTTTCCACCTTAAATCTTGGTGTTCATGCGTGTTTCTTATGTGTGATGGTTTTTTATGTTATTATTGCACATGGTTACTATTTATATGGTTAATGAGGTACTGATGCACTAATTAAAGATCAACATATGATGAATTAACTAAATCATAAGTTTTTTGGATAGACATTGGTTTCCTTAAATACAATTGCATGTACACACGAGTTTCCTTCATTGAAGTAGCGTATATAAACCAGAGTATGAAAAGAAAAAGTTATTGATTTGAATAATAATGATTCATCCCCCTTCTCTTAGTATTATTTCCAACAGGGTGAGTTTTGGACCCAAGGATGACAGGTAGACCTACCATGGTTTTGCCCATGACAATTTTTTCCCATGGTATTTTGTTGATCAGGTCAAGGGAAATAAGGTTATTTTCTAATCTTGGGTTAATGGATTGAGGTTTATGAATGTTTCAATATATATATATATATATATATATATATATATATATATATATATATATATATATATATATATATAGGTATATATATATAGGTATATATATATATATTGTAACAATGAAAGGAATATAATGAAAAATCAATTTGGTTTTGCTGGTTTGGGTTCTAGTTGGAAATCTCTATGTATATGTTTTATGTTCTCACCATTATTTATTTTTCTATTTTAAGAATTTGTTTGCAAGTAATTTATGTACAAGTCTAAAAGCAACATTGGAATCAAAGTTACTTTAGCTTCAAGGGGACATCTTTGTTGCTAAGAGGTTTTGCTTGAGCCTATGGTAAACCCTGTTACAGTGGGAGATCTGTGGTATCGATTCTTGCAATGAATGGAGATGGTGAATAGTGGAAAGCTAAAGATAAAAAAATTGAATGGAAAATTTTTTTAGTTATGGAAGCTCAAGATGCAGGACTTGTTGGTGGATATAGATCAATGGATCATTGAAGATTGAGGCATGGAACCAACTGGAATTTTGACAGAAGACTGAGAAAATTTAGATCAGAAGGCAATGTGCATAGTATGATTTTGTCTCTCATCTTTAGTATTGTTGAATGTATGAGGGGAAGCTATGACAAAGGACTTATGGGAAAAGTTAGGTACTTTGTATCAATCTGAGTCCCTCGTGAACAAGTTGTTCTTGTGGAAAAGCTTGTATAACCTGAGGATGAAGGATGAAGACTTGGTGATAGAGAATTTAAATGCCTTCAATACTATGGTAAGTCAATTGTTATTTATTGATACTAAAATTTCAGACGAAAATAAGGGCATCAGTCTATTGTGTTCTCTACCAAACTCATGGGATAGTGCGGTTGTTGTTATTGGTAGTAATACAACTACTTTGAAGTTTGATGAAATAGTCTCATCCTTTTTGTTGAAGGAGATGACATGGAAAATGATGGAGAGACAGAATTGAGATGCCTTTTCTGTAAGAGGATGGTCATAGAAAAGAAACAAAAATAAGTCCTCAAGTGGTATATCTAAATCTAGAGGGATATATAAATCTCTAGGAAAATATGTATAGGTATGCTGCAAATGCAGAAAAGAAGGGCACTACAAAATGGACTGTAGATCTAAAAATCATGATAAAGGAAAGGGATTTGATGATGCTCCTTGTACATAAGCAAAAACCACCTCATATGAAGCTGTGAATGTGTACTTGGCCTCTTCTTCAAGTGCACACATAGATCATGAGGCATGGTTGATTGAATCAGGTGCATCTTTTCACTCCACTATCCATAGGAAGTGGTTCTGTGAGTATGAGAAATATGATGATGGTGATGTTTTCCTAGGGGATGGCAAGAAGGCTAGAATCATAGGACATGGAAAAATAAAGTTTAAGTTGCAAGGTGGAAGGATTAAAACACTTCTTGGTGCTCTACACATTCCTATAATTTTCATAAGCAAGATGGATAATGCAAGTGTTAAAAAATTGTTTGAGAAAGATACGTGCAAGATGATTAGGCAAGCACTGTTGTTGATATGGGGAGTTCATATTGGAACTTTGTACAAGCTTCTGAGTATCATTGTTATTGATGGGTGTAGTGATTCTGTGGTTACTAAAAGTGGAGCAAAAAATCTAGTGGTCTATGGAGAAAAGACTATGTTGTGGCATCAAAGACTTGGACATATTGGAGAGAAGGGCCTTCGATAAGGTAATGGTATGGTAAAAAGTATGTCTAATTTCTCTTTGGATTTTTATTTCTATCAACATTGTGTATATGAGAAGAAGAATCGGGTGAGTTTCTCGTCTAGTGCTAAGAGGGAGAAAAAAGTATTAAAATTTGTGCACAATGATGGGTTTAGACCTATGTTGGTTCCATCTGTTATACCTAAATCTTCCATAGGATAATAACAGTCCTATTGGTTTCTCATACTTTACAGGACATGCTAAGTTGTAAGCTGGATATTAATACTATGTGGCCTGACATACAGAGAATTAAAGGTGTGGTGGAAAGGGCCTATTCAGAGACCTTGTTTAAGGATAGTTACAGATAAAATCAAGAACTTATTTAAGGGGGTGTGGTGGAAAGGGCCTATTCTGAGACCTTGTTTAACGATAGTTACAAATAAAATTAATAAAAGAAAGACATTGTTTAGGGATAGTTATAAAAAGAGCAATGAATTTGTAAGATAGATCGCTAATGAGGATCTCCACTACTCTTATTTCTTTGTCTTTAAGTTACATTATTTTCAAATTCAATTATATGTAGTTGATGCCATTTTCGCACCATATATGTGGGAAAATCTCCACACATTTTTTTTTCTTTTAAAGGGCTCAAGATTGTGCAATTACCATGTCAACTCTTCCAAGCCACAAACCAAGCACTAAACTCCACCAGAGCCAGTGCCAATACAAGGTGCCCAATCGACAGGAGGAACCCACAGGGCCAATATGTGCTTAATGCATTGAAAAGCTATATGTGTGTTTGTGTATATAAACAATAATGAAGTCCATTTATTATAAATGTTCGTTGCTTATTTATGGGTTTCACATGAAACTAAGCAAAAGTCGAGGAACTCCACTGATGGTTAAGAGACAAACATTCGAGAACGAGGGAACTGAAGGCAACTATGGATAAGTGGCAGAAAAATAAAATCTCATTAACAAAAAAACTTTGTATAATGATATTCAAATATTTTAACAAGCATCGTGGGAGGAAACCAAAACTATGGTATGATAAGAGAATGTATCGATGTGAATTCTTGGAGCCTATGTAGCCATATTGAAGTCATGGTCTCTCTTGTCATCATACATTTCTTTATATTTCATAGCTTTCGTTCTCGATGAAGCTACAGAAAATAATGATGTAGCCCAAAAGATGAAGAGGTGAAAATGTGAAGTAGTCGTTCAGAGGAAGATCACTCCTCTGATGTGATCGAGACTATCTTGCATACTCCTCTAAATAATAATGCCTAGTCACATGTCTTTTCAAAGACTAGTGCTTTTAAGAAATTCAAAGTTCCATGTTCAAATAAGGATGTCGTGCATGACATAAGCTCTATTGCCTCGTATAGCAGGATTTGTCCCAGCACTATTCACCTTTGCTTGATCCAAGTCTCATGATCTACCTTTTCAGATAAGATGGAGGTGATTTAGACCCCTCAACACCCAACCACTCTTGATGTTTTATCTAGTAAAGAGAAAACTAGCATCCATGCTTCCTCGGGTCCTTTGCATACATTACTCACCTCAAGCCTTCCCTCTTCATGTTTGATTATCTTTGGTGAAAAAATGAATGGTAAAATGCATCATATGGATACAAATCTAGAGCCTGGCTCCAGGATGGAAAACAAGGGAAACTTCGCTAGCTTATTGAGGAATACATCAGCCAACATTTGTATGTTTGAAAAGCGCATTGTTTCTGAAACTTCCATGAAGTTGTTATCGGGAAGGATTTCACTAATTTTAAGAAAACTTAAGATCAATTTATGGGATATGGATGATGATTTATGGATACTGATTTATCTGAAGAAATCTTAGGGCTATCAAAGGCAGCTTGTTTGTCAACAAGACATGCTTGGTGTGCATTTGTGAAGTCTGTAAAATCAATATTTGACATGGGGTAAGTCACAATAATTTTGGAACATGTCATCAAGACTCACTGTTTGAGAAAACTATAATTGAGCAGAGATAATTATTTTACAACCTAGTATGAGGGGATGTGTAAATTTGTCCATCTATGGGTGCCATTTTAAAATAAAAAATAAAAATAAAAATAATGTTCTAAATAGAAAAATAATGTCTTTTACAATTAAAAAAAATGAATATGCTGTAATTAGACATTAAAAAAGTGTGAATGAGATGTTGAAATCATATACTTTTCAAAAATACAATTTAAACAATAAAAAATAACACATTGTATTTTGCACTCTAAAAAAATTTACACATGAAGAAATTTGATCCCTCTCCACTCATGTTAGATCCATACTTAAGATAGATCTATGATGATGTTAATAGGCCTCATAGTCAACAACAGCAACAGAAATAGTGAAAGTCCACTGGCAAACAAGAGTGCGATGTTAGCAAAAGAACATAGGCGTTCTCTTGAAGTCGATAATCTTGAACTTCAAGTGATAGAGTATCCGAAACTTGCCATGGATGATATTCAAAACGTGAACATTAGTCTAGAAACTCCAAAATAAAAATGGAATTTTCATGCTCTTGTCGCAAAATTACGGTATATTGTTATTTGTTAAATGATTTGACACCTAAAGTGCTAGCAAAAAAGTGCAGCAGCTATGATGGTCTATGCGAATATCTTCGACTCCATGGTTAGGAGGCAAAACTGAAATAAGGGGAGGAGGTAGAGAAAGAGTCATTTGTTTTGATGAAATAAGTTGCATAGGGGCCAGTAAAAGTTCATCCACGCTCTGGCTCCCACTCATGATCTCAAGAACCACAATCCCAACTATAAACGTTAGATTTTTCCGAATAAAGCAAATCAAAGGAGGAGGTTCCTACAACTGTAGAGCTTAGCCATTGAGCTTATTAGTGTCCTCGGCGAGGATAGACCTGTCACAGCTCCTCGTTTTGACGATGAAATACCAAAATTGCCGCTTAGAATAACTGCTATGACATTTCAACAAGGGTATCTGAGCAGGAACCATGACGCCATAAGTTTTGTACGCTAAATCTGGGAACTAAAAGGTTGGGGAGGAAGATAATATAGAAGGCTCATCACGGCTTCAAAAAAATTCTTCCTGAGAGGGACTCAGAACTAAAGGTATGCCTGAAAATCACCATATAATATTTTCAAATATAGATAGACTGGTATACTTGTATTCCTCTGCTTTTCCTGTTCAAATCCTTCTTGTTTTTCATAAAGTTTTTCGTTTGCACAAAGTATTAGTCTCACATGCCTTCCTGTACTGAAGCCAAAAAAAACCTCTCTTTTACAATTCCTGACTGCAGGATATCCATATCCCACCAATTTTTGCGTTTCTTATTATATTTTTGTATAATCTCTTGTCCCTACATTGGCTTTAGTTTCCGGATAGGAAGTTTCTGGTGCAAATGCAAGGGATGTTTATGCTATTGTATTGTAATTTAATGGCCACCGTGCTGTCTTTCAATTGTCGTTTATGGTCTATTACCACAGTTCTGAGTGTTTTTCAAGGTTTTCTGGGTCCATTGTAGTTTAATGGCCATTGTTCTGTCTTTCAATTGTCGTTTATAGTCTATTACCATAGTACTGAGTGTTTTTCATGGCTTTCTGGGTTCGGGGAGGAGTTTAGAACTACTTCTTCTCCTTGTATTATCATTCAATTGCCTATCCTCTTCCACATGACACTGCTAATTCAGAGATAATTAGAAGTTTGCATCCTCGCCTCTATGGTTCTTTTTCTACTCAGGTCTGGCCCTGGTTATTCCGGTGGCCAGAACAGTAGCTCAGGGAAAAGTGAACCGCTTCGCGATAGGTAGGTAGTACACGTGTCAACGGAACCACCCAAAAGTTCACCTCACATCACTTGGTTCGCTTCCCCGCACATTCTCTGACCTCACACATTCCATATCAGGCATATAGGATATTTTATGGTACATTTTCATATGCCTCCAGATCGGGATTGTACTACGACGGTGACTTTCCACCCCCGTGTCATGTGGTTTTTTAAATAATCGCACAAGCCAATCTCCTCGTTGTATGGGGTATTGTCTTTTCCAAGATCATATATCCCCTATTTAGATCCCCCACACCTACACTCATTAATTCGGACCTAACTCATTTTCCCTTCCTGTCAAACAATATCCACTCAATCGTCTCTCCCTCTGATAGGGCTCGGTTTTCCATGTCCCTGTCACCCCTCCATACGGGACCCTCTAATGGAAGTAGAATCCGCCGTGTCTGCCAACTCAACCTTGATCCGTGCCACTATGGAAGCAGAAATGCTCCATATGGGGTCACGATCTTTAGATGTTTGGCATACCACATTGGGAGAAATACACGTGCCTGCTGCTGTCGTTCTGCCACAATCACTACAGGGTGGCGAACATGCATACCATGAACGGAAACATAAACATCATCCCATTAAAATCACTCTGCCACCCCCGACTATTACCCTTGATAGCGCCACCCTGGTAGATTGCATTATCAGTTTACAGAAGTGTGCCTTAGTTGGCTGATGGTATTTCCCGGACATGGAGGATTCTGAGATGAGAATTTGGCTGGGAAGAAAGTGGAAATCCATGCTTGGCTATCTGCCCACGATAGTTAGACTCATGAAAGGATGGTACAGTTTCCACTTTCTCAATCATGAGGATCTTTATACAATCAGATCCATCCTTTAGGTTCATGGAAAGAGCTTCCTAGCCCTGCATAATTGGTACATCGGCTATAATCCCCTACACAATACTCCCATTAACAAACTAATCTGGGTTAAATTACCCGGACTGCCGATAGAATTATGGACAAAGCAAGCTCTAACAGACATTGGAAACGCCATAGGGAAATTCATATATGTGGACCCGAAATGCCTTGGTGCAAAAGATAAGAAAGTGACATGGATACTCATAGAGAAGGAATACCGTGGCGGTTTTCCTGACCATATCAATCTCCATTGGGAAGACATCAATCTCCATCAGAGACTGGATTACTAGGGGGTGCCTTTTGATTTCTCTTTCTTTCACAGAATAGGACACCTGCACGATTAATGGCCGCTCCGTCAGAGTGACCGCCTACATGGAAGAACATTCTACAATGCAACAAAGCTGACAAACTCTGAGAAGGAACAACCAAGCAAAAATGGTCAAAGGATGGCATCATAATACTAGAAAGTGACACATCCAGGTAATTCTTATATAACCTTCTCTCGTTATCCTCCTTTTGTATGCTCTATAGGAACTTCCCTAATTTCCATTGCATCTTCCCCAAATATTTTTGGAAAGTCGTACTCAACTTTTACCAGAGTTCTAGCTCACCCTACTTCCCCTCCACCACCAGAACCTACCCCATGCTAGTAAATACCCGCTCCTCTTCCGAGTACACACCCTTATTGTAATATTCCTTCCTCCTCGTACATTGCATACATACCCTCACCTAATCCTTCTCCTATCCCATCCAGACATTAAAAAAAGGACAAAGGACATTGTGCCTCTGTCACTCCTCCAAACTCACCTACTTCATCCACTTCGAACTCTATAGGAAGTGACCTGGACTTCCTTCTGCAAAAAAAGACTCTAGATTTGTACTCCCTCACCATACATAAACCAAAATCATCCTCCTACCCACACATCAACCCTACTTCGGTTGGCAATATAATTGTTCAGGGAAAGAAAAACCACAGCAGCAGACATTTCTACGGAAGGAACTTCAACATCCCTCTCACCTCTCCAATGCACCATTTGTTCATTGATGTACCTATTACAGATCTTTCCTCCCTTGGGACTCTTAGAGCAAGACAACCCATCGAACCTTCTCCATGACCTGTATTATATTGATAAATATCAGGGGGTTGGGAGCTGAACCCAAATTCATAGATCTCAAAAATTTGTTTTGCTCCCTACATCCAAATATCATCGTCATACAGGAAACTATGCACAATCATTCTGAGGCTATTTTATATTTTTCGGAAAATGTTTCCGAGTTGGCACATTTCTGCAATTGATTCAACTAGCCTCTTAGGGGGGTTGGTAGCCTTATGGGATCCATCATGGGTCTCAGTTAAGGCTTTTCTTTGTTTTGCAGGCATTCTGTTGGAAGCTAGATTTCGTGGAATACCTGGAAATGTCCATATTCTCAATGTATATGCGCCCTATAAAGACAGATTCACATTCTGGAATCATGTTTTCTCCTCTAAAATGATGGAATTGGTGTCCCTTATCATTGTGGGAGATTTAAACTACACTTTAAGCAGTGATGAGGTATGGTGTTGGTGTAGGAAGGTAGACCCTTTGGCCAGCCCTTTTCAAGATGCTCTACTATCATACAATTTTGTTGACATTTTCCCTTCTAAAATTGCCCCCACTTGCGATAATGTCTGATCTGGAACAACATATGTGGCCAAAAGATTGGATCGTTTCTTAGCCCATGAAAAGCTGATTGAACCACTGGGTGATTTATGCATGAAATTCATCAGTAACCTCACATCCGACCATAGACCCATCTCTCTGCAATGGAGGAACACTGGAATCCGCAAGGGTCTTCCTTTTAAATTTAATAAATCCTGGTTGGAAGATCCGGAGTTCAATGAGCTTGTGAAAGAATCTTGGGGATGACATATTCCTCCTACAAACTCCTCTTCCACTCAGAATCTCCTTGACAAATTAGATTCCCTTTGTGAGGAAGTAAAGCCCTGGAAAAAACTGAAGCAAAAAGAAAATAGGAAAGAACTAAAAGATATCCAGAAGGAAATGGATAGGATCTTCTCGAATATTTCCACTCAATGCCTCCCCATGAAGATCTTGCTTTGTATACAAGCACTGGAAATCAGGAAAAAAAATTATTGTCTATTGAATAATCCACCTGGAGATTAAAAAGCAGGGCAGCCTCGATAAGGGAGGGAGATCGAAATATAAAATTCTTTCACCGTTATGAAAACCATTGCCATAACATAAATACTATCTGGGAGATTAGCGACAGGGATGGGAAAACACACCAAACTCAAGATGATATAAGTAATGTGGTTGTACTGTATTTCCAGGAAACATATAGCAGAAATGAAAATATAATGGCAGAAGATATTATCTGGGGAATTGAGCCCTATCCTACAATGTTCAGGGATGAGCAAAATGAAGAACTCCTGGAAGTACTAAAATCCTTCAACAAGGATAATAGTCTAGGTCCAGATGGATGGACAATCGAATTATTCCTTCATTTCTTTGAACTAGTAAAGAAGGACCTTCTGAGTATGGTTGAGGAATCCAGAACAATCGGTAGAATTCATCAACACATCTCCTCAAAATACATTGCTCTTATTCCAAATAAAAAAAATGCTAATACTTCTCAAATTTTAGGTCGATCTCCCTCTAAAATACTATATACAAAATCATCTCAAAGGTTATTGCTGGCAAATTGTGAAATGCTCTCTTGTGCTTCATCTCTTAGGAACAACATGGCTTTCTCAAAGACAGACTCATTCATCATTTTGTTGCAAATAAACAAGAAAGTATGCATACGATTCACACTAAAAAATTAGATGTGGCCATCTTCCAAATTGATCTGAGGAAGGCTTATGACTACCTGGATTGGGGCTTCCTTAGATGTGTTCTTACCAAAATTGGTCTCAGTCCTAGATGTACAAACTGGATAATGGCATGTGTGGATAAGGTAAATTATGCCATCCTAATAAATGGACATCCAACTAAATTCTTTCGAGCTGCTAGAGGACTAAGGCAAGGATGCTCACTATCCCCGCTATTATTCATCTTGGCAATGGACTGCCTAAGCCTGCACATAAAAAGAGCAGTTATGGAGGAACATTTCTGGTCACTAATGATAAGCAACAGCAACAACATATCACACAGTCTCTTTGTAGATGACATTTATTTTGGGTATGCTCTGCCACTTCTCCTGGTTATGTCTTCTTAATATTCTAAATAAATTTACAAGTGCTACAGGACTACAAAATAATGAAGGGAAATCTGTAATTTATCATGGGGAATGCGACATGGAAACCATTGAATATATTGAAGGATTATATCGTATCAAGGCAATACCTATTCAAAAGGGAATGAAGTATCTCGGATACCACCTAAAACCTTGTTGCTACAATAGAGCTGACTGGCAATGGATCATTGATCGATATTATAAAAGGATATTTGGATGGGAGTTCAGATGTCTCTCAATGGGTGGGAGAGTTATTCTTTCCCAAGCAGTCTTAGCACAGCTAACTGTATACTGGGCCCACCTATTCCATATCCCTGTGACCATTATCAAGGAGCTAAATCGCCTCACAACAAACTTCATTTGGGGAGGCTACCATGAAAGGAAGAAATATCATCTCACCAAATTGGCCAGCATTACTCTTCCAAAAGTATTGGGGGGATGGGGGATTATGGATCTCCGCAGATTTGGAGGAGCTTTATTGATGAAATCCTTATGGAGGGGTTTATTTGGGAAAGGCACCTGGAGTAATACCATCCAAAAAAAGTACCTTGGTAATAAAGACTTCAGATACCGGTACAGGAAAGGCACCATAGGCATCAAACAAGGCTCAACGGTATGGAAAAGTTTCTGGAAAATGGAGAATTTTTTCTTACAACAACTTACATGGAGATTTCAGAATGGAAACAATATTCTTATAGCTGTGGATCCAATACTTGGAGCTGGGGAGGAATGCTCCATACCAGAGAACATTAAAAATATCCTTCATGGTTTGGGCATTTTTTTATGGGGCCAAGCTATAGCGGGCTGGCAAGGCCCTTTACCGATTTGGAAGGAAGCACATATCATTGGCCTAAATGGTCAAGCAACCCTACAATGGAACAAGATCATAGCAAATATAAAAAACATTGGTATCTGCCGTACGGAACCCTAGAATTATCTCACATGGAAAGGTAAGATGAAGACTGATAACATTATTGTAGCTGATACTTATCTCTCTCTTTCCAGAATACCAACACTTCAATTAGGATTGCAATTCCCCATAGTTTTTTGGAAAACAAGAATTCCAAACAAAATTATCATCTTTTCTTGGCTGGTTTTTCACAACAAGAACCTCATCTGGGAGAATCTACAGAAAAGACACTGGCAAGGGCCGAGTATCTATTCTATTTGTAAATGCGAAGCTGAAAACAACAATCACATCTTCTTACAATGTAAACTCACCACACAGGTATGGAAAAATTTATCTAAATATTTTGGCTTTCATTTTATACTGCATTCATCCATTAAGGATTCACTGGAATGGTGGGGTACACAGAAGCTCTCCTAGAGACCCATTCCTTTAATCAGTATATGGGCAATCTGGAAATGGCGGAACAACTTCTTGTTCCAGAACACGAGAGAGGATTTCCAGCAGGTCTTTCACAGAATTGTAACAAACTACAGTGTTTTTTCCCCAGCCCAATCGGCCAAGTAACAATCCCCATGGGCACATTAACTCACTGTTAATGTATCCAATGGGCTTTTTTGATGGCGCTGCACAAAAAGGGTTATGTGCTTGTGGGGTTTGGATATCCATAATTCAACAACTAACCTACAATATTCTCTGGAATGGAGGAAATGGCACCAACAACAAGGCAGAAGCAATGGCTCTTTGGGGCCTATTGTGGTTCAAAAATTTCTTAAATATCCCTTCCCTAGATGTATATGGAGACTCCAAGATCATAATCAACCATGTATTAGGGGAGGCTTCCATCAACACCCCTTCTTTACTAGGATGGATGAAGAGAATAGAGGTCCTTTGGCAACTTCAAAATGGCTACTCAATCCAGCACATAGGCAGATCTCAAAATGTGCAAGCTGACAGACTATCAAAAAAAGGTATGTTCCAAGAATCTGGTAAATGGTACATGGAAATCAACTGGGAGAACAACACCTATGTCATGGAGGACCTTCTTTTTCTAGGAATATAGGCTCTCTCCTGGGAACTACTGAAGTCTGGTTTTGTTTCTGTTGGAGATTATTCGGCTGCCTGGCCACTGGGCATAAAATAGTGTCCTCTACGAGGAGGGATTTTCTTCCCCATCGTAGATGGTGTTTTTTTCAACAGGACCATACAAGAATAGTTGTATCACTTGCTACTTCTTATTGAGGTTATGAGGTACTTGCAATTACAGCGTGTTTTAATTAACAGACAATGCCAAAATGGCTTATGCTTTGAACAGCAGCTGACGTTTGTAAATTTCTACTCTGATATTAATACAAATTGTGCTTTTTTCATACTGAAAGAAGTAGACCATTATTTTGTATTCACCAATATTGACCGATTTTGGAAGGAACATTTACAAGCATTGAAGTTTTTTCAGCAAACGGTCGGTTTGCGAGGGCATGGCTATAGCTATGTGCAAGCAGTGTTCAATGGAGTGAATATACTCTATGGTGATGGCCTTCTTTTTACTCCATATGTTATTGTAGAATCTGGTTGGATAAGTCAAAGATTGTTATTATTGTTTTCCTTCCTTTGTTGTCACACAAGTTTTTCATTTTGACATTGCTAGGCTTAAACTAATGTTATACCTCTTGTAAGTGGCCAAATAGATCTACGGTCCACAAAACTCACGTCCAGATCAATGGTATTCGACGGCTTATGGCCCAGTGACGTTAAACAAAGAAGGGAATGTCGAGAAGTGGATTCCACAAAACTACCCATCAAAGTGATCGACAGCTATATTTTATCTTGACACCACCTGCCTCTATTCCATAGTAATATATGGTTTTCGAAGAGCAATATCCGGTTTTGTCAGCGTTCACGTGGAAGAAAAACACCAGGACCCACACAGGACATTCATCCTCCAATATGTCTCCATGAAAACTTGAATGCCGAAAATCAAATATTAAAATTTATATATTATGTTATGACACAGAATCAGGACCTGTTTTGTCAAAAGCCCATACATATATATATATATATATATATATATAATATTTTAAAATGTGTAATCTTAATTTTATTTTTTTTAAAAATAAATAGTTTTTTATAACAGTTTAAAAAAGTGTTGGGCAAGAAATTCAAAGAGTCAGTTTCAAAACTGATTTTTTTTCACAGTTAGGCCTAGAATGAGAATAAAAGTCTGAAAATGATATTTTGTAGGGATTCATATTGTTGGATTCATGATTGGACTGGTTTGTAATAATGAAATTTAAAAAAAAATAAACTGTTTTTTACTAGATATTATCAAAAATTTCACTTCAAGCGATGTTATACTTTATATGTCTATCACAAGTCCTAGAATCATATTATCAGATTGTGGGCTCATTTGACTCTTGTTTCTTTTTACATTTGACAATAAAATGAGGCTTCCACACTTAGCCTTAGCCATGAGCTAGGTTCTCCAAACTTAGTCTTTGCCACTGATTAGTGTTTCCACTTCAATAAACAATAATAGACATTGTGAACATGTTATGCTTGGCCATTATGGTGTGTCTACTTATGCACTCAAATTTGAATTCACTATATTGGATCAACCTCTACATTCTACATTCATAAAGAGAGGCATCAACCTCTTGTAAACATTGGGCTTTATTTAATAGAAGGTAGAGGTCCCTTACATATCTTATCATATATTGCAACCATTATGTAAATTAGTTAGTTTAGATTTTGTGTCACTTGTGGTGCATCATTTATTTGTATCAATACATATGTTTTAGTGGTGCATCACTTATGTCTGACATCTAATATGGTATCTAATAGAATTTGTACATAGCTTGAGTGAATTGATGCTTAACTATGTCCATATAGAATCTCATTAGTTCATAACATCCATAAATATAATGAACAAAGATAACATCCAAAGAAAAATCCATAAAGAGAAAGTTTATGTTGACCTGTTACGGAAAAATGAGGTTTTCCAATAGAATCGAACAATTCATATGCAAATGAAGTTTTCCACCTTTATTAAAAATCCCCACACTTATTTTAAATTTTATGCCCAAAACTAGCCCAATGCAAAGTAGAATTCATAATTGCAAGTAGAAGAATGTTGATTGAAAGTCATACATACATACAAGGTTTTTCTCTAATTGTTTTAACTACTCTTTTAACTCTTTTGGAATCAAGAAATGGATGTGAAAATCCAAAAAAAAATAGAAAATCCATTTGCTAAAATCGAAATAAACAAGAGAAGCTTGAAGATAAATTATGCATCTTAGTTTGCATTAGTAGAAATTCTTTAGTTTATTGCCCATATTTTTCATTAACACTTGGTTGATTTATTAAAATCCTCACAAGTCATTTAGAATCCATACTAATTTCTTTGTAGCATCTTAGTTGTGTCCTTACAACATCTCCTGATCATCACTTTTTATTTTCTCTTCATTGTCATTTTTGGTTTTTACACCCCTCAACAAAATTCACAATATGTCCCTAAATGGCTCTAGGAAGCAAGATGACGCTGGACATAAATTTCAAACTGAGATTCGGATGGAAAAATTGTTTATTCCGTTGGACTTGAAGTAGATGACAGATAGGGACACCCACTTCTAGGATTCCATTGGCCATAAAATGATTTATTTGAGGATCTTTGTAGCTAGGGTTTTGCTTAGAAAAGACTAATGCAAATTTTGCACAAGGCGTGGATTTTGCAAAACACTAGCTCAAGCACTTGTGGGTAGTGTGTTTGCATGGGGCTTGTCCAAACATACTTTCCAAAGCTTACAGAACTCATTTTTTCTTCTTAATTTGATTCTATTTCCCCTAAACAAAAATTACCATATGTCCTTGAATGGCTTCGAGAAGTGAGATGCAATTGGACATTAAACTTAAAACGTGACTTGAATATATGAACTGTAAATTCCATTGGACTCTTGATGTTAGGTTGCAACTAGGGACAACCCATCCTAAGGCTCCATAGGTCAAAAAATGACTTATCTGATGATCTTTTAATCTATGGTTTCACTTAGTAAAGAATAATGCAAACGTTGCACAAGGGGATGGGTTCTGCAAAACAATGGCTTCAATGATTATGGTTAGTATGCTCCCTTGGACCTTGTACAAAAATATTTTATAGGGCTTATACACTTTTTTTTTCTCAATTTGGTTCTGACATCCGCAAAAAAAATTACAATAACTCCTTGAACGACCCTAGGAAATGAGTTACAACTAGCCATAAGATTAAATCTGAGACTTGGATGGGAAAATTATAGATTTCATTGAAATATTCGCAGTAGACTACATCTAGGGACACCCCATCCTATGATTCTATAGGCTAGAAAATGTTTTATTTTAGGATATTTGGAGCTTAGGTCTTGTTTAGTAAAGAACCATGTAAATTTTTCTCAAGTGGTTTGATTTTGCATAACGATGGCTCAAGTGATTGTGGGTAGCATGCGAAAAGGGGCCATGTCTAAACACATTTTATAGATATTATGGAGATCATTTTTTCTTCTCAATTCGAACACTAAAAAAAGACCATATGTATTTGAGTGGCTCTAGGAAGTGAGATAAAAGTAAGAAAAGAATAAAACAAACACTCATATGGGTGAAATTCTGATTAAATTAAACTCTTGGCATGAAGTTGCAACTAGGGTTATCACCCTCCTAAGTCTCTATAGGTCAAAAATCAATTTGTTTGATGATATTCAAATATAGGGTTTCACTGAAAAAAACCAATGCAAATTTTATACAAGGAGATAACCTTGCAAAACAATATCTAAAGTGATTATGGGTAGTGCACTTCCATGGGCCTTGGATAAACACAATTTCCAAAGTTTATGGAATTATTTTTATTTTCTCAATTTGTTTTTTATACCCCCAAAAAAAATTCACAACGTATCCCTAAATGGCTCAAGGAAGTGAGTTACAATAGGCCGTAAAATTCAAAATGGGACTTGGATGGGAAAGTTGTTTATTCTATTTCAATTCTGGCACCATGTTACAATTAGGGACACCTCCCTTAAAGGATTCCATAGGATGTAAACTGACTTATTTGAGGATCTTCATAGCTAGGCTTTTTCTCAATAAATATTAATGCAAATTTTCCACAAGCATATGGGTTTTGCAAAACACAAGCCTTGAGAAATTGTGGATAGCATGATCACATGGGTCTTGTCCAAGCACACTTTACAAAGCTAATGAAACCCATTTTTTCTACTTGGTTTGGTTTTTATACCCCTAAACAAAATTTATTACATGTCATTAAATGGATCTAGGAAGCAAGATGCAACTAGGCATAAAATTGAAACTATGACTCAAATGGGTGAAATATCAATTCATTTCGACTCTTGGAACTATGTTCTGGCTAGACGAACCCCATTCAAATGATTCAATTATTCAAAACTTGATTTATTTTAGGGTCTTCGGTTTTCACTATGTCATGACCAATGCATATTTTCCACAATAGGATGGTTTTGAAAAAATATGACTCAAGAAATTATGTGTAGCATGCTCAAATGGGCCTTGTCCAAACACACTTTCCAAAGCTTACAGGCCCTAGATTTTTTTTTCTTTTTTATTTTCATATCAATGTACTAAATTCACAATATGTCCCTAAATGGCTCTATGAAGCAAGTTGCAACTAGCCATAAAATTCAAAATGGGACTCAAACGGGTAAATTATCAATTTTGTTGGATTATAGCACTAAGTTATTAATATGGATTTGGATCATTATATTTTATGTCATTGATCTTGATTCTCCTAGAGTGGAAAAAGTTGGAGGAATCATCTCAAAGGACCATATTTATCATCAGGACCCAGTTTAGAAAATTAAGGTCTGTAACCTTTCGGGAGCATTTGAGGCATCAAATGACAAAATATTTTTTGGGGGGCAGAGACGGGGGAGGGGGCGGGGGAGGGGATAGGGGGAGGGAGTAAAACATTTTTTCGTTAATTTATCACCTATTTTTCATATTCAACACACATATACCTTTCCAATGATGCAAGAATCGCCTCAATCAAAGTATGTATGCAAAAGTTATGCCACCCAAAAGTTGACCTCCTTTTTTTGGCCATCATAATTTGAGAGGATACCACATTAGCCCCCATAATTAATGGAAAATGGGCTATCCACATGATCATGACAAAGAATACTATAGAAGAGTCAATATTGTCACTGTAGTTAAGAGTTGAAGGACTCAAACCTACCCACTAGTAGGTTATCGGGTTGTGTTATAACTAGGCCACTAGGAGGAAAAGGATTTCCATTCTTCTTAAGTATTTTTTGTTCCACAGATGAAAAATGTAGCCTAGATGGATAGGGAGAGAGTACACAAAATATATGTGTACACTAGAGTATGCCACATGTCACATGCATTACTTCTATGTACTTACATCAATTTTCTATTTAAAGAAAGAGAGCGAAGCGACCTCACCTTATAGTTGGGTTTCTCCCTAAAAGGTTTCCACTTGATACATCTTGTGCCAATCATGGTTTGTGAGTTTTCATTTTGTTTTTCTCTATTTTCATCATGATTATAATTTGTATGCATATGCAATAAATAATAATTTATAGATCCAAAAAGCTAAAGAGAAATAAACCCACGTAGTGTAGATTTAGTATTTTTAAGAATAATTTATCACATTTGTTGTGATGAACTATCCAATGGAATATGGTAGTTGATAATGAGATAAAACTATTTATAAACTCCCCATTGTTGAACATTAGGTCATACAAGTAGTCTATTATAAAATCAAGTGAGGTGAATAAATAGTTGTAGCAGATACTAGAACAAGGTGTCACTCTGTCGAATACATCACCATGTGGGTCATAAATCAACATTTTTCCAAAGAAGGATGGGACTTGGCGAATGTGTATTGATCACAAGGAATTGAAAAAAATGATGCTGAATAAAAGGTGCCCACTTCCCGAAATAGATGATTTGATAGAACAACTGTAGCACGTGAAATACTTCACCAAGCTAATCTTAAAGTATAGATATCATCAAGTCCAAGTTAGAGAAGAAGAAACTTTGTGTTGGAAAATGTAGCTAGTTTTGGTCTTCATAATTGTCAATGTACTCAAGTCAATATGTGTATCTTATGTTACAAAAAAAAGAGGAAATAAAAATATTATTTTTTAAGCATAGGTTTCATATTCCATTTTGATGGTCATCTAGGTTAAGCATGTTCTTCATGCTTCTAGGGTTATTCATGTCAAAATAATATTTTTCTTGGGTCGAGAGAGTCCTTTTCAATTTTATAAGCCCCTTTTGGGAAAGTTGTAACATGTAAATAATTTTGATTTTGAGTCTAGAAAGTCCTATAATCATCCAAACGCAAGTCAACCATAGAAGAGACAAGTCAACCTCAAGAAGGTTATTTGACCTCATTGAAAGCCTATAAATAGAAGTAGATTCGACCTCATTTAGTCACCAATTTGATATCTCAAGAAGAAGTTTGATCAAAAGATGGGAACATCAAGAAATCTAGAGTGAAGGTCAAGGAAGAAAGGAGAAATCAAGAAGAAGAAGAAAAAAAAAATTGGCCATTTTTCTCTCATGCGTGTGAAAAATCTAGGGTTTTTGCAACTAGTGCAGGGTCGATGATTGCAGGTCAAAGTTGCAGGGTCGAAGCTAGGGGCCAAAGTTGAAATTGGAAACTTTTGAAGCATAATTGATCTTTGTTAATTTGGCTGATTTCTTAACTAATTGGAAGGGATTCTTAGAGGGTTGACTTGGTGCTTGGAGGAGGACTTTGTATAGGGTTTTGGGTATTGGTTTTCTCATTTGAGGTAGATTCTATAAGAAGAGGAGATATTTTCTCAGATTTCCGCTTAGAGGGGTTTTTCCTTGGATCCTAATACTTGTGTCCTTTTCCTTTATTGTTTTTTCTCTTGATAATTGTTTGATGAAAATACCTAATAAAGAAACAGAATAAGATAAATGAAGTTCACAAGCAATTATTAAGGTTAAGGAAAAATTGAATTAATAGTTTCATGCTGCATTCTCCAAGATGGTATCAGAGCTAAGGTAAACTAGATAAGGTAACTAGAAGATCATCTCATTGACATAAGAAGGGATTACTTGACAAGGAGAATCATTTGTAGAAGGACACAAAGAAGAAAAAGATGTATTGATCTAGAAGGAGGGTAACTAGATCATGTTTTCATCAAGGATCTCATCATCGCAAGAAGAATAAAGCTCTCATTGAAGAAAGGAAGAATAGAGCTCTTGTTGAAGCTCTCTAGTTCACTTCATCATCTCAAAGAAAACGAGGCATAAAGGAATCTAGGGTTCATGATTCACTGTTTCAAGTTGTTTGAAGATGCCATTGTCAGAGGCATCCTAGAAGTCGTAAGGGCATCTTTGAAGTATCCTTGAAGGTCTTAAAAGCATTAAGATAGTTGGAGACGTCATCAATAAGAATGACTCTTGGTTAACAAGTAATTATCATATTGTCTTCCATTTCTCAATCTATAGATCATATGGCTACATTTTGCATGGAAATCAATAATATCATTGGATTAATAAACTTCCTATCATGGAAGAAGAGAATTGACCTAGCACTGATAGAAAATGAAGTCATGGAATTTGTCCTGGGTGAAGTGGTTGTACCATATAAAGAGAATAATCAAGAGTTAGAAAAATAAAAGAAGGTAAAAGTAAGGGCACAAAGAATCATTTTTGAATCTATAAAAGATCATCTTGTTCCCTTTGTTGTTGATTTGAAGACATCCAAGGCTATGTATGATAAGTTGGCAAAGTTGTAATCTATAAGTACATTAGGTCAAAATATTTCCTTGAGGAATAAACTATATAGAATAAGGAATCCGAAGAACGAAGACATTGCCACTTCTAATGAGGATCTGATAAATAACAGATCAATTGCAGTGGCTTGGGGAAACAAATTTCGACTTTGAAATGACCATTTGTGTATTAAATTCTTTGCCACCTAATTGGAGTAGGTTTTCAACTAACATCTACTCTAAGAAGGAAACTACACCATTTGATGAGTTATCAAATCAATGTATCTTGGAAGAATCCAGAAGCAGGGAAAATGATGACATTGAATCAAATGAAAAGTATCAGTCCTTTATTACAAGGTGTAAGAAGTTGAAGGAAGGGAAGTTTGGAAAGTCCAAAAGAAAGACAATTTTTTTCAAGATTTAATGCTGTGGGTGCAATGTGTAGGTAAACTTTAAGAGGGATTATCCAAAAAAGAAAGGTAACAAAACAAAGGAAAGAAGTGAAGCTCACATAGTTGAAGAAAAGAGACAACCTAAGAAGAGGTCGAAAGGAGAAGATCCCAAGGATCTTTACTATTGAAGGGAGTTCCATCCCTACTAGGTTCTTTATGCATTTTGTCTTTCATTTGTTAAGTAGAAAGTAGAGTAGCATGCATTTTTTAATTCTCTAGAAGAGTCCTAATTTTTGTATAATTATGGCATTATATATAGAAGCATATGATAGTAGAGGTATTAGAGTCTACATAATCAAGTTTCTTTGAAAGGTCATCTAGTTGTGAAAGGATGAGAAAATTGGACCACACTTCATATTATAGTTCATCCAAGAATTTTCAAACACATGGTTAGAGGTAGTCATTTAGCAATAAGGATCATTAAAGATCCTCCTATAATAACTATCATCAGGAAGGTTCTTGGAAGAAACATTATGAATGGTATATATATTCATATATATTCATCTATTATGGAAACAATATTATTGACGGATGAAGGAATGCATATGATCAAGCTGTAGTGTGAAGGAAATAATGAAAGTCCTTCTACTACTAGGAAAAGAAACCTAACTTCGATAGCTATACAAAGTATGCTGATTCAAGGAAGGATGGCTAGATGGTGTTATGGAAACAATAGGTATTAATAAGTAAATATTCTATATAGTAGGGTTCATATCTATAAGAATCTTACAAGAAAGAGTTGGTTCGTAAGTTTTCCATATGATGCTTGAAAGAAGAAATTTGACATGATTTGGAATGAAAATAAATTAAGACTCCCACATAAGATCGCATGACATAAATATAACAATATTGATCAAGATCAAATATAATCTCTGGAAGCAATAAAAGAAGTTAACAATGACAACTCCAAGGAAGATAATATAGCTTGGTAATGAAGTTCGATCCATGGGCACCCATATTAAGATGAATGCATGGAGAAGGTTCTTGCAGAATATGGAGATGGATCAAGTGAAAGGATGTTGATATCAAAGGACTCAACTAAGCCAATACTTTGATGAGAGGGCCATGATTATAAGGTAAGTATAATATTAATATTTTGATATTGGTTATCTGGTTGACATATTTTTTCCTTTTACATAGAAGGATATTGTAGAAAATCATAATGGAAGTGGAGGAAAGTTCAATTGTTAGTGTTGAACTCGATTCAAAGAACATATAAATTGACTGAATGGTTCTGGTAATCCTTAAAGTTTTATGAGGTCAATATGTTTACATCATCATCTTGGTATTGAAAGGTATAAGTATAAGAAGATAACCTGATGTTCATGAATATCACATCTATGTTTATAGAGAGCTTTGGTCAACTCTATATTGGAAGACCCAATACAATTCCTTCATTGATGATGACTAGAGGAAAGTGATATGAAAGGTTGATGGCATGAATCTTGTCACAAGATTGAATGAAGAAGATGTATCTACAACATAAACAAAGAAATAAAGCTCAATATGATGAGATACGAAGGAAAGAAGAATCCATGCAACTATCTCCATGAAGAACTAGTAGCTGATACACTTATGGAAACAAGCTAGAGAGCTTGTGGTTATGACTTCCCAATTGAAAGCAAGTGAAAGAATCTCCTCTATAGCTTAGATGGAGTATGAATTCTCCTTAATATTTTTTAAACAGCAAGGATATATTCCCTAAATAAAGTGGGAATAGGGATATCCTCTCTGGTTGAGAGGGAGTCATGATAACCATCACATTTGTATTCTCTTCTTCATGTGTCATGCACTAGGTTAGGAATAACAGTTGTATGTCTAAGTGAAGGCCATGTAGAAATAATGGTGGATGAAGGATTTGATAAGCATCTATGATTTCCTTGAGGATAGAAAATCTAAGATAGGAATTTGACCGCAACTCTTTGACGGTTGGAGAGGTATCCAAAATAAGAGCGGACGAAGGACCGATATTCTTTAAGGATTGGGAGGTAGTATGGTATGTACCTTGAAGAGGTAGTGTGGTATCTCAAGTAAAGCCTCCCAAAATTATGCTCTTGTATAGGAAAGAGCTTGTCAAGTTAAGGCCTTACTATGTTCACAATGTTGGTCATGATGTTGATGTTTGAAGATGGCTTACCAATCAAACTCTTCTTATGATAACTCTTCAGTTTGTGAATAACCTTGTACCAGATGTACAATTATGAATACCTTCCTAGTTAACAGGTAGTGTTGGAACATGTAACTAGTTTCGGTCTTCATAATTGTCAATGTACTCAAGTCAATATGTATATATTATGTTACAAGAAAAAGAAGAAAGAAAAATATTATTTTTTAAGCATGGGTTTCATGCTCCATTTTGATGGTCATCTAGGTTAAGCATGTTCTTAATGTTTCTAGGGTTTTTCATGTCAAAATAATAGTTTTCTCGAATCAAGATAGTCCTTGTCAATTGTATAAGACCCTTTTGGGAAATTTGTAACATGTAAAAAATATTGATTTTGAGTCTAGAAAGTCTTATGAGCCTCCAAGCACAAGTCAACCTTGGAAGCGATAAGTCATCCTAAAGAAGGGTATTTCACCTCATGGAAAGCTTATAAATAGAAGATAATTTGACTTTATCTAGTCACCACTTCGATCTCACGAGAAGAAGTTTGAACTCAAGTTGGGAACATTAAGAAAACTAGAGCGGAGGTCAAGGAAGCAAGGAAAAATTAAGAAGAAGAAGAAGAAGAAAAAAGTATGTGTTTGGGCCATTTTTCTCTCACACGTGTAAAGAAGCTAGGTTTGTTTCCCATGCTACAAGGCCAAATATTGTAGATCGAAGTTGCAGGGTTGAAGCTAAGGGTTTGTTGAGGCCTAGAAATGTGTTGGCTTAACCTGTGAGAAATTTCCCAGTCAAAGTCCCAATTAAACCTTTTTTTTGTTGCTATGGAAACCCTATCTGGTTTGAATGGGTTTCCAGTTACCCGTGCCCTAAAATAGCCTAATTTAATCTAGTCTATGCTAGGTAAACAAATGTGTACAAGATACACAATAATAACCTTCAGTCTGCTTATGGGTGATGGTTATTCAAGAGTAAGAGATTGAAGGGAAAAGGAGTCATATGTATGATCATGTTTAAGTGAGATGATCCTTAATGATTTGACTGAAACGAGGGCCCAGTCAAGCCACCATGAGGCTTGCTCCTTCCCAAGGAGTCTTGAAAAATAAAAATAAAATGAACGAAACTAGTTTTATGAACAAATGAACATAAAAAAGGAAACCTATCTTAACTAAGCACAAGATGACCTCATCCCTAGTCAAGAGCTAGACTATTCTAATTGGAGGAGGAAGAACAATGTTTGGTCACATGATGAAAATTTACTTGCCAATCCCAAATTAATTTGAGGAGCTGCAAGTGTCTTAAGTGCAAACGCAAATAAAGTGATCGTGCTAGAAAAGCTATCAAGATAACTCTATTCACAGACTTAAGATAAGTTACAAAAGAAAGGATCATTCGGTTGAGTTTTGCGAGGAATCTGCGTTTCTGGTGTGTGATTCAGTTCCGCAGCATATGCTATGATTAATATCTTTGTTGTAATAGGAATTCGCTTATCGTTCCTGCTCGGCATGTGATGCAAATGGTATCCAGGTTGACATTTCAAAGATTGCTGCAAGGAGAAAAAACCCTTTGTTTTATTGGTGCTACGAATATTTCCACGATAGAATTCTGCAACCACCAAACATTTCATAAAAAAACGACAATAGCAAATCGGAGGCAGCATGATAAATACGCATTTATATTTACAAAACAAGAATTATTTCCTGCGCTTTCCGTGGACCAAACATTGCCAGTGGAAGATGGATGGCATGGACATCATGGAATGTGGATCGACCGTGGGCCATCATAGAACATACGTTGAGCCACAACGTTAAATCAAAACAAAACATTGAAAATATTTTGGGATTTAAAAGTTAAAGTCTTGGCATGATTTGTTTTTTCTAATGTTTTTCTTTGTATTAAAATTTTAATCAAAACATAATTTTTTGGACTTGACATCAAAACATTATCTTTTTTTTGTTTGAAACAAAAGTGACCACATATAAAAATGTCTTTTCAATTTATAGTCAACCCTATATGTATTTTATAATGTTATATAATTTATTTAATATACATTGTGTTTTCTATATACAATGTCCGTAAAAAAAAATAATTCAATTCTTATGTACTTTATAAAATTAATATTTAGTAGACATTAAAATTTAAAATTTACAATATCAATTTTTTGAATATTATTATTTACGTTATATTTACAATGAAATAATGAGTCATTACTTTTATATATCTATATATTTTGTGTTTTAATGTGGGTATGTTAAGGAATGTCACGAGAACAAGTAATCAATATGACCAATCATTGAATATGATAAAATGAGACCTGTTATGCAAGTGTTGCTATGAGGAGAGGAATGATAATGTGAAGTGGCATAAGTGTTGTTATGCAAGAACAACGGTTAAGGTAGAAAACGTCACTTAAAGCAAACAAAAAATAACACCAAAAGCAAGAAAAAAGAGAAGCAATTTGTATAGAAAAAAAGGGTCCCCATTTATTTTAAAAGAAACACCAAGCCAAAATGGGGGTTGTTGCAACTACAATAGGGTCGAAGCTAAAGATGGAAGTTGGTTGAAGCATAATTGATCTTTGCTAATTTGGTTGATCTTTGACCTAATTGGAAGGGTTTCATCGAGGGCTGATAATCCGAGTTGGATAATTATATTGTTTTTCATCCACCTCGATGTATTAGGAGTGGATAAAATGAAGGAATCATCTCACGAGACAATTTTGATTGGTGGGACCTAATTTGAAGTAGGGTCTGAAACCTTCCTGGAGCATTTTGAGGCATCAAACGACATTTTTTTGGGCTTAAAGTTTGTCTCTTTAGTGTCGCACCTTTTCGTGTTATTCTACACACAGAGACCTTTCCAACAACACAAGAAGCACATCAATCAATGTCCGTATGAAAAAGTTATGTCACTCAGAGGTTGGTATTCTTGTTTTCACACCTATACTTTGGGAGGATGTTAGTCAGCCCCCGTAATTCGTGGAAAAGGGGCTAGCCATGTGTTTGTGATGTAAAATACCCTACAAGAGTCTTTTTTTTTAACTGTAGTTATGAGTTGATGTAGTCAAACTTAACCACTAGTAGGCTATCGGGCTTTCTTATAACTGAGCCACTAGGAGGAAGAGGCATTCCATTCTTTCGAGAGAATTTTGTTCCATAACTGAGAAAAGATAGATAGGAGAGATAGAAGGTAGAGCACACATAAATGATATGTGCACTGTAGCAGGCCATGGGCCACATGCATTACTTCTTTCTACCTGAAACAATATTTTCAGATAGAGAAAGAGAGCGAAGCAGGCTCACCTTCCAGCTGGGTTTTCTCCTAAAAGTGTTTCCCAGAGAGCATATCTTGTGTCTTGTGTGTGTGCGCGCTTATTTTTTTGTTCTCTGCTTTTTTGGGTAATTTGCATTCGTATGCATGCACTAGTTATGTTAACTTTATAGATCTCAAAGTTTAATAAACTGTAATGGTGTAGAATTTTCAGAGTTTTAATATAATATTAATAAATTTGTTGTGATGAACTGTCTAGTGGAATATCCATGGAAGCTTACAGATCAGCTGACTTGGTGCTTGAATGAAAACTTGGTCTAGGGTTTTGTGCCTTGGTTTTCTCATTTGAAGCAGATTCTATTGGAAGAGAAGATATTTTTTGGATTTTTCCCTTGGAGGGTTTTCTCCCTCGCTTGGAGCCTAATACTTGTGTCTATTATCTTTATTGTTTTGGATCTTGATAATTGTTTGATGAAAAGATCTAATAAAGAAACACAAGAAGATAAATAAAGTTCACATGCAATTATTAAGGTTAAGGAGAAATTGAATTAATAGTTTCCCTACTACATTCTCCAACACTTGGAAGATTTCCTTCAAAGCTAGGCAAGGTTTGTATGAGTGGTTAGTCATGGCACTTGTCCTATATAATGCACTAGCTACATCTATGAGGTTAATTAATGATATACTATACCCTTTTATATATTCATTTTTACTGTCTATTTGGATGATATTCTAATATGTTGTCTTATCTAGGAGGAGCACATATCACATTTGACACATGTGTTGGAGACATTAAAGAAGCACTAGCTACTAGCAAACCCCATGAAGTGTGAGTTTACACAATAGCCTTTGGTGTATTTAAGCTATCTGTAGGTGGAGGAGAGATGAAAATAGACCATGCCTAGATGAGAGCCATCATGAAATAGTTAGTGCCTACTAATTCTTCTAAGGTTATGTTGTAGCTGCTACAACACCACCCAAATTTTTGGGGCATATCCAAAATTTCGGGTACCCCACCACTTGCCCCAAGCTACTAGGGTTGCAATAAGGCCTTCAACTGGTTACTCTCCCCGTGACCTTACCTTTCTGATCCCTTTGATATGCCCAATCACACTTCATACATTGCATCCGCACATCATGCTTTATCTCAAACATAGGCCTTAGGATCGCATTAGGGTTCGAAGGTTAATGGTTGCATTGATGCATTAAGAGTCTCTCATGATTTTGAATCTCATCTTCACATATGCCTCTAGGGGTGCACTCTCATCGGCATCACTTGGCATCATGGTGAGAGTCATTTCAAAACATTTTCCCCAGGTTCTTGGCAGATCCTTCACCTCAGCATGTGCATTAGGGTTTGTAGGGGTCATGGCTTTCCCTTAACATCTTTGTAACCCTAGGTGCATGTGATTGAAGGTCCAACCCTGCTTTGAAGTAATCCTCACCCTCTAGGGTTTATGGGAATACATTTTGTCGATGGAACTACCTCACCATCATCCTCGTCCCTTCCAAATGTATTTGGGTTTGTGTATTGTGATCCCCATCTTGTGCACCAGAAACCCTGATGATCAAATAAACCCACGACCTTGTCTAACATCACCTTATCCTCTAACTGAATTGCCACAAGCATGTGTTGGCATTGTCAACACACCATAACATCATCCTAGGTGCACCAAGGTTGGAGGAATTTTAATGATTTCCAAATTATAACCTCAATCTCTTCCCTCTCCAAGATGAAATCATAGCTTCGGTCCTAGACATGACATCTACATATTCATTTTTGAATTTAAGCCAATTCACATGCTAAGGGGTTTGATACATTTGATAAATTGTCATTTACATACCCAAGATTAAAGCCTTGGATAATACACACATGGGCAATTTATCATGCTTGTAGGAAGGTCATTTACATTAGTGGTATTTATGTCCCCATTTAGAACGCATCTAGCATTTCTATAACAAGTATTTTAAGACCTCACCCCATGTTCATTGTGCTTGTAGGTATTAACATCTAAGTGTGTAAAGACTTCTCCTTGTGACATATAATATTACCAGCATCTAATATTACCTTCATACATGTAGGCTCAATAATAGCAGAGGTTTTGTGTAATCTCACTAAAGATCATGATGACACCTCTCGCATACGAAGAATGAAGTGTCTAGGTCATCGCTAATGACCAACACCCACGAGATCTCTACATTGAAAACTACCTTTTGAGCATGCTGAAGGTGAATGGTGGACCATATATTAGATAAGTTGTGAAGAGGTCAACAATGAGCATAGAATTGAAGGGGCACATTGGTATTTATGAGGCAGTGATGAGGGCACAATCCAAGAGATAGACATATGATGCACCAATGCATGTGCTCCAGTGCCTTCAGTTGATCTAGGGTTTGAAAGATTGTGGGTTTATCCTCATATTATAAAACTGTAAGTTGTCGTGACTAGGAATGTCCCTCATGCAACCAATCGAAGTGGGGCCTTCAAGAGAATTCTAAGAACCTGAAACCACCATGGAGAAACCACCTATCGCGTAAAACTCCATGAAAAGAGGCACGTGGTCGAACGTATAAATGTATGAAGAAGCATACATTTAACTAGGGCATCATGATTATGCATCAAATACTATTTAAATGGCAAATGCCCAGTGTGCTAGAGCTCCACATATATGTTGGACGCCACTTCACAACCATTGTTAATGACATCCCTCTCTAAATGTCCTGGGAATATCGTAATGCATCTGCAACAAGGGGAAAAGGGAGACCATGCCATTATTTCAACACGAGGAGGCATACCACAACAATAACCCATACTAGTTGTGCCCAACGTCGACACAACACCGCATGGTATTTGTTGGACCACCAAACTGTTGAATCACCCTCAAATACGCGAATGCCATTGTATATGAATAAGAAAATGTTCAAATGTTATTGGCACATATTTGGAGCACGCCAGCACTGGGTTAACAAGAATGGAGACCAAAAGTGATGTGGAAAAGGAAAATATGGCCAATGCCTGAACCATTTATGGAAATACATTTGGGTTGGATGGAAAAGTTGTAAATACATTCGCGTTGGATGGTAGAGTCAGAAATACACGTCCACTGGATGGCAGAGTTGGGAATACATTTGTTTTGGGAAGCATCTCAGAATCGAGTTTGAATAGCCATGAAAAGTCCCCTTTAGAATTGAGCTACATTAATGAACCTAACCACATGCTTGTTATGGTATATGGTCCACCATAAGAACTCATTTTGAAGTCATGATGGCACCACCATGCATTCAAGAAAGTGTGCATGGGAATCGTAGATATGTAGAAAGGATCGATGGGAACTATGCACTTATAGCACTGCTAGATTTGAATGAACAAGAGAGAAATGTCTGAGCTTTGTTCAAACATGAATTGCAGAAGTGAGCTCCAACAGACACATTCCAAACTTCAACATGACCTTGTGACTTCTGTCGAGTCAGGTATCCTGATAAGTCACCAGGTCGCAAGTGTGCCCGATCACTGGAGTTCTAACCTCTGTGACTTTTGCTAGTTAGATTCTCACAGTAGCCCTATAGGTTGAAATCCCCTCTCAACAAGTTTCATAAGCATAGTTCTAAAAAATTCATCAGGAGTGTGACTTGCTTTGGAGGGAAACTATTCAACTTACCAAGGTCACATCTCTCAATCACATCTAAAGACCTAAAGGCCGCGACCTACTCATGATGTGACTTTGCTAAGTATGATCTTCTCCAGATCACATTCCCCAAACATAGCCTCTGCCTTAGTCGCATCTCCCTAAGTTGACTCAGTCACAGTTTAGTCCTGGTAAACAATCCAAGGGTGTGCCCTGTTTACATATTGCGACTAGGTGACCCCATAGGTCACTCTCCCTCCCCAAGTTGCATGGTCACATTTCAATGCCCCAGGCAGGCTTAAAAATGTGCAACTTGACCAACACACGATTTTGATACCTCGAGATAGTCGTAGTTTTACCCTAGTCGTGTCATCCCATTTTTAGACCCCAGAGAAAGAAACCAAATGATGTGACTCTGTTATAGAACGACTTTATGATATCCATGAGTCGCAAAATACCCACAGGTCGTTGTTTCTCTCAGAGGTCACGATGTATTTATGGGTCATATTTTCATTAAGCTTCTTTGAGTCGCACCTCTGAATGTGATTGGTCCAATGATTGCAACAGTGTCATGACCACTATGTTAAGCTTTGCATCCAGTAACACAACCATTTATGATGAAATATAGGAGTGTTTCAGAGGAAGCAGTCATGGCTTAGAAATATATTGGGTAGGGGTTGATTTAATATCTTAAATGTTGCTAGAATCCAGAGGAAGCATGAGATCAACCTTGTTAAGCTGCACACTATTTCTGGAAAAGGACTCTCTTAGCCCAAGTAGGCTGATAGTTTCAGATTGGAGATGTCCATAAATCTTGAGCATGGTAATGATGATTCTTTATTTTATACTTGAATTTGAATATGAAAATAACCTGGCGGTATGGATAAGACCCACTGGAAAGCTTTATCCAATAACGCTTGTTGGGGCCTTATAATGATTAGGATAGACTATGGGATTATTACATCCTTGTGGAGAATATCTTAAAGTATATTATCCCTGTGATAAGGTTTCATCTAGAGATTCAACAACAGAAACTCAAACAATATTTAACATCTTCAAGTAACAAAAGGAAGGAGGAGCCTAGTAGTGGCATATCAACACCTCAGGGCTATTAATCCTCACCCTTTTAATGTTTATTTGTGGTTATTGATTTATATTTTATTAAGAGGTATTTATCCTGGTTCCTAACTAGTATATGTGTGTGTTTGCAGGATTGAAATATGGAGGGAGGTGATTGTTATGCATGCCGATATATGTGAAGAATCTAGGATTTCCTGCTGGACCTGTGTGACTCCCTTATCAATGGCAGATTGCAGAGAAAAGCAAGAGCATGTGACCTAGATGAGGGGAGATAGGGTTTCCGTAGAACCTATGCAAATAGGGTTTCAACGAAGAACACAACAACAAGAGGTGATTAGATGTTTGCAAGGCATAATGACAGGTGATCCAAAAATTCATGCCTTCATGGTTTCACAGCAATGCCGACTATGAAATCCAACAGTAGGGTTTCTCAAAACTTCCCTTTTTCCTTACATCATCTCTTCTATAAATATGTAAATTTTCTCATCATGGTGCCAACAATCATGTCGAGATCAATGGAGCATGTACCCTCATCTCTATAATTGTACCCTCATGCGTCATTATCAGTGACTTTAGTACTTGAGTTGAGGCCAGGATAGATAACTAATTTATGCTTGAGAGATAGAGCCACTCAGCTCTTGGCCACTAGTAGAGTGGATTCGCAGTGGGGCTGGTGTTTTGGCATCAGGAAATAGTATGAACAACCCATGTTCCACTATTGGATTTTGAGAAATTGCATGATATGGATTTGAAGTTGCAGCGATATTAATAAGATGTTATTTATCTTTGGCACTGATTCCCATGCTTACTCATGGTGGTTGTATTAGATGTCTGGTACTTCACCATATTTGTATGTGTGCTTTCATATACATAAGATGTTATGGACTGATACATAATGGTTGCATGTATGTTTCACTTTTGAATCTATGTTTACCTCTTCCTTGCCATGTCGGTGACCTATTGCGAACTACTTTGCAATTGACTTCTAGCATGTTCCTAATTATTATGTATGATTCTATTTTAGCTCACTAATCCCTCTCATTTGATAACCTAGAGCTAAAACATTGATGGTGGTAGCTAGGCCCACATACCAGATGGGGCTCCTATCTCAAATGGTGTGAGGTCTAATTGGGACTTCACACCAAGGAGACCTCTCAGTTTTTGGTAATACAATTTGACCCGTCAAAAGGTTAGTATTTTCGTTGGGGTAGCACAATACTTCATGGATTTCATAGCCTCACTTTTATTAGTATCATAACCACTCCACACCATACAAGTAAGTGGCAAGATTTTCTAGTGGGGAAATGGTTAGCAAAGTGCCTTGAAGGAGATAAAGAGGAATATCAGTTAACCACCAATTCTAGCATTATTGAGCTTCCAAAAAACCTTCAAAGTAGATACAAATTTGAGTGCCTACATTATGGTAGTGCTCTTGACGTAGGGAATAAGCCCTATATGATACCATTTTGAAGTATTTCATGGGGAATTTCTTAACTACCCTACCTATAAAAAGGAGCTCTATGCCCTAGTGCAAGATATAAAGAAGTGGAAGGAATGCCTGATGGGAAAGTAGATAGTAATCCTCATATATAACCAATCACTATAACACTAGTAATCCTAGAGTAAGCTCCAACAGACCTAGCATTACAAGCACATGGGGTTTCTACAACAACTACATTTGGTGATCAAGTATAAGAAGGGAAAGACAAATAAGTTGGATAACATGATTTCAAGGCCACCCACATCAAATATCACATCTTTGGGAGCTTTAATGCACACAGAGCCATTCACCCACGATGAGCCATTCACCCATGATTCATACAAAGAGGCATACTCATAGGATGAGGACTTCAATGAGATGGTTCAATAGTTATAGATCCAAATAAATGTGCACAATGATGACAACATTGTTGACTACCATAGCCAAGATGGGTTATTCTACAAGATGGATAAGCTATGTGTTCCTAAATATGAGTGATTTTAGCTTATTAGAGATGCTCACAACTCCACGGTAGGATAACACTTTGGTGTAAGGAAGACAATGGCCAACTTGCAGAGGTGTGTGTATTGGCCAAAGATGCAAGATGATTTAGCTAGGTTCACAAGGTGATGCATTATTTGTTGTAATATCAAGCCTGGTAACAAGAAGAAATGTCTACATCATCCCTTAAATGTACCCACCCATCCTTGGAAAAGAATTTCCATGGACCTTGTGGGAGGTTTATTAACAACAAGGAAGGGAAATTACTACCTATTCATGGTAGTTGACAGGTTCAATATAATGTATGTTTTGACGCCCTCTAAAAGTACCATCAATGGGTAAGAACAACAAAATTATTCTTTTGATAGGTCTGGTTTCACTTTGGGATACCAAGGAGAATTTCTTCATATAAGGACATGATATTTCTCAGTGCATTTTAGACTTCATTGTGGGATCATATGGACACAAAGTTGAATAGGTCTACAACAATAAATCCTGAGAGATATGGGAAGACAAAATTAGTCAACATAACTTTGGTGCAACATTTTAGGGGTTACAATTAGAAGCATCTAAAGACCTGGGATGATAGTTTGTATGTATACATCACTCTTATAACAAAGTGGTTCACACTTATATTGGTAAGTCCCCATTTAAAACTTGTTTTGGGCAGTTTCCACCTTCACCTTTGGATATTGCATGTGGGCACCATGGAGGAGCAAGGGAGGAACTTATAGGGGATTTCTTAAGGGGAGAAAAACATGTTGAGAAGATTAGGAAGATCAATATACAAGTATAGGAGACACTGAAAAAGTCACAAGAAAAATATAAGGCTATTCATGACCAGTACAAAATAGAAAATTTATTCAAGGTGGGAGACAAAGTATGGTTTTAGTTAAATAACAAGAGACTATAGGGTGTTAGTAATAAAATCAAGGCTCTGTAGTGTGGTCCCTCCAAAATATTGGAAAAGGTGTAATAATTCATATAGACTCATTTTTCCCCCATACATGCACATTCACTTAGTTTTGAATGTACAGAATATGAAATTGTGTGAGCCTTCAATGCTAGACCACGAACACGAACAATTCGAAACTAGATTGTTAGCCATAGTTTAAAAATTATGAAGCTTTATAGAATAGGTATATAACTACAAGAAATGGTTAGTATGAACTTTGGGATAATCATTCAGATTGACAACTTCCAGGAAAGGCTAAATGGTACACCTAAGAGAAGGTGGAGGAAATAATTCCTTACCTCATTCAATAGAATCTTAAGGACCAAAATCCTCCCAAAATGGGTGGGGGGTTTGATTCCTCTTGGATCTTTTTTTTCATCCATATCAATTCTATCAAAGTGGGAAAAAGTGGAGGAATAAGCTCACAAGACCATTTTTATTGGCGGGACCCAACTTGGAAAATTGGGGTCTAAAACGTTCTAGGAGAATTTTGAGGGACCAAATAGAATTTTCTTTTGTTATTATTTTTTTTTAGTTCCATACTTTTTTTCCTATTCTATAGATATATACCTTCCAAACAATGCAAGAATCACCTTAATTAGGTTATGTATCTAAAAGTTATGCCACTCAAAAGTTGACCTTCCTATTCTGGCCACCATATTTTGAGAGGATGCCATGTCAACCCAAATTATTCATATAAAATTGGCTATACAAGTGAACATTATGAAGAAGACTCTAGAAGAGTCCATATTGTAACTCTAGTTAAGAGTTGGATTCAAACTTAACCACTAATAGGTTATCGAGTTGTGTTATAACTAGACCATTGGGAAGAATAGAGGTTCCATTCCTTTTGAGAGCATCTTGTTCCATACATGATAAAATTAGATGAGAGGGATAGGGAGAGATTACTGGTGAGCTCCAGTATTGTAGCAATAATGCTACAACTCCTGGGGCTTCCCGTCTCTTAATTTTATCAACCCGGTAGTTCGTACAAACTTGGAAGCGACGGTGCTATATGCACAAGTACTAGCTCTTGTCGTAGCTGTCACTTGGTCAGCTGGCACAAGTCCGCTAGGGCTCAAGCCAACTTCTATAGGCTCTCAGAAGAAGCTTGCTAATTGATGGATGAAAGCTATTCTCAAAGGAAAGCTACTCTACTTGACAAAATGAACTGAAAGCAAATCAAAGCATGTAAACCTAGGAAACCCTAATTTGACTACTCTAACCTCTATAATGAAAAGAATGTGAATGAAACTTCTACCAATGCTGTCATTACCTCTAATAAGTGAAAATGCATGGATCTAAGCTACTTTCATCATAAAAGACATGCTTTTGTATTTTTCCTTTAAGTGTATGGAATGATTGTGATTTTGTGTTAACTAGGGTTTGGTTGTGCAGATGGGATGGAGAAGGAAGGAAAGCGTGGGAAAGGTTGGGGAGGCTAGGAGAGGTCCCTAGGGATCCTTAGCATCCATCCACAGAGGTTCCTCACGTTCAGAAGCTCAGCAACCGAGTGAGTGGCCTCCTACAGGATGTCTGCAGGGGATCCTACAGGATACTCTGGTTTCTACAAGATGTCTACAAACTGCTACAGGATGACCTACCGTGAGTGTTTGAAGTGATGGAGGAGTGATGGAATGGTAGGGGGAGATGTGTAAGGTAGAAATAAGGCTGGTGATGGCTCAGAAGTGGAGGAATAGGATGGGGAGTGAGTGTAGGGAGTGGGTTGGAAGATAGAGGGCTATGTCAACGAAAGGGCTAAAGAGTGAAGCTACGTGAGGAGTGAAAGACTTTGGGAGATAACAGAGCGGAGCAGAGGTCAAAAATGTGTTTGCATGCATGATCAAGATGGAGGAGAAGGTAATGGAATGAGGGAAAGCAGTGTAAATGAAACAAATGCTTGTGACTGTCACCAAACCGAAAATGCATTAACCTAGACTACCTGTGCTTATGAATTAAATGAACAGCAATCCAAAACGTGAAGAAGAATGTGCATGAAGCTGTGGTAAAGGAGTGTGGTGTAGGTGTGAATTACATGGAAGCATCTAACATAACCGTGACTGTGTTGCAGCAATCATCAAGTGGAGAAATGCGTATTTTTGGTGGTTAGTTATGGACTGCACCCCAATCCCAAATGAGATGGCAGTGAGGCTTAACAACCTTTTTGCTGGAGCTCCAATAGATTATATCTATCCTCTGCTAACCTAAGCAACTGGAAACCAATTCACCATAAGCAAATCCTATCTAAACTCATGAAAAAGACTAAATTAACAACCTGTAATTCAAATTGCATGTGAAAGTAAAAACTCAAAGGGCTGAAACGAAATGCACACAACATTACAACACCGAGGAGATCTATTGCTATCTTAGAAACTCAGAATTAGATCAAAATCTACTGCCTTTATTCATAATCAAAAGTCTGATATCATGCCAAAACTGGCTTACAAAGAAAAGACTAATTGGCTAACCGAAATGACTAACTAGCTAATCCCAAGAATGACTAACTACTAGCTACAAAATGACTACTAACTAGCTAACCAAAATGAGGCCCCAAGCCTTCTTATTTACACAATTTGAGGACCCAACAGTCCTCCTAAAAGTTAGGGGCTTGGCTGCCCAAGACTTGTAGTTAATAGCAGTCCAACTTGACTTGCTTGGCTGCCCTTGAGCTGATTGATTCGGTGGCCCTTGAACTCCGAGCTGATGGTGGAGAATTCGAGGTAAGGGCCCATAAATGAGGGGGACACCTTCCTACAAATCCTCTAGCTTGTTCTCCCACGAATTTGGCTGCCAAGTGCTCATTAAGACCTTCAAATTTGTCTCTAAGTTGACCAAAAAGGCTACACAAAGCACCCATTAGACTTGTTGGCATAATGACTAACCAAATTCACTCTATTAACATAAATATAATCAAAACATGCAATAAACAAATGAGAAGGGTGGATTAAGTCAAATTAGGAGGTTGGATGAGCCCAAATATTTGTCCATTTTTGGGGCTCATCATCACCCCCCTACTGAAAGTGTTGCTCATCCTCTGAGCAACCAATTCCTCTCCTCGTCTTTGATAGCCCTGGTGGCCTCCTTGGCTAATCATCTCGGCTGATTTCTCCTTTGGTTTCCTTCTTTCAAACTTCCTGTAGAACCAGTTCGCTGGCTTCCTGTAGAAACAGTCTCTGTCTTCCTGTAGAAATAGACTCTGTCTTCCTGTAGAAACAGTCCTCTAACTGTTCTCTGTCTTCCTGTAGAAGCAGTCTTTGAGTCCATCACCTTGATTTGCTTCTCTCTAGGTGAAGGTTTTTAGCTTCCTCATGCTTTGTTTAGCTTCTGCCTTCTCTACCGTAGCCTTTTTTCTCTGTTCTGCCTTTGTTTGAATGTCTTGCATTTTTTCATCATTGGTTTTCTCTTATTTTTCAATGTATTTTTCTACCTTGCCATTCTTTATTTTTCTTCAGCACTTCCACTAACTCATCAACATTAGTTCTTTGAGTATCTAGCCTTGTCCTCCCCCTCTCGCTTTTATTTGGCTCCTTGTATTTCTCTTGATCATGTAAAAGATCCCACCTATTCATTGTACGACTGTACTATGACAAGACACAAACTTGCTGCTCTTGGTTGGTTAATGACATGCCTTGAATGGTCCAAGCTACGATTGATTTCCACCTTACACTTATTTAATCTCATTAGTCTTATGGTCAACTTTAAGTCGCACCAATGTTTGTTAATTCTTCATTTGTGCAATTTTGTCCACCTTCAATTAATCCTTCTTGCTGTAACTACCAAACCTGATCTATCACAGTAAATAAATTTTTTCATTCCGAGCCTGATTGCTTTTATAAGCACTCTCAAAGTAGTGTTCCCCTGTTCTCGATTTAGACAGCTCCAAACTAGCTTGGATCTATGACATGATCCCTTTACAATCCTGGATCACCTGCATAAAATTTTTATATGATACCATACTTTGTTTTAACAATTATGCTCATGCCTGCAAAAGACCCTAACCAAGTTTTCTTCTTTGGTTCTCCTTTTTTTTTTTTTTTAGAAAGAGATCTCAAGGATATTAAAAATTCTTCAGCTATCTGGTTATGAGAGGAAGAGTTTTGCTTCTACAGATAGAGGACAAGGACCAAGTTTCCTTCTCAAGACACATTCAGATATGCAAACTTCAAATTTTTCATACCCATGCTGGCATTCACAGCTGCATATGCCGTCCTTATAAGAGGATTTTAGATATGAAACGTGGAGAGATGCAGAAAAACTGAGAAATTCCATGCAACACACAATCACATTGCTATTTTTGACTTACAGGCAAACTGGTCTCTAATTCTCCTGCTCAAGACAGTTAAATTCTCCACCTTTCAAAATATATATCGTGCATGGAAGAGTGTTTACGAGCCTACCCTTCTCGGAACTTCAAATTTGATGAGGGAAATCTCAGGTTTCTTTGTTCCAAAACGCTGTGTCATACTTCCTGTAGAAGACCCATCCGTTTCCTGTAGAACGCCCTTGCATAGGTGGGTTTGAAAAAATGGCCGAGAAAGCTTGGTTTGCTGCTATGGGGCTGGTATGGAGCTTGTTGCAGCTGCAAGGAATGTGGTAAACTGGAAACAACATCAGTGAGAGTTCGATTGCTGTTTATGAAGATTTCCGTTGATGGAGGGTGAGCTGGCCAACTACACGTTGGCCCCATGCAGACTGTCGGTCCTCACTGCAGTGTTTAACTATTTGTTCTTTGCCTATAATCACGTCCATCAATCACGCTGAAGGTTAAATGGTCACCACTGTCTGTTTCCAAATTTCCTCCTGAGTTGGCTGAGAACACGTGGCGTATCCACCCACCGAGCGTTGTTGAACTAGATGAGGGTGTCCAGTTGTCTGGCCACCGATTCTCTTAACCACAACCATCTCATTCATTCATGCAACATAGGAACAAGGTTAAGTCACGTACCTCGAAGTTGAATGGCTGCCGTGAGCTGTTGTGGGCTGTCATTGCTGCATGCATTTGATTTTATGGTTGCATGATGGCTTGGTTGCTGATTCATGGCTGGTTTTCTTGTGCAGGTGTCCTCTGGCCAGATGCATGCAACAAGAGTTCATTTCCACGTTCAGATCTGCATCCTGAAACTGCTGCCATTGAATTTCCACAGGACCAGAACTTCTTTTTTCCATTTCTCCCAAACGGCAAACCGGATTGAGCTGAAACTCGGTGGGCATGTTCCTACCATCATGATGCATCTCCCATAGCAAATTTTTGATCAATGGATGCACAGATTTCGAGAAAAATGGAAAATGGCTGAAGATTTCAGAGGTCGATTCTCAGAAACCGTGCATCGGAATCGGCTGAAACTGCTTGGGTAGGCTACTATCACCCACGTTCATCTCCCCATGAAACAGGTTTTAAAACGGATGCACGGATATGGAGAAAATGCAAAAATGGCTGATGGTGATGGAGGCTGATTTCTTGGAACCCGTGCACCGGAATTGCATGAAACTGCTCAGGCATGTTTTCATCGACCTTGTACAATCCCCCATAAAATGGTTTGTCAAATGGATGCATGGTTCTCAAGTTATGGCAAAAACAAATTCTGCTCTATGTGTTTTTGGCTTCAAGGCATTTTGCATGTGTTTGCATGGTATGACAAAATGAATTTTGGCTGTGATGCAGGTATGGAGATGATGGAGGAGGAGTTGGAAGACTGCAGGAGGACTTCTGAACCCTTGAGGAAGCTACCATGCTTGCCAAACCACTTTTTTTAAATGCATGCCTAGTTTCCCACAATTTCTACAGGAAGTTCCTGTAGAAGCACAATGAGAAGCACAAGGAGGGGGAAAAATGATGGAGAAAGGCAAGGGATGGACACACAAGTGCTTGTAGGCCTAATCAACAGATTCCCACCATCAGATTCACTTTTGAAATTGGATTTGGCTCGTCCAAAGGTTCTACAGGATGTTTCCTGTAGAAATACAGAGCTTTCCTGTAGAAGGCACAAGAAAGTTCCTTTGACCTTGATTTGAGTGCTCCTCCTGTCATGAAACGTCCTTCTTGAAACCTGCAATGTCATTGCTGCAACATAAAATTATTCAATGATGATTAGCTTTATTTTTCTTTTTCTTTTTCTCTCTTTTTTTCTTTTTTTTTTTTTAAAACAACTAGGGCGCCTCATGGAGGTTTTCACCCTAATTGCCTGCCTTGGGCGCCTCCAAGGGAGGTTTTCACCCAAAGATCTTTTTCTCTTTTATTTTCTTTTCTTTCCAACCCATTGACCGCCTCATGGAGGTTTTCAATCAATGAGCCAATCTAAGGCGCCTCCGAAGGGGTTTTCACCTTAGATTTTTATTTTTCTCTTATTTCCATTTTTTCATTTCTTTACTTTTTTCCTTTTTTTTTTCATTTTTTCTACCCTACCCTACTTGAAAAACAAAATCATTTTCAAGTATAAGAATACTTCCAATGGAGCCATGTGCACATCGAGATTAGAGAAAAAATGATGTGAAGGCTCAAAATGCATGCTTGGACAACTATCCAACTTTCAGAGACAAAATGATCTGACTTTGAGAGTACAAAACATAGCTGAGGAGGAGAGTGCTGCTGCAACTTAGTGACCTTCTAAAACCATATCTCAATGTAGCTTTGATATCCTTGGTCATCTTGCTGATTTGGATCATTCTTCATGTCACCTTCTATCATGACCTTCTGATCTTCCTCTTTTTGCTGATCTTTCTCTTGAGTACATGGAGGATTTGATGGTAACCATGAGGAAGCTTTCTCGATCTCTGATTCTGATCTCTTTTCTTCATCAAGTGCAGTCCATGGTTCTTTGATTTCCTCTTTGGAATCTTTTCTTTCCTTTGGTCCTTCAATGCTTTCAAGATGATCTCTTTTTTGCATTACTTTTCCTGAGCTTTGGTGAACATCATTGAGCTCACGAGGAATCATTTACACATGTTGTGCCTCAAGTTTGCAATTGGGTTGAGCTGCTCCATTGCATGGTTTTGGAAATGGAGGTACGGGTAGTTGAGTGGAGGTGTGAAATTGAGATGGAGATGGATGGCATTGTGGTTGGGTAGGCATTTGGGGTTGCCTTGGTGGAGGAGGAGGCGATGGTTGTGGATGAGCAGGTGGTGGAGGAAAATGAGTGGGATGAGAGTTGTACTGGGGCCTCCACTCCTGATAAGGTGCATTCCACTGAGGCTGTGGCTGAGCATAAGAGTGAAACGAATGAGCAGCTGGTTGGGCATAATATGGATCTGTGAAGGAATAAGGAGGAGGTGTGAACCAGGAAGGATGAGCAGGGGGACCCCAAGAAGACATGAAGGTGGCTTGATAAGGGTCATAATAGGTCTCGGGTGTCCCTCGTAGTTCCTGCTGGTAGGGTATGGGTCCATGTGGCCTCATTTGGTTCATATAACAGAGTGATTCAGTGGCTCCCTTGGCTCTTTGATATGTAGCTTTGATTCTGGGCAAGGAAGGGCACTGATCTGTAGGATGGTATTCTTCACAGATGAAACACACTTCTAGAGAGTGCATTGGACATTCGTTCCAAGGAAGCTTTCTAGTGCACCTAGGACAACAAATGGCCAAAGCCCTCTTGGCTTCTTCTTGCTTCTTTTGGATCCGCAAGGTATCTAGTTGCATGGCAAGGAACTGCCTCATATCACTCTTGAAATCTTTGATCTGATTTTCAAATTCATCTTTGGACAAGATGTTTCTCCCAACATCTCTGCTTGTAGCCATTTGCTCCGGAGGAATGTTTCTTTCTTCTTCTCCCCTAGAGGTTCTTCAGATATGTCTTGATGTCCACCCAGGGGTTCTTTCATCACAACCATCGAAGAAGAACGTTGGCTGTGTGAAGCAGTGGGGGGGTTGTGCAATCATTTTTCTAACTTATCTCTACTCCTACAAAGCATGAAATGAAATGCTAATCTACGCTTGCAGAAATGAAATTGCGGAATTGAAATGCTAATCTATGAAAGAAAGAAATGCTAATCTACGCTTGCAGAAATGGAAAGGCTAGTCTACGCTTGCAAAATTGAAATACTAATCTACGCTTGCAGAATTGAAATTGCGGAATTGAAAGGCTAATCTAGGAAAGCAGGAAATGCTAATCTATGAAAGCAGGAAATACTAATCTATGAAAGCAAGAAATGCTAATCTACTTTTGCATAAATGAAATTGCATAAGGGAAATGAAATAAACTACTTAGCAGAAGGTTGTAAAGGAAAATAGAAGAATAGCAACAATCACCAATACTCTGCCGCTTCCCCGGCAACGGCGCCAAAAAGATGGTGAGCTCCAATATTGTATCAATAATGCTACAACTCCTGGGACTTCCTGTCTCTTAATTTTATCAACCCGGTAGTTCGTACAAACTTGGAAGCGACAGTGCTATATGCACAAGTACTAGCTCTTGTCGCAGCTGTCACTTGGTCAGCTGGCACAAGTCCGCTAGGGCTCAAGCCAACTTCTATAGGCTCTCAGAAGAAGCTTGCTAATTGATGGACGAAAGCTATTCTCAAAGGAAAGCTACTCTACTTGACAAAATGAACTGAAAGCAAATCAAAGCATGTAAACCTAGGAAACCCTAATTTGACTACTCTAACCTCTATAATGCAAAGAATGTGAATGCAACTTCTACCAATGCTGTCATTACCTCTAATAAGTGAAAATGCATGGATCTAAGCTACTTGCATCATAAAAGACATGTTTTTGTATTTTTCCTTTAAGTGTATGGAATGATTGTGATTTTGTGCTAACTAGGGTTTGGTTGTGCAGATGGGATGGAGAAGGAAGGAAAGCGTGGGAAAGGTTGGGGAGGCTAGGAGAGGTCCCTAGGGATCCTTAGCATCCATCCACAGAGGTTCCTCACGTTCAGAAGCTCAACAACCGAGTGAGTGGCCTCCTACAGGATGTCTGCAGGGGATCCTACAGGATACTCTGGTTTCTACAGGATGTCTACAAACTGCTACAGGATGACCTACCGTGAGTGTTTGAAGTGATGGAGGAGTGATGGAATGGTAGGGGGAGATGTGTAAGGTAGGAATAAGGCTGGTGATGGCTCAGAAGTGGAGGAATAGGATGGGGAGTGAGTGTAGGGAGTGGGTTGGAAGATAGAGGGCTATGTCAACGAAAGGGCTAAAGAGTGAAGCTACGTGAGGAGTGAAAGACTTTGGGAGATAACAGAGCGGAGCAGAGGTCAAAGATGTGTTTGCATGCGTGATCAAGATGGAGGAGAAGGTAATGGAACGAGGGAAAGCAGTGTAAATGAAACAAATGCTTGTGACTGTCACCAAACCGAAAATGCATTAACCTAGACTACCTGTGCTTATGAATTAAATGAACAGCAATCCAAAACATGAAGAAGAATGTGCATGAAGCTGTGGTAAAGGAGTTTGGTGCAGGTGTGAATTACATGGAAGCATCTAACATAACCGTGACTGTGTTGCAGCAATCATCAAGTGGAGAAATGCGTATTTTTGGTGGTTAGTTATGGACTGCACCCCAATCCCAAATGAGATGGGAGTGAGCCTTAACAACCTTTTTGCTGGAGCTCCAATAGATTATATCTATCCTCTGCTAACCTAAGCAACTGGAAACCAATTCACCATAAGCAAATCCTATCTAAACTCATGAAAAAGACTAAATTAACAACCTGTAATTCAAATTGCATGTGAAAGTAAAAACTCAAAGGGCTGAAACGAAATGCACACAACATTACAACACCGAGGAGATCTATTGCTATCTTAGAAACTCAGAATTAGATCAAAATCTACTGCCTTTATTCATAATCAAAAGTCTGATATCATGCCAAAACTGGCTTACAAAGAAAAGACTAATTGGCTAACCGAAATGACTAACTAGCTAATCCCAAGAATTACTAACTACTAGCTACGAAATGACTACTAACTAGCTAACCAAAATGAGGCCCCAAGCCTTCTTATTTATACAATTTGAGGACCCAACAGTCCTCCTAAAAGTTAGGGGCTTGGCTGCCCAAGACTTGTAGTTAACAGCAGTCCAACTTGACTTACTTGGCTGCCCTTGAGCTGATTGATTCGGTGGCCCTTGAACTCCGAGCTGATGGTGGAGAATTCGAGGTAAGGGCCCATAAATGAGGGGGACACCTTCCTACAAATCCTCTAGCTTGTTCTCCCACGAATTTGGCTGCCAAGTGCTCATTAAGACCTTCAAATTTGTCTCTAAGTTGACCAAAAAGGCTACACAAAGCACCCATTAGACTTGTTGGCATAATGACTAACCAAATTCACTCTATTAACATAAATATAATCAAAACATGCAATAAACAAATGAGAATGGTGGATTAAGTCAAATTAGGAGGTTGGATGAGCCCAAATATTTGTCCATTTTTGGGGCTCATCAATTACAAAGAAATGATTCTGTGAAATGTAGTATCCCACGGGCCATAGGCCTTATTTCTTTGTACTTGTAGGTATTTTCTATTCATACAAAGAGATTAGAGCAACCTCACCTTCTAGCTAGGTTTTCTCTTGAAAGGGTTTCTTGGGAAATATCTTGTACAAATTATGGTTTATGAGTTTATATTTTATTTTTATATATTTTATACATGATTATAATTTGCATGCATGCACAATAAATAGTAATTTATAGATCCAAAAATATAAAGAGAAATAAACCCTCATAGTGTAGATTTTAGTTTTTTAAGAATAATTTATCATATATATCGTGATGAACTATCTAGTGGAATATCCACATAATTTTACAGATAAATTATACCTAGGGAACCACAATCCCAAGATTTGATAGGCCATAAAATGATTTATTTGAGGATTTTTGGAGGTAGTGTTTTGCTTAGTAAATAGCAATAAAATTTTTGCAAAACACTAGATCGAGAATTTGTGTGTAGAATTATTGTATGGACCTTAGAAAAACATACTTTTAATATCTAACTAAACTCATTTCTATTTCATGGTTTGGCTTTTATACCCGAGGATGAAATTCACCATGTGTCCCTAGATGTCTCTAGGAAGTGAGATGAAACTATAAATAAAAATGAAATTGAGACTCAAATGTGTGAATTATTAATTTTGTTGGAATCCTAGCACCAAGTGATAGCTAGGGTCACCCCCCCCCTATGATTTTGTTGGAGGGGCTAAATGAATTTTTCAACTAAGCCCATAAGTCGAGACAGCCGACAAGGCCCTTAAGTCAATGTGTAAGGCAAGACAACCCTTTAATCAAATTGACCCACTATTCAAGTGGAAGTAATTATGTTCATTTAGAAAGATAATAAATTATAATGTTATGATCCTTGCACCTTAAAATGATAAGAACCCAATATTTGTAGTCCTATTTGAGGGGGAAACCTCCTTTTACAATAAATGCAATGAACAAGACAATATTTGATTATCCTAATACTAGGTCTCCTTACTATATATATAGGAGACAAAGGGTACAATTACAATAAAGTGGGACGGTGAGGGGTTCTAGCCTACATAATGATATAATAATACAAATGTAATCACTCAATATCTAGGGCTTAATAACGGGTTTTTGGGTTAACGTGGGGCTTACACATGGAAACCATTTAAACAAGTCTGATTTTTTATTAGATGCAAAGAAACGTAGATATAATTCTAAACATTTATTCACAATCTCAATTTTCCCATCAAATTAAGGATAGTAAGATGATTTGTGAGCTAATTGAGTACCCAAACAATAAAATAATTCAATCCAAAAATTTCCAGTGAAAATTGCATCTTTGTCACTTACAATAATCTTGGGTATTTCATGTATCTTTTGAATTATTTCCATGAATGCTTATGCCACAATACTTTCTTTAACGTGATGACAAAGAGAGAAAAAGTGGGCATACTTTGTCATTTGACCTATTACGACCATAATGACACTCTTTCCTTCATATTTGGGTAATCCTATAATAAAATCGATTGAAACTTGTTCCCAGCATTGGCTTGGTATGGCTAATGGTTGAAGGAGCCTGAGCATCCTGATAGTCTCTCCTTTATTTCATTGGAATACCACACATTTGGCCACAAATGATTGGACGTATTCTTTAAGAACTTCCCAAAATAAATATTTATTGATCCTCTGGTATGTCTTCGAGAACCCTAAAATTTATTTCATAGGAGAAATGTGAAATTCCAATAATATATTCTATTTTAGTTGAGAATTCTTACATAAGAATAAGTGATCTTAATACCATAACAAATGATTTTTCCATTTAAGTTTTTCTATTGCATCTAGGTGCTCCTATAACTATTGAATGATCTTACATATCTTCTCATCTTGTTGCCATTCTATCCTTTCTTATTCTACCTATTCAGATTGTGGAATGGAAATAACACATAGTAAACCATTTATGTCTTCATCTTTCCTTGAAAGTGCATTTGCCATAGTTTTTTATTTTTTTCCATTTTTTTCAATAATTTCTAAGTCATAAAGGAACATATTTGTGACCCATTTTTGTTTCTCTTTTGAGGATAGTCTTTTCTCCAAGAAGTAATTCTTACTATCATGATCTGTTTTTACTTTGAAGTGTCTTCCTATTAGGTATGGATGTCATTTCCTAACTATATGTAGTATTTCTAATTTTTTTTTCTGATATATGGGTCTAAGTAAAATATTTCCTTTAAGTTCACTACTCTCAAAGGCAAGGGTCCTTTTGTCTTTCATCAAAACTACACCAATTCCATGGTCTAAGGCATCACACTCCATAATGAATAGTCTTATGAAGGAAGGTGTCTCCATGAGGAGAGTTGTACTCATAACTTATTTAAGTTTTTCAAATTATTTGGTTGCTTCTTTAGTCGAAGAAAATTCTCCTTATTTAACAATTTTATTAGAGGTGTTTCTATGTGACCATAATTGTTGACAAAATTGTAGTAATATCCTATTAATCATAAGAATCCTCTAAGTTTCTTCGAGGTATCCGGGATTGGCCATTCCATCATAAAATTCTTTGTTAGGATCCACATTGACATCATCAAGTGATACAATATGACCCAAATATTCCATTTCTTTAACCATAAAGGCACACTTGGAAGGATTTTCATATAGTTGTTTCTCCTCCAATAGTGTGAAGAACCTATCAACATGTTGTACATTCTCTTCCAAATATTTGTTGGAGATCATTATGCAGCATCAAAAAATTAGCACAAATTTTCTAAGGAAGGGTTTGAAAATAAAATTCATCAAGCTTTTAATGTTTAAGGTGCATTTATAAGTCCAAATGGAATAACAAAAATATTGTAATAACATTCATGTGTTATAAAGTTTTTTTGGGAATGTATTTCTAATTTGATGATATCTAGAACGAAGATACAACTTAGTAAAGAAAATTACTCCATTAAATTCATCTAACAATTCATCAATGGAAATAATAGGAAATTTTCATTGTCATTTTCTTGAGTTGTCTATAGTCTAGACACATATACTACAAACCATCCTTTTCTATAACCATCACTCCTGCTGAAGAGAAAACACTCTAGCTAGGTTGAATTATCCATGCCTCTAACATTTCTTGAACCATACAATCAAACTCACTCTTTTGTGAACGTGGATAGTTATAATACCTAATGTTAGGTGGTACACTTCTAAGTTGCAAATGAATAGTGTGGTCATGATCCCAAAGACCCATAGTCATTTATCCAAATACCTTAACATGATTGTTGATAACTTTTTAAAGATTCATTGGAGGAAAGCATATAGATGTTTGAACATATAATGAACAAAATTTCTTGTTTATTTTAGAAATTTTGTTATGCTATTAGAAATTGTCACTTTTCTAGGTTTCCCTTGGACACCTCTAAGCTCAATTTCCTTTCCTTTTCAGAAAAATCTTATGAAAGGATATTTGAAATTAATGGCCATTGTTCCAAATTATTTTAGCCATTGAACCCCTAATCCAATATAAACACCACCCACTTGGATTCCAATAATGTGACTAAACAATAAATACTCCCCCATGTTTAACATAACATTATAACACTTCCCTGACTAATTTATGGCACCTCCATCACAATCACTTGAAATTCTAGGGTTGGATATATAAAGAAATTAAGAAAATTTTCCAATATGTAATTGATGAATTTATGGGTACTACTTAAATCAATTAATATTGTTACATTTTCCTTTTGATATATCCTTCTATATTGAGTGTTTGTGGAGTAGTGATGTTGGCCAATGTATGACAATATATTGTTTGAGTAGTCTTTTCTACCTCTAGATCTTGTGAAGTTTCCACTTCTTGATATTTTTCATCTTCACAATCTCTGTAGAATAATGTATTTTCACTAAATTTATGCCCATACTCTACTTGTTTTCACAATTTAAATATAGTCCCTTTACTCTTTTTCAGCTATTTGTTGAGGATTCAACCTTGTTGGTTTAGGAAAAGGAACATTGCTTTCTCTATATTTATTAGTGACCAATCTTCTAATGGCCATATTTTTACATTCAACTTTCCTTTCTAGACTAAAATCACCCTCGAATGATTTAGGTTCAAAGAGACACACCTCATGTTACACGATTTCCTTTAAAATTCCCATAAATATGTCTAACAAGTTATTCTTTACTCTGAGACTCAACCTTTGGAATTTTTGAATTTTCTCTCTAACTGGATCATTTTGTTGAAGGCTGATCAATTGACTAAATAATTTATTGCTCCTAATATCCCCATAATTTTTTGTCAATTCCTCTATAAAAAATGAACCAAGATATCATAGAATCATTTTTTCTTTCACAAAGTCATCCATATCATACATGTTGGTCTTGTTATAAAAAATGAATGCAATATTTACCTTTTGCAAATATATCACTTGTTGTAGATCAATTTACTTTTCCATGCGAAATAACCATGTTATAGTATAATTACCATCAAATTTCATCATATCAATCTTTGGAATGTAGTAGTTCCTTGGTGCTGAATTGAAGCCCTGATGATGTAGGTCTTGGATTGAAAGTTCATGATTATGGTTCTGTGATTCAAAATTTATGCTCTCCAATTGTGATAGAATACTCCTCATATGAGATTGTTTCTCAACAACATGCTTCTCCTTATGTTGATTATTTCCTTGGTTCTCCACATCCCTTTTAGGAAGTCTCTCTAAGATAATATATTCCATGGAAATCATGGAAATTTGTATTTCTTCTTCATTTTCATTCATCTTCTTTTGTATCGCTTAATTATTTTCATTCATTTTCTTTTATATTTATTCCTTATTTTCATTCATATTATTTTCCATTTCTCTTTTAATATTTTCATGAGAACGCGATAAATCCACCTTTTTCAACATGCTACCATCCATTTCCTTAACTCTCTTCTCTAATTGAGATAACCTAAATTCTAAGTCTTCACTTTCTCACAGGGAAAATTTTAAGAACCACCCTAAATTTATATGTATAATAAATGGGCAAATCCCCATGATACATAGGAAAAATGGGAGGCAATTTTATCACTAATATAATATATATATATATATATATATATATATATATATATATTTGGCGAATCTCTCACCATATTATATTATCTTGTATATTCATGGCGAACCTTTCACTGAATTATAAAATCTTGTAAGATCTTGGAAAATCTTTCACTAAATAATAAAACATTGTGGAAGTCTTGGTGAATGTTTTGTTAAAGTATGAAACCATATATGATAATAATAAAACATATTCATTAAACTGTAATATACTAACATACATGTTTGGAAAAAAGAAACATAATTTTCACTTCCTACAAACAATGTTGCAAGTTTTAGTGGCCATATTTGTCATGGTAGGAGAGATTAATGTTTTCTCTACCAATTTTGTCAAGCTACCATTTTTGCCAAGATATCAAATTTATTTCTTATTCCATAGACTTCAACTGCGAGATAAAAAAAAAAACACATCAAGTTTGTTTACCCCAACACGCCAACAGGTAGCAAGCCCCAACTATATAATATAATGAAGTAGTAGGTATCCTAAAGGCCTGAAGGGGATCTAATGGAAAGAAGTGACCATTGTCAGAAGCCTTCCAATCAATATATAAATGTAGATTTATTATCATTTTAATTGGAAATCTTCAATTAAATAATAAAATTTAATTACATCTCTCCCAATCTAAATTTCTTATTAGCATAATTCACTACCTTCATACCATTTTTAACAACGTTGTAACATGTGGATTAATTTCCTTTTTGGTGCACAATCTCCGCCTTTTAGGACAATATGGTGCAGTGACCCAACCCCTACAGATCATTACGACAAACTAAGAATAGTAGAGAAGATGAAAGGTTGTACAAACCAGCATATTTTTCAAACAACTAATCCAAGATCAGTACCTTAACTTTTTCATGAAGATATCATATTGAGAATGTTTGAAAAATGGTGGGAAATTTGGGCAGCGACTATCTCTCTTCTGCGAGGGTGATGCAGAAAGAGTTAAGATTTCATTGTTTTGAATTTTTTTTTGTTAAATCAGAAAAACCAATATTAATGGAGATATCGGTATTTTTTACTAAATTTTGTGAAGTGACTAAATGTAGCTTTAACCATTCACCTTAAGATTTTTTTTAAAATATAATTTCCTAAGTCTATTTGATATCTTCATTGTCATAAAAACCAACCTATATCCATCTTAACTCCACATATACCGCTCTTAGAGGGATGAAATCTATTTATCCCTCCCAGCACTTGGTAGACCCGGAATTAAGATGGATCTAAGCTGATAGAATTTCCCCTTTAAATAGTCCATGCTCACATGAATACCATGGTATTACCATGGGTCAATACCCTGGGTTATCATAAACCTAGAGCTTAAAAACTACTATTAGTAATTTATAAAAATTAATAGAACTAGCATTTGCACCAGATGTTGCAAAGAAAACGCCGTAAGGCATAAAGTGCGGAAATCCATCATCCATGTAATGTGTGCATTATTCAACAAGGTGGATCTCTCTAAATTCGTTGCAAACATTTATGTTGTTGCATTTCTAATTTATTTAGAATCTACTACTACCTCCTCTTCTTGGAATATTAAATTCTTGGAATATTAAATTTCTTATCACCCCATGATGACAATCCCTCTAATTATTGGCATCACAGTTTTTCCACTTTAGTGGGTTTACCTTCAACCTAAAGAAACATGAATTTGAGTCACTCAATTAAAAAGAAATTGCTAAATTGCTATTTATCAGGTTTTGAGTAAAAACAATTAATAACTCATATTTACAACCCTTTAAATATTTACAACCTTTTAAGTCTTGTATTTATAACTCATATTTATAACCTTTTAAAATGAAACTAACTATCTATATTTTTATTAATAATAAAAAGAATCTTCTTTATAAAGCTGACACTCACATGCTACTCCTATATATTTATGTTATATTTAATATTCAATGTCCATCAATTGAATGACAAGATGAAAGCTCAACTTAATTGCACCTTTAAAACGTGACTTAAAAGTTTAATTGGTAATTATTTATTCAGTAATTTGTACATTGTTAATTGCAATCTCTTGAAAACCAATGTTTATATCAAAATTTTAAAAATTAACACTCACTTCTCCCGTAGTCTGGTGTTTCTTTATTTGATCGTGGTACTCAAGATTGCTTTTCTCCAAAGTATCCAACGTGAAGATGATATCTTATGTGTTTCCGTGTTTCTTTATTTGATCATGGTACTCAAGATTGCCTTTCTCCAAAGTATCCAATGTGAAGATGATATCTTATGTGTTTCCACTTTCTCAGTAGGTTCATGTGATTATTATTATTTTTGGTGTTAATGTTTATGTTTTTTTATGCCCATCCATTATTTATTATCTAAACATTGATTGAAAATCCGTAAGTGGCTAGTGTGAAAATTGCAAGGTATGCTGAGAATTTGGTTATCTAGTAAGCTTAGAGTCATTCTTGAGTCATTATCTTTACCCTCTCAAGAAGACGAAGAAGAAAAGCCTATTGAATTGAAAAAGAACCCTAAAAAGTTTTAGGATCCATGGGTCATTTTTTTTGCATCATGTAGCAAGATCACATGGTTAATTGATTATGCCACATGAAGAATTAGCCTTTGCCAATTTTTAGGCTTATGACTAGGTGATTTTTTCTACTAATATTCTTATACCAATTTACCATGATAATTCTCTTTTAAATTAAAAGGCAAGCACCATTTTTTAGTGCTTCAACTTCATTTATAAAGACTTTAGTGCTGATAATTAGTAGATTATATGAAATTTTGAAAATTGCACTAATATATTATTGTTGTAAGGCTCTACATTCCCAATGGAACTCATATAGTGAGTGGATAAAGAAATAAGAAGTTTTTCAAATGGTGAAATAATTTTCATATGCGTGATATTGTGATCTAGATAAATAAAACCAAGCTCTTCATTTATCATGTGTCTTAAGTCTTTTATATCTCCAGTGTATTTTTCGTACAAATAAGAAGCATTTGTTAATCATGCATCATGTAATATGATCTCCAATCAGTAGAAAAAACTTAATATCAAAGAAAGAAAGACAGAGGAAAATGCTTTTAATGTCCACAAATGACTCAATGTTACAAAAGAGATGTTTGCTAATGAACAGGATAAGGTAGCTTGGGAAAAGTGTAGTAACAACTTTTATAAAGAATCTTATATAGATTTCCTGTTAACAACATATTAAGATATTTTAGAGAGTAGTTAAGTATGTTTAGAGATGTGCTAAAGAAGATAAGGTCATTAAATAAAAAAAGAAGATAAACATCAATTCTTATTCGAAAATGATACAAAAAAGAATTTGTGGGAACTTACTACTCTTGAGAGAAGCTTCCTAAAATTTCCGAATGGTGCTTCTCCTTAAATAAATAGGTTTAAGGCTACATCTAATTACATCAACATGGATAACACAAGCTCTCAAGGATATGGATGTAATGGAGTTGCACACTAGTTCCCAGTTGATGCATGCAAGTTTGGAACTATGATCATTTATTAATTAGTAATGCACTTGCAAGATAGACTTCAAACCTATGTTTATTTAACAATAAAATTTTATTGGGACAAAATATGATACACGACTACCTTAAAGGAATAAGGTAGTACTCCCCGAATGGGATGCCAGAAGCATGAGAGGGTGGGGGACGGGATGCCACCATCCCACCAATCAACACGCGCAGGGGACGTGGGAGCACACCCCTCTAGAGGATTGAAAGGTACATGGAACAAGCAAGGGAGTTCCAACACACACATGAAGCTCCTCCCTCATTACACCATCCACTGCTCAATGAGACGTAGCACCATCCAACTTGATTTTGTATTTTTGATGGATTTCATCTCAATCAAGAGCTTTGTCATTTTGCTCTGCCCCATCAATTCAACATTTATTCAAGGGCAGGCAAAGGCACTTAGCTTTTGCATTTTGCTCCAAGCTTTTATTATGCATTGTATATTGGAAATCCTCTAGACAGTTCTCAAGTCTCAGGATGTTTATCAAGAAAATGCTCGTCCTTGGCTCTTGCAATTTCATTGTCTTCTAGTTGTTGTGGAGAGCGAATTCAGGATTATGTTGTTATGGTTCTGTGTCTTGTGGCTATTTTGGGATAATGCACACATTGGCAGTGGAGTCAGATGTTTAGGCTGAGACCTCTGGCCTGCCTCAATGGTTTCCTAGTGACCTCCTAGTCCATTGTTAGGCTTTCCTGAATCTCAGTGAGGAAGGGGATGGAATTAGCCATGCCAGTAGGAGCACTCATTCCAAATTTCACTCTCTTCCAATGATGGAATGTGTCCGTGCCACATTTTGCAGGTCTAGGGTCTTTTCTTTACGGCATTTTTTTTTAAATTCTCACTATGGTCGTTTTTGAGTGGTCTGTAGTTTTCAGTTAAGGGGTTAGCAGTAGCACAAGGCTTGCCCCTAGATATGGGCCTATTAGCTCCCCTTCGCCCCTTGCCCAAGCCAATGACGATCATCCTTGGATCTTCACAGCCCATCCCAAGACACTCTGGGAGGTCCAACCTCGAGTCAAAAACACTTTCCATTCCAGCAGACTCCCCTACTCTGTTTGAGCAGCAAGACATGCTGCATCAACATGCTCAGTCCGCTTAGGTGCGACTCATTACCAGGAGCGTGGCTTCGCCAAGGCCCAAACGAGAGTAGAAAGCTCAGCAGCCAGGTTTAGGGAACTTACACTGCAGCCAATTCAAGATGAATTGATTCAGCTTAAACGAGAGTTGGAAAATGAGCAGTGCACCCTCACTGATTCCGAAGTTTTGGCTGAGGTTGCATAGTGGATGACCAACATTGGTCATACTCGAGGAAGATACAACCAATATATGTACACTGTGGACATCCACTGGCACCTGAAATTTTTCCTTCGTAGGGTTCTCCTTGAAAAAATGCAACCAGAGAGGACATGCTTCTCTCCCTAGATCGTATGCGAAGACAATTAGTGTTTATGGTTCAGAGGCTTGGACAAATTGAAAGGCACATGCGCATCCCTCTAGAACCAGGCTGCTCTCCAGGCAGCTTCTCTCCTTGGATCGTATGCAAAGACAATTGGCAGCAATAGATCAAAGGCTTTGACACATTGAAAGGCACATGGTCATCCCTCCAAAACCAAGTTGCTCTCTCGGCAGCAATAAGTAGCCCATAAAAGTAAAAGCCACTGAATCTGATCACTCCTCATGATGGTTTTCTCAATTAGTTTGTTTATCCTCATGCAACATTTTTGTTTTTTTAGTTCCTTACAGGCCCTAGAGGCCCAGTTACATTTTTTAGACTTCTAGATATAGTCAACAAGGCTAGTTTTTGGACTAAAACTCTTTTGAAAAGACTGAAATTTTGTATCTGGTTGGGCCTGTCCAATGGAAGACTGTATCAACACTAAAATGTAACCCTATGTTATCAGGCAATAGAAATATTTACTTCACGAGACAAAAAGGAATAAGATGATACCTTTTCACTTCTGGCCCTAGGAATGAGAATATGGTGGAAATTATTGATGGTCATCCTCCTAACTAATAACCATCAAACTCTATCTTGTCATTGGGCTTACTTTGGTGTTAGACATGGAAGCTCCTAAGAGAGACGAATCCAAATTGGTGACCCCAACTATGCATCCTGCTTTCTATGTCCTCGGTTGAGCCGCAAGAGCAAGTCAGTGTCTCATTTAAGGCTGAAAAACTCGGTTGTGTGAAGAATTAGGTCTGAGACAGACCACAGATCCGAACTGAAGTTTGAGGAGTAGCAAGGAAGCCGAGTTGGGAAGGTTTTTGGCATAATATTTTGGGAAGGGTTTCTGCTTGTTTGAAGCAAGTTTCAAGGGCAGAGTGCTGGTCTATTAAAAGCTGAATTACAGTTTTGTTAAGGCTGAATTTCAGGTCCCTTGAAGAGGCTGAGATGCAGCCTTGTTGAGGCCAAGTCTCAGACCTGTTCAAGAGACCAAGTTGCAGCCCCGTTGAAACTGAGTTCAGGGATTAACGTTGAGGACGAGATTTGGTATCTTGAGGGCTGAAGTTCTGGTGTGTTGATGGCCAAGTTCAGCAGTTAAGGAGACCAAGCCCTAGCCCTTTTGGAGATCTTTTTAAGGCGAGATGTGTGGCCCATTTTAACACTGAAAAATTGGGTTGTGTGAAGAATTAGGTCTGAGACAGACCACAGATCCGAACTGAAGGAGAGCTAAGTTTGAGGAGTAGCAAGGAAGCCCAGCTGGGAAGGTTTTTGGCATAATTTTTTGGGAAGGGTTTCTGGTTGCTTGAAGTATGTTTTAAGGGCAGAGTGCAGGTATATTAAAAGCTGAAGTACAGTTTCATTAAGGCCAAATTTCAGGCCTGTTAAAGAGGCTGAGATGCAGCCCTGTTGAGGGCTAGTCTGAGGCTTGTTGAAGAGGCCAAATTGCGGCCCTGTTGAAGCCGAGATCAAGGACTAATGTTGAGGCCAAGTTCTGGTATCTTCAAGGCCTGTCTTGAGGGCTGAAGTTCTGATGTGTCGAGGGCCAAGTTCAGCAGTCAAGGAGATCAAGCCCTAGCCCTGTTGGAGGTCTTTTTAAGGCCACATGTGTGGCTCATTTTAAGGCTGGAAAACTTGGTTGAGTGAAGAATTAGGTCTGAGACAGACCACAGATCCGAACTGAAGGAGAGCCAAGTTTGAGGAGTAGCAAGGAAGCCGAGTTGGGAAGGTTTTTAGCATAATTTTTTGGGACGGGTTTCTGGTTGTTTGAAGTGTGTTTTAAGGGCAGAGTGCTGGTATCTTAAGAGCTGAATTACAGTTTTGTTAAGGATAAATTTCCGGCCTGTTGAAGAGGCCAAGATGCAGCCTTGTTCAGTCCAAGTCTCAGGCCTGTTGATGAGGCCAAGTTGTAGCCCTATTGAATCCAAGTTCAGGGACTAATGTTGAGAGCGAGTTCTGGTATCTTGAAGGCCTGTCTTGAGGGCTAAAGTTCTGGTGTGTTTAGGGCCAAGTTCAGCAGTTAAGGAAACCAAGCCCTAGCCCTGTTGGAGGTCTTTCTATAGCACAGTTCTGAGGCCAAATTCAGTGTTACTTCTGCTGGATATTTAGGAGACCGAACTCTGTTTTGAAGGCCGAGTTTTAGCCCTGTGGAGGCCAAGTTTCAGCCCTTTGTAGTTCAAGTCCAGATGTTGTTGAGTTTCAGTCTCTTTTAAGGGCTAGTTGCAGGCCGAGTTCTGGCTTTTTGTGGAGGCTAGTTCGTTGTCCTACCCGAGTTCTGTTGAAGAGGGCAAAGTCTGGCCGAGTTCTATTCAGGAGGTCAAGTTGAGGAGTCCGAGTTATGTTTCAGTATGAGGCAGGTGTGTTACACGCAGAAGTGGATGAAATGAAGACTTCATGGTGACTAGGGCAGAAGAATTGGGGTTGAATAGGTCAAGAGGAACAGATCAGAAACAATAAGGAAAAACAAGGATTAACGACAAGTCAAGGACCAGAAAGCAGGACAAAGAAGAAGGACAAGTGGCTATGACCAGGATTGAAGGTGCAAACTTGAGAGTGGCATTGTTGGGTGACAACCCTTAGTAAAGAAAGGCAATTTGTGGGAACCAGGAAAAGTGAAATATTTTGAAAAAATAGGTTAGTGCCTACAAATCGCTGAGTTGGTGCTCAGCTGAGGAGATTGGAGTCTCCTGTAGGTTGGTACCTACAAATATAGTAAATTGGTTCTTACTAAGGATTGGTGTCCTCATCTTCTTGACAGGTTGGATCTGCTAATTTTGTAAGTCGGTGCTTACAGAGGATTGGTGTCCTCACAAGTGTTGTAATAAGTTGAAGACTGTTTTTGAAAAGCATTCAAGTGTTTCTTATAAAATATCTGTTTCATAATTTAGGTGTATTAAATAAGTTGAAGACTGTTTTGAAAAGCATTCTAAGTGTTTCTTATATTATATCTGTTTCATAATTTAGGTGTATTAAATGTTTACAAAGCTAAAAAATTGTTAATTGTAATGAAACACTGATTAACCCCATCTCTCAGTATTTCCAACAAACAATTGTAATTAAGTAGTACTGTCTACAGTATTAGAGTTCACTAAGCAAAAAATTGTTAATTGTAATGAAACGCTGATTAACCCCATCTCTCAGTATTTCCAACAATTGTAATTAAGTATTACTGTCTACAGTATTAGAGTTCACTAAGCAATGCGACTGATCCATTTAATTTGACAATGCAGCTTGCATGCAAATAAAGAGAAATCTAGTCATGCAACCTCATAATTCCTACGCTGAGAATTCATATGTATGGGTTTTAAATTTTAATAGGACCAAAAGCCTATGGGTCAACAGGCTTAACAGTAGAAGCACATCCATATGAGACATTCACGTATCCAAAAGATTAGCAGCTTTTCATTTATTAATTATTTTATAAAGGGGCAAACTGGGATGGACATAAACTTATGAACAATTGCACCCTTATGGTATGTTTTCTTTGGGAATTCAAAAACATGGACATTTTGGGAAGAGAATAAAAACACTAAAAGAAACCCTCTGTGGCAACTGTAACACCAAACAGGAGGAGTAGATTGCTCGTAATTTTGATTCATTACATGTGCAAGGTACTATAGCCAGTAAGCATCGCCAAGTATAATGATTTTCAAGAAACTGGTGAAGGAGCTTTCATATCTTTAAAGCATCTGCTCCAATCATTTGAAAAAATTAAGCCCAAGTTTGGTCAGGAGACTGGATGTATTAGAATTGAAAGGACTGGATTCTCAGCCTTGAATTCCATACTCGGATAAAAATATGGAACGGCCATGACTAGCTCAGTGCAGGATGTTGTAATTGTGTTAAGCGCTTCACAAGTTGCCTCAGTGAAGGAGAAGCCCAAAGTATATCTACAGGACACATTATAGCAAGGTGAAGTGATTTTGAGATCTTCACGAGGCGCTGTGTCCCGTAAGCCAGGGGTGAAAACCTCATGTTCCCTACCTTCGTTAACAAGCATGCATGCCCAAGCAATGATGTTGCATCTATTCCCATAGCAAGAAAACGATGGATCCAAAGACTTCTTGCCAGAGGTGGCAAGTAATTCCAAAAGCGCCACTCCATTACCATAAACATCTCTGCCTTAGCAGACGCACCACATGTCACAGCATGTTCTTAAGTAACATACGCAAGGGCCAAAAATGCTAGTTATATCTGTTGTTGCATTAGTTTCAGAACCTCCAAGAGCATGTATACACAAGTTTATTGTCACTTCAAGCTTTCTCAAAATCAATTCTGAGCCTCGTATATTTACAGTATTTGACAGATTTAATAGACTCCAAGGTTGGAAATCATTGCCGCAATAGTATTAACTTTAATCCCTTGCTGCCATTTTATTCCACTTTCCCCACCTGACCATAGATATAGCTTGCCCTACAGTATGAATTTTGTGCACATTTAATAAAGAACGAAGCTTTGTTTCAGTCTCACGGTAATCTTAAGTAAGAATATGTTCAGACAGATCATTTCTTGTTATGAAGATTATACAATGAATTGTAAACTGTTTCCCATGCCTGTGCAGAATCCATCTGGTGCACAACTTGGGATGCATGTCGCAACTTTTCAAGGCCACGTCCTAATCGGGCTATTGTAGGCATTGCATGAGCAGATTCAACAGCACATTCTATCCCATCCCCGAAAGCTAAAAGCCCTGTACAAGCCAGAATGCTGCCACCAAAGCTTACCCAAGGAGTACCTCCAGTTGCCTTTCCATGTCTTTTACGCATGATACCATAAAAGGCTGTTCTCATAGCTGACAAGCTCGACCGTTCAGCAGCTGCTATAACACTGTGAGTTGCAGCTCGGAGCTTCTCTGCTGCAGCTGCTGTCTTCGCAGTGGCAGGAACATGAACTCCATAACCAAAGCCTATTTTCCCAGGAATAATTCCCTTAGAAGCTGGAGCTAGAAGTTTAGCAGGAGTGAAAACTTTTCCTAAGGCAACAGCTGCAGTTCTCTTTGTTTGCAGTAGGCCAAATTTCACAATAGTAGGAACTTTAAAGGTGACCATCTTCGCTATAGTTGAAACAGGAACAATTTTTGAAAATGAGGTTACACCCACAACAGTTGCTGCTCCTGCACCGACTGCTACTACAGGTTTTCCTCCAAGCACATTTCTTCTCTTTGGATCTTCCCCTTCAGAAGCATCGTCAAAAGTATCAGATATAAAACAATTGTCAGCTAAGTCGGCCACGTCTCGGGGCAAAGAAGTATTCCAATAACTTCTAATTCCAGCCAAGCTACTGGCGTCGACAATTGCAACTACTGTTCCAAAATCTTTAGCCTGTCTTTTCAGGGCTTGGGCAAACAGAGCATGGCACTTGTCTTCATAAGGAAGCTCATAGAAGTCTGCATCTTTCGGGAGCTTTTGCTCTTGCTTAAGAGGACTACGTGCCTTAGAATTCAGAGCAACTCTGAGTCCCTCAACAGCAACCCGAAACTTGTTAACATGAGATAACACTTCGCAATCCACCTCTTTGCCTTTCTCCACCTCAAGAAGCATCTTCCGAACACAAACTAATGCCCTTTCTAGGGCAGGAAGATTGTTAAACATATCATGCAAATCTACAAGTAAGGAATAGAAAGAATGTGCAAACGCAGGAATTTGATCCACATCACGGAAGTCACAACCTGCAGAAGAAGAGGCAGAACTTGCGGTGGAAGCAAAATTTGATCCCGAATCCAGTGCCAATAAATTTTGCGATGTGAAAGCCGATGAGGCTAAAGCCTTTAGGGCAGAAGAGTGAAGTGGACTGGCCAAGATATGCCTCTGTGAGCCCATGGGAACACTTGAAGCCATGTCACCTGGTGATGGTGTCATTTTTCCCAAAAGGCCACTGCCCTGAGCTATCTCTGCTAAGGGTTTTATGGCACTTTTATTTGGTACATCCTGCTTGGAATCATGTTCACTATTGGTGCCTAATTCACCACCTTGACCGTCTCTATGTGGAGTTTCAAGAATAAAGAACAGGGAATGATTTTCTTGAGCAGCTTGTTTTGCAGCCAAAACATGACCATAAAATCCTGTTCCAAAAATTGTGCGTAAAATTTGTGAGCCAGCATAGAGTCGGTCCCAGTATAAAAATGATTATGTGAGTTTGAATTAAGAACTGAAATGCTGTGGGTTGGGCTGAAGACTTGCCACCACGACATTCCATTGCCCTCGGTGACTGGAAGGAAAAATAGCAGAGTTATGTTTATTAAAAGGTGAAAATTTCAGAAACAAGATAGTTATACTACATTAAATCAAGAGAAATGGAAGACTAATTTTTCCTTATGAGCATAGCATAAACCATAGACAAAGTGCCTTTCAACTGTGATAATTTAAAGGATGAAATCCTATTTAAGTATATTCAATAATCAAGAAACAAAACTCAGAATCTATACAGAAGCATAATAGAATAAACCCGTTATGGGCAGTTTCAGTTCCAAATAAACTCAGCCTGTATAGCTTAAGGCCAATGGGGCTCCCTCAATGTTGACGGTTATCAATATACATTTGGTTAATATCAGGCCATTGCCGCAAATTAAAATTCTTGTAGATAGAACTTCTTCAGACATGTTAACAAGTAATCACACCTGGGGCTTTCCTTACAGGCCCTAGAGGCCCAGTTACATTTTTTAGACTTCTAGATATAGTCAACAGGGCTAGTTTTTGGACTAAAACTCTTTTGAAAAGACTGAAATTTTGTATCTGGTTGGGCCTGTCCAATGGAAGACTGTATCAACACTAAAATGTAACCCTATGTTATCAGGCAATAGAAATATTTACTTAAGTTGATAAACAGAAATCCTATAGTTCATCCCTTGACTGAATCCACATTCTTTGTACTTTTCACATCATTTCTGTTAGGCAGCAATTTAGCCCTAGGCAACATTCTAAACAACATTCATGATAATTGGACAAAAAGAAAGTATCTAGAAAATGAGATAGAACTAGGAGTGAGTTCATCAAAGCATGCAAACAGAACCACTAATAAAACATCGTTAGCAGCGAAAACTACCTGGATCAATCCCATCTGTGTCAGGGGCATCAAGGGGAGCCAATATGGTCACATGTTTTATTACCACATTCCTGCAGGACAGTATGTAGGAGAAATGCTGTGAATAAGAACAACATCTATTCCAATGTATTCTTATTGCAAACAAATACAAATCAACACAAAACTTGCTTAACTCTCACACTCGAAATTTTTTTTATTAATTACCAACCTGCAATAGACTGGATGTATGTTCCAGAATGGCGAGTTACGGAATGTAACATTCAAGAATTAACATTCAAAACTTGAAGACTAGATAGATTACAAAAGTTCTCAGGCAATGATTTTATTGGAGTGTATGACAAATCCAACCTTTAAGTGACAGGATACTACAGAGGCTGTCAAGAAAATCAGCAAGCTTGGAGCAGTTAGACAAGTTGAGAAACTGAAGCTATTGAAGTTGCTTCAAGGTTGGCAATCCTTTAATGGGAGTGGATGACAAATCCAAAACCTGAAGAGACGGGGTATTGTTGAACAATTCTTCTGGCATCTTTTCCAAACGAATATTGGAGGCTAAAACCAAACTCCTCAGTTCTGAACATCTCAAATAATTTGGCAGATTACGAATAGCATTATAGCCCACCGATATTCGTCTGCAATCCCTGGAAACTTTGTCAGTCGGAAAGATCCGCAACTGTTGACCTGCTGCAAATAAGCATGTTCCCTCCTTTTGGCTATGTCAATTGCCATGTCACAAAAAACTTCATGAATCTTTAAATACTCGACACTGTGATAGTCATCATCAACAATATACTCCACACGCTCCACCAAGCACCTTCTTACCAGTTCATCAATGCATTGCCGCCAAGCATCCATAAAATAAGGTGTCCCTGGCTTGTTGAGGAAACCTTCCGCGTCCCACATCTGCACCAGCGTCTGCACAGCAATTTCTTCATCTTCCAGAAATGCTGCACAATTTAGAAAAAAAAATATTTAGATGGAATTCTGACAATTCATTGCAAGTCCATCTTAACACCGGATAAAGTTCTGCGTCAATGGCCCTGAGATTTGTTGGGACGGACGCATCCCTCTTTCTCATCGAATTTGAAGCATGGCTCCACTCATACTCATTCTTTTTAAACCTCATCGCTCCAGCAACTGCATTTATGGCGAATGCATTTATGGCCAATCGCAATTTCTCTCGCTCTCGCCTCTACAATACCATTCTCATGGCCAGGAGGCCTGGCCTTTCATGCCGCATTGCCTCCTGGCCTTTCATGCCCCATGGCCAGATCGTCCTCTCTGTCTTCCAGCCGGTGGGAAAAAAAATAGTTTTCCATAAGAAAAAGGATTAATCCGCACAATATTTTGAATTTCGCACAATATTAATCCGCCAGAGCCCCTTCTTCAACGGAAGCTAATCCACCGCAGCAGCCCCTCCTTCAATGAAAGTCAATCCGCCGCAGCAGCCCCTTCTCCAATTCCAGTTAAATCTGTAAAACAAATTTGAATGCAAGATATTAAAGGGTTAATTCATGGCTATTATTTTATCCTACAAATTGTCAAAACAATGAGTGGGCGGGCAAGAAACATTACCCACAGCTCCTCCTTCAACAAAAGCCAATCTGCCGCAGCAGCCCCTCCTCCAATTCCACTTAAAGCAAATCCTCTGCAGCCGGCAGAGATAGCGAATATATATAGGCAATCCTCTGTAAATGGCAGAGATGAGGAATGTAGATTTAATCAGATTTCAATACCAATTAACAACATAAAAATGTCAAAAATATATTACATATTAGCAAATAATAATCACTGTACAGTACTGCAAACCAGGATCTAGTTTATTCACCCTTCGCGCAAACTTTTTTTCCAAATCCTTTACGGAGTCTTTCACACAAGGAACTAATTTTTTCCCTTGTCTCTTCCAATACTGCTTAAACTCCATGTCCGATTGCAGATATTCATATAGCAGAACCGTACATGCTGAGGAGTTCAAATATTTAAAAGTTTAACTCTCATGCGTGAAAACCCCAGAGAAAATATGATGAAGATCATTACAAATTAAACTGAAAACTGTACAGAAAATATAATGAAGATCGTATAAATTTAAACTGTACAACATTGGGAAAAAAAGAAGAAATACACAGCATCACAGAAAATCATATAAGAGACCAGAGGAAACCTAAATGAAACTTATAAACAGATATAACAAAACAAAACAGAACAAAATAAAACAGAGAACGGAAAAGAAAAGAGGACGCTGAAAGCAAAGAGACGCAGAAGCTGGTAAACATGTACACGGTCGTGGAGCAGGGGAAAACAGAGGCATTCTGGTTTATTCACAGAGGATCTAGTTTATTCACCCTTCTCTCGCTCTCGCCTCTACAATACCATTCTCATGGCCAGAGGCCTGCCGTTTCATGCCCCATTGCCTCCTGGCCTTTCATGCCCCATTGCCAGATCGTACCTCTCTGTCTTCCAGCAGGTGGGAAAAAAAATATTTTTCTAGAAAAAGGATTAAATCAACGGCTGAAAACACCCCAATCGTCTAACATAAAATCAATGGCACAGAATCGCACACATCACATTTTAGGGATGTCTTTCTCAGAGGGAACGCCTTACGTTGTAATTAATAATTGATTTTTTTTTTTTTAATTCTTTTTTAACCAAGTTAAAATGTTTAAGTGACATTAAATTACAAGATCCATTTTTACTCTTGATCTACCAAGCCCCGAGAGGGATAAAATATTTTTTCACTCTATGTTAGTTTGCATATCACGATATTTGATCTAGAGTAAAGATGGATCTATGCTAATTTAATTCGTCGCTTTAAATATGCTACATTCCATGTGAATACCATGGGTCAATACCATGTTCCATCTTTATTTTTATTAGTGCTAATATTAGGGTTAATAATGTTTTTTTGGCGTGGTATTAATAATAATTTGGCCCATAGGATTCAATTAAATAAAACCTCTTTTTTGAGCCTTCTTAAATAGAAAGAGGGTTATGGAGTAAATGTGAATTAAACATTTTAACTTGGTTAAAATAAAAAAATAAAATAAAAATCAATTATTAATTTTATTAATTTTTATAAATTACTAATAGTAGAAAGAGGTTTTATTTATTTACCATACCTATAGTTTATTTATATTTTTATTTATTTACCATACCTTTGATGTATAAAAAAAGGTTTTATTCATTTACCATACCTCCACTTTATTTATATTTATATTTATTTACGCGCTGGCGTGTTCATAAATATAAGGTGACATATGGAGTAAATATAAAAAAATGTTTTATTTATTTCCCATACCTCTGGTTTATTTATATTTTTATTAATTTACCATACCTCTTTTATAAATATGATATTTGGTCCATAAGATTCACTTAAATGAAACCTTGTTTTTGAGCCTTCTTAAATAGAAAGAGGGTTATGGACTAAATATAAAAAAAGGTTTTATTTATTTACCACACCTCTAGTTTATTTGTACTTTTATTTATTTACCATACCTTTGGAGTAGGTATAAAAAGAGATTTTATTTATTAACCATACCTCCACTGTATTTATATTTTTATTTATAACTATCATAAATACATTTTCTTGAAAATGAGGGCAAATGAAAGATTGTAACTCCTAATTTCAAGGGTTAAATTTACATTTTTTACCCTCTCCCTTTAAATAAGGTGGGCTAACCTCCATACCTAATTTTTTTATAAAATATATTTGAGGCAATTTGTAACAATGTACTATCATACAAAATATTCGCCCAATAAAAATATAAAACCCCTTAATCTGGCCCAAGGGCGAAAATTTGCCCCTAAAATCTTCCATGCAACTTTCTCATGATTCAAGGATGGACCTTCAATAGATTTGATTGATGCATTATATTTCTTTAGATGCAGTTTGGAAAATAATAATAGCACTCCTCTTTATTACAACAAAAAAATGATCTTCTAATCAATAGTTAGGTCGGTAGTAAGTTATGTGCTTTAATTTGGAGAATATTAGAATGGGTGAAGATTTATTTATATATCTCTAATATTTGAGGCCTTTTAGATTTAAAAATTCATTATGTGATATTTTGATACGTAGTTTCGACAATTTCACATGTGTGAACTAAATTTGATTTTCCAATTGAAAGTTATAGTAACTTTCCCAAAACTTGTTTGATATTTTGGCCTCTTCCCATGAAGAAACTTGTATATCAAACCACATTTCAAATTCTTGAAATATAGTTTAGGAACTTGTACTTGAGGTACTTCTATATGAATTTTGAAATTCTTGAATATTTCATAGTATAAAAATTTCCAAACAAGAAGATATAGAAAACAACCAAGCTGACATGTCTAAAATTTATTTCAAAACCATAACTTCCATATGGTATAACTTGGAAAGTATAGAAATAAATTCTAAAAATGGAACGAGTTATTCCCCAAGATTCCTCCTTAATACAGTCCAAGTTTCACTTTATGAATCCTTACAGAAAAATAGTTATAGAAAACATGCCAAACTAACCTGTTTGAGGCTAATTTTTGAAGCATACAAAGACCTTGACTTAGATCATATCTTTGAAATTTTCGTGAAACAATATATTTACCTTGAACTAGATTTTCACTATGTTTTTTCCTCAGTGTGGTCCAAGTTTCATGGTTTGAAGTCACACAAAAATAAATAAATAAATAAATAAATAAAATATGTATAACGAAAATGCCAAAACCACTTGTTGGAGATTGATTTTAGGAACATTAAGAAACTACAACTTCCTTGGAGCATATCTCCAAAAATTTAGTGAAAGATGCTCTAAAAATTGAACCAAATATTTCTCAATATCTCTTCTTAATAATCTCCAAGTTTCACTATTTAAGGCTTGCCAAAAAAACTGTTATAGCAAAAACGCCAAGATGGTTTGTTTGAAGCCACAAAATCCTAGGATCATGAGCTATGACACCAAACATCATAATCCTTCCCCTTAAAAAGGATAAGAAACTAATAATTAGAGTCATATTTAAGTGGGATACCTCCTTTTACAATAAATACAATGAACAAGAAAATATTTGATGATCATAAGACTAGGTCTCCAAAGTATATGTGTGTGTGTGTCTATCTATCTATCTATCTATCTATATATATATATATATATATATATATATATATATATATATGGAACAAAGGGCACAATTTGAATAAAAATGGGATTGTGAGGGGTTCTAGACTACATAACAATATAACAATAAAAATGTAGTCACTCAATATCTAGGGATTAAAAAAAGAGTTTTTTTGTTAACATGGGGCTTATCTAGGGCTTCACCTATAACTATCAAGAGTTTAGTACAAATATGAACATAGCTAATGAGAATGCATTTGATGCTTATTGCAGATTAATACAGGGGATGCTTTTGTTGTTCTATCACTACTTTTGGTTTCTTCCTATTATTTCTTACATATGTGATCCATGTATATCTTCATTCAAATTATTCCTAGTATAACAATTTTTTAGTCACCAATGCATACAATTCACTAAATTACAACATTGGTATAGTTGTTGGTAGTTCCTAAACTCGAGTTTATATGAAATTCAAATGTAAAGGTTTAATTTAGAAGAGATTCAAGAGAGGTTGTACAATAATATAAAAAACTACTAGTATGATTATGCAAGGAGAAATTGACTTATCAATAGTGGAGGAAAGGTCATATTTCTTTACAGAGACCCACCAAAACTTTATTGAGTTTATCCCGTCAATATATATATATATATATATATATATATATATATATATATATATAGATAGATAAATAGATAGATAGATAGATAGATAGATATTGATCGAGCTTTTGATGCATCACCCTACAAATGATGCATGGTTGATTTCCAAAGTCATAAATAGGGGAAGAACGAATTTAAACAAATGGGTCATGAAAAGCCTCAAAGTTTACTGTGAAGAACAAGTTTTTGAAGGTCTTACCTCGACCAGTATGATCAATGAACAATTTCATACCGACTTCCACGAAGGGTTATTTTTCACAATCCATTATTTGTTACATAAATTGCTCCTAAATAAGTGTTTCAACCATAACAAGCCCCGTTGCATGAATCAATGAACATAACTGACCAAGAAAGGCAATAGAGTTGGGAACAATTTTTAAATGCCCGTTACAGGAACACCAAAGTTTGGGATTATATTTTAACAAATAATCATTTTTATGTATTACCTTTCTCCTTAACAAGAGTAAGTTGGGCGAACAATGGGGGTGTAACAATCTGTGAGATAATTCTAACAAGATAAAAATTTTCCCCGGAGGTAAGGATTTAAGATGAGAAGGCGTGTTTTGACTAAAAAGACTTGAGAACACACATTCAAAAAAGAGTCGCTTAAAAGAAAAAAATGTCACAAGAATTACTATAAATTGTTTACCGATATACAAAATATAGAGAGAGACAAATGTTATAAGAATAGAGGGTAGATTCATAATGCAACAATGGTGTGGTAGTTGATTTAACCAAAAAGTTTAAAGAAGTAGTTAGCTGGTGCATGCGACTTCGCTAAGGATGTGAAGGAATACCTATAGTAGAGAGGAGAATCCTGGATGACTCTGAAGTCCCATGCACCAACTCACATGAAGGCAATGCCAACCAATGAAATGATATGTTATAAGTGAGGTGATGTGGCAAAAAAAATGCCACTTGACTCTCTTCTAGCTTGCTAAGGGTAATCATTAACAAAGCAAGGGGATAATCATAACAACCATGGCATGATCAAATCTGCAAAAAAGTCCCAACGTCAAGCAATAAAATCCATTGAAATCATGAGTGACCCAAAACTTCAAAAAATAAGGGAGCTTTTCAAAAAATGAAATAGAGGGTTCCCATATTTTGTGTGACAAAATGATGGGGGGGTCATGGCCAAGAAAAATGGTGACTCAGAAGAGAAGAACTAGTTATCTTTGATTGAAGATAATGAATTTTAATCTACCCAAAGGTTAAAATGGAAATCACGAAATCATATAATAGTAAACTATTTCCATAGGTCCCACATGAATATATTAAGTAATATGAGTTTGTAAAGGTAATTACTCGAAGAGGATTTTTGAGTAAAATTCATCAATCCAATTTTTGGAAAATTTGTTTTAAAACTACCTCATATGAAAAATAGAAGAAGGTAGAGACAAGAGTTTTTGATAAACCATATATACATTTTATGATTGGTCTCTGACATCACTTCACTGCCAGCGAGCCTGAACAATAACCCAATGAAGTTGTCTTTTATGCCATACAAGCCCAGTCCTACTGCGAGCGAGCATCTATAGCCTCGATGTGTTTACTTGTATTTCTCCTCTTTTAATCACTCTTTTGATAAGTGAATTTTGCAAGATTTTAGTTTATGATGTATTTGAGTGAAAGAGGTGGGATGGTAATAGAGATTTATGTTTAATGGACATAAAACCTTCATAATGCTGACTCCATATTATTTTCCTACTACTATCAATCAAAGGATTTTATGTGGAGGGATGGGAAGGATCCATTGACTTAAACATAGATCAATTTTTTCCTTGAAAAGGTAAACCATATCACCTAGAAAGCATGTGTGTTCCTCCATGAGAAATATTTAAAGAAATATGGTTTTATGATTCCATAAATGTATGCCTTTAATGATAAATGAAATTCACTAAAATAGATAGAGTTAAAAATTTCCCATGAATGAAACCATCGTTGGATTGAAAAAATTCCTCTAATTGAAAGTTGATAATATTACTAAAAGAATTTGCATGAGGATTTTCAAAGGGATCGAAAATGGTATACCATGAAATCAACTCCATAAAAAGGGACAAAAATAAAACAAGCCATCTAAGAATCAAAACAAACAATTTGATAAAAGCAAAAGCATGGAATGAAAATGACTCAAACAAGATGATGACAACTTGACATAAAAGCATTAAGATTGTGTTTATAAATATTTGTCAAGTTAGATTATTGTCTTGTTTTAAGAGTTCTCATGTTCCTAAGTTTATTAAAAATGAACTAATGATTAGTTGTGATTAACAATTACTTTTGTGAGTTTTAATAGGGATAATATTCCTTAATCATGGATTACTTTAAAAACACATTATAAAAGAAATGATATAGGAAATATCAGGTTAAGAAAACTCCCTGAACAAGTCTTTGAAAAATTCTTCTTTAAAATTGGTTTTAATCACAATGACGTTATTCCTGTAAGCTAGACTAAGGTGAACCTACAAAAAGAAAACCAATTATAAGAAAGAAAAATAAAGTGGAAACTTGAAAATAAATGAAATAAAAAAAAATAGATGATAATAATTATGTGTACTTGAAAGAATTCAATAATCAATTTACCTCATAGAAATTTGTCTTCTTGAAAGTATTTCTTAGCAATCATATTTTGTTTAACCAAAAACAAAACTAAACGAACTCTAATCTAATCTAGAAAAAGGATTATGGCTACGTAAGATCAAACTTCCAGTGTAACCAAAAATATACATCATGTATATTAGTAACAAAATTCAAAAAATATCAAAATATTAAAAGAAGACTTATGTGCATATATTGTTAATCTATTTAAAAAAATGATTTATTTGTAATTAGCCTTCCTTCAAAAATGTCCTATTAGGAAACCAACTCACAAAAAGATAGAAAAGATAGATCAACACCTTAGAATTCAACCTCTTCAAGAGGTAAAACTCCTTTACATTACACAAATGAACAATTCTTGTATGATACAAATGACTAAACCTCCCTTCTATATATAGGAGTCTAAGGGGTCATAATATAATCAAGCTGACATAACAGTAATAACGTAAGGGCACAAAAATAAAAATAGTGGGTTTCTATGGGGCATACTAATAACAATATGGGGACAATAGGGGCACAATAATAACTATAAGGGATACAATAACAACAGTAATGGGGGAATCACTAGTATTCTAGGGGCCTAACATGCCCCTCTCCTTCTGAAAAGCGTCATCCTAAATGCTTGAGCAGTTCTGGTTGCTTCTGTATAAAATTCTCATCCTCCCATGTGGAATTTTCAGCGGAGAAGTTCTTCCACTTAATGAGATACTCCGAAATTGATCGATTTCGTAGCTGTCGAGTTCTTGTTTCTGTGACTGCTTCCGGTTCCAATCTGATTTTTCCTTCCTCGTCAAGTTCTGGAAATATTGTTTGAACTGGGAGCTGGTCACCTATAACCTTCTTTAAACATGAAACATGGAAAACTGGGTGCACTCAAGAAGCTGCAGGAAGCTCCAATTTGTATGCCATAGTACCAATATTTTGCAACACCTTATACAGACCATAATACTTTGGCGATAATTTATTATCCTTCTTAGCTTTCTTGAGGTACATTTGCTTATATGGTTGTATCCGTAGGAATACCCAATCACCTACATCAAAACTTCTTTCACTGCGACGTTGATCTGCCTGTTGTTTCATTCTATTCTGCGCCAACATGAGGTTATCCTTTAAGAGTTGGAGAACTTGTTGTTGATACTCGATGTGATGTTCCACTGCTTGAACCTCAAAATTTTCTCCTAAATATGATGTGATGGATGGTGGTTGATATCCATAAAGTGCCATAAATGGGGTCATTTTTGCTACAGTATGGAAGGAAGTGTTATACCACCATTTAGCTAGAGGGAACCATTTGACCCATTGTGTCTGCTTATCAAATACAAAGCAACGAAGATATCCTTCCAAACATTTGTTTACTATCTTAGTTTTCCCATTAGATTGATGATGATAAGATGAGCTATGAGCTAACTGAGTATCTAGACAAGAAAATAATTCTGTCCAAAAATTTCTGGTGAAAATGGGATCTTTGTCGCTTACAATAATCTTTGGTTTTCCATGTAGCTTTTGAACTGTTTCCATAAATGAAGTAGAAACTATACTTGCTTTAAATGGATCTGATAATGCACAAAAGTGTGCATACTTGGTAAGTCTGTCAACTACCACCATGATGACACTCTTTCCTTCGGACTTGGGTGAACCTGTGAGAAAATCCATTGAAACCTTGTCCCAACGTTGGCTTGGAATGGATAAAGGTTGTAGTAGATCCGGGGTCTTAATTTTCTCAACTTTATTTTGTTGGCAAACCAAACATTATGCCACATACTTTTGAATATCCAATTTAAGGCCATCCTAAAAAAAATCCTTCTTAACCTTGTGGTAAGTTTTTAAAAATCCTGAGTGCCCTCCTAAGGAAGAAGAGTGCAATTCCATAAGAATCTTTTGTTTGAGGTTGGAATTATTACATAGGTATAAGCGATCTTTGTACCATAACAAATCATTTTTCTAGCTAAATGTGTCAGATGTACTGGGATCTTGTTGTAACTTTTCGAATGAGTGCCTAGACTTCTTCGCCATTCTTCCATTCCTCCCTTGCTTCATTTATCCAATCTGGTTGGATAATAGAAATGGCGCATAGCAATGCTTCCACATCCTCATCCTTTCTTGAGAGTGTGTCTACCACAACATTTTGCTTCCCTTTTTTGTAGATGATTTCAAATTCATAACCCAACATCTTTGTGACCCATTTTTGTTGCTCTTCAGAGGATAATCCTTGTTGTAAAAAGTATTTAAGACTATCATGATATGTTTTTACCTTGAAGTGTATTCCCATTAGGTAGGGTCATCATTTCTTAAGTGCATGTAGTATTGCCAACATTTCCTTCTCATAAATAGCTTTGCGTAAATACTTTCCCTTGATTGGACGACTTTTGAAAGAAATGGGTCTTTCTTCTTGCATTAAAACAACACCAATTCCATTTCCTAAAGCATCACATTCCACAATAAATGTTTTTGTGAAGTTCGACGTAACTAAGACCGGTGCTTGGCACATTCCCTCTTTAAGCTGTTCAAAGGCCTTTGTTGCTTCTGTAGTTGATGAAAATGAATCTTTCTTCAATAATGTTGTTAGAGGTGCTACTAGTCTCCCATAATTCTAAACAAACTTGCGATAATACAACGTCAACCCAAGAAATCCTGTTAGATGCTTTATGAATGTGTGGATTTTCCATTCCTTAATGGCTTCAATTTTGCTAGGGTCTACCTTAACAGCTTCGTGAGGTTCAATATGACCCAATTATTCCACCTCTTGTACTCCAAAGAAACATTTGGAGCTTTTTCATATAATTTTTTCTCCTCTAATAGTTTGAGCACCTTGTCAACATGTTCAACATGATCCTTCCAAGACTTGTTGTAGATTAGTATATCATCAAAACATATTAACACAAATTTTCTGAGGAAGGGTTTGAAAATGGAATTCATCAAACCTTGAAATGTAGAAGGTGCATTGGTAAGGCCAAAAGGCATGACCAAAAATTCGTAACGACCCTCATGAGTTCTAAATGTTGTTTTTGGAATGTCTTCAGCCTTCATTCTGATTTGATGATATCCTTAATGAAGATCCAACTTGGTGAAGTAAATTGATCCATGCAATTCATCCAATAATTCATCAATGACAGGAATGGGAAATTTATCTTCAATAGTAAGCTTATTGATCTCCCTATAATCCAGACACATGCGTCATGATCCATCCTTCTTGTGCACCAATACTACTGGAGCAGAGAAAGAAATTTGACTAGGTTGAATTATACCAGCCTCTAGCATTTCTGCAACCATGCGTTCAATTTCACTGTTTTGGCCATATGGATATCTGTACGGCCTGATTTTTGGAGGAACAATTCCTCGTATCAATTGAATAGCATGATCATGCTCACAAATAGGTGGGAGCCCTTTGGGAGTCTCAAATACCTTGGAATGATTGTCCAAGACTTTTTTGAGATCTGGAGAAATAGATGATTTCGATGTGGGAACCTATAGTGAATATAATTTTCAATTACACCTCGTTGTTCCTTCTTTAGAAGCTTTGTCATATTGTTAGAGATTATTATCTTTCCCGATATCCCTGCAGTACCCCTTAATTCAACTTCCTTTCCTTCCACACAAAATGTCATGAAAAGTTCTTGAAAATTAAAAGCTATTATACCCAAGGATTATAGCTATTGGACTCCTAGTACAACATCAACACCACCCATTGGAATGGAAAGAATTGGGCTATCCAATACATATTATCCCATGGATAGCTTGATATTATGGCACATTCAAGAGCAATTTATGGTTCATCCACTTGCAATCATCACTTGACACTCTGGTTTTGGATATAGGAAGCAATTCAATTCCTTTCCTATATTACATTGAATAAAATTATGGGTACTTCCCAAATCAATCAACACTATTACCTTTTTCTTCTTGATATGTCCTTATATCTTGATAGTTTGAGTGGTAATTCCAGCCAATGCATTACAAGATATGGTCGGATTCATTTCTTCTTTATCTAGGGTTTGTTCTTGGAGTATATCCTCTTCTTTTGACATTTATTGTTCCTTTTCTTCCTCCTCTTCACAATCTATGTAGAATAATTTCTTCTTAGCACAGTTATGACCTTTAGTGTATTTGTTATCAAAACTGTAACAATGCCCTTTTTCTCCTTTTTCTTCCAATTGTTTTGGTGTCAACCTTGTAGGTTGTGGAAGGCTAGGGGAAACAACACTTCCATATTTATAGTTGTGAGAGGTAGACTTTCTGGTTGCCATAGTTTTGCTTTTTGTTTTTCTTGCTAACCTGAATGCCTTCTCCAATGAATCAGGTTCCCAAAGGTGAACCTCATGTTGGATATTATCCTTTAAAGTCTCTATGAACACATCAATCCTATACTCCTCTAGAATATCTTTTACCCTTATGTTCAATTTTTGGAAGTCCTCAATGTTCTCCATCATTGAACCCTTTTGTTTGAGATTTATCAATTGGCTAAAAAAGGTGTTGCTTCTTGTATCCTCATAATGTGATATCATTTCTTTTGTAAAAATTACCCAAGTGACAATTTGTTTACGAGAGAAAAGCCATCGATACCATACAAACTGATTTGGTTCCAAATATAAAGTTGCAATACGTACCTTTTGTGTGTTTTTCACATTATAGAGATCGAAAAATTGCTCCATCTGTAGTATCCATGTTCTAGGATCCTTGCCATCAGACTTCCTCATATCAATTTTTGGAACATGGTGGGTCATCAATTCAACATTAGAGTCTATGAAATCATGATTAACATTTCTTTTATTCTCATCATGAGTTTCCTTTACTACTCTTTCACCATTAGCGACCATTTCTTGTAGCAAATTATTCAAATTTATCTTCAATTCTTCCATCTTATTGCCCATGCCATTCATCTTAGCTTCCAGGCCATCTATCTTAGCTTCCATTCCATCCATCTTAGTTTCCACGCTATCCATCTTAACTTGCATGCCATTCATATTAGCTTTGAATCCATTCATCTTGGCTTCATTTACCTTTAGTGAGAGTGGAATTTGTTGTACTTGGACTTGTAATTTTGATATATCATGTTGCATTTCTTCCTCTTCTTAACGAGTCATGCTAGAGCTTTCAGGTTTCTTACTAGGTGTTTCCATTTTCATTCTTTGGGGCATTAATTAATGTTAATAATTCTTCACTATTCCCTTTGAATTCCTTCAAACTATTTTTTCGAACCAATCTTATGCAAAATTTTAAAAAAACTATACACCTTTTTCCACTTTGTAAGAGATCGATATTGAATCTGTCATATCTTTGTAACTACGGATCTCGAATATCTGCAATCTTTTCCTTTGGTAGCCCTTTGAATCCTCTTTCTAACCCCACAAGTCTGATCAATATTGGATTCTCCAAGGAAGATTTATGTCAAATCTCCCACGGTGACCTGATTATAGACTAGTTCAGTAAAGCAAAGTTGTATGATGTGCCACGTGTCACTGTTTCGACCTTAGCATCTAAGACCAATACAAAGAAAACTATAGGCGGTCCTATTTCTGAAACTCCTTACGAAATTTCAATATGATACTGAAAAAAAAATTATGACGATTTCCCCCAGGTCACCTATTTGGAATTTAATTCGTGAGCATGCAAAAACCCTAACTTCCTTAGATCGTGTCTCCACAAATATAGTGAAACAAGCTCTGAAATTTGGACCCGAAGCTCAAAATGATTGCAACTCAAATGGGATTTTTTGGTAGTTTCTGAAACGTCACAGAAAAAAATTTATAGCGAAAATGCCACAATGACTTGTTTGAAGTAGCAAAACCCTAGAATCCAAAGCTCTAATACCAAATGTTAGGAAACCAGCTCACAAGAAGATAGAAAAGATAGACCAATGCCTTAGAATTCAGCCTGTTCGAGGGGGCAACCTCCTTTACATTACTCAAATGAACAATTCTTGGATGATACAAATGACTAAACCTCTCTTCTATATATAGGAGTCTAAGGGGTCATAATATAATCAAGCCGACATAACAGTAATAACATAAGGGGAAAAAATAACAATAATTGGTTTCTATGGGATATACTAATAACAATATGGGGACAATAGGGGCACAATAATAACAATAAGGGATATAATGACAATAGTAATAAGGGAATCACTAGCATTATAGGGGCCTAACATGTCCTCCAGCCAAACCTCTAATGGATCGTAAAAGTATGGATGAATATTCATTAGAGAGTGAAGGAGATGAAATGGAAGAATGGATGAACAAACGTTAATGTTATGTACATGAACGAACTTATGAACTGAGTCATCCCAATTACATTGAAATGAATGCTTAAGGGGATCATTGGATGAGCGAGGTGATTGACATAATGATGAATTTATACTATCAAGTGTTTGAAAAAATAAGTGTTGATTAATTGGATTCTGAACTCTATGCACTTTTAATGATACATTCGATAAGTATTTAATGTCAATTTCTTCAAAATGCCAACCATTATTATTTATCCTATGGTTAAAATACAATTGAGACTGATTTACAAAAAATCCCTTCCCACAAGTCTTGACTTGAATATCAGTGTAAACATCTACTTGTGGAAATGACAAAGGTTCAAGATAAAAAGAAAAGACAGGAAGTTTAGAATCCAAAATGGGAATGGAAACGCCATTACAATTTGATGTAGTTTCAAAATGAAATTCTTCATAGATAACATTGGTAAAAGGAAAATTTTCATCTTGAGACACACATGAGTTATGAGAAAAATAAGAAATTTATTTAGTTATCTTATGCTATGCATAACTATCATAAATAACTTGACTGAAATTATCCTCCTTTAGAAAAAACTTAGATCCACCAAAATGATCAAATTCAAATTTAAGAGAATTCTCAGAATCATGAAAATTGTAATTTATTGATAACTCATTACCCTAATTAAATTTTTGTGACAATTCATTACTAATAAGATCTAAAGTAATTCTTTTGTCTTCTTTAAAATCGTATGTGTCAAAAGGAATCGATAAAGATTTAATAAAAGAAATGTCTTTGTTGAAAAAATCTGGGTAAAGGGAGTAATGACTATTTGTAGAGATGACCATGAAAGGTTTTTATAAGTTTCATTTTTATTTAAATACCTTCCAAATTCAAGTTCTCATGAAATGTTTTCATGTTCCTGAGAATGAGTTTCTAATTGACTTTGGTCAATAGCATGAGATAAATCGAAAGTACCATTTGTACAATGCACATCATTTTCATTAATAATTTCCACTTGTTGATTTGCTTGATTAGTAGTAATATTGGGTTCATTTGAATTGTCAACAAATTATCAAGAGCACGATTAATATCACGACTAAGATATAGATCTATGCATTACTGAGACTTATCATTTATATATTGTGCATTATTAATTTGATTTAATTCAGACGTGCTATTTAAAATGGAGGGATCTTCAATAACCAATACATTTTCCTCACAAGGAGAAGGAAGATAAAGTGCTTCTTCTAACCATTCTATAAATTCCTCATTTGTAGGTTGATCTTCACAATCGATTTTTAAACATACCAATTTGAATATGAGAATGAAATCAGTTAAGTCTTTGTTTTCTATCTTTCTCAAAGTTTCAATTTCTTCACATACCTGATCATGATTACAATTTGCAAATATATGAAGGAATATCGATGCGCACTCATCCCAACTATGGATCAAGGCAACTGGAAGCAAGTCACACCAATGTTTGGCAATGCCTCTAAGAGTCACGATGAATATCCTACATAAGACAAGTTCATCAAGATCAGTACTTGAATGAGAAAAATCTAGAGAAAACTGAAGAATATGTTCAAATGCAGTGGTATTACCTTCATCGAATTTTAACTTTATCAAGAATTTTGTGATTTCGATCAGAGTGTTACTTTAAAGGTTGAGGGGTACAACTCCAAACAAAATGTTTAGTATGAGCCATCTAGAAAAAATAGTTTTACGATTCAAGACTCAACAGATACACTTTTTAGAGGCCCTCCTTCTAGTGCCAAAAATGTTGTAGGCTCGAACTTCTTTTCCTCAACATCAGGGAAAACCACCCAGTCAGGATCTTAAATTAGATCCCTTTTCGTTTGGGATGGTGGTTCCGACTGGTTCAATTGGGTCCATTTACCCTCTCTCTACCTCTAATGGCTTAAATTATAACTTTCACCTACCAATAGAAAAGGGACATCAGATCGAGTCTTCTTGCTGATCAGGCAAGAAAGTGATCCTTAAGCTAATCTAGGGCTCAGCCAAACCATAACTAAGTTCTACCTAAAAGCTAATTTACCTTACTCTAATATATAAAACCTCTACGATATTAACTTAATATTAATCGTTAACCCCTATAGTAAAACTATGTTAATGTTATCCTAATACTAAAGTTATATCAGTCATTAATCTATAATAGTATATCTCTTATATGTGACTCTAACTAGTATCAAATTATATTAATATCAAACTATGATAACTAATATTTTATGTTATTAAACTAACACTAATATTACTTATTAATATATACTAATATTAAGATCTATCCTAATATGTTCTAAATAATATTACTTAATATAACTCTAATAGAAAAATAATTAAACAATATAAACTGTTAAATCTAATATGTATTGTATTACTAAATCTTATTTTATTATATAATCTAACTATATTAAAAATATTTATCCCACGGAAAAATAATATTCTAATTAAAAATAAATTGTATTAATTACTATTCACTATCTATTCTAAAATACACTATTCAATTAATCTAATTCCACACAAATGTGTAAATATATGATTGATATTACAAACTAATGTGTTACCATTACTCATTATATTAAATCTATTAAATTAATGTTATAATAATGAGTTATGTTAACTTTAATGTTAAAAATCAATCAATGTAATTAATTCTAACATTAATTGAAAATTAAAATTAATCCTACAAATTAACGTTATCAAATATCAAATATTAAATATTGTTAATTAATATATAATATGATATAGTTCCTTATGATTGATTTTTTAGTGATTTGAATAAAGATTGGGATCAATCAAAAGGTTGATTGATATAAGGGCTCAATCCTGCCACTGAGAATTAAGATGTTTGCCTATATGAAAAAGGACTTTATGCAAAGTGGAAATGAAGATGCATGTGTGATTCTATCGTACAATGCAAATGTAACCTATCTTGGCAAAAATAAAAATTGTCTTATCTTACTGAAGATCAAAAAATTAACTCAAAAAAAAATGTTTGAATTTGGATTTAAAATATTACAAAACACTAAAATAATTCAATATCTTACTCATAGTGAAAACAAAATAAGAGGATTTGCATTTATTTCAGCTTCTTAGGTCCCATAGGTCCTAGATATGGCAGAGGTGTGAGGTGGACCAGCGACAAAATAGAAGATATTTAGGAGTGATGTGTTTAACATAACTTACGGAAGCTCAATCACGAAAATCGCAATTGAAAGAATAAATCAAACCTGGGGTGTTCTGTTTTTTTTTTGTAAGTCAGATATGTATATTATATAAACAAAATATGTTACAAAAAAGTCTGCCGTAGCAGAACGACTCCAAGATTTACCATTGAAAACATACTGATGACCAGCCCTTAACTGTCAAAACTGAGCTGCACACCACGCAGGGCGGCTTACTCTTATAGAGACCGAAATACATTAGTAACGAGCATAAGGCCGAAGCCACGACACTATCAAAACTTGGACAGAGATAGAGTGACATTACTAACATGCATAAGGCCGAAGCCATGAAAATAACAGAAATATAGAGAAACATAATTAACCAGCCTAACACCGAGGCACATGACAGAAGACATAACACATCCATAAAGCAACTAAGGGAAACCGCCGGGGCGAGGAAAACCGCCAATGCGACTGACCGTGTCTAGGCCCACTTCCAGTACATGCTTGTCCACCCTGGCTTGCATGTCTTGCATGGACTGGAACTCCTGAGCCTCCTTCATCTTTTGCTCCTGTATCAGGGGGTCCGGGCTGAGAGTTTGCCGCAGGAGCCTGATGAGCAGGGTCAGTTTCTTGTTCACGGTCTCCACAACATCATGCACTGTAGAGATTCTGCGACTCAGCGACTCATGGATTTCATGGAAATTAGCAGACTGCTCCTCCGTAGTAGAATTCCCTTTCCCAGCAGGTTGCTTCCCGTCCTCCTTAGATTCCAGGGCCTTCGCAAGGAGAGTTTTGATTCGCCAGCTCTCCGCTTTCGTTCGGACATACTGAGTTGCTCTTTTGGACGGAGTTCCCGGGTCATGCATCCAATCAACCTCCTCCGCTATGAACCCTTCCGGACGCTGGCCTTCTTCCTCTTTTACAGCAGCTTCCAGTTCCGCAATTTTACGTTTGCTCCTGGTAGCTGCTCGGGTTTCATACATATTCTGTGCAAACCGAAGATCCTGCTGGGCCGCCGAACATCTGCAGCTCCCCGCTTCCATGCTATACACTCTGACCCTGTCGCTGTGAATTCTTCTGCGGGCAGGGAAGTAGTAATCTCTCGTAGTGCTATAAACAGAGGTGAGCGAGCCAGAGCTGCTGCTCTCCGTTAAATAGCTGTTGTCCAAAGAATTTCCCATTATGTTCTTTTCCTTTCGCTGCAGAGTGGAGGTACTTTCGTTATTAATACGAAAGATATCCGCACAAAACCCACATCTCCTTCCTGACCTAACATAAATGTAGCTGCATGCCTCCCCGTTACGGTTGAGCCAGCTGTCCTTTCCTCGCAAGCGGATTCTACGGAGGCCCTCGTGGCATGAACCAAATTGATAGTTTCCATATTTGGCCTTCTCTTGCCATAATGGCCATCGCCGCATCTGTCTTGTCGTCCATATCCCTTGATTAGAGCCCATTCTGTTACCGGAAACCTCAGGATTGCGGTCCCGGAAATAGGCACCGACGCCGGTCAAGCCCGGTCGGTATCGTGGAGATCTTGCTGTGCCAGCTGTAAGCATTTCGTCTTCAGGTTCGGGTAGTTCACTTCCTCCCAACAGCTGTCCCATCCCCTGTCCTGATCGTCCACGCCACAGTTCGCAAGGTAGTCCGCCAACCCGTTCGCCTTACGTCTTACCGCATGAAACACTAAGCCTCCCATTCCAGCTAATAGTTCTGCGATGTTCTCCGTCACCTTGGCTAGCCGCCAATGCTTTGTGGCTTTGTTCGCCTTGGTTCCTCCCTGAATTCTCTTAGCTGTTGAAATGGCCAGAGCAGAATCCCCTTCCACAATTACATTGCAGATTTGAAGGGATTTTAAAATTCTCAGACCATGTTCGAGCGCTGCAAATTCTGTTTCATTATTAGTGCTCTCCCCAAGCGCTCTGTAATATATGTGCCGAATTTCTCCATGCTGGTCACGTAAAGCACCTCCAATTCCTGCCATGCCAGGATTGCCCCTCGAGGCTCCATCAAAATTTAGTTTCATTCCCCCTTCCGGCGGCCTCTGCCATTTTTCGTTCTGTGAGGATGGTTGCGCTCTGTGTCTTGAAGCTGCAATGCTGCTGGAGGCTTCCAGACGAAAACACTTCAAAATGCGTAAGTCTTGAGCTGAAGGTTTCTCGTTGCAGTCCTTTTTGCATTTAGTTTGAATTAGCTGTTGTATGTTAGTTATTATGTTATCTTTAGAGAATTCAATATTCCTGTGTTCGTCTTGAAAAACTCTGCGGTTGCGTTCCTTCCAAATTGACCATAGAAGGAAGCCTGGAATAGACTTCCATATGCTGTTGACTCTGTGAATACTGGAGAAGTATTTTCTCTAGTTCAGGATGGTTCTGTGAATGGATTCTCTATCCCGGTCAGAACTCCTGATAATTCCTTCCATCCAGCTCCATAACTGATTAGCCCATTCACAAGCATTAAACAGGTGGTTTATAGATTCCTCTTCGACGAAGCACATATGGCATCTTGAGGGTCCCCTGAAACCCTTCTTGCATAGGTTGTCCCAAGTTAAAGTCTTGTTTCTCATTAAAAGCCAGAGGAAGGTCCTGATTTTCGGCCAGAATAGACTGTCCCACACTTTGCTATGCCATGGCACTACTTCTACCTGTTCTTCCTCTTGAATTAAATCCCTAGCTTCTTTTAATGAAAAATTACCATTACCCTTTAAACCCCATCTTAGTTTATCATCTTCCTCAGTTATTCGAATCTTTCTTTTGCGGATTCTCTCATTGAATTGCTGAAGACGCTCGTCGTTCTCCTCTGTATTCCCAGGGTTTAAATTGATCCAATCCCTCCATATCGGATCCCTGTTGCTTTGGGTCCAATATTGATTGACTCTGTATCGACCCTCGTTTTGACTTGTTCTCTTGAGGATAGCAAGCTCTGGGGTGTCCAGTTTAGGGAGTTGCTGCCATGCATCTTCCCAGAACATGGCAAGCCTTCCATTACGAATCTCCCAAAAGCTGTTCTCCTGAACTAAGCTCCTGTTATTTCTGGCGTGGTTCCAAATTGACGATCCTTCCGGGAGGTCCTGTAGTCTTATGAGATCCTGAGTATCACAGTCTGGAGTGTATTTTTCCCTCCAATGCCTTGCCCAGGGTAAATTGGGTTCTTTGATCCATTTCCACCAAATTTTAGCTCCACAGGTTCTGTTGACCACAGATGGATCAACTAAATTTAGCCCCCCCTTAGATTTTGGCTGGCAAAGCTTGTTCCAAGCCACTAAAGCCCATTTCTTCTTATCCCCATTCCCATTCCATAAGAAGGATCTCTGTATGTTTCTCATTTGTTGCAAGACACCCTTGGGAGCTGGAAGAATAGAAAGTAAATAATGCGGAGTTGCCTGCAACACTGCCTTGGTAAGGATAAGTCTACCCGCCAGGTTAAGGGCTCTGTTCGTCCAATGCCTGCATTTTTTCTCCATGTTGGCAAGAACCTTCTCCCAGTGAGTTTTCTGCCAAGGTTTCAAAGTCAAGGGGGCCCCTAGATATTTTGAAGGGAGGGACCCGATTCTGAATCCGAGAAGCTGGGATAAATGAGCTTGAATTGCCGGATGAGTGTTGAAAAAAAAGATTGTGGATTTGGAAAAATTTATCTCCATGCCAGAGGCTTGGCTGAAGAGATCAAGGATACCCCTGTAAGCCATGGCCTCCTTCACAGTGGGGGTACCATGTAACATGGTATCGTCCACGAACTGTTGATGAGTTGTGGCTGGTAACGATCTGATTGGTTGCAGACCTTTTATAGATCCTTCAGCTTTTTTCTTAGCTATAAATCTGCTTAGGCCCTCCATTAGGATAACGAATAGGAAAGGGGAAAGGGGATCCCCCTGTCTTATTCCCCGCGAGGGTGTGAAAGGAGCTGAGGGAGCACCATTGACAAGGATAGAGTATCTTGGAGATTTGATGAGAGCAAGTATCCATTTGATCCAGGTTCTACAAAAACCAAATGCCTCCAAAACAGCTTCAAGGTACTTCCAGCTAACTTTGTCATATGCTTTTGATAAATCTAATTGCATCAACATGCCTGCTTCTTTTCTCGAATGCAGTGAATGAATCATCTCCTGCGCTAGCAAGATGTTATCTAGAATTTGCCTACCCTCAACGTACCCCGACTGCTCTTCCGATATGATACCAGGAAGAATCGACTTGAGTCTGTTAGCTATGACTTTCGAGATAATTTTATAGATAACATTACAAAGGGCAATAGGTCTGAATTTATCAGGTGTCTTTGCTTCTTCAACCTTGGGAATAAGCGCTAAAAAGGTGGAATTGAGGGATTTTAGAATGGTACCTGATCGTCTGGAATCCTCCACAACCTCCCATACCTCCTGTTTAACAGTTTTCCAGCAAGCCTTGTAGAAGTTGATGGTAAATCCATCTGGGCCTGGTGCTTTATCATTAGGCATGCTCTGGACTGCTTCCTCCACCTCCTCCAGAGAGATTTCTCTGCAAAGGGCCCAATTTTGATCTGAGGTAATGGATTTAGGAATGGCTGTTGTTATTTCCCTTATGGCTTCCTCTCTGTTTGTGGGCGGTTCCTGTGCAATTGAGCTGAAGTGATCCGATAGTAGAGCAGATATATCATTGTGATTTTTTAATGTTTCCCCTGCATTGTTTTTCAACTCAAGAATCCTGTTAACATTTCTATGATCTAGAGCCGACCTGTGAAAGAATTTTGTATTTTGCTCCCCCTCTTTAAGCCACTGGATTCTAGATTTCTGTTTCCAAAGTGTCTCTTCTTGAATGCATCTTTTGTGCCATTGCTGAGAGAGAACTTTTTCCTGTTCCATTGCTTCGGCACTGTGGTTGCCTGCTGCCCCCTCTCTATGAATCTGTTCCAGTTTGTCCTCTAGAATGGCTTTTTCCTGGAAAATATTCCCAAAAACTGTTCGGTTCCATTCTTTGATTTTTTCTTTGGTTGCTTTCAGCCTCTTTTGGAGATTGAACATTTTGGATCCTCTTGCCTCCAGAGGCTCAACCCACCACTTCTCTACCATCTTGAGGAAGTCAGGATGGTCTAACCAGAATTTTTCAAACCTGAAAGGTTTGTTCCTTGGAGTCCCTTGAACTTCAACAGTAAGCGAGATCGGCCAATGATCCGACCCTCCACTAGGAAGGATATCTGATTCTGCTGTTATGCCATCCAATATGATGCTTTCTGAGACTAAAAATCTATCTAAGCGCGAGGCTATCAGCCTCTCTCCCCCCCTTCTGTTGTTCCAGGTAAACATACCGGTTTTGGGGTATATATCTACCATTTTGACGGTTTCAATGAACCTTGTAAAAGCTTCCGCATCTCTATTGAGTTTCCTCAAACCCCCTTTCTTTTCCAGAAGGGTGGTTATCATATTGAAATCACCCCCCAATATGCATTTAGATCTTGGATATCTCTCAATTAGTTTGGTTAATGAGTTCAGAAAGTTTAATTTGTCTTCTAATTTCTGAGGACCATAAATGTTGACACAAAGGAAGGAACCAGAGTTACCTGTAGGCTGAAAAACCACCGCTAAGAAGTGTTTGTTCACCTCGGCTGATACAATCTGGATTTCTCTTGTGTCCCAAATAGTAGCTAGACCTCCTTCTCGTCCCTGGCTCTCAATCTCTAAAACTTCTAAATTCCTTCCAAGCTTTCTACAAAGATTGTTGATATTAGAGCTGCTGCATTTAGTTTCTTGTAAAAACATGATCTCTGGTTTGTATTTCTGGATTTTTCTCTTTAAGATCCTGTGTTTTGCCGGGCTGTTAAGCCCTCTCGCATTCCACGAGATGATCTTCATATTTAACTTATATTCATTGGAAGGACTGGAAGGCGCTAAGCGCCTTCATCTTCCCTGAATTTATCATTATCATGCCAAGCTCCTGTAGAACTTCACCACTAGTTCTACGGCCTCTTCTTTTCTTCTGCTTCGAGCTGGATGATTTCCATAAGAGACTTTTCGAATGGAAGCTGTTGCCTTTCACTATACCTAGCTTCCTGTTCTGCTTCTCTAATTCTGCTTTTTGCCTTGCTATGAATAGGTCGTTTACCTTCCTGATTTCTTCTTCCGGTGCATTCTCTATTCCTCGGGCCTTCCAGTTCTCAGCAATTACTGGTAGGTTCATTCCCTCCCTGGCTAGCGCCTCTTCCCATTCTTGATCCTCGCTCCCGCCGTCACTGGTAAGCATGTCAGTTTCTTCCTCTGTTTCCTCTGTTCTCTCCTGCATTTGAACTTCATTGTTGAGATCCCCTTCTTCCGTTCCTTCCCTGGGTGGTTCTTCCTTTTCATCCTGCCCTGCATCTGATGCTAGGGTTTTATACTTGTCCTCCGAATCTGTTTCAAGATCTAAGATCAAAAAAGGGTTGTTGTGGTTGTTTCTTTCTGTATTACCTTTAAAGTTCTTCCTTCTATTAGCTCTCTGTCTAGACTTGGGCTTTATGAAGGTTTCTTTGTCTTTGGGAGCTTGTGTTGTATCGGTTTCTGCTTCCTTCCGAATCAGAGGACAATCTCTCATCAGATGCCCATGTTCATGACATTTGCGACAACGGAAGGGAATCTGTTCATAATCTATGGCCTGAAAATAATCCTCGTCCCTGTATTCCAGCCAGAGCCCCTCATGCAGTGCCCCAGAAACATCCATTTCAACACAAATTCTGGCATAGGATGTATATCTCTTTTGTAATGTTGCTTCCGAGGCCTTGATAAATGTTCCCAACTGGTCACCTATTTGTTTCAAGGCATTCAGACCCCAATAATCTATAGGGAGAGAGAACAATCGTATCCAAACTGGGACTTGGGTGAAAGACTCTTTTTCTGGGGCAAAGTTTGGTTTCCATGGTCGCATATACAGACCAGCTGAAGCCAGAAAGTAAGGACCACCCTCAAAAATTCTATCCTTATCTTCTAGGCTGGAGAAAACAACTGTGAAGAAACCCTTGGCTCCCAAATGAAGCTTAACATCCCCTCTCGGCTTCCATTGTTGTCTGATCCAATGACAAAGAGTCCTTTCAGATGGCCAAATACCCATAAATTTACATATGACAGCATGCTCTGCCATATGCTCTCTGTAAGCCTGAATCTCTGGGTCAGTAATTACTACCCTGAGGTTATTGGTCTTTTTGGGTTTGCAGGCCCCAGTTGAAGCAGAGGTTATATTGGGTCTTGTGCTTGTCTCCCCTTCTTTTTCCGGCATTCCTTGCCTATTGTCAGTTTGCTCCCTGTCTTCTTCTGCTGGTCGCTCCTCGTTTTCTGATGATTTAATTATTGAGGTTACTTTGTCTTTTGTTCCTGTCAGGCTTTCACCCACTGTGCCATTGCCTTCCGTTGTGCGGTCTGGCTTGTCAGTTTCTCCTTGTATTTTCTCCTTGTTTCTTCTGCCATTCGGCTTGTTATTATCAAGCCCTGAGATTCTTACCCCTTCATACTTCTTTGGTCTTTGCTTCTGCATAATTATCTGTTTGAAAGTAGGGGTCCCACTGGACCCCTCTGCCCCCATTCGGTCAGTCAGCTCTTGACCTTTGCGATACAGTGCTGAGAGTCGATAGGTGATTGCTTCCAGCCCTGCACAGTAGTCAGCACATAGGAAACCCTAAAAACGCCCTCGGCTCCTGCTCGGTTCTGTATGGGGTGTTCTGTTACTAAAATGATTCTCCATGATTACCAAGGTAATTGGTTCCAATGCCTTTCTCCAAGATGAATTATCTTCAGTACATACATTACCCATGATTTGATTAGAATTTAAATGATGGGTGGAGAAACGGTTTATAATGACATAACGCGTGTAGTATATAAGTAAATAGTATGTGGGTTCAAAATATGTTTTACCGTTGGATGAAATTTTTGACCCAAATGAAATGTTACATACACCTATATTATGTCCCCTTCATAAATTGAAACGCTTGGAAAATTTATATTCAATATGACCTTTCAAAATATTTTTTTGGTTGAATCATTATATTTTTCCAATGTTCCCTTTATATACAACATATATGCCTTTATATATTCAATGTGCTTTTTGTTTTTGATATAATGTTTTGTATATATATGTCTTAATATATAATATATTATATGTTATATGATATATTTTAATATAATAGTGTATTATTTACCTGAAAGTTATATATACAATATGGCATTTATATATTTTTAATGTCTTATAATATTTTAGAATGCAATATATGTGGGAAAATGTTATATATATATATATATATATATATATATATATATATTTAAAAAAAATAATAATACAATGTATGTTTGGGTTAATGTGGTATGCAATATGATGGATTTCTTTAATGTATGTACCAAATGAAGTGGGCGAAGTATTATTTTCCAAATCCAAATGTCATTTGTGAGTGAGATGTGCCAATTCACTTGGAGGGAATGCCAACCAATGAAATGATATGTTAAAAGTGAGGTGATATGGTAATGAAAAGTGTCACTTGACTCTCTTGTAGCTTGCTATAGATGAACATTAACCAACCAAGGAGATAATCATAACAACTGTGGCATCATCAACTCTGGAAAAAAAGTCTCGATGTCAAGCAATAAAAACCATTGAAATCATGAGTCACCCAAAACATGAATAAATAAGGGAGTTTTTTAGAAAATAAAATAGAGGGTCCCCATATTTTGTGTGACAAAATGATGAGGGGGTTGTGGCCAGTAACAGGTCTCATGGAATTTTAAAGTTAAATTTAAAATTCTACTGTGAATTCTATTGACATGATAGTAGATGCAGGTTGTTATGAAACCAACTCACAAAAAGATAGAAAAGATAGATCAACACCTTAGAATTTAGCCTCTTCGAGGGGGAAACCTCCTTTACATTACACAAATGAACAATTCTTGGATGATACAAATGAAAATACCTCCTTTCTATATATAGGAGTCTAAGGGGTGATAATATAATCAGAGCCGACATAACAGTAATAATGTCAGGACACAATAATAACAATAGTGGGCTTGTATGGGGCACAATAGTAACAATATGGCGACTATATGGGTACAACAATATAATAAGGGGGTTGTACTAATAACAATAAGGGGTTACATTAGTTGTATAGGGGCCTAACATGCCCCTCTCCTTCAAAAAGTGTTGTCGTCAACGCTTGAGTAGTTCTTGATGCTTCTGTATAAAATTCTTGTCCTTCCATGTGAAATATTCAATAGGTAAGTTCTTCCAATTGATGAGATGCTTTGAACTTGATTGATTTTATAGCTATCGACTTCTCCATTCTGTAAATGCTTCAGGTTCCAATATGCTTTTTCCTTCCTTGTCAAGTTCTGGAAATATTGTTGGAACTGTGATATTCGGAAACTTTTGAATGAGTTCCCACCCTGCATCGCCATTCTTCCAGTCATACCATCCTTTGTTTATCAAATCTGGTTGGATAATAGAAATAGTACAAAACAATGCTTCCACATCCTCATCCTTTCTTGAGAGTGCATCTGCAACAAAATTTTGCTTCCCTTTTCTATAGATGATGTCAAAGTCATAACCCAACATATTTGTGACCCATTTTTTATGTTCTTCTAATGATAATATTTGTTATAAAATGTATTTAAGACCATCATGATCCATTTTTACCTTGAAGTGTCTTCCCATTGGGTAAGGTTGCCATTTCTTAAGTGCATGTAGTATTGCCAACATTTCCTTCTCATAAGTAGCTTTCTCGAGATGTAACCGTAAAAATACCCATTCACCTACATCAAAACATTTTTCACTCCGATGTTAATCTACCTGTTTTTTCATTCGATTTTGCACCAAAGTGGCGCTATCCTTTAAAAGTTGGAGAACTTGTTGTTGATGCTCTATGTGATCTTTCACTGCTTGAACATTTTTCTCCTTGATATGTCCTTCTATCTTGAGAGTTTGAGGAGTGGTAATTTCTTCCAATGCTTTACAAGATATGGTCGCATTCATTTCTTGTTGCTTGACGTGATCTTTCACTTCTTGAACATTTTTTTTCTTGATAAGTCATTCTATTTGGATAGTTTGCAGAGTGATAATTCCATCCAATGAATTACAAGATATGGTTGGATTAATTTTTTCTTTCTCGATGTGATCTTTCACTTCTTGAACCATTTTCTTATTGATATGTCCTTCTATCTTAAGAATCTGAGGAGTAGTAATTCTTTCCAATGATTTACATGATATGGTCGGATTCATTTCTTCTTTCTTTGGGGTTTGTTCCTAGTGTATATCCTCTTCTTTTGATGTTTCTTGATCCCTTTCTTCTTCCTCTTCATACTCTATATAAAATATTTTCTTCTCAACACACTTATGATCTTTAGTGCATTTTCTATCACAATTGTAACAAAGCCCTTTTTCTCTTTTTTATTCCAATTGTTTTGGTGTAATCCTTGTAGGTTTTGGAAGGCTAGGAGAAGAAAAACTTCCACAATTATAGTCATGAGTGGTGGGATTCCTTGTTTTCATAATTTCGCTTTCAATTTTTCTTGCCAACTCGAATGCCTCCTCCAATGAATCAGGTTCCCAAAAATGAACCTCATGTTGAACATTATCCTTTAAATTACCTATGAAGACATCAATCCCTCGCATCTCTGGAATATAATTTACTCTTCTATTCAATTTTTGAAAGTCTTGAATGTGCTCTTCCATTGAACCCTTTTGTTTGAAATTTATCAATCGTCTAAAGAAGGAGTTTCTCTTTGTATCCTAATAATGTGCTATCATTTCCTCTGTGAAAATTGACCACGTGACAAGTGGTTTAGGAGAACAAATCCCTTTATACCATAAAAATTGATTCGGTTCTAAATAATTAGATGCAATACATATCTTTTGTAACAGTGGTAAACAATGTAGATCAAAATATTTCTCTATCTGTAGTATCCAATTTACCGAATCCTTGCCATCAAACTTCTTCATCTCGCTCTTTCTTGATTTTAGGAGCTCGATCTTGAAACGACTGTAACTCTATAATTTTGGATCTTCCAGTTCTAAAATTAAGACTTGCAGTAGCCATTTGCATCCTCTTTCCAATGCCACTAGTCTGATCCAAATTGGATTTTCCAAGGAAAAGTTATGCCAAATCGCCCATGGTGACCTAATTATACACTAGTTCAGTAGAGCGAACTTGTACGACATGACACATGTCATTGTTTAGATGTTTGGATCTAAAACAATTTATACAAGAAACTATAGTCCATCCTCTTTCTGTAACCTTTTACGAAATTTCAATCCGATGCTCAGAGAGAAAGTTCTGATGATTTTCCCCAGGTCACTTGTTTGGAATGTAATTTGAGGGTCTGCAAAAAGCCTAACTTCCTCAGACTATCTCCGAAAATATAACGAGACAGGATCTGAAATTCGTAGCCAAGGTTCAAACCGATTTCGACTCAAATGGGTTTTTTTCTTAGCTTCTGAAACTTCGTAGTGAAATAGTTATAACAAAAATCCCACGATGACTTATTTAGAGAAACTAAACCCTATAATCCATAGCTCTGATACCAAATGTTATGAAACTAGCTCACAAAAAGATAGAAAAGATAGATCAACACCTTAGAATTCAGCCTCTTCTAGGGGGAAACCTCCTTTACATTACACAAATGAATAATTCTTGGATGATACAAATAAAAATACCTCCTTTCTATATATAGGAGTCTAAGGGGTGATAATATAATCAGAGCCAACATAACAATAATAATGTAAGGGCACAATAATAAAAATAGTGGGCTTCCATGGGGCATAATAGTAACAATATGGGGACTACATGGGTACAAAAATATAATAAGGGGGTTGTACTGATAACAATAAGAGGTTACACTAGTAGTATAGGGGCATGACACAGGTGTACATTAATTGCTTGGCCAAATGAATCACACATGGGTGATGAGGATGTACAGATAGATGAACCTTATGGGAGGGGTGGGATAGTGTCCCTGATCCCACCCGTTAGCACTCCCATCATGACTTGGGCTGGAAGGTGTTGGGATACCTTCACCTTGAATATTACCATGTCATGGCAGCTGACCCTGGATTGGGTCACTCATGAGGATTTTAATGGGGAGTGTGCATCAAGGCAGATTCCATGATCCCCAGCACCATTAGTCTCACTATAGAGGGAAACATATGAGAGGATAGAAATATCCATCACCACACCTAGTTTATAACCTTGTAGTCACCGGATGCTTGAAGGGAAAGCAACATGGCACCCTTGGAACTTCAACGAAAGTTCTTGAAGGGAATGACTGACTTGGTATCCTTGGCATCAAGAAGAAATTGATTGGTGTTTCACCCTTAGAACTTTAGAGGGAATCTCTTGAAGGGAATGACTCACTTGGCACCCTTGACATCAAGAAGAAACTACTAAAAAATAATTAAAATATGATAATCATATTAATTCTCATAATGTGGTAAATGAGGTTTTAGAACCAATTTATCTAAAATAAGAATAAACCTTGGGCTAAAAGGGAGAATAAGGAAGAAATACAAATATTTTACCAAGTGAGAACTCTTCCCTTCTCATATTTGGAAAATATCAGGTAGATAATGTGCATATAAAGTAGCTTCAAAGTACATAAGTGTTTTAATAAGAAAAGGGGGAAAAGGGACATAGAATCAATCAAAAACATTAATCATAAAATATTTTAACCTGATTAAAAAAAGAGGGTGGTAAATGAAATTAAAGAATAATAAATTAAATTAGAGAAATTTAGTTTCATGAGAGAAGCTCCATGTGTCAAGAGTCAACAAAGGGATCTCCATCTAAGAGTCAATTTGAGTTAGACTATAGGGTTGTTTGGGACCAAATCTGAGACCTAAAAATTTACTTCAGTAATGAATACAAACTAAGAACAAGAAAATGGAGATCAAAAGACAACTAGGAGAAGAAACAGGGGGTCATGTTGGGGTGAGGAAAGATATTATTCTTGAATAAAAATTAAAGTAAATAAATTAGGAGAGCCTTGGTGAGATGATGACATGCGGGATAATGAATAATTCAAATTTTAGATTAATAAAAATAATTATCTATGCATTAAGTGCCAAGTGTCACCTATGAAGCTTCCTATAAAAGAAGCAGCACATTATGGGAGAGGGATCACCTTTTTCCCTATTATTGGATGGATTAGATAATTTTATTTTGAGTTGATATGAATATATAGTGAATTTAGTGAGGTGGAGGTCATTAGAGAGGGGACTCTTGAGCCAATAGTGCTCTCCTCCATATGCTTGTATTCTTCCTTTACTTCATAGACTCATTCTAGCTGAGGGGTCCATGGGTAAGAAGAGTACCCCAGGAGTAGGCTAGGAGGTCAACTGGTGAATCATCAAAATTTGGTTGAGATGCATCATTCTCCACACATGAACATAGATAGAAACAAGGGAGTGCAAGCAGTGGGAAAGCCAAGATTGAATCTCCACTCCTAGGTGAATGGTACCTAGTGTATTCATGATGTTCTATTACATTATTTTGTTATATCTATAGTTATCAGAATGTAAAAGTGAATGATATAATGGTTCAATTGTAAATTTATGGGCTATTGATGTATGTACATTACATTTTATGTGTTTCAATGTGGATGTATTTTAGTTAATATCTTATTTTCATAATGGATGTGGCTCACTAATAACTAGTTTAAAAGGGAATATTTAGCTATATTATTATCTGCAATATCATAACTTAAATATCACTTCCTTGTGTTTAATTAAATATGAGCTTGGTTCTTATATCTAGAACTTGTTGCTATTATTGAATATGATTTGTAAATGATCTTAAGTCTATTTATAAAAAAATAAAATAAAAAATTGGCATCATAGGGAGGAATCATAGGGAGGATCCTTACATGACAAAATGAATGGACACTTGAAATATTATGACAACAAGTTGTACAAGATAAACCACAAATTGGTGAGGATTGAACATCGTCTCAGCATTCCCCAGTCATAGCTAGAACCCTGGCTAATCCATCCACTCATATTCCAATGGCAGGCTCTAATTCTGACACCTTCACTTATTTATTACAATGGTTGATGCATTGAATTTTGTTATTCTTTTTGAGCAAGTTCGGATGGGACATTATCGAGATCTAAACTAAATATATGTTGGTTTTCTCTATTTCAAACTATCTCTCTTGACCTTCAGCAAGTTCCATTTTTTTATTATGGTTTGGTCTCTCATATCAGAGATCAATATAACTTATGATAATCCCTGATGTAATCTTAAATTTCTGAAACAAATAAAATTCACACTAAAAAAGAGGAAAAAGTATAATGTAACTAATTATATTTAAATATATGATAAAAAATTCCACAATATTAAAACAATTCAAGGGAAATTCTTTCATCTTTCATATTGTACGCTTATATGTGAAAACTCACCATGTAGATTACCATATGACTATTTTCCATACAATGCAATACAATATACTTCCTTCTAAGTACCTTTCTTAGAATATGTTGTACATAAAATGAAATCCAAAGCATATTGTTTTATTTGGACTCTCACCATGGATGGTTTTGTGTCATTTGATTTCAATGCTCACATCATAAGAATGGTAAAAAGAATATGCCCAAAAATTATTGGAAATACTCTCAATATTCATATATATTAATTGGTGCAACTACTATGATTGAAGATACATAGATTTTAGAATATGATATGATTATCTATGATTGTTGTTGTTTGTGTGATTATATTTCTTTTCATACCTCATCCCTTAGACTGTAAAAATATGAATCTAGAGGAAAAAATATGCATGGGAGGACATTTGGTTGGCCTGTGATGATGTCTAGATCTCGAAGTAGGGAGGCTAGTGTTTTTTTTAGAGCTTTGGCCTTGGGTATGCACCTAGATCCCTAGGTTGGTGTTTGAGATTAAGCCTTATGGTACCTTAGTCCCACCCAAATAGATACCTAGTTAGGCATCTAATCTATAGCACTGCGTGTGTTGTGATTCTTCATAGATTATATCATTTTGAGTACATCCATGTACCTATGCATATATGTAATTATGAATACCTCCCTAGTTAAGAGGGAGTGTTGAAGAATGTAACTAGTGTCGGTCTTCATAATTGTATTTGAGTGATGATGTAATATACTTGTCAAAAGAAAGAAAAATAAATTTAATTATGAAGGAAAATTTATTTGTTAGCATGGGTTTCATGCTTTGTTATTTTATTTCTATGTCAAAGCCGCCATTGTAGACTTCTAGGGTTTGTGCCTTGAGTCCTAGTCATTATCATCATGTAATAGACCCTTCCTCAGCTTTGTATATCAAGAAAGAAAAAATATTTTAATTTAAATTGAGTCAATTAGGCCTCCTCCACCAATTCGGCCTCATTAAGAATAAGTCACCCTCAAAGGGAGCCATTAATGACTATATGTAGGCAACAACATGGCCTCATTTGTGGCACAATAAAAGCAAGTTTGATATGCAGTAGGTGACGAATAATAGGAAGAGAAAATTACCTAAGGATAAGAATAAAACCCTAATGAAGAAGAAGAAGGACACTCTTTTCAAGCAAGAAGAATATGAATTTCTCTCTTTCCTACATGAGTGCAAGGTTCTGGGTTGTTGCAGGAGGGTCAAAATTCTGGAAGATGGAGGACCGAAATTTTATGTTGTAAGTCGGTTGATGTTGTTTTACTGGAAGAGACTACTAAAGTTTGGTTAATCATTTTGGTGGAGTGAGGGAAGTATTTTGGTCTCATCTAAGGTCTTGGATTGTCTCAATTTGATTTGAATCTATTAGTGGAAGAGTTTGAATGGGTTTCCCCTTCATAGAGTTTTAGCCTTGGCTGAGTGCCTATATTTGGTGTCGTTGATATTCATGTTTTGATTTGATGATTACTTGATGAGAACAAGATAAAATAAGAACATAATTAAAGTTAATAAGAATACAAGAATATCACAAGTAATTATCAACATAAGAAAATATTTCTTCCTTTTTTGTTTTCTAACAAATATTTCCTTACATACTAAAGTAAAAGTAAATTTACGTAACAAAGCGTGAAAAAGGAAAGAAATTACATAGAATTTCGTCCTTGAAAGACTGTTTATTTTTCTCCAATATAGTTTTCAATTACATAGTTAATTGGTGGCATGTCCACATCTAATACCAATCCCTCTATATCACTACAATGAAAATACCTTCGAACAAAGGTTATAACAAAGGCTTATAGTCTTGTAAAATTTGAAAAAAAAATGTCAAAAAAACATCCGTTAAAACATTTGGTTTTGGTAGCAGATGTTTTAGAAGAGATTATAATGGAACTTCATCATAACTGAAAAAATATGGGTGACCGGAGGTTTTAGCAGATGCTTTTTTTGTATTGCACTTCATGGAACAAGTAGCATTAGTGTGCAACATATATAAAAGCTCCATGATGCATACATAACTAAAATCACCGAGGCGTTGAATGACAAAGAACACTGGTGCCTGAATTGTATATCCTCTCAGTCCTTATATATAAAACAAAGACCCAGGGCATTCTTTCGAGGAACAACATTGGGGCATGCAAAAAATAATTGTAGTCCCGATACTTTTGTTTAAGCTTGTAGTGCCAATGTGTATTTTTTGTATAAATGCACCAGTCTGTTAGGGATATAAAACGACCTGTGTTCTTAGTTTTAATAATGCACTGGGTCCTTTTAGTTCAATAAAAGCACCGGTGCATTAAGAATTACAATTAATAGTAGCATTAATTCCAGAGATTACCGGTGCTTGAAGAACTAAACACCCTAGTGTTGTCATTTTCTGAAAAGGCAATGGTCATGAAAAAATATTTTGCCGTGGATCTCTTAAATAACATAATGCAATGGTGCATTTTTATGTTATGGACGCACAAATTTTTTGTATACGATTTTCTCTTTTTTGGAAACCTCGACCTGTGATAGTGAAATTATTGCAATTTTTTTTTCCATTATTCATCGAAAAATCTACATATATCTTATAACAATATTTATATAATTTAAAATTTGATTAGTGAATTTATATATGATGTTTGGATTACTTCGGATTTCAAGTTTCTGCGAACATCATCTTTGTGTAAATTAGTTTCCAAAGTCATGTTGCATTTGGATTAATTTTTTTATATTATCATATTTCACATCTCTTCATTATAATATTTAATCATCCTTATATTTAGTGAGTGATGTAACATTTCAGAGCGACATTAGATAACATAATAGAATAAATTAAAATGTATTGTATTATATATCGATAAGAGGCTCTTTGTAATACAAAATTGGATTGTTATTGGTAACCCCTTGTCTTTCATTTGGGACACTATGTCCATTACATCAAATAAAATGTTTGATTTTCACAAACAATTATTTCAAAAAATACAACAGGTTGGATTGATGTCCAAATAGATTATCATTCTTCACTGTAGCTACTGTGAGTTCTCGATCTATTGCCATGAGTTGGGTTATTTTGAGGAATGTTTTTTTATTGCATCGATTACTTTCATATTCATGATCTTGTTCCATTTGAAAATATAAAACTAAAGTGTAATGTGTGTATCCACATTAGTGAGAATAATGAAAATTGAAATAAATAATATACATCAATGTAAATCAAATAAAAATGTATCATGGGGTGTCTTTTAAGGTTTAGAACCTTGGAATACAATTCATTCAACAATTCTAGAAGTGGAGTGAGGTGGATATTGAATGCACGCAAGGCATAAGCAGTAGGTGGAGTCCTGGAGAGGTGTGGTTGGGTTTATGTCTTGATGGTCAAGTTAATTGTCTGATGAACTCTCAAGTTCCTTCTCAAATTTCCTTTGACCTCAACAAGGTTAAGTGGTTCGGGGTGAGTGAGCCCCTGTGTGGCCTGCGCAACCTATTTTCCACAACACAATTACCAGATTATTTATGTACCATGCCTAGACAGAGAAGCCTTGTGAGAAGAGGGGAATATTACTATGAGGACTAAGCTTATAGAGGGAATACTTTCTTACATCACCGAATAGAAGGATTTTCATCGAGATATAGGGAGAAAATATCGATTCATGTACAAGAGGAGTTGACACGGATTGAAGGGGAAGCCTCTTCCCACATAACCACCTTATTAGATTATGAAGTGATCAAGAATTGGACAAGTTGGATCCCCGACATGAGGCACACATGAGGAAGAGCTAATAAATATATGCTGATAGTACATTTGTATTGGTAGATGATGTTCATGTTGGAGCACATTCTATTGGACCACCAAGGGTCTAGGATAGACTTGATGCAAACCTTAGACCTATAGTTCTCACTCTTGTTGGCTGATCCTGATATGACATTAGCCTTGATGCATTATTCTTTGAGGACCTCAAGTTAATATTCTAGATATTTGACTCTTACTATGAATGTATGTGATAATAATTATTATTCTAGTTTGATGTTATGATGATGATAATTGTGATGGACGTGTTATATATAAAAGAACAATTTCATACCTTCTTATTAGTGATATTCGATAGTTGGGCCCTTATCCATAGTACTGATGATTGGCCACATCATATTAAACCAGTCCCTAAGCAAGATCATATGTGGTCCCTGATATATGGTTCCAGAGAGAGTGAAATGAAATGATTATCCTAGAGAGAATGACTTGAAAGTTGGTCCAACATTAACAATTACTCACAAACTTTTATATCAACCCCTTTCTTCCTTGTCGTCCTATTTTGTGTTGAATGAATTCCATTTTTTTTGCTAGAATATACTTAAAAGTTAATATTTAATGCTAAAATATTTTTATATGTACAAATTCAATCATGATTACATACATTTGAAGCATGATGTTGTTGACATGGCTCCTTTTGTGAGGTAATTATGTCCATTTCTTTGACCATATCGTTATACACTTTCCTAGACATTCCTACTAACCTGTTTCACATATAAGCTCATTGATCATTTGAGATTTTCATAATCTTCCTAAAAAATGTAATGAATTATTTTTATATTGATATATGAAAACTAAATATATAAAAATTGATCTTAATCAATCAATGATTTGTAGTAATATATACTTATAATTCTAGAAAATAATTTAAATTAGGAATATTATCTTTTGAGTGATTCCTTTTTGTTGTTATATTTTTTTCTATTGCAAGTTTGACATGTCTCATTAACCATTGGTCTAGAAAGGCTTCTTGTAGTTTAGATATAATTTGGTTCTTACAATCACAGGATTGATTTTTGTATTATAAGTGGAACGTAAATCTATATGTTCATTCGACTAAATCCCTCATATCTTTGTAAATGAATTCCCCTCTTTCATTAACCTCTTGCACCACTCCAGACGAGCTAAGGACCAATTCATTGTCATTTACATGTTCTATAATTTTTATTTTCTTAAAATGACATTGATCTTTTCCTTCATTGTTTCTCCCTACAAAAATTAAACATATATGAATTAACAGATTGTTTGAAACATGTTATCTAATATTATTAAGTATATTATTAAAGAAAGTTAAAAAAAAAGAACTCATATTGAATAGTATTTGTTCATTCACCCTCATCGCACGCTAAAGAGCGATCTCTTGGGCTGTGTGATATTAAAGTTCAATTGTCCGATGGGATTTGAAAAATCAACGGTCAGTTTTAAACATAAGGTATCGCGCACTATAGTCCAATCTTTTCGACTGCGCGATTTGTTGTTCCACCGTTCGATGGGAGTTGGCAGATCAATGATCGAGATTAAACGTGCTGTTTGGTGGGGTTTGGGGGTTATTCTCCATGGTTCTTCTCAGTGCGATATGGATCTTAGAGGATTATTTACTTATGAAGTTTGGACAATGGTGTTTTAGACGCATGTGGGGCTTTGTTTGGCACGACTTTGTTAGGGGAAGGTACCCCGTGGGTTATCTTTTGTATGTACTCTTTTGGTTTGGGAGAATATTTTTGTGAGGGTAGGCTTAGTTTCTGTCCACACTGCATAATGGCTTGATGTAAATATTGTAAACTTTTCTTGATTTAATGAACGAGAAGGCACGACTCTTGCTTAAGCAAAAAAAGGAATAGTGTTTCTTCATTCACTTGATTCATCCTTCTGTAATTTTTCTATCGGGATTTTACACTCTTCCGCACTTAGATTATAAGTAATCTAATCGACCTTCTTTATTTTGTCGCTACGCATGAAACACTCTAACTAATACATTTCAGTTAAACTTACATATAGTTCAAACATATTAATTTTTTAAATAAATTACAAAGAACTTGTCTTCTCTGCTTTTCTCGATGTGCTATCCTTGCCTCGATCATTATTTTTATTACTTGACACCCTCTCATAAATTTTTTATCAATATACAATCTGTACCATTCAATAAAGAAGCCATTAAATAAATTTTATACATAAATCAAATAATTTTCAGCCAAAAAGAGCTCTAGTAACTCGTCCATTTATTTGAACAAACACGTTGATGTGTTTACTGCATTAAACACATCGGGCATTTTATTTTTCAACACTATCAACGGAAATTATTATTTTAAAATAATTTTAAATTATTATAGTGTGATTTGTAATGATAAACACACTACAATGACTTAACAATGTTATTTGGTAGAGGCGCATCGGTGTGTTATATTACACTGGGAGCAACAATGAACAAGCTAGACATAATCGACAATGTTATCATGTGCTGGTTCATTGTATTACATAGGGTTCACGGATGCATTATATTACATAGGGCACACCAAAGAACATATATCCTTTTTCTTTAAAAAATGAATAGGGACGAGAGGGTTTGGATGTAATTCAATAAGTGATCCCTATACTTTGCTGTCAAACTTTCTATGTTTAGTAAGTACACAAACCTATTAAATCTAAAATGCCTAAAATGAAAAACCCTAATTGTGAAGTGGTAAAGGGAGTTAAACCCTAAGGTGAAATTTTGCATTCACATAAGCAAGAAGAAGCAAGGGTTTAAGATAGGTATTGATTTTTTATTTTTTATTTTTATTTTTTTAAATTTACTACTAAAATCAATAGTAAATTTTTTATTATACATAGAGTGTTTTTTTATATATTTTTACTTATTTTATTTTATTTTTTAATTTATTATTATTTATTTATTTATTATTTTTTTTTTCGGATTTGTGAATAAATTTAATAGAAATTGTAAAAAATAACAATAGTATAATCAACAATAAATTTTAAAAAGAATTCTATTTAGTGTTTTAAGTGAATCACCATACCTTTCAAATTCTGATTTTTTTGTCGTTCCAAAATATTTTTTTGCTCCACATTGCTCCCAATATGCCTCTCTTGCAAATGACATCTCTTTTAATTAAAGCCTAACAACAATTACAAAAGAAGTTATTAGTAAAATAAACAATAAAATTTAATTTTTTACTTTGCATGGTTTCGAGTGAATCACCATATTTTTCAGCTTCTGATCTTCTGAATAGCTCTACTGCTCTAAAGTATTCTCCTACTGAATAGTGTTTCTATTACGTCTCTCTTGCAAATCTCTCTTTCAAAATTTTGGGAAAAATAATAAAATAGTGAATAACTCTTTACTATTTAAAATACTTTATGAAATTAGATATCGAAATATCAATTACCACTCATTCTTGAATTAAAATAAAATAAAATAAAATAAAAAAATTGTGGATTTTTTCACTTTATCTGAACATCGATGCCTTGGATACTAAAGATCATTGATGCATTTATAGGAAAAGTGCACTGACATTTCCGGGGCGCCAATTTTCTTCAACACACTAACATCATAAAATTCTTGTTTTTTTTTCAATATCCCGAAATGGTGTGATTAATTTTTTTATTCAATGACACAATTTGCATTGAAATGAATAGGCATTGTAATTGTTATAAGACCACCAAGATGGTTGAATTCCTTTTTATTTTCTAAATTCTAGAAATAGCTGTGTATTGGTGCTATTTATTATTTAAATGCATAGGTGCGTTTTCCACAAGAGCATCAATATGATAACATATTTTACATTTCTCGAAATGTCGGAAACCGACGCGAGTATTATTTGAATGCCCAAGTGTTGTTATGATTTTAATGCATGAGTGTGATTCTTTTTGATAAAAGCACTAGTAGGTTTTAAAAGTTACTTGAAATTTAGTTTCACTTAAAATGGAATATTAATCTCAAATTATCCTTTAGGACACATCCACATGAATTACAATAGTTCATAATATACATTTTCTGCTAAAAGTCTTGTTATTGTTGAAAAATCATTTGAGAACTATATTAAAATTCATATTGTGGTTATATCGTTCTCGAAATTAATTTTAGATATGCACACAAAATTTTAGTTACAATTTTTCTGAAATGCCAGGACAAAATCTCAATAATATCAAATGGCTAGTTCTTCAAATTCCATCTTGTTCCATATTGTTGATAAAAGTATTTCATGGATTTCTCCATTTGCATCTCTAGTATGTCATGTCTTATTTATATTTTGACTATCTAATTGAATTTAATCCATGTCAATTTGAATAAAAATGTATCCAAGTTTGTAGGATCTTGATTCAAAATTGAATTTAGATACATAAAATATAACTCCATTTCAAAAACGTTGAAATCTCTTATTGGGGTACTTAGCATATCGCAAGCAATTGGTAGATGAAAATGGACAGGCTCTTCACCCTACCAATTGGAACATGGAATATTCCAACCACAATCCTGGATCAATGATAGTAATAATCATTTGGTATAATTTAATTTCAATAAACTAATTGCATTGACATGCTTACTAATATTATTGATATTGTACTAATGACATTCAATATTTTTTGAAATTAGGATTCTACTGATGATGACCGACCCGCCTACCATATTTCAGTGCATCCCAATACAACATCAACTCAAAATAAGGATGCAATAAGATCAAGAATCGATGAGGAAAGATACAAATAATGGTTCAATCAACCACCTATTCAATTCCCCTATCTCAAGATTCACCAATTAGGAATGACTACAAAAATAGTAGTTCATCACAAGTTGGCAATGGAGGTAATCAAAGAGAGGTTGGTATGGTTGATTACTTATGGGATTCAAATTTCATGGAATTAGTGTTGTTAAATGCATTCCATAACGATGAGCTAGGGGATGGTGCTCATATCACTCATACCTTATTCAAAAGCCTAAAATCTGCTTCCAACACCCCTCTCTTTGGACCTAGAGCCAAATCAAATTCTATTCAGATGGGACAATGACGTTGTTGTACAAATTGATAGCAAGTTTTGGAATGTAAAATGCATTTTTCTTGACAATATTGAGGTAAGTCACCTGCATGATCGATCAAGTCCCTTATATCTTAAGCAATATTGTCACAAACTCAACATTAAAAATGGTTGATTTTATGAACATTAAATATTGACACTATACGATTATATTCCCCATCAACTACAGTTTATTCAAAGATAAGGTTCCTCTGAGTGATAATGTCTTTTTGGGTAGCTTTGAAGAGATAAAGCAATTGTTGAAAATGATGGGTGTTGAGTACATATCATATCATGCATGTCATAATGATTGTATTCTATATGGAGGATAATATCCATACAAAGAGATATGTTTGAAATGTGGGCATGCATTAATTTTAAAAAATAAGTAAATCACATAGTCCTCTTCATAAGATATTGAGGCACATGCCTACAATCCCAAGGATCCAAAGTCTCTTTCATTGCAAAGAATTAGCGATGTTGCAAGGATGGCATGCCTCACACAAAAATGAGTCAAGAGTTATGTGAATCCCAACAGATTCAATAACCATGAAGCATATAGAGGATACATGGCCTAATATATTCAAGGATGAAGTATGAAGTGTATGACTCAGAATAGCCATGGATGGTGTCAAGCCATATTCCCTCCAAAACACCAAATATTATGTTTGGCCTATAGTAGTGATCAATAACAATATCTCCCTTATCTATGAAGAACAATGAACATATTATGTTGCCTCTCAAAGTCCATGGTAGAAAATAAGTGAAGAATATGGATGTCAACATACAACCATTGGTAGATGATTTGAAGGAATTATGGGGAGGGATACACGTGTAAGATGTATCAAGACCCATCATAACAGAGAGGATTTTTACATTTTATGGTATATGTGCTTACACCATACATGAGTATCCAAGCTTTGGAGTTTGCTCTGGAAAATTACATTTTTATTTATTTTTTTCTATACGTAACAATATTGTATCGCATACTAATTTAATTCATTGCAATTTTTTTGATCTTCATGGTTGCTTACGTGCCAACTTGTATACAATAATTTTGCAAGTCATGTAACAAAAGGGTATCATGGATGTAAATTTTGTGGACCTTCTTTGAAGTTTACCTGGTCCAACAAGTTATAGAATCCAGTGTATGATTTCTCCATGGTATTCCTCCTAGAAGAAAACCCTTATATAATAGGAACATCTGCTTTGAATGATAAACTAGAGAGAACAGAAAGGTATGCTATAATGAAACCAGTTGAATGGCTTATAGCATATGAGAGAGAGAAGAAGAAGGAGTTTGCATCAATGTTTGATTCAAATGAGAAACCTATGTTTGATGATCAAGGATTATTAGACACCTATGTTGATAAGTTTCTCATTAGGATGAAAAGAAAATATGTCTTTTACGAGCTACCATATTAGGAGCATGTTAAGCTTGCCCACTTACTAGATCCCATGCATATATTTAAAAATGTGTCATATTCTTTATGGAGGCACATATCATCTAAAGAAATTGACACATTGGATGTTAGGAGATATCTTATTTCTTCAAAAACCAAAAAGAAACATTGGACAAGACAATAAACTAGAGGAGAGGTCAGTCCCTCTTGGTATTTCAAAGAAGGTGATGTCCCATGAATTTTAAAGAAAGATGGTCTTTATTTGGCAAAGGAAGTTATAATGAGTGTGAGTGTGCCTTCTTTGTATGGGTATTTACTATGACACTGCTTCATTATGGAAGTCAGGTTGTCGGGGTTAAAATGGCACCGTTTGAACCTTCTAAGAGTACGTATGTCAAAAATATGATTTTATTATTATTTATTTCTTATTTTGATGCAATGGGATATTTTATAAGTATTTTTTGTATAACGTATTATTTACTGTGTGATGTCGTTATCCTCTGCTGGTGCATGCGTGTGTGAACCATGACTTCTCGCAAGACCTATGAAGTTCCATATCTAAATTATCTGCATTTGAAAGTTGGATCACATCAAGGAGATTCATATGGATAGAATTCCACAGTGGTTTCAATAGATATTTGAGATTGTTTATATGTTTGAGAAGGAACTGTCGATCAGTTTCATGGACTTGGAGGTTCATCTTCTAATTCACCTAGTAGATGAGGTTGAATTAGTTGGGGTGGTTTCCTATCATTGGATGCTCTTCTTAGATATGTACATGAAGAAATTGAAAGGTTTTGTTCGATAAAGGGAAAAACATGAGGGGTCTAATGTAGAGGTGTATGCATCGTATGATTATTTCTATTATGCCAATGAGTACATCAAGAAGATAAAAAAAACACTAGTTTTGGTGATTTCGAGTGACAATAGGGATGAAGACAAAAGAGAAGGGGAGTTTCTCGAAATGAATGGAAAGAGGCACATGATAAAGAGTAAGTGGATTATCATTTGTCAAATTTCTACATAGTAACAATTAACACTGAGCTTCATATTAATGCATATTTTGATCTCTCTCTCTCTCTCACACACACACACACAGATATATATATATATATATTGGCTATTACATACATGTCGCTTTGATTTTTCCAATTTTTTATAAGTGCATTTATTCCCATCTCTGTGGGCATATGGACATCATTTTCGCACGGAGAATGTCAATCATGGATGCATGACACAAGACTTTGGAGTGGAAGTCGAGTTCAGCCAATCTAGTCATGCTAGCCACTGCAATCAAAACCTGATGCATGGGATATTAGGTTACGTTGCAATGATAAAAGAGATCATTCAAGTGACTTCTCTTCTTTCTAATGTGTTATTTTTAGGTGCAAGTGGTGGGACACCTTTGATCAGAATAATGTAAAGGAAGATCGTGATAGTGGGTCAGTATTTATCAACTCTAGAAGGATGTGGCATGAATCTAGGGAGCCTTATGTTTTCCCAAAACATTTCAATAGGATGTTTTTTTACCCAGATGTGTTAGATAAGGATTGGTGGTTCGTATTAAGACACAACCCTAGATCAAAACACATTTTTGAGAACAAGAATGTTTTGTGTGTTGTTATCTTCCGGAGTTTTCACATCCATGATTTGTTTGTATCGACGTTTCGAGCCCTCCGCCGTGGCTCATCATCAGGATAGATCAGTAATTGTATAAGATAGTTCTCCTTGAGCTTTAATAAATAGGGATGAGAGATGCACAAGTAATGGAAGCCGACTCTTTTTTTTTTTTTTTTTTATATTTAATTATGTGATTGAAATGTTTAATTTTTTAACTTAGGTTTATATAGTTTGATTAATTAATTAATTAATTAATTTTATTTATTTATTTGTGGAAGTGTTTTAATTATGTAATAGAATTGTTTAATTTTTAATTATATGTTCAAATAGTTTAATTAATTAATTAAACTATTAATTTAATTAATAGTTTAATTAATTAATTAATATTTATTTATTTATTTCTTTGTTTATTTATTTTTCAATATTAGAATCATAATTCAATTGTTTAATTAATTAATTATTATTATTATTTTAGAATTGAGTTAGAAATATTAATTATGTGATTGAATGGTTTAAGTTTTAATTTTATGTTTATATATGTTTAATTAATTAATTAATCATTTATGATTAATTAATCTAACTATATAATCATAAAATTAAAACTTAAACCATTCAATCACATAATTAATATTTCTAACTCAATTCTAAAATAATAATAATAATAATAATAATTAATTAATTAAACTATTAATTAAATTAATAGTTAAATTAATTAATTAAACTATTTGAACATATAATTAAAAATTAAACATTTCTATTACATAATTAAAACACTTCCACAAATAAATAAATAAATAAAATTAATTAATTAATCAAACTATATAAACCTAAGTTAAAAAATTAAACATTTCAATCACATAATTAAATATTTAAGAAAAAAGGAGTCGGCTTCCATTACCTGTGCATCTCTCATCCCTATTTATTAAAGCTCAAGGAGATCTGTCCTATACAATTATTGATCTATCCTGATGATGAGCCATGGTGGAGGGCTCGAAACGTCGATACAAACAAATCATGGACGCGAAAACTCCAGAAGATAACAAAACACAAAGCACTGATCGTAGAAGCCTCAAAACAACAACAAGAACGTTATCATGCCAAGTGAGGAAGCTAATCAGGGTGATGACAATGGAGACTGATATGTACTTGTGTTATTTCATCATTTATACTATTGTTGTAGGTTTTTTTTTCTTTATTTTGCTAATTATATTTCTTTTTATTCAACCTGTTCAAATCTTATATAATTGGTAAGATTCGAAAACATTTTCACACAATTTTTTATAGTAGAAACATTTTTACACTTAAAATAAAGTATTTCCAATTGTGTGCAATATCTATAATAATGAGAATTCAAGGTCACAATCCTTCTCAAATAGGAAAATGAGAAGAAAATAGTGAATTCAGAAATAACATTCAAGATTTAGCCTCGATTTAGATACTTATTGGTTTATCAATCAATTCACATGTTTTTTCCTTCTTGTTTAGTTCAAAATCAACATAAATCATGTAGTGATAACTCTATGACTTTAACAATGAAAAATTTGTGTATTAATATGTAAGATTGAATTCTTGACATGAGAGGTGAAGTCAGGTTTACCATATTTAAATTACAGTTCTTGCAACATTATGTAAACTAAAAGGAGGTCTTAGGCATGTATAAAATGTTGATTACTTTTTTGTATGGACTATAAGTTAAACAAATGAACTTACATGGATGCTTGAGAGGCTTAAATTTTTTCTTCATCAATAATGGAACAAATTTAACTTTTCTTTTCAATGATAATTATAGATAAAATTTGAATTAATAAATATTTTATGGCTAAGAAATGAACCATAAATAATGTGATGGTGATTTAGAGGCATTTATTCGACTTTAGAATAGAGTTGGTGATGCATTTTTCTTTCCTATTTAGATTATGTAAAATAAATATTTATTTTTATGAATTTATTAGTAAATTATTTAATGTAGACATGTCTTTATTATTGTGAACATGATGTAATATTATCTAGGAACAATGTGGAAACATGATTTTTAGTGACTATCTCGTGATAAGTATGTGGAAAAAATAATATTTTTTTTAATTGTTCTTTAAGAAATAATAAAATATATTATTTGTCAAAAGCTGAAATCTAATATAGTATCATTTTTGTATTATTTAATTCATATTTATTATTAAAAATAAATAAATTTAAACCGACACGATAGCAAATAAAGAACCAAAATGTTATATCTTTATTACTATAAAAAAGTTCACTTACCTCTTTAAGGAAGAACTTCTAATGGAGCATATCCCCAACTACAAGTAACTTCACAAGCCTTATTTTACATTTATTGATCCTCATCTTTAAAGAGAGAAATTTATAATTTAAATTGGTAAGAGTTGCTATAAATATTAAATTTAACTTGCTTGAAAATCTCATAACTTTAGTCATAAATTAAATTTTATAAAAATAGAATTTTTTAAGTTATATTAAATCTAAATTAATTATAAAAAATTTACTTAAGTTTTTAAAATTTAACAATATATTGAATTGTATGTTTGAATAACTTTTATTATTAATATTTTATATTAAAAATTGATTGAATTACACATTTCATCTTATTAAGATCTAACTAAATTATCTTACCTTTAATTATTTTTTCCTTGTGAATATTGAAATGTTTTACTAATTAAGTTAGAATGAATATTAATGAACTATCTAAGCAATAGAAAAATATTTATTGTAATTTTAAAATCACAGTTTCAATTATACTAAACTTTGAAATTTATAAAAATTTCTTTGCATTATTTTTAAAGTGAGTCATTTTGCATCCAATTCATATATAAATGTTTGATATAATTTTACCAATACACAATATATAATAAATATTATTTCACAAAAATAAACATCATGATGATAACCATCTAACAAAAATAAACATCATCTAGGATACACATTCAATTTCAATACCATCAACTAATTATATACACCGCTAGCACATATAAACATCGCTAGCTAGCACACAAATCTAGTCATTTGAGAGGGAATCATCATCATGATCACATCTAACAAAACACAAACATTGTAATCTAATATCATCACTACACACATCCTCAAATTAGTATACATCTCATGTCAAATAATTTCTATCACATACACATCTAACTGTAAGCACATTAAATGAACATATCTAACATGACATAAAAATATACACATCATCACCAACATATAAATTAAGTACATAAACATGAAAAAAAAAATGCAATATATATATATATATAAACAAGTCAAATAACTACATTAAGTTAAATAACTACAATCAAGTATCTGATACGAAATAGTAGTGCCCGCCTAGTTTGTAGCATAGGACAATGTATGATAAACCACTACCTCAACGTTTATTGAAATCTGAGATGGAGGAGAAGATGGATGGTCTGCTCTATTATGAGAAACATAAGGTCAATTCTTTAGCCCTGGCATCTGATCATCAGGAAACTAAGGAGTAGGTGTACTACGAGAAGGATCATTGGCACCTTGATGATGATCCGATGGGGTAGTACTACTAGAATTATCATGATCAACATGCTCATCCTCATGGTCATGATCACCACCCTCATCATTATGATCACCACCCTCATCACCATGATCTAATGTATCTACCATTGTATGCCCTACATCCGTCATCATTTCAAGTAACCTACTAGCTCTAATGATATGATGCATAAGAGACACCATCTCACATGGAAAATCCCTATAGAGATCCATGAACCTAGAAATATGCATTGATATCTCGGGCCCTCACATGGCAGACTCCCTCCTCAACCAAAACTATAGACAATCTATTGCAATAGTCCATATGAAATCTTAGAATAACCCTATGGGCCTGCATGCCCATGCTCCCCTTAGGATGTGCCTCACCCTCTTCGGCCTTGCCCATCTCTTCATCTTCTCCATCTAGTGGGGGGGGAGGAATATCCAAGTTGGAATATTCCAATGTCTACAAAATATATATTACACAACAATAATTAGAAAATGTCATTAAACAATTTAATAAAAAAAAATTAAGAACATGTTAGAATAATTTTTATTCTCATTAATTAAAAAAATAAAATGAAACTAGATTAATTTAAAGAAAACACTAATATTGCCTCTATCATCTAGAGTCTCAGCTAGTGTGAAGTGTGAAGAGGATGTTGGGACACTATCCCCAATCAATCCCCATGTACAAAAATGACAACAAGATAAATGTATTGTCAAACTCAACGGCGGGTGGCACCAGAGCCTAGGTATAAATCTATTACACGGTATTTTGTCACACTTCTCCTCCCATATCCTTAAGCATAAAAATGACAAATACTATCAAAGTTTGCTCACCATGAAACACATACAAAAACATCCATGAAGAATAGAAGAAGAGTTTCCCAGTGAAAATTCTAGAGAAATTTTCCTGAAACCCTAGTTTTCAAGATCGTTGTGCTTTGCACTACTACTGGCTCGTGTTGATGGCATGTTGCAGCATATTGACCTAGCACTTCCAGTGCAACTTTCGATATGAAAACCTACGTTGATCCTCTTCTACCACACTTTCCTAAAGTGGAGGAGAAGCTTCATCTGCTAGAATCTTCGAGAACAACGAGTTGGATGTTGTTGGAGAGAGATATGGTCAAGCTCTCCCATTTTGAGCCCTTAATCCTACCCTTAGGGATCTTCCCCTTGATATGTGGACCTTCCTCCCTCTTTTTTGGATCCCTAACTCCCTCTCCCATCCTATAAATCAAGTCCCTTCCATCCCTAAATGGTTGGTAATTTCTTGCCTGCATTCATATGTTGAAACTATGCCTAAATGCTGCCCATGTAATTAAGGAGAAGGATTGCTTGAATGGTCTTAACTTGGACTTGGGAATCCACTACAAAGGAGGTCTCCAAAATCAAGGAAATGGTTGTGTGATTCCATTTTTTATTCATTAATATATACATTTGGTATTTACTTTCCATAAATGTACAAATATTTATTCATTTAGCATGATGCTCCTTGATCTTTCATGTAGTTTATGTTTGAATTATACTAAGTATGCTCTTGTATCTCTTGTTTTATTTTGATCTCTCTTGTAGGTATTCATATGCAAGTAATAGAAACGAGCGGGCCTAGAACCTAAGGGAACGAGTTCATCATCCAAGGTTGAGCACTTAGCGTGAGAGTGAGGTATGTTTATCTCTCTCATTTACAATTTTTCAACATAAATTAGGAGAGTTTTGCACTATTTTTCCTGTTTTGTTGTTAAATCCTCTCATAGGAATAGAGAGATTGCTTTTTTCTACAGAATGGATTTATCTTCACAACAAAATGGTGACTCCACTAGGGAGCCTATAGCCCTTTCAACCTCTTTATTATGTTTGGTCTTTTGATTAGTTTGGCCAAACATCACAATATCAGTCATTCGGATTATGTATAGGTTCACACTTTGAGTCATTAATGGTTTAGAAGGTTAAGTCTAGACTACTTATTAAAATTATTTCTATTTTTCCCAATTTTTCTCATCCAATACGTTTTTTCCCTGAACAATAGCACTGCCAAAGCAGATTTCTTGATAATAGTCATGCTGAAACCCTTGTCAGCACGGGATTGATTGTAACAGTTGCATTGATCCCAGAGAATTGAGAAATTTTAGGGTTTTTGTCATGGGGTCTAGTGTGTCTTGACTTTTGAGGAATTTCTTTGTCCTATATGCTTGGATTTGTCAGTGTTTTGACTGGTTGTCTTGATTAATTTGAAAAATTTATCTCATTGGCTTTGAAGTAAGGTCTGATTGAGTCTTAGGGTTTTAGGTCAATTACTCTTCGCTTTCTACTTGTTTGTGTCATTGGGGTACTGGTTTTGTTGTTTGATTGAGTGTTTTTTTTCTATGGAAATCATTGAGAAACATTATTTTGCATCTATTTTAGCTTGTATTTAAAAAAATTCTTTTCAATTTCATTAGGTCAATTTGCATTTGTAAATAATGTTTGCTTTTAATCAAGCATAGATTACATTATTTGATTCTCAGGCTGAAATAACTGCATTATCGTTTGATTAAAAAAAAAATTGAAATATATTTTCATGTAAGTGCATTTGAATCAAATTTCATTTTGATTTTGTTGATGCATTAGTTGCGTTAGATGATTTAAAATCAAAAGAAAAAACATCATTCATATAAGTTCATATTAGTAAAAGTGAAAATCATTTTACTCTTGAAAAGTTACATTTAGGATAGTGAGAAGTGGAAATCATTTTTACTTTTTGGCATTTCATTTGGAAAGCGAAAGAGAAAGTTACTAGCAGGCATTTTGTTTGATGCATTATTGACTGAAAATTATTCCTTTGATTAGTCTAGCTTTCACCAAAATGGAAAGTTCCTCTTTTCTCATATAGTTTCATCTTAGGTGTTCAAGTGACATTGTTTTGAGCCTCAAAACTAAAACATAATTCAAGATAAACATTAAAATTTATTGAATTAACTTAAGGAACATTTGGAACTTAATGAAAATATTTAGAGGTCTAGGCTAGAGATGTGTTCTGATGTCTATAAACCTAATAGTTGTCATTATCTACCAACATTGTGTCACGGGGGTGATATTCCGTCACACTTACGGAAGTATATAGGATCATTCTCCAGTACTTTCTGGTATATTGAAGGCACTCCATGCATGATAATATGGGAATGCTCTCATCAAATGATATGCATTATACAATGCTAACACAGACTTGTGCTCCTTGTACCATGGTATATATATTGGGAGACCCCACTAGGTTGTTATCCTTTAGTGCAGGTAGACAAGTCAGCTACCTTGTCAACGTGATACACCAAACACAACATTCTGAGATATTGGTCATCTTATTTTAAGTCCTTGGTTTTGCCAAGGTTTATATTTCAATTCATGCATATTTGGTAAACCCTTTTGCCTAGCTTACCCCTTTTATTTTGTTTTGTTAAGTTCTAAAATCAATTAATTCCCCGCGGGAAAACATACTTCCTATGGAAATATTCCTTGGTAGATCTTAGGTTGAGACTAATGGAAATAGTTCCTAAGTATACCAAGCAAGGAAAGCCTTGTGATGGGAATTCTAGTGCTTTTTCTTCTTTTGGAAGTGTTGGTGTTCCCTATATGGAAACGTTGTTCATTCCTAGGTTTACCATTGGTTTGCCAGTTTTTTTATTTTCGACCCCTATGGTTTCAAATGTCCAAACACAAGATATCATCCACCTGAGCAGTATCAGCCTCTGGATAATCTTAAAGTTTGCCCTTTACCTTCTTCACTTGTTTTGTCTTCTTTCTCTTCTTCCTCTTCATGTGTTCAAAGCTTGCAAGATAGTAACCAGGTGGAGAAGAAGAAGAAGAAAAGGAAGATTAAGAAGAAGAAAAATAACCAAGAGGCCAACCAAGCAGTCGTTGCTACTAATGCGGTTGATGCTGGAAAATATCCCAATCAGTCCAAAAAAGTAATATTCCCTTGCATACTTTGTAAGGGTGATCATATTCTTAGAGATTTCCCTAGTATCCCCAACGTCTTAGAAGTTTGTTCTACATGTTCACATCAACCTTTGTCATTCGCTTCTAGAGATTGTGTTGGTCATAAAACTTCAACTAGTAATAATAGGGTCCATGGGAAAAAGGGAAAGGTGAAATTTCCCTGTAGGTTATGTGAAGCAAATCATCCTATTCGAATTTTTCCTTATCTAGATGAAGCCTCTAAAGTGTTAGATAACCTTACTGCTTCAGAACCTCATCTTTCGACTAGTTATCAGAAGCTTTGCCTCTACCCTTCACTCATTATTGGTCAAGTGATTCATCATAACTCATCTTTAGTCAACCCAGCTCTCTCTGAAAGTGAGTTTAGTCATTCTATTCTCGACTAACCATTTGTTGAGGAAACGGTAGACCTGACTCCACCTTCAGGTGATTAGACCTTTCCTATAGAGATTGAACCTCATACCACTCATGTTCTTCTTGTTTTATCAAATTCTAAAGAGTTGGAGGGAAATCCTCCCGTTCCCACGGTACAGGGGGACGATCCTCCTTTTCCCATAATGCAACGGGGAAATTCTCCCATTCCCTTGGCACCACCTCCGGGTAGTATGGTTGTTTCCTTTGATTGGATTCGGTTGGAAGTCTATCATATTCCTTCTTATGTGACCTTCTAGATCACGTTGAAGGATTATAATATGGTCGTACCTTGCAGAGTTATAGATGAAAACAAGTTTGTTAGTATTTTGTCTTCCACTTCTTAGCAAGCTTTAGGTTCTCCGTAGCTTATTTCTGTTACCTAGAATCTGTTAGCTTTTAACAAAGGAACCAACCAACCATTAGGGATTGTTCCTAAGTTTCCTATTACTTTGGAAGAAAGGATCTTCTATCTCAACATGATGGTTGTTTAACTCCCTTTACATTTTAATCTACTCCTTGTCTATGACTATGTTTATGTCATGGGAGCTCTTGTCTCTTCTTTGTTTCATGTGCTATGTTTCCCACATGAAGGAATAATTATGACCAATGATCACTTGTGATTCGTTGGCCCAATTTCAGCTCCCAATCAACCATATTCCCTAAATAGTTCTTACATGCAAGTGGTATATTCCTTGCCACAAGTTAATTATGTGGCCACCTGTTCCATGCCCTCGTCAAGTAATGATGTAGTCATTGACATAGTGCATCATGTATTGGGGACATTGGGACCTGATCTTTCCATTAGATCCGTTAACAGGTATCTCTTCTAGAATTTTTTTCTCCCATCTTATGGGAACCTCTTTGAAACCATGCTTTCTTATAGTCCATAATCAAGGTGTCATGAGGATAGTTTTTTTACTATGTCAACCTCATTAAAAAATTAAATAGGTTCCCATGAGGATAGTTCTTCTACTATGTCAACCTCATTAATAAATGAAATAGGTGTCATGAGGATGGTTATTTTATGATGTCAACCTCGTTAAAAAATGAAATAGGTCCCCATGAGGATATCTCTTTTAATAAATCAACCTCATTAAAAAATGAAATAGGTCTCCATGAGCAGAGTACTTTTACTTGTGTCAAGATCATTAATGGATGAAACCAGCTGTCATGAACATGGTTCTTTTCTTGTGTCAAGCTTGTTAAAAAAATGAAATAGATCCCTTTCCAATTCGAGTCTTTGATTAGATCTTAGTTGAGTCTTTCACTTGATCTCGTAAGTGAACCTTCATTCCAACCATGTTTTAGTAACTAGTAGTATACTTAGTTGAATGAAATGAAGCTTGGGGGGAATGTACCTTGAATTGAGTCATTATGTTGGGGGCATTAAAACTCCTCTCAAGCATACTTTATCCTTGTTTCAAGATTGTGTAAAAATGAAACCAAATCTAAGGATATTTTGCTTCCATTTCAATCATGTCTAAAAATGAAACCAAATCCGAGCACAATTTTTTCTCATGTTTCAAGCTTGTGAAAAAATGAAACTATTTTCAAGTATCCTCAAGCATAGTTTCCCATGTTTCAAGCTTGTGTAAAAATGAAACATTTCCCCTTTTACCTCTTGTGATTGCCATTTTTTATCAGCCTATTTTTGCCGGATGAGCCTTGGCTTTTTCATTCGATCGTCACCATCCCTTTAGCCGATCATACACATTCATTTGGTTGTTTTTACCCTTTCATGAGGGACATCTACGATGACTAGTCTTATTGGCCAACCTCTTGACCTTTAAATGTTTTGAGAAATTCCATCAATACCAGAACCCATTGCTATCCTTTTATACCACTCATTCCTCCAGGTCGCGTAATATTTCATCTCTTTTCAGACTCCAATAATATGAAAATATTGTTGAGCAAATTTTTTTTGAACTCGTAAAAGTAAATGAAAATACATCTACTCAGTATAAGTTTAACCCTTTTCTGAATTGAGATGCACTAGCTACGAAAAATAAATACCTTAGTTGAACATGGCTAAGAGGTCCTATTGAATATTGTTATCTACCTTTTCATATTCGAGAGACTATCTATGAAAAGCGAACTTTAGAGTTTTATTTTCTGCCTCTTTTTAAAACTCTCTAAGCACAAAAAAGGTGCCATGTTACCCCTTCGTCGAACTCGTAAAACTTAAACGATGCAGGACTTGTCACCATGACAAGACTGAGTTTCTCCTTCCTAGGACTTGTTAAAATTAATAGGATGGATGCATTCAAAGGATGGACCTATATGACAAGCATACGGTATCCTCTTCAAGCTTGTGTGAAAATAAAGAGGTACTCGCTATAAATAGCAGGGGGGAAATGAAAGTGAACATGTCTTTCATTTTGTGTAAAGGTATCATGTCACTCTTGAGCATGACACTTATCAGTTGCTCATGCCGAGTATGGGTTATCATCACTTCATGACAATCCTTTCTGGGTTTTGTAAAATTCATTTGCCTCTCATTTTATTATATTGTCACCATGACCTTTGATCTCATTTTGAGTCAAATGCTACCAAACTCCAGAGTCTTGTCACTAATATGTTGAAGAGAAGTCCCATCTGAATTTTTTACCACGTGTACCTTATTTGGTCCTCTTTGCAACAATCTTGAATCACTCATATCATTTTGAGATATCCTATGTTTTGTGTCGATGATGTGGAAAACATTATGACCCTCCTTCAATGCATCACTTCTTGTCGACTTCAGCTCATTATCTATGAAGTTGATTTATAAATTCCCTTTCAGTACCTTGGAGCTTGCATGCCTCAATGGAAATTTCTTCATGTTTGAAGATAGGCTTTCATCATTGGCCTTCGATTGAATGATTCGACAATTGTTCAAATTTAGCTCACACTTGTAGATTGTATCGGTGTACCTTGAGGGATATCGTCATTATTGGTGGTTTCTCTCATTCCTGTTAACGGTTTACATTACTGACCAGTAATCAGGTGGTTTCTACCATGTTCAACTTGAACACATCTATTCACATCGTTAGATTCATACTTTGTTCGGGATAAAGATGAAGACCCTGGATCTTATCTGTCAAAATCCAGGTTGCGAGGAGTTATTGAGTATTCATGATTATATACATGGTCCTTTTCATAAGGATGACTTCTTCCATGTCATGGATCTATATACATGATCCTTTTTAGACATATGGATGTGTCCATGCCATGGATCTATGCACATGATCCTTTTTAGTCAGATGGTTGGGCCCATGTTGCGGATTCGTGTATTGATATATGCCTATTCACAGATGTATGATTAGGCATATTTACACGAGAGATGCTAGATACATATATTGTATCATACTTGATTTGTAGGTCTCCTGACAGTGATTTTTTGGGTCCTTTCCTTGACTTGTAAGGCATTTCACCCATCACTCCCTATTCTGCCTTCATGCTTTAGGGGGCATTTGTTACAAAGTATTTTGTCACACTTCCTGCCCCATATCCTGAAGTGTCAAAATGAAAAAAACTGTTAAAGTGTGCTCACCATGAAACACATACAAAAACATCCATGAAGAATAGAAGAAGAGATGCCCTGAGAAAATTCTAGAGAAATTTTCCTAAAACCCTAGTTTCTAGGATGAGCGCGCTTGGTACTACTACTGACCCATGCTGATGACTTGTTGCATCATATTCACCTAGCACTTCTAGTGCAACTTTTGATATAAAAACCCTTGCTGAGCCTCTTCTGCGAGTCTTTCCTAAAGTGGAGGAGAAGCTTCGCCTGCTAGAATCTTCGAAAACAACAATCTAGATGTTGTTGGATAGAGATATGGTCGAGCTCTCCCATTTTGAGACCTTCATCCTACCTTTCCGAATCTTCCCCTTGAGATGTGGACCTTCCTTCCTCATTTTTGGATCCCTAACTCCCTCTCCCATCTTATAAATCAAGTACCTTCCATCACCAAATGGTTAGTCATTGCTTTCCTGCATTCCTATGTTAAAATTATGCCTAAATGTTGTCCAACTAAATAAGGAGAAGGAGTGCTTGAATGATCTTGTCTTGGACTTGGGAATCCACTACAAAGGAGGTCTCTAACATCAAGGAAATGGTTGTATTCTTCCCTTTTTGATTCATTAATATATACATATGGTGTTTACTTTCCATAAATGTCCAAATATTTATTCATTTAGCATGATCCTCCTTGATATATCATGTAGTTTATGTTTGAATTATACTATGTATGCTCTTGTACCTCTTGTTGTCTTTTGATCTCTCTTGCAGTTATTCAGATGCAAGGAATAGTGAGGAGCAAGTATGGAAGCTAATGGATCGAGATCATCATCAAAGGTTAAGTGCTTAGCATTAGAGTGAGGTAGGTTTATCTCTCTGACTATGCATTTTTCAACATAAATTAGGAGAGTTTTGCAGTAGTTTGTCTAGTTTGTTGCTAGCTCCTCTCATAGTACTAGAGAGGCCGCTTATGTTCGCAGAAGGGATTTATCTTCACAACGAAATGGTGACTCCACTGGGAAGCCTATAGCCCTTTCAACCTCTTTCTTGTGTTTTCTCTTTTTATCTATTTGGCCAATCATCACATTATCAATTATTTGGATTTTTTATAGGCATGTACTTTGACTGATTACTACTTTAGAATTTTAAGTCTAAACTACTTGTTGAAATTCCTTTTATTTTTCCCAATATTTATCATCCAATGTGTTTTTTCCTGGAACATTCATGCTTCTCATGCAGTTTTCTTGATAATAGTCACACTGAAACCCCTATCAGCACATGTTTGACTATAATAATTGCGTTGATCAGAGAGAATTGTGAAATTTTAGGGTTTCTGTCATAGGGTCCTGTGTGTCTTGACCTCTCAGGTCTTTCCCACTCATTTATGCTTGGATTTGTTAGTGTTTTTATTGGTTGTCTTGATTAATTTGAAATTTTTGTCTCAACAGATTTGAAGTGAGGTCTGATTGAGTCTTAGGGTTTTAGGTCAATTAGTCTTCGCTTGCTGCTTGTTTGTGTCATTGGGATACTGGTTTTTTTGTTTGATTAAGTGTTTTTTTCTATGGAAATCATTGAGAAAAAATATTTTTCATTTGTTTTATCTTGCATTTCAAAATTTTATTGTCAATTATCTTAGGTCAATTGACATTTGGAAATCTTTTTTGTTTTTAATCAAACATAGATTACATTGTTCGATTCTCAAGCTGAAAGAACTGCATTATCGTTTGATTCAAAAAGAAAAGTGAAAAATATTTTCATGTAGGTGCATTTGAAATGAATTTAGTTTTGTTTTGGTTGATGCATTAGTTCCATTAGATCATTTAAAATTAAAAGAAAAAACATTATTCATATAAGTGCATATTAGTAAAAGTGAAATAATTTTACTCTTGAAAAGTTGCATTTAGGATAGTGAGAAGTGGAAACCATTTTTACTTTTTGCCATTGCATTTGAAAAGAGAAACTGAAAGTTAGTAGAAGGCATTTTGTTTGATCCATTATTGATTGAAACTTCTTCCTTTGATTAGTATATCTTTCATCGAAATGGAATATTTCTTTCTTCTCATATAGCTGCATCTTAGGCATTCAGGTGACATTGTTTTGAGCCTCAAAACTAAAACATAATACAAGATAAACATTAAAATTTACTGAATTAACCTAAGGAAAATTTGGAACTTAACGAAAACATTTAGAGGTCTAAGCTAGAGATCTTTTTCAACCTCTATAAACCTAGCGGTTTTCATTATTTGCTAGCATTGTATCCCAGGGGTGATATCCCTTTCCATGTATGGAAGTATATAGCATCATTATCCAGTACTTTATGGTATATCAGAGGTGCTCCATGTATGGTAAGTTATGGGAACACTCTCATCAAATGATTATGCATTAGACAATGCTAACATGGACTTCCTCTCTCCGTACTGTCGTGTATATATTGGGAGACCCCACTAGTTTGCTATTCTTTAGCCACAGGTAACTCAGTCAGTTGCTCTGTAGACATGATATACCGAACATAACATTCAGGGAGATTGGTCACTGTACGTTAAGTCCTTGATTCCACCAAGGTGTATACTGCGGTTCACGGATATTTGGTAAACCATTTTCCCTAGCTTATCCCTTTTGTTTTGTTTTGTTAATTTCTAAAATCAATTAATTCGCCGCGGAAGAACATCCTTCTTGTGGAAACACACCTTAGTAGATCTTACGTTGAGACTAATTTCAACAGTTCCTATGTATACCAACCAAGGAAACCCCTGTGATGGGAATCCTAATTCTTTTCCTTCGTTTGGAAATGTTTTTGTTCCCTATGTGGAAATGTTGTCCCTTCCTAGGTTTACCATTGGTTTTCCAGTTTGGTTATTTTCAACCCCTATGGTTCTAAATGTCCAAATTGCTCCTCAATTAGGCCCTCATCCACTTGAGCAGTATCAGCCTCCCGTTGATCTTAAATATGACCCTTTACCTTCTTCGATTGTTTGGTCTTCTTGATCTTCTTCCTCTTCATATGGTGAAAGCTTGCAAGCTAGTAACTAGGTGGATAAGAAGAATAATAAAAGGAATATTAAGAACAAGAGAAATAAGAAAAATTCCAACCAAGTAGTCATTGCTACCGATGAAGCTGATACTAGAAAATATTCCAGTCAACCCTGAAAAGTGAAATTCCCTTGCATGCTTTGTAAGTTTGATAATATTCTTAGAGATTTACCAGGTATCCCCAAGGTCTTAGAAGCGTGGTCTACAAGTTCACATCAACTTTTTTCATCACCTTTTGGAGAGCATGCTGGTGATAAAACTTCAACCAATAATAATACCGTCCATGAGAAAAATGGAAAGGTGAAATTTCCCTGTAGGGTATGTGAAGGAAATCATCCTACTCACCTTTTTACTTATCTAGATGAAGCCTCTAAAGTGTTGCATAACCTTACCACATCTCAACCCCATCTTCTAACTGGTTATCGGAAGATTTCCCTCAACCCTCCACTAGTTGATCAAGTGACTGATCATAACTCATCTTTAGTCAACCTCACTATCTCTTAAAGTGAGCCTCATGAATCTATTCTTGACCAGCCATTGGTTGAGGAAATGGTAGACTTGACTCCACTGTCAGGTAATCACACCTTTCCTATAGAGAATGAACCTTGTACTGTTCATGTCCTTCTTGTTTCGTTGCATTCCAATGAGTTGGAGGGAAATCCTCCCGTTCCCACAGTATGAGGGGGTGATCCTCCTATTCCCGTAATGCAAGGGGGATGTTCTCTAATTCCCTTAGCATCACCTCTAATTAGTATGGTCATTTCCTTTGACTGGATTCGATTGGAAGGCTACCGTCTTCCTTCTTATGTGCCCTTCTAGATCATGGTGGACGATTATAATATGGTTGTACCTAGAAGAGTTATAGACAAAGGCACGTTTGTTAGTATTTTGTCTTCAACATCTTCATAAGCCTTAGGTTCTCCATAGCTTGTGCCTGTTACCTAGAATATGTTATCTTTTAAAAAAGGAACTAGCCAAATGTTAAGGATCGTTCCTAAGTTGCTTATTACTTTGGGAGAAAAAAAAGCCTATCTTGACGTAATGATTGTTCAAGGCCCTTTAGATTTTAATCTACTCCTTGGCCATGACTATGTTTATTTCATGGGAGCTGTTGTCTCTTCTATCTTTTGTGTGTTATGTTTCCCGCATGAAAGAAAAATTGTGACCATTGAACATTTGTCATTCATTGGTCCTAATTCAGCTCCCAATCAACCATTTTCCCTAAATGGTTCTTACATGCAAGTGGTATCTTCCTGATCATAGTTTAATTATGTGGCCAAATTTTCCATGCCCACGTCAACTCATGATCTAGTCAATGATATAGTGCATCATGCACTAGGGACATTGGAACCTGATCTTTCCCTTAGATCGCTTGAGAGGTATCTCTTCTAGGATGTTGTTCTTCCATTTGATGGGAACTTCTTGGAAGCCATGGTCTCTTATAGTCCATAATCAAGGTGTCATGAGGATAGTTCTTTTACTATGTCAACCTCATTAAAAAATGAAATAGGTTCCCATGAAGATAGTTCTTTTGCTATGTCAACCTTGTTAAAAAATGAAATAGGTATCATGAGGATAGCTCTTTTATGATGTCAACCTCGTAAAAAAATGAAATAGGTCCCCATGAGGATAGGTCTTTTACTATGTCAACCTCATTAAAAAATGAAATAGGTCTCCATGATATAAGTTCTTATACTTGTGTCAAGCTCATTAACAAATGTCGAAACAAGGTTTCATGAGCATGGTTCTTTTCCTATGTCAATCTTGTTAGAAAAATGAAATAGGCCCCCTTTCAATTTGACTCTTTGATTAGACCCTAGTCGAGTCTTTCACTTGATCTCGTAAGTGAACCTTCATTCTATCCACTTGTTAGTAACAGGTAGTATACGTAGGTGAATGAAATGACTCTTGGGGGGCATGTACCTCGAATTGAGTCATTATGTTGGGGGCATGAAATCTCCTCTCAAGCATAGTTTATATTTGTTTCAATCTTGTCTAAAAAAGAAACCAAACCCAAGCATGGTTTGTTTCCATTTCAAGCTTGTGTAAAAATTAAACCAAACCCAAGGATAGTTTGTTTCCATTTCAAGCTTGTGTAAAAATGAAACCAAATATGAGCATAGTTTTTGCTCATGTTTCAACCTTGTAAAAAATGAAACTATTTTCAAAAATCCTCAAGCATAGTTTCCCATGTTTCAAGCTCGTGTAAAAATGAAACCATTTCCATTTTTATCTCTCGTAATTTCCATTTTTTATCAGCCTATTTTTGCAACATGAGCCTTGGTTTTTCCCATTCCATCGTCACGATCTCTTTGGCTGATAATACACTTTCACTGGGTTTGTTTTACCCTTTCCTGAGGAACATCTGCAATGAGTGGTCTTATTATCCAGCCTCTTGACATTTACATGTTTTGAGCAGTTCCATCATTACCGGAACCCATTGTTATCCTTTTATACCACTCATTCCTCCAAGTGGGGTCCTCTTTTGACTCTTTTAAGACTATAAAAATATGAAAATATTGTCAAGCACTTGTCTTTTCGAACTCGTAAAAGTAAATGAAAGATGTCTACTCAGTATAAGTTTAACCCGTTTCCGGAGTAAGGTGGACCAGCTATGGAAAATGAATACCTTAGTCAAACATTGCGAAGAGGTCCTTTGGAATATTGTTTTCTAACCTTTCGAATTCAAGACACTATCTATGAAAAGGTACCTTTGGAGTTTTCTTTTCCACCTATTTTTCAAACTCTTTAAACATGAAAAAGGTGTCGATTTACCCATCCATCCGACTCATAGAACTTAAATGATGCATGAATTTTCACCGTGACAAGACCAAGTTTCTCCTTCCTAGGACTCATTAAAATTACTAGGATGGATTCATCCAAAGAATGAACTTACACAAAAAGCATATGGTATCATCTTCAAGCTTGTGTAAAAATAAAGAGGTACTCACTAAAAATAGCAGGGGGAAAATGAAAGTGAACATGTCTTGTATTTTGTGTAAAGTCAGCATGACACTCTTGAACATGACACTTATATGTTGCTTGTGTTGGACTTGGGATATCCTCACTTCCCCACTTTCGTTTCTGGGTTTTTTGAAATCCATTTTCCTCTCATTTGATTATATTGTCACCATGACCTCTAATGTCATTTTGAGTCAAATGCTGCCAAACTCTAGAGTTGTGTCGCCGATATGTTCAAGAGAAGTCCCATCCATATTTTTTTACCGCTTATACCTTATTTGACCCTCTCTAAAACAATCCCAGATCACTCTTATTATTTTGATATATCTTATGTGTCATGTCGATGATGTGAAAAACATTACGACCCTCCTTTGATGGATCACTTCCTATCAACTTCAGCTCATTTTCCAGGAAGTTGATTTAGAAATACCCTTTTAGTACCTTGGAGCTTTCCTGCCTCAATGGAAAGTTATTTATGTTCAAGGACAAGCTTACATCATTGGCCTTCGATCGAATGAGTTGGAAAGTGTTTGACTTCAGATCACATACCCACACTTGTAGATTGTCTAGTGTACCTATTGGCTTGTGTTATATTCTTTCCATCACTAGCCCCCTAGTTAACTAGGGGGTTAGAGGGGGGGCCAGAGCCCCCCCTTCATTGAACTGACTGCGTAGTGGGGGTGTCACAGGGGGTTTTAGAGGGGTGGGTAGCCCCCCACTACGGGGTTTGGGGCAACGCCCTCGGGAAAATTTTTTTGGACCCTATATTAGGTGTGGCGAACCTACCTATGGTTTTGTGCATAGTTTTTGCACATGGTTTTAGGTGATATGGTTTTCAGTCCATGGTATTGGATGCTTTTGCATGTATATATATGTATTGTAACATTCAAAGGAACATAATGAAAACTCAACCTGGTAGTCCCGGTTTTGGGATCTAGGGGAAAATATTTGTGTATATGTGTTTTATGTGTAATGATCTCGCATCGTTTAAGTTCTGTGTTTTAGAATTCATATGCAAGTAATTTCTGTATGGATTTAAAACCTACATTTAATATCATAGTTGTTTTGGCTTCAAGGGGACATCGTTGTTGCTAAGGAGTTTCGCTCGGGCCTGTGGTAGACCCTGTTCAATGGGAGATCTGCGGGGTTGATTCTAGTGGTGAAAGAATATGGCGAGTAATGGAAAGACAGAGATCGATAAATTTAATGGTCCGAGTTTTGAGTTGTGGAAACTCAAGATGGAGGATCTTTTGGTGGATAAAGATCAGTGGATCGTGATAGGTCTGGGTACTAAACCAACAGGAGTGTTTGATGAAGAATGGAAGAAGTTGGATCGGAAGGCAAAGAACACAATACAATTGTGTGTATCACATTTAGTATTGCTAAATGTATCAGGGGAAGCTATGACGAAGGCTTTGTGGGACAACTTAGGGACATTGTACCAATCTAAGTCTCTGGTGAATAAACTATTCCTACATAAAAAGTTGTATAACCTAAGGATGAAAGATGGAGACTCGGTGACATAGCATATGCACACATTTAATACTGTGGTAAGTCAGTTATTATCTATTGATATTAAAATTTAAGATGAAGATAAGTGCATCAATTTTTTGTGTTCTCTACCAGATTCATGGGGTAGTCTAGTTATTGTAATACATAGCAATGCAAGTGCCTTGCAGTTTGATGAAATAGTCTCATCCTTGGTGACGGAGGAAATGAGACGGAAAAATATGGAGAGCCAAAATGGTGATGCCTTGTCTGTACGAGGACAGTCCCAGAACAGAAACAAAAATAAGTAATTGGGTGGGAGATCTAAATCTAGAGGGAGATATAAATCTCTAGGAAAACCTATGAAGGTGGTGTGCTGGAAATGCAAAAAGGAAGGAAACTACAAAAGGGACTGTAAGTCTAAAGCTCCTGACAAAGGAAAGGGATCTGATGATGATCCTTCTAAAGAGGTGAAAACCACCTCAGATGAAGCTGGGGATGTACACTTGGCTTCTTCAAGTACACATGTAGATCATGAGGCATGGTTGATTGACTCAAGTTCATCCTTTCACTTCACTCCCCATTGAGAGTGGTTCTCCGAGTATGAGAAATATGATGGTGGTGATGTCTTCTTAGGGTATGATAGGAATGCTAGAATAATTGGTCATGGAAAAGTAAAGTTGAATTTGTGATGTGGAAGGGTTAGAACACTTCTGGGTGTTCTGCATATCCCTGCATTAGCTAGAAATATGATTTATGTAAGCAATCTAGATGATGCAGATGTAAAAATAATGTTCGAGAAAGATACGTACAAGATGGTTCGGGGAGCACTTGTATTGATGTGGGGAGTTTAGATTGGAACATTGTACAAGCTAAAAGGTACCACTATTATTGATGGGTGAAATAGTTCTGTGGTTCTTGAAAGTGGAGCAGAAAATATAGTGGTCTCTAGAGAAAAAACCATGTTGTGGCATCAAAGGATTGGACATATTTGATAGAAGGGCCTTCGAATACTTCATGGTAAAGGTATGGTAGAAGGTATGACTAATAGCTCTCTGTATTATGATTTCTATGAAAATTGTGTATATGGGAATCAGAATCGGGTGAGTTTCCCTTCGGTGGTAAGAGGGTGAAACAAATATTAGAGCTTGTGCACAGTGATATGTTTGGACCTGTGAAGGTTCCATCACTGGGTAAGTCTATGTACTATGTATCATTCATGGATGACTTCTCAAGGAATACATGGATATATTTCCTCAAGAAAAAATCTGAAGTCTTTGACATGTTTAAAGAATTTAAGGCTCTGGTGGAAAACCAGACAGAGAAGAAGATAAAGGTGCCGAGGAAAGATATCAGTGGAGATTTTTTTAGCAAGATATTTGAAGAATTTTGTAAGAAGTGTGGTATAGCACAGTAGAGGACTACTACATACACACCTGAGAAAAATGGACTTGCAGAAAAAATGAACAAGACGTTGATGGAAACGGCAAGAAGCATGCTCACTAGTGTCGGGTTAGTACAGGAATTCTGGGTAGAGGTGGCGGAGACAACATATTACCTGGTCAACAAATCACCTTCATCAGTGTTGGAGGATAAAACTCCACAAGAGGTATAAAATGGTAAGAAAACCTCTCTTTCACATCTAAGGGTATTTGGATGTGATGCATACGTATATGTCCCAAAGGAGAAAAGAACAAAGTTGGATAGTAAATCTGAAAAGTGCATCTTTATTGGGTATAAGGATGGTTTAAAGGGTTATAAGCTTTGGAACCGAGTAACAAGGATGGTTGTGTAAAATCGAGATGTGGTGCTTAGAGAGGTGAAGAATGTTATTAAACATGAAGTGCCATCAAAGGAACCTAAGAAGATAGAGCTTGAGCTAAAGGAGGAAGAATCAGACTCTACAACAGAAGAGGAATTAGAAGATGAAGATCCACAAACTCTGGTTGTGAGAAGATTACTTTGAGAAAGAAGGTAGTCAGAAAGGTATAGTCCACCTACTTTCTGTTCAAATTTTAATTTCTCTATTACTGATGATTATCCCACAATTTTGAAGGAAGCTGTAAATTTAGAGAATGGAAAACCCTGGAAAGAGGCCACAGTTGATGAAATGGCATCTTTGCACAAAAATAAGGCATGGGATCTGGTGGAGTTTCTGAATGGAAGGAAACCCATTGGCATCAAATGGGTGTTCAAGAAGAAGACCAATGAAGATGGAAAGGTGGAGAAATACAAAGCTCAGTTGGTAGCAAAAGGTTATTCCCAGGTGCCAGGAATTGGTTTTGGTGATATTTTTTCTCTTGTTGCCAAGGTAGCTTCTATTAGATTACTTTTATCTATTGTTGTTGCTTTTGATTTTCAGGTAGAATAGATGGATGTGAAAACAACATTTCTCCACGGGGATATGGAAGAGAAAATCTACATGAAGCAACTAGAAGGCTTTGTGGTGAAGGGTAAGAATGGATTAGTATGAGATTTAAAGAAGTCTTTGAATGGGCTAAAATAGTCACTAAAGATGTGGTATTAGAAATTTGATACATTTATATGGGGAATTGACTTCACCAAAAGCAAAGCAGATCACTATGTGTATTTTAAACTAATTGGTGACCATTTTATTTATCTGGTCTTGTATGTGGATTATGTGTTGCTGGTTGGAAATGAAAAAGAAATTATCTAGGATTTGAAGACCCAATTGTCCTCCAAATTCGACATGAAAGATCTTGGTGCTAAAAGCTATATTTTGGGCATGGAAATTAAAATAGATTAGGCAAAGAGGAAGCTCTGGTTAATCTAGAGGAAGTATGTCGAGATAATACTACAGAGGTTTAATATGCAGGATAGGAAACCGATGAAGCTTTCTATTCCTGTAGGTGTAAAGTTATTTGTCGAACAGTGTCCCAAGACACAAGAGGAGGAAGACGACATGTCCTGTGTTCCATATGCAAGTGCAGTCGGTAGCCTGATGTATGCAATAGTCTGTACTAGACCAGACATTGCACATGTAGTGGGAGTATTGAGCAGGTTTATGTCAAAACAACGGAAGGAGCATTGGACAATAGTGAAGCGGGTTTTCAGGTATTTGCATGGCACTAGTGATTATGGTTTGTGCTACCAATGAAAACCATGATTGGACAAAGTTTTGGGTATTCATTGCTTTTTTGATGCAGACTAGGCTGGAGATCTGGATTAGAGAAGATATACAAGTGGTTATGTGTTTAACCTATTTAGAGTTGCAGTTAGTTGGATGAGTAAGAAGCAATCTATAGTGGTATTATCAACTACAGAGGCAGAATAAATGGTAGCCACTCATGCAAGCAAGGAATAAGTTTGGTTGTAGAGATTTTGTTCAAGTATGGGGTTAGTGCAAGGAGCTATAAGGATAGACTATGATAGCCAGAGTGCAATTTTCTTGGCAATGAACCCTACTTATCATTCAAAGACAAAGCACATTGATGTTCAGTATGACTTTGTGAGGGATATGATAGAAGAAAAAAGGGTGTTGCTAGTATAGGTGGACACTTTGAAGAATACTATAGATGCATTGAAAAAATTTGTGAGCTTTGAGAAATTCCATTGGTGTAGAGAAACAATGGGTGTTGCAGGGCTGGATATATGACTAAGCTCTCCTATGGCCCCCTATGGAAAGAAAACAACAAGTGGAATAATGTTGGGTTGTGTTATATTCTTTCCACGACTAGCCACGAACCTACCTATGGTTTTTTGCATGGTTTTCGCACATGTTTTGGGTGTGATGGTTTTCTATCCATGTTATTGGATGCTTTGGAATGTATATATATGTATTGTAACATTGAAAGGAACATAATGAAAAATCAATCTGGTAGTCCTGGTTTTGGGATCAAGGGGAAAATCTTTGTGTATATGTGTTTTACGTGTTATGCTCTCGCATTGTTTAAGTTCTGTGTTTTAGAATTTGTATCCAAGTAATTTCCGTACAGGGTTAAAAACTACATCCCCTTAAGGGCCATCACCATTATCGATGGCTTCTATCATGCCTGTTAATGGTTTACATTATTGGCCAGTATCAGGTGGTTTCTATCATGTTCGGTGTCAACACATCTATTGACATTGTTAGATTCATATTTTGGTTGGGATAGAGATGAAGTCCCTGGATCTTATATGTCAAAATCCAGGTTGTGAGGAGTTATTAAGTATTCATGATTTTATAAATGATCCTTTTCATACGGATGGCTACTCCCATGTCGTGGATCCATAGAAATGATCTTTTTTAGTCAGATGGATGCGTCCATGTTTTGGATCCATGCACATGATCCTTTCTAGTTGGAAGGTTGTGCCCATGCCATCGATTCGTGTATTGTTATGTGCCTATTCGGAGACGTATCATTAGGCATATTTATACCAAAGATGTCAGATATGTATATTGTATCATGCTTGATTTTCAGGTATCTTGACAGTGTTTCTTCTTGGTCCTTGCCTTGACTTGTAAAACATGTCAGCCATCATGCCCTATTCTGCCTTCGTGATTTACGAGGCATTTGTTGTACAGTATTTTGTCACACTTCTCATCCCATATCCTGAAGTGTTAAAATGACAAAAAATGTCAAAGTTTTATCACCATGAAGCACATATAGAAATATATCTGAAGAATAGAAAAAGAGTTGCCCTAAGAAAATTCTAGAGAAATTTGCCTGAAAATGCAGTTTCCAAGATCAACACACTTTGCACTACTATTGGCCCATGCTGATGGCCTATTGTAGCGTATTTGCCTAGCACTTATAGCATGGATTTTGATATGAAAACTCACATTGAACCTCTTCTGTCAGTCTTTCCTAAAGTGGAGGAGCAACTTCGCCTGCTAGAATCTTCGAGAACAATGAGTTGTATGTTATTGGATAGAGATATGGTCGAGCTCTGCCATTTTCAGCGCATGATCCTACCTTTAGGGATCTTCCACTTGACATGTGGACCTTACTCCTTCTTTTTTGGATCCCTAACTCCCTCTCCCATCCTATAAATCAAGTCCCTTCCATCCCCAAATGGATGGTCATTGCTTGCCTACATTTCTATGTTCAAACATGCCTAAATGTTGGCTATCTAACTAAGGAGGAGTGCCTAAATGGACTTGGCTTGGCCTTGGGAATCCACTACAAAGGAGGTCTCCAATATCAAGGAAATGGTTGCATGCTTCCCTTTTTGATTCATTAATATATACTTTTGGTGTTTATTTTCCATAAATGTCTAAATATTTATTCATTTAGAATGATGCTCCTTGATCTTTCATGTAGTTTATGTTTGAATTGTACTATGTATGCTCTTGTATCTCTTATTGTATTTCACTCTTTGTTGCAAGTATTCGCATGCAAGGAATAAAAATGAGTGAGCCTGGAAGCTAAGGGATTGATTTCATCATCAAACATTGAGTTCTTAGCATCAGAGTGAGGTTGGTTTCTCTCTCTCACTTTGCATTTTTCAACATAAATTAGGAGATTTTTGCACTAGTTTGTCTAGCTTTTTGCTAGATCCTCTCATAGGATTAGAGAGATCACTTATGTCCATAGAAGGGATTTATATTCACAAAAAAATAGTGACTCCATTGGGGAGCCAATATGCCTTTCAACCTCTTTCTTGTGTTTGGTATTTTGATCAGTTTGGCCAATTGTTGCATTATCAGTCATTAGGATTTTGTATAGGTCTACATATTCAGTGATTACTAATTGAGAGTGTTAAGTATGGACTACTTGTTGAAATTATTTTTATTTTTCTCAATATTTCTCGTCTAGTGTGTTTTTTCCTACAACAATCGCGTTGCGAGCATGTTTTTCTTGATAATAGTCGCGCTAAAACCCCTGTCAGCACGAGTTTGACTGTAACAATGGCGCTAATCATAGAGAATTGTGAAATTTTAGAGTTTCTATCATAGGGTCCAGTGTGTCTTTACTTCTGAGGTGTTTCCCTGTCTATTATGCTTGGATTTGTTAGTGTTTTGAGTGGTTGTCTTGATTAATTTGAGAAATTTGTCTCATTGGATTTGAAGTGAGGTATGATTGAGTCTTAGGGTTTTAGGTGAATTAGTATTCTCTTGCTACTTGTTCGTGTCATTGGGATATTGGTTTTGTTGTTTGATTGAGTGTTGTTTTACTATGGAAATCATTGAGAAGCATTATTTTGCATTTATTTTAGCTTGTATTTCAAAATTTCCTTTTCAAGTTCATTAGGTCAATTTGTATTTGCAAATCATTTTTTTAATCAAGCATAGGTTACATTGTTTGATTCTCAAGCTAAAAGAACTTCATTATCGTTTCATTAAAAAGGAAAAGTAAAAAATATTTTCATGTAAGTGCATTTGAATTGAATTTCATTTTGATTTGGTTGATCCATTAGTTGCATTAGATCATTTAAAATAAAAAGAAAAAACATCATTCGTATAAGTGAATATTAGTGAAAGTGAAAATCATTTTACTCTTGAAAAGTTGGATTTAGGATAGTGAGAAGTGGAAATCATTTTTAATTTTTGGCATTGCATTTGGAAAGGGAGAGTGAAAGTTAGTAGAAGGCATTTTGTTTGATGCATTATCGATGATTGAAACTTCTTACTTTGAGTAGTCTAGCTTACATCAAAATGGAAAGCTTCTCTTTTCTCATATAGTTGCATCTTAGGCGTTCAAGTGACATCGTTTTGAGCCTCAAAACTAGAACATAATTCAAAATAAACATTAAAATTTACTGAATTAACCTACGTAGAATTTGGAACTTAACGAAAACATTTAGAGGTCTAGGCTAGAGATATATTCTGGCATCTAGAAACCTAGAAGTTTTCATTATCTACCAACATTGTATCGCGAGGATGATATATTGTTCCACGTATGGAAGTATATAGGATCATTCTCTAGTTTTCAGGTATATCATAGGCACTCCATGTATGGTACGCATATGGGAATGCTCTCATTGAATAGTTATGCATTACACAATGCTAACACAGAATTGTACACCTCATACCATCATATATATATTAGAAGACCCCACTAGGTTTCTATCCTTTAGCCACAAGTAACTGATTCAGCTACCTTGTAGACGTGATACACCAAACATAATATTCAGCGAAATTGGTCGTTGTATGTTAAGTCCTTGGTTCTACCAAGGTGTATATTGCAGTTCACAGATACTTGGTAAACCCTTTTGCCTAGCTTACCCCTTTTATTTTGTTTTGTTAATTTCTAAAATGAATTAATGGAATGTGGAAAAATATCGTTCATGTGGAAACACTCCTTAGTAGATCTGAGGTTGGTTGTAATGACAAGAATTCCTAAGTATGCCAACCAAGGAAACCCTTATGACAAGAATCCTAGTCCTTTTCCTTCTTTTGGAAATATTGGTGTTCTCGATCCCTATGGTTTTGAATTTCAAAACTGCTCCTCCACCAGGCTCTCCTCCACCTAAGCAATATCAGCCTCTGGTTGATCCTAAAGTTTACCCTTTAACTTCTTCGCTTGCTTGGTCTTCTTCCTCTTATTTCTCTTCGTCTTCTAAAATCCTACAAGTCGGTAACCAAGTGGATAAGAAGAAGAAGGAAAGGAATATTAAGAATAAGAAAAATAAGCAAAATTCCAACCAAGTAGTCATTGCTACTGATGTACCTGATGCCAGAAAATATTCTAGTCAACCCTGAAAAGTGACACTCCATTGCATGCTTTGTAAGGGTGATTATCTTCTTAGATATTTCCCTCGTATCCCCAAGACCTTAGAAGTGTGGTCTACAGGTTCACATCAACCTTTGTCATCAACTTCTGGAGTTCATGATGGTGATAATCCTTCAACTAGTAATAATACGTTCCATGGGAAGAAGGGAAAGGTCAAATTTCCCTTTAGGTTATGTGAAGGGAATCCTATTCACCTTTTTACTTATCTAGATGAAGCCTCTAAAGTGTTGGATAGCCTTACCTCTTCTCAACCTTGTCTTCTGACTAGTTAGCAAAAACTTTCCCTCAACCTTCCACTAGTTGATCAAGTGATTGATCATAACTCATGTCTTTTCAACCCCACTCTCTCTAAAAGTGAGTCTCATGAGTCTGTTCTTAACCAACCATTTGCTGAGGAAACAGTAGACCTAACTCCACCTTCAGGTGATCACACCTTTCCTATAGAGAGTGAACCTCATACCTTTCATGTTCTTCTTGTTTTATGATATTGTAATGAGTTGGAGGGAAATCATCCCATTCCCATGGTATAGGGGGGCAATGCTCCTATCCTCATAATGCAAGGTGGAATTTCTCCTATTCCCTCTGCTCTCCCTCCACTTAGTATGGTCATTTCCTTTGATCAGAGTTGAGTGGCAGGCTATCATCTTCCTTCTTATGTGCCCTTCCAAATCATAGTGCAGGCTTATAATATGGTTGTACCTAGCATAGTTATAGATGAAGGCACGTCTATTAGTATTTTGACTTCCACTGCTTGTTAAACTTTAGGTTCTTCGTGCTTGTGCATGTTACCCAAAATCTATTCACTTTTAACAGAGGAGCCAACCAATCGTTAGGGATCCTTATCATGTTTCCTATTACTTTGGGAGAAAAAACTATCTATTTCAACATGATGGTTGTTCAAGGCCCTTTAGATTTTAAAATTACTCCTTGGTCATGGCTATGTTTATGTCATGGGAGCTCTTGTCTCTTGTCTCTTTCATGTTTTATGTTTCCCACATGAAGGAATAATTGTGACCATTGATCAGCTATCATTCTTTGGTCCTAATTCAGCTTCCAATCAACCCTGCCACGAGTTAACTATATGGTCACCTATTCCATGCCCACATCACCTGATGATCTAGTCAGCTATATTGTGCATCATGTACTAGGGACATTACAACCAGATCTTTCCATTAGATCCCTTTGACATGTATCTCTTCTAGAATGTTATTCTCCCATCTGATGAGAACCTCTTGCAATCCATGGTCTCTTATAGTCCATAATCAAGGTGGCATGAGGATAGTTCTTTTACAATGTCAACCTCGTTAAAAAATGAAATAGGTGCCCATGAGGATTATTATTTTACTATGTTAACCTCGTTAAAAAAAGAAATAGGTCTCCATTAGAAAATTTATTTTACTTGTGTCACACTCATGAACAAATGAAACAAGGTGTCATGAGCATGCTTCTCTTCTTGTTTCAAGCTTGTTAAAAATAAGGAAACAAATCCCCTTCCAATTCAAGTCTTTGATTAGATCCTAATCGAGTCTTTCACTTGATCTCGTAACTAAACCTTCATTCCATCCACCTGTCAGTAACTAGTAGTATACTTAACTGAATGAAATGAAGCTTGGGGTTAATGTACCTCGAATTGAGTCATTATGTTGGGGGCATGCAAACTCCTCTCAAGCATAGTTTATCTTTGTTTCAAGCTTGTGTAAAAATGAAACCAAACCCAAGCATGGTTTGTTTCCATTTCAAGCTTGTTTAAAAATTAAGCCAAATCCAAGGATAGCTTGTTTTTGTTTCAAACTTGTGTAAAAATGAACCAAATCAGAGCACAATTTTTTCTCATGTTTCAAGCTTGTGAAAAAAGGAAACTATTTTCAGGTATCCTCAAGCATATTCTCCTTTTTCTCAAGCTTGTAGGAAATTGAAACCATTTCCCTTTTTACCTCTCGTGATTGCCATTCTTTATCAACATATTTTTCCTAGATTAGCCATGGTTCTTTTCACTTGTATTTTTTACTCTTACCTGAGGAACATCTGCAATGAGTGGTGTTATTATCCAGCCTCTTGATCTTTACATGTTTTGAGTAGTTGCATCATGACCAGAAAAAGTTTCTATCCTTTTATACTACTCGTTCCTCTAGGTGGAGTCCTCCTTCAACTCATTTCAGACTCCACAAATATGAAAATATTGTCAACCACTCGTCCCTTTGAACTTGTAAAAGTAAATAAAAAGACATATACTTAGTATAAGTTTAAACTTTTTCTAGACTAGGATGGACTAGCTATGAAAAAGGAATACCTTAGTCGAACATGGATAAGAGGTCCTCTTGAATATTGTTTTCTAGCTTTTTGGATTCGAGAGACTATTTACAAAAAGGGACCTTTGAGTTTTCTTTTCGTCCTCTTTTTCAAACTCTCTGAACATGAAAAGGGTATTGAGTTACCCCTCCATTAGACTCATAAAACTTAAATGATGCAGGATTTTTCACCATGAAAAGACCAAGTTTCTCCTTCCTAGGACTCATTAAACTTACTAGGATGGATTCATCCAAAGGATGAACTTATACGACAAGCATATGGTATCCTCCTCAAGCTTGTGTAAAAATAAAGAGGTACTTGCTAGAAATAGTGGGGGAAAATGAAAGTGAACATGTCTTGTAAGTTGTGTAAAGGCAACATACCACTCTTGAACATGACACTTATTTGTTGCTTGTGTTGGCCTTGGGTTATCCTCACTTCATCACTTGCCTTTATGGGTTTTGGGAAATCCATTTTCCTCTCATCTGATTATATTATCACCATGACCTCTAATATCATTTTGAGTCAAATGTTGTCAAACTACGAAGTCATGTCGCCGATATGGTCAAGAGAAACCCTATCTGCATTTTTTACTGCTTATACCTTATTTGACCCTCTCTAGAACAATATTGAATCACTCCTACCATTTTTATATATCCTATGTTTCGTGTCGATGATGTGGGAAACCTTATGGCCCTCCTTCGATGGATCATTTCCTTCGGCCTTGGCTCATTATCCAAGAATTTGATTTAGAAATGTTATTTTAGTACCTTGGAGCTTGTATGCCTCAATGGCAAGTTCTTTACATTTGACGATAGGTTTACATCATTGGCCTTCGATTAAATGATTCGACAAGTATTCGAAATTATCTCACATAATCACACTTGTATATTGTACTCATGTACCTTGAGGGCCATCATAATTACTATTGGTTTCTCTCATGCTTGTTAATAATTTAAATTATTGACTGGTAAGTAGGTGGTTTCCACCATGTTCGACATTAACACATTTATTCACATGGTTGTATTTGTATTCTGGTTGAGATAGAGATGAGGACCCTGGATCTTATCTATCAAAATGTAAGTTGCGAGGAGTTATTGAGTATTCACGATTGTATACATGTTCCTTTTCATACGAATGGTGGATTCCATGTCGTGGAGCCATAGACATGATTCTTTTTAGTCAGATGGATGTGTCCATGTCGTGGATCCATGAACATGATCCTTTCTAGTCATATGGTTGCGCCCATGTCATGGATTTGTGTATTGTTATATTCCTATTTATAGATGTATCATTAGGCATATTTATATGAAAGATGTCGTATATGTATATTTTATCATGCTTGATTTGGAGGTATCCTCGCGATGTTTTTCTGGATCCTTGCCTTGACCTATACAACATTCCACCCATCACTCCCTATTCTACCTTCATGCTTTAGGGGGCTTGTGTTACACATTATTTTTTCAGACTTCCCGTCCCATATCATGAAGCATTAGAATGATGAAAATTGTCAAATTGTGCTCACCATGAAATAAATATAGAAACATCCTTGAATAATAGAAGAAGAGTTTCCATGAGAAAATTATAGGGAAATTTTTTTGTAACCCTAGTTTTCTGGATATGCGTGCTTTGCACTACTACTGGCGCATGTTGATGCCCTATTGTAGCATATTGACCTAGAGTGACTTTTGATATGAAAACCCATGTCGAACCTCTTCTTCAAGTCTTTCCTAAAATGGAGGAGAAGCTTTAGGTGCTAGAATCTTCGAGAACATTGACCTGGATGTTGTTCGATAGAGATATGGTTGAGCTATCCCTTTTTAAGTCCTTGAGCCTACCTTTAGGGATATTTCTCTTGATATGTGGACCTTCATCCCTATTTTTTGAATCCCTAACTCCCTCTCCCATCCTATAAATGAATTTCCTTCCATCCCCAAATGGTTGGTCATTTCTTGCTTGCATTCCTATGATGAAACTATGCCTAAATGTTGCCCATCTAACTAAGGAGAAGGATTTCCTTAATGGTCTTGGCTTAGACTTGGGAATCCACTAGAAAGGAGGTCTCTAACATTAAGGCAATGGTTGTATGCTTCTCTTTTTTATTCATTAATATATACATCTGGTGTTTACTTTCCATAAATGTCTAAATGTTTATTCATTTTACATGATGCTCCTTGATCTATCATGTAGTTTATGTTTGAATTATACTATGTATGCTCTTGTATCTATTTTTGTCTTTTGATCTCTCTTGTAGGTATTTGGATGCGAGGAATAGCAAGGAGCGATGTAGGAAGCTAATGGATTGAGATCATCATCAAATTTTTGGTGCTTAGCATTTTTCTCTCTCATATTGCATTTTTCAACATAATTTTGGATATTTTTGCACTAGCTTGTCTAGTTTGTTGCTAGATCCTCTCATATGAATAGAGATATTGCTTCTGTCCATAGAAGGGATTTATTTTCACAAAACAATCCTAGTGAAATACTCTAGTAGGTCTCTCTTCGAAATCATCACACGCTACATGTGTATCTAAACCTCAGTCATCATCCCAGCAGGGCGAAAATCAAGTGTAGGCCTCGTCTCTGGAAACCTTTCAAAAAATAAAAAAAAAATATTTGAAGTGAATGGGAAGCTCACCCTCCCATGTATCATTGCACGACATCTATCTAAATCCATATGATACAACGTGCCACTTGATGAGCCTCATCATTGGGTAATTATATGGGCCTTAATTCACCTCCTAGCTTAGTCAAACTAACTATTCTCATAACTTATTACATACTTTTAATTATATTTTGTTTATGAGATGAGTTAGAGTTGGAAAAAAAATTTTGTGCTCTAATGTGCATTTAATGCAGGATTAAAGGATAAAAACAAGGAATTTTAGCAAAGACCATGGTCAAAACTCGAATGGGACAAGGGAGAGGAATTATAGGAGGTAAATCCTCCTCATTTACTACCACTCCATTTGAATATTCCTCAATCAGATTAGAGTGCAAACAACCAAATCATGAGGACTAGAAGGCAGCCGAGCAAGTGGAAGACATAGCACCAGTTTATCTCAAGTTTGGGAGCCGAGCCTACCTATTTTTAAGGAATTCGCTAGAGACTTCAGATGTATAAGTAGAGAGGCCTGGGACCTCAATAGGATTTAGATTTTTTATTGTAAAAACTCTACTCTATTTTTGAGCTGCAAGACTTGTGACAATTTTTGATGTAATCCATTGTTTTGGTAATAAGAATGGGTTTGTTTTGAGCCAGCATTGAGTTAACTCAGAGGGCTGAAGCTCTTTGGGTAGGGCCCAACCCTAGTAGCCAAGGTTCCTCTTTATTGTACATGCATGTTAGTATAGATTCATATTTTAATTGTTCATTTGCTTAGTAGATGCATTTCCATTACAGCATTGTAGATTAGATTGGTTGTGTGATAGTTTGCTTCCATTTGTGCCTTCTTTCAAGTAGCAGGTTCACAAGGAGAAAAAGGATCAGCATAAGGTTTTCAATAGGTGTCTCGGCCTCACTTCCTCCCTCTAGGACCATGACTTGAGGAAGGGACCCTTCAACAACCCCAAAAACATAGATTTTTAGTTCTTGCATGAGCTTTGGAGTTTGTTGTATTTGATATAGTATTTGGTTCATGTTGCAAGGTAGATTTTATTTTCATCTTTTTCCATCTCATTTCTGCAGTAAGATCTCACTCATGCTTTCATTCCCTTCAAAAACTATCTTCATTCATAATATAGGCAGTTGATTCATGTTTTTCTAGTTTATGAAAATGTATCTTGTTGCATAGTTTTTGGAAGACAAACATGTCTTAAGAAAAGCAGGTACTTTAGGAGGAGACCCAGACTTCATCACCAGCAGCCACCTTCCACTTCATCCACCTTAGCCATCTCTTGTTCCACCACCACCCTCACTAGTTTTTTTCTATCATTTTTCATTGAAATTCCCCTAGTTACATTGAGTGAATCTAGCCATCTCTTCTCTTGGATATTGATTCCTAAGTGTTCCTATACTTTCTAACACTCCATTCCACTCATCATACACCTTTCCCAAGCTTCCCAACACCTCACAATTAGCTTTTGGTTGTGTCATGTAGGTTTCCTATAATTCCTACATGATCATCTTGTAGGTTTCTAGTACATCCTGTAGGATTTCCTGAAACAGTCTGTTTTGAGGCCGAATTGATAGGAAACCTATAGGAAGGTAAAAAACATCCTAGGACCCTTCCACACCATCCAACCACTCCATAAACCTTTTATCCATCCTCCATCACCTTCCATTCACCTGTCACATCCACAAGAACAATTAATTTGCATACTTGATTTTGCCTAAAAAAACCTAGAAAAAGTGAAAATAGATTTAGTTTACCTTTTTCCTTACACACTACTATGGTTTGATGCCCTTCACTTCTATAGCTTAGACAGTAGCATTTTTTGGGTTTGATTTAGAAATTCTGCTTAGCATGGCTGTTTAATTGGTTAATTAAGATATGGTCTGATTTACCATTACAGGTTGTTTTCTTCATTACTACAGTAGAGTAGCTGTCTTAGAGTAGATTTTCTCTTATTCCATCAAAGAATCAAGCTTCTTATGAATCTATAGAAGTCTGGGTTGGAACCCCTGGGGTCTCATGTCAGATGAACAGTGACAATAGGTAGGACATTCACTTTTACTTGCGCATATAGCACTATCAACTCCAAGTTTGTATGAACCTTGGGTTGATATGTAAAGATGGTAGCCTAGGAGTTGCAACATCCTTTCTGCAATACTAGCGCTCATCAGCGCTTGAATCAAAGAATTGACATAATAAAAAAGAGGGAAATTACTGTGCTTCTCATCACTACTACAGTGTGAAATGGTGGTGACTAATAATGAGAGGTGCTTAACCTCCTGTGTAGAAAAACAATAAATTTTTAGTGTTCCTCCATGCACCTGAAAATATGTTCGACGGACTACATGAGTCCCAACATATCTCTAAGAGTATGCAAGCTGACTCTCTGTTGCAGCCCCATGGTGGACATCAAGGAACTAGCAAAAATCCTCCCCTCTCTTGGATAGGTCAATGATAAAGTATATGTCCTCCTCAGAGGGCCTATACCACGCCTCGGGATCGACATGGAAATTCTTCTCCTAGACACTCCATTAGTAGATCAAATGCGCAAGCAAGATAGAGTGTGCCTTCATCGATGTATCCTTCTCATTTTACTTGAGGATTCCTACATTCCTAAAGAGCACTCATGTAATTGGGCTAATAGGGAAAGGATATAAATCCCTATCCCCCTCTCTAGCCTCCCATGGTGAGACCATATTGTATTGGTCTTCCATTTGCTCCTGCTTGTTGATTTTTGAGTAGCTTGGGAGGTACTCCAAGTCTTAGGTTTCAGTGTTTAGAGGGAAAAGCGCCACAAGATTCACTTGTGGTCTTTGGAACCCGAGGTTGGGGTTTTGCATCCATCATATTTGGGCCAAAACCATGAAGAAATTCAGCATGAGAAACATTTAGGTGATAAATGATGGTGCGGCAAATTCAAAACTTTAAACATCACTCAAATCGGAGCTCTAGAACGTGAGTTATGAATTTTTGAAGTTGTCAATTAATTTTTGGACAGTCAAGTCATTTATGCTGCAGAATAATTCATCCAATAGACATGACTCTTCACTAATTTGAGTATTCCTTATATTTGGTATAAATATAAGGTGATTTGAGTGTATTTCCTCATCCAAATGTCAATCCCTTCTTGTGATATACATCTCTAAGGCAATGTTGGCTTCGGGTGACATGACGTGGAGGTTTAAATCCACTTCTGGGCATATTTTACATTCATTACTAGGACAAATTAATTTCAGAGAAAGCTGCATTACATAAGGGAAGTTTTTGGTGGTGTATAGGCATAATCCTTGTGGTATATTTCTTCCACAAGTGAGCCACAACTAGGAGGTGCTGCAATAGATAAGCCACAGGCCTAAAGGGCATTCTTCAGGAGGCCTAGGTACAACATAGTGCCATAGGTAGGTTGATGTGTGAATAGGAGGTTGTAGGGAAACGTTTGGAGGCCTAAAAGGTGGACAAAACAAAAGTATAGGAGAAGATACATATTTTGGAGAAGCTCACTATTTGGGAGGTCTAGAAGTAAAGGAAAGTGGGTTGTAGTAGGAAAATACAAAGCCCTAACAAATGACCTAAGTTCAGAGAAGAAACACCACCTTTTTATTTAACCGAGATATGTATTTATGTATTTTTGGATGGTAGTTTTTGTCCATGTGTGGACATAATTATTGAATTGTGTGGGAGCCAATTTGAAGGCTTGATTCTATGATTGGAAGCCTTTCTAGGAGCAGACCCTACAGTGAAGTGTTTAGTGCCATTCGTCTAGTGGAGGGAAGCATATTGGCTACCCAAAGCAGCCCTAGACAAGAAACCTTGAAGTGATGAAGAAAATTGAAGGTTGGGTGAAGTTTGGTGCCTAGTTTGCAATACTTTTATGGAAAAAATTGACTACTAGATCGGTAGAGTGGAGCTCAAGGATTGGCCAACCTAGAGAGAAGATTGGATCAGCCTATGTACATTATAGCAGAAGAAACATGGAACAGTGTTAGGTGGAATCCCTCCTAGAGTATCTATGAGTTTTCCTTTGAAGGACTAAGGGGAAGGTAGAGAGAAGTATGGAAACAAAGGACTGATAGGACAAGATACGACATAGAAGTTGCAACATGATTATCATTGTATCTTGTATACCATAGACTGTTGTATTATTTATATTAGTTTAATATAATGAATATTGGGTTGTACATTATTGTAAAATATTTTGTTAAAAATTGTGTATGCTTTTGCATATGTGATTTACTTCTTTATATTTTCCATTGGGTAGAATAGTTCTTGTTGAGATTCTTATTTTGGTAGCATCTGAGCTTATAAGATTCTAACATAGACCTAAGATCATGGAAATTCAACATGGTATCATAGGGTGTCTAAGCTACTTTGGAGTTGGTCACATTATAGGTGACAATGTCGAAGTTGCAAGCTGATATCCATTATGAGGATATATTGGAGGGGTTGTCCAACCATAGTCTATGGAAGGAAAGGATCAAGTTGGTCTTATGGGTAAACAAGATCTAGAAGTTCACCGAGAAAGCCATCAAGAAGCCAACTGACCCAAATGAACTAGAAGTGTAAAAGGATTTGGTTATGAGGGTGAGATTGATCGTCCTCGATGGTGCGAAGGATCCCCTAATACCTCATTTGTCCATGAAGAATGCTGCACATGAGATGTTGATGGCCCTTTAGAAATTTTTTCAAAATAAGAACGAGAACTAGGTATTGGTATTGGAGGATAAGTTGAAGTCCACCAAGAAGATATAGGGTGAAGGAGTGCTTTCGTATCTAATGATATTGTCTCAAGTCAAAGATGATCTTACTGCAATCGGTGTGACTATTTCATATTCTAATATGGTGAGCATTTCCTTGAAAGGGTTCACTGAGGAATGGAAGCCCTTCATCAAAGGGATCATTCTGAGAGATAAATTTCCAGAATAGAATAGGTTGTGGGATGACTTAATTCAAGAAGAGTTGCGAGAAGAGGATCTTCATCTGAAGAAGAGAGCTTTAGAGGATGACATGGCACTTGCAATGCGAATAAAGGGTAAGAATAAGGACTTGAGTAAATTCAAGTGTTTCAACTGTGGTGAGATGGGTAATTTTTCTTCAAGATGTCCAATGAAGAGGAAGGGGATGACCCTAAGAAGAAATTCAAGCAGTTCGCTGGTGTTGCCACTTTTAGTAAGATAGATTCTCTCACCAAGAGGTTGGAGGAGGAGAACTTTGCTATGATCTATCATTTCTCATAGCTTATTATCGATGAGGATATATGGTACGTGGACAGTGGTGCGGTGAAACATATGATAGGGTCACAGGAGGTTTTAAAGAATCTATCTGAATGGGACTCAATGTTGCACATTATGTTGAGTGACAAGAGTGAGAAGGAGATTTGAGGATCGGGATTTGTGCCATTCATGATGATGATAGGATGAGTGATGTCATTTCAAGAAGTATTGTTTGTACTAGGACAAAAATATAGCATGATATATGTCTCTATGATCGAGAAAAATGGGTTTGAGGTCTTGTTGCAAGATGGGAAGGCAAGACTCAGACCTAGAGGATCTATCTGTTATGAAACCAGCTCAAGAAAAGATAGAAAAGGACGATCAACGCCTTAGAATTCAGCCTCTTCGAGGGGGCAACCTCCTTTACATTACATAAATGAAAAATTCTTGGATGATACAAATGACAAAACCTCCTTTCTATATATAGGAGTCTAAGGAGTCACAATATAATCCAGCCGACCTAACAATAATAATATAAAGCCACAAAAATAATAATAAAGGGATTCTATGGGGCACAGAAATAACAATATGGGGGTAATAGGGGCACAACAATATAAATAAGGGATATAACTACAATAGTAATGGGGTAATCACTAGTATTATAGGGACCCAACATGCCCCTCTCCTTCAAAAAAGTGTTGTCCTCAGCGCTTGAGTAGTTCTGGATACTTCTGCATAAAATTTTCATCCTCCCATCTGGAATCTTGAGTAGATAAGTTCTTCCACTTGATAAGATACTCTGAAATTGATCGATTTCGTAGCTATCGAGTTCTTGTTTCTGTGACTGCTTCCGGTTCCAATATAATTTTTCCTTCCTCGTCAAGTTCTAGCAATATTGTTTGAACTGGGAGCTTGTCGCCTATAACCTTCTTTAAACATGAAACATGGAAAACTGGGTGCAATCGAGAAGCTACAGGAAGCTCCAATTTGTATGCCATAGTACCAATCTTTTGCAACACCTTGTACGGACCATAATACTTTGGTGATAATTTATTATCCTTCTTAGCTTGCTTTAGGGACATTTGCTTATATGGTTGTAGCCGTAGGAATACCCAATCACCTACATCAAAACTTTTTTCACTGCGATGTTGATCTTCCTGTTGCTTCATTCTGTTTTGTGCCAACACGAGGTTATCCTTTAAGAGTTGGAGGACTTGTTGTTGATGTTTGATGTGATGTTCCACTGCCTGAACCTTAGAATTTTCTCTTAAATATGATGTGATGGATGGTGGTTGGTACCCATAAAGTTCCATAAATGGGGTCATTTTTGTTGTTGTATGGAAGGAAGTGTTATACCACCATTCAGCCAAAGGCAACCATTTGACCCATTGTGTCTATTTATCAGATACAAAGCAACGAAGATATCCTTCCAAACATTTGTTTACTATCTCATTTTGCCCATCAGATTGAGGATGATAAGATGAGCTATGAGCTAACTGAGTACCAAGACAAGAAAATAATTTTGTCCAAAAATTTCCAGTGAAAATGGGATCTCTGTCACTTACAATAATCTTTGAGTTTCCATGTAGCTTTTGAACTGTTTCCATAAATGCAGTAGAAACTGTACTGGCTTTAAATGGATGTGATAATGCACAAAGGTGTGCATACTTGGTAAGTCTGTCAACTACCACCATGATGACACTCTTTCCCTCAGACTTGGGTAAACCTGTGATAAAATCCATTGAAACCTCCTCCCAACGTTGGCTTGGAATGGATAAAGGTTGTAATAGACCCGGTGTCTTAATTGTTTCAACTTTATTTTGTTGGCAAACCAAACATTCCGCCACAAACTTTTGAATATCTGATTTAAGGCCATCCCAAAAAAATTCCTTCTTAACCCTGTGGTAAGTTTTTAAAAATCCTGACTGCCCTCCTAAGGGAGAAGTGTGCAACTCCATAAGAATCTTTTGTTTTAGCTGGGAATTCTTACATAGGTATAAGCGATCTTTGTAACATAAAGAATCATTTTGCCAGCTAAATGTATCAGAAGTACTGGAATCTTGTTGTAGCTTTCGAATAAGTGCCCACACTTCTTCATCATTCTTCCATTCCCCCTTTGCTTCGTTTATCCAATCTGGTTGGATAATAGAAATGGCAACCAACAATGCTTCCAAATCCTCATCCTTTCTTGAGAGTGCATCTGCCACCACATTTTGCTTCCCTTTTTTGTAGATGATTTCAAAGTCATAACCCAACATCTTTGTGACCCACTTTTGTTGCTCTTCAAAGGATAATCTTTGTTCTAAAAAGTATTTAAGGCTATCATGATCTGTTTTTACCTTGAAGTGTGGTAAAAGCATGTTAATGTGTCTCATTATATGGCAAAAGCAAAAGAGTACTCAAATGAAAAAGGATAAAAAAAAATAATATAAAAATATCAATTAAATGAGTTGAGTTTCATACTTGTTAATTATAAAAAAGAAATGCTAAATTTGTAACAAAGCTAACTCACAATAAATTTTGGTAAAAGCTATAGTGAACCTATTTAATGGCTTTAGAAAATACAAATAATGTTATAAAAAGTAAATACTAAATTTGCAAATAAGTCCACTGATAGTAAATATTGGTAAAAACTATGGTTAATCACTCACAAAATATAAATAACTTTATGTAAAGTTAAATGAAATGTTAAGACTCTTTAAAAATATATATAAAAATAGAAGTGGAATTTCTAAACAAATAATGTTATATATTATATTTTGAATAATATAAAATACATTATTATAATCATAATTAAAAATTTTATTATAAAAAATATAAAATATATTTTAAAAATTTTCAAAAAATAATTTTAACATTTTGTTATATGTTATTTTCAAATTTCTATTAAAAAAAATTGATTTTATAAACTTGAAAGAGTAGTTTCTTGGGTCGCGGTTTTATATATACGAAAATATGATCATTTTTACTAGTATTTTAATAATAATTAAAAAATATGCTTACTTTTTATTATTAAATTTGTTTAGCAATCTTTAGAATGTTTACAACACATCTCTTAAAGAAATTGGAATTAAAAAACATAAATCAATAGAGAAATGAGGGGTCGTGGTTTTGTCACTACTTAAAAATTTATGTAAAATATTAATGATAACTTTTAAAGAAAATGATTAAATTAGATAAAAATTATATATTAAATTTTAGAAAAAATATAATGTTCCAACTCCATTTATTTTTATAAAACTTCTTTGCCAAAAAAAGGGAAAAAGTGATACACATTAACATGCTTTTACAGTCTTCCCATTAGGTAGGGTCGCCATTTCTTAAGTGCATGGAGTATTGCCAACATTTCCTTCTCATAAATAGCTTTGCTTAAAATCTTTCCCTTGATTAGACGACTTTCAAAAGCAATGGGTCTTTCATCTTGCATTAGAACAGCACCAATTCCATTTCCTGAAGCATCACATTCCACAATAAAGGTTTTTGTGAAGTCCGGTGTAGCTAAGACCGGTGCTTGGCACATTGCCTCTTTAAGATGTTTAAAGGCCTTTGTTGCTTCCGGAGTCCATGAAAATGAATCTTTCTTCAACAATTTTGTTAGAGGCGCTGCTATTCTCCCATAATTCTTAACGAACTTGCGATAATACCCTGTCAACCCAAGAAATCCTCGCAGATGCTTTACGGATGTGGGGATTTTCCATTCCTTAATGGCTTTAATTTTTTTAGGGTCTACCTTAACTCCTTCATGAGATACAATATGACCCAAATATTCACCTCCTTGACTCCAAAGGAACATTTGGATCTTTTTGCATATAATTGTTTCTCCTCCAATAGTTGTAGCACCCTGTCAACATGTTCAACATGATCCTTCCAAGACTTGCTGTAGATTAGTATATCATCAAAAAATACTAACACAAATTTTCTAAGAAATGGTTTGAAAATTGAATTCATCAAACCTTGAAATGTTGAAGGTGCATTAGTAAGGCCAAAAGGCATGACCAAAAATTCATAATGACCCTCATGAGTTCTAAATGCTGTTTTCAGAATGTCTTCAATCTTCATTCTGATTTGATGATATCCCGAACGAAGATCCAACTTGGTGAAGTAAATTGATCCATGCAATTCATCCAGTAATTCATCAATGACAGGAATGGGGAACTTATCTTTAATAGTGAGCTTGTTGAGCTCCCTATAATCTGGACACATGCGCCATGATCCATCCTTCTTGTGCACCAATACTACTGGAGCTGAGAAAGAACTTTGACTCGGTTGAATTATACCAGCCTCTAGCATTTCTGCAACCATACGTTCAATTTCACTTTTTTGGACATAGTGATATCTGTATGGCCTAATGTTTGGAGGAACACTTCCTGGAATCAGATGAATAGCATGATAATGATCACGCATAGGTGGGAGACCTTTGGGAGTCTCAAATACCTTGGAATGATTTTCCAGGACTTTTTGGAGATCTGGAGAAATAGATGATTGCAATGTGGAAACATCTAGCGAACATAATTGTGCAATTACACCTCTTTGCTCCTTTTTTAGAAGCTTTGTCATGCCATTAGAGCTGATTATCTTTCTTGGTTTCCCTGCAATACCCCTTAATTCAACTTCCTTTCCTTCCACATAAAATTTCATGAAAAGTTCTTGAAAATTAAAAGCTATTGTACCCAAGGATTGTAGCCATTGGACTCCTAGTACAACATCAACACCTCCCATTGGAATGGAAATTATTAGGCTAGTCAATACATATTCTCCCATGGATAGCTTGATATTATGGCATTTTCCAGAACAATTTATTGTTCCTCCATTTGCAATCATCACTTGACACTCTGGTGCTGGATATAGGAAGCAATTCAATTCTTTTGCCACCCTACAATGAATAAAATTGTGGGTGCTTCCTGAATGAATCAACACTATTACCTTTTTCTTCTTGATTTGTCCTTCTATCTTGATGGTTTGAGGAGTGGTAATTCCCGCCAATGCATTACAAGATATGGTCAGATTTATTTGTTCTTCATCTAGGCTTTGTTCCTAGAATATATCCTCTTCTTTTGACCTTTCTTGCTCCTTTTCTTCTTCCTCTTCACAATCTATGTAGAATAATTTCTTCTCAGCACACTTATGACCTTTTGTGTATTTACTATCACAATTGTAACAAAGCCCTTTTGATCTTTTCTCTTCCAATTGTTGTGGTGTCAACCTTGTAGGTTGTGGAAGATTATGGTCAACAACACTTCCATCTTTATAGTTGTGAATGGTATGCTTCCTAGTTGCCATAATTTTGCTTTCCATTTTTCTTGCTAACCTGAATGCCTTCTCTAATGAATCAGGTTCCCAAAGGGGCACATCATGTTGGATATTATCCTTTAAAGACCCTATGAACACATCAATCATATGCTCCTCTGGAATATCTTTTACCCTTATGTTCAATTTTTGGAACTCCTCAATGTGCTCCATTATTGAACCCTTTTGTTTGAGACTTATCAATTGGCTAAAAAAAGTGTTGCTTTTTGTATCCTCATAATGTGCTATCAATTCTTCCGTAAAAATTGCCCAAGTGATAAATTGTTTACGAGAACAGAGCCATTGATACCATACAAACTAATTTGGTTCCAAATATAAAGTTGCCATACGTACCTTTTGTGTGTTTTGCACATTATTGAGATCGAAGAATCGCTCCATCTGTAATATCCATGTGGCGGGATCCTTGCCATCAAACCTCCTCATATTGATTTTTGGAACATGGTGAGTCTTCGATCCAACATTAGAGTCTATGGAATCATGATTAACATTTCTTTTGTTCTCATCATGAGTTTCCTTTAGTACTCTTTCACCCTTAGTGATCATTTCTTGTAGCAACTTATTCATATTTATCTTCAATTCTTCCATCTTATCATCCATGCCATCAATTTTAGCATCCATGCCATTCACCTTAGCTTCCATGCCATCCATCTTAGCTTCTACGCCTTTCTTTAAATAGTCCATCTTAGCTTCTGCACCTTTCTTTAAACCATCCATCTTAGCTTCTACATCTTTCTTTAAACCATCCATCTTAGATTCTGTTCCTTTTTGTGCAAGGGACAGTTGTTGCACTTGGTCTTGTAGTTTTGATATATCATGTTGCATTTCTTCCTCTTCTTCATGAGTCATGTTAGAGCTTTCAGGTTCCTTACTAGGTGTTTTCATTTTCTTTCCTCGGAGCATCAGTTACCGATAATAATGCTCTACTATGCCCTTTGAATTCCTTCAAAATAAATTTTCAAACTAAGATTAAGCAAAAATTTAAAAAATATACACACCTTTTTTCACTTTGTAGGGGCTTCATATTGCCTCTGATGTATCTCTGTACTTTCCAATCATCTAGTTTTGAAATTGTGACCTGTAGTAGCTCTCTGTGTCCTCTTTCCAATACCACTAGTCTGATCGAAATTGGATTCTCCAAGAAAGAGTTATACACAATATCCCAAGATGACCTGATTATAGACCTTTCCAGAAGAGTGAACTTGTATGAAGTGCCACGTGTACAATTTTCGACCTTTGGTTTTCAAACAGATATACTAGAAACTATAGTCCGTCCTCTTTTTGTACATTCTTACGAAATTTCAATCCGATCCCTAGAGAGAAAGTTATGACACTTTTCTCTAGGTCACCTATTTTGAATGTAATTCAGGAGTCTGCAAAAAGACCAACTTCCTCAGAGCATATCTCCGCAAATATCGCGTGAAAAGATATGAAATTCAAACCCAAGGTTCAGCGCGATCTCTTATCAAATGGGTTTTTTTTGCGACTTCTGAAACATCACAGAAAAAACGTTATAGTGAAAATGCCACGATTACCTGTTTGGAACAGCGAAACCCTAGAATCCAAAGCTCTAATACCAAATGTTATGAAACCAGCTCAAGAAAAGATAGAAAAGAAATATCAACGCCTTAGAATTCAGCCTCTTCGAGGGGGAAACCTCCTTTACATTACATAAATGAACAATTCTTGGATGATACAAATGACAAAACCTCCTTTCTATATATAGGAGTCTAAGGAGTCACAATATAATCCAGCCGACCTAACAATAATAATATAAAGCCACAAAAATAACAATAAAGGGATTCTATGGGGAACATAAATAACAATATGGGGGTAATAGGGGCACAACAATATAAATAAGGGATATAACTACAATAGTAATGGGGTCATCACTAGTATTATAGGGACCCAACACTATCTTCAATGGGATTGTGCTTGGAGTAAGATTTCATGGTTAGTATCGGCTGACGAGAAAGCATGTGGATCATGGGCAGAGGAAGAAGGAGTAGGTGTAGGTTCCAATGAAGAAGGTGTAGGTGTAGGCTTTAGAGGAGCAGGTACATGTTCTCGAGAAGAAGGTTCAGGTTCTAGAGGCTCATAGGCAGTCATGTTCTAGTTGACACTTCCAGATTTAGAGGGAGACTTTACAACCCAAGAAGAGTACATGGTTAGTGGGAAGCAAGGGTGATTCCACATATGGTAAGAAGAAATCATGGAGGGATTAGAAAGTGATACAGGAGAAGAAAAACATGTAGGATGCTTCCAGTGATAGCGACACTTCCAGGATAGCCTTAGTTCATGCTTCAAGGATTGTTGAACTGGTGAGTGCTAAGAGTTGGGCAATTATTGTGAGTAGTGATGATAATAATGAGTTACATCCTAGTCTTGGAATTACATCCCTTGTTAAGATGGAGTGTTTATTTTTTAGTGTATTGGGAGGTACTCCAAAACATAGGGTTCGGGGTTTGGAGGTAAAAGCACACAAGAGTCCCTTCTGGGCTTGAAACCCAAGGTTGAGGTTTCTCACCCATCGTGATTTGCACCAAAAGCATGAATAATTTGAGCATGATAAAATTTGAGGTGATAGAGGATGGTGTGGTGAATCCAACGCTTCAAATATCACTCAAATTCAAGCTCTAGAACTTGAGATATGAATTTTTGAAGTTGTCAATTAATTTTTGGACAGTCAAGTCATGTGGGCTTGAGGAGAATTCATCCAATAGAGTAATTCGAGTATCCCTTGTATTTGGTATAAATATAAGTTAATGTGAGTGTATTTTCTCATCCAAATGTGCATCCATTCTTGTCATATACACCTCTAAGGTAGCGTTGGCTTTGGAGGACATGACATGGAGGTTTAAGGGAAATTTTAGGCATATTTCACCTTGATTACATGTCCAAATTAATTTCAGAGGAAGCCACATTACTTAAGGGAAGTTTTGGGTGGAGTATAGGCCTAATACTTATGGTATATTTCTCCCACAAGTGAGTTGTAGCTAGGAGGAGCTACTACAGCTAAGTCGCAAGCATAAAGGACATTGTTCAGGAGGTTGAGGTATAGTAGGGAGGCATAGACAGGTTGATGTGTGAAAAGGAGGTTTTAGGGAATTGATTGAAGGCTTAGAAGGTGGAAAAAACAACAGTGTAGGAGAAGATATAGGCTTGGTAGAAGGTCGCATGGTTTGGGAGGTCCATAAGTTAAGAAAAATGGGTTATAGCGGGCAACTAGGAAGCCCTAACCAGTTACCTAAGTGTAGAGAAGAAACACCAGGCCTTCAGTTAGAAGAGGTATGTACTTATGTAGTTTTGGATGCTAGTTGGATGGTCCATATGTGGAATGAATTATTGCAGACTTTGGTTGCCAATTTAGAGGCTTGATTTGGGAATCAGAAGGATTTCTATGAGCAGATCCTACAATGGAGTGTTAGGTAAAATTGATCTGGCTACCCAAGGTAGTGCTAGATGATAAATCTTGAAGTGACAAAGACAACTGAAGGTTGGGTGAATTTTTCTACCTAGTGTGAAGCACATTTATGGGCAAAAGTGATTGTTATATTATTAGAGTGGAGCTCAAAGATTGGCCAACCTAGAGAGAAGATTGGATCAACTCGTGTTCATTGTAGCAAAGGAGAATTGTAGCAGTGTTAGTAGGCATCCGTCCTAGAGTCTCTACGAGTTTTCCTTTGGAGGACTAAGGGGCAACTAGAGAGAAGTATGGAAGTGAAGGACTGACAAGAAAAGATACTACATAGAAGATGTAGCATGATTGCTATTGTATCTTATATACCATAGAATGTTGTGTTATTCAGATTGGTTTAACAGATGAAGATTGGGTTATACATTATTGTACAATATGTTGTTAAAATTTGTCTATACTCGTGCATATTTCATTTATTGCTTTATATTTTCCACTATGCAAAGTAGTTATTTTTTAGATTCTTGGTTTGGTAGTGTTAGAGATTCCAAGATTCTAACCTAGACCCAAGATTCTGGAAATCCAACACTACTCTTGCTACTGCTCCCTCTGCTAACATCTCTCCTACATGATTGACATATAAAATAAACCAACCTCATTCCTAAAATACAATTTCTTTTATTAAATGAAAAATGTATTTATAGATATGGAAATATAACTTTCAATTAAAAAAATTAAAATCCTCGGTGCACCTAAAAAATAATAATGCATTGTCTCTAGCGCACTGTCAAACACAACCACAGTGGAATTAGTGTGCACAAGTGTATGATGCATCATTTTTCATTCACATATTAAAATTTTCATCATGGTGCATGTCACTTATGCACCGATGTGCACATATAACATTTTCACAATAACACAAAACTTTTAGGTTATCGAATGCAAAAACCTATAATTTTAATATTACTTTTGTGGTGTGTTTGGTAAATATAAATGCACTGGGTGTAACCTAAAAATGTATGCACCAATGTAAAACTTATAGCTTTCCTGGTGTGCTTTCATTTATGAACCACACCACAACAAAAGAAATGTGTTAGGTTCACAAACCAAACTATGGTGCATGTTGTAAACCTACAGGGTGCACCACTATTGGTGTAAGTCAAACATATGAAGTGCACTACACAAGAAAAATAAATTAAAAAAATGGATTTTTTAAGCTAATTTGCAATTCTAATCTGCTAAAAAATTAAACTAGAGAGAAACATAGACATTAATAGGAAATTTTCTCGTGGGGGAGGCATTGTTGGCATGTAATTAAGAAAAAAAAATTGCCGCCATTTGAAAAAATTGGAAAGTCAGGCACTGAGCACGATACAAAAGGATGGTAAGAAACATAAGCACTATTTTCAGGTGTTATGAAACCAGCTCAAGAAAAAGATAGAAAAGATAGATCAACGCCTTAGAATTCAGCCTCTTCGAGGGGGCAACCTCCTTTACATTACATAAATGAACAATTCTTGGATGATTCAAATGACAAAACCTCCTTTCTATATATAGGAGTCTAAAGAGTCACAATATAACCCAGCCGGCCTAACAATAATAATATAAAGCCACAAAAATAACAATAGAGGGATTCTAAGGGGCACAATAATAACAATATGGGGGCAACATGGGCAAAACAATATTAATAAGGGATACAACTACAATAGTAATGGGGTAATCATTAGTATTATAGGGACCCAACATACCCCTCTCCTTCAAAAAAGTGCTGTCCTCAACACTTGAGTAGTTCTGGATGCTTCCGTATAAAATTCTCATCCTCCCATGTGGAATTTTCAGCGGATAAGTTCTTCCACTTGATAAGATACTCCGAAATTGATCGATTTCGTAGCTATCGAGTTCTTGTTTCTGTGACTACTTCTGGTTCCAATATAATTTTTCCTTCCTCGTCAAGTTCTGGCAATATTGTTTGAACTAGGAGCTTGTTGCCTATAACCTTCTTTAAACATGAAACATGGAAAACTGGGTGCAATTGAGAAGCTGCAGGAAGCTCCAATTTGTATGCCATAGTACCAATCTTTTGGAACACCTTGTACAGACCATAATACTTTGGTGATAATTTATTATCCTTCTTAGCTTGCTTGAGGGACATTTTCTTATATGGTTTTAGCCGTAGGAATACCCAATCACCTACATCAAAACTTCTTTCGCTTCGATGTTGATCTGCCTGTTGTTTCATTCTATTCTGTGCCAACATGACGTTATCCTTTAAGAGTTGGAGGACTTGTTGTTGATGTTCGATGTGATGTTCCACTGCTTGAACCTTAGAATTTTCTCTTAAATATGATGTGATGGATGGTGGCTGATATCCATAAAGTTCCATAAATGGGGTCATTTTTGTTGCTGCATGGAAGGAAGTGTTATACCACCATTCAACCAGAGGCAACCATTTGACCCATTGTGTCTATTTATTTCATACAAAGCCACGAAGATATCCTTCCAAACATTTGTTTACTATCTCAGTTTTCCCATCAGATTGAGGATGATAAGATGAGCTACGAGCTAACTGAGTACCAAGACAAGAAAATAATTCTGTCCAAAAATTTCCGGTGAAAATGGGATCTTTGTCACTTACAATAATCTTTCGGTTTCCATGCAGCTTTTGAATTGTTTCCATAAATGTAGAAGAAACTGTACTGGCTTTAAATGGATGTGATAATGCACAAAAATATGCACACTTGGTAAGTCTGTCAAATACCACCATGATGACACTCTTTCCCTCAGACTTGGGTAAACCTATGAAAAAATCCATTGAAACCTCCTCCCAACATTGGATTGGAATGGATAAAGGTTGTAATAGACCCAGTGTCTTAATTGTTTCAAATTTATTTTGTTGGAAAACCAAACATTCTGCCACAAAATATTGAATATCTGATTTAAGGTCATCCCAAAAAAATTCCTTCTTAACCCTATCGTAAGTTTTTAAAAATCCTGAGTGCCCTCCTAAGGGAGAAGTGTGCAATTCCATAAGAATCTTTTGTTTTAGCTGGGAATTCTTACATAGGTATAAGCGATCTTTGTACCATAACGAATCATTTTGCCAACTAAATGTATCAGATGTAATGGAATCTTGTTGTAACTTTCGAATAAGTGCCCACAATTCTTCGTCATTCTTCCATTCCTCCCTCGCTTCATTTATCCAATCTAGTTGGATAATAGAAATTGCGCACAACAATGCTTCCACATCATCATCCTTTCTTGAGAGTGCATCTACCACCACATTTTACTTCCCTTTTTTGTAGATGATTTCAAAGTCATAACCCAACATCTTTGTTACCCACTTTTGTTTCTCTTCAGAGGATAATCTTTGTTCTAAAAAGTATTTAAGGCTATCATGATCCGTTTTTACCTTGAAGTGTCTTCCCATTAGGTAGGGTCGCCATTTCTTAAGTGCATGGAGTATTGCCAACATTTCCTTCTCATAAATAGCTTTTTGTAAAAACTTTCCCTTGATTGGACGACTTTCAAAAGCAATGGGTCTTTCATCCTGCATTAAAACGGCACCAACTCCATTTCCTGAAGCATCACATTCCACAATAAAGGTTTTTGTGAAGTCTGGTGTAGCTAAGACCAGTGCTTGGCACATTGCCTCTTTAAGATGTTCAAAGGCCTTTGTTGCCACTGGAGTCCATGAAAATGCATCTTTCTTCAATAATGTTGTTAGAGGTATTGTTATTCTCCCATAATTCTTAACAAACTTGCGATAATACCCTGTCAACCCGAGAAATCCTCCCAGATGCTTTATGGATGTGAGGATTTTCCATTCCTTAATGGCTTTAATTTTGCTAGGGTCTACCTTAACTCCTTCATGAGATACAATATGACCCAAATATTCCACCTCTTGTACTCCAAAGAAACATTTGGATCTTTTTGCATATAATTGTTTCTCCTCCAATAGTTGTAGCACCATGTCAACATGTTCAACATGATACTTCCAAGACTTACTGTAGATTAGTATATCATCAAAAAATACTAACACAAATTTTCTAAGGAATGGTTTGAAAATGGAATTCATCAAACCTTGAAATGTTGAAGGTGCATTGGTAAGGCCAAAAGGCATGACCAAAAATTCATAATGATCCTCATGAGTTCTAAATGCTGTTTTCGGTCTTCAGTCTTCATTCTGATTTGATGATATCCTGAACGAAGATCCAACTTGGTGAAGTAAATTGATCCTTGCAATTCATCCAGAAATTCATCAATGACAGGAATGAGAAACTTATCTTTAATAGTGAGCTTGTTGAGCTCCCTATAATCTAGACACATGCGCCATGATCCATCCTTCTTGTGCACCAATACTACTGGAGCAGAGAAAGAACTTTGACTCGGTTGAATTATACCAGCCTCTAGCATTTCTACAACCATACGTTCAATTTCACTCTTTTGGGCATAGGGATATCTATACGGCATGTTGTTTGGAGGAACACTTCCTGGAATCAGATGAATAGCATGATCATGATCAAGAATAGGTGGGAGACCTTTGGGAGTCTCAAATACCTTGGAATGATTTTCCAAAGACTTTTTGGAGATCTGGAGAAATAGATGATTCCAATGTGGAAAGATCTAGCAAACATAATTGTGAAATTACACCTCCTTGTTCCCTTTTTAGAAGCTTTGTCATACCATTAGAGCTGATTATCTTTCTCGGTTTCCCTGCAATACCCCTTAATTCAACTTCCTTTCCTTCCACAAAAAATTTCATGAAAAGTTCTTAAAAATTAAAAGCTATTGTACCCAAGGGTTGTAGCCATTGGAATCCTAGTACAACATCAACACCTCCCATTGGAATGGAAAGCATTGGGCTAGTCAGTACATATTCTCCCATGGATTGCTTCATATTATGGCACTTTCCCAAGCAATTTATTGTTCCTCCATTTGCAACCATCACTTGACACTCTGGTGCTGGATATAAGAAGAAATTCAACTCTTTTTCTACCTTACAATAAATAAAATTGTGGGTACTTCCTGAATCAATCAACACTATTACATTTTTCTTCTTGATTTGTTCTTCTATATTGATGGTTTGAGGAGTGGTAATTCCCGCTAATGCATTACAAGATATGGTTGGATTCATTTCTTCTTTATCTAGGCTTTGTTCCTGGAGTATATCCTCTTCTTTTGACCTTTCTTTCCTTTTCTTCTTCCTCTTCACAATCTATGTAGAATAATTTCTTCTCAGCACACTTATGACCTTTAGTGTATTTTCTATCACAACTATAACAAAGCCCTTTTGCTCTTTTTTCTTCCAATTTTTGTGGTGTCAACCTTATAGGTTGTGGAAGACTAGGGGCAACAATACTTCCATCTTTATAGTTGTGAGTGGTATGCTTCCTGGTTGCCATAATTTTGCTTTCCATTTTTCTTACTAACCTGAATGCCTTCTCTAATGAATTAGGTTCCCAAAGGCGAACATCATGTTGGATATTATCCTTCAAAGTCCCTATGAACACATCAATCCTATGCTCCTTTGGAATATTTGTTACCCTTATGTTCAATTTTTGGAACTCCTCAATGTGCTCCATTATTGAACCCTTTTGTTTGAGATTTATCAATTGGCTAAAAAAAGTGTCTCTTTTTGTATCCTCATAATGCGTTGTTAATTCTTCCGTAAAAATTGCCCAAGTGATAATTTGTTTACAAGAGCAAAGTCATTGATACCATACAAACTGATTTGGTTCCAAATATAAAGTTGCAATACATACCTTTCGTGTGTTTTTCACATTATTGAGATCGAAAAATTGCTCCATATGTAATATCCATGTTGCGGGATCCTTGCCATCAAACTTCCTCATATCAATTTTTGGAATATGGTGGGTCTTCAATCCCACATTAGAGTCTATGAAATCATGATTAACATTTCTTTTGTTCGCATCATGAGTTTCCTTTACTACCTTTTCACCATTAGTAAGTATTTCTTGTAGAAAATTTGTCAAATCTGTCTTCAAATCTACCATGTCTCTCTTCAAATCTATCTTCAAATCATCAATCTTAGCTTCCACGCCCTTTATCTTAGATTCAACGCCATTTATCTTAGCTTCTGTTAGCTTTTGTGAGAGTGAAATTTGTTACACTTGGTCTTGTAATTTTGATATATCATGTAGCATTTCTTCCTCTTCTTCATGAGTCATGCTAGATCTTTCAGGTTGCTTACTAGGTGTTTGCATTTTATTTCCTCGGGGCATCAGTTACTAATAAAAATGCTCTAGTATGCCCTTTGAATTCCTTCAAAATAATTTTTCGAACCAAGCTTAAGCAAAAATTTAAGACAATCTACACACCTTTTTTCACTTTGTAGGAGCTCGATATTGCCTCTGATGTATCTTTGTAATTTTGGATCATCCAATTCTAAAATTGTGATTTGTAGTAGCCCTTTTTGTCCTCTTTCCAATGCCACCAGTCTGATCCTAATTGGATTCTCCAAGGAAGACTTATGTCAATCCCCCATAGTGGCCTAATTATAGACTAGTTTAGTAGAGTGAACTTGTACGACGTGCCACGTGTCCCTGTTTCGACCTTCGGCTCTAAAAAATATATACAAGAAACTATAGTCCGTCCTCTTTCTGTACCTTCTTACGAAATTTCAATCTGATGCTCAGAGAGAAAGTTATGACGATTTTCCCCAGGTCACCTGTTTGGAATGTAATTCAGGAGTCTGCAAAAAGACAAACTTCCTCAGATCATATCTCCACAAATATAGCGTGACAAGATCTGAAATTCGGAACTGAGATTCAGTGCGATTTCTTCTCAAATGGGTTTTTTTTTAGCTTCTGAAATGTCGTAGAAAAAAAGTTATAATGAAAATGCCATGATGACTTGTTTGGAGCAGCGAAACCCTAGAATCCAAAGCTCTGATACCAAATGTTATGAAACCAGCTCAAGGAAATGATAGAAAATATAGATCAACGCCTTAGAATTCAGCCTCTTTAAGGGAGCAACCTCCTTTACATTACATAAATGAACAATTCTTGGATGATTCAAATGACGAAACCTCTTTTCTATATATAGGAGTTTAAAGAGTCATAATATAACCCAACCGACCTAACAATAATAATATATAGCCACAAAAATAACAATAGAGGGATTATATGGGGCACAATAATAACAATATGGGGACAACATGGGCACAAAAATATTAATAAGGGATACAACTATAATAGTAATGGGGTAATCACTAGTATTATAGGGACCCAACATTAGGGCACTTGCATGAAGAAAGATTAGGACCATTACTTCAAAGCTCTCTAGCATTGTAGATGGTAAAAATAAAATCTACGACCGAGAGGTTTTTTTTTTTTTATTTAACCCTCCTTTGGTGTGTTATTATAATCATACGAGTGCGCAAATATCTAAGAGCACCATATTTTTTTTAATTAAAAAACTATAGTGATACTTTTGTTGAGACATACAGAGGCATTCTAACGTAGGTACGACATCAGTTGCTTCTTATACTATGGTACTGTATTTAAAAAACGCCAAGCAATTCTCTTTAGAAGACCCCCTAAGGCATTTTAATACATTAATAACATCGATGCTTCATTGGAATATAACATTGCATTTTTCCAATATTTAAAAACTATATTGGTGCTCCTTTTAGGTATGCACTGAGTCATTTTAGTATATTAATAGCATTGGTGTTGCAGGGGTAGATAGCACTGACAATTTTTAAAAGTAAACTTTTTTTTGGTGTTATCGATTATTCTTTTTTTGCTAATGCAAGAGTCGGAGCTTCCAATTCATTAATAAAGAGTAAAGTACATAGAATATAAAAAAACTTCTAGGGATGATGACTGTGGGTAAAACTTAAGCAAAACCATTCCTTGCACCCTACCCGCAAACTAAACCTTTCTCCAAAAAGAAAAATTAAGGAGTTTCGGCATGGCAACTAAAAAACAAAGAGTGGTCGTCATAAACGAATAGTACAAAAGCACGAGTTCTAACACAAATGTATGACTTTCGAGTAAGACTTTACTGCCACCTTTGACCAACCAAATTAATTTCGATCCATAAAGCTTTCTTTATTAACCATGGGTTGTTGTCCAAATTGTACTGACGCGCTGCTGTCCTGAACCATCTGGGACCACCAACTTGTGTCATTGATCTGAGCCATTGAGTCACAAAGAGCCATCTGACGGTGGATATTCCTATTGGACTGGTGAACCTTCGTGGAGGATAACTCGTGATGGGGGCGGTTTTCCTCTCGACCCCACTACCACATGGAGCCCCAAGAATGTGATTCCTCCCAAACAGGCAAAACCACATTCCACCTTTTGGAGCCACGATCACCTGAAAACCACTCGGGATGCGATAAAGCGAACAGAAGGGAAAAAACTCTAGTTTTGCGAGTGCCGAAAATCCTCTTCTTCCGACCATACACTGTATCAACCCTTTTCTCCCCGATGCACCAAGCCATCACCTCCCCCCTCTCTGCGGCCCCTGAGCCTCTTTCAATCCTAACAGTGCCACTGACAATTGCATTGAACCAGCAGACTTAGGGATCACCAGTAGATCTATCAAACCCTTTACCCAAAGACTCCATTGTGTAAATACCTCTGATCCTCCATATGCTAAGAAACTGTTCTCGCCTCCGTGGTTCACTTAAGGAACCATTAAGGAAGAGGAATATTCCCTTAAGAAGGAATAGTGATGACTATTTATCATTTCCTGCCCCTCGAGCCCAGTGATCATAAATTTCCTTGTAATCTATGGCTTGAGCATCATAGATAGCTTTTAGCCTGCTTGGGGGCATCTCCTGCCATTTCATTTTGATTATGAAATCAGAATTAATCACTCCTTGGCTGCGCAGTAGATCTGCAAGTTTATTGTCTTTCCACCGAACATGATTGAAGCTAACCATTCTAAGGCCTTGTAGATGATTTTGGATTCTTTGGTACACTTGAATAAGCCTCCAATGTTTTGAGACCCTTTCTGGCGTTGTACCATAGCTGATTTTCTTCACTGCATTTATAAAGATCTCCGAGTCTTCTTCGATGAGAACATTCAAACTGTGATTGAGTTTAAGTAGCTATAGACATTGTTCCAAAGCCATTAATTCAGCCATGTTATTGGTGGCCTTGCCTAGGTGGCAGTGGAAAATGAGAATTATTTTTCCTTCTTCATCTCCTAACACACCTCCATAACCTGCAGTCCCTGGGTTGCTCTTTGAAGCCCCATCAATGTTTCATTTCAGATACCCTTTTGGTGGAGGATGCCAGAATTCCTTTTCCCTCTCCAACACTCTTTCTTTTTTACTAAGACCTATGAGGATGATTTCATGTGTACCTAGTTGCTTGAGAGTTCTAAATTCAAGCGCATTGGGAAGATTCGGGGGATGGCTTTGCACAGTGGTGGATACAGTGTCCTTAATCTACTTTAAGATTAATTCCATTAGGCCAAGGAGAGTAGTTTTTTTATCCTTGAAAATTCTTTTATTTCTTCCTTCCAGACATTCCAAATAATGAAGCTTGGTGTCAAGGTCCAGGCCAAATTAAGGATCTCATTCTCTGAAAAGTTTTCTCTCCACTTGTTCAGGGTATTAATGATGCTACCTTTGTCTCTGTCTGTCTGTTGAAAAATGATGTTGAAAGCATCCCATAACCAGTTGTTGTAGGTACATTTGTTGAGAATATGCTCCATTGTCTCCTGTTGAGCCTCACATAATAGGCATTTAGAGGGCCCCATGACCCCCCTCTTCTGAATTTTTTCCCAAGTTAATATTTTCTTATGATGAACTAACCACATAAACAGTTTGATCTTCATCCATCTTTGGTGGTTCCAAAGTTTTTGCCAGGACTTTGCCAAAACACAGGGTTCTAGATTAAGGATGATTCTCTTTGCTTCTTGGATATTAAAGATGCCTTCTTTGTTTTGTCCCCATCTTAACTGATCCTGCCCATCAGCAACCAAGATTTTTCTTTGTTCTACAATTTTCATGAGTTCTTCTGTATTTGCTATTATGGGACCATCCCCTCTGCTTTCTATTTTCCTCCAGCTTCTCCATTTCACAGTGACCTGAGGAAGATTCCAGAAATCCCTGACTCTAATTAGTCCCTCGAAATCAGTTTCCTGCTTTGATGCTCATAAAGTCCTTCGTCAACAACATCCGTTCTTGCTTCCATTTATCTTCCCAGAAAAGAGCTTGTTCTCCTTCTCTGATTTCCCAGAAGCTGTTGTTCTGAACTAGGCTTCTGTTGTCCCATGCTTTATTCCAGATGTGCGAGCCTTTTATGCTCCCAGACATTTTGATGAGATCACTCGTTTGCCAGGAGCTTGCATACTTTTCCTTCCAGGTTTCCACCCACTGCACCCCTGGTTCTTTAACCCATCTCCACCAGAGTTTGGCTCCTAAAACATTACTTAGAATCTCCTGAACATCTAAGCCTAGGCCTCCATGACTTTTGGGTTTACATACTTTATCCCAAGAAACAAGGGCCCATTTCTTTCTTGTTTCCTCCTTGCCCCAGAGAGATTCTCTTTGAATGTTCCTGAGTTGCTGCAAGACCCCTTTGGGAGCTGATAGGGCTGATAAAAAGAAAATAGGGATGGCCTAAAGAATAGCCTCCGTCAAAATCAATCTGCCAGCCAGGTTCAGCGCTCTAAAAGTCCATCTTTTGATCTTGTCTTGCATGTTCTTGAGCACCGGCTCCCAGATACTCTTGTGCATTGGCTTATCCGTGATGGGGATACCCAAATACTTTGAAGGGAGGGCCTCCCTTTGGAAGCCCAGAATTCTGGAGATGTCTCTTTGAATAGCAATGTTAGTATTAAAGAAAAAAAAATTGTTTTGGAGGGATTGTCTTCCATACCTGAAGCCGAGGCAAAGTCATTTAAGATTTTTTTGTACATTGTAGCTTCCTTGATTATGGGCATCCCCTGCAACATGGTGTCATCCACAAATTTCTGATGACTTAAGGCTTAGCCATTCTTCGTTAATTGTAGGCCCTTGATCTCTCCTAAAACTTTAGCATTTTTGATGGTTCGGCCCAATCCTTCCATCATGAGGATGAAAAGAAAGGGAGAGACCGGGTCTCCCTGCCTGAGGCCTCTGGAAGGAGTGAAGATTTCCGAGGGCGAGCCATTCACTAGAATTGAAAAGCTGGGTGTTATCGATTATTCAAGAACTAGTGTGTTTTGTTATTTAGTGCACTTGTTTTTCTATTTATAAAAATACATTTTCCATGGTCCACCATGTTCTATTCGACATCAGTGCTTATATGGAGAAAGCATTGGTGTGTTTTTATATTGTAGACAGACCATCAAAAAAACATTTGATAAAACATCTACCCACCCACCTCTGCTACACAGATTTTTGGGTTATTTTTATATGAGATTCCGCAAAAATCTACACTCACTAAGTTGTTAGTCATAATGAATAGGATGAGGTGTGAATATGTTTCCTCTTTAACATTCGATGAGCTTTATTTCATATCGAAATATAGAAGGTGAAGATGGTCTACTATCCTAGAAATTAGAGACTGCTTGAAACTCCACTTCCTCGAGCCATGTCTTATACTTACTTTGTTAACTATGCATGAAGCCAATGTGGTGTTGATGCATTACTTAGAATCCAAATAATTAGACATCAATTTATGTTTCCCAGTAGTCATGGACCTATGCTTCCATGGATAGTTTTTAGTTCCATTTCTCCTTCCAATTCAATCACCATTTGGATGAAATACTGAGGTTACACTAGGTCTTCCATACTTGAATCTCATAGCGCATTATGCATCTTCTTACCACTATTTTCTCACATGATAGATGTACAAACCTACTATAAGTAACCATATTTTCTAAGAATGCGTGACAATGCAAATAGATTTCTACATAGATTAATTACATAGAAGTTTGTAAAGAGTCCTCTCTAATAGACTATTATATTGGGGGGTGAATAGTCCATTTACCTCTTGTAGGAGTCAAATATTCTAGACTAAGGAGAATTACTATAAACATAAACTAGCATAACCTCATAAAAAGAAGAAGACAACCCACATTTGATAACCCCCCACATAACCATGTCCTTAATAGGGCTTGTTGCATGCTCAAAGTTATAGATTAGCATGTGCACTTCCTTGGTTTCTTTAATTCCCTCTCCATGATCGCATTTTTTTAATGTGGTTCACATACATTGAGTGACTGCTATAGCCACAGGAAAATCCAAGTAGATCAACCCAAGGGGATCCACCCACCGGCCAAACCTCTCCATCATCACATGCTTGGATGGACTATGGAATTTATGGTGAACACACAATTGTATAAGTTCTAAATGTCAGGGGAGAGGATGGAAATACATAATCCATTTATTTTGATTACTCTTTATCCTATTTCAACTCCGATACTATCTTTGGTTTCTACTTTATAGTTGTGTTTAGGTTAAACATGGATGAATTTTTAATGTTTCAAACTTTTGTTTTAAAGTTTGCATTCTTAGAATGAAGTGATATAACTAGATACCATTTGGAATCGAATTGGATAATAAATAATGCACTAATATATTAGAATCCCCTATCATAGTTGTGATTATGATTCCTCTCTCCTTAAGTATGTTTGGGGAAAGGTTGAGGGGATAAATTTCATCCACAAGATAGTTCTACATTTCTTTTCCAAAAAAGGATTCATGCATTTCCATTATTCTTTAAAATGATATGCCCTAATTCTATAGCATAATTAGTTTACTCTAAAAATTACCACTTTTTTTCTAAAAATAATATAAAATCCTTAACAATTTGGATATTATATAGAAATATTGCTAAACATTTTATGGTTGTCATTTAAAGAATTAGTAATATTTTCCAAGGTTTCTGAATTTTAAGATATGTATGGAACCATAAAATTTTCCTTGATTAAGACAAGAGTTGACAATATCTGCCTTGTTGTTAGATGCTTCTCTAATTTCCCGAGCATAGACTATTTCTTGATTTGCTTCAATATAAAAAATGTTCTCCCCTCACACTCACCTCCCCTTTTCTTTTATCTTTTAGCTCATAGAAATTTTAATGAATTTTTATTAATATTTTGTTCTTGATAAAGATTATGAAAATTATAGACATTAAATATGATGGTATCCATGACATGTTATTTAGAGTATCTACAAAAGTGTAATAAGTGATAGTAAAAGAATTAACGAGAAATTAAATTATGGGAAAACTTATCCCAACAACAATGTGCATCAAAATTATATAATTATTGTTTTTGTGTGTAACCAATTATTTTAATTGCATGAAATTCTTCATTTACAATTGTAAATTGTTGTTTAAAAGGAAATGAAATGGAATGGATTCATCATTTAGAATTGGATAACAAGGAAGAAAATGTTAAATGTGAAAACTATGAGGAATACTTTCTTTTACTTAGTTAACATTTTATATTTATGATGATATTATATTTGAGTTAATGATTTACCAAGAAAAGCTCTTAGAAAATCCTTCAAGTACTTTCCTTTAACTTGTCAATGGCAATCATGGTATATCATTAAAATTGATCATGGCACCTAAATCTATGTGGACCGAGTTCAAGTCAAAATTCGTGATTTTCCAATTGTTAGAGGAACCACATCTAGCTCTAAACCACTCAAACTAATCGTCATGGCTATATTTCACTCAAATTTCAATTTTCCATGGATGTCTTCTAAAGTACTAATGCGATACATTGAAGATCCATCTAAAGTTGCAACATTACATGAGACGTAAATTTAAAAAAATATTTATTATTCATGAAGCATTCATTGCTAGAATAAGTTTGTCATTTTCCACTACCATACATATTATAATGTAATGTCAATATACTTGTTACACATGATCTTTATCTCATCAAAATAACATTGTAAATAATATAAGTACAATATTCTTGGTAAATGGTGCATTTAGGTACCTCAAATACTAACAACATTTTTATTGGTGAATGACCAACAATATAATTTATAGGTACAAGTTTTATATTTTAAAATGTTTGTTTAATCTAATAACATATTTTTTAATATGAGACTTTGTAGTGCCCTATGTAACATGACAATGGGTTTCTTATTATATTTAAGTTTACTAGTTAAATATATAGATAATTTGGATTATTACAAGAATAAACATACATGTAATTAATGAATATATTTATTTTAATAATACAATACCTTAATATTAGGTTAATGCTATAATATATTAATACTATGATGGTATTTAAGCACATTAATTAAAATATAAAAATCAAAACAAATTAATTAGAATATAAAAATCTATATCTTATAACAAGTACCAATATTCAAAAATTTATAAATAAAAGCAAAGAGTCGATAAACTACATTTACATATTTGTGAAAATATTAAATAGCACATAGAGAATTATGGCATTAAACATAGATTGAAGTATTTTCATTATTTTTAAAATGTGTACATTTTCATCATTGACATGGCACTAACACATACTCAATATATAAGCAATGGGGTGCATAGGAGTTATCATGCACTTATTTGTCTTTCATGTTCATCATTGGCATCGCGCTAATGGATGATGTTTAATGTGTAAGATTTATAACAGTATCTATATATTGATACTCTTTATATCTATAATATCACTATTGTGGTTTATATTAAGTGATATATATAATATAAACATTGATGTGGGATGTTAATGACGAGTTATTTATTTATACTTATACTAAGCATGTTGATGTTAGTTATTACAATATCAACAACATTACTCTAAACAATACAATATTGATACCACTACTGTTATCACTATCTTTTCTCTAAATGATATTTTTTTGGTGCACAAAGATATCTATCACATTGATTCTTAAGAATATATAGCACATTAATATTTAGACCATACAGAACATATTTGATGTATCTTAACAATCGATACCATCGCTCCATTATATATGCGGAGCATTAAATACAAAACTTTTGGAAACACCTTAAATTATAGAAATTCTTATTAAATACCTTCACTAAAACCCATGAAAAAAATGCCTAATTTCGTTAGCAAATATTTTTATAGTTCTTTGTTATAACTTTTCTCATTCATATAACACTAAAATCATTAACTAAAACCTAACATAATCCAACTTTCCACGTAATTTCCCAAAGTTGAAAGTGAGTCTAGATTGTTTTCAATAATGATTGTACTCGTTGATGCTCAACACACGATCGCTTCAAAATTCGAGATTTAATGCAATAGAGAATAAATTAAGTAATGTTGAAAAGAGGTGGCATTATATAATTCATATGTGGAAATGCTTATCAACATGCTCACAACATGGGAGATTTTACTCGGCAATTTAATCCATATAAATAAAACGATACTCTAGGGATATATTTTTAATAATGTCAATATAAATAAATAAAACTGTATTCTAGAAATGAGATTTATTTTTAATAATAGTAAATCACATGGCCAAATAATGTTTTGATTCTAAGTATTGAGGATTTTTTTACACTTAGAATTAAATAATTAGAAAATTAAAAAAATATGATAATATATCTTCAATCGAGAAGAATTATGAGATCTTAAATTTTTATCTGAAGAGAGACACACATGAATGGTTGACAAGATGTATAGTTAACTTGTATAAAAAGTATTAATCACTAATTTAATTTAGTCATTTCTATTTCAATGACTTCTTTGACCTCTTTGGCCTTCATTGTTTTTCTTAAATTATTGGTTTAACATAGTTTTTCATGACTATGTTGTTTATCATGCACAAGCCCAAATAAACTCTAAAACGAAAGAGCACAATGAAAGAGTGTCATATTAATGATAAAATTACTTATGTATACATGTGCAGTCAGGTACGATACGTTTGTGTCTTAGTAACTTATTAATCGTAAAAACATAATGTAAAACTAATTAAATATTATACAATATACAATAAGAATCCCGAAATATTAGTTAAAATTCCCCCCTTAATCTGAAGGGGCATATAACATGCCAAGTAACATTCTGAACTTTTTAAACTTTTCACATCATAGTGGCTTTCTAAATATGTCTGCGATCTGCTTTGAAGTACGACAATGTGTTAGGTGAATAACTTTGGCCTCTACATAATGTCGAATCAAGTAATATTTGGTGTTAATATGCTTGCTTCGATCATGAAAATTGGGATTCTTGGCAAACTGAATTGCAAAAAGGTTGCCGAGGAGTAGGGGATTTGAAGCATTTTTTTTCTCCTACAAGTCTTCAAGTATTTTACAAAGCCAAATGAGTTATTTTGTAGCTTGAGCTTCTGCATAGTTTGGCTTTGGTAGTAGAATCATCAGGAACATATTGCTTGCGTGATCTCAAACTGATGGTTGTTGATCCAAGACTCATCAAATAACTAGAAGTATAGACTTCATTCTCCTTATCTCCATCAAAATCAAAATCTGAATAATCAGTGAGATGGAAATCTGCAAGTTAGGAATATTTGATGCCATATGTTCAAGTGCCTTTCAAATACTTAAGAACTCACTTTGTTGAACTCCAATGACCTTCACATGGCTTATGCATGAACATAGAAGGTATCCCTACAACAAAAGCTATGTCAAGTCGAGTAGTAGTTAGAAAATTCAAACTTTCAAAATTTGCTTGTACTTTGTTGGATCTTCTAACATACTTCCTTCAATGGAAGTACTTTTCAAATTATGCTCCATGGGAGTAGCAACCAGATTACAATCCTGCATCCCAAATATGTCCAATAGTTGTCCAATATATGTTTTTTGAGAAATGAAAATATATTTGGTATTCTTATCAACTTCAATCCCTAAATAATAATGTAATAAACCCAAATATGTCATGTCAAAAACTTTCAATAATTCTCTTTTAACGGACACTATATAGTCATCATTGTTTTCTGCGATCATCAAATCATCTACATACACAACCAAATATACAACTTACTTTCCAATGTTCTTAACAAAAAGATTTGCATCACCCAAATCAAATAACTTATAATTCAACTTGAGAAGGTGTTCAATTAACTTTTCACACCATGCATGAGATGTTTGTTTCAGTCCATACAAATCCTTAACCAATTTTCATACATTTTTCTCTTTGCCTTTAATATTAAACCTTTAGGCCGAAACACATAAACATCCTCCTTCAAATCACCATTCAAAAAATTTGTTCTAACATCCATATGGTATATATCTTCTAGCGATTTTAAGCTGAAAGAGAAAACATAGTTCTAATTGTGCCCCATTTTGCTGTAGGAGAAAATGTCTCTATGTAATGAACGCCTTCCTTTTGAGCATAACATTTTGCTACAAGTCTTGCCTTGTATTTATTAAGTGAACCATCTACTTTGTATTTGATCTTATACACCCATTTGCAACCAATGGGTTTGACACCTACAGGAGGATCCACTAACCTCCAAGTTCCATTCTTAATAAGTGCATCACATTCCTTTTGCATTGCATCTTTCCATTCATCACAATTAGCGGCTTCTTCAAAACAATTTGGTTCGCTAATTGTACAATGATTGAATTCACAGTCATAAGAAACATTACCCGAATCACCTTTAGAAGACATTCTAATTTCAAAATCTTCATACTTGCTTGGAACTTTTCGACCATGTTTATATCTTTGTAAAGGTTGTTGAAGTGGTTGTGATGGTTGCTCATCTTGGAAAATAGGCTCGAGAAGAAGCTCTTCAAGAGCAGTTTTTGGTCCTCCGAAAACATTACTATCACACAAATTTTGTTCAGCAATAGCATTCTGATCAGTGAAAGGTGGAAGAACCAAAAAGTAATCCAGAATGGAACTCCCCTTCAATATGTGGAACACCATTCTCAGATTCAAAATAGAACTTCTTAGATGCAAATTCCTCCAAATGAGCTAGTTTCTTGTCAATGGTGGAATTACTTTTATTTGATTCAAGGAAAATAACATCTCTAGAAAGAATGAACTTCTTGTTCTCCTCATCATAGAATCTATAAGCTTTGGAAGTAGCAGAAGATCCCAAGAAAATAAATTTGTGACTCCTAGCACCCAACTTGTTGCGCTGATGTTTAGGAATTAATGCACAACATAGAGAACCAAATACTTTAAAATGTTGAACAGTAGGAACATGATTATACCACATTTCATCAAGATATTTATTATTGTTGACAAAATAAGGACAACGATTGCGAATATAAGTTGCACAAAGTAGTTCTTCTCCCCAAAACATCAACTTAACATTCTTAAAGAACATCATAGATCTAACCATATTAAGTAGAGTTTTATTCATACATTCTACAACGCCACTCTGTTGTGGATTATAAGGTATGGTAGTTTTATATTTGATTCCATTTTCCTTCAAATATTGTTCAAAAACATGAGAAGTGTACTCGTCACCATTACTAGTTCTGAGAATGCTTATATTCTGTTGACTTTCATTTTTAACCATCGAAGGAAATTTTTTAAAAACATCAAACACTTGTGATTTATTCTTAAATAAATACACCCAACACATTCTCAAGTAATAATCAATAAATTTCAGCACATATTTATTTCCATTTGCATTTGCAACATGCATAGGTTCACATAAATCTGAATGTATGAGACCAAATTTTCATGAAGATCTGAAAGAAGAGCTATAAAATGGTTGTTTACAATGTTTTCCTATAATATAAGCATCACAAGGTATAATGTTTCTTGGTACTACTAGAAGACCTTTAATACCTTTATTTTTCATAATTTTGATGTTATCAAATTGATGTGACCAACTCGAGCATGCCACAACAAGCTGGGAGACAGGATATCACTTTGCTACGCCAAAAGAACATAACTTTCACGAGAATTATTAGATGAAGTACCATTTAATTTTAAAAGTGTACCTTCTTCCACACTTTTCATAACAAATGCATGATCAAATGCTCTTCTTATCTTGATGATGTGATTAAACATATGAATAGAATGCCCCTGGTACCGAATATGGATAAGAGACATCAAATTTCGCTGAAACTATGAAATATAAAGTACATCCTATAGAACTTAATCTGCAAAATTCGGTATCTACAAATGAATAGACCCAATGCCAAATGTTTTAGTTTGGGACTTGTTATCAAAGTAAATAACACCATCAGTATCATCATTGAATGTTTCAAAAAAATCTTGCTTAAATGTCATATGACAAGTGGCTCCTGAATCCAAAATCCAACTATCTCACCATGAAGAAAATGTAGTGTTCAAAAGATCATTAGTATTAAAATTACAATGAGCAACAATGTAATGTGCAGACTCTGATGTTTTTCCCTTATCTGGTGGTGGTTGATCTTTCTTTTCATTAAACTATTGTCTCATTTCATGATTTTCTCCCAAGGGATTTTACAGATAGTAACAAATGGCCAATTTTACCACATCTAAAACATTCTATAGTTGGTCTATCTCTAAAATTCCTTTATTGTGTAGCATTTTGTTATCTGTCTCCCTAATTATTCCTCACCCCCCTGCCTCTATAATTTCTCCTACCACAACCTCTACTAATTTTATCACCTCTAGAAGTTTCAACATAAGACTTCTGATCCTTTTGTGCAAGGCACAAAGTTTCTACATTAGAGTTAGGTGTAGCTTCTTTCTTCCCAAAGGCCTTTTCTCTCTTAGCTATTTTTCCTACTAGTTTATCAAATGTAATGTCTTTTAACTACCCACTAGCTTGGAGATATTCCAAATAGTTTGAATAGTGAGGGTGAAGGACTTTTATAAAAGTTGTAAGTTGTAAATCTACTTTAGTTCCATTGGATTGTATATCATGAAAAATGGCTTTACTTTAATGGAACTCTCCAAAGGATCATTATCCTTAGTCTCAAAATTAAACAACTTTAACAATAACTGAATAACTTCAAGTTGTGAGTGTGAATCATACAATTCTTTCAACTTCTTTAGTGCTTCGCATGCAGTACCGCAAGAAACGATATATATGCTAACCTCTTTTGTCACTGATGCAGTTATTAATGCATATGCCTTGTTGTCTTTTGTCTCCCAAATTGCATGATTCTTCTCATTATCAGGCGGCTGTGGTGCATTTTCTTTTCCATCACTATCATTCTTGCCTTGACAAACTTCCACAAATCATTAAAAAGAAGGCCACTTTTAAGCTTTTTAAACCACTCTTGATAAGTTCCATTTCCATTAAGAACAACTCCAACTATGGAAACTATTGAAGTCATAATTGTTATGCAACCAAATATTCTTCAAATCCTTTCAAATTCAAAATATATGCAATACTTCTGAAAAGATATAAATTCGTTTCTCCTTTTTTTTTTAACAAAGTTGACTTTGTGCTTTAGTAATAAGTTTCAAAAATAGCTTAGCAAAGAGCTAGGTTCGAATCTTATTAGCCTCCAAAAATAAATTTTATTTTATTTTACTAATGGCCTCTTAAAAAAATATGTATTTCAAATCACCAGAAAATTGACCACTCTTTAATTAAAAATTTAATTCAAACCACCAAAAATATACATCCTCGCCAGAAAATTGACCACCCTTCAATTAATTTTTTTATTTAAGCCACCAAAATATATATACTTCATTTTAAGTATCCTTTAGAAATTTATTTTCTGCAGTAAATATAAATACTATCCTTTAGAAATTTTACTGTCATTAAACTCTTGTTTACTGCGGTAAATGAAAATACTATCACTCAGAAATTTTACTGTGATTAAACTCTTGTTTACTACTGTAAATGAAAATATTATCTTTCATCAATTTCACTATAAGTAAACTCCCATTTGATGCATTAAATGAAAATAAAGTCTCCCACATGGAACTTAGACTTTTAGCAAACAATCCAACAATTATTGGTACTAGACTCAGTACTAGAAATTTGTATTCTAACTTCCAAGGATATGTTAAAAAAAAATTATGCCACTCAATTTCTCCAATCATCTTTCATTATGACTGAAAGATATGAGACTTACAGAGAGTCAATAGTTTGGGCATCTCACTGCATTGCTCCACTGGATTAACCTTGTGCTTCACTTTATCTTCACATTCTTTATACTCCGCGTCTCCTTTACGCCATAGGCTTCAAATACATGGAGTTTAGGAACAAATCAATCAGGGATACCACTGTACAAGCCCAAATAAACTACACAATGAAAAAACGTTATATTAATGATAAAATTATTTATTTATACATATGCAATCTAGGTACAAGATAGTTGTGTCTAGGTAACTTATTAACCGTAAAAACAGAATGTAAAACTAATTACATATTATACAATAACAATCCCAAAAAAAATAATTAACATATCACTCTCAACCTTAAAAGTTAAAACTATTCTTATCACTACCTTCGATCATCACCAACGGCCATGAATTCAAGGAACTTATTCAGGTAGTTAATAAATTGAATATAACACTAACTACGGTAAAATATGTTAGTGTTCATAATGATTTAGAATAAACAGGTGAGTGTGCATCGAATTTTTTTTAATTCCTAGCAGAGACTCCATGGTTTAAAACTATTTGAACCGTGCAACTTCTTGCTATTAAAACTATTCTCGTTGTAGATAACTTGATCTTGTCTTCATCTTTCAAGTATCTTTTGTGAAAATTGTTTGAGCTTCTACAACAATCCATTATCGGATTCAATTATGGATTATAAAAGGATTTGCAAACAATGCTTACTTACACTAGGTTGTGTTACCTAAGGCCAAAGCTTACTCATTGTCTCTACATCTTCTTAGGTTTATCTCTAAACTACATTTCATTAAGGAACCGAACAAATAATAGTAAATATTTTAGAGCTAACAAAAATGATGAAGATGGGATTTTCCATTACACATTTAGATGCTTTGTTTTAGGCTTCATGTTCAATAATGGGCTTAAGATTATAAAGAACATGGATGGGTTTAAGATGATAAGGACTTTAGAGCCCAAACGCGATGGGGTTCAGATTTCCCACCATGTATCTCTTTATCTTATTTTTATACATGTGAAGTAAGCGACATGAGAGGATAAGGATTCTAACAAAAGTTTATGGGCTTTAAATTTTATTATGGTTACGTGATATTTTATTATGGTTATGTTATACTTTTAATATAAAATAATAATAATTTATTATATCTATATTATATTTTTAATATAAAATAATATTATTGATGAGCTAGTTATGATGAGCTAGTTTTGATATTAGTGGAAGTGAGAGATATATTGAGTACGAGTATTTTTTTTTGTTTTTAAAAGAATGACACATATCTTTTCTAAAATAAAAATGAGAGATAAAAAATAAAGATAAATATATATGTTTGATTAAGAGATAAAATAATTAAATGTATATATAATCATGTTAATACATATATGAATGTTAATTTTAAATCAAATAGTTTTATATCAAATATATAGGTATAACAAAAAAAAGAATGAATTTAAAAAATTCAATTGCTTTCTTGATAAAAAGGAGATGTGTAGTTTATTAATTGTTTTTTAATATAAAATTGATAAGTAGTATTTCAAAAATATTAATAACAAAATAACTTAATGTGGACCATAAAGAAAATATTTCAATATAATACAATTAAGTAAACAAAGCAATATCTCATAGAGAAATTAATGTGGATTATAAATAAACTATTTTAATGTCCATGTTCAAATAAAATATTTTATTGTTAATTATCCATATATTATATAGAATTATTTAAAGTTAAAACATTGGGTGTGGTGTAACTACTCTAAGTTTTGGCACATATTTTTTGGTCAAGTTTGTCCCAAATTCAGTAAAAAATTGTTGGAATGGCATAGTTTATGTGTCTTTTAATCACATAAGTTTCAGTGTCCAAATTGTTAGAATGACATAGTTTATGTGGACATAAGTTTAAGTTTAAAGTTTAAAGTGTTGAATCAATTTACACATTCAACACTGTGTTTTAATAGTATGAGGGGTTAAATCCATTTATGCATTAAAGAAAATGCAATTTAAACAATAAAAAATTATAATCTCACTAAAAAAATTATTTTTAAAGCATTGTATTGGTGCATTTCAACTAGTTTCATGCTCAATATGTAGCTGATATATATAGTACATATAAGTGAATAGGCACATATATAAATGTGTTGCTCAAAGTGAAGGATATGCTTAATTCCTTCCATGTTTAAAATGAAGTCTTTCTCTCTCTCTCTCTATATATATATATAATGAAACATTGTAAAACCATTTTTTAACCCGGAATCTATGAAGCTATGAGAGGGATCACATCTCTTGAGGTGCAAATGTTTTTTTAAATAACCTTAGTATTAAATTTATAATTAGTTACACAAACGAATAATATGAAGATTAATACTATAACCTTGTTATAATAACATTATTAGTAATGTAGTTTATATTAAATCCTTTTAGTTACTTTCCCTAGATCTATTATTATATGTTAACATTTTTATCCGTTTTATTATAAACTCTTATCTCGTAATTTTTTCACTTAAAATAACACATGAAAGGTATTAAAATAATATTTGTTTTATCATATTAATATTCCTATATTTAAACAATTTGATTTGACAAATCTAGTCGTTTCTTAGTCAATTTTAGCCGTCTATCATGTCTGACCTAATATAGCCATTTTTCAGGGAAACCTAGCCGTTGGAATGTCTGCTCTCCCTATTTAATTTGTAGCCATGATTAGATTCTTCAACTTGCCCATTGGTTCGAAACGCGTCGACAAATGTATTATCATGTATGTATTATCATGTATTATCATGTGATTTACATGGAAAAGTCCTGACGATCAACACACTCATTGGTTCGAAATAGGTCGACAAATGTATTATCATGTGATTTACACCGAATTTTTTTTCATAAACCTGATATGGATCAAAGAGACCTCAATTCAATAATTTTAAAGAGGTTTGCACTTCCATAAATTTAATCTATCTAAATGTTTGATCAAGTTTAATTGATCAAGTTTAATAATATAAATTTAATTGTATATTTTTCGTAATCTTAAAAAATGTAGTCCAACAATTAGATCGGAAAATTTAATCGCAACAAAATTACTGATCCAATCCTAACAAAACTATATCCGCCTGAAAACTACTCTAAATTATTTTCACTTCCAATCATACCACTATGATTGGTATTACAACCAATCAAATATTCTAATATTCCTACTTATCATCCCACATGTAGATTACGGTACGACCTTTTTCAATACAAAGCAATATAATATATTTCCTTGGAAGTCGTTTCTGACTTTCTGTCGCTGTACATACAATGAAATGTAGAGCATATTTTTTTCTAATGTATTATAATACAATTGGGACCAGCACCACCGATAGTTTTGTTTCATTTTTAGTGGTATTGTTTCATTTTTAGTGGTATTGTTTCATTTTTAGTGCTTACATCGTAAGAGTGGTCAATTGCAAATGCCCAGAAATTATTGGAGCTTCATACATATTAATTGGTGCAGCTACTGTGATTGAAGATACAGAGATTTTCAGAATATCAGTGCTTACATCGTAAGAGTGGTTAATTGCAAATGCCCAGATATTATTGGATCTTCATAGATATTAATTGGTGCAGCTACTGTGATTGAAGATACAGAGATTTTCAGAATATGACGCGATTTTCTGTGACTGTCGCTGTGTATGTGTGATTACCTCCGCTTTCATAGGTCGTCTCGCAGGCTGTAAAAATGGGAATCCAGAGGCGCATAGACTGATAGACGTGAAAGATTTGTGATGCCAAAACCTGCATGTGATCAGCAGCATGGTAAATGTGACTATTGGCGTCATGATCAGCGCACTCTACTGCTAATGGCAGGACTGGAAGCATCATCCTTAAGCCAGCCTCACCATGTGGCAGATCAAAAGGAGTGGAGTTGTCAATTTCTGTAAGAGGGCAGGTTCAGCAGCTTCACTGGGTGACAGCAGTGCTTCGACTGGATGATGAGAGATGCATTTGTTTCGAATCAACTTCGATTAAGTCTAAAATGTGAAATTCGAATATTTTAATATTATAAAAATATTGAATATATATGGGTGTGTTTTTTTGGTGGAATATGTCTTAAAATTATTCGTAGAGTATATTTTAAAATTGTTTTGTATGGTTAAGAGTTAATCTTTTTAGGAAGTAAGAAAATAAGTTAATAGCCAAAACACAGGAGACATCTGTTAAAAAATGAAAGTTGTCTTTTTAAAAAAGTTATTTAAAGATCATTACTAAATAATTTTCAATAACATATTTTTCTTAAATAATAGTAATAAATTAGCCTAATAACAATCATTGTCATAATTTGACAATTAAATTATTATAAGGTTTTTATAATATATATATATAAGAGAGGTTAAGAAATGCGCTTGAGTCCAGCCGAAAAAAGTTGAAAGGTGAGGAATATATATAGTTAGTCAAATTCAAATTGAGAAAAGAGTAAAGTTGGTATGGGTAACTCAATTTTACCAGTAGAATCACTCAAATTGATTTATTATTTTTATATACTATGTATTTTATATTTATATTTATAACTTTGATCATATTATCAATTATTTTTTACTTTCTAATTCAAAGGAATTATGATGATTTAAAACATTTTAGTTTTTATTTTTTTAAACGTACACAAAAATTTTAAATAATTATTTATTTTTAAAAAATAATGATTATTATATATGTGTGTTAATATTACTAAATAAAAATAAAAATTAATTTTAAATAAAATAAAAAATATTATATTATTTTTTAAAATAGATTAAATAAAATTACTTTTTTACTCGTTTTTTCAAAAATTATATATATATAAAACAAAAATCAAATTATAGTTTGGGTTTGCTAAGGTAATGAAATTTGAGATTACAATAAGGTAATGAAATTTGAGATTACAATATTAAATGAAATTTGAAATAAAATTAATTGATCTTATAAATTATATAATTATATATAACTAAAATGCAATTAAATAAATTTTAAAATTACAAAGAAATGTTATTATGAAAATGCCCTGAGGAGATGGGAGCCTTGAAGAGTGGGAAAGATATAAGTGTCTATCTACCTTAAATATTAATATAAGTGTGTATTTTTCTTGGTCATCGATGATGGTTCATAATAGATTGTGATCATTTTAGGTGTGCGGTGGATTGATGGTTGAGTGACTCGAGGAGATGGAAATGTTTATGGACATTTAGCTGGCATCCTTTATGTTGGTAATGGCTTTTTGGTTGGGTATTGTTTGCTATTTCATTTTGGTGCTTGAGGTAGCTCTCTAATTGTCCCTTGTTATTTTCAAGGAGGAGGGTTTGGCAGTTTTCAACTCAAATCTCAAAGGGATAGATGATGTAGGAAAATTATTAAAATTGTATGTGTTTAATTTTTTATTAACTCTAAGAAGTGTCTAGAAAGTACAAGATTATGTAAAATTCTTGAAAAAAATATGTAATTGAGTGAACCTACAGAGGTTGTTTACATCTTTTGCAAGCATGTGGGGTGGAAGGTGAAGAAAAGAAGCTCGATCAAGCACCTTTTAACCACTCGATCAAGCAATATTTTAACCCTCAATCAATTTATATGAGGACTTAAATATTGCTCAATTGAGCTATATAAAAACCCTTGATCGAGGTCCTATGTAACTAGCAGTCACTTAGCTAATGCTCAATCAAGCTACAAGCTCGATTGAGCTGTGAGCTCAATCTAGCTATTTTTTCAAAATTCCCTCCAAAACGAAATGACACGTATTTAAAAAAAAACTCAATCGAGCTATTTTGCATGGTAATCCATGCAAAAGGAGTTCAATTGAGCTAGATCATCGATCGAGCTCCTTTAATTTCATAAAAAACCTTGTTGTGTTCAGTGCATGCATTTTTTGCACAGGTCGTGGCCAAAGTAGCTCGACTCAGGAGTGTAACGGAGAAATAGGACGCGAATGAGGAGCGTAATGGAGAAATAGAGCTTGACCGAGGAGCACAAAGCTTGACCAAGGAGTGCACAAATTGTAGAGTTGTAAAATGTATGATGGTCGAGGTAGGTTTTCTGCCCTTGAATGCTTCTAAATTTTTCTACTTGCAAAATGAAAAATTCATGTAGAAAACATTTTTATTTTTTAATAAATGAATTATTTATAAATGAAAACCACAACAAAAAGCCACCATTAAAAACCACCGTGAGAAACAAAATGGTAGTGCTATTGTTGATATGATTTTTCACTGTTTAATGTTCCTTCATAGTGATCATGACAACTAGATTTGTTAAACATATTTTTGGTATTCTTACAATTCTTTTGGATTATTACTTCCCAAATTAGACTTGGAAACCTATGTTAGGAAAAGAAATGATGATTTCTCCTTCCAAGCCACTAGTGCTTCCTCCAATGCTTTTGTGCCAACAACCCACCCAAAGAAAAATTATGATACTAGGTAATCATCACAATCAATGCATATACTACATGTTTCATCAACATGAAACAACCAAAACATACAACTTGGTGGTACATGAATTTGACATTGCTAAGTTGTACCGTATTTTTTAGCACAAAGAATATTTTTATAGGTTTCGTGCATGGTGGATTTTGTATATGTTTTAATGATGGTAATTTTATGTTTTTGTAAAAGTGTTTTTTCTCAAGAGTAGGCAGTGTGAGATGCCATATAGTATCCACATTGGGAATCCACTTTAAAAAAGTAAGATTGAATAGTTTAAAGTAGGTTTGATGTGATAACAAATATGGTTGGATACGTCACACAAATAGATTCCATTTGAAAACCTAATATTATCATTTAGAAAATAATTTGAGAGAAGATCTAAAGTCCAAATTCTACAAGATTCTATAAATATGATGTATTTCCTTACATTATTTATATTATGCTTTGACATAGTATTGAAGCCTATAAGGACACTACCCCCTATGAGCACCATAAAACCGAAAACATGTGTCCTCGATACTTTGATATGTCTACTAAAATATTTTGAAACTTTATTAAAACAATCTATATTGAAATCACACGTGACTTAATTTTAGGGCAGGTGAAAACCCTAAATTTCATAGGATATATCTCATATAATGTAGTTATTTAAAAGTTGAAAGTTTTATAAAAAAATAATTTTCTACATTTCCTTGTAATGTTGAGAATTTCATGATATGAATTTTTTCCTTGAAAAACTTAAAGCGAAAATCTTAAGATGACTCATTTAAAACTAATTCCCAAATTAATCACAAACCATAAATTCAATAGGCTACATCTTAGAGACTGCAATGGGTTAGACCCTAACATTTTGACCATATTTACCATGATATTTATTATCTATGTACTTTAAGATCCGGGGAGATGAGACTCATTATTGCAATGGTTTTAGAAACAGTGTGGAACCAACAATAGAGCAGTAGCAATAGTAGTATGAGTAGATCATATTTTTCCATGCATGCAGCTATACCTCCAAGAGTGAGGTGGAGCGACATAGATCCTTAGTCCCAGAGTTGTAGAAATTTGGGCAAGGTATATTGAGTTTTTCTTCTCATGGATCATTACCTTGCTACATTGCCCCACAGTATTTAGTAGTAGGGGGATCAGTGTTAGTCAAATACTAAGTAGAGCGGAGTGTTGACTATAGAGAAAGAGGCTTAGTAGTAGAGTCAGTAGAAGCATAGTTTTCCCAGTAGATAGTTGCAAACACAGTTGATCGAGATTCTTCTGAGTTGCGAACGTTGCAGTAGCAACAACAGGAATGAGAGGTGTTGCATGTAGTACATTCCACAAGTGTCGGATAGGGGTGGTTGATAATACCTTTCTTGTTGAGAGGAAGTGTTGAAAATGCAGCAAGAAAGTCTGAATTTTTCTTTTTCCTTAATCAAATTGAGAAAATTCGAAATTCCACATTAGCAGACAACTTGCAGGACTTAACTGAGGTGACATGGCCCTTGTCACCCAGTTATGAACACTCGATTCAATTTAATGAGTTAAAGTTCATTTTGCTTGAGCTGATTCTTAAAAAATATGATTCTAACTTAGTCAATTCAAGTTAGGGGCATGCAGTTCAGTTGTATGTAATGGTTCCTAAATTTTAGGAGCTTAGGTTGAGTTAATTTTAGTTGTAATTAGTTAAACTATTTCTAACTATTAATAAAACTATTTGGTGATCATCTAAGTAGTAGGACACTAGTATAACTCATAGATGGTCTAGTTAACTAATCGATTGACTAATAATTAGCTCATGCATGCAAAGAATATGAGTTCCCTAGTTGTGTTGGATTTTCCAAGGAAGTTAACCAACAGTTGTAAACTAGTTGAGTGTACATCTGTTGCATGAGGTCATTTGATCAACCCTGAGGAAATGCACAAGCATTTTGGAGGAAATTCCTAATTAGTAGGTGCCTATTTCCTCACAATTTGTGCAATAAAATAAGGGCTCAAGAAGAGGCATAAATTGAATAAGTTTGGGTCAGAGATTCTTAGTGAGCAGAGAGATAGACTATTCACTTGCAAGTTGTGCTGAGTTGAGCAAAGAAATTGTAATACATCTCTATTCATCATATTAATGCAAGAAAACATTGGGGTTTTTAGAACTTTTCTTTCCCCGAGAAAAGTATTATTTACATGTGTGTGATCTCTTATTGTATGTCTGAATTTTTTCTTCTAAACTGTGAATTAACTTCCGAAGAGAAATAGAGTAGGATTCTGTCTTGTGATTTTGATTAAAGTTTCATGAGCAGTTCCAAATCTACACCATAATTTCTACAACCATAATACTAAAACAAATTGAAATTGTGTTATTCATTTAATAATGTAAAATAATAGCCCACAGGGCAAGGGATTGTTGGTGATTGAGTGTTATGTTAAGGTACTCATTTTTAAAGGTCACTGGTTCAAACCCCATGGGTGATCTTGTCAGAGATAACTCTAAGAATGTAAAAAAAAAATTGTTAATCTCTTCCACATTGTCTTCACTAGCAAATTGATAATCTCTTCCACATTGTCTTCACTAGCAAGCAACACAAAAAATTTGGTAATCTCTTCCACATTGACTTCACTAGCAAGCAACACAAAAAAATTGATATTATCTTCCACATTGTCTTCGCTAGCAAATTGATAAAATTGATAATCTCTTCCACATTGTCTTCACTAGCAAATTGATAATCTCTTCCACATTGTCTTCACTAGCAACACATTCTCCGTAAGTGACTATTGCATATCTAAAATAAACTTTGACATATTTGATGTCTAACATCCATCCAATATTATTTTCTCTCATAACTAAAACCCTATTTTTCGTAACCATAGATTAAGGTATGACTGTTTTCAATACAATGCAATATCATATATTTCTTTGGAAGTAGTGTCTGCCTTTCTGGCTGTAGACTTTGTTGTACATATAATGAAATGTAGAGCATATTTTTTTGTTATCTTTTGTAATACAATTCGGACTAGCACAACCGACAGTTTTGTTTCATTTAATATCAGTGCTTACAACGTAAGAGTGGTCAATTGCAAATGCCCAGAAATTATTGGATCTTCATGGATATTAATTAGAGCAGCTACTGGATCGAAGATACAGAGATTTTCAGAATATGATACGATTTTCCGTGACTGTCTGTGTGTACGTGTGATTATGCCCACTTTCATAGCTCATCTCGCAGGTTATAAAATTGGGAATCAAGAGGCGAATAGACTGCTCCTTATGCACACAAAGACGTGAAGGATTCGTTGATGCCAAAACCTACATGTGATCAGCGGCATAGTAAATGTGAAATTGCTATTAATGGAAAGAGGGGAAGAATTAGGATCAGTGCACTGTACTGTTAATGGCAGGAGGGGAAGAATCATCCTTCAACCATCAAACTTCCCTCATCGTGTCATATGTCAAAAGAAGAGGAGTTGTCAACATCCGTAAGAGGGCAAGTTCAGCAGCTTTACTTGCAAGGGGCCACTGCAAGAAACTAAAAAGACAAAAGACAAATAATGAATGTCGCTTCGTCAATTGGTTTGAAATAAATTTACATTTATTTTATTTAGTTAGGTTTATTTTGAAATAGAATTATAGTAATTTTAATTTAATTATCAATAATTATATATTTTATTATATATAATAATAAACATAAATTTAATTATTAATAATCATTTGTTTTACTATATTTTTAATAAATGTAAATTAATGATTAAAATTTATTTTCAAAGTAGTGATGTCACTAAGATTTGAGATGGTACCACATGAACACTTGATTCATTCTTACGTCTACATGGTAAGAGACAATTAATGGCATTACCTTAGCATGCTTGTCACTCAGTAAATTTAAATGTAGGCCTACGGTGATGGAACAACATGGTTTCAAGTTCATTGAGTAGGGAGGTGAGGATAAATCCTCAGCCTCCACTAGAGGTATCTTATTGTTATCAATTGATGTTTGATGGTGGTTTGTTTGTGCACTGTGTGTACATCGGTGCGTAAACATTGGGCTTTGGAACTATGTATTGGGTGGATTCTATGGCTACTATTTCTTTTGTTATATGTTGTGGGTATTTTGTTTTTTGAGCAATTCACCTAGAAATTCTACTTTAGGTGGCGTCTTTCATGGTTGGTGTTCATTCTGTTTGTATCCTCTTTGGTATTTAGTGAGCACCATTGGAGTCTGGTGAGTTTTCATTTGCTTAGTTCGAGCTCATGTTGGAAATTGATGTTCTTCATGTGTATTTCTAAGTTGTTAGTTTTGTGTCTCTCGTTAGTTTTTAGGCCTTTGGGGAAATTCTATATGAGTATTGTTTCATGTGAGTTTCTGAATCTATATGCTCAGTGTTTCAGGTTAATTATGGTAATTTGGGCACTTAGTTCTTGGTATTTAGCGGTGGTTATGTTGGTGTCTTGGGATTATATTGGTAGTTTCCTGGGTCAATTGTGAGTGGAATTCACTCTATTGCCAGAGGTTCAAAGAGTGCAGTCCCCCTGGCTATTTCATCATTTCAAGTGTCTAGATATGGTTTTAACTCTCTTCACTCCACTTTGTGTTGTAAGGAGGTTGTAATGTCTTCATGCTAGGTTATGAGTCTGAATTGTAGTGCATTGGATAATCTACTAGGTTTTGGGCCTCTAGTATGGTATTCAAGTGATGACATACTTATTTTAAGGTCTTGTTTTCAAGGGCTCCCTTATCATTCTTCATTGTGTTTTTTTAGACGAGCTTGTCTAGTTGTTTTACTCTGTGATTGTTTGTAGAAGTTGTCATTCCTCCAAGATAGAGGATGAGCAGTTGTAGAGGGTATGGAGGCAAGATTAAGCACAAATTGGTTCACCCTTTTGCCTACAATTTTGTGGCTACTATTTTTGATGTCGTTCTCTCGAAGCGAGGAAGGAGATATTAGTTATGGAAAACAAAGAGTCAGGTGATCATCCTTACTACTCTAATTTGGAATTAGTGGGGGAGGATGCTAAGTGTCTCGCAACTTCAGGTAGATTCAGGAAAAGGAGGTTGTAGTTCATGAGTTCTTTGGCCTTGAATCAATAGATGCCGACACTATTGTGTCTCGTTTTCAAAGATAAAAAAGTTGAAAATTATAATGTGTTTTATTCATTAGTGGATCTTAAATGGGTGCTTCGTAACCGTAGGTCCTGTCCAGGCAATGTTGACTTTCGTCTAGCACGGGTAGAGAGTTTATTTTTTAGTGATTTTACTTCTAGAGATATTGCAGCGGATAGTGTTAAAACTCCTTCTCCGATTTCTTTAAACCATGACTAGTATGGTGGTTTTAGGTAATTTGTCATCCCTTTTTAACATTGTTACTTGGCTCTATTTTTGTTGTGCGTCTCTCTAGGGTGTTCGTTTGTTTCCTTCTCTCCTAGGCATGGTGGAAAGTGGGGTTGTACCTTAGTTTTCCTACTTACGTTATGTGTAGTTCCAGTGGCCCTATAATACGTAGGTGGTTTTGGCTCAACAACAGATGAAGTGGATTTATTCTCTGGTATGTTATTTGTGAGTTGGAGCTTTGTGTGTGGCCTTCTTATGGAGTTTTAGCCTAGGCTTTAGAGCTTACGAACTTTGTCTCACATAATTGCATTCACTAGATTTGTATGGGTTGTTTTGTATACGTTGTTTGATTCCTCTAACACACAAACATATTACATTGATCACTGGCCTGGAATCATGGTTTTGATCTAGAACTTGAATGTTTTTGTAGATTTTGATATTGTCCCTTTGCTGTCTAGATGTTTAGTTGATTAGGAGTCTATTTGGCTATGTCTATGCCTTTGTTTCTCATATACTATTCATCTTTTTGAAATGATATAATATGTATGTGTATATATATATATATATATATATATATATATATATATATATATATATATATATATATATATATATATATATATATATATATATATATATATATATAACTTCATAGTTAGCCTATTTTTGTCCTTCCAATTAAATGATTAATTAAAAAAAGTCATATAGACAAGTGCCATATGAAGTGAGTTATAGTTTTTGAACCTGTGGTATTGATAAGCTATGGTATTGGCATGTGGTATTATAACAAATCTTATTTACAGATTAAATATCTCTATGGTAAATTGGAGTAAATCTCCATGGTTAAGAATCATGTTCCATGTTTTTTTAAATTGTATATGTGTTTAATTTATATATTATTTTTTATAATTAATAATAATAACAACATGGCCATATAACATGACCCATGGTGATGTTTCTTGTGCATTCTAAGGAATAATTTTATTGATGGCATCAAGTTCTAAATTAATGGATGCATTCATAAATCAAAATAAATGATATGAGACTAAATAAATACTATGTCATTTGTTATAAATAGTGATCATGTATAAAAGTAACTAAAGATGATAAGATACTCTATCATGATATTTTCTCATTAATTTGGAGTGGTTTTCCTTCCCATTTGTCCTCATACCAATAGTCATTCCAAATAGTTCCACATGTGTTATCGATTTTCTTGATGTTACTCACTAGCATAATAGAATAACTCATATACACTATAACTCTTTACTCTAGACTCAATTTTTTTCTTTGTCATACAAAACCGTTCAAATTTTTCTTGAACCTATTTATGAAGGATGTCTAACAACATGGGATTTCCTTAACTAAATTAAAATTTTCAACTAAGTGCAATAGAAGATGAACTTACAACTCCATGAAACTTCTACATAGTTCCTTATCAAACATATAATTAATCTCCACTATTCTCAATGCCATTGTGGTATGTTAGAAATCCTATTGTCCTTTGATATCAAATAATGTACAAATACAGTATAGCACATCATAGGTTTTCATGAAGGTAATGACTCACACAACCGTGAAAAGAGAGAATGATAATTGCACTTTAAAATACACATGTACATAATTAAAGAGGGAATAATGTTACACATCAATTTGTCACTCTTATGCAAATAATACCAAATCTGGGTATTACACGCTCTGATGAACTATGATAAAAAGTCCCCCTAAAAGGTGGAAGAAATACCTTTCAATAGTGTATAAGAATCCTGGATTAAATATCTCAAAAACCCTAATTTTGGAGGACATCATGGGCATTGAGTTTATAATTTATGATGACGCATGATTGCACAATATATATAGAGCAATGTCATCACACCTTTTCCTATGTTAAGATCATGATGGTTTTCTTTCTCAGGTAAAAAATAAAAATTAAACGAAGCTTCCTTTTCAGGAAGCCTCATGGTTGGCATCTAATCCAAATTGGTTGAGATTGAGCTCGATCTCCCCATATCCTGGGCCTCGTCCTACTCTAGTTGATCCATTCCACTCATTATGGATCTCTCTCCTCCCTTCATGGATCTCTCACTTTCTACTCCTTCCTATAAGTACAATGCCTTCAAAGGGAGTTGATTTGTCATTTCAGACCTCTGAACTTACCAACATGCTACACAAATTTCCATTAGAGTTATTTTCATTTCAAAGGCTTGGGTTGAGGATCATTGCAATGAGACTCCAACATCAAGGCACTTGGTTGTAAATCTCCTTATATTTATCATTAATAAAAAAATGTGTTTATTTCCCATATGCATGTGTTATAATGTTAATTGTAAGTCTCCTTGATCTCTTACATGGTTTATGATTGAATATTTGTTATCTGTTATGCTTTGATATGTTGTTTGGTTTTGTTTTTGAGCATCAGGGGAAAAAGGTTGGAAGCTACAAAGGACAACAATAAGGTTCATTAATGAGAATTTCATCAAATGATATGATTCCTTGCATCCTCTTATATCTGTCATTCAGTCATAAACTAGGGAATGCTTGCATTTATTTGTATGTTTATTTCTAGGCTTAATTTACAAGCCTAGCAATATTTTGTTTTGCCTAAAGAATGAGATTTGTCTACCTAAAAAATTGGTGACAATACTAGGAAGAGAGATGCTCTTCATTTTCCTATGCTCTTGAAAAATTTCAACTATGTTCTTAGTCTTTTGGTAAACATTAATTAATTATGGAATTCTACAAATGTTTAATCTTTAGAGATTTTCTTTTTATTTTTTCTCGGTTTTTGCACCCATCGTGAATTGAATTGAGTGGAAGTGCATTTACATCATGCATTTTACCTTAACAATCGTTACCATCGCTTTAGTTTCATTTGTTGACCCATGATGATATTTGGAAAATTGAAATCTCTTTGCCTTCTTCTCTGCCTGAGCCTTAATCAGAGATGTGGTTTGATTCCTGAATTGATTTTCAATCTCTTGTAAATGAAATTGTTTTCTTTGATTTCATTTGACTGCTTTATGTGGAATTTTCTATTGTTACATTGTTTTGGTCTTGTTACATAGTTAACATATTGAAGAAAAGAGGCATTGTAGTAAACGATCAGGTTTTTGGCATCTTTCTTTCTTTGTCTACAGTAATCATTTTCATAATAATTTTACTTGCCTTTTTGGAATGATTTATTACATTATATGAAAATGTTTTTTTCACAAAAAGAATAAAATCACGCTTTCATTGAATTCACATTGATTACATCATTTTAAAAATTCGTTGATATTGAGGGTTTTCCATGTCTTCTCTTCAGAATTGATTTTTTTGCTACAAAAATCTAGGGTTTCTTTTGAAAGATTTTTTTTTTTAATCATTTATTTTGTCGGTGAAATGAAATTTTTTGAAGATAGGATCTTATCATTTCTTGAAAAGTGAATGAAGCTTCTCTTTTTTGAAAATATGGTTCATCAAAATGAAAACGTTTTAATTTCATGTTACCTGCATCAGTTGGAATTGAGTTATCATATTGGTTGGTATCATACACATTTATATCCTTTAATGAAAGTGAGACATTAAAATCAATCAAAAAATTTAAAAGAAATTATTAATCAATAGTAATCACATTTAGTGTGGGTCTAGGTTAGAAGAGATGTTCCAACATCTATAAAGATAGGAGTTGTTGTTATTTTTCAACATTACATTCTGCGGGTGGTCAGTATTCCACATACATCAGAGTATATAGGTCCATTTTCCATGTACCCTTGGCTAAAGAGGAAGGCACTCCACATACAGTGATTATTTATAAATGGTTCTCATCATAGAGTTACGCATTAGAAAACACTAACATAGATTACACTTCCATGTATTCTCGAGTATATATGAAGCCTTGTTTAGGTTGCAAACCTACCATAGGTAACTGCGGCATATGCCTTGTTGTTTGTGATACACCGAAAGAAACATTTAGGGATATTTCCTACATGTACTTAACAGTATATTGTATTTCATCGCATCTTGGTAACATTTTATACCTAGTACCCATTTTTTACTCCTATTGGATATTTTTATTAGTAAAATTATAAAATTGATCATCATGTACTATTAATATTTATTCATTAAAATCCATTATGGAAGATACACCTCAATGCTCTCATAGGAAGCAAGGTCTACCCCCTGAGGTTACACCTGAATCATCTATCAATATAAGACCTCTAGTTACAGAACCTAAAGTAACAAAATCTGAGACAATGCAAGCACACATGGGGGGACCTGAAGTTACGAAAATTACAAAACTAAAAGTAATTCAATCTAAACTTGAAGAAACTAAAACTTTAGAACCAAAAGTGATTGAACTTGAATCTGAAGTAACTGGCCCTGATAGTTCAGAACCTCATATACCTTAAGAGTGGTTCAACCAGTAACTCCAGAAACTCATCTTTCATCTACACTTTGTCCAATTTCTACCCCTGTACTAATTACATCTCAAGAATTTGTAACATTAATTTTCGAAAAAGATAATTTACCACCTAGCCTTTTAAGTGTTGAAGAAATTACTCAAGAAACTATTACAATTAATCCTACTCTTCTTTCAAAAGACCTTGTAATAGTTCAAATCCCATATCCTTTTTGAATTGACACTTGGTATACAAATACTTTATCTTACTTACCTAGGGGAACTCTAGGTTTACACACTCGTTTACTTTTCCTATCAAGGCAAACCATGATGAAACCCTCAACTGTAAGTCAACCTTCATCCACTTGTGAAAATAGAATTAGTCAAATAAATATGACTTCCATGTTTACAGGACCTATGAAATCCTTTATATATGGTGGACCCTCTATACCCACCTAGGTATCATTCACTCAGTGGAACCTTTTAAGGAGATGCACCTGATCATCCTCCTTCTCATATTTCCACTTGGTCTTCTAGAATCCCATCTAGTTTATCGTCAATTAATGTAGAATCTACTCCCTAAACCATTCCATTTCCAAAAATTCCTATGCCTAAAGTGTCATTATCATTTTATGAACAAGTAAATATATTATATGGTGGTGGAGGTATCCCTCAGAAAACCCCATCTCGATCTTACTTTCTAGCTAAGGAGAAATCGTCTTATGGACCATATTTTCCTCCAGGAAGGAAACCTTTTGGAGGAACTTATCCTTCATATATATGACCATCTATTAGTGGAACTTAGCCAACCTTTGGTCAAATATATTAGGTACGCCAAATTCAACCTATTGTAACTCAACCCTTGATTTGTGCCTCGTTCCTAGGAATCGTAAGTAGTATTTGGAACCATGCTTTTAGTAGTGTGCCCCAGTTACCTTCTAATCAAGTTATTCATACTACTCCTCAAGTGTCTTCTTATCAACCTCTCAAAATCAATGGCCAAGCTACACCTCATACCCTTATTCAACAACTTGTTCCAAATACACCTCAAACAACTATTTAGAAGCCCATTCCAATACTTCTCAAACACTTGTTACTACTACTCAAGAAACAAATATCTAACCTTAGATTCCGGTTCAACAACTCGTACAGACCATACTTCAAGCAATTGTTTATCAACCTTGTCATATTACACCTCAAATCCTTGTAGGCCTAACTGCCTAGGATACTTCTTAGATTTCTTCTGGTCAATATACCATAGGAGTACCCCAAATTCCATATTAAGGTAAACCTTATCTAGGTCAATGTTTCCAAGGTCAACCTTATCTAGGTCCACCTTTCCAAGCTTAACCTTATATAGGTCAACATGTCGAGGGTCAACATTTCTAAGGTCAGCCTTATCTAGGTCAACCAGTTCAAGGACAACCTTTTCAAGGATTTCCATGTATATCTCAATCTGGTATGGGTTACCCTGGTTATCCTGGTATAATGCAAGTGCCAACAACTCATCCTATTCCAAGATATCCTAGATATCCTCCTCCAACTACTGGATTGCATCCTCAAGGTTACCAATATCCTCAAGAGGATTTTAATCGAAAGTTACCCTTCATTACCACTTTATATTTACCAGATTTGTCCCAACTAACTAATGACCCAATTTATGATTATCCTTTTTGGTAGGATATTCCTACTAAGTTACCAAGCGAAATATCCAAGTTCAATTGGAAATTTGGAGAAGACCCATCAAATCATGTGATGAATTATCATTTATGGTGTTCATCAAATTCCCTAAATGATGATTCCATTATATTATGTCTTTTCCATGGTAATTTAATATATTTTGCAGCTAAATGGTATGTTTAGTTACCATGTGCCTCCTTTCATAGCTTTAACTCCTTAGAAACAACATTCTTGACACATTTTTAGTCTCTTATTCGATATGAAACTGGTACTAATCTTTTAACTTCTTTAAAACAACATGACTCCACCAACAGCTTAGATCATATACATGAGTGGAGACATCAACATTGTTTACTAAAAGCTTATATTCAAGATCAATTATTAGCTAAATGTTTTATTAAATCTTTACTTCCTATTATAACTAAATATGTCTCGAAAGGAGGAGTTACTATGGAAGAGCAAGTTATTTCTCATCGCCAATATTCATACCTTCTATATTAGAAATTTGGAACCTTGTATTAAAAAATTCCAAATGCACCGCATTCATCGAACATGATTCAACCAAATTCTACTGGTTCTTGTACTACTGATGGTGTGATTGGTTCTGTCAGTCAATAATCTATGAGTAAACCTTCCATTCATTATAATTCTAAGTCTACTCTGGTTGTTGCTACTCAAAATTCACCCTTTGTAACATCTACTCTTGTTAATACTTTTGAGGTTAACACAGTTCAATCATCAACTGGTAAACAACCTTAGAAACCTAGAAGTAAAAATAAGGAAAAATGTAAAGGAAAACAAAAAAATGTTGCTCAGCAGGAAAAGCTAACGAAAACTCAATCTCCTAAAGAGAAAAGGAAACTACAATATCCTTGTCCTATTTGTAATGGAGATCATTATACTAAGGAATGTTAACATCGCGTATAGGTTAATGAATTTCTTAAGGGTTCCTCTACACGTATTGCCTTAACGGATCCTTTTCCCTCCCAGGAAAATAAAATGGTTTCCCAACATCTGTCTCCTTCTTCCCAAAACTATTTTGATATCCTAATGATGTCTACTCAATCTTCTCAAATTATGGTAGAAACAGGGTCCAAATATTATGATTCTCAAAATCCTTCTAATGAAATTGCTACAAATCAACTTGCACATCTATCTCACCTCCTTCTGATCCTCTAAAGATCGAGCAATCAACTCCTAAAACTATAACTTACCCTCCTCCTGATGGAGTTATTTGAAACTCATATTTTAATCTACATACTCAAGTGGCTCCAAATTATAATATTATTGAAGACTTGGCTCAAGCTCCTTCGGCAATGTCGGCTCTCAAAGTGCTTCAAACTTTCCCATAACAATGAAAACCACTGTTATCATCCATTTTTGGAATTGATCCACAAGATTTTAACCTTATATTCTTTGAACTTGAAAATCACATACCTAGATTCCCACTTATCCTCGCATTCCAAATTCCAGTTTTTGTTAAAACCAAATGAGTATTTCGTACTGTAATTAACAATGGAGCTTTTATGTGTATCATGTCTATTACTTGTTGGAGAGAATTGGGCTCTTCGATAACGAATCAATTACCTACCACTCTGAAATCATTTGATGGAAGAGGATTCAAACCCCATGGAATTTTAAATTAGTTACCGATGGAATTAGAATGTAAAATAGTTGTTATTGAAGTAGAGTTCACTGATGCTCAGGTTGACTAAACCTTTTACTAGGTCATAGCTAGACTTACACCATGTATGCAGTGGTCTCTTCACTCTTTCAAATGTTACTTTTTCACCATTAAGGGAGAATAGTTAAAGTAGACCAGCTGGATTTTTACACTTAAATACCACTCTGTGTATACCCTTTATGGGAAAAACACCTATTTATTATGAGAGTGTCAGTGTGGATCTACTTGAAGATTGATCACAAATGGGAACCTTTCTGCTCCCTCCATCCAATGCTCCTATTATGGTTCCTCAAGTCAATACGATTTCATTAAGCACCTCAAAATCATATGAACCTTGGATAGTGCCTACTCAATCAAAATTGGCTAATTATAGTGACCAAATTCCTTTGAGCCTAGTGGAATTAGCTTATGAAGTTTTTCAATTGGCCTTTGAACCCATAACTGAACCAAATTACTGAGTGAACGCTGTGATCAATGAGGATTCTTATGCATCCTGGTTCGTATCTATTTCATCTTCAAATCCTTCTGATGACCCGTTTCCTATAGATGAAAGCCTTATGGAGGTTATGGCATTTGAATAAATGCCTTAGGATGATTTTCATAATTGTTCTTCCTTTATTACCAACCTAGAGATTGTCGAGATTAACATTTTAGATATATTTTCACCTGATATTGTGGATAACCTTTAATTCCCAATACTAGTTTATCAATCTACATATGAAAATAATTTAGGGAACATATATACCACTATTGCAATCGATATCTCAGTGAAACCAAGAATTATTAAGAACATTAACATAGGAGTCTATTATTCTATTGAAAAAAATCAAACTTAGAAGGCCCTATTTGAGACATTTCGAGATATATTCACTTGGACATATGAGGAAATTCCTGGAATCAACCCAAGTATTATTGTCCATGAAATTAAAACTTATCTGGATACCAAGCCTATTTGATAAAGGTTACATCTGGTACATCTGTGGAAAGCTACTGCTATCAAGACTAAAGTTGAAAAACTTTTAAAATATGGTTTTATATATCCTATTCCATTAACTTACTAGGTGTTGAATATCGTACCAGTTACGAAGAAACAAGGTACCATTAGAGTGTGCGTTGATTACAGAGATATTAGTGGAGCTTGTCCAAAAGACAATTATCCAAATCCTTTCATCAACCAGATCGTCAATGATTGTGCTGAGAATGAAATCTTTTCATTTATGGATGGTTTTTTTGGGTATAATTAAATAAACGTACTCCCTTCTTACCAAAATAAAACAACTTTTATCTTCCTGTGGGGAATGTTTTCCTATCGAAAGCTTCCTTTTGGTCCTAAAAACACTAGCACAACTTTCCAAATAGCAATGTCATATGCCTTTCATGACATCAAAAATATTTTTCATACTTATCTTGATGACTTACCTACTCACTCAAAGAAATGTAAATATCATCTTATGCATCTGTGAGACATATGTCTATGATGCACACATTAATATATCTACTTGAACTCATATAAATGTCTTTTTTGTGTGAAATATGATCGACTCATAGGTTTCAATGTATCCAAGGAGGGGATCCACATTGCTTTGTTGAAGGTTTAGGCCATACTTAATTTATCTTCTCCTTCTAACCTATGTCAACTCCCAATTTTGCAAGGGAAGGAAAAAACTATACATCGCTTTGTACCCAATTATGTTGAGTTTACTAAAGGATATACTCCATTTTTAAAAATAGGGGTTCCCTTTCTTTGGGATGACATAGCCCAAAAAGATTTCAATTCTTTGAAGGAAATTTTGACTCACACACCTTTGTTACACCCCCATGATTATCATAAGGATTATTTTCTATACTTAGTTGCATCAAGCAGTACTATTGCTATGATACTAGTCCAAGAGGATGATTCAAACGATGAACATGTGATTTACTATTTGAGTAGGAACCTTACCACTTGCAAAATTAAGTACTTGCATGTGAAAATTTTGGCCTTAGAAGTTGTTCAAGTTGTCCAAAGATTTCATCACTATATATTGGTATGCAAAACCACAGTGGTTTCTGATTGTAATGCCATGATTTACATTCTCACATGACAATTGCTTGGGGGGGGGGGAGTATTCCAAATGAATTGTTATTCTATAGGAATTTGATTTTGGAATTTTTCAAATCCAAATAAAATAAATCACTTGTGTTTGTTGAACGTATATGTGACTTTCCCAATGCTGAAACAGAAACTGTGGTAGAGGAAAATATTCCCTATGAACCTCTCTTTCTTATCAATTTGTTGAAAATAGCAACAAGAAATGTTAAAAACAACATCTACAAATTCTAATTTACTTTTTCATTGAATTAAATTAGGAATTAATTTGGCAAAGGCACCTCTTCCAAAGAAGTGAAAGAGCACTTTGCATTAGTCAACAAAGAAAAGATATCCAAGGGAAATAATTCCTAAGGCAAGGAGGGTGGAAAGAAGAAGGACTTGTCGAAATTCAAGTGTTTTCACCGTCATGAGTATGGGCTCTTCACCATGACTTTCCCACACAAGGAAGCAAGCAAGAAGCAGCCTGTTGTTGTAGTAGCAGGTGAAGCTCTAGCTTCACAATTCAAACTTGATTTCCCTCTCATTGCGTGCATGTCCAGCACTTTAATGGGAAGAATGTGGTATCTCAATAGGGGTGCCTCGTCCCATATGACAAAGAATAAATATCTCTTCCGTGACTTTGAGGAGAAAGACCTCAAGCATAACATAGATTTTGGAGATGATGGGCGGTATAGTGCAATCGACATTGATACAATTACCTTTCTAGGGAGTTTGGCTCTCCTCTGAGAATCACAGATCTGATGTATGTTTCTAGACTAAAGAAGAATCTTGTTTCCATAGCGGTATTGGAACACTCTGGCTACGATGTGATTTTTAGTAAGGGAAAGGTTTTCCTTACACACATCACCACAGTACAAGTGAAACAAATTGGTGTGCGAGTCAAGAACCTGTATGGACTTGAGGTTCAAGATGCATGCAAAGCCTTGAGGAGAAAGGAAAAAGTTATATACTTTGTGTTTGAGCGGGAGCATGAATTACCTCTCAACATGAAACCTCAGAAGTAGCCTCAAAAGTAGCCGCATCAAGCTATGGAGTGGCCACAATTGGAGAAGCAGAGAGGAGACCGAGTGGAGGCATCCACTCAAGTAGAGACCTCTAGTACAGGTAAATTTTGAGCCAAGTGGGTAGAGAGAGAACATCCAGCCATACCTCCAGGTGAGAGGTGGGGTGATGTGAAGTAATAGTCCCGGGAGTGCGGAAATTTTTGCAGGGTCCATTGAGATGTTTTGTCTCATGGATCATTACCTTTCTACAGGAGACCACAATACACAGTAGCAAGATGGATCAATGTTGGTTGATGTAGTCATATGTGAGAGGGACAAAGAAAGATAGTTGTAGCAGTCAGATACTAGGGAGCACAGAGTAGAGTTGACAGTAGTGTAAATGACACAGTGCAGAGTCAGCAACAATGTAGAGTTTTCAGTAGACAGTGTAGTACCTAGTAGCAGTCAGAGACTCTTGTGATAGATGCATCATATTGATTTAGTTTGGATGGTTTTTCAGTTTTAGAATTTGCACTAGCAACAACACTAGAGAGAAGTGTTGAATGCAAAACATTCCAAAGGTACCAGATAGGGATAGAGTTGAATTCCTTTCTTGTTGAGAGGGAGTGTTGAAAATAGCAACAAGAAGTGTTAAAAATAACATTTAGAAATTATAATTTAATTTTTCCTTGAATTAAATTAGGAATCAGATTGTAATTCTATCCTTGTAACAACTTGTAGCAGATAATTAAGTTAAGTTGACTTAGTTGGCTCAATAAATTCAACTTGGAACTATATATAGAGCCATGTAGAGTGATCCCTAAATTTTAGGGGTCCAGGTTGAGTTCTTTTGGGTTCTAATTAATTAACTCAGTCTAACTGAGTTATAGTCAGTTAAGCTAGTTCTAATTGTTGGATGAAGTAGTAGGAGGTCTAGTAGTGGGGACGAGCACCAATGCATCCTTAGTGCCACACAAGTTAATTGAAAATTCACTCATCAATAACTCATGCATGTCAGTTCAAAGGAAGACTCAGTTGACATTAGAGTTCAAGAATAATGTACTATCAATTGTATAGTTTTTTGAGTTGTATAGATTGTGCATGCAATCAGTTAAAGGGTTATTGATGGATTGTGTAGTTATGGAGTGTGGATTTCCCAATTAAATATGGCGTAATTCCCTAAGGAATTGTGCAAGGAAGTAGTGGCTTTGCAAGCAATATATTTGGCTAAGTATTGGCTTGAGTTGGTTTGTGGAGCAGAGAGATAAATTGCACTAGTGCAGGAATTTTTCGGGGTTGAACATGCATTGTATTTTCTTCTCATATCTTTTGGTTAGTTCAATATAGATAGTTGGGGTTTTCATCATTTTCTTTCGTCAGCGAAATATTGTGCTATGTGTGATTGATACTCTTCCTTTTCTTCTTATTGTTTTCATCGATCAATTCTAGTTTCTGCTGAAGAGTAGAGTAGATTATTGTCTTGTGTTTTACGATTTCACATCATTTGTTGAATCTAAAAGTAAAAATATACACAATTCACCAAATCCTTGGTATGGAGATATTACTTTTTTCTCCAAACTCAAACTTTTAATACAATATTGTTGGCGATACACTTTATTGTCATGGTGTTAATTCAATTTTCATTAATGTTTAATTTATGAGGAACTTGGAAAATATTTGAATGATTGTCACCCTGGAGGATGTGGCAGACATATGTTGGGGTATGCAACTACCCAAAAAATATTGTGTATTGGATATTTTTGGGCTTCTATGTTTAAATACTATATTCTCGTGGTCCAAAATCTCATGCATGTAAAATATACAATAAAAAAGTGCATGCTCCTCTTGCTCCTGTTCATCCATTAGTTTCCATTGTTCCCTTTTCCAAATGTGGCGTTGATTTAATTACATGTAACCCTCACTCGGCCGAGGGGAATGGATATATTATCCTTGTAGTGGATTATTTTTCAAAATGGGCCAAGGTGATGCCTATATATAAGGATGATGGTGAAATTTCTACACTATTCATATTCAAACATGTGATTACTAGGTTTGGTGTCCCATAAGCCATTGTCACTAACCATGGTACATAATTTCAAAATTTTATGATGTCCGAACTTACTTCCAAGTTGGGTCTATGACGCAATATCTCAACTCCCTATTATCCATCGGTCAATGGCCAAGTAGGAGTCGTGAACCAAGTTTTAACCATTATGCTTCAATGGATGATAGGAATTCACAAGAAGACTTGCAATATTATGCTCTTCTCGGCATTAGCGTAATATTGTACCTTACCAAATATTGCAACTAGTTTTACACCCTTTCAGCTTGTTTATGGTCTAGAAGTGGTGTTACTTATTGAATGTGAGATCCAGTCGCTTAAGCTAGCGATAAAATTGTTCCTTGGTACTTCGGTAGAGGAAGAGCATTTTTTTATTTAGCATGTCTAGATGAGACTCTTTGTGATGCCACTTTTTCTAGTGAGGCTCATAAGAAACATATTAAAGCACAATTTGACAAAATCATTAATCCTCGTGTATTTTCAGAAGGTGAATTGGTCCTACTTTATGGTCAAGAACATGAGAAGCTAGGAACCAGAAAATTCAAGCCCATGTGGCATGGTCATTATATTGTAGAGTGTGCACTTTCAAAAGGTGCCTATGAACTAGTTCATTATAGTGTGATTCCTCTATCCAAACCCAGAAATGGGCTTTATCTAAAAAAGTACTATGCCTAGATTCCTTCATGGGTACTTGGTACATATTGTATTTTTCATTTTTGGTGTGTTGTGTATTCGTTTGTGAACTATTTTTTATCTTTATTGCGTATCTATTGTTTCACTTGTTTTGTAGATGTTGTCATATTCTTCACCTTATATCATATTTTCTTATGGTGCTAGTCATAGTACTCGGAATCTCTCAACCATTGCTTGGAAAATTTTCACGCCTAATGATGAATTATTGAGTTTACATGGGATATGTTTGGGTTGTACAACTAACAACATCATAGAATATAGCATGGTAATTGAGCTATTATCTGATGCCATCACTTTTGGTATTCATAGGTTGGTTGTTAGACTTCACTCTCGTTCATAGTTCTAAAACTAAGTATGGTTTATTCTATTAGAAGTCCATCGATGTTAAGGATGTTTTTCAAACTCTATCTCCAATGGAGAGACATTTTTATTATACAGAATATCCACACATTTAAATACACTGACAAATGCATTAGAAAATCATGTTTTAGATAGACATTTGTACCATTTATAAAAACCATAGAAAGCATACACTGTAAATAGTTTAGATAAAGATAGATAGGTCCATATATATAATTTTGCAAAAGATTTTATACATCAAATTTGTGTTGAAGACACATGAGACTTTTAAGCCTTCATTACGTTGATGAATTTAAAACATAAAAAATCATTCTAAACTTCCTAAACACTAGGCTCGGTGGTGCTAATCATAACAAACTACGACTCTGACAACATGTCCAAATAATTGATGTAATTATGTAGGCACTCCCATAATGTTCCTCTGGTAACAAGTAGAATATCATCAATCCTAGAGTTTTTTAGTGTCTCAACAAACTCTAAGTGATGTCGTCTAACATCTACCACTTGTTGTCCTTACCTCTGAGTATGGGGAATCCTAGTTGGTCTTACAAGTCTCATGCCTACATAATAGTCGAATGTTAGTCTTGATACACTTAGAAAAAAATTAAAAAATATTCAAAGCACAAAACAAATGTTTCTATCTGACTTGTCCCGCTACATGCTTGGTTGAAGGAGAAGATTTGGATCTCCTCTAAAATCGGTCCCTGCATAGGGATAGTCCTCGATCATAACAATATGTCAATGAATCCACTTGAAGAAAGGAGGAGTCCATGACATCAGTTTCCCACACCCATTGTGGTTCATTCGGTCAACCCACCTCGCCATGTATGGATGTATAGGCTGAGGATCATATACATCTATCATTTTTTACTAGAGTAGTGGTACCCACTCTAAAAAGAAACATGCCAAGATATAGCCATACCCAAATTGCTTCAACCTGCTTGTCTTGAAATTCGTTAGTTGTGCATGCACACCATGATGGATGACCAAGCTTGGCGTCAACTCACCACCATCACCATCACAAGCATGTCAAAGATTTGGTCTCATCAGAGCAAACCAGAGTGTCATTGATGTCTTGCAAGGCTTGTTAAAGCCATGTTGTCTCACATGATTACATGTGCATTGTAATGTTGAGTCATGTCAAGTGTAAGTCAAGTGTCAATGGTTGGATGTAACAGTCATAGAGTAGGTGAAGAGTCATGAGGGTAATTGAACTGTCACAAAGTGGAATGTCAAGGGTCACCCCACCCTTTGCTATAAATAGTCCCTCATAACTCATTCTAGAGGATTTTGGTCAGCCAAGCTTCTGATAAGACTATCTAGGATAAATCTTGGAAAGTATTGTAATGTGCCTTGGCTTCTCCACTGCACGGAGTTATTTCATCTTTTTGGAGGAGCAGGCGGATGTGGTTGTAATGTTCCACTATTGGGGATAGCAGGTTTACATGGATATGTTATATGATTGTGACTTACACTTCTTTATAGAATAAGATCCATCATGTTTTCATGCATATGTTATTATTGTAGTTGGACTGCTCTGGCTGTCTTAATGTTATATGTTTTTTAACTTACATATTTGTGTATGAACTGATTTGTATGCAATTATATGAATATTGTTGTTATTGTGTTGTATATGTTGTTAATTTTGTCCCATCTCTGTCGACTTCTCTGCTGGACACTAGACAAATCCTTCACATGAACCTTGTTGTAACAACTATTGTACTCATCTTGGACTCATCTATGAGTGTTGTACGGGTTATCCTACCTTGTATGTTGTGACTACCACATCCGAGTGGACTGCTCTACCAGAAGTTGTGCATGTCCTTTTGTGTTGTGTGTCCCTAACTGAGTTGGGGCTAATCCCTTTCAACCTGGAACTCACCTTCACCCTCATCTCCCCTTTATGTGTTAGAACCTCTCATAGACCTTATTTGATTCACTACATCAGTCACTCCCTTGTTACTGACAGAGTTGTCTTACTTGCCTCTATGCGACATCGCGTTCAAGGAATTACCTTACAACCCACTATTGGGATTCCTACACCAAACGGTCTGAGGTCTAATTAGGACTTATTACCGGGGAGATCCCCTTGACATGTTGGCAGGTCTAGCACTGTCAACATTTTTGGCACTAGAAGGAGGGTCTGATGACAAGTTGTTTCCTCTCATCTAGTTTTGAACCTTTGCATATCTTTCATGGAGTCTTGCACTCTTCTTCCCCCGAGGTGTTTTTCAAATAGTGAAGATGTCTCCATCTCGGGGAAGCTTTTTGATCTCTTGTCCACTCACACATATGATGGTGAAGGCAAAGTGGCCTGGCTTGAGCACTTACATAACTCTCTTTCCATGATTCATGACGAAGATGAGTTTTTTGATGAAAATGTTGGTTTGTTGCTTGCATACACACTTCGTGAATCTCTATTCCGTTAGGTGCTCAGCCTACCAGCGAACACCGTGCACTCATTTGACCACTTCTGTGATCTTATTGAAGACATGTTCTATCATTTTGATCCAAACCATCTTGACCAGAAACTGTTACAGCAACGGAGGGCTCTACATGAATCCGTTATTGATTTTTGGCAGTGCTTCCGTGACTTGCAGTTTCAAGCTCTAAGGAGCCAGATGGAATTTTCTTATCTTTGGGACTTGTTTGAGTACTTCCTTAAGAAATATGCCCATCCCAAGAGAAAGTTTGAGACCAAAGCCTCTCTCAACATTCTTTCTTGATGGAGCTATGCAATCTCATGTGGAAGCGGGAACTGTCTCAACCGACTGTCCACCATCCTTTTATTCAATAGCTCCACCACTACCCAGTGATGTTGAGGATCATGCTCACACACATGTTCATCATTCACACCCTCCCAACATCATTTCACTCAATTTTGTTGAATATTTGGTTGTGAGTCCCTTGATTCCTCATATGCATCCTTTTCTACAACCTCCACCTTTGCACCCAGGTGTTCCTTTGAATGATGTTGTCTTGTGTTCATCCATTCTGGACTCTTCACTTGTGGTGAACAAGGAACAACCAACTAACGAAGTTGGTGTTGCACAACCAACATGCGATGTCATTCATGAAGAGTATGAGTGGGAGCTCGAGCATTAGCACTTAGCGAAGGATGACTGCCTTCCTTCTGAGCCCCCTTCATTCTTTCCTAACATCATTAGTGAACCTGCCATCCATGATTTCAGATGTGTGTCTTCATCCATGGATGCACCCATTGTTGATCTTTCACAGGACACACCGTATGTTAGCCCATCATCTAACAACGAAGAGGACCAATAATTCTTTGGAAATCCACTTGATATTTCATCTGCTTTTTCTAGAAACACAGAGGGTGAACATCCTTCCTCCTCATCTACCCATCTGTGTGATTCATCAAACCTTGAGGATGTCGACCAACATCCTGAATTTTCTGATCTTGGTTGTCATGATCTCTTCACCTCCTCATCCGATCACGATGTTGATTCACTCATTGTTATTCCATCTAAGCCACTAGTCTATGAAGATCCATCTATCAACGAAGTCTAAACCCCACAGACCATCGAGGCACTTTAGCCCAAGTTGATGGTTATGTCAAGCCCTCGTTGTCCTGAGGTTGGTTTCACTTCTGATTAGGAAATTTTTCAATCACTCAAGGCTCCTCATCACTCATCTGTATGCACTCAAGATCAATCTAACAATCAGATTTTACTTCCTCCACTCGAACTACACGATCTCATTGCTCATGCATTGGAGGAGTCTTACATTGCAAGAACTCGTGCGTGATGCAAGTTATCTTTGTTTCTTTCGTTTGCTTGCATGCCAAAATCAAGAGTGTGCTTATGCTTCAAAGTTGAATGTAGTGTCACACAACACCATTTTAAGTCCACAGATTGCTCATCATGCACATGCACTCACTTATGTCCCATGGGCACTTTGAATCACGAAGTGTGGTTGCCTTCGTTGTTATATCTTTCTTGCTTTCTAGTTTGCACAACTGGGTTTCTCACGAACCAAGCCTTCACCAACATGGGTCTACCAATGCATCGGTGGCTGCATTGGAAGTATCACTTCACATGATCAGGCCCATGTACCATTATTCTAGGAGTAGGAGTAGTGTTTGCTTTCAGTTGTTTGCTTGCATGCTTGTTTTCTTACGTGCTTTGTTTGCTTGGTTGTTTTCTTGCTTGTTTGTTTACTTGCTTCACTTTCATTTTTTCTCTGTCCTTACTTTTCTTTGTTGATTTTTATTTCATTCGCTTTTTTCATTCATACGTTAGTTTTGCATGAAACCATGTATGACTCTTGAAGTGACCTGGGTAAAGTACAAGAAGGCTTGTACAACTATCACTATTTGGTTCTCTGTCATCTTGCCTCTGTATGATGAGCTTGTTACTTTTATTCCATGATATGTCGAAGGAAAATACGCATTGTTCGAAGTGAACCTTGGTATAAACACAATGCTTGCATGCTAACTAGTGTCACCTTCTATAGTCGATTGTTTTTGGGTTAACCCTTGTCAGCTAAGTCAAGTAGAGTAAGATAAGGGGGGAAACCTTAACAGGCATGTTAGAGATACAATAAATTACTTCTCTGTTGTAACAACCTCTTCTGCTCTCAATAATTCAAGATCCCTCTTCCACCTTTGAAATGAATAAGAGATATGCACAGTGAAAAATGATAAAATGAAAAGTAAAAAATGAAAAATGAAAGATGAATAAAGTGAAAGAAGAGAGAGGCTTCCTGCATAGGAAGGTCATGTAAGTAACTCTGTCAGGGTACTGACCAAGTTCGCTGGCAATGGAGACATGCTTGTGTTCTTATGTGACTCCACCAGGGCACTGTCCAGGCCTACTGGTAGTGGAGCAACACCAAAGATGAAACCAAGACATTGACAACTATACTGCTTGTGCACCTATATATCCGGCAACCCTAATCGAAACAACTATGTTGACTTGGCTTGGAATGTGTGTCAATCAACCAAGGGTTTGGCAGATTCTACATCATATAATCAAGTTAGTTTGAAATGAAGATGAGTTGAAAACTGAACAATACTTCCAGAGGTGTTAGACTTGCTTTTCATGAACAAGGTCCATTTAGAGAGTCGGAGTTCTACCAGTGTGTCGCCGAGTGTTGTAGTAGCTACAACCACCCTCCAAAATTTTGGTTTAGCCTCGTTTTGGAGCCTCCCTTCCAACCTTCACAGTAGATTTCCTTGCTTCATCAAGTTCACAAGTTTCAATGTCTTTCTTGCACAAAGGCAGCCTGTCGGTCATAACTCAATCCTTTCCCCTCATAGGTTGTTCACTGAGACGTGGTCCAGCTGCAGTCTAAGTAGCTTCCCCTTGAAAATTGTGCATTTCTGGAGGAAAACAAGCCTTCCTCCAGAAATTACGCAACCCTCTTTGGTAGCTTGCTGGGCTCCAGGAATGCGCAATCCTGCCTGCCAACACTCCCAGCAGGATTTGCGCAACTTTCCCTAGAAATGCTACTCAGCCCAAAACTTGTGCAAATCTGGGACACAGTCAGCTGCCCTACCTAGAAAATGTACAAATTTCTTGGGCAGCCAGCCCAACTCCCAGCCAGAAATGCGCATTTTTTGTCTAGCAATCGAGTAGTCTCTTGCATGTGCAGCTGAGTTGACTAGTTCCCTCCAGGACTAAGCAAAACAGACTTGCATGCATGGGCTACTTCTCCCAAGCCAACATGAAAAGGAATCCCTTGTTTGAGGGACCTATGTTTAGCAGTTGGAGGTTACAAGAAAGGATCAATTCTAAAACCTCCCGCCAAGTGTTTCTTCCCCTATATTCATGGCATGCACGTCACAACCTCAATGTTATCAAAACTCATCAACTGGACATTGTAGAGCTCATTCCTCAAATTAACCTTGCAGCTCTAACATCCCAGGAGTACTTGGCACATTCATCTCAGTTTTTCTGGGGTAAGCCCGCTTCCCATGCCTTGTGCTACATTTATGTCGCCCTTTTTGTTTTTGCTTCTCAGAGTATTGTTTCCTTGATTTCTTTGAACTCTTTCTATTGTTTACATATACACTAGCCTTTCCTAGCTCCATTTCAGTTTTTGTTACTATCTCACTATTGTCCCATTCATGAAACTATTTTGCACAGACATTCCCCCAACCAGAAAACTGCCTCACCCACATGCATGTTGATCTATTTGTTGAATCCTTCATTCATGTTTTGCATGCACTGTTAATCACTTCTGTTATCACCTAGTGGCACCATGTATTTACTGTCTTAGTTGCTTTCAGTTGCCCATCGGCGAGTCAGGCCAACCTTCGCCCAGACTCTGCCTTCACCAAGGCTGCATTGTGTAATCTGGGGAAGGAAGGCTCACCTTGCTCTCTAGATTTGTGCATTCCTTCCTAGCACTAGCCTCCAAGACTATTTTGCACATTTTTGGAGGACAGTGGCTTCTTGCCCTAAGAAATTGCGCAAATAGGTCCCTCGGCCAGTAGTCCTTCCCAAATTAAATTGTGCATTGTGCAATCCCAATAGTGAGCAGCCAGATTGGACTGTGCATTGCGTAGTTCCAGTCTCCCAACAACCCAAACTATGCCTTGTGTAGTCCTGGTAGTCGGTCTCCTGACCTCCCGACCGAAATTGTGCAACCTTCATGATCATGCACCTAGGTATGTTACAAGTCAGTTCTCATGTTCATTTGGTTTTTTTATTGATAGATTGCTTGCCATGAGTGATGCCATTTCTCTAGGTATCCCAGGTGTTCATCTGCCTCTCAACAATATAGGTGCAATGGTTCCCAGGAGAGCAGATACAAAGACACTGTCCAGAGCACACTTGAGGATGCAGTTGATCAAGTGTCCATGGACTTGCTTACCCACGAAGACATCAAGTTGTTCATAAACAAGGACATCAAGTTATGATAGCAGCAGCATCACAACAAGCAACATCATGAACAGCAGTTAAAGACAGCATACCAAATGCAATGAATGCAAGAGGAGGGTTGTTAACAACACAAAAGCAGAAGAAGGTTGCAAGCTCAAGCAAGTCCATTGATGATGAAATAAACTTTGGAGACTCCAGCTATGAAGTGATAGCGTGACACGAATATCTCGTGAAGGCAGAATATGGAACAAAGAAAGAGCTGCATGTTCTGAAGCAACAACTCAGGAAGAACATGAAGTTGCATAGACAAAGGAATGAGTTACAGAAGGAACAGTAATAGCAATGGGTGCAACATGCACTCACGGATGAAACTGTGCTTGTACAAGCTAAGGATCCATCCTAGTAGCTGACATAGAGAAGACATGGTCAACAGTACTTTTGATCACATGCAAGGGATTCACCAGCATGAATGTTGTTGAGCACACCCATGAAATCCAACCCATTCAACACACTCACCGAGGTGAAGACAAGAAGCAAGTCCAACTGGGGCTGAACATGTACTTCAGCAAGTTGATCCACATGACCACTAGCAAACACTTGAATATCAACATTGACACTATGCATCAGTGTGTTGCTGGTTCAACCGTACCAAAGAAGATGATGGGCATGTTAGCAGGCGATTTGGATGAATGGGTCGAACCAATGCACCGGTTGCAATGGAGGCAGAGTTCACTTCAACAAGATGTCACCATAAGGTGCATGCACAGCATCATGAACGACTAATCTTCACATCAGCTCACCACCTTCACCATCACAAGCATGTCAAAGAGCTGGTCTCATCATAGCGGACCAAGTGTTAGTGATGTCTTGTAAGGCTTGCACAAGCCATGTTGTCTCACATGAGTACATGTGCATTGTAATGTTGAGTCATGTCAAATGTAAGTCAAGTGTCAATGGTTGGATGTAACATTCATAGAGTAGGTGAAGAGTCATGAGGGTAGTTGAGCTGTCACAAAGGGGAATGTGAAGGGTCACCCCACCCTTTTCTATAAATAGTCCCTCATAACTCATTGTAGAGGCATTTGGTCAACCAAGGTGGGATTGATGCATTACTTAAAATCCCAAGATTTAGACATCAATATCCATTTCCCACTAGTCATGGAGCTATGCTACCATGGATAATTTTTAGTTCCATTTCTCCTTCCAACTCAATCACCATTTGGATGAAATAGTGAGGTTACACTAGGTCTTCCATAATTGAAGCTCATATCCCATTATGCATCTTTTTACCACTATGTGCTCGCACATGATAGATGTCCAAATCGATGACAAGTGACCATATTTTCTAGGAATACATGACAATGCAAATAGAGTTCTACATACATTAATTCAATAGAAGTTTTCAAAGAGTCCTCTCTAACTTGAGTGACATATTTTGGGGATGAATAGGCCATTTACCTCTTGTAGACTCAAATATGCTAGAATCTAGAAACATAAATTTGTAGAACCTCATAAAAAGAAAAAGACAACCCACATTTTATAAGCCTCCACATAACCATGTCATTAATAGAGCTTGTTGCATGCTCAAAGTTATATCTTAGCATGTGCACTTCGTTGGTTTTTTTAATTCCCTCTCGATGATCACATTTTTTTTTTTAATGTGGTTCATGGACACTGAGTGACTGCTACATCCACAGGAAAATCTAGTTAGATCAATCTAAAGGGATCTACCCGCCAACCAAATATCTCTATGATCACATGCTTGGATGGACTATGGAATTTATGATACAAACACAATTGTATAAGTTATAAATCTCATGGGAGAGGGTGGAAATACATAATCCATTTATTTTGACTACTCCTTCTCCCATTTCAACTCTAATACTATATTTGATTTCTACTATATAGTCGTGTTTATATTAAACTTTGATGAATTTTTAATGTTTTAGACTTTTCTTCTAGAGCTTGTGTTCTTAGAATGAAGTGATATAAATGAATACCATTTGGAATTTAATTGAATTGTAAATAATACAATAATATATTAGAATCCCCTATCATAGTTGCAAATATGATTCCTCCCTCCTTAAGTAAGTTTAGGGAAATTTTGAGGAGATAAATTTCACCTACAAGATAGTTATACAATTCTTTTTAAAACAAGGATTCATTCATTTCCATTTTTCTTTAAAATGATATGCCCAAATTCTATAGCATAATTATTTTAAATCACATTGTAAAACATTTTATGGTTGTCATTTAAAGAATTAGTATGATTTTTCAAGGTTTTTTTACTTTAAGATAAGTATGGAACCATAAAAATTTCTCGAGTAAGACAAAACTTGACAATATCTACCTTGTTGTTAGATGCTTTACTAATCCCCCAAGCATAGACTATTTCATGATTTGCTTCAAGATAAAAAAATGATCTCCCCTCATACTCACCTCCCCTTTTTCTTTGTATAGTTTACCTCATATAATTTTTAGTGAATTTTTATTAATCATTTATTCTTTATAAAGATTATGAAAATTAAAGACATTAAATATGATGGTATCCACGACATGCTATTTGGGGTATTTACATAAGTCTAATAAGTGATAGTAAAAGAATTAGAGAGTAATCAAATTATAGGAAAAGTTGTCCCAACAACAATATGCATCAAAATTATATAATCATTGATTTTTTTTATGTGTAACCAATTAATCTTAATTGCATGAAACTATTCATTTTCAATTATTTATTTTTGTAGAAAATAAAATAAAATGGAATGGATTCATCATTTAGGATTGGATAGCAAGGAGGATAATGAATAAATGTGAAAGCTATGAGGAAAAATTACTTTTAATTAGTTAACATTTGATATCTATAATGATATTATATTCCGGTTAATTATTTACAAAGAAAACCTCTTGGAAAATCCTTAAAGTACTTTCCTTTGACTTGTCAATGTTAATCATGGTATACCATTAACATTGATTATGAAACCTAAATCTAAGTGGATTGAGTTCAAGCCGAAATTCATTATTTTCCAATTGTTAGAGGAACCCCATCTAGCTCTAAACCACTCAAACAAACCCTCATGGCTATATTTCACTCAAATTGCAATTGTTCGTGGATGTCTTCTACAAGTTACTCATGCCATACATTGAAGAGCTATCTAAAGTTGCAACATTAGATGAGACATAAATTTGAAAAATGTTTATTTTTCATGAAGCATTCATTGCTACAATAAATTTATCATTTCCACTACCATGCATATTATAGTAAAATGTCATACTTCTTACAAATTATTTTTAGCTAATCAAAATAACACGGAAAATAATGTAAGTACAATATTCTTAGGAAATGGTACATATAAGTAGCTCAAAAATTAATAACATTTTTCGTGATGAATGACTAGCAATATAATTTAAAGGTACAAGTTTTATATCTCAAAATGTTTGTTTATCACAATAAAATATTCTTAATATAAGACTCTATATACATGTAATTATAAATATATTTATTGTAATAATATAATACATTAATGCTATATTAATATTATTATGCTATTCAAACACATTAATTAAAATATAAAAACCAATATATTATAAAAATTATCCATATTCAAAAATCTATAAATAAAAGCAAAGAGACAATAAACTAAATTTGCATATTTGCAAAAATATTAGATAGCACATACGGAATTATGGCATTAAACATATATTGAAGTATTTTAATTATTTCTAAAATGAATACTTTTTCGTCACTCACATGTCACTAATGCATACTCAATATATAAACAATGTGGTGCATAGGAGTTATCATGCACTTATTTGTCTTACATAGTTCATCATTGATCTGGCACTAATGGATATTGTTAAATATATGAGATTTGGGTGCAACAAGAGCTTATCATGCATTTATGTGCCTCACATGTATCTATACATTGATATCCTTTGTATCTATGATATCACTAATGTGATTTATAAAATATACGCATTGATGCTGGAAACATGCATTGTTGTGAGATTAGTTAATGAAGAATTATGGTTCATATATATACTAAGTTCATTATTACAACATCAACAGCATTATTTTGAACCATATAATATTGCTACCATTACCATTATCAAATTTTTTTCTCTAAATAGCATTTTATGGTGCACAAAGATATTTATCACATTGATTAACCATATATAGTACAACAATACTTTCGATTATACCTAACATATTTGATGTATCTTAGAAATCGATATCATCGTTGCATTATATATGCGAAACATTAAATACAAAACTTTTGCTAAAACCTTTAATTATACAAATTCTTATTAAATTCCTTCACTACACCAATGCAAAAATGTCTGATTTCGTTAGCAAATATTTTTATTGTTTTTTAATATAACTTTTCTCATTCCTATAACACGAAAATTATGAATTAAAATCTAACATAATCCTACTTTGCTCGTAATTTCTCAAAGTTGATATATCTATGTTAAAATGAGTCTAGATTATTTTCCATAATAATTGTACTAGTTGATGCTCAAGCCAGGATGACTTCAAAATTTGCGCTTTAATGCAATGGAGTCAACCCTACAATTCGTAATGTGTGAGAGTAAATTAAGTAATATTGAAAAGAGGAGGTGCACGCGCAGTCGGGTTACACGCTCCCCGTCAGGTTCAAATCTTGTTGAGTTGTGCCCTAGTGTTTCAGCGTATTCCCTGTTCGATATGACAGCTGTTTACAGCGAATGTATGTATTGATTTGACGGTTTGTCAGCTCAGTCTGACAATATAAGGTAATAAAAAAAAGACCCCATTCTAATTCTCCTGGGAACTAGCCCCTTCCTTAAAAAAAATATTAAAAAGAGGTGACATTATATACTTCATATGTGGAGATGCTTATCAACATGCTCACAACATGTGAGATTTTACTTAGAAATTTAATCTTTATAAATAAACGGTACTCTAGAGGACCCCATTCTGATTCTCAACTAGCCCCGCCCTTTAAAAAAAAAAAATATTGAAAAGAGGTGACATTATATACTTTATATGTGGAGATGCTTATCAACATGCTCGCAACAGGTGAGATTTTACTTGGAAATTTAATCTATATAAATAAACGGTACTCTAGAAATGATATTCTATTCTTAGTAATAGTAAATCACGTGGCCAAATAAAATTTTGATGGTAAGTATTCACAACTAAATAATTAAAGAATTGAAAATATATAAGGGTATATCTTTCCTCAATCATGAAGAATTATGAGATCTTAAGTGTCTATCTAAACAGAGATGTATAGTTAATTTGTATCAAAAACATTAATCACTAATTTAATTTAGTCATTTCTATTTGAATGACTTCTTTGACCTTCGTTGTTCTTTGTAAATTATTAGTTTAACGTAGCTTTCATGTTATTTTTCACTCCTAATTTTAAAAATTAAAAATTAAAACCATTTTTATCACTGCCTTCAATCATCACGAGCCTCCTAAATGAAAATGGGCCATGAAGTCAAGGAACTTATTCATGTAGTTTACAAATTGAACACAACGCTAACTACCGTAAAATGTATTAGTCTTCATAATGATTTACAGAATAGGTCAGTGTGCATCATTTCCACATCCCATGATTTTTTTTAATTCTTAATCGAGACTCCATGGTTTAAGCACTATTTAATAGGGAAACATGCCAATTTCTTGCTCTTAGAATTATTCTAGATGTAGGTAACTTGATCTTGTCTTCATCATTGAAGTATCTTCTGTGAAAATTGTTCGAGCTTCTACAACCATTCATTCATTACAGGTTTCAATGTTGATATTTCCTTTGAATAATTAGATATCTATGTTTACGTGGATTATGAAAGGATTAGCAAACAATGCTTACATACACTAGGTTATTCATTATCTCTACATCTTTTTAGGTTTATCTCTAAACTACGAACTGAACCTATAACATTTAGGATTTTAGAGCTAACAAAAATGATGAGGATGGGATTTTCCATCATGCTTCTACATGCTTTGTTTTAGCCTTCATGTTCAATAATGGGTTTAAGATGATAAGGAATTTAGAGCCAAAACGTGATGGAGTTCCTATTTCCCACCATGTATCTTTTTACTTTATTTTTATACATGGGAAGTAAGGAGACTTGACAGGATAAGGATTCTAAAGAAAAGTTATGGGCTTGAAATTTTACCATGGTTATGGTTATGGGATATTTTATTATAGTTATGTTATATTTTAATATAAAATAATATTAATGATGAGCTAGTTTTGATATTAGTGGAAGTGAGAGATATATTGAGCACGAGTAATTTTTTTGTGTGCAAAAGAGAGTTGACACATGTTTTTTCTAAAATAAAAATAAGATATTTACTAAATAAAAAAATAATATCAATTATAATAAAAAATAAAGATAAATATACATATTTAATTAAAAAATAAAATAATTAAATATGTGTATATAATCATGTTGAAATATATATATATATATATATATATATATATATATATATATATAATAAACAATTACTTTCTTGATAAAAGAGAGGTGTAATTTATTAATTCTTAATATAAGTTGATAGGTGCCATTTAAAAGATATTAATAACAAAGTAAGTTAATGTGGACCATAAATAAAATATTTCAATATATGCGCAGTTAAGTAAATATATTAATATCTTATAGAAAAATTGATGTGGACTATAAATAAACTATTTTAATATTCATGTTCAAATAAAATATTCTATTCTTAACTATCTATATATTATATAAAGTTATTTATGGTTAAAACATTTGTTGTGGTGTAACTGTAAGTTTTGGTACATGTTTTTTGCTCAATTTTGTCTCAAATTCACTAAAAAATTGTTGGAATGACATAGTTTATGTGGAAATAAGTTTAAGTTTAATGTTTAAAGTGTTGAATCCATTTACACATTCAAAATTGTATTTTAACAGTATGAGGGGTTAAATCTATTTATGCATTAAAAAAATTGCAATTTAAACCAAAAAAAATTAGAATCCCGCTAAGAAATTTGTTTTTAAAACATTCCATTGTTGCATTGCTCTGACATATATGCAATTAGTTCCATGCTCAACATCGAGTTGATATATATAGTACATATAAATGAATACATATATCTATAAATGTGTTGTTCAAAATGAAAGATAAGCCTAATTCCTTCCATGGTTAGCATGGAGTCTTTCTCTCTGTCTCTCTCTATATATAATAAAACAATGTAAATCTATTTTTAACCCCGAACCTATAAAATTATGAGAGAGATCAAATCTCTTGAGCCTCAAACCTTAACTTAAATTTTACATTTTTAAAAAAATTTGTACCTAAAAAAATTTAATCTCATGCATGATAAAATTGGATCATATAAACTTAATTGTATATTTTAATGAGCCTCAAAAATGTGATCTAATGTGATCTAACATTTAGGTTTAGTCCCCACTAATTTTATTATGCAATCCTTTAACAAAACTATATACACCTAAAAATTGCTCCAAATTATTTTCACTTTCATTCATACCACATTGATTAGTATCATATATCTACTGGCTACTTATCATCCCACATGTAGATTACGGTACGACTGTTTTCAATATATTTTCTTGGAAGTAGTTTCTGACTTTCTGTCGCTGTACATACAATGAAGTGTAGATCATATTTTGTTTTAATGTATTGTAATACCATTGGGACTCGCACCACCGCCGGTTTTGTTTCATTTCATATGAGTGCTTACATCGTAAGAGTGGTCAATTGCAAATGCCCAGAGATTATTGGATCTTCATAGATATTAATTGGTGCAGCTACATAGATTTTCAGAATATGATGCGATTTTCCGTCACTATAGCTGTGTATGTGTGACTATCTCCGCTTTCATAGCTCATCCTGCAGACTGTAAAAATGGGAGTCCAGGGGCGAATACACAGATCCTTATGCACACAGCGACATGAAAGATTTGTTATGCCAAAACCTGCATGTGATCAGCGGCATGGTAAATGTGACTATTGGCGGCATGGTAAATGTGACTATTGGCGTCATGATCAGTGCAGCATTGTACTGCTAATGGCAGGGGTGGAAGCATCACGCTTAAGCCAGCCTCACCGTGTGGCACTTCAAAGTGGGGGGAGTTGTCAATTTCTGTAAGAGGGCAGGTTCAGCAGCTTCACTTGGCGACACCGAAAGAAACTTCGATTTAGTGTAAAATGTGAAATTCAAATATCTTAATATTATAAAATATTGTGAGTTTTAAAATTGTTTTTTTGTGTTGATAAGAGTTATTTTTTTTATATGCAATAACATAAGTTAGTAATCAAGATTTCAGCTGCATTTATTAAGAATAAAATTTGTCTATTATTAATAAACATTTTAAGTAACATATTTTAGTTAATGAACATTTTAAGTAACATATTTTAGTTTACATTAACTAATAGTAATAATTATCTAATATAACAATTAAATTATTATATTAGTAATTGTCTCAAAAGAATAGAGGTTGATAAGATTATTAAATTGGAGTTGTTGGATTTCTCTAACAGATGAGTAATTTGAGCTAGCTAAAGTCTTTCTAATTGTTTTTTATTATGATAAAATTATATTGACAATTCATTGGTTTTACTTTCAAAAGCTTGAAGGAATTAGAAGGGCAGGTATAGAATTAGAATTACTTTGTGGGATTTGATCCCAATTCACTTATTTGTAAATACATACTCAATGAAATGTTAATTGGTTGAAACCCTACACAAATGTTTGATATAAGTAAATAAACTGAAAATGTTGAAAGGCTTAATTGGTTACTTTTCTTTAGATGTTTTGTTTATATCTATATTACACGGAACACATTGAATTTCTTATTTCATTTTAGAGTAAGTTAATTACCCAAAATCAATAAACCTCTATAGATGGCCAAGCATCTAGGAAGCTTGCTATTGATCAAGGCAATAACCACCATGACTATCCCCTACCATTTGACAATGCTTCTCTACCCAACCCCATTCAATACTTAGGGAGGGAGAAGCAAGCCAATTCCATGAACAAATTGCCTTTGGAAAGAATTATGCACATACATAGAGCAAAATCCAAATACTCTACCAAGAAGAAAGAAAGTTGTCCACACAAATTTGTTAAATGGATCCACTTTGTACACTGGTTCAAAGTGAAAATAATGAAGAGTGGTTTATATGTAAAGACAAAGAAACTGAAATGTATTTCAATAATGAAGAAATAAATCTCACACGTTTCTTGTCTCATGTAATGAAAAATGGCTTTATGTAAAGAAATAAACATTAAAAATTAAGAAATCTTGATGAAAAATTAATAAAAATATAAATACTAAGAAATCCCAAATTTATTTTTCATTAGAAAACTCAAACCCTATATCTTTTAGAGGTAAACATGGCTTTAATACTCAGTAAATGTAAAGTAAATGTAACATAAGCAAATAGTTATACACAGTTACATCTGAATGGTTGTAGCGTACACACATAGGGCCATTATCATAGACTAAACAAAGGAACCTTAAGCATTATACAAAATAGTTATACAAAGTTATATCTGAATGGTTGTAGCGTATACACTCAAGTCCATTAGAAATCTAAAGCTCCCAGTTACTTTACAAAGAAAAGAATGGTGCAGCTTAGGTGTCTCATACAACTACTTCAAATCAAACTTTAAATAATTAACCTATTTTTTGTTATACAACTACTTCAAATCAAGAAGTGCTATGTGTAAGACGTTGAGTTGTCCAAAAAATGGAAGCCTGGCATAACCATAACTTTTCACTTGTTGGGGCAATAGGTGGGAGGAGGGGGGCAAGGGGGTTTCCTTTACCAAAAGGAAAACAAGAAACATCATATGCCTCGTTAATTGGAGATACTTCAAATAACCATGCCCATATTTGGCTCTCTAGAGGACTCAAATTTCAATCAACCAATAGATGTGATAGCCAATAAGGCCTGCTCCTTTCCTTTTGGTCAAATTTGGAAAGGTGGGTGGGACAATGCCCCAAGATTTTTACCCACTCTTCTTGTTGAATGATCACAATAACAATGCTAACAAGTGGCAATTCAATTACAACAAGGATTTGATTTGCATAGGACATAAGGGTGGCTGAGACACTCTTTATTATCCCTAGTAAAATGTCCAGATGGGATGGCGCAAAGGGTGAGACACTCTTTATTATCCCTGGTAAAATATCCATATGGGATGGCGCAAAGCATGTAGGATTTTTCTTCACCTTTTGATGGACATCTGGAAGTTTCAATTCTAATTTAGTAGGAGAGATCAAAGACTTATAATTCTACTCTTTTATTTCCAGTTGAAAGGTCTCGTTCTAGTTGGAAGGTTGGATTTGGAACATTTTTAGTGGGGATTTGCTATGAGAACCTAAAAGCTTGACTTTAGGAGCATGGAATACATGACTAGTTGCAATTTGGATGTCGACCTCAAGCCATCTTGTTCACAAGATTCAAGAAATTCCTAACTTTAGGCATATTCCCTTGTGGAGTTTTTCAGAGGGATGTTTTCTTAGACAATACAATCTAGCCTAGGACTACTCTCCCTTGGGCTGGTCCTTCAGGTGTTTACAAAGTCTGAATAGCTGCTTCCATTAGATCTTGTATGGGTATACTTGTTTTTCACATTCTGATATGATAGAAGAATTCTGGGCTAATACTCAAATTATTTACTTTGGATCAAGCGAAAAGGAAAATCACCAAGGCCACCTTTTTTATTCAATTAGATTACTTACTTTGGATGAAGCGAAAAGAAAATCACCAAGGCCACATTTTTTATTCAATTAGATGTTATGAGTTCCTTTGTGACAGCAGTCAACAAATTCTAGCACAAGCAATGGGGAGAATAGAGACATTTTAAAGGGATTGGAAGCACAATTATGAAAAAGAACTAAAACCAACAAGAAAACAAATGCTTAGGATGATACCCAGCTGTACAAGCATAAGAAGAAAATAATCATTGTTGAGGTAGGGGAAGAACGCACTAGGTAGAAACTGCAAGATCGACAAGACTTAATACAAGAATTCCAAGAGAGAGTTGGACATTTAGAGTTGGAGCAACATCCTGGGTTTGTAGATCTGAGTTCGCTTGTGCCTCACAATCAATCTTCTCTGGTTCCTTTGGAGTAGCAAAGGACGAAGACTTTGTGGAACAACATTCTTTGCATTTCAGGAGAACAAACCCATGTTGTTTCATGGAATACAATGATAGCAGGATATGGTATGCATGAGAAAAGTGAAGATTCTCTTGGTATTTTTCCCAAAATGCAACAAACACGTATCAAGGTCAAGATATCGTTGCTCACCAAATTTCAACAAATTACGAATACTTTCATTTTGGAAAAAAACCCAATGCAACAATTTCGAGCTGTACAACACTAGAATCTTGGAGTACTCTAGAAGGGAAAATGTTCAGATGATAAGGTCTATCAGCTCAACAAATTTCTGTGAATTCTGGGAAATTTAGTTTTTTTCACTTGTTTAAGGATTCCTCGCAGCTCGGTGCTTCTCATATCAATCCAAAAGGCTTGGAAATGCCTCTGGGTATTTAGAAATGATACTTTTGGTTGTAGGTGATCATTTGTGTGTGATGCACTCATTCATATCTATTTTATTGACATGCAAACACAAAGAGCTCCGAAAAGCATTGTGTCATACGGATGGGGTCAGCGGAAATTCTCTTGCTTGAAATTTGTTAGCATTATTTGCTTGAGTCTAGGATTTTGATTCCAGTCGTATTATCTGTTATATTTCTGATATGGTTTATCGAGTCCAGGATTTTGATTCCAGTCATATTATCTGTTATATTTCTGATATGGTTTATCTCATGGATAAACATATCTCTTTTAATCGAATGACAAAGATTGTTTTAAACGATAATGAGGGGCATATGAAACCTTGATTGGATTCTCATTGCATAATACAAAGAAGAGGGCATCTCATTACTCCTATTTGGCATAGAATTTGTATTTCCGTCCATTTAAAGGGAACAAAAGAATTTATAGAAAAGTTAAAACTATAGTGCATTTATTTGCTTGCTCTTATTTGAGGATGAGATTTGCTTCCTTGTTTCATATGGTAGCCAAAGTACTGTCTTTTACCCTCCTATTGTTAGATTGCTTGTCATTGTTCAAGAATGTTATTATTGTTTTTTAATAAAGAGTTGTTTGCATGCGAAAATATCAAAGAATGAAATAGGAATGAGGGAATGAGAATGATAAAAAGAGTTGTGCATATGCAAAGATATCAAAAGGAGTTGAATGAAATGGGAATGAAGTAATGAGAATGATGAAAATATGAGATTGAGAACCCATCCTTCATCAAAGAAAGAATGAGCCATCATCAAACCATTACATGATTTGATTCCAATGGAGAATGGAATGAGGTGAGACTGTAAATTCCAGCCAAGTCAAAATGCAAGTAAGAATGAGCCATCTTCAAACCATTACATGATTTGATTCCAATGGAGAATGGAATGAGGTGTGACTGTAAATTCCAGCCAAGTCAAAATGCAAGTAAGAATGAGCCATCATCAAACCATTACATGATTTGATTCCAATGGAGAATGGAATGAGGTGTGACTGTAATTTCCAGCCAAGTCAAAATCATCAAACCATTACATGATTTGATTCCAATGGAGAATGGAATGAGGTGCGACTATAATTTCCAGCCAAGTCAAAATGCAAGTGCAAGGATTGCCCAGCAAAGTGCAAAGGGAATGAAAAACTCGCATTTCATTTGTCAAACAAGTGCTCAAATATGAAAGCAAGAGTCAAGAATGAAGACAAAGTTGTATTTGAATTTTCAATTGGATAAGTTTCACTCACATGAGTGAGTTATTATAAAAATTAATTAAACACTTATTATTCACAAGTCTCAAGCTTGCTTGAAATGTCAAACTCTTTTGTGAGTCCAGAGCTTTGAAAAGATGAAGAGGCTTATTGGGTAGAGGAAAGGATAGGAAATAAGAAGGCCAAGAGCAATGAATTCTTGTTATAAATAGAACCTTTCTCTTCAAGCAAGGGGGGTTCTTTTGGTCATTGTAAGCTATCTTGGTGATTAATGCAAACTACTGTTAGCTTGTTGTTATACTCTTGCAAAATGTAACTGTGTGAACTATCCTCTCTTTCTTAGCTTTATTGGTGCTTGTGGATATGAGCATAGATTTATTGGTGCCCATGGATTCTTAGCTTTATTGGTGCCCATGGATTCTTAGCTTTATTGGTGCCTATGGATATGAGCATAGATTTATTGGTGCCTGTGGATATAAGCATAGAAACTGCGGACTATTTTCTTATTCTTATGCTTATTCTCACTCATATTTTAGCCTGCAAACTCAGGTTCCAGAATAGGGAGTTTCATTATAGTGGTGAACTTTCCTAATGCCTTCTAACTATGCGTAGAATGTAGTTGTAATCTATTTTCTCTATTGTTTTATGTTTAACACGTTTCATTCTAGTCTGGTTGTGTGACAATGCAGTGTGCTTCGACATTGAACTACAACAAGGTCTCCTCCCAACTTTAAGTACGACAACAACTATGTACTATGAATCATTAGTATCTATCTCAAAACACTGTTGCAAATCAGGAAGGGCAAGCACAAAAGCTGAACAAAGGGCATCCTTAAGCTTCTAAAAAGATTAGTTAGCATCCAAGCTCCATGAGAGCTTTTTTATTTGTCAGACAAATTTAGCGAGCAAGCTATATGTGAGTAGTGGGATATGAGTTTCCAATAAATAGAAATTTGTGCCACTCATAACACTTTTGAGATATGAAATTTTGTTTGGGACAAGCCAATCCTTCAGAACTTTGGCCTCATTTGGATTTGCATGCACAAAAAATTCATCAATAAGGAAGGCCAAATATAGAACTACTTGGGTCATGCAATCTCTATGGAAAATAGCTCACTGTCAATATGCAAACTCTGGTAAAACTGATGATGGGGGCAAACAACTTTTTTAAGAGAGGTGGTGGCAGAGAAATCATTGTGCCAACCTTTTTACATGGTACAAAAATTATTCTCTCCAATATATAAGAATAAAGGTTAAAATCCAACACAATGCATCATATCACAACAAAAAATTTTCCATGTATTAACATTATATAAATGACTTTCTCCATCTAACACATAACATTTACTTAAACTTCTTTCTGTACATCAACCTTCTATTTCATATTCATATAAAAGATTCTTTTCCCATATAACTTTTCGTAAATGAAAATAGTTACATATTGTAGATACATCCTATGCATTCCATAATCTGTCCCAAAAAAGTAGACCAAAATCCAAAAATAGGCTGATACATCCGAAGACCAGAAATAATTGTATTCTGAAGAAGTTAAACCCTGAATTTCCTACTAAAATACATGACTATTGATTCCCCTCTGTAAAATGAAAAAGCACTAATCATAACAATGAGTAGGACATCTATGGAAACAACATGCCATGCAAGATGCCAAATATCACATTAATTCACAGTTAGAAATATAACCGTCTGATCTTATTTCTTGGCCTTCTTTGCAGCAGGCACCGCTTTCTTGGGCTTTGGAGGAGCCGCCCTCTTTATAGCCTTGGCAAGCTTCTTGGCGGTAGCAAGCTTCTTGGCAGGAGCTTCTTTCTTCACAGTTGCCCCCTTCTTAACAGGCGTTGCTGCCTTCTTTACCTTTTCAGTGGACGTTGCAGGCTTCGGCTCAGAGACCTTAAGAACCTCAGTTACTTTGGCAGGGGTTTTAACATGATTTTGAACCTTCTTGAGCCCAGGCGTCACCTTGGGCTTAGATGCAAGCTTATTGGCTAGGGATTTTGGCTTCACAGGCTTGGTAGCCTTGGGCTTCACCGACTTCTTCAACTCTTCTGAAAGTTTGAAAGATTTTTTGACCTTGGTAAGCTTGCCAGATCTCACAATATTTCTCAGCTGAACTGTTATTGAAATTGGCAGGGAGTTGGGACTGGTACTTGTTGCCGATGTAGCCTGCTATGGCATAATGGCTAGACCTGGTCCTCTCCTTCAAACAAGTAATCACTTCTATGATCATCTGCAAAATAAAAATGAAAAATTTAAGACTCCTGTGTTCAAAATATAATGTGGGAAGAAAAAATCCAGAGGCCCAGAATTGAAACATGAAGATATGTAGGATGAGAAGGTGGCAGTTTCAATCCCTTGGAAGCCCTCAACTTCCTTTCTTTGTCAACATTGTTGACTACAGGCTTTGCAGTTGTCTCAGCTGAAGCCATTTGTTTATATGGCCAAATTACTCAAAAACTACAAAAAAAAAAAAAATGATACCAAGAAACAAGATCTCGGTGCACAAATCGAAAGTGCAAAGATAAATGTCAAGAAAATAATGTGGATGGTATAAAATAGATTGTTAGTGTTGCTTATATATAGAGGGGAATACGAGGGTCCCTAGAGATGATCATCGCCCTTGGGGTGGGCAACAGGTCACCGACTCATTTTTCCACCATGCAGTTCATCCGAGGGTTGGATATGGCCCGCTTATCCTCCCAAGGATTGAGCATTCAAAGCAAGATTCGTTCTCAGCCGTTGAAATGCAGGCTTCGTCTTGGAGACCTTGGTGGTTGGATTTTGTTCTCCTCATCCTGCAACAAAATAGCCCAAATAGAATAATCCAAATAAGGTAAGTATCCAAATAAGAAAAACAAGAAAGAAGCTCAAAATCCCATCTACAATAGGTAACTTTACCTGCAAACCTGAATGAGAACTTGAAATAGTTCCTGTAACCGAATGAGAACTTGAAATAGTTCCTATAGTAGATGTCCAAACCTTGGAGAGATGGAAGAAGTCCTCCTCACACATGGAAGACCTGGAAGTAATAAACACACAATGAAACCCTAGCTTACTGAAAAATTGCAGACCAGGGTTTGAGTCACGGGAAATCCAAGCTCCACCAGAGGTACGAAGGGTGCGAATGTGGAGAGGGTGGGGGTTGTTCATTGAGACCAGTCAATCTATAGATTGACGATTCTACTAATCCTGAGCTTCTGAGGACATCCTTGTAACGAGATGTAACCAAAATTAGGCTATCGAAACGAAGGACGTCCTTCAATGGCAAAAAAGCATTCAACTGATCTGCATGATCTACATCATCTATAACCACTAAAGAGGTTTTGAGCACCTCTGTGCCTTCATCAATGTGATCTATCCGCACCTCTATATGAACTAAGTCTTTTATTAGTTTGGTTTGCAAGGAATTTAAAAACCCTCTACTTGCATTCTCCCTAACATCAAATAAGAAGCATGACTCACCAAAATTAGAACTCTTCTTATTGAAGAGTTCTTTGGCTAGTGTTGTCTTGCCTATTCCACCCATGCCCACAATTCCCATGACCTTCACTTTTCCACTCTGCCCCTCTTGCAATGACAGGATCTTTTCAAAGTCTGCTACTTTCTCTTCAAGACCGGTTGGATATCTTGCCACATTCAAACTTGTTTTTCTGACGCTTTTTAAGGACGCATTTCACGAGATCATCCAACAGCTTCCCCTGTCACTGTAAATTCAAAATACAGCCAAAAAAACATTAGATGTATATCAATACCAGTTAGATTAATAATATGAGCAGAGAGGGCTAAGAGTTCCAACCCATTGTAGGTTTCGAGTTCAAAACTGCTTATCTCCGAGACGCCTTTGAGAGCTTTTCTCCAATCTTCAAGCCTTTCCCGGTCATATCTGCCTTTCTGTTCATGCACAGTTAGGGTTTGAACATGGATTTGAACATATGTCCATCTAAGATCAGAAGGTTTCACATTATAAAAGACAGGGATAATAATAGCCCCAGACTTGCATATAAGAGAAAGTTGATCAAGACACCACCTCAACTCGGCATATCGAGGAGAGAAGATGGTGATATGAGCAGGGGCAGTTCTGATGGCGCCTTCAATTTGAGGAGATAACGACTCTCTCGCATAATTCTGCAACATAAATATGGTAGCTAGCCAGATGTCAAACAACAGAAGCCAGATGTCAAACAACAAAAGATATGTAGCCAGATGTCAAACAGAAAACCATATGCGAGATGTCAATCAGAAAATGAAAGTGTAGACTACTAAACTGATTCAAAAGAAGGCATATCAGTATATCTATATCTATATATATATATATATATATATATATATATATATATATATATATGACTTAAAGGTTAAGAAGGGATGATTTAAAACATTTTCTTGATTTTTAAAACATAAAAAATAAATTTCAATAATTATTTATTTTTCTAAAATAATTATTATTATATACATATATATTAATTAAAAATGAAAAAAAAAATTAAATTAAAAAAAAAGGTTATATTAATTTTATTTATTTTTTAAATAGATTAAAATAAAGTTACTTTTTCATTAGTTTTTTCAAAAATTATATGTATAGGTATAAAATGAAAATCAAATTATAATTTGGGTTCGCTATATAAGATTATGAAGTTTGGGATTATAATATATTAAATGAAATCTCGAATAGAATTAAGTGTTTTTCTAAATTATATAATTATAATAAAATTAAAGAAATTTTAAAGTTATAATTAAATATTTAAATAGGTGAAAATAAATATTATTCTAAAATGGGGTGAGGAGATGGGAGCTTTGAAAAGTGAGAAAGACATAAGTGTCCATCTACGTTAAATATTATTATAAGTGTGTATTTTTATAGTAATTGATGATGGCTCACAATGGATTGTGATCATTTTAGGTGTGTGGTGGATTGATGGTTAATTTATTAGAGGAGATAGAAAAGTTTATGGACATTTAGTTGGCATATTTTATGTTGGTAATGGCTTTTGGGTTGGGTATTGTTCACTATTTGGTTTAGGTGCTTCAGGTAGCTCTCTAATTGTCCTTGTTATTTTCAAGAATGAGGGTTTGGTGGTTTGCAACTCAAATAAAGGGATATATGTAGGAAAATTATTAAAATTGTATGTGTTTAATTTCTCCTAAATCTAAGAAGTGTCTAGAAAGTAATAGATTATGTAAAACTCTCGAAAAAAAATGTAATCGAGTGAACCCGCGGAGGTTGCTTACATTTTTGGCAAGCATGTGGGGTGGAAGGTGAAGAAAAGAAGCTCGATCAAGCGCTTCTTAAGCTCTCGATCAAGAAATATTTTAGTGCTCGATCGATTTATTTGATAGTTTAAATATTGCTCAATCAAGCTATAAAAAATAACCCTTGATCAAGCTCCTATGTAACCCACGATTACTTAGCTGGTGCTTGATCAAGCTATAGGCTCGATTGAGCTACGAGCTTGATCTAGCTATTTTTTCAAAATTCCATCCAAAATGAAATGAAAAGTATTTTTTTTTAAAGGAACTCAATCAAGCCATTTTGCATGGTAATCCATGCAAAAAGGAGTTCAATCAAGCTATAGGCTCGATCAAGCTCCTTTAATTTCTTGCACATATCACGGCTAAAATATCTCGACTGAGGAGCGTAACAGAGAAATAGAACTTGACTGAGGAGTGTAATGGAAAATAGAGCTTCACCGAGAAGAACAAAGCTTGACCAAGGAGGGCGCAAATTATAAAGCTACAAAATGTATGATGGCCGAGGTAGTGATTCTACCCTTGAATGCTTCTAAATTTTTCTACTTGCAAATGAAAAATGCATTTCGAAAACTTTTTTATTTCTACATAAATGAATTAATTTTAAATGAAAACCACCATATGTAAACCACCACAAGAAACAAAATGATAGTGCTATTCTTAGTATGTTTTTTGAATGTTAAATGTTCTTCATAGTAATTATGATAACTAGATTTGTTAAACATATTTATGTTATTCTTACCATTCTTTTGGATTCTTACTTCCCAAATTAGACTTGGAAACCTATGTTAGGAAAGGAAATGATGATTTCTCCCTCCAAGCCACTAGTGCTTTCTCCAATGCTTTTGTGCCAACAATCCACCCAAAGAAAAAGTATGATACTTTCCAATCATCACAATCAGTTCATATACTACATGTTTCATCAACTTGAAACAACCAAAACATACAACTTGGTGGTACATGACTTTGACATTGCTAAATTGTACCATTTTTTTAGCACAAAGAATTTTTTTATAGGTTCCATGCATGGTGCAGATTGTATATGTTTTAATGATGGTAATTTTATGTTTTTGCAAAATTATCTTTTCTCAAGAGTAGACATTGTGATATGGTTATAGCATCCTCATTGAGAATCCACTTTGATAAAGTAAGATTGAATAGTTTAAAGTAGGTTTGATGTGATAACAGTTATTCTTGGATACCTCACACAAAGAGACTCCTTTTGAAGACCTAATCTTATCATTTAGCAAATACTTTGAAAGAAAAATTGAAGTCCAAATTCTACAAGATTCTATAAATATGATGTATTCCCTTACATTATTTATATTATTCTTCGACATAGCATTGAAGCCTATAAGGACCCTACACCATGTGAGTACCATAAAACCCAAATTTTTTGTCCTAAGGACATTGATATGTTTCCTAAAATAGTTTTAAACTTCACTAAAATAATTTATAATGAAATCCCACATGACTTAATTTTAGGGCAAGTCAAAACCCTGACTTCCATACGATATATCTCATAAAATATAGTTATTTAAAAGTTGAAAGTTTTATAAAAAATACTTTTCTATGTTTCTTTAGTATCTTGACAATTTCATGATATGAAATGTTTCCTTAGAAAACTTAAATTGAAAATCTTAAGATGGCTCATTTGAAACTAATTCCTGAATTAGTCACAAACCATAAATTCAATAGGCTATATCTTAGGGAGTCCAATGGACTAGACCCTAACATTTTGACCACATTTACCCTGATATTTATTCTTAGTCTCCCAAAACTATTACTATCTAAAAATTCTAAAAAAACAAATTATAGTAAAAATGCTAACTATGTCTTGTGATAATCAACTATTATCAATTGTAAACAATAACGTTTAATTAAAATTATTAATATGGATCCCTATTATTATAATATATGTTTTCCTATAATTATTTATTATTGAATAACTTTTTACTATAATTAAATACTAACACCAATACATTAATGTGTTAAATATGTTAAATATATGGTTGCAAGTATATATCTTTAATATTGCTATTTTTTTGTTTTATTTTTATTAATACCAATAATACAACTTGTTAACATAGTAAACATTTTTATTAATTATCAATTAAATAAATATTTTAATACATTAATATAAATATAAACCACAATTCAATGCGTGAATATTTTGATATTATAAATCCATTAAATTATTATTTTAATTATATAATTTTATATTTAATTAGATATGGTTTATAACTTATTATAACCATATACCCGGATGCGGGTGTTTATGATGCGTGAGAGGCAGGTGGCTCGTCACATGGGCAGGTGTCAGCCCGGACGAGCCACGACATACCAGTACGCAGGTGTAATAACTCTGCCGGAAGGTGAAGCAATCGGGATGTTAAGTCTGGTTCAGGCGCCATTTTTCGCGGAGGGTGAAGTCATTGGAATGTCAAGTCTGGTCCAGGCGCCATTCAATGCGCAGCAGCAGACGAGGAGAATGGAACTCGTTAAGTTTGAACCCCAAGCCGCTTTCCCGCATTCTTTCAAGCGGACCGAGCAGGTGCTGGCAGAGACAGAACATTCTCTGGCCCAGTGCAAGATTTCTCAGGGGAATTCTGCAACGGGAGGCAATTGTCGGATGCCAAGAGAGAGGCTCAGGATGAGCAGTCGTAGAGGAGGTTCTAGGGGCCGTTCTGCCACGTAGCAATGTAAGAGGCAGAGGTGAAATTCTGGAATGCGGTCATGTGGAGCACCCGGCTGTTCGATATCGGATCCCCTGCACGCTGGAGAACAATACCCTCATCGTCTCAGTCACCGTGGAGCACTGCAGCAATCTCAGGGGGCAACTGGAAGACCTGACGGTGCCAAGGGTCGACATGCAAGTTCCCAGAGTTGACATGAGGCGACCAACTCAAGCTGATGATGCTGGCCCCAGTGAGCCGGTTCAGAGGTTGCTGCGCTCGGACACGGAGGATTCAAAGAAGCTTAAAGGTCCAGTGACGGACGAGCCTCACACAACTGATGAAGATTAACTCAGAAGCTGCTCTGTATTCGCGGCCAGGAACGCAACTCTCTGTCCAACTCTTTCTGCTCACTTTGTCTGTCTGTTACTGGGTTTATGTCCACCGTGACGGTTTATATGTCCACAGTGTCAGTTTACGTGTCATCCATGTTAGCTTATGCGTCCACCGTGTCATTTTATGTGTCCACCGTGTCGGCTCATATGTCTACTGTGTCAATTTAGATGTTGGTTATGTCGGAAGGAAGAAAAACTGGTCTCTTTTTGCGCCAGTGTTGCTCTGAATGGTCAATCATGGGGAAAATCTCTCTGGAGATGCAGGGCCACGGCCCTGATGTAAATTTTTGCTGTAATTTTGGTTTTTTTGTAATATAAATAGCTTAGTTTTATGGAGAAAAAAAAACTTATTATAACCATATAAATATATTGATATAAAAAATAAATTTTAAATAGTTTTATAATATAAATTTATTATTAACTTTATTAAGAATGATCTTTTTATAAAGTAAAAAATTATATTCATTTTGATAAGTAAGATCTTTTTATTTATATTCATCTTTATAAGAAAAATCTTTTTATTTAGATATTTGTAATTTGTTAATAATAGGATCTTGAGAATCGGATTAACTATGAAAATTATCTATGTTTCAATGTCCAATACGTCAAGCAAAAGTGTTTAGAGTACTGGATAGAGAAAATAGAGAAAAAAATTGATATTCAAGACTACACACAAATACATAGACAATGATAACTCGAAAGTGTTGTGGGAGGATCTTTATAATTTAGTAGACAAATTTTCATTTACTCAAAAAATGCGATAGGAGTAAGATGACATGTTTATTGCATTATATCAAACTTATAAGGAATGAATTAATAAGTGGGAAAACCAAATTTTCTCTGAGGCTTATTTTTTTCAATAATACCAAGACAACATTATTGACAACAAGCATATAATGGAGGATGAATGGATAAGATTATCAAATCTATGAAAGATTATTAAGAAGAAGAAAACATTTGCAGCTGCATACTTAGAGTGTATAAATGATATTGATAATAAATGTGATGAAAAATAAAATTTAGTAAATTTCCCATTTTCTTTTATGTATTTTTTTTATTAAGTAATATTTCCTATAAAAACTAAATGTATCTTTTATATTGCGTATGATTATGTTAATCTCAAAAATTAATTAATTTATATATAAATTGTAGTGATATGTTAGAATTTAAGTGTTTAAAATTCGTCATTTGAAATATGTATTATATATTTATAATGTTGGTTATATATTTATATAAAAGGTTAATAAAATACAATATTTATTTTTTTAAAATAATTTATTTTAATTTAATTTTTATAATTATTCCAATATTATAATTTAAAATTGTTAATATGTTTTAATCTCCTTTATATAAAATTATTGCAATTAATCAATTATTTCAACAAAATATACCATTGTTGAAAATGCGGCAAGAAAGACTTAATTTTGATTTTGCCTTATTAAATTGAGGAAATTTGTAACTCCACACCAGCAAACAACTTGGAGGAATTAACTGAGGTGGCATGGTCCTTGTCACTCAGTTAAGAACACTCAATTTCAATTAAGAGTTGAAGTTCAGTTTGCCTGAGATTCAGTTTATTCCTAAAAAATAGGAGTCTCACTCAGTGAATTTGAGTTAACGACATGAAGTTTAGTTGTATGTAGTGATTCCTAAATTTTAGGAGCCTAGGTTGAGTTAATTTCATTTGTCACCAATTAAACTAGTTCTAATTGTTAATAGAACTAGTTGGTGATCAATTAAGTAGTAGGACATCAGTTTAACTTAGATATCATCTAGTTAACTGATCAATTAGCTAATACTTACCTCATGCATGCAAAGAATATGAGTTGCCCAATTGTGGTGGATTTTCCAAGGTAGATAACCAGCAGTTGTAAAATAGTTAAGTGTACATGTTTTGCGTGAGCTCAGGTGATCAACTCGTAGGAATTGTGAAAGCATTTTGGAGGAAATTACTAATTAATAGGGTCTCATTTCCTAAGGAATTGTGCAAGAAAATAGGGGCTCAAGTAGAGGTAAAAATTGACTAAGTTTGGGTTAGAGCTTCTCAATGAGAAGAGAGATAGGTTATTCACTTGTAGGTTGTGCTTAGTTGAGAAAAGAAATTGTAATACATCTTTGTTCATCAGATTAATGCAAGCAGGCATTGAGGTGTTTAGAAATTTTCTTTCCCTTGGAGAAATACTATTTTCATGTGTATGATTTCTTATTGCATGTCTCATTTTTTTTCTAAATTATGAATTAACTTTTACATAGTAGTAGAGTAGGTTTGTGTCTTGTGATTTTGATTAAAACTTCACGAGTTGTTGCAAATATGTGCAGTAATTTCTACATGATATCGTAGCATGATTCACATTATAACCAATCCTTGAAGTCCTCATGTACAATGATTGTTGAAGAGCTAATCAGCAGTGAGGAGGTAGAGTTATGGAGCCCTAGTTCATGGCAGATCCACAAGACACTATGTGCAAACTTCTTAATGGAGCTAGAAGGTTTTTAGTGGGTAGATCAATGAGCCAATGTTTGGTGACACAAAAGTGAGTTTTGATAATTGATATTGGTAGATTGAGGAGCATGAGATTTCCCACAGGTAGATCAAAATTTAGAGGGAGTCTAGTTTAAGAGCAAGGATCCCTATGGAAGCTAGTACTTTAGGATCTCGAGAGACCATACTCATTATTTCATTGGTTTTAGTAATAACGTGAAAGGAGTAGAACACTAGTAGTAACAATAGTATGAGTATATCAGATTTCACCATGCATGCAACTATACCTCCAAGGGTGAGGTGGGGTGATGTAGATCCTTAGTCCCAGAGATGTAGAAATTTGGGCAAGGTTCATTGAGGTGTTCACTTCATGGATCATTACCTTGCTACAGGGGCCCACAATATTTAGTAGCAGGAGGATCAGTGTCAGTCAGATACTGAGGAGTGTAGAGGAGTGTTGACAACAAAGAAAGAGGCTCAGTAGTAGAGTCAACAGCAGCATAGTTTTCCTAGTAGATAGTTGCAGACACAATCGATTTAGTTTTTTTTTATGCTTCTTAGTTGCAGATGTCGCAGTAGCAACAACAACAGTGAGAGGTGTTGCATGCAATACATTCCATAGGTTCAGAATAGGGGTGGTTGATAATCCATTTCTTGATGAGAGGGAGTATTGAAAATGCAGTGAGAAAGTATCTCTTAATCACATTGAGGAATTTATGCTTAAGTCGATTGCTAAAAATTAGGAGTCTATGTAGTGATTTCAAAATTTTAGGAGCCTATGTTGAGCTAATTTCAGTTGTAATTAGTTAAACTAGTTCGAACTGTTAATAAAACTATTTGGTGGTCAGTTAAGTAGTAGGACATCAATCTAACTCCAAGATCATCTAGTTAAATGATCAATTGGCTAATAATTCACTCATCCATGCAAAGAATACGACTTGCCAGTTTGGTGGATTTTCTAAGGAAGTTAACCAACAATTATAAACTAGTTGAGTGTACAGGTGTTGCATGAGGTGAGGTGATCAACCTTGAGGAATTGCACAAGCATTTTGGAGGAAATTCCTAATGAATAGGGGCATATTTTCTCATAAATTATGCAAACAAATAGGGGATCAAGCAAGGAAAAAATTGACTGAGTCTGGTTCAGAGCTTCTCAGTGAGCAGAGGGAGGTTATTCACTTGTAGGTTGTGCTCAGTGGAGCAAAGGAATTGTTATACATTTCTATTCATCAGATTAATGCAAGCAGACATTGGGGTTTTTAGAAGTTTATTGTCCCTGAGAAAAATATTATTTTCATGCGTGTGATTTCTTATTGCATGTCTGAAGTTTTTGTTCTAAATTGTGAATTAACCTCCATAGAGCAGTAGAGTAGGATCTTGTCTTTTGATTTTGATTAAAACTTCATGAGCAGTTGCAAATCTAAACCATAATTTCTACAACCATAATACCAAAACAAATTGAAATTGCTTTATTCATTTAAGAATGTAAAAGAATAGCCCACGAGGAAAGGGCTTGTTGGTGATTGAGTGTTATGTTAAGGGACTCATTTGTAAAGGTCACTGATTCAAACCCCATGGGTAAGCGTGTTAGAGGTAAGTCTAGCTTACCTTGTCCGATATTGTTTGTGGGTTGTATGTTAGGCCCAGAGGTTGTTTAGGAAGCAAGTTGATGTGTTTTCCGGCAGTAGCAACGTGATATGATTATGGGTTGTAGCTATGATTGTATGATTCTTATTACTGACTGTAAGTGGAGTGACAACTATGATTTTATGGTTCTCCTTACAGATTTCCCTCTGGACAAAAAAATTGTAAAAAAAAAAAAAGTAATTTAAATTATATATATATATATATATATATATATATATATATATATATATATATATATATAATATTTTTTAATATATCTAACTCCATCTCTCCATTTATTCTTTATTTTGCACTCAAAAGAACCCCCTTAACTCTAAATGTTTCTTGAGAAATCGTATCAATAAGTAGATTTCTTAGAAATTAACCTACCTTTAAAAAAAGTCTTATTGTCGATTTTTCTTTTTACCACTTTTACCAAAAAAATATTCATGTTTGTTAGCTAATATCATCTCTTCCCGCTTGTCTTCACTAGCAAGCAATTCCTTGGGACACATTCTCCGTATGTGACCATTTATATGGCATGTTTAAAAGGAAGACTTCTAACATCCATCCAATATTATTTTCTCTCATAACTAAAACGTTAATTTTCCCAACCATAGATTATGGTATGACTATTTTCAATACAATGCAATATAATATATTTCCTTGAAGTAGTTTCTAACTCTCTGTCGTTGTAGACTTTGTTGTACGTAAAATGAAATGTAGAGCACAATTTTTTCTTATGTATTGTAATACAATTGGGACTAGAATCACCTACAGTTTTGTTTCATTTCATATCAGTGCTTACATCGTGAGTGGTCAATTGCACATGCCCATAAATGGTTGGATCTTCATAGATATTAATTGGTGCAGCTACTGTGATTGAAGATAGAGAGATTTTCGCAATATGGTACGATTTTCCATGATTGTTGGTATGATTATCTCCGCTTTCATAAGTCATCCCACAGGCTATAAACATGGGAATCCGGAGGCGAATAGACTACATACGGAGACGTGAAGGATATATTTTGATGCTTGTGATCAGTGGCATGGCAAATGTGAAATTTCTATTAGGTGACATGATCAGTGAACTGTACTGTTAATGGCAGGAATGGAAGAATCATCCTTCAGCCCCAACCTCCCTTAGCGTGTCCTATGTCAAAGGAAGAGGAGTTGTCAATATTCGTAAGAGGGCAGGTTCAACATCCCACTTGCAAGGGGCCACCAAAAGAAACTTAAAAGATAAATAAGAGATGATGGTTGTTGTATTGATTTTCAATCTTTGAATCAATTTAATTAGGTTAGGTTTATTTTGAAATAGAGTTTTGGTAACTTTAATTTAATTATTAATAAATATATATTTATTATATTTATAACAATGAATATAAATTTTATTGTCAATAATTATATATTTTACTATATTTATAATCAGAAACACAAATTAAAGATAGAAAGATTAAAGTTTATTTTCAAAGTAGTAATTTATCTTCAAAGTAGTGATGTCACTATGGTTTCTTCGATTGCATTGGAAATGGTACCACATGAACATTTGGTTGATTCTTAGGTCGACGTGGCAAGAGGCAATTAATGTCAGTACCTTAGCATGTCTACAACTCAGTGAATTTAAATGCGGGGTTATGGTGATGGAAGGACATGTTTTCAATTTGATTGAGTGAGGAGGTGAGTATAAGTCCTCAACCTCCACTAGAGGTATCACATTCTTATCATTTGGTGTTTGGTGGTGGCTTCTCTGGTGCATGGTGTGTACGTCAGTATCTAAACATTGGGCTTTGGAACTCTGTATTAGGTGGACTCACTAGCTACTGTTATTTTGTTATATCTTGTGGGTATTTTGGTTTTTGAGCAATTTACATGGGAATTCTACTTTAGGTGGAATCTTTGGCGGTTGTTGTTCAGTCTGTTGGTATCCTATCTTGTATTTAGTGAGCACCATTGGATCCTAGTGAGTTTTCATTTTCTTAGTTTGATCTCGTGCTTGAAATTGTTGTTCTTCGTGTGTATTTTTGCGTTGTTGGCTCTATGTCTCTCATTAGTTTTTAAGCCTTTGGGAAAAATGTATACAAGTATTGTTTCAAGTGAGTTTCTATATCTATATGCTCAATGGTTTAGGTTAATTATGGTAATTCTAGCACTTAGTTCTTGGTATCTAGGGGTGGTTCAATTGGTGTCTCAGGATTATATTGGTAATTTTTTGCATCAATTGTGAGTGGATCTGAGTCTATTTTTAGAGGTTCAAAGTGTGTAGTCCCCGTGACTATTTAGAGCTTCAAAGTGTGTAGTCGAGTTTTGGCTGTAAGGAGGTTGTAACATCTTCATGCTAGGTTACGAGTCTGAATTGTAGTGAATTAGATAATCTCCTAGGTTTTGTGCATCTGGTATGGTCTTTGGGTGATGACCTTAAGGTCTAGTATTCAAGGGATCCCTTATTCTTCTTCATCGTGTTTTGTTAGTCGAGGCTTGTCTAGTCATTGTACTTTGTGATTATTTGCAGTAGTTGTCACGCCTCCAAGATAGAGGATGAGCAGTCATAGACGAGACGGAGGCAACATTGGGCACACAATGGTTTTCCCTTTTTCCTATGATTTTGTGGCTATTGATTTCGATGTTGTTGCTCTCGAAGTGAGGAAGAAGATATTAGTTCTGGAAAATAAAGAGGCAGGGTCCCTATTACTCTTATTTGGAATTGGTGGGGGAGGATGCTAAATGGCTCCTAACTCCTGGTAGATTCAAGAAAAGGAGGTTGCAGTTCATGATTTTTTTCGCTTTAAATCAATACATGATGACTCTATTGTGTCTCATTTTCGAAGAGAAACAAGTTCAAAATTATAATGTGTTTTCTTCATTAGTGGATATTAAATGGATGCTTCATAACCAGAGGTTGTGTCTAGGTAATGTTGACTCTCATCTGGCACGAGTAGAGATTTTATTTGTTAGCGATTCTACTTCTTGAGATATTGCTGACCCTCCAGTAGATAGTGTTCAAACTCCTGCTCTAATTTCATCAAACCATGACTAATATGGTGGTTTCAGGTAACTTGTCATTCGTTCTTAACATTGTTACTTGCCTATATTTTTCTTAAGCAGCTCTTTGGGGTGTTCGTTTGATACCTTCTCTCTCAGGTGTGGTGGAACGCGGGGTTGTACATCAGTTTTCTTGGTTATGTTTTGTGTAGTTCCAGTGGCCCTATAATACATAGGTGGTTTTGGATTAGCCCAAGATGAAGTAGCTTTATTCTCTGGTGTGTTATTTGTCTACTGGAGCTTTATATGTGGCCTTCTTATACATTTATAGCTTGGGCTCTGGAGCTTACAAAATTTGTCTCACATAATTTCATTCACTGGCTTTGTGTCAAATGCTTTGTATATGGTGTTCAATTCCTCTAGTGTGCAAATCTATTACAGTGATCACTGTCTTGGAATCATGGTTTTGATCCATAACTTGAATATTTTTGTAGATGTTGATACTATCAATTTGTTGTCTCAATGTTTAGTTCATTAGGATTCTATATGGTTATGTCTATGCCTTTTTTCCTCATGTACTATTCATCTTCTTGAAATGATATCACACACACACACACATATTTACAAGAAAAAAGCTTCAAAGTAATTAGCCTCTTTTTGTCCTTTCAATTAAATCGATTAATTAAAACAATATCATATAAACAAGAGTCATATAAAGTGAGTTATAGTTTTCTGAGCATGTGGCATTGATAAGCTATGGTATCCGCCCATGGTATTATAACAAAGTTGATTTATAGATTAAGTTTCTCCATGGAAAATTGGAGTAAATCTGCATGGTTAAGAATCTTGTTCCATGTTTTTTTAAATTGTATATGTGTGTAATTTATATATTTATTTTTTTATAATTAATAATAATAATAACATGACGATATAAAATGACCTATGGCCATGTTTCTTGTGTATTGTAAGGAATAAATTTATTGATGACATCAAGTTCTAACTTAATTGATGCAATCATAAATCAGAATAATTGATATGAGACTAAATAAATATTATGCAATTTGTTATAAATAGTGATTATGTAGAAAAGTAACTATATATGAGAAGATACTCTATCATGATTTTTTCTCATTAATTTTGAGTGGCTCCCCTTCCCATTTATCCTCATACCAATAGTAATTCTAAATTGTTCCACATGCATTATCGATTTTCTTGATGTTACTCACAAGCATAATAGAATAGATCATATACACTATAACTCTTTACTATAGACTCCTTAATTTTTTTCTTTGTCATACAAAACCCTTCAATTTTTTCATGAACTTCTTTATGAAGGATGTCTAACAACATGGGATCACCTTAACTAAATTAACCTTTTCAACTAAGTGTGAAGGATGTCTAACAACATGGGATCACCTTAACTAAATTAACCTTTTCAACTAAGTGTAATAGAATATGAACTTACAGCTACATGAAACTTCTAGGTAGTTCCTTATCAAACATATAAATAATCTCAACTATTATCAATGCCATTGTGGTATCTTAGTCATCCTATTGTCCTTTGATATCACTAATATACAAATACAATGTAGCACATCAGAGGTCTCCATGAAGGCCATGATTCACACAACCATGAAAAGAGAGAATGATAATTGCACTATAAAATACACATGTACATAATTAAAGAGGGCATAATGTTACACATCAATTTGTCACTCTTATGAAAATAATACCAAATATGGGTCTTACATGATTTGATGAACTATGATCACAAGTATCCCAAGATGGAAGAAATACCTTTCAATGGTATATAAGAATCCTCAATTAAATGTATAAGAAAACCCTAATTTTGGAGGACATCGCAGGCACTCAATTTATAAATTGTGATGATGCATTATTGCACAATATATATAGAGCAATGTCATCACACTTTTTTCTATGTTAAGGTCGTGACGATCTTCTTGCTGAGGTGAAAAATAAAAACGAAATGAACTTTCCTTTTCTAGAAGCCTCATGGTTGGTATCTAATCCAAATTGATTGAGATTGAGCTCGATCTCCCCATAGCTCGGGCTTCCTATAGTGGATCCATCCAAATAATTATGGATATCTGTCATCCATTCATAGATCTCTCAACTTCAAATCCTTCCTAAAAGTACAATTCCTTCAAAGAGATTTGGGTTACCATTTCAGACCTCTAAACTTACCTACATGTTGCTAAAATTTCCATTAGGGTTATTTTCATTTCAAAGGCTTGGGCTGAGGATCATTGTAAGGAGACTCCAACATCAAGGAACTTGATTGTAAATCTCCTTCTCTTTATCATTGATAAAAATATTTGTTTCTTTCCCATATGCATGTGTTATAATGTTTATTTTAAGGCTCCTTGATCCCTTACATGTTTTATGATTCAATATTTGATATATGTTATGCTTTGATCTCTTGTTTGGTTTTGTTTTGTAACATCAAGGGAGAAAGGTTGGAAGCTACAAAGGACAAAAGCAAGGGATATCAACAAAAACTTCGTGAAACAGTATGAGTCTTTTCATCCTCTTATATATGTGATTCAACCATAAACTAGTGAAAATTTTCATTTATTTGTTTGTTTATTTTTAGGCTTGATTTCTAAGCCTAAGGAGATTTTGTTTTGTCTACAGAACTAGATTTGTCTACCTAACAAATTAGTGACCATGCTAGGGAGTGAGATTCTCTTCATTTTCCTGTGCTTTTGAAAAAGTTGAGCTGTGTTTTAAGTCTTTTCATCAACCTTCACTAATTCTGGAATTCTAGAACTGTTTGATCTTTAGAGAATTTTTTAATTTTTTCATGGTTTTTGCACCCATCGTAAGCTTAATTGAGTGGTAGTGCATTGACATCATGCATTTTACCTTAACAATCATGACCATCACTTTGGTGTCAGTTGTTGACCCGCGGTGATATTTGGAAAATTGAGATTTCTCTATCTTCTTCTCTGTCTGAGCCTCAATCAGAGATGTGGTTTGATTCCTGAATTCATTTTCAATCTCTTGTAAATGGAATTGTTTGCTTTGATTTCATTTGGCTTCTTTGTGTGGAATTTTCCATTTTTACACTCTTTTGGTCTTGTTACTTAGTTGGCCTATTGAAGGAAAGAGGCACTATAGTAAATGATCATGTTTTTTGCATCTTTCTTTCTTTATCTACAGTAATCATTTTTAGAATCATTTTACTTGTGTTTTTGGAAAGTTTTATTACATTATATGAAAATCTTGTTTTCAAAAAAAAATAAAAAAATAAAATAAACAATCATGCTTTCATTAAATTGACATTGATTACATCATTTTGAAAATTCATGCATCTTGAGTGTTTATCTTGTTTTCTCTTAAGAATTTATTTTTGTGCTACAAAAAGTCTAGGGTTTATTTTGAAAGGTTCTTTTTGAATCATTTAGTTAGTTGGTGAAATGAATTTTTTTGAAGATAAGATCTATTCATTTGTTGAAAAGTGAATGAAGCTTCTCTTTTTCGTAAATAGGATTCATCAAAATGAAAAGGTTATAATTTCATGTTAGCTGCATCAGTTGGAATTGAGTTATTGTACCACTATAATCATACACATTTATTACCTTTAATTAAAGGAAGACATTAAAATCAATCAAAACATTTAAAGGCAATAATTAATCAACAATAATCACATTTAGTGTGGGTCTAGGTTAGAAGACATGTTCCAACATCTATAAACATAGGATTTGTTGTTATTTGTCAAGCATTACATTTTGTGGGTGGTTGGTATTGCAAGTACATCAAAGTATAAAGGGCCATTTTCCATGTACCCTTGTGTATATAGGAAGGTGCTTCATGTATGATGAGTACATAGAAATGCTTCCCATTATATATTTACGCATTAGACAACACTAACATAGAATACACTTCCACATATCCTTGAGTATATAGGAATCCCCCTCTAGATTGAAAACATACCATAGGTAAGTGAGTCATCCACCTTGTTGTTTGTGATACACCAAACACAATGTTCGAGGAGATTTCCTGCATGTACTTAACATTATATTGCAGTTCAGAACAACTTAACCTTTTATACTTATTACCCCTTTTTTACTGTTATTTTGTTTATTTTGATTCGTAAAATTGTAAAATTAATCATCATACACTAGTAACATTTCTTCATTAAAATTCACTATGGCGGATCCACCTTGATGCTCTCATAGGATGCAAGGTTTACCCTTGGAGATTACACCTAAATCATCTAGCACTACGATACCTCCAGTTACAGAACCTGAAGTAACAAAATCTAAGACAATTCAAATGCACATGGTAGGACCTAAAGCTACAAAAATTACAGAACCATAAGTAATTCAATCTAAACTTGAAGAAAATCAATGTTTAGAACCAGAAGTGATTGAACCTGACTCTGAAACTGAGTCTGAACTAACTGGGTCTAATATTTCAGAACCTCATATACATGAAGAGTGGCTCAACCAGTAACTCTGTAAACTCATGTTTCATCTACACTTGTTCAAGTTTCTACTCCTCTACCAATTACGTGTCAAAAATTTGTAACTTTATTTATCCAAAAGGATAATTTACCACATGGAATTTTAAGTTTTGAAGAGATTACTCCAGTACATATTACAATTAATTGTACTCTTCTTTCAGAACACCTTCTAGTAGCTGAAATCCCATCTCCTTTTTAACCTTAAACTTGGTATACAAATCCTTTATCTTATTTACCTAGGGGAACTCCAGGTTTACACACTCATTTACCTTTCTTATCAAGGCGAACCATGACAAAATACTCAATTGTAATTCAACATTCATCCACTCATGAAAATGGACTTAGTCGAGTAAATATGACTTCCATGTTTACAGGACCTTCGAAATCCTTTATATATTGTGGACCCTCTATACCCACTATGTATCATTCACTCAGTGTAACCTTTTAAGGAGTTGCGATCATCCTTCTTCTCATATTCCACTTGGTCTTTCGGAATCCCATCTGGTTTATCATCAATTAATGTAGAATCTACTACCTAAACCTTGACATTTCCACCAATTATCATGCCTGAAGTGTAAATGGAATTTGACCAACAAGTAAATATGGTATCTAGTGGTGGTGGTATCCTGCAACAAACATATTGAAATTTGATGACTAAAAAACAATTTCCTGCAATCCCCACCTAATTTTAATTTCACCTTATCACTCCCATTCAGTTAAATGCCCTTTCCCATAAATATACATTCAACATATATAATTCTAGAAATGAAATTTTCAGATTAAAACACATGGGACTTTCAACACATGCTGAAAATAGATATGAACATAACCAAACCAGCAACACACATAAAAATACACGCAGAATCTTGGTCGACTTAGACCCAGGCAAAACCTGTTCAATATTCTTCCAGAAAAACATGTTATATATTTCTTCAAATTTATTTATCTTTCAAGTTCAAGAAAAATACATTTGTAGAGAAAACAAAACAAAAAAATACAACTTATCTCTTTTGCCCAGAACTCCTTGAAAATCATGCCCATTTTGCCTCGATTTTTGTGCCCACTTGAAGCTGAAAATATGTACTGTATGGATAAGACTATATGGATTGTATGCATTTCTGTACCACAATACGGAATGTGTAACACCCTCCTCTCACATCTACCCAAGCAACTGGCCATCCGGGGTAAACATGCGATGAAAGGTCACTAGGATAAGATTCAACCTCCTTGGTAACTTTAAGGAAGTGGAATCAAGAGAACATCACATACAGTCATCCAACATCATCCAATTAACCTTCAGGAAACAATCCAGCCACTCAGACTACCTATCCCTAGGTCCCACTGTTGTTTGAGAGACTTAAGGGTAGGGTAACGCTCCCTAGACACTGCCCACGTGAGTTAGTTTCAGGACTAATGCTCCCCAAACACTGTCCAGGTGCTTTATAATGCTTCGCGGACACTGCCCAAGCAAGTTAGTCTCAGCATTAATGCTAGCATTCTTGGATTTGAGCCACCTTTTTTGGCCCAGAGCCCGGGACACTGCCGATAATGGAATGATCACTTAGAATAAGTAAGGATGCAAGGGAATAATGATGCAAAATAAATAATATGAACAAGATGATCACCAGACCCCTACTAGCCATGATAGGCATTTCATCAAGCATATCATCAACATGTAACATACAGGTGTAAATAACATAATAAAGTGTTGGGATCTCATACTTATCTGAGAACTGCTATGAACCATTGTTCCCTCATGCCATTTCTTATATTATCCTCCATTAACTCATAAACACATTATCCATTCATATACAAGAAAAAACATGCTAAGAGCCATACATAGCCACTGTCATGAAATATGCATATAACCATCATAATAGGAATAGAAATACAATACACATATTAGCCATCAAATCCATAAATGCATCAGTACCTTTACACATGAACATCAATGGAATGGATTTCTCATTAATGAATGCAATGAACCAACTCGAGATGGGACTACCGTGTTCCACCTGACGGTTAAATGGCTGATCCAAATCTCTCTTCAGCCATTCACCCCTGTGCCATATTCTAAGCATGAATGTGGGATCTCATAGAACACATCAATTAAAACTCATCTAAGGCTTCTAGAGGCCATCCACCACAACCCATAAAACGGTGATTCCACCTCATGGTCGGACATCACCAAAACCATCATCATATTGGTCTCCATCCAAGCCTTCCAAGGCTTCTAGAGCATTTTTCCAAGTAAGGCTTCCAGAACTAGTAACTAAACCCATAACTTATATAGGGCTTCCAGAGCATTTGTCCAACCAAGGGTTCTAGGACTACTAACTCAACCCACCAAGGGCTTCCAGAGCATTTTTCCAACCAGGGCTTCAAGGACTAGTAACTCAACCCAGGATGTTACAGCACTTCTCGAGCGTTTGTTCAACCAGGGCTTCCAGGACTAGTAACTCAACCCAAGCTATGGAAACATGAGAACCAACCAAAATAAAGCAATGACAGTAAACCCACAATCACCATGGCTACCCAGGAAATGGCAAGGCTAGGCAACCCACTATTGATCCTAGCCATCCTCCATGCCAATGATAGATCATAACCAAGAAACCACATGCATGTGCCATGCATGCCAAAACTAGTGAAGAAATCACACATGCAACTTAGTACCTGCAAGCAAATCTAACGGAGTTGTTGATGCTGATGCCCTCTAGTGCTTTCCTACTCTTCCTTTTCCTTCCTTCTCCAAGAATCCAAGTATGCAACACCCTCCAAGAGTGCTCCAACGAAACTCTAAGTAACCAAGAGTGAGAGAGAGAGAGAGAGAGAATAATGAGAGAGCTCCAAAACTGAACTGACCAAGTCTTCACTAGCTAAGCTTACCCACTGATCTTCAGAAGCCTTTTTATTAATGAGGCCTATATTTTATTCATTTTCCATTATTTTCCTTCAATTTCCTCCTCACATGCAGCCTGTAACCTTTCACCTTCCTTTTCTCCTAATTTCCATTATTTTCTTAAATAAATGTTCCAAAATACCTTGCTGCCTTTCCAAAACCTTAGCCATTTCCTTAGCCATAAATAACCAAATGAACACCCACTAGGATGTCCTGCCCACCATTCAGCTTGGAATACATGTCCCATCATCCATGGTATTGATATATTTTTACATGGAATTTCACCAAGGTTGTTATAGAACCCTCCCCATTGGGGGAACACCATCCTTGATGTTCAATGACACCTATAGCCAACATGATTGCTAAAAAAAACATATTCCCCGTGGAGCTTTATAACACAACTCGTTACAGTATTTACAAGGAATGACCTACTAAGAACAAAAACATCATGACAAAATGACCAGATAAAAACTATACCGCATGCTCGAGCTTTATAACACAACTTATTATGGTATTTACAATAACCACATATACACATATGCACATCTGTTAAACCAAAAAATAAGAGAATATGAAGCCCATATCTGTAACAAAGGAATATAAAGGATCACACCTCTACCCTCAAAGTAATACTAGGATCCACCTCCTTCCCAGGAATTCCAAAATCCACCGCAAAGTCAAATCTTCATCCAATGTCTAGCGCTATAATCCTATGCCACTTGTCCTCTCAATGAATAGTTACTGACTCATTGTTCCAGGGCACACTCCCAATGTGCATCTGATTCCAGCTGGAAATGCTAATGACCAAACCTAATCCATGCACGACCTTCCCTTCTTTGCTACACAGTCCCTCGGGAATCTGGTCACCTCTTTCGTGTAGTCACTCACCTTCCAAGTTTCACTGGCACCCCCATCCTGGGTAATCCATCCCTTGTAAATGATTCCTTGCATCGAAAGATACCAAAACCAAGGCATATACCTACCTCAAAACATCATACCGGTCATAGAATGTTCATGGAAATAAATGGACAATATTGGGTACCAGTGTCCCACAATGGCCCTATTCTTCAAGTTCTTTACCGACATATTGCTGCCTATTTCAATTCCTTTGTTGTTGCTGCTAATTCTTGTAGTCGATTTCAATCCCCCAACCAAGAATTTCATGCATTGTTGTACCAAGAACATAACTTCCATTAGATTTGAAATAAATTGAAATAAATTCTCATCATGCCTCATTGGTAGCTCATCAATAAGGTACAATTTTATCCTATTCGCTTCCTGTCACAACAAGTAAAACTAGCATATTTGACCAAAACATGTATAAAAATATCACATCATGTTAGTTCAAAACATAACCATCAAAATCATAAATCACATATAACCATCATAATCAAAATCATAGATCACATGTAATCATCATATACTATAATCATAAATCACATGCATAATAAAAATGAAATACAATATCCATACTTGTCCTTCATTGATCCTTACTTCTGCCTTTTTCTTTATCCCATACACACTCTAGATCGGTAGCCACACCTGACCATCTCCCAGTGCCTTCTCCTCAACCACGTGCATAGACACAGTGTGTGAATCAAACACATACAACCACACAACATACCACACCATGAAATACATGCATCTACTCCTGACATACAACACATACACCTACACCAAGTGTATACAATACAATGCATCCATCTATACTCGATGTGAAGTACCACCCAATACATGTACCTACACAGAGTACCACACAACAAGTACACATGCCACAATACCATGACTACATGATGCACATACATAATACCACATGCGCTCAACACAACATGTATGAAATGCACACAATACCACACATTCACCAATACCATATGTACAACATGTACACAGTACCACCTGTACACAACACTACCTACACATCATGTGCACAAAATCACAAATACACAGTTCCATCTACACAATGTGTACACAATGCCACATGTACACTACACCACTGTACAATGTGTACACAATACCACATGTACATAGTACCACATGCACGATGTGTATGTGACACCATATGTAGCTAAGATCACATGCACGACATGTACACAGCACTGCATGCTCATAGCACCCTATGTACAACATGTACACAACACCACATGCTCATAGTACCACTTGTACAATCGTACACACAACACCATATGTACATAGCACCATATGTAAAACATGCACACAACATCACATGTACATAGAATTTCATATCCAACATGTACATAGCATCATTTGTACACAACATTGCATATCCAACATGCACAGAGCACCATATGCATACACACCACATATACACCATGAAGATGGTACGATATGTATACAACACCCCATATGCAATATTAGCACAACCCTATTTGTACCATCGTATACATAACATTGTATAAATAACATGTACACATGTTTTGTATACACAACACCACAAGTGCACACATCATATATGCAACATGTACAACATATACAACATATGCACAACAATAGTACCACACATCCAAAACCACACTGTCCTTACCAAGAAATCTTGCTTCTGGTATCTCATCCATGCTTATCCTAGAATTTCACAAACCACACTACTTTCACTTGGTTGTTGTATCCTTCAACATTACATTTCATAACATAAACATATGCATAATACAAGTATACAATACCAAATCATATCCACATGAAAATGACCTTGTATATTTGTCGTGACTACCCTTTCAAATTGATTCCTCGTAGACCAGGAACCTCTTCATGTCGTTCTTGCATAAGAAAACATTCCTCCAAAATAATGATCCCTAACAACCGTATTAGATAGTAACATAGTTACATGGATACATACATACATATATAAACGTTAGCATAAAACAATCATGATCCTGTTAGACAACAACATACAGACATGCATATATAATCATTAGCATAAAACAAACATGGTTGTATTAGAAAGTGAAATTCATATATATATATTCTATATACATATATAAACATCACAAAATCATGATCATAACATAATTTCCAGATAACACAAGGTCTAGGTTAGGAGAACTTCCTTATTTATGCAACACATGCACAACACTGAGAATAACAATTCCCAACATAGACAAGGCATATGACACCACAAATCCATTTACTTTACCTTTTCCTATTACCTTCTCATGACTATACTACTACCGTCCATTTACCACAATGGACCCAGCCAGTCCAACCGACTATCATATCCTTACCTTCTGTTGCACTTACTCATGCACCGACCTTCATCTGAATCTTACATTACCTTTTGGGTACCACATATCTCTCCTTGAGCTCCATAAACATTCCTCTTTCCCAACCAATTCCCAAGACTCAAAACAATAAAAGATAACATAAGAAAAAACCAAGAAGAAGACCATGAAAACCAATAACAACACGACTCCACAAACAAAGTGGTATGGACATACTCTAGACATAAGCAAATATGCAAATTAAGCACAAGAAAATCACAAAAGACCAAAAGCACAAGACTAACAACAAACACCATGACTCAATCCCCATGGTTCCTAGTGCATCCAACAAAAATCTCAACCTGAGCCTTCTTCACGATTCATGGCAATCTCTCTTGCCATGCAATTCCCTGCATCATGTTGTCAGAAACACATAACTGTCAATGTATAGATAAGCATAACAATACGCCAATTACCTCATCTTGTTTTGCCAAGCACGTTGCTTGCAACTGAACACGTCCACACCATCTCTCAAGGGACTCCAATCCTTTAACATATCCTCCTGTAACTAAAGACTAGCTAATATACATGTGAGGTACATGTTTATGAATATAGCATGTCTCCACATAATTTCATATTAGATTAAGGTTAAGAATAATTCCTATATGCAAAGAAAATTCATTTGGAATTAGGGGGTCCCAAACATAGCCACTAGAATTCTTAGCACATTCATTTCTTTTACCATTTATCTTGCTGCAATCGAGGCTTACTATGTATTGTCACATCACCTAACTGTTATTTATATAAATATATCAACTATTACCTTATCATACTAATACCAAGCATGTTACCCTGCAACTACTCACACATGTGAACCACATGTTCCAAATATCAAGACAATCATATCTATCAATTTGAAATCAATCGTTACCAATACTAAAAATCATGTCATAATCCATAGTCAATTCATAGTCATTAGTCATAATACTACAACTATCACATACTATACTCAAGTACATATCAATTGTCTCAACACATATATTTTAGTACAATCATCTTAAAACAAAATCATTTGAAAACATACTCATATTAAGAAATTCATCAATCATTCAACCACTTGCAAACATACCATGTTAAATAAATCAATTAGATGACATAATAGACACCAAACACTCAAATATCAAAAAGACAACATAATCAACTATGGAACACCAAGTATGATACATAAGCAAACTTGTACCTTAGTTTACCTCAAGGGAGGCTATCTTGTCTACATAATCAATCTAGTGAGCGAGATATAACTTTACAACATGTCAACATAAATCATGATATCCATAACAATAACTAACTAACATGTTCATATTACAAGCTCATAGTCATCTATCTTTTATGCATAATAATCACATATGTATGATTAGTCTAAATTAGTACGACACCACATCACAAATATTTCATCTCATACCTAAGTATCGCAATGATAACTAGGTTAACGCAATACATATAACATCAAGATATTCAATGCAATGAACATAACCATCACACATATGACCAATCCAAATTACGACATCAAGATCTCAATGAAATAACTCCAATTATCAAGTTAATAGCATATAACAATAATAAGCTATATATCATGCTCATTAACAACGTAAAACTAAATCGTCAAGTGAACTATCATATAGCAATCAACAAGTTAACCAATAACATACTCATCGACAACATATATCATGATCATTGGGTTATCTAATATAAAACAACAATAGCAATGCATACATTTACAAGTTACTATCTTTCTTGACTATCTAACACATGTGCATATAACTACACTAATCAACGAACATCTATCATGAATGTAACCATAACATCAACTAGATGTTCACAAACCTAATGTATATAGCCCTAATTCATATAAAAACCCTTAACTTACATACCTTCATGCCAAACATACACTACCTGCATGATGATCTACTCTGATCCCAAAGTCTAATGTTGCAACCTCATTATGATGATCTATATCCCTTGCTCTATCTCAACTAGCTCATTAGAATCATAACAACCAATAGCATCATGATGACCTAAGTTTCATACAATGACTTCGCCACACATGTCTGTCCTACTATTCATACATAACTATAACCAAGACCATACATGGATAACAACTGCATATATACATATAACACATGAGCAAAATACCATGTATACACCATTCTAGCTAGAGTCTAGTCATCAATGCATGACCATATCAACTACACAAACCATGACCTCATGCATGACAACAACCATTACTCCATTGTACACATTTCCATATGCAACCAATCAGTATGCATAAGCAATGCCAAACCAACTACCAATATGCATAACCGCATGTATTCGAACATAATCAATCAGTTCTTGTAATCAACCTACAAGACTGAGGCATGTAATCAAAATATTCAAAAAAATGTAACCTAACATACAAGGATGTAAGTAGGTGACATGAATTCAACATGTAAGAGACATATAATCCATACACAACTAGTCACATACTCATGACCAACACATTTCACGAAATCAACATCAAATTCTCCATGAAAACCATACTACGACCATAATCAATCATCAAGCCAATGCAACAAGCACATGAAATGCAATTGTAAGAGACACACATGCAACTTACATGTATGCATGACCAACACCTTCAACCCATCCAGTCCAAGAGTTGAACCATGCTCTGATACCACTTTGTAAAACCCTCCTCCCACATCTACCCAAGCAACAGGCCAGCTGGGGTAAACATGTGATGAGAGGCCACTATGATAATATTCAACCTCCATGGTGACTTTAAGGAAATAGAATCAACAAAACATCACATAAAATCTTCCAACATCATCCAAATAACCTTCAGGAGACAAGCTAGCTACTCAGACTACATATCCCTAAGTCCAACTATTGTTTGAGAGACTTAAGGGCAGGGTAATGCTCCCTAGAAACTACCCAGGCAAGTTAGTTTCAGGACTAATGCTCCCCAGACACTACCCAAGTGCTTTATAATGCTTCCCAGACACTACCGAAGTGAGTTAGTCTCAGCACTAATGCTAGCATTTCGGGATTTGAGCCACCTTTCTCGGCCCAGAGCCCGGGACACTGCTAGGAATGGAATGATCACTTAGAATTAGTAAGGATGCAAGGGAAAAATGATGCAAAAGAAATAATATGAACAATTCATCACCAAACCCCTATTAGCCATGACAGGAATTTCATCAAACATATCATCAACATGTAACCTAGCTGTGTAAATAATACAATTAAGTGTAGGGATCTCATACTTATCTGAGAATCACTATGAACCATTGTTCCCTCATGCCATTTGTTGTATTATCCTCCATTAACTCATAAACACAGTATCCATTCACATACAAGTAAAAACATCTTGAGAGCCATACATAGTTGCTGTCATAAACTGTGCATATAACTAGCATAATAGGAACAGAAATACAATACACATATTTGCCATCAAATCCATAAATACATCAGTACCTTTACACATGAATATCAAGGAAATGGATTTCTCATTAATGAATGCAATGAACCAACTCGAGATGGGACTACCACATTCCACCCGACCATAAAATGGCTGAGCCAAATATCTCTTCAGCCATTCACCCCCATGCCATATTCCAAGCATCAATGTGGTATCTCATAGAAAAAATCAATCAAAACTCATCCAGGGCTTCCAGAGGCCATCCACCTCAACCCATAAAACATTGAGTCCACCTCATGGTTGGACATCACCAAAACCATCATTAGATTGGTCTCCATCCAAGCCTTCCAAGGCTTCCAAAGTGTTTGTCCAACCAAGGCTTCTAGAACTAGTAACTCAACCCACAGCTTATACAGGGCTTCTAGAGAGTTTGTCCAACCAAGGCTTCCAGGACTAGTAACTCAGCCCACCAAGAGCTGTTCTAGATCATTTTCCCAATGAGGGATTCCACGACTAGTAACTCAACCCAAGTTGTTACATCACTTCTAGAGCATTTGTTCAACTAGGGCTTCTAGGACTAGTAACTCAACCCAAGCTATGGAAACATGAGAACCAACCAAAATAAAGCAATGAAGGTAAACCCAAAATCACCATGGTTATCCAATAAATGGCAGGGCTAGAAAACCCACTATCAATCCCGAACACCCTCCATGCCAATGATAGATCCTAACCAAGAAACCACATGTATGTGCCATGCATGCCAAAACTAGTGAAGAAATCATACATGCAACCAGTTACTTGCAAGCAAATCTGATGTAGTTGTTGATGCTGATTCCCTCTTGCACTTTCCTACTCTGCCATTTCCTTCTTTCTCCAAGAATCCAAGTATGCCACACCCTCCAAGATTCCTCCAAGAAAACTCTAAGTAACTAAGAGTGAGAGAGAGAGAGAGAGAGAGAGAGAGAGAGAGAGAGAGAATAATGAGACAGCTCCAAAACTGAACTGACCAAGTCTTTGCTGACTAAGCTTGCCCACTGATCCTTAAAAGCCTTTTTATTAATGAGGCCTCTATTTTATTCATTTTCCATTATTTTCCTTCAATTTCCTCCTCACATGGAACCTGTAACCTTTCACCTTCCTTTTCTCCTAATTTCCCTTATTTTCATAAATAAATGTGCCAAAATACCTTTTTTCCTTTCCAAAGCCTTAGCCATTGCCTTTGTCAATTTCCTTAGACATAAACAACCAAATGAACACCCACTAGGATGTCCTACCCACCATTCAGCTTGGAATATGTGCCCCATCATCCATGGTATTTATATATTTTTATATGGAATTTTCACCAGGGTTGTCATAGAATGTGTTATCACTCCAGGAAACTCTCCTAGGTTGCAGCTCGAAGATGCCTAGTAACATATAATATTCAATATTGTTCTCTGAACTATTGGAATAAATGATGGTTTGGATCAAGCCAAATAAGAATTTCAACTATGTTTTTACTCAAGACATGCATGAACACCCTCAACATACAAGGCTTTAGACTACTAATGTTCAATAGTTTGTAGATTCAATGAATGGATGGAGAATACTGACCATACCAGCAGATGCATACATAAACATAAATGAATGGCTAGCTATGGGCAGAAAATGAGAATACTGATTGTACCAGAAAATTCATATATGACCACATATGAATGGCTAGCCATAGGCAGTAAAGAAGCTTGCAAATCTAATTTATCAACGCAGAGATAAGATGACAATTATCTGGCATTAGACACAAAAGAAACATGAACAACCTGTTCAAGTGCAAGCTTAGAACAGAAGAGAAAATAGACATTGAACATATAACATCAAAAGAAGCTTGTATTACTAATGAATGCAGATGAGAAGCTTGAGTAGCAAAGTCTCATTAGTCTCTAGAAGTTGAACCCTTTTTACATCTAGTTTTCAGCCTTTTATAGGCCTTTTACAATCTTCCTGAGCTCTTAAAGGCTCGGAGTCTTAATCTGTCCTGTCTGTCCCTTAACCATTTGATTCCTTGAATAGGCAAGCATGGCTTGGAGGTTTTCTCCTTCTGACAGAGGAATAACCAGCTTCAGGTAGTTTGATGCGCTGTTTGGGAGCTCTCTTGTGCCAGAGATGCCCCACAATTTTTGTTTTCATGAGCTGTGCTGGGCTATTGATGCTCCATGATCATTTGTTGTTGCGGTTGTGTCATGTTGTGTTGCACTGTGCTGCTCCATGACTACTTTCTCAGTTTACGGTGAGTTGTTCATGCTGTGGTCCTTTCTATTCCCCCTCCAGCCTTTGTCCCTGTCTCCCAACCTCTGTTAGGTAATGGAAAGGGTCTTAGAGCCTGTGTAATCCCTTAAACGTTTATAAATATTGTTTTCCTATTTTTACAAAGAAAATGCCGCACGCAGCAAAAGCCCACCTATCTCTTCTTTTTCGGACTTTAAAATGTCCTTAAACATGGCTTTCCTTTCTATCGGGTCTACCCTTTAGGTGATATCACATCTCCACCATTGATCTGGGTGATCTAGATCCAACGGTTGTGATCTGTTTCATGCAGCTCTTCCGTACTGGAGTTAACTGCTTGATGAGGGTGCTTTTATCTCTCCTCTTCCTGGACACATGGCAGACACTATATGGCGTTGAGTGGAGCCATGCCAAAACCATTTATTGCCCACGGCCCACCCGAAATCCTGCCTGTTTCGTGATTTCTTTTGTGTTTCAAAAATGCATCAAAACATTGAAAATCATTAAAAATGGACTTTGGCAGACTTCAAAAATTATATTTTTCACTTCCTAGACCTTTTCGAGTCTAGGCTTCATCACTATCAGCGCTGCCAAGTTCCCCTTTGTATTTCGTTATATAACAAAATACACTAAAATCCATTTAAAACAAGCCTTCCTGCGGACTTCAAAATTTATGAAATATCATACATAATGTCTCAGGTCCGGTCATCGGGTCGCAACGAGCCATGGTTAGCACTGCTTAGTGTTTATTCGATAGCAATTCGATAATGTAACGTGGGCCATCGATTTGTTCGCCCGATCGATGATCCACGTATAATCACCGATCGCAATCACTCATTCCACACTGCCTACGCTAATACCTCTGTCGATACCTCCGTCGATAGCGACCCGCCGATGTGATCATTGGCGATCGCTGATGGGTGGTGTCTTGTGCCCAACCTTAAGTCCTCTTTGCTGGCCGATATGTGATTTGTCGCTTAGATCTGGGCCGTTGATCGGCTAGATCTAACGGTCGCTATTCTTTTGGACTGTTAAGCCTGCGATTTTGTTTTTTTCATGGTTTTAGAGTTCTTTTGACTCCCGATAGTGTATTTCTGCCCTTCCAGGGACTCTTGGCATGTGACTATTGGGATTTTTGAATGATCTTTAAGCAATATTTGAAGACTTTGGTGGTATTTTGGATCCATTTTTGGGCCAAATGCTTCCAAGGTTAACAAAAGGTACAAAAACTTTTTTTCATTTTTTTTCAAAAACTTCTCTTGAACTGCGTGCAGCTCACAACATTCAATGTTTTTTATACTAAGCCTTTTGTTGTCTTCTATGCCTTGATTTCCATGCCCATCTCTGCCCAAAAATCACTCCTTAAGTTTGTTGCAACAAATTTTTCCTTCATAACTGTTCTCTAGCTCTCAGCGTCCTTTTTCCAATTTGCTCATGAAGAATGAATGCAGCCTCTCTTTTCTTTTCCCCCTTTTGTTTCCCTAAATTACTTTTGGGAAACCCTAAGATCTAATGGCTTAGATTCATTTAGATCAATGGATGAGAATAAATTTGAATTTAATTCTTACTTTCTATTTTTTAACTCACCCATTAAATAATGTGCCCACATTGTACATTATGTCTAAAATCACTGTTCACTTTATAATTTAACATTGACTTTACCACTTATAAATTCACTTTCACTTTATAAAGTCACACTTAGTAAAAGCATTATTTGGACACCTTTCCCTAGGTAGAGACTAATCCATGGGAAACCACTTATCCAAGGCACATTAAAAATCAACAAAACCCCAGCTCGATTTTACTTCCCAGCTAGGGGACAACCATCCTATGGACCATATTTTCCTCCAGGAAGGAAACCTCTTGGAGGACCTTATCCTTCATATATAGGACCATCTATTGGTGGAACTTATCCAACCCTTGGTCAAATAACTTAAGTAGGCCAAATCCAACCTGTTGTAACTCAACCCTTGATTGGTGTTGCATTCCTAGGAATCATAAGTACTACTTGGAACCCTGATTTTAGTAGTGTGGCTCAGTTACCTTCTAATCAAACTATTCAAGCTACTGCACAAGTTTATGCTTATCAACCTCTCCAAATCAATATCCAAACTAAACCTCATACCCCTATTCAACAACCTATTCCGAGTACAACTTAAACACCTATTTAGTAGCATGTTCCAATTACTCCTCAAACATTTGTTCAAACTACTAAAGAAACAACTATCCAGCCTCAGATACTAGTTCAACAACCAGTTTAGACCATACCTAAAGAAAATCTATATCAACCTAGTCAAACTATATCTCAAATCCCTATAGACCTCGCTACATAGGCTACTTTGTAGATGTCTTATGGTCAACCTACCACAGGTGTACCTGAGATGACATATCAAGGTAAACCTTATCTGGGTCAACCTTTCCAAGGTCAACCTTTCAGAGGTCAACCTTATCTAGGTCAACTTATCCGAGGTCAACCTTTCCAAGGTCAACCTTATCTAGGTCAACCAGTTCAAGGACAACATTTTCAAGGATTTCCATTTACATCTCAACCTGGTATGGGTTACCCTAGTTATCCTGGTACATTGCAAGTGCCAATAGCTCAGCCTATTCCAAGATATCCTAGATATCTTCCTCCAACTATTGGATTGTATCCTCAAGGCTACCAATATCCTTAAGAGGATTTTAATTGATAGTTACCTTTCATTACCACTTTAGATTTACCAGATTTGTCGCAACTAACTAATGACTTGATTTATCATTATCCTTTTTTGTGGGCTATTCCTGCTAACTTATCAAGTGACATACCCAAGTTCGACAGAAAATTTGGAGAAGACCCATCAAATGATGAGATGACTCATCATTTATTGTGTTCATAATCTCTAAATGATGATTCCATTATATTATGTCTTTTCCAATGAAATTTAATAAGTTCTACATCTAAATGGTATGTTGAGTTACCACATTCCTCCTTTCATTACTTCAACTCCTTAGCAACAACATTCTTGACACACTTTTAGTTACTTATTCGATATGAAACTAGCACTGAGCTTTTAACTTCTTTAAAACAGTATGGTTCCACCAACATCTCGGATGATATATATGAGTGGAGACGTCGACATCATTTACTGAAAGCTTATATTCCAGATCAATTATTAGTTGAATCATTTATTAAACCTTTACTTCCTAATATAATTGAAGATGTATTTAAACAAGGAGTTGTTACAGAAGAGAAAGTTATTACTCATGCCCAATATTTATACCTTATCTATTAGAAATCTGATGCATCGTATAAAAAAATTCCAAATGCCCCTCGTTCATCAAACATGATTTAGCCATCTTCTAAAGGATCTTATACTACTGATGGTGTGATTGGTTCTGTGAGTCAACAATCTACGAGTAAACCTTTCGGTCATTTTAATTCCAAGTCTACTCTGGTTGTTGCTACTCAAAATTCACCCTTTGTAACATCTACTCTTGTCAACACTTTTGAGGTTAACATAGTTAAATCATCAACTAGTAAACAACCCTAGAATCCTAGAAGTAAAAATAAGGGAAAAGGTAAAGCAAAAAAAAAAAATTCCCCTCAGCATGAAAAGCCAACCAAAATCCAATATCCTGAAGAGAAAAATAAATTGCAATATCCTTGTGTTATTTGTAATGAATATCATTATACTAAGGAATGTCCACATTGTGTTGAGGTTAATCAATTTATTTAGGGTTCTTATACACCTATTGTCTTAATGGATCCTTTTCCCTCTTAGGAAAATAAAATGGTTCCCCAACATCTATCTTCGTTGTCCAAAACTATGTTCATATCATGATGATGTCAACCTAGTTTTCTCAAGTTATGGTAGCAAGAAGGTCGAAATATTATGGTTCTCAAAATCCTTCTAATGAAAGTGATACAAATCAATCTTCTACATCAATCTTGTCTCATTCTAATCCTCTACAGATCGAGCAATCAACTCCTAAAACTATAATATTCCCTCCTCCTAATGGTGTTATTCAAAAGTTGTCTTTTAATCTGCATGCTTAAGTGGCTCAAAATTATAATAGTATTGAAGACTTGGCTCAAGCTCCTTTGAAAATGTCGGCTCTCAAAGTGCTTCAAATTTTGCCATCACAACAAAAACCATTGTTATCATCCATTGGTGGAATCGATCCACAAGATTCTAACCTTGTATTCTTTGACCTTGAAAATCATGTACCTAGACTCCCGAATCAATTGACATGCTAAGTGTGTTATATATTATTTCCTTGACTACCCCATGCACAGGGAAGGGGTGGTAGCCCCCCTGCACAGGGTCTGGGGCAGCACCCCAGGAAATTTTTTTTTTGGACCCTATATTAGGTGGGTGGACCTACCTGTGCTTTTGTGCATGGATTTTTCACATGGATTTGGCATGATGGTTTTCTATCCATGTTATTTTGTAGATTCGATCAAGGGAACTATGGTCATGCTCTAATCCAAGGTTAATGGATTGGGGTTTATAGATGCTTCACCATGTATATATATGTATTGTAACATTGAAAGAAATATAATGAAAAACCAATCTATTAGTCTCGGTTTTAGGATCCACGGGAAAATCTCTATGTATATGTATTTTATGTTTTATGCTCTCGCCATTATTTATTTTATGTTTTTAGAATTGATATGTAGGTAATTTTTGTATGGGGTTAAAACCTACATTTGGTATTAGAGTTGTTTTGGCTTAAAGGGGATTCCTTGTTGATGAGGGGTTATGCTCGGGCCTGTGGTAGACCCTCTTCAATGGGATACCTGCAAGATCGATTCTTGTGGTGAAAGAAGATGGAAAAGAGTGGAAAGATAGATCAAGAAATTTAATGGTCAAAGTTTTGAGTTGTGGAAACTCAAGATGGAGGATCTATTGATGGATAAATATCAGTGTATCACGATAGATCTAGATATTAAACCAACAACAATGTCAGCTAAAGATAGGGCGAAGTTGGATCGGAGGGAAAAGAGCACAATACAATTCTGTGTCTCAGATTCAATATTGTTCAATGTATTAGGGGAAGCTTCGGTGAAGGCCTTGTGGGACAAATTAGGGACTTTGTACCAATCTAAGTCTCTAGTGAATAAAATGTTCCTACAAAGAGTTGTATAACCTAAGGATGAAAGATGGAGACTCGGTGACAAAGAATATGAATGCCTTTAATACTGTGGTAATCCAGTTAATATCTATTGATATTAAACTTTCAAATGAAGATAAGTGCATCAGTTTGTTGTGTTTTCTACCATATTTGTGGGAGCGTTTGGTTGCTGCAATAGGTAGCAATGCAATTTCCTTACAGTTTGATGAAATTGTTTCATCCTTATTGTCGGAGGAGATGATATGGAAAAATATGGAGGGTCAGAATGGTCATGCCTTATCTATATGAGGACGATCCCTGAACAAAAAAAAAAAAAACTCCTCGAGTGGGAGACCTAAATCTAGAGGGAGATCTAAATCTCCAGGAAAACCTATAAAGGTGTGCTAGAAATGTGGAAAGGAAGGGAACTTTAAAAGTGATTGTTAATCTAAATCTCTTGAGAAAGGAAATGGATCTGATGATGCTCCTTCTGCGAAGGTGAAAACCACCTCAAATGAAGTTAAGGATGTATACTTGGCTTCTTCTTCAAGTAAACATGTAGATCATGAGGCATGGTTGATTGACTCAGATGCATCTTTTCACTTCAGTCCCCATAGAGAGTGGTTATGTGAGTATGAGAAATATGATGGTGGTGATGTCTTCTTAGGGGATGACAGGAAGGCTAGAATCTTTGTTTGCATAAAATTCAACTTGAAGTTGCAAGGTGGAAGGATTAGAACACTTCCGCATGTTCTACATATTCCTACATTTTTTAGAAATATGATTTCTATAAGAAAGATGGATGATGCATGTGTAAAAATAGTGGTCGAGAAATATACATGCAAGATGGTTCGAGAAGGACTCATATTTATTTGGGGAGTTTGGATTGGAACTCTATACAAATTTTGGGTTAGCATTTTTATTGATGGGTGCAACAATTCTATGGTTTCTGAAAGTGCAGCAAAAAATTTATTGGTCTCTGGAGAAAAGACCATGATATGGCATCAAAGGCTTGAACATATTGGAGAGAAGCACCTTTGAGTTCTTTATGGTAATGGTATGGTAGAAGGTATGTTTAATTTCTCTCTGGATTTTGATTTCTGTGAAAATTATGTATATGGGAAGAAGAATCATGTGAGTTTTCCCTCTAGTGCTAAGAAGGTGAAACAAATATTAGAGCTTGTGCATAGTGATGTGTTTGAACCTATTTCAGTTCCATCACTGGGTAAGTCTGTGTACTTTGTATCATTTATAGATGACTTCTCAAGGAATATATGGATATATTTTCTCAGGAAGAAATCTAAAGTCTTTGACAGGTTTAATGAATTTAAGGCTCTGGTGGAAAACCAGACAGAACAAAAGATAAAGGTGTTGAGGAGAGATAATGGTGGAGGGTTTTGCAAGAAGGAATTTGAAGATTTATGTAGGAAGTGTGGTATAGCATGGTAGAAGACTACTCCCTACACACCTCAGCAAAATGGAGTTGTAGAAAGAATGAATAGGACGTTTATGGAAAAGGAAAGAATCATGCTCAGTGGTGTCGGGTTAGGATGGGAATTCTAGGCAAAGGTGGTGGAGACTGCATGTCACCTGGTCAACAGATCACCTTCATCAGTGTTGGAAGATAAGACTCCACAAGACGGATGCATTGGTACGAAACCTCTCTTTCACATCTGGGGGTATTTGGATGTGATGCATATCTAGATGTTCCAAAGGAGAAAAGAATCAAATTGGAAAGTAAATCTGAAAGGTGCATCGTTATTGGATATCAGGATGTTTTAAAATGTTATAATCTTTGGAACTCAGAAACAAGGAAATTTATGTACAACAGAGATGTGGTGTTTAGAGAGGTGAAATATGTAATTAAACATGAATTCCTATCAAAGGAACTTGAGAAGATAGAGTTTTAGCTAAAGGAGGAAGAATTAGACTCTACAACAGAAGAGGAATCTGAATATGAAGAGCCACAAAATCCAGCTACAAGAAGATCAGTTCAAGAAAGAAGGCAACCATAAAGGTATATTCCATCTAATTTCTATTCGAATTTTTCTTTATCTATTACTGATGATGATTCGAGAACTATAAGGGAAGAGGTAGATTCAAAGGACGGAAAACTCTGGAAAGAGGCCACGATTGATGAAATGGCATCTTTGCACAAAAATGAGCCTTGGGATCTGGTGGAGTTGCCAGCTGGAAGGAAACCTATTGGAAGAAAATAGGTGTTTAAGAAGAAGAAGAATGTAGAAGGAAAGGTGGAGAAATACAAAGCTTGATTGGTAGCAAAATGTTATTTCTAGGTGTTGGGAATTGATTTTGGTGATATTTTTTCTCCTATTGCCAAGGTAGATTCTATTAGATTCATTTTATCTATTTTCATTTCTTTTTATTTTGAGGTAGAACGTATGGATGTGAAGAAAACATTTCTTCATGGGGATGTAGAAGAAGAGATCTACATGAAGCAACTTGAAGGATTTGTAATGAAGGATAAGAAAGAACTGGTATGTAAGTTAAAAAAGTCTTTGTATGGGCTAAAACAGTCACCAAAGATGTAGTATCGAAAATTTGATACATTTATACGAGGACTTGGCTTCACCAGAAGAAAAGTAGATCATTGTATGTAGTTTAAATTAATTGGTGACCATGTTATTTATTTGGTCTTGTATGTGGATGATATGTCGCTGGTTGGAAATGACAAAGAAATTATCCGAGATTTGAAGACCCAATTGTCCTTCAAATTTGATATGAAAGATCTTGGGGCTACAAACTATCTTCTGGGCATGGAAATTAAATGAGATCAAGCAAAGAGGAAGCTCTAGTTAAACCAAAGTAAGTATGTTGAGACAACATTGTAGAGGTTTAATATGTAGGATAGTAAACCGGTGAAGGTTCCTATTCTTGTAGGTATAAAGACATATGTTAAATAGTGTCCCAAGACACAAGAAGAGGAAGAATATATACCTTGTGTTCCATATGCAAGTGCAGTCAGTAGCCTGATGTATGCAATGGTCTATACTAGACTAGAAATTGCACATGCAGTGGGAGTGATGAGCCCCAAATTTTGGTAACATTTTGGGCTCATTTGGCCTACTTACCTTGCTCAACCCTTCATTTTTTATCACTTATGCATCATTTCTTAGTATATTCATGTTATTTGTAGGAAGGAGGGCAGTCATTATGCCTATGTGGCTAATACATGTTTATTTCAGGTCTTTTTGACATTAAATGGAGAAAAACCACGCAGATGGAGGCAAGGAGACAGCCAAGGTGGCATTGCGGGTTTGTAGGAAGGTTGTCCACAGCCTTGAATGACCTTCCTCGTGATCTCCACCCCAAGTCCGAGCTCCAACAGCTATCACCACCGAGCTAGAAGGCAGCCAACGGATTCTACAGGAACAACAGTTTACTTTTAGTTGGACAGCCAAGCCCCACTAATTTAGGAGGCCAGCTTGGCCCTCATAATGTATAAATATTGAGGCTGTAGCCTTCGATGGGGACTTTTGAACCTTTGTTGCAGATTTTGAATCACGAGCTATAGCTCTGTTTTGCTCTTTGTAAGCCATTTTTGGCATGTTGTTAGACTTATGATTATGATCTTTTAATAAAAGGCAGGCAGATTTGAGTTCAATTCTGAGTTCTTAGAGGAGCTATAGCTCTCAGGTTTGGGCCCAACCTGAGAGCAATAGGCCTCCTTTCTTTGTATTGTTACTTGTCTTTTCTTCAGCATCATATTTCTTGTCCTTTACATGCACTTGGAAAACACAGTTTGCTGATTCGAATTTCTTGATGTGATTAAGTAGGTTAGTTTTATGGATAAAGTGCTTTCAGTAGTTTAGATTAGAGTAGGAGGATTAGAATTCATCAGAGTTCCAAGAAAAGGTTGATTGTACACTCACTTCCACCTCTATTGAGAGATTGGGAGTGTAGACCGTGCCAACCACCAAAAACGCAGTTTTATATGTTCATGCAAGCTTTAATGCAATAATTTCAGTTGTAGAAGTGTCCATGCACTTAGATTTCGTGGAATAACTCTTTGTTTTAGCACCATGCACGATTTCTCTCTAAAACTTACATTGTTGTTCTTTAGTTTTCAATAAAATAGTTAGAATAGGTTGATGAATTCTCGGTTTTGTGCAAGACAGAGGTGATTTGTTTCATTTACACTATGCAACACCACTCTATCATTCCCTTATCCTTCTCAGTCATGCCTAAGCCATCTCCTTACCTCCCAGCTAGATCATTCGCCCACCAACTCTTCTATTATCCACGTTGTTTTATCTTTTCGGCCTTCCATTGCCTCCACCCTTCTATCGACCAACCAACTTTACACACCCCCTCTCCATCTCATCTCTCTGTCCATAAGCCATCACAAGCTCCCCTCTCATCCTACCTATCCACCCATACAGCTCATCCACTCCTCCATCACCCAAAACTCCGAATGTAGAACATCCTGTAGAAGTTAGCAGACTTCCTGTAGAAATCCCGAGCTTCCTGTAGGATCCCCTGCAGACATCCTGTAGAAGCTTGCAAACACGGTTGCCAGGCATCTGAACGTTGTGAACTTTTGTGGAATGATGTTAGGGATCCCCTAGAACCTCTCAGAGTCCTCTTGACCTTTTCCAAGCCTTCCTCCCCTTGAATTACCCCTGCACAGTCAAAGACCCAGTAAGAAGCACAGTCATAATCACTCCAACCACTTGAGCAAAAATACAAAAACATGTTCTCTTCAGATGAAAGTAGTTTAGACTCATGCATCTCATCTCACTAGAAGTAATGGCATCATTTTTAGAAGTTGCATTCCCACCATTGCATCGTAAGGATTAAGCTGGTCAGATTAGGGTTTACTAGGGTTTCCATGTTTTGTTGGCTTTCAATTCATTCTTGCAAAGTAGGTTAATTTCCCTTGAGATAGCTTTCGTTCATCACTTAAAAAGCTTCTTCTGAGAACATATAGAAGTTGGCTTGAGTCCTAGCGGACTTGTGCCAGCTGACCAAGTGACAGCTGCGACAAGAGCTAGTACTTGTGCATACAGCACCGTCGCTTCCAAGTTTGTTACGAACTACCGGGTTGATAAAATTAGAGAAGGAAGCTCCAGGAGTTATAGCATTATTGCTACAATACTGGAGCCCACCATCTTTTTGGCGCCGTTTCCGGGGAAGCATCAGAGTATTAGTAATTGTTGCTTTCCTTCTATTTTCCTACTCTCGCCTACTGCCAAGTAGTTTATTTCATTTCCATTCTGCAAAAGTAGCATAGACATTTCCTGCTTTCATAGATTAGCATTTCAATTCAGCAATTTCAATTTTGCAAGCGTAGATTAGCATTTCAATTCTGCAAGCATAGACTAGCATTTCCATTCCTGCAAATCCATTTGAGCAAAGTAGATTAGTTCTTTCCTGCTTTCATTTCAATTCTGCATTTTCATTTCAGCAAGATAGTTAGTTGTAGATCAATCTGTTTCAGTTTTTGCAGGTACCAAAGAAAAAAAACAAAAGCAATCAAAAAAGTCTTTCCATTTCATGCCTCGTAGGAATCGAGATAAAACAGGCAAATTCTTACCCAACACCCCCACCACATCACTGAGTCACCCTTCTCTCTTCTTCAGTGACAGTGATCCAGAAGAACCTATAGGTGAACCTCCTGAGACATATGAAGATCCTATAGTAGAAGAAGAATTAGAGACCATCCCATCTGAAGCTATGGCTGACAATAGAGGAGAAGATGAGAGAATAGAAGGTGCCTTCCCCATCCGAGAAACCAATGGAGACATGAAAATGAAGAACATTAGCCCCTATGCTCTACCTCACTTCCATGGACTGACTACTGAAGATCCTAATACCTTCCTGTTTGAGTTTGTGGTCCTTTGTCGAACCTATGACTATACTGAAGATGAGTAGAAGCTGAAACTCTTCCCTTCAACTCTTAAGGATGCAACATTACATTGGTTCATGGGCTTACCTGGGAATAGTATCACCACTTGGGCTCAGATGCAGCAAGCTTTCAATACCAAGTACCGGGACTACTGTAGGTCCAAGGAAACCAAGGGAGAAATCTTTCGGATGGCCATGGGAAATGATGAGTCCTTAGAGGATTATGAGGAAAGGTTCCAACTTCGCTATAAACGGGTCAGGTGCACACTTGACCCTGAATCCCTCAAGTTGGTCCTGCTACGAGGAGTCCCTTAAGACCTCTTAGATACCCTTCACATGTTAGCTGGAGGAGATATTTACCAATTGCCTTATGAGGACATCAAGACTGTGTTTAGGAACCACTCTAGGGCAGCCCGGAAACGAGGTAGAGGAAACCTCCTCTCAGCTAGTATTCCTTTCTCCAAACATGAGTTTGCAAATCAATTAGAAGATCTCAAGAGTGAGGTGAGACATAGCATTGCCATGCAACTTGACACATTCAGGATCCAGCAGAAGAAGGAAGAAGCTGAGAGGGCCTTGGCTATCTTCTGCCCTAGATGTACAAGGAGACACCCTAAGAACGAATGCCCATTGCATTCGGTTGAAGTGTGCTTCGTTTGTGAGGAGGACCATCCCGCAAATCAATGTCCAACCTTACCTGGGCTTAAAGCCATGTACCAGGGGACAGAAGCCCCAACTAAACCTCTCTATTTCCTCAACCAAAGGAGGCCACAAGGACCTAGACCTTACCAGCGGGGGATGCAAGGGGCACCCCAAGCTTATTACAGCCCCAACCAATCTACTCCTATGCCTTCCTGGGGTCCCCCTGCTCATCCTTCCTGGTCTATGCCTCCCCCATGGTCTTATCCACCTCAGTACCCTACTCAACCCACTACTCATTCATATCACTCACATGCCCAGCCACAGCCTCAGTGGAATTCACCTCAGTTGGGGTGGAGGCCCCAGTACAACACTCCTCCCGCCATTTTGCCTCCACCACCAGTTCAACCTCAACCATTACCTCCTGCTCCTCCAAGGCAACCTCAAATGTCTGCTCAACCGAAGCCGAACCCCAACAATAGACAAGCCGAGCAGGTATACACTGGGGAAACATCGTTCCCTACCTATGCTGTGGAGATCCAGGAGATCAATCTTCGATCTGGAAAGACTCTTCCGGATCGCCAACCTCCTCCACCAGAGGACGAGGAAGACAAACAGGAAAGTGAACCAAAGGCTATTCCACCCTTTCCTGAGATACTAACAGCCACCACACAACCCAACCCAGAGAAGGATGAGCTTCTGGGAGAGCTCAAGCAATTGTGTGTGAAAATACCACTTCTCCAAGCCATCAAGGATGTGCCAATATACAACAAACTAGTTAAGGAAAAGTGTTTTAAACACCCAGGCAGGCGAAAGAGAGATGCTTCAACCATCAATGTCATAGGACAACTGTCTGACCTTATGTTAGGACAAGTCATTTGCCCAAAGTACCTGGATCCTAGGAGTCCTGTAGTAGATGTCCACATCAATGGCACCATTATACCTCACACCTTGATTGATCTGGGGGCTGCCATTAATGTGATGACCAGGGATACCATGCTCAAACTCAATCTTTAGGGTTCCTTGAGGAAGACCTCGACAGTCCTGCAACTAGCAGATCGCTCCACCGTGACTCCCGAAGGGATTGTGGAGGATGTCTTGGTCTCTGTTGACTCTTGGGAATACCCTGCAGATTTCTTGGTTCTGCAACCAAAGGCAAAGCTTACTGGATATTCTCTTATTTTGGGAAGGCCTTGGTTAGCCACTGCAGATGCTTACATAAGTTGTCGTGCAGGAAACATGACCATCAGAAATGGTCCTATGTCCAAGCAGCTAGCCTTATACCCTCCTGCCCAACCCTCCTTAGAGCATGACTTACCACTTTGGTTGGAGGAAGGAGAAGAGGATGAGGTGTACTCAACACCTTTGTGCACCCTCGACACCACTAGAAGAGACCCCCCAACTGAGGATCACTTGATTGAGACCTTGATCCAGAATCCACCTCCCAGTGCACTATCCTTAGAGAAATTGGTGGAGGATGCCCAAGCCAGCACCTTAGTGGACCTTTGTGAAACTAACCCTGTCACTCCCAGAGTCAAGAATGTGGAGTTCGGCCCTGAGAGAACGTTAAATATCAGCTCCTCCCTATCTCCTTCCCAGGAAAAGGAGCTGTGTAGCCTGTTGGCCAGTCATCTAGATGCTTTTGCTTAGAGCTATAAGGAGATGAAAGGAGTCCATCCTTCGGTTTGTACCCATCACATATACATCAAAGAGGATTGTAAACCGGTTAGGCAACCCCAAAGGAGAATGAATCCAGCCCTTAAGGACATTGTCAAGGAAGAATTGCAAAAACTGTTGGATGCCAGATTCATTTACCCCATCTCAGATAGTGAATGGGTGTCCCCTCTGGTGTTGGTTCCCAAGAAAAATGGGAAGTGGAGAATCTGTGTGGACTACTGAGAACTGAACAAAGCTACCAAGAAAGACCATTTCCCTCTACCTTTCATAGATCAAGTGTTGGATGGACTGGCAGGAAAGAAGTTCTTCTCTTTCCTAGATGGGTTTAGCGGGTACAACCAAATCCAAATCAGCCCGGAAGACCAAGATAAGACCACATTCACTTGTCCTTGGGGTACCTTCACCTACCGAGTTCTTCCCTTTGGGCTATGCAATGCTCCTGCTACCTTCCAGAGAGCTGTCTTGAGCATCTTCTCGGAGCTGGTCCATGATGCGGTGGAAATCTATATGGATGACTTCACTCCTTATGGGTCCAACTTCCAAGAAGCATTGTCCAATCTGGGAAAAGTCCTAACCAAATGCATTGAGATGAACCTGTCCCTTAGTCCTGAAAAATGTGAATTCTTGATGACTGAAGGGACCGTGCTAGGCCATACCATTTCTTGCCAAGGGTTACAAGTGGATCCTAACAAAATTGCTCTCATCAAGAGGGTTCCACCTCCCCAAAAGGTAAGGGATGTTCGGAGTTTCTTAGGATTAGCAGGGTATTACAGGAGATTCATTAAAGACTTCAGCAAGCTAGCTGGTTGAGGGGAAAGTACCCCTAGGGTCCTTTGGGTTGAGACTCTACCAGACTGAAAATTGCTTATTCAAAGAAACACACACACAGCCATTATCTTTACTGTAAGCAAATTCTAATGTTTAGGGTACGTACCTAAGGTCCTACGTTCGAGAAGGCCTTTAGGGTCCAAACCCTTCTTGGAGTTCCCTTCTTCTCCTTTGACCTGTAAAACAAACAAATCAAAGAACACAACAGTACATGGACAAATACTTATACACAAACCATCTTCATGCTATAAAGTTAGTTATAAAAATCTTTAAGTAACTACTTGCATAAGAATTCAAAATATGAACCTCAGAAGCACAAAGAAAGATTGTTTCGGGAACCAAGACGTGTTTCTTTATATAAAGGCAAGTAAAGTACATATAACAGAAAGATTTCACCTGAAACACCTTCAGCAGGTTCCAAGCAAAGCTTCCTCCCGGATTCGTTCCAGCCTCAAGCCTCCAGCAAGAGCTCCTTCCAAGTCTTACTCAATGGTGATATAAAGAATGAATGATCACCAATACACATGGAAACAAGGGTTTCCTATGCAAAATGGGGGAAGTGCAGAAGGCACCAAGGACTTCAGACCTGGTCTAAGGGGAAAATCTCAGCATAATAATTTTGCTCTCCTTTTCTCTCTCCCTTAGGCCTTCCCTTTGATGTCTTTTTATACCATCTCCAAAGTAGTTTTTTAGTTAGGAGTTGGTTGGGAACAGTTGGGCCATGGGCACTAACAGGTGATCAGCAGGTAAAACCCGCGATCTCCGCCCGAAAATAAGGAATTAATTTTTTTTAAGTGTTTTAATACATACACGCGGGTTGGGTATACACAAACCCGCGTGTACACGCGTTTAACTCAGGGCAATGTCGCGTATAAGGGATAAAACACTGTTTTTTTAAATTTTAGGACCAGGTCTGGAAGGAGGGGTTGCCCTAGGCCATGAGTGCAGCATCACAAACCATAAGAGTGAGATTTGGAGCTATAACAGATGCCCCCTAATATATGAGGTCAGAAGGGGAACATGATGGCCGAAATATATTATGTAAGTACATGGAAAGGAAGTCTTGTTGAGAAACCGAGGAGGACTTCACCAAAATTCAGCCTGCCAAGCCACCAAAAGGAGATCAGAAAGAAACACTGTCTGAGGCGGGCATACCCATGCTCAGAAAAAGTAAAGCATGTCCGCATATCAAGTACAAGCGGATCCACTAAGTATACAAGTATAAATGACTGGAAGATACATAATGGATCATCTGATCATAAGGAGCAATTACATGTCTGAATATCACATATAAGACTGTCAATGATGCTGAAAGATGCAACGGATCACTAATATCAAAGACTGATCCCAAAAGGTACCAACTGAACATGATGGAATAGGATGGTACTACACTACAAACTCAGGTTCCAGCATATAGAATGTCGCCATGATTGACTGCAACATATAATGTGGAGTGGTATCAACTAGCAGCAACAGGAGCAACTGTCAAGTGAACCAATGAATGTTGATACAACCTGAGGTCTTCACCGACCACCGTGGTACATTTCTACACTATGGGAATAAATGATCTGAAGTCGACCATGTGAGAAATCATTTGATTACCGGTCATTGATGTATACCGTTAACAAACGCGAGACTACTCACCGATAATGATAATGAGCGTCAAGGTACGCAGTACAATCTAACAAGTGTGAATAGATGAGCTGAAGTCGAACACCTGTAAGAATCTATCGATCAGGAAACAATGATGGTTTCCCACTGTCGATAGCGAAGGATCTGCCACTAATGACTACAAATCCCAAGGTACTGCCAAATGGACTCTAGATCTTTGCCCCAAAGCAATGAGTCGGAGTCGATAGGGAAAGATCCACTAGAAGGAAGGCATTAAGGCATCCTCCATCAATCTAGCGCGAGTGTAACCCATAGGCCAATAATGTGGAAGGAATCGGACGAAAAAGATGTAGTAACCCAACTGAAGTACGTTTCCGACGTACACAAGATGTGGCTAGCGCACGGCAAAAACCCTCTGAACCAACCAATAATGAAAGCTGACACAGAGGCAAGGTATCCACCAATAGGGTCAAATGGAAACCAAGGTACTGCACGAATCCCAATGTGTGATAATGTATGCTGATGTCGAACACAAGGGTAACCACTCAGTCAAAGACCCATGATACTGATCGATGCTGAGCACAAGGTGACCTATCAATAATGAAAATAGGGCGAGGGTGCGGCTCTAGGCCTGTCCTCAGAGCAAGGTGTCGTTGTCGATAAGGACAAGACCCGCCAGCAAGAAGTCAATGGGGACCTTCTCAAACCGGCACGAGTAAAGGACCAATATAGCTGATGTGATGATAGACATGATACTGACAACCAGGGATGGCGGACTGAAAAATGAGTCAAGAGACACCGCAGAGAGGCCGACTCAGGCTAACTTCCCTTGAACAAAAGCACGACTCAATGTGACTATGTGGCAGCATATTATGACTCTGTATAAGTTCACCATGCAGGAGGCACGAACGAACCCTCCATATGATTGGAAGAGATAACCAATCGGGGGAGAACTGACTCAATAATAAGGTTATGGCATACCTAAGTCAAACTAAATCCCACCCATGCGGAGGAGACTTTGTTTTGAGTGCTTTGTTCAAGGGCGACACGACTGACTCTAGCTGCCAACAATAAATGGAAATAATGTCCCTGTTCCCGCTCTTTTTTGGAATATTTAATTTTTTTGTCTTTTTCTGTTAAGCCGGAAAAAGAATAAAAGAATGCTATGGTACAGTGGAAAGAACGAGTGTCGGTGAAACAGATGATCTAGTTCCTGGGAAGGGAACGTTCCTATGCTCAATGCAGGGAGGTGAAAACTGGTCAGTGACACTCAGAGGTATGTTCTTTCCACGGATCTGGGTATGTCAAGCTGCAGAAGTCAAAGGTATGCAAGGTTGATTTTGCAGATGTCATGGTCAAAAGTTGGCTTAAACACGAGTCCAAGTGAAGCCGGCTCTAGGCCAAAAGGTGCAAATGGTCAACATGCAATGCAGAAGTACAACTCGACACACATAGGAGCCTCTAGGGTATAAGGCCAGAACGAAGCGAAGAAGTAAAGAGGAATGAGTCTTCAACGCATAAGTCATGGCGGGACTACAGAGGACTCCCGAGCCTACTCAAAATGAAGCAGCATGGGCAACAAATGTCAGTGAGGTGCTAACTACGATGCCCATGTAAAGGGATGGCTCTACCATCGTGTCATGATTTAAAGAATCGGCGAGTGAAAATGGCTTACGAACCATGACACGATGGGGTGGACCCTACGGCAGATGTATCGGTCATATGGAGGCTAGTATGCATAATGCAACGGAAAAATGGTGTCCCTAACCTATATGCCAGTGAAAACACGATACCTACCATGACGGGTCAGCGGTCATGGAACCGTCTCAAACTGTTGAAAAATGTCCAAAATGTCCTGAAAAACAAACCAAACTCGACATTCCAAGCTCCCAAGTTAAAAGTCACATGAGGCAAAACAAAATAAAATTTTGAAAAAATTTTGCATTTTCAAAACTTATAAAAGGCATTTTTGACTCACCATTTTCACCATTTGACTTGGAGAGCAAAAGATTGTGGAGCAAAAGGAGCAAACTTCCCCGTGACCAAATCAATCGTTCAAACTTGCCGAAAACTTCTAGGTAAGCCTTAAACTTGTCTTGCAATTAATTGTGATAGTTTTTAGGAATTTTAGTTGACGTTTTACCGTTGGATTTTTGCAAAAAATTCCTTCGCAGCGTACACGCTGGTTGACAATATTGAACTTGCGTATACGACGGCCCTACACGCGACTGTGCATATAGGAACCCGCGTGTGCGCAAAAAACTAATTTTATAAACAAAACTAACGGATGAAAATGATTTTTTCTTCCAGGATGACTATCACATGGCGTGAAAGAGAGCACTCAGCCGTGGATAATGAAGTCATGGGCAATGATGAAGCATTAGATGCCCTACGGGGATGCAGGTTGCTAAAATTCTTCAAATTGCCAAATATGAAAGCGAACACGCGTCTGCTCGAGAGGCTCATTGATTATTGGGATGTCGATGAGGAAGCATTCGTGATTGATCAGATGCCACTCAGGATAGAAGTGGAAGACATATATTTTATCACGGGCCTATCCCGAAGGGGAGAGGTAGTACATTCCCGGGGCAGGACACGGAATAGCCTTAGTGTAGATGACTATGTACAGATTTACTGCCCGAGTCATCGAAAGGTCGGGAGCCAGATCTCTATCCCACATGTGGCGAGTTTTCCACTCAGGATAATCTTGTTAACCATAGCTCGAGTGAATGGATCATCCTCACTACATCAGGCGTCACGGGTAACCATGAGCGTGGCAGTGGACTGTCTCACTACTGTGTTTGACTGGTGTACTCCTCTTCTTGCCAACATGAAGGAACAACTCACTTCTATCAAGAGGGGACAGACCAAGAACTTTGGGTTCGAAACCATCTTGTGCACTTTCTTCTTCGAGAAGGTTCCCGCACTCCGCCCCAGGGTAGCAGTTTCCATCAGTAGTCCACGTGATCCACGCATGGGCCGGTGGGCTGACTTGATGAAACGTTTGGGGGGTGGGGAAGTCCCAAGGAATTCATTTGACGATGACTTCTTTGCCTGGTGGGAGCAGCAGATCATCGCCGTGGATGAATACCCCTATGCTGGGCTGGATTTCCGAGGAGATCCTGATCTAGTGTTACCACTGGATGCAGCATGGGGCGAGATTGGTAAGAATTTTTTTTTATTTTTTTTTTAATGATTTTTTGGATTTTTAAAATATAATGATGAATTTTGAAAAATATTTTTTGATGAGATTCAAATGACTAATATGATGATCATGTTCCAGACATTGGGCCTGTACGACCAGACGGATTCCCGCGGCATGGACGAGGTGGCCGAGGAGCCGAAGAGGCGGCTGCGGATACGGAACGAACCCTGAACAACGTCCAACGACACTTGGCGAGACTGAGCTGCCGAGTACCGATGGCCGAGATAGAGGACCTTCCTCCAGATATGCAGTGTCATGTGGTTGGCATGCCACGTGACTGGGTTCGCGTCTTTTGGCGCGTGGCCAACGCTATAGTGACATACTTAGACGCTCATCCTGAGCCGAGGCGTTAGATATGCCTGACATGATTATGGGCATTTGAGTCCCAATTTTGTATATTTTTGGACACACATATGTACACTCGAGGCGCTTTATGATATATATATATATATATATATATATATATATATATATATATATATATATATATATATATATATATATATATATATATATATACAGTTTGACTTTTTGATGTATGATTTTATGAAGATGAATGATTGATATGCCAGTCTAATGCTTGATTAGCGATAGAATCAGCTAACCAATTTTGAGATCTTGGAATGTGCAAATAATTAATGTAAATGAATGATCTTTGCAACAACCTCACCCTTAAATATTGGCGATATAATAAAGGATCCCTAACCCGATAAATGTTATTTAATTGAGACAGTATCAATTGAGAATCAAGATATACTACCAATGAGTTGATCCCATAAGAGATTGCCTCGGATAATAAATTGATAACAGCTGTATACTCCACCATATTGTTTGAAGCAGGACCGATACACACGCCTCCCGATACCATCAATTGACCAGTTGGATAATAAAGTACCCAAGTTGCGGAAGCAAGATTCCGGGTGTGTCGACTAGCACCGTCGGCGAACCAAAAATAGACCAAATCATCCTTCAGCACCTACCACAGCAGACCAAAAAGTACTGATATCAGAAAACGCTCGACGATATATGTATAAATATATACATAAAGTACAAAGAAGTCATTGCCCAGCCTGAACTAAGCAAAGTACTTCTTTAGGTAGAGCCCATTTCGGGGCTCCGCCAGCTTGTTCCCTTCAAAGTCGATTAACTCATACGACCCTTTTTCTAAAACTTGTTTAAGAATGAAAGGACCGTACCACATAGGCCTAAATTTGCCTGCCCCCAAGGTGTCTTTATCTTGGTCGTAGACCAAGACAAGGTCACCTTCAGAAAATATTCAAGGACGGACAGACTTATCATACTGTGTTTTAACCCTTTTCTTATGAGCCTCATTCATCGTGGTGGCGTCTCGACGCTGCTCATCGAGATGTTCCAAGTGAACTAGGCGCTCTTCCAGACTCGAAGTCTCTGGAAGGAGTTCGACAACCAACTTAAGAGATGGAATTTCACATTCAACCGGGAAGATGGATTCCATCCCATAAACCAACTGAAAAGGTGTAAAACCAGTAGCCGTTTTGATGGAGGTTCGGTATGCCCATAGAGCCGGATACAACATAATGTGCCAATTGGATTGATTTTTATCGATTGTCCATTGGAGTATCGCCTTAAGAGTTTTGTTAACTGCCTCGACCTGCCCATTGGCCTGAGGATAATAAGGGGACGAATGCTCCTGACGGAAGCCTAATTTACGAGCCAATTCGGACATCAGTTGGTTCTGGAAATGACTGCCATGGTCAGGGACAATCTCCTTTGGGATACCAAATCTTGAGATGATCTGATTGAAAAGAAACAAAGCTACCGTGTCACTATCGTTCTTATAAGTAGGCATGGCCTCAGTCCACTTCGTGAAGTAGTCCACAGCCACGATAATGTACTTGTGATTCACCGTTGAAGGCGGATTACAAGTCGTAAAGTCAATGCCCCACTTAGTAAAGGGACCGACAGTGACAACGGGGGAAAGAGGAGCTGGATGCGCACGCATCTTGCGAGTAAAAATTTGACATGGGTGGCAGCATTTAACTGCTTCCACACAGTCCTTAAAAAGTGAAGGCCAAAAATAGCCGGCACGTAAGATGCGTTGGGCTGTAGCAAGCCCTGATAAATGACCACCACAAGCTCCACTGTGGCAATCATTGAGCATGGACTCTGCTTCCTCTAAGGTTAAACAATGCCGGAGGATTGAGTCAACCCCTCGACGAAATAATGTGTGACCAACAATAACATAGTTTTTTTCCAGGTGATGTAATTTGCGACGTTCATCCTTGGAGAAAGTAGAGGGGCACTTCGAAGTCTGGAGATAAACAATGATATCTCCATACCAAGGGTCTTGTGCAGAGATGAGGAATATATGTTCGTCGGGTAAACTTTCCTCATAAACAATATCATCTCCACAAGGTAGCTCCGAGATAAGTTCCACAAAAACCATGGATTTCTTAGATTTGGCAGACAAGAACTCGAGATCGAATTCTTGCAAAATGACTATCCATCTATTATATTTGCCCCCAATCACTCACCTATTGAGGACAAATTGAAATGGATTGACTGCCGCTAAGACAAAAGTTTTACGTAGCAAAATATAATGACGGAGCTGTTGGACAGCATGGACAGCTGCCAAGGCCAACTTCTCAACCGGAGAATAGCGAAGCTCAGGGCCTATTAAGCCTCGGCTCAAATAATAAATGACGTGCTCGGCGAGAGCATGGTCCTCCTGAACTAGAACCATACCAATGGTTGATTCTGCCGCAGCGAGATATAAAAGGAAGTCTCTACCATAATCCGATGGACTCAAAAGCGGGGCAGAGACTAATGCTTTTTTCAAAGCATCAAACGACCGTTGCGCGAAGTCATCCCATATAAATGGAACTCCTTTCCATAGTAGATGCATGAACCCTTTAGTGATCTCGGTGTAATTTGCTATAAACCGTCTTAAGAAGTTAGCCTTCCCTTGAAGACTTTGAAGTTGCCGAAGTGAAGACGGGGGAGGCAACTGAATTATTGCCTCAACCTTGAAGGGATCAACTCGAATCTCTTCATTGGACACAATAAACCCTAACAGCCGACCGGATGTAACCGCGAAAACGCACTTGTTGGGATTCAACCGGATTTTATAAAAACGACATCGCTCAAAGACTAATCGAAGATGACTATAGTGATCTGTTCTCTTTCGAGAACGAGAAGCGAGATCATCTAAGTATGCCTCGATGACATGTTTGATGTCGTGGAAAGCGTATGACATGGTCCGCTGAAACGTGGCTCCAGCATTTTTAAAACCAAAAGGCATCTTTCGATATGCAAAGGTATCCCAGGGACATATGAAGGCTGTCTTATGCTGATCCTCAAGATGGATAGAGATTTGATTATAACCTGAAAAACCATCCATGAAGGAGAAAATTTCGTTAGCCGCACACTCATCAATAATTTGATCAATAAATGGCGTGGGGTAATTGTCTTTTGGAAAAGCCTTATTTAGATCCCTAAAATCGATGCATACACGGATTGTTCCTTGCTTTTTATCTATGGGGACTAGATTAGAAACCCAATCGGTAAGAGGAACAGGGTATATAAAACCCGCCTTTAGCAGCTTCTGGACTTCAGCTTTGATAGCTGCTGCTTTCCTAGGGTTAACCGAATGAAGCTTTTGACGAACAGGTTTCGCGTTTTCATATGTCTTGATCTCATGTTCAACTATAGAAGGATCAATGTTAGGCATTTCTTCATAAGACCAAGAAAATACGTCACGATATTCCTTAAAGAGGTCGGTGTAGATTTGAATTTCTTCAGGGGAACACTCGATCCCGATGAAGATATTCTCAATGATGTTAGGGTCCCTAGAGATGTTGATGGGTATCGTTTTTGAAATTACCGACATATTATCTTCGGCACGAATGTGTGCTGGAGCCAAAGGGTTCGACACCATATCAACATCACTAGTATAGAGCTTGGAAAACCTAGATTCCACTTCCTGCAAAGGAGGAAGAAAGTACGAACGATGGTGTAAGTCTTCCCACGGTTGATCTATACCCATCATTGCTTCAAGGATTGCTTCTTCAGAAGGTAAAATTGAATCCAAGAAATCCAAGGTAGAGATAGAGTCTAGGCTCCAGGCTGGGGCCACATGACCATCCAACTCTTCTTCAGAAAAAGGAGTGGAATGGTTATCTGCAGAGTCTACGATAGACTGATATCTAAGCTCAGTTGCAGATATAGGAAACGCCATTCCATTTACTTGTCCTTCAACTAATGTGGTCGTAGGTGAAGGCAAGGTCCAAGGGTCGGAAAAATAATGAGTTCGGAAGAACTCTTCTCGAGGAGACTCCTTGGATGATGAAATAGCATTGATTTTTGCAAAAGGAGAGGGAAGATCAAATGTACCCATCAATGAGGAAAACATCCCTACTCCTAAATTCTCAGTCGGCGGGCGAGGGTTATCCACCAAAGGTACAGTAGAGTCGGAGCTTGCTTGAGGATCGATTGGGGAATAGTCCAATTGATCAACCTTAACGATTTTCCCCTCATGAGGAAAGCAAATGACACGAAACAGAGTCGATACGACGGCTTCCATTTCGTATATCCAGTTCCTTCCTAATAGGAGATTATAGTCTAGGTTAGCATCTATGACTTCAACTTCGATATTAACGACCTTCCCTCCAACACATATAGGAAAGGCCGAGATAATCCCATGCGGCTTGTGAGAATGACCATCAAATGCAGTTAAGACGGTTGGTGAAGGAACAGTCGAAGGTGAGCCAATAGCCTTCCAACATGACATCGACATGACACATGTGGAAGCTCCTTCATCTATAACGGTGCGAAAAATATTGATTTTCCGATATGTAGACTTTATCTGAAAATCCATATGATGAGGGAGTCGCTTTTTGACATTTAACATGTCAAAAGTGAGCACTAAAGAATTAGCCGGATCAACTGCTCCAATTGCGGAGAGTAAAGCACTTCTCTGAGCCGGACATGACTGGAGAACCTCTAAAGCGGACATAGCACACGGGCTTTGAGCCAGATCCTCCACAATGGAGTAATTCTGGGCGGCCCTAGCATTAGGGTTAATCGTCGCGTGTTTGGCGGAACCTTTCGGTATCCGAGGTATACTCTCAACAGGGGGTCGCTCAATATGAAGGTCAGTACCTCCGGGAACAGTTTTATCCTTAGATGTTTCGGCTTCACCATAATCACGTGACCGAGTAGTCACATGGACATTTGAACCCATCATAAAAACATTTGATGCTTTTTCCCCTTCCTGGTTGCCCCCTGAGGAGGTCCCAGGATTCGAACTCGTGCGAGCAAGAAGTTGCTGCCCTTGGGGAAACGGGTTAGTTAACACAGCTTGCGAACTAGAAGTCCCTTGCTATCCTAACAAGCGTTGAGCGTCTTCAATCCTAGGGCAAAGATGAGTTATATGGTCTCCTTTGCATAACTTGCAAGGAAACTTAACTTTCTTTCTCGACTCACCTTTACCACCACCAGTGTTGTTACCGGATTTATTTGCATCGGGCTTCCCATCCGAGTTCTTCTTCTTACCACGTCCTTTCTTTTTCCCATTGGAACTTTGATTTCCTTTGGGGTTATCGGATTGGACGGCATTAATTGAAGAAGTTTGGGAAGCGGGTGGATTAGACAATGTGACTTGGTTGTTAGAAGCAGTTTGCAAAGACAACTGTTGCAATTGATTCAACAAGTTCACTGTAGTTGTGTCTACTGACCCAACGATACCGTCCGCGTGTGGACCTGGCTTCGGCTTAGCTAAATCAACCTTAGATCCAGGAGCATCTGGCAAGTACTTTTGTAGGATCCCAGACTGAGAGTAGATCAATTCTAATTGCTGGGCCCTAAAAATGGCTTGCTCCTCAGAATAGACCCCAGACATGGAGACATCCTTGGAGATCTCGGGTTGTAAAGACTTCAAAAACCACTCGAGACGGTATTCTGGGGGAATTTTGGCTTTAATGAGCGTCTTTCTCCGTCTCCATTCCTGAATGTGATCGGAAATGTGAGTAGCCTTATCCTGACGAAAGGTGGCCAGAAGTTCAATTTCGGCGTCATAGCGGACAGGCAACTGAAAGTGATTTAAGAAAATATTGGCTAAGTCGGCGAAGGATGTGAAGTTGCCCCCTGGCAACTCTATATACCACTTGGCCGCATTACCAGTCAAGGTGCACTGAAAAAGTCTCAACCTAATCGAATCATCGATGAGGGAGTTGGATGAGCACCACAGATGGAATGTGGTTACGTGGTCGCCCGGGTCCTCACCACTCTTCCCTTCGAATTTTGGAATGTCCGAAGGGAGTTTGGTTGGGACCGGAGGCCAGGCCGGATTATACCTGATTGGGTCATTTGTTAACTTTGTGAGATCTGGCAAGTTTAACGTTGCCAGAAACGGAAGCCTAGGAGGACCTAGGGGATTCCACCCAGACTGGGCAGAACTCCCAAAGCTCTGAAAAGATTGTCCTGGAATTTGGGAGGCACCAGGCTGCCCGAAGTGACCAGTAGAACCGGCTGAACCAAAAGGCAAGCCTTGTGGTCCAGCAAAATTCAGAGTTTGACCAACTCCTGCCGTATAACCTCCATAACCCGCAAAGTTTCCTCCTAAAGAATGGTAAGGAGTTGATAACCCCTGGTATGGGTTCCAAGCCGAAGCAAGGGGAGGAATGCTTTGAAACATGCTAACCGTGGAGTACGGCCTATTCCCTTGTTGGCCGCTAAACGGATTCCCAGTTCCCGCGCTACTAACCCCAGGGTTATTCCAACCTTGGAAAGGATTGTTGCTTTGTCCTACTGAAGAAAAAGGCATGGATCCTACTGTCGGGTTGGAATGTGGTATATGACCACTTCCGAAAGGAAAACCCTGGAATGAAGCCGATCCGCCCATCATGGATGTAGCGACACTAAACGGAACCGATGGAATACCCTGTGATTGGGTGCCAAAAGGGAAGAGTCCAGTACTAAAAGCATTGGTTTGGGCATTTCCACTCGTAGACAGAATGGAGGTAGACCCAAGTAGAGATGTGCTCGCAAAAGATCCAAACAAGGAAGTGGAGGGGATGGAAATAGTTCCTCCCCCTTGCACTGATGTTGGGGTTTGCATAGTCGTAGCACTTGTAGAAGCCATGCTTCCAGTAGTGGTCATGAATGGTAAGCGCGTAGCGTAACCTGGACTTGATGGTCTATGTGACGGAGTCCCAACGTATTGCAATACGTCTGGATGACTAAATGGTAGGGGAGAATTCGGAGCCCCTAACGACTCTGAGAATTCTTCTACCTCTACGTTATTCTCCACTTGAAAAAGAACTCGAGAAAGGATTGGATTATCCCTCTCTTGTTCAGAAGTACCAGGCCTTGCTTGGGCAATAATGCCTCTGCTAGGAGGATCAATCTCCGATGCGTCAACCAGCGTAGGACGAAGCCCACCGGTGGTACTCCCTCTGCGCCTTCTCGGAGAAGGCTCTAAACTTGGCGGCGAAAGACCACGAAGTCTTCGAGACCGTCTAGGAGATCGGTCAACCACTTTGAATTTTTTGTTATGATCTAACTAAAGACTCAAAAAATTGAAAGCTGGGCCAACGAAGAGCACAGAGCACACACTATAAAGTCCATAAAGATACAGCCAGTCAAACAACTTCCACGTATTTCTGCTCTGGGTGATTAGGACCAGACACCAAAATATGAGAAAGTGAATCAAGGGGCCTTCCGAAGATAGTCTGGGATGATGAGGGCCCAGTCCTATCAGCGAAGGTATCAGAGGAAGTTATGCTGACCTCCTAACAACAACCTGCGCCGGTGCAAGCCCCCAAGCTTCGCAAGGGTGCCCTCCAGTAGTACTGTCGAGAGTGATACAACGTCAACCTGAGGTGCCACGGGATTCCCCTCCACAGCCACCTGTGTAGATCCCTAGGAGAGGCAACTATGGGTACCAACTCATCGCAGAAGCCAGGCGGAATAGTCGTGAGGTAAGTTCGGACAAGTAGGAGAGGGGGTATCTCTCTTCCCTGTCTTCACAGACCCTCGTGCTTAACTCCTAGATCCGGAGCTTTCCTGGTCTTCCTAATGCTATTGGATTTTCTCTCGTTATTCAGACTCTTATGTTTGACGTTTTATGTGGCCTTGGAGAGTTAACTCTCCACTCGCCTAATCCAAGGCCCTAAAATCCTAAACTTGTTGGTGTAACTGACTAAAAAAAAAAGTTCTTGTGGATTTTAATTAGCGCTTGATTTTATTAGGCTGTTCTTTAAGTCACAAGGTAATGGAGATGAAACTTGTGGTGTTTTTATGGACGCAAAAGAAATTAATAAAACTTAGCTACATGCACATGCACTTTTTGTTTTCGATGAAGAGCAATTTATATGAGGTTCAGAGGTACCTCTAATATAAACAAATTTTCCTTTTCTTTTCAGACTCCACACTCACAAAAAACTAACAAAACTATATATGCCTAAAAAGAGATGAAAATCTATCCTAATGCAAGAACTATATGTGGATGCAAGATTTAAAGACTACTCTAAAAACAAAGAAGGAAAGTTGCTGCCTTATCAAATTTGTCTTGCCACTAAAATGCTTAGATAGAAGATGATGTGTTACCAATCATTTCGTCCAAACAATAAAAACAAGGTCTAAGATAAACACAAAGCACTTTCACTTCGCAAAAAAGGAAATCAAATGAAAAGCAAGTTTAAGAAAGCAAAACTCAAAACTTTCAAAAGATTTTCTTTCAATGAAGCCAAGAAGTCTTTTTGAAAGAATGCTCTCAAAAATACTGACACCAATGATTGATGAATAGGCAACCAAACACTTTTGTGAATTGACACCTTTCAAATGATGAAAACCCAACAAAAATAAATGCGTTTGAAATCGCTCATGACACTCAAAAGCAGCAATCAAAGTCCAAAAGATCAAAAGACAAGTTTCAAGAAAATGGTAACAAACAACTTTCTCGAAATGAAGGAGCAAATGGTCACAAAAATGGTTTCATTAAGCAAACAAAAGGGTCACCGAAACAAAATGAACACAAAGATCGAATCCAATCTTCCTACTCTGCCAAAACAGAGCAGTCAAGATTCTTAACCAGAAATCTTGTATGTCAAAAAACAATGACGCTTGCAATCAACGAAAACAAGACTAATACTCCTTATAACTAGAGAGAGTTCAGAACAAGATGCCCCCTGTTAAACAGAGGACTGTTATTGGAAAATGACTGCTTCAAACTGACCCAAACCACCAGACAAACATTCAGCAAAAAGAAAATTTATAAATCTTGAAAATTATGTAATATACGCGCCTGCAGTGATGTGCAGAATGCGTGTACACGTGACTGTAACTGAGGAAACCTGCATATACGCAGGTTCACTTAGTTCAACTTGCGTATATACGCTTCTGTAATCCAGAAAGACAGCGTATCTGAAGATTTTCAAGAAAAATAAAAAACACAGACTGAAAAAACTGGAACAACTTAGAGTTCAAGAACAGATCAGACAGTCAGAGCCAGCAAACAGAGGGGTTGAGCCTTGATTGGCTTGAAGACTACCCAAACTAGGAACAACAACAGTGTTGTTCCCCAGCGGAGTCGCCAATTCTAGTTGAGGGGAAAGTACCCCTAGGGTCCTTTGGGTTGAGACTCTACCAGACTGAAAATTGCTTATTCAAAGAAACACACACACAGCCATTATCTTTACTGTAAGCAAATTCTAATGTTTAGGGTACATACCTAAGGTCCTACATTCGAGAAGGCCTTTAGGGTCCAAACCCTTCTTGGAGTTCCCTTCTTCTCCTTTGACCTGTAAAACAAACAAATCAAAGAACACAATAGTACATGGACAAATACTTATACACAAACCATCTTCATGCTATAAAGTTAGTTATAAAAATCTTTAAGTAACTACTTGCATAAGAATTCAAAATATGAACCTCATAAGCACAAAGAAAGATTGTTTCAGGAACCAAGACGTGTTTCTTTATATAAAGGCAAGTAAAGTACATATAACGGAAAGATTTCACCTGAAACACCTTCAGCAGGCTCCAAGCAAAGCTTCCTCCCTGATTCGTTCCAGCCTCAAGCCTCCAACAAGAGCTCCTTCCAAGTCTTACTCAATGGTGATATAAAGAATGAATGATCACCAATACACATGGAAACAAGGGTTTCCTATGCAAAATGGGGGAAGTGCAGAAGGCACCAAGGACTTCAGACCTGGTCTAAGGGGAAAATCTCAGCATAATAATTTTGCTCTCCTTTTCTCTCTCCCTTAGGCCTTCCCTTTGGTGTCTTTTTATACCATCTCCAAAGTAGTTTTTTAGTTAGGAGTTGGTTGGGAACAGTTGGGCCACGGGCACTAACAGGTGATCAGCAGGTAAAACCCGCGATCTCCACCCGAAAATAAGGAATTATTTATTTTTTTAAGTGTTTTAATACATACACGCGGGTTGGGTATACACAGACCCGCGTGTACACGTGTTTAACTCAGGGCAATGTCGCGTATAAGGGATAAAACACTGTTTTTTCTTATTTTAGGACCATGTCTGGAAGGAGGGGTTGCCCTAGGCCATGAGTGCAGCATCACAAACCATAAGAGTGATATTTGGAGCTATAACACTAGCCTCGCCATTGTTTGGCTTGTTGGCAAAAGATGTGGAGTTTAAATGGACTGACGATTGTCAGAGGGCTCTGAATGAATTAAAGGACAAGTTAGTGTCTGCCCCAATCTTGAGAGGTCCAAACTGGGCCCTACCTTTCCACATCCACACTGATGCCTCAAACAAAGCCATAGGGGCAGCTTTAGGACAAGTTGAACAAAAACTTCCATATGCCATTTACTTTGCTAGCAAAAACTTATCCAAAGCTGAACTGAATTACACTGTAACCGAGAAAGAATTCTTGGCTGTGGTCCATGCACTGAACAAGTTCCGACATTATATCACTGGCTATCAAACCTTTGTACATACAGATCATGCTGCAATTAGATATTTAATGAATAAACCAGATGTGAATGCTCGTATTATTAGATGGTTACTTTTGTTGCAGCAGTTTGATTTGACCATTGTTGACAAACCAGGTAAAGAAAATGTTGTTGCTGACTTTTTATCTAGATTGGATTTGTCTGCAGATGAGGATGGAACAGTGGATGACCAAATGCCCGATGAACATCTGGTTGCTATCTCAGTACTCTCTCCATGGTTTGTTGATATAGCAAACTACCTTGTTTCAGCACAGTTCCCTCCGCACCTATCTTCAAGAGGGAAGAGCAGAATCATCAGAAAAAGTGCCTCATTTACTTGGATCGGGGGAAACCTGTTCAAGCTTGGCCGTGATCAAATCTTAAGGCGTTGTGTAAGGGAGGAGGAAGTCTTTGATATCCTCCTCACCTGTCATGATGGGCCTTGTGGAGGACATTTTGCAGCAAAGAGGACTACCTTCAAAATCCTGCAGGCAGGCTACTATTGGCCCACACTTCATCAAGATGTCAGAAGGTATATCAGCCAATGTGACCGATGCCAAAGAATGGGGAAACCGACTCAAAGGGATGAGATGCCTCTCCAACCTCAAGCGACTCTTGAGCCATTTGAGAAGTGGGGTATGGACTTTATGGGTCCAATCAACCCTCCTTCGAGGCAAAGGTCTTACATCATTGTGTGCATCGACTACCTGACAAAGTGGGCAGAGACTAAAGCAATCAAAGAAGCAACAGAAGAAAAGGTGGCTGAGTTCTTAAGAGAGAACATCTTCTACAAATTTGGCTACCCAAGAGAGCTGGTCACCGATCAAGGAAGCCAGTTCACATCCAACTTAATTGAAGACCTACTAGCTCATCATAAAATTAAGCATAGGACTTCCACCCCCTATCATCCACAGGCAAATGGGCAAGTGGAAGTCACCAATAGAGAATTGGAAGGAATTTTGACTAAGGTGGTGAGCAGCAGTAGGAAAGATTGGGCAGATCGCCTGGTTGAGGCCACATGGGCTTCCAACACCACCTGGAAAACCACCACCGGCTTCACACCTTATGAGCTGGTCTATGGGAAGAAAGCTTTGCTGTCCATTGAATTTGAATACAACACTTTGAGGATGGCAGCTCAGCTGGACCTAGATCTCAGCCGTGCACAACAAGAAAGGTTATTGCAGCTGAATGGACTGGACGAGCACCGAATGCAGGCCCTCCTTCACTAAGAAGTGGTTCAACTTCAGAGAAAGGTGTGGCATGACCAACACCTCAATGACAAGCAATTCCAGCTAGGAGATTGGGCATTGCTGTATGACTCCAGGCACAAAGATTTCAAGGGGAAGCTGAGAACCAGATGGCTGGGACCATATGCAGTGGAAAAATGTCATGAAAATGGATCTGTTCTTATTCGGACCATTGATGAGGAAGCCATCCCCATGCTTGTCAATGGGCATCGACTGAAGATCTACAGGAAACCTCTCTCAAGACAAGAGTTCATCAAAACTATGGAGAAATCAGTGTTGGTCATAGAGAAGGGTTCTGCCTCTGCTTTGGGCATACCCTGAAAGATTTAAAAAGAAAAAAATAAAGAAAAAAAAGAAAAATAAAGATCCTTGGGTGAAAACCTTTCTGAGGCTCCCAAGGCAGGTTGTAGGGGTGAAAACCTCATTGAGGCGCCCCTATTGTCTTTCAAAAAAAAAAAAAAAGAGATTTGAAAAAAGATCCTTGAGTGAAAACCTCTCTGAGGCACTTAAGGCAGATGGCAAGGGTGAACACCTCATTGAGGAGCCCATGCCATCTTTCAAAAAAAAAAAAAAAAAAAAACAATAAGCAAAAGAAGACAGGGACAACAAGTTTATAATGTGGAAATGCATGCAGGTTGCAGGTGTTCTATGAAGGAGAGGATGTCTCTCAACTCAAAGTCCAGGATCCTTATCATGCTGCCAGGAGACCTCACCAGCACCTCCTCCAAGAATACTCATCTTCTCCAAGGTATGGGCACGATTTCATCACAGCTTAAGTCTTCTACAGGAAGGTGCAGACTTTCTACAGGAAGGTGCAGACTTTCTACAGGAAGGTGCAAACTTTCTATAGGAAGTTCTGTATTTCTACAGGAAACTTCCTGTAGAGGTTTTGGACGGCCCAGAACTGATTATATGACGAGATCTAATGACCAAGGTCCGGTATAGACGCATGCAAGCCACCATCTTCTCCCTCACACACTGCTGTCACCTCTTTCTACCACCCCTGTCGACATGCAATGAAGATAACTGCACCATCAAAGCAGATCATTGAGTTATCAAGAGAAAGCAATTTTTAAAAATGAAAAAACGTTGAGATGCCATACCATATCCATCCCAGCCATCCATGAGCTCTGTGAGCGTTATCGTGAGGCCACTGCCTTCGTCGTGCAGCATGCACCCGAGGAGGAAAAACTGCTACAGGACATCCTGCCGGAGTCTCGTAGAAGTTTAGCCAACTAGAGTGCACACCATTCCACCACCTGCAACATGCAAAGATCACGCGGGCACATGCAGCTGAAGCATCAAATTCATCGTCAGCGGCCTGTGAATATGAACCTCCGGGCCTGTGCAAATCCACAAGCAGCAAATAAATCCACTCATCGTCGTCCAAGGGCCTGAAAAATCGTGTTGCGGCCGCACAGGTAAGTGCCTCGACCCTTTCTTCCATCGAATCACATGAATTTTACTTTGAAAATGTTTGCGAAGTGTAAAGTGAACGGGTTGAGCGGTCGTATGGCCATCCGACTAGCCACGTCGACCAGTCAGTGGTCTAGTCGGATGTTTGAACGGTGGTCGTGGCAAAAAGGAACGGGCAGTGCACACGTGAGAGCCATCCAGTCGGGAAAAACAAGTTTTAACAGAAGTGACGGCGGCGGATCTGTGGGGAATGATGCGGCAGTAAGGGAACTCACAGACGAATGATGGAGTGACGTCGTCCAATGGTCCGGCAAGGACAACTCACCCCCGTGCCACGGATTCTGTCGAATTCAAATCTAATCGGCTAGATTGCCAGCCCACGCATTTATCATTCACCGTTTGAAAGTCGAGTGATCATCCGGATCCCTCTGCAGCTCGACACTCCAAGTCTTTGGCCATTCGAACGCCTGTTAAGCAGCACCAAGAGCGCAGACCCACTGCAGTATCCTCCAAAATTCATGTGCTGCTTCTACAGGAAAGTTGTTTCTACAGGAAATCGGGTTCCTCATGTCAAAAGGTGGCGGATTAAAAAGGTAAGCCTGAACTCTCCATGCAATTGGTTTTGAGGGTGGCAAAATCGACGTCTACAGTCTGGTCGCAGAAAATTTTTGCAAATATTGTCTGTCGTTGCATGAATTGTCGTCCTACAGGATGTCAGTATAATTAAGTTGTGTTAAGATCCTCGGGAGATAAGCTTCGTGAATTGTATGCATGACAGAGGCGTAATTCTACGCCCTGTCCCAGTAGGCCAATTTTCTTCCGCATTTGCCACCTCCAGCTAACGCAGCAGTTTTTCACCATGTCGGGTGGGTTCATTAGAAGGGAACCAACTGATTCAACGAAGTTAAGAGAAAATCCTGAGGTGGTGGAGCTCTTCACACGAGCGCAATGGATATCATTCTGTGACAAATTGCAGGGCTATGACGACGAGGTGGCAGAGGAGTTTTTGCAAGCTCTGAGGCCGAAATCCAAAACATTGGCCACCGTCAACTTCAGGGGTTTGTGTCTCAAACTCACCCCACAATTCATCAGCCGAGTTACTGAGCTCCCAATGGGATTACCATGGGATAAAGAAGAAAGAAAATTGGGCCAACAGGCTAAGAAAGAATTCTTTCCACCAGAGGAGGAATTCTCAGAAGATAAAAATGGGGTTCGTAGAACCAGTTTACTGCCACCGTGGAGTGAAGTTAGCCTTCAGATCATGAAGTACATCACCTGCGAAGGTCGGTTTAGCATTGTATACGGGTACCATTTTCGGTTACTCACGGAATTAAGGCACCAGATGGACCTACCTGTAGAAAACAAACTCAGTCTCCCCTACTTTCTACTACAGTCTCTGATTGAGTGTGCCACCAAGTTGAAAGAAGGCACACCAGACCAGGTATCCCACCATGGACTCATCAAACTCCTCTTGGAGGATGCGCTCCACACATACAAGGTTCCTCTCTCATGGGAAGCCTTCAGAAATTTGACCAAGGATGGTGATATAAAGATGCTGACCGAAGAGCTTGGTTCATCTAGCAGTGAGGAGAAAGAGTCAGTGCCCGCAGGGAAGAAAGAAAAAAGCCAGAAGACCACGACCACGGAGTAGAAGAAAGAGCAAAAGAAGAAACAAGAGAAAAAGGGTGCCAAAGAGAAGGATGACACACCCATTTTGACGGCAAGAGAGAAAAGATTGCAAAGCAGAGTGGACAAGGCTGAGAAGGTCCACATCAGCAAAAGTGCCTCGACAGCAACCACAACCAAGTCAAAAAGTAAAACTCATGCAACAAAACAAACCAAAGCGGTGACACCTGTTTCTACAGGAAAACCGAAACCGGCTTCTACAGGAAGCCCGAAATTAACTGAAAAAGGATCTTCTACAGGAAGCCTGAAATTAACTAAAACAGGGCCTTCTACAGGAAGCCCTGAAAAAGTGAAACCCAAGGAGAAGAAAGCTGACATTCTTGCAAGGGAGGCAGCAGCTGTGCTGGCCGCCCTCAGCACACCTTCTAAGCCAAAGGAAAAGAGAAAGAGGGAGACCCCTCTATATTTTAAAGCTAGAAGGAGTGTGAGAATAAAGACGGGCAAGCCACAGCCTCCGTCCAGCAGCCCAATCATTATCGAAGATGCCCCTACTTCGCCCAAGGAGAGGTCCCCCTCGAGGATATCAGTCACCTATGAGAGGGGGATCCCGAAGAAAACTACTGGGAAAGAAAGGTTAGACCAATTGACTACAAAAGCTCGGCTACAGGATGCTGAGGATGCTCTACAGGAAACCTTAGCCAGGCTTAAAGAAACTGAGAGAATGGAAGGAGAAGCACCCTCATCACCACCGAGGGAGGGCGAAGTAGAGCCACCAAAAGAAGTGGAGAAAGAGCATATACCAGATCCCAGCCCTCAGCCAAGTCTGAGTTCATATTACAACTTTTTAAAGGCTGGCAAAATTATACCTCAGAAATTTACTGTGCCATTGGTTTTTGCATTGGAGGAAGAAAGAGTCCGTACACACACGTGGATGAAAATAGCCAAGTCAAAGGGTGTGGCGGACATAGGTCCCTTGCAGGAGCATCTGAAGGAGGTCAGAAGTGAATTATCCATGGCTAAACACGTGGCAAATTGCCAATGAGTGTTCTTATAGGAAGAAAACCAAAAGCTGAGATTGCAGCTACAGGAGCTGAGGGCAGGGACAAGTACATCCTCCAAGGACACCACAGCAGAACAACAAGGCAAAAAGGAACTGAACACCGGTCTTGGGGAGCCAACCACACATCTACAGGAAGCAGAACAGCAAGCACAAATTGAGGTGCAAGCTCTCAGACAACAACTGCAGCAGAAAGAGGCACAATTGGCCTGCATGGCCAGTTGGGCCATGGATGCTATACAATGCAGGCAGCCGGCCAAATCCTATGGCCTGTACTTGAAAGACCAATGGCTGCAATTTCAAATCAATACCTTGGTGCAAAGAGGTATCTCTTAGCTCCAAGACCCACAGCAATTCGCTGAAGTATGCAGCACCAGCTCATCAGCGGATAAGGCCAAATTAGCGGAGTTCTACCTCCATAATTTGGCCCTGCCTAATGTAGTTTCATGGGATCCCAATACGGCCTTGGGAGATATGCAATTAATGGCATTTGCCTCATGGCTGAACCATGAGGACAAAAGAGCAGCAGAAGCCAAAGCGGTCATGAACCGGGAGCTGAATGAGCCATTGCTCATCAGACCAGAACCAGGGGATCCAGTTGCACTAATCTTGGCACACTAACATTTGTCCACTGACCCTCAAGCTTCATTGAGATATATGGATCAACAAGCCCAAGCCATAGCTCATTTTGAGGACATGGAGAGATTGTTAGGAGACAATGTTGTTCAAGCATGCACTCGCAGATGGAATACATTGGCCCGCAGTCTGAAAATCCGAGAGTATCATACCCCAACTCGGATGAGGGAAGCTCTGGTACGGGTGGCCCTCTATAAGAAATCCATGCAAAACCTCCAGGCCAGCTGGATTGGCCTTAAGCTAAGCCCACCACTGCTGCTAGGATTGATGGAAGGCAGCACAGAGAAAGATGATAATGAACAGTGGGAAGAGGTGAACAGAAGGGCTGGGTTCCATATCAGCAAGGAGGACATTACTACAGAGGCTTGGGATGTAAGGGTGGCAGTAAAAGCAATGAAGGATGAAGAGTTGGACTAGTTGCTCAAGGATGAGCAAATATTTTAGCTGGGGGGTGATGATGAGCCCCAAATTTTGGTAACATTTTGGGATCATTTGGCCTACTTACCTTGCTCAACCCTTCATTTTTTATCACTTATGCATCATTTCTTAGTATATTCATGTCATTTGTAGGAAGGAGGGCAGTCATTATGCCTATGTGGCTAATACATGTTTATTTCAGGTATTTTTGACATTAAATGGAGCAAAACCACGCAGATGGAGGCAAGGAGACAGCCAAGGCGGCATTGCGGGTTTGTAGGAAGGTTGTCCATAGCCTTGAATGACCTTCCTCGTGATCTCCACCCCAACTCCGAGCTCCAACAGCTATCACCACCGAGCTAGAAGGCAGCCAACGGATTCTACAGGAACAACAGTTTACTTTTAGTTGGACAGCCAAGCCCCACTAATTTAGGAGGCCAGCTTGGCCTTCATAATGTATAAATATTGAGGCTGTAGCCTTCGATGGGGACTTTTGAACCTTTGTTGCAGATTTTGAATCACGAGCTATAGCTCTGTTTTGCTCTTTGTAAACCATTTTTGGCATGTTGTTAGACTTATGATTATGATCTTTTAATAAAAGGCAGGCAGATTTGAGTTCAATTCTAAGTTCTTAGAGGAGCTATAGCTCTCAGGTTTGGGCTCAACCTGAGAGCAATAGGCCTCCTTTCTTTGTATTGTTACTTGTCTTTTCTTTAGCATCATATTTCTTGTCCTTTACATGCACTTGGAAAACACAGTTTGTTGATTCGAATTTCTTGATGTGATTAAGTAGGTGAGCTTTATGGATAAAGTGCTTTCAGTAGTTTAGATTAGAGTAGGAGGATTAGAATTCATCAGAGTTCCAAGAAAAGGTTGATTGTACACTCACTTCCACCTCTGTTTAGAGATTGGGTGTGTAGACCGTTCCAACCACCAAAAACGCAGTTTTATATGTTCATGCAAGCTTTAACGCAATAATTTCAGTTGTAGAAGTTTCCATGCACTTAGATTTCATGGAATAACTCTTTGTTTCAGCACCATGCACGACTTCTCTCTAAAACTTACATTGTTGTTCTTTAGTTTTCAATAAAACAGTTAGAATAGGTTGATGAATTCTCGGTTTTGTGCAAGACAGAGGTGATTTGTTTCATTTACACTACGCAACATCACTCTATCATTCCCTTATCCTTTTCAGTCGTGCCTAAGCCATCTACTTACCCCCCAGCTAGATCATTCACCCACCAACTCTTCTATTATCCACGTTGTTTTATCTTTTCGGCCTTCCATTGCCTCCACCCTTCTATCGACCAACCAGCTTTACACACCCCCTCTCCATCTCATCTCTCTGTCCATAAGCCATCACAAGCTCCCCTCTCATCCTACCTATCCACCCATATAGCTCATCCACTCCTCCATCACCCAAAACTCTGATTGCAGAACATCCTGTAGAAGTTAGCAGACTTCCTGTAGAAATCTCGAGCTTCATGTAGGATCCCCTGTAGACATCCTGTAGAAGCTTGCAAACATGGTTGCCAGGCATCTGAACGTTGTGAACTTCTGTGGAATGATGTTAGGGATCCCCTGGAACCTCTTAGAGTCCTCCTGACCTTTTCCAAGCCTTCCTCCCCTTGAACTACCCCTGCACAGTCAAAGACCCAGTAAGAAGCACAGTCATAATCACTACAACCACTTGAGCAAAAACACAAAAACATTTTCTCTTCAGATGAAAGTAGTTTAGACTCATGCATCTCATCTCACTAGAAGTAATGGCATCATTTTTAGAAGTTGCATTCCCACCATTGCATCGTAAGGATTAAGCTGGTCAGATTAGGGTTTACTAGGGTTTCCATGTTTTGTTGGCTTTCAGTTCATTCTTGCAAAGTAGGTTAATTTCCTTTGAGATAGCTTTCGTTCATCACTTAAAAAGCTTCTTCTGAGAACATATAGAAGTTGGCTTGAGCCCTAGTGGACTTGTGCCAGCTGACCAAGTGACAGCTGCGACAAGAGCTAGTACTTGTGCATACAGCACCGTCGCTTCCAAGTTTGTTACGAACTATCGGGTTGATAAAATTAGAGAAGGAAGCTCCAGGAGTTGTAGCATTATTGCTACAATACTGGAGCCCACCAGGGAGCATTGAGCATGTTTATGTCAAAACTAGGGAAGGAGAATTGGACAATAGTGAAGCAGGTTTTCAGGTAATTTTGTGGCACTAGTGATTATGGTTTGTGCTACCAAGGAATACCAGGATTAGACAAGGTTTACGACATTTGTGGATTTTTTGATGCAGACTGGGCTAGAGATTTGGATTAGAGAAGATCTATAAGTGGGTATGTGTTTAACTTATTTGGAGGTGCAGTCAATTGGATGAGTAAGAGACAACCTGTAGTGGCACTTTCAACTACAGAGGCGGAATACATGGAAGCCACTCATGCAAGCAAGGAAGAAGTTTGGTTGCAAAGATTGTGTTAAAGTATGGGGTTAGAACAACTAGCTATAAGGATAGACTGTGATAACCAAAGTGAAATTTTATTGGTAAGAACGCTGCTTATTATTCAAAGACAAACCACATTGATGTTTAGTATCACTTTGTGAGGGATATGGTTGAGGATAAAAAGGTTTTTCTGGTAAAGGTGGACGCTTTAAATAATATTGCTGATGCATTAACAAAGTTTGTGAGCACTGAGAAGTTCTCTTAGTGTAAAGAAACAATGGGCGCTGTAGGGTTGGACCAATGACTAAGTTGTCCTGTGGAAAGAAAACAAAAAGTGGGAAAATGTTTGGTGTGTGTTATATTTTTTCCACGACTACCCCACATGTGGGGGGGGGGGGGGGGTCACACATGGGGTGGTAGCACCCCTGCACGAGGTCCAGGGTAGTGCCCTTGTAAAAGCAATTGGACCCTATATTAGGTGCATGAACCTATCTATGGTTTTGTGCATGGATTTCACAAATGGTTTTGGGCATGATGGTTTTATGTCCATGGTATTTTGTAGATTTGGTCAAGGGAACTACGGTTATGTTCTAATCCAAGGTTAATGGATGCTTTAGCATGTATATATATGTATTGAAACATTGGAAGGAATATAATGAAAAATCAATCTAGTAGTCCCAGTTTTAGGATCCAGGGGAAAATCTCTATGTATATATTTTTATGTTTTATGCTATCACTATTTTTTATTTTCTATTTGTAGAATTCATATGTAGGTAATTTCTGTATGGGGTTAAAACCTACATGACACTCTAGATTCTAGTTTTTTTTTAAACCAAATGAGTCATACTATAATAGTTGAGGAATATTCTATGTGTATCATGTATATTACTTGTTGGAGATCTTTGGGATCTCTAAAAACGAATCAATCACCTACCACTCTGAAAATATTTTATGGAAGAGGATTTAGACGTTATGTCATTTTAAATTACTTACCCGTGGAATTAGAATGTAAAACAATTGTTGTCGTAGTAGAAGACATTGACCCTTAGATCGACTAAAACTTTATACTAGGTCAGGGCTGGACATACACCATGTATGCAGTGGTGAACACTCATTCAAATGATACCTTTTCCCCATCAAGAGATAATAATTAAAGTAGACCAACTAGATTTTTACACTTTCAATCGAAATACCACTCATTCTGTATCCTTTGTGGAAAAAATGCCTAGTTCTTATGCGAGTGTTTGTGTGGGTCCAGTTAAAGATTGATCATAGATGGGAACCTTTCTGATCCCTCCACCCAATGCTCCTCTTGTAGTTCCTCAAGTCAATATGATTTCATTAAGCACTTCAGAATCATATGACCCTTGAATAGTGCTTTCTCAATCAACATTTACCAATTATAGTGATTGAATGCCTTTCACCCTGATGGAATTAGATTATGAACTCATTCAATTGCCCTCTGAACCCATTACTGAAACAAATGACCAGGTGAACATGATCATCAATGAGTATTCTTAGTCATCCTAGTTGGTATATATTTCATCTCCGAATCCTTTTGGCGATGTGTTTCCTAGAGACGAAAGAATTATGGAGGTTATTATTGAAGGAAATGTATCTAGGCTAGGTCTTCATAAATGTAATTTTGATATGTGTACTTATTCAAGAAAAGAGATTTTTTTTTAATTATTTTGTTAATGAGTTTCTTACTCATTGAAAATAGGTCAAGCACATTTTCAAGTGCTTTTAGAGAGTCAAAGTGAAAATGTAATTATGATAAGACCCTTTGAGGGCATGTTACATCATGTAAGTCATACAAGGTCATGGGAACACCTCCAAGCATGATCAGATCCTCTCCTAGCACCAATTAAGTATACAAGTAGCAAAATAGTGAATAAAAATGATTTATCAAGCAAACTTTAAGTCCGCCTAAAGGAATCTAGTCAAGTCAGCTTAATTGGAGGGACAATCCTCTATTTATAGAGGTTGTCCACTCCAAAATATAATGCAAATCAAGATCTGAAATAAGTGAAGAAGGGTAGCCGAGTAAGGGTGAAGAAAAGACAGGTTTGAGGAGCCTCTAGTTTAGCGAAGGAAAATAAACTAAAGCCGCAATCAAAGGGATTTTTTCTAAGGAGAAAACCAGCCACACGTGTGAGGAACATAACCATCCCTACAGTCACAATAGCATTAATATAATATTCACACATATATCATTTTTTGGAATTCAAACTAGACTTACTAAGCCTCCTATCCAAGTGTAGAGAGAAGGACATCAAGAGAATTTATAAGAAGCCATATGTATACAGCTAGTAGCCTCCCATGTGTGAAGACTAGGGCCACAGTGCTGTCACACTCAACCTACTACCATGCATCAAAAGGGAACTCAAATGATCTAGAGAAGGAGTGAGTATCCCTAGGTGAAGGATCTCAGTAAGTAGAAATATCTCTCCTAGAAGATCTACTTAATATAGAAGGAAGAATGAAGTGCATGAAGAAGGAGCAGAAGTGCCAGAAGATAGAGGTCCATGTGTCAAAAGTTATAGTGCATGAAGAGGAAGGATTTGACTTATGCTTGGTGGATATCCTAGTCAAGGGTATAGGGTTTGGAAATTGTTAGAATAAGAAGCTTCAATAAGATAAATATTATAAAGGGTTTTCCTCTCAAGAGTGGAGAGGGTTTCTCCTTGGCAAAGAACCAAATTATGTGTTCTTGTTATTTTTTTTTGGTAGTAGTTCGATGAAGCACACACATATGCACTAATAGGAAGAAGAAGAAGAATAAGCTAAGAATAAAAATAAAAAGACTTAACAAATTGTTATCAAGTCTCAGAGAATCATCACAACACTACTTTGACCTAGATTCTCTAACATGGTATTGGAGCTAATATGACACATCAAGGAAAGGGAAATTCAAGAACACTCATCAAGGGGAAGCACCTACAAAGTTGAAGCATCAAGCCTATAATTCTCAATCAATTCAATCTAAAGAAGGGTCTACAATCCATCATTTACCAAGGAGATATACAATCCTAGAAGAAGAGCCTTACATAAAGGTACCTACAAAGAAGAGCAGATTGGAGCAAGCTACAAGTCATCAAGAAAATCTCACCATAAAGCAAGAAGGCAACTTGAAGAGCATCAAGATCTAGGGAAGACAATCCACCAAACCTTCAAGGAGCAAGAAATTTCATTACATATCAAAATCTATCAAGTAAGTATTAAAGCACATCACTCCTTAAATTTAGATCAGTGCAATTAGGGCTCATTAAACCCTAATTCAGTTGTTACATGCCCTAGACAAGTCATTTCATTGAATGCTTCCATCCATGAAAGATTCCTAGACTGAAGCTTTGTTGAAATGCCTCCTTGGGACACTAGCGCAGCCTTGGTCAGGGGTAACTACGCTGCAAGGTAGGCAGGCCCATTATGGCCTGCACTACAGTGCACTTAGGCCCTCTTTGACCTGCGCTAGGTGAGATTGAGTGAAATTTGCATAGGGTTCTAGGAATATTCCTTGATTCTAGATCATTCTATAAGGATCCCATCCCTTATCTCCTCCTATGAGCTCGAAATTGGATAAGCTAAGGATCCATTAACCTCCTATCCTCTCAACCCTTACTCCATGGAAGCTAACTCCAAGTTTGGAAGGTCATTCAATACCATCATTTGTGACAAAACCACCTCCATTTCCTATAAATTGACCACTCATCATAGTGATCAGGGGGCTAGAATCTGAATTTTGTAAGGAAATTCTGTTGGTTTGAGAATTAAGTTCATTTAAAGCAATGTTATGCTCCCAAATTGGTGTGCTTTTGATGTGGCAAGGGTTGGACTAAAGCTAAAGGAGTGGCACAGGATCGAACTGTATTGGGTGAAACTCTTCCTTCTACATTAATAAATGTTTTATTCCTTTTCTCATATTCTTGTGCATATCTATGATGATTATGTGTTTCAATGTCTTCGATTCCATTGGTTTATAGTAGAAATATCATGTATGCTTTGATCATTTGTTATTATTGTTTCTATTGACACAGGCACCTATTGAGTGGATTTAGTTCAAGTGGGAGTGATAGGAGCGATTCAAAGGGGATCAAGGAAGTGAAAGACTACAAGTAAGTTCCTTCATCTCATTTATCTACTATAGGAAAAGGTTAAACTACTTTCTTTCTGTTGTTCTAGGTGTAGCTACCCACCTAGGGAAAATGTGTTTATCCGTAGATGCAAATTCCATATAAAAAATTGGCGACTCCACTGGGGAATGAATGTCATTCCTGGTAGTTTACCCTTATCATATTGCATCCTAGTAGACTTTAATTGACTTCATTGATCTCCTTTTAGTCATTTTGAAGCTTTTTTGTCGAAATTTGCACTAGAATGCCTATTTTAGGAATGTGCTAGTACCAGTGCACTCTTGGCCAGGGGACAGTGCACCCTTATCTTAGAGACAGTGCTCTGCAATGCACTATCTTCCACATAAACTTGTGTTGGTCCCTCTCAAGCTAAAAAACCCATCTTTTTCTTTATTTTTCCAAAGTTTCTTCTGATGTTGTTTGCTGAAAGATCAAAGTTTTTTATGCCTTTGAAATCAATTTGCATTTTGTCTCCTAGTCGTACTTTGACCTTGATTTTTTAGTGTTTCTTAAGAGATTTCTTTATCATTATTAATTCACTGTCAAATTTAGCTTACATTGATTAGTCTTTACTTTTCTAAAAAATAATTGTCATAAAGTCTTCATTTCTTTGAAAAAGAAACTATTGTAAAGTCTTAGTTTCTTATGAAAAGCATTGATTGATCGTTTGTGCATCTAGTTCATTTTCGTTCATCTAAACACTAAAGGCACTGAAAAGAAAAGCTTTCATTGTGCATATTGTATTTTCTGAATGCTTGATAGGAATAGCTAGGGAAATTGCATTAGGTGTGATCTTTGCTCTTTGTCAAAGATCTGATTGCTCTATCCCTTACTAGTTATGGTTTTCATTGTTAAAATCAAATGAAAAGAATGTTTTTCCATCATACTTTCATTCTAGGAATTGCAAACATACATCACATGGTGAACCTTGAAAGGAAAATTCTTAAGAATCTCAACTTAAAAGTTATCTCAATTAACCTAATGCAACATTGTAACTTAACGTATAACATTTAGAGGTCTAGCCTAGAGACGTGTTCCAATGTTGTTAAACATAGCAGCTGTCGCTAATGCTCTGTGATAAATTCCAAGTGTGATACCTCATTTCATGTACGTAATTATATCATAGCTTGTCCATGCACTTTTGGGTATATAGGATGGTGTTACAATACGAAAAGTATAAAGGAATGCTCTCACTGAGCAGTTTCACATTAGACAACACTAACATGGATTGGGCATCCATGTACTTTCATGTATATTTGAAAGGACTACATTAGGTTGTTATCCATACATAGGTAACCAAGTCGGTCTCCTTGTATATTGTGATACACCGAAAATACCATTCGAGGAGACTACCTACACGTATGTTAAGTCCTTGGTTTACTGAGGTAGTATATTGAAGTTCACAGTTACTTGGTAATCCTTTTGCCTAGATTATCCCTATTTTGTTTTGTTATGTTATTTTATTAAAATAAAATTAACTGACCACAGATAACATCCTCCACTTCACTCCTTAGTTGATCTTAGGTTGAGACATATGGCAACAACTCTAGAGTCCACCGATCAAGGAATTCCTTTTGATGGGAATCCTAGTCCTTTCCCTCCTTTCAAAAATATTGGTGCTCCATATATAGCTATATTATCCCCTCTGGGATTTAACATTGGCTTTCCAATATGGATTTTTTAAACCTCCTTGGTTCAAAATGTCGTGATTTCCACAATCAAGTATTCCTACAACTGGACAAAATCAACCTCCACTTGATCCTAAAAATGACCCTTTACCTTAATCGTCGGTTGTTTCTTCCTCCCATTCTTCCTCTTCACCTGGTGAGAGTATTGACAATAGTAACCTAGTGGATAAGAAGAAGAAGCAAGGGAAGAAGAAGAAGAAGAAGAAAACTTAGTAGGGGGGAAACCAAGAAACCATTGCTTCGAATGTGACTTCTAATTAGAAATCATTCGATAAACCTCACAAAACTTGATATCCTTGCATACTTTGTACAGGAGACCATCTTATTCGAAATTGTTATGGTATTCATCAGATCATAGAAGAATGGTCTTCTCGTTCATTTCATCATGTGTCATCAACTTCTAGAAATCATGCTCATGACACACCATCAACTAGTGGTAGTAAAGTTCATGGAAAGAAAGGTAAAGTTAAGTTTCTCTGTAGGTTACGCAAAGGGAATCACCCAATTCACCTTTGTCCCTATCTGGATGAAGCCCAAAAAGTGTTGGATAACCATCCTTCTTCTCTGTAGTGACTTCCATCTGGTTACAGGAGAGTCTCCCTTAATCCTTCACTAGTTGATTAAGTGACTTACCCAAATCAACCATCAGTCAAACCCACTCTCTCTGAATGTGAATCCCATGAGTCTATACCTGACCAATCATAGGTTGAGGAAAAAGTTGACCCGATTTCACCTTTAGTTAATCATACCTTTCTCGTACAGAGTGAGTTTGATACTACTCAGGTTCTTTTTGTTTCTTCAGATTCCAATGAGCTTGGAGGCAACCCTCCTCTTCCATCAAGATAGGAGGAAAATGCTCCCATTCTCATAACTCAAATGGATAATTCTCCCATTCTTACAGTACCCCCTCCAAGCAGTCTAGTCACTTCCTTTGATTGGAATCAATTGACAAGATGTCATCTTCCTTCTCATGTGCCTTTCCAAATCATAGTACAAGTTTATAATATGATTGTATCCGGCGCTATTATAGATGAAGGTGCATCTGTGACTATTCTTTCCTCCACTTCTTGGCAAGCGCTCGGTTCACCGCCACTTGTGCCTATTACCCAGAATCTGTTGGATTTTAATAGAGGAACCAGTCAACCTTTAGGCATCCATTCTCAATTGCATATTACTTTGGGAGGAGAAATTGTTTATCTCAATTTGATGGTATTCCCAGGCCCTTTAGATTACAATTTACTTCTTGAGCATGACTATGTTTATGACATGGGAGCTATTGTTTCAACACTCTTTTCAGTGATGTGTTTCCCGCATGAAGGAAGAATTATCACCGTTGACCAAATTTCATTTCCTGGTCCATATATGGCCTCCATAAAACCATCTTCCCTAAATAGTAATTTTGTCCCAATGGTATCTTCCTTGCCACAGGTTAATTATGTGGCAACCCGTTCCATTCCTCCATCAACTGACGATCAATTCCATGATGTTGTGCATTATGTACTGGGGGCATTGGAACTAGATCTCTCTAATGGATTCCTTACTACATATCCCTTCCAGAGAATTGTTCTTCCATCTGATTGGAATCTCTTGGAAGTCATGACCTCTTATGGGTCATGATCAAGGAATATGAGGATAGTTCCTGACCTTGTGTCAACCTCATTAAAAAATGAAACAAAGGGTATGAGCATAGTTCCTTATCTTGTGTCAAGCTTGTTAAAAAATGAAACAAGGAATATGAGCAAAGTTCATTGTCTTGTTTCAAGCTCATTAAAAAATGAAACAAGGTCCCCTAGAGCAAAGTTCCAACTCAAGTTTTTGACTAGATCTCGTAAAATCCCAGTTGAGTCTTTCACTTGATCTCGTAAGTGAACCTTCATTCCATCCACTTGATAGTCACGGGTAGTCTACTTGGGTGAATGTAATGAAACTTGGGGGGCATTCACCTAGAATCGAGTCATCATGCTGGGGGCATGTAAGCCAATCTCAAGCATAGTTTTTTCTTGTTTCAAGCTTGTGTAAAAATGAAACTGAATCCAAGCATAGTTTTTCATTTCAAGCTTGTGTAAACATGAAACTGAACCCAATCATAGTTCCCAATGGTTCAATCTTGTGCAAAAATGAACCCATCTCCATTTTAACCCTCGTGATTTCCATTCTATCATCCTCTTCCACTAGATGAGCCTTGGTTTTTGTCCTTCCATCATCACTATCTACTTGGCTGATCATACACTTTCACTTGGTTTTTTTACCCTTTTTGAGGAATGGTTGCAATGAATGGTCTTATTAGCCAGCCTCTTCACATAAATCAACATGTTTTAAGAAGTTCCAACATCACCTAAACTAGTTGCTATCCTAGACACCACTCGTTCTTGTAAGTGGAGTCCTCTTCAAGCTCTTTTTAGACTCTTGAAACATGAAAAGAACACCGAGTATTTTCCTTTTTTGACTCGTTAAAAGAAAATAAAAACAGGAGGTCTTCTTTCAAGCTCTTTTCCAACTTTTTAAACACAAAAATATTGTGGGGTGCTTGTCCTTTTCAACTCGTAAATGGATTGGAAACAACATCTACTCAGTATAAGTTTAACCATTTTCTAAACTAGATAGATTACTTATGAAAAAGGAATGCATTGATCAAACATGGTCAATAGGTTCTCTCTTTTATTATTTTGTACTTTTTCAGACTTGAGAGAAAAATTTATGAAAAAGAACTTCTGGAGTTTTCTTTTTGTCCCTTTTCAAACTCTCTAAACATGAAAAAGACTGAGTTCTCATTGTCGTTAAACTTGTTAAAACATCAAATAGATACAAACTTGTCCATCATGACAAGACCAAGTTTCACCTTCACTAGACTCGCTAAAAAATAACGCATGATTACAAGAATGTACCAGTTTCGCATGCAGGAGATTGATAGTGTGGATTGATAGTCTGCTAATGCTTTTGGAGGACCAAAAGCTCCTCAGTGGGTAGGATTGATCCAAGAGGATCTCGAGACACTAAGGGGATGGATAAGGCTCGAAATTCAAAATGGAAGAAAGGAGAATTTGGTGGCATCAGTTGAAAGGGCTTGTCTTCCTGATCGCAATGGTGTGAACGGTTTGTCAATCCGAGCTCATATGCAAAATATAGAGCTCTTCAAAGATTGTATGGTAAGAGAAAAATGGGGCCCACAGTGCGCCACATGGCAACTTGACACTTGGCGTCCCTCCAGTGAACTCCTAAACTTGCATAAGCAACAAATGACATTTTGGTTATAACAATAATTTTTATATAGTTATTAAGCTAACTATATAACAAAACCCAAATTTTAATATACCCCAAAATCCAAATATATATATAATCCAAAACCCCATGGCATGGATATAATGGGTAACGAATATATTTGGTGGAGTATGGTTTAAACAAACTTCAAACAACCCACGTGGAAGGTTGTTAGGATTAACATATGTATATATATATATATATATATATATATATATATATATATATATATATATATATATATTACCAAAATGTATATAACAACCAAAGCACAACTTCAAACCGTCGTATATGCCATAAAGTTAAAGTTATAACCGCGTTACCGTCAACGATGGGTACGTTGGAGGCTTGGGTAGGCGGCCACGTGGTGGTCCCGCCACCCAAAGCCACCCAAAACCATGTACAGCGCCAACCTTCAAGATTTCATGTGGATTTCATTGGGATGGGGAAGGGTGTGGGTCCCGTGAAGTACGGGCCCACCCCCCAACGACAAGATTTTAATATATATTAATACACATAAGGGTTATATATGGTTGCGGTTGGGGTAAATTTATATGGTGTAAAAATAAACCATAACAACCAATGGTAAGTCTGCCATATTATTATTTAAACATCAGATTTTTTTCAGCATGAGGAGGAGAGCAGAGGTACAACAGCCCAGGCATGGAAACCGAGATAGAGGCAGTGGAACCCTGAGCATTCAGAAACCACTGGTGGAACCATGCTTGGCTAAATTTTTGCAGGACGGTGATTTTGGTCCAGTCTCAGAATTGGGCAGGTTTTATATTGATTTTTCACCTCTCGGTGACAGGAATCCAAAGGTGGTGTTAGTTCTGCAACAAAGCTCTCCAATTTTCGGGCATTTTTCAGTATGGAGGTATAATGCTCCATTTTTGTAATTGATGAATGTAACTTCTTTTGATGCCATTTTTAATGAGTGAAGGCCTCCCCATTGATCGAGTAGGGCTCGGAGATGTAGTCCAAGAGGGATGAACTCTGTTATCATGTTCTTGTCTTCTTGTCTTGTCTTCTTCTTCTTTCTCTCACATGTGCACATTTAAAGTTTCTCTTTGGTTAAGCTACAAACTCTATATGTAATTCTTTAAATGCATCTATAAACAAAAGATAACCTGGATCGCTCGACATTATCATTTTCAACTTCATGCTTTAGGGGGCAACTGTTACAGGCCTATTTGGGCACATCACTTCTGACATTCAGATCAGTACAATTAGGGCTCATCAAATGCTAATTCAATTGTTACATGCCCTAGAAAAGTCATCTCATTGAATGCTTCCATCCATGAAAGATTCTTGGCCTGAAGCCTTGCTGAAATTCCTACTTGGGACACCAGTGCAGCCTTGGTTAGGGGTAACTACGCTGCAGAGTGGGCAGGGCCATTCTAGCCTGTAATGCATTGCACTTATGCCATCTTTGACCTGTGTTGGGCGAGATTAAGAAAAATTTGAATAGGGTTCTGGAAATATTCCTTGATTCTAGATCATTCTAGAAGGATATCATCTCTTATCTTCTCCTATGAGCTCGAAATTGGATATGTTAAGTATCCATTAACCTCCTATCCTCTCATCCCTTGCTCCATGGAAACTAACTCCAAGTTTGGAAGGCCATTCAATACCCACATTTATGACAAAACCACCTCCATTTCCTATAAATTGACCAATCATTTAAGAATTAAGTTCATGTCAAGCAATGTTATGCTACCAGATTGGTGTGCTTTTGATGTGGTGAGGGTTGGACTAAAGTGGAAGGAGTGGCACAGGATCAAACTATATTGGATGAAACTCTTCCTTCTACATTAATAAAGAGTTTATTCCTTTTCTCATATTATTGTTCATAACTATGATGATTATGTGTTTCAATGTATTTAATTCCATTGGTTTATAGTAGATAGATAATGTAGGCTTTGATCATTTGTTGTTTCTATTTTTGTTGACACAGGTACCTATTGAGCGGATTTAGTTCAAGTGGGAGTGATGGGAGCGATTCAAAGGGGATCAAGGAAGCGAAAGACTACAAGTAAGTTCCTTCATCTCATCTATCTATTATAGGAAAAGGTTAAACTACTTTCTTTTTGTTGTTCTAGGTGTAGCTACCCACCTAGGGAAAATGTGTTTATCCGTAGATGCAAATTCCATATAACAAGAAGGGTCTACAATCCATCATTCACCAAGGAGGTCTACAAACCTAGAATAAGAGCCTTACATAAAGGCACCTACAAAGAATAGTAGATTGGAGCAAGATACAAGTCATCAAGCAAATCTCATCATGAAGCAAGAAGGTGACTTGGAGAGCATCAAGATCTAGGGAAGACAAGCCACCGAGCCTTCAAGGAGGAAGCAATTCCATTACATATCAAAATATATCAAGTAAGTACATGTCCCCTTCTGAATATAAATGACGTATTTTTGCAAGGAAAGAAATAAATTGGTAGGGACCAGTAACTTTCTTGCATGGAAGAAGAGGACTCATTTACTACTCAAGGAGATTGAACTCCTAAAGCATGTTAAAGGGAATATCACTATACCTACTAAGGAACAGACTCAAGCCTTAGCCAAGTACAATAAGGATGGTACAAGAGCTCAAAGGATTCAGATAGAATGAATGAAAGACTCTCTCATTCCTTATGTTTCCAAGTTTGAGACATCCAAAGAAATTTATGATAAGCTAGTAGATCTATTCTCGGTATCCACAACTAGAGAAGTATTATCTTTGAGGAATGAATTATACAATTTGAAGATAACAAAGGAAGGAATAGCTCCCTACTTCATGAAAATTTCTTAAATGAGAGATCAACTTCAAGAGCTTGGGGAAGTCATGTCTGAGAGAGTGATGACAATTTTAGTACTCAATGCTCTACCTGAGGAGCGGGGAAACTTCACATCTAGCATTTATGCCAAGAAGGAAGTAACCACTCTTAGTGAAATATGGTCTCTATGCAGAACAAAGGAAACCAGACTTAAGGAAAAAGAAGATGTGGGATCAAAGTAGCAAGCATTTACTACCATGGCTAAAAGAAAGGGTAAATTTGGCAAGTTTAGTCCACGAAGAACAAACAAAAAAGACATGTCCAAGATGCAATGTTTTGGATGCCAAGAATACGAACACTATAAAAGGAATTTCCCTAAGCTTAAGAAGGACAACAAAAAAAAAAAGGAAGAGCGAAGAATCTCACTTGACTCAAGAGGTGAAAGAAGAAGGAAAGAAGCAAAAGAAGGAAGATCCTCCAGATCTCTACTATGACTAGGTCAAAACTCTTTACTTCTAGACTTCTTTCTATGTTTTGATTAGAATAGGAACATGTAGGAATAAATTACATTGCATGGCTAGAATCACCCTCTAGAATCTAGCAGCATGATGTACATGGATTTTTAGACAATCATGTAGATGTAGCATTTATGATAAGAAAAAAAATACATAAATAGAAATATCTTCTAGAATATGGGAGCATGGCAGATATAGCTCAAGATATTCATATAGAAGAATCGTACCTAGTATAGGACCTTATTCATGATGAAATAAAAATTGATCATGATAAGAATCATAGAAGACCTACATCATCAAAAGAAAGGAAACATTTGCAAGACAAGGATCTTTAAGATCCTATGATGTCTCATTGGGAATCACATTTATGGGTTTCAAGCAAAGAATGATATGCACGTAAACTAAGATGAAGCAAGGAGGGCCACACCAAAGGATGATCAAAGTAGAATCAAGATGAGGTATGTATGCATCAAAGTTTAAATCACATTTTCAGTTGTATATTATTAAGTCATGGGTATAATTCTATAACATGATCAAGCATGAAAGAATATCTTTCACCAAGAACATGCTCAGAGGAATATACCACAATGCAATGAAGGGCAACAAAAGAGCATGCTCACATAAGGAGCATAAGATTGCTGACAAGAAGCAAGAAGAAATGTTGACAAGTCCAGAAGGCAAGCAATGAAGGAATGCTTCCAAAAGAAGCATTATATGGTTGACCTATCTATCTAAGAAGAAGCAAATGAATAAAGAGATCAAGCATGTGAAGAATACCATGATCACCAAGAATCACTATCTAACAAAATTCCTTGAAAGATATCTTCTGAAAGAAGGCCGGACAACTACAATAAAGGAAGAAAGGACCCTTGACGCCTATGAAGACCTTACAAATATAAAAGGTGTAGATAACTGATTCTACTCTATGAATATGTTGTGATGAAGAAGCCATCCAACAAAAGAAAAATCAATTTTGAAGCAATAAGAGGATGAAGTCATGATGGGCTACTAGTTCAAAGCATATAACTGAGCAAGTATGATAAATCATCCATGAGGAGAGTGATGAGCCTCATAAATGAGTAATTATATGGGCTAATTTTACCTCCTAATCTATTCAAATCAACCATTCTCTTAGCTTATTACATGATTTTCTGATTATATTTATGCTTATAGAGTGAGTTGAGTTAGTTATGATGCCATGAGGTCTAATATGTGTTTAATGCAGCTTATTGATGATTTTTGTGGTCAAATTCAAGGATACATTGGACAAATGGAAACAATAAATTGAAGTGGAAAAAGGAGAGGAATTATACGAGGGAATACCCCTCATTTATTACTCCCCACTTCGAATTCCCCTTCATTCAGCTCATAGTACAAGTAGCCAAGTCATGCATTAGCAGGCAGTCGAGCAAGTGGAGGACAGCTGATGTTTATCTCAAGTTTTGGGAGCCAATCCTCCCTAATTTTGAGGAAGCTATTGGGAGCTTCATTTGTATAAGTAGAGAGGACTAGGGCCTCACTAGGGTTGAACTTTTGTTGAATTTTTTTTGTACTTTTGTTATTGTAAAACTCTGCTCAACTTCGAGCTTAATTTTGGTGATAGTTTCATATAATCTTATTACTATTTTGATAATGAATATGAGATCTTTCTTGAGCTAGCACTGAGTTACCTAAGAGGGATGAAGCTCTTGGGTTAGGGCCCAATCCAAGCAGCCAAGCTCCTCTTGTTTGTATTTATATGCTTTTTTTCAGTTTATGGATTAGTTGTTGTTAGATGAATTTCTTTCTTGGTTAAGAATAGGTTGATTTTGGTGATTTAGAAGCTTGTTTCCATTTATGTTTCACATAGTAGGTTAAACAGTGATATAAAGAATATTCAAAAGGCTAGCAATAGTGCCTTGGCATCTTTTCCTCCCTTTGGGACTATGAATTGAGGCAAAGACCCTCTTGCTACCCCAAAAACACAGATTTTCCTTCTCCATAGGATTTCTAGTGTTTGCAGTTTGTTAGAAGGTTAATTCTTTGCTTTATATCTCTTCCAATATGCTCATTTCTTTATTCGCAATAAGTCTTCTTCCATGCTTTCTTTTCTTGTAGCATTGCTCAACATTCACTTCTATAGATCATAGTTTAGACTAGCTTGATGCAAAATTTTGTTTTTTAGATGTGTTCACTTCCTTGCTTGCTTGATCTTATTGGTTAACTGTTAGTTCTTTTGTAGTAGATCTCTTCTCACAGTAGGTCAGCCTATCAGCCAGCACATTCTCTCCCTAATCTATGCCCTACCGGTTGCTGAAAGTTCACCTCAAATCTGCCTTAGTTTTCTGCATTCTCCCATAGGATTTCTCTCTCTCTCGATCATCGTTCCCTCTCCTAGTGATCCTTGGTGGACCCTAGGCACCCTAACACATCACGCCAACCTTCGTAAACCCTTTCCACCCACTCTCACACCTTAAAAACCTTCAAAACTTCTCTCGGCATCCTCTTATAAACCTCTTGTAGATCCCCTGTGTCCTCCTGTAGATTTTCTTGTAGGATTTCTTTCAAAAGTCGAGTGTGGGAAAATCCTTTAGAAGGCCACCCAAGACCTCGTAGGACCTATCCACACCATCCTACATCTCCTAAAACCCCTAAATCTCCCTTCAACGCCACCTATTCACTTCCACCTTCACACACAATAAAATACATGCATGTCAATTTCACATAAAAAATATATAAAAATCCAAAAAGATTTTTTTTGCTCATTTACTTCTAGAAATAGCTTGAGTAGATGTTGTTTACTTCCATCAGTAGGTAATGTCCTTGATTTCATGGTTTTCATAGTGCTTTCTGCAAAAGTAGGATTAGCTGGTTAAGTAGGGTTTGCTAGGTTTACTTTACAATTCTGTCTTTTTCCTTTCTGCAATTAGAGTAGCCTCTGTACGGTAAGGTTTCCTTTCTTTCATCACATATAGAGCTTCTTATGAATCCATAGAAGTTGGCTTCAGATGCTAGCGATCTTGCGCTAGCTGACCAAGTGATATCTTGCAGTAAGAACTAGTACTTGTGCATACAGCACCATTGCTTCCAAGTTTGTTACGAACTATCAGCTTGATAAGAGTAAAGTAGGTAGCCCAGGATTTGCAGAATTATTGCTGCAATACTGGTGCTCACCAGAGAGCATTCCAAAGCATGGAAAAGATGAAAAATTTGTAGCCAAAGATGACAAGAAGAACCTAATAGTCACTTTCCACAAAGAAATGATATGACAAACCAAGAAGGAAAGTGATTGATGGATGGTGACCTACTAAGAAGAAGCTCGATCGAAGACTTCATGACATCAAGAAAGGAAGAAGATCAAGCAAGCTAAAGGACCCACGAAGAAGAAATTGTTGATGAAGGAAAGAGTCCCCAGTTAAGAGGGAGCTTTGACAGGGTCCTGATCAAGAGGTTGTTTTTGTATCACCGCTAATTACAAAGGAGTGACAATTGTGTATTCCATTTCATGGGTCATGCAATATACCAAGACTAGCAACCGTAAGTCTAGATGAAGGCCATGAATGGAAATGTAGACAGAAGATAGACACAACATTATTGTCTTCACTTAGGAAGAAAGGATGGGAGCATTAGGTAATCATCTGGCATCCGATACTCTTTGGGGATGTGTAGGGAATCCAAGACAAGAGTAGGAAAGAGGACCGATATTCTTTTAGGGCTGGGAAACCAAGGCAAGAATAGTCCTAGAACGTCATACTTGAGAACACCGAGGTGGGTATGTACCTTGAGAGACAATGATGAAGGTTTCTATAAATGATTGGTCTCGCCAACATTATAGCTCATGGTCTCGTAAAGAGATGAATTTGTTAGTCAATGCCTTGCACTATGACAATGCTGATGAATATGATGTTATAACAGATGGATTGCAAATCTGGTTTCTCTTATGTGAATTCTTCATGATTGAAAATTTCCAAACACCTTGTAATGTTGTATGAATACCTCCCTATTTAAGAGGAAGTGTTGAAGGAAATGTAACTAGGCTAGGCCTTCATAAATGTAATTTTTCTATTTGTACTTATTCAAGAAAAGAGCAATTATTTTTGTATTATTTTTCAATGAGTTTCTTTCTCATTGAAAATAGGTCAAGCACATTTTGAAGTGCTTAAAGAGAGTCAAAGTCAAAGTGTAATTATCATAAGATCCTTTGAGGGAATGATACATCATGTACGTCATACAAGGTCATGGGAACACCTCCAAGCATGATCAAATCCTCTCCTAACACCAATGAAGTCTACAAGTAGCAAAATAGTGAATAAAAATGATTTATGAAGCAAATTGTAAGTTGGCCGAAAGGAAATTAGTCAAGTAAGCTTAATATGAAGGAAAATCCTCTATTTATAAAGGTTATCGACTCCAAAATATAACACGCATCAATATTTGAAATTAGTGAAGAAGGGTATCCAAGTAAGGGTGAAAAAAATACAAGTTTGAGGAGCCTCTAGTGCAGAGAAGGAAAAGAGGTTAAAGTCGTAGTCAAAGGGATTGTTTCTAAGGATAAAACTAGTCACACATGTGAGGAACAGATCCATCTCTACGGTCACAATAGCAGTAATATAATAGTCTCAGATATATCATTGTTTGGGTTACAAACTAGGCTTACTAAGCCTCCTATCCAAGTATATAGAGAAGGACCTCAAGCAAAGTTATAAGAAGCCATATACCTACAGCTAGGATGATGCCACATGTGAAGACTAGGGATGCAGTGTTGTCACACTCAACCTACTACCATGCATCAAAATGGAACTCGAATGATCTAGAGAAGGAATGAGTATCCTTCGGTGAAGGATCTCACCAAGTTGAAATATATCTCCTAGAAGATCTACTTACTATAAAAGGAAGAAGAAGCAGAAGTGCTAGAAGACAGAGGTCCATGTGTCAGAATTTATAATGTAGGAAGAGGAATGATTTGAATTATGATTGGAGGATATCCTAGCCAAGGTTATAGGGTTTGGCAGTTGTTCAAATAAGAATCTTCAATAAGAGAAATCTTACAAAGGGTTTTCCTCTCAAGAGTGGAGAGGGTTTGTCCCTGGCAGAGAGCCTAATTCTATGTTCTTTTTATTTTGTTTTGGTAGCAATTTGATGAAACACAAACATATGCATTGATAAGAAGAAGAAGAAGAAGAAGAATTTAACAAGAAAAATAAAAATACTTCACAAATTTTTATCAAGTCTCAGAGAATCATAGCAACACTACTTTTCCCTAGATTCTCTAAGAGTTATGACGTCAGAAGAAATGCCTTAGCACGATTTTCATCATTGTTCTTCCTTTCTTACCAACCTAGACACTGTTGAGATTAACTTTTCTGATCTATTTTCACCTGATATTGTGGATAAAAATTGAATTCTGTATACTAATTTACGAATCTACATCTAAAAATAATTTAGGGAACATATTTACTACTGTTGCAATTGCTATCTTAGTGAAACTAGGAATTATTGAGAATGTTCACATAGGAGCCTCTTGTTTTATTGAAGAAATTCAAACTTACAGGGCCCTATTTGAGGAATTCCAAGATATATTTGCTTAGACATATGAGGAAATGACTGGAATCGACCCAAGTGTTATTGATCATGAAATTAAAACTTATCTGAATTCCAAGCCTATTTGAAAAATATTTTATTTGGTATATTTGTAGAAAGCTACTTCTATCAAGGCTTAAGTTGAAAAAAGTCTAAAACATGGTTTTATATATCCTATTCTATTAACTGGCTGGGTGTCAAATATCGTATTGGTTACAAAGAAACAAGGTACCATTGTTGATTATAGAGATATTAATAGAGCTTGTCCAAAAGAAACCTATCCAACTCCATTCATCAACCAGATCATCGATGATTGTGCTGAGATTGAAATATTTCCGTTTATGGATGGTTTTTATGGATATAATTAAATAAAAATATTCCCTTCTTAGCAAAATAAAACTGCTTTTATCTTCCTGTGGGGAACTTTTTCCTATCAAAAGCTTCATTTTGGTCTTAAAAACACTAGCACAACTTTCCAAATAGAAATGTCCTATGCCTTCCTTTCATGACATCAAACATATTTTTCAACCTTATCTTGATGACTTTCCTACTCACTCTAAGAAATGTAATGGTCATCTTATGCATATGCAAGCCATATTTATACGATGCATGCATTACAATATCTACTTGAACCCACACAAATGTGTTTTTTGTGTGAAATATGGTCGACTCTTAGGCTTGAATGAATCCAAGGAAGGGATCTGCATTGATCTGTACAAGGTTCAGGCCATACTTAATTTACCTGCTCCTTCTAACATACATCAACTCCAAAGTTTGCAAGGGAAGGAAACTTTTTTATATTGCTTTTTTCCTAATTATGTTGAACTTACTAAAGGATTTACCCCAATCGTTGAAAAAAGGGGTTCACTTTCTTTGGGATGATATAGCCCAAAAATATTTCAATGCTTTGAAGGACATGTTGACTCACACACCTTTGTTACACCCCCATGATTATCATTGGAATTATTTTTTATAATTAGTTTCATCTAACAATACTATTGTTATGGTACTAGTTCAAGAGAATGATTCACACAATGAACATGTGATTTACTATTTGAGTAAGAACCTTACCACTTCCAAAATGAAGTACTTGCATGTGAAAACATTAGCCTTAGCAGTCGTTTAATTTGTCCAGAGATTTCATCGCTATATACTGTTATGAATATCCACAATGGTTTTTTATTGTAACCCCATGATTTACATTCTCACATGACAATTGCTTGGGGGGGAGTATTCCAAATGGATCTTTATTCTACAAGAATTTGATTTGGAATTTGTCAAATCCAAATCAAAGAAATTACTTTTGTTTGTTTCACTTATATGTGACCTTCCCAATGCTGAAACAAAATCTATGGTAGAGGATTATATTCCCTATGAACCTCTTTTTCTTATCAATTCGCTAGATCCTTGGTATGGAGATATTATTGTTTATCTCCAAAATCAAACTTTTAGGCATGAATTGTCTCATACTAAACATTGTCATATTTAGTACCAATCCCAACAATACAATATTGTTGGCAATAAAATTTATCTTCATGGTGTTGATTCAATTTTTCATCAATGTTTACCTTATTTGGAAGTCGAAAAATATTTGAATGGATGTCACTCTACAACATGTGGCATACATATGTCGGGGTATGCCATTGCCCAAAAAATATTGTGTATTGGATATTTATGGAATTCTATGTTTAAAAACTATATTCTTATGGTCCATAAATGGCATGCATCTAAAATATACAACAGAAAAATGCATGATACTCCTACTCCTCTTCATCTAGTAGCTTCCATCAGTCCCTTTTCCAAATGGGGATTCAATTTCATTACATGTAACCCTCACTTGACCGGGGGGCATGGGTATATTATCCTTGCGGTGGATTATTTTTCAAAATGGGCCAAGGTGATGCCTACATATAATGAAGATGGTGAAATTGCTACCCTATTTGTATTCAACCATGTTATTACTAGGTTCAACATACCACAAGCCATTGTCACTGACCATGGCACGCACTTTCAAAATTTTATGATGTCCAAGATTGCTGCCAAGTTTGGTCTATGTAACAATAGCTCCAATCCCTATTATCCATAGGCTAATGGCCAAGTAGAAGTCATGAACCAAGTTTTAACCATTATTCTTCAATGGATGATATGAATTAACAAGAAGAGTTGGCATATTGTGATCTTGTCGGCGTTATGGGCATAATGTACCTTAACAAAGGCTACAACTATTTTTACACCCTTTCAACTTGTTTATGGCCTAGAAGCAGTGTTACTTAATGAATGTGAGATCTCGTCACTTAAGCTAGCTATCAAATTTCTCACTGTTACTTCGAAATAGGAAGAGTGTTTTCTTATATTTGGCACATATATATGAGACTCGTCATGATGCCACTTTGGCTAGCGAGGCTCATAAAAAACGTATTAAAGAACAATTTGAAAAAAGCGTTAGTCTTCGTGTGTTTTCAAAAGGTGACTTGGTCCTACTTTATGATCAAGAACATGACAAGCTAGGAACTAGATCAAGCCCATGTGGGCAAGGTCATTATACTATAAAGCATACATTTTCAAAAGGTGCCTATGATCTGATTAACTATGGTTGGCTTCGCATCTATCCAAGCCCATAAATGGGCTTTCTCTGAAAAAGTACTATGCCTAAATTCCTGCATGGGTACTTTTTACATATTGCATTTTTAGTTTGTGGTGTGTTGCGTGTTCTTTTACAAATGATTTTTTATCTCTATTTCTTAACTAGGGTTGCACTTGGTTTGCATATGTCGTCATGTTCTTCACCTTATATCAGCTTTACTAATGGTGCTTATCATAGTACTCAGAATGTATCATCTATTGCTTGGGAAATTTTCACGCCTGATGATGATTTATTAAGTTTACAGGGGATATGTTTGGGTCATTCTAATAGCAACATAACATAATATAGCACGGTAATTGAGCTATTATCTGATGCCATCACTTTTGGTATTTGTAGGTTGGTTGTTAGAATGGACTCTCAAATCATCAACTATGTAGGATTTATCCTATCAGAAGTTCATTGATGTTTTTAAGAGTCTGTCTCTTGGAAAGAAATGTTGATCATATGGAATACCAAAACATTCCAAGGCATTTCAATACATTGACAAGTACATTAGAAAATCATGTTTTAGATAGACATTTGCGACATTTATAAAAACCATAGAAATCATACACTATAAATAGCTCAGATAAAGATAGATAAGTCCATATATATAAGTTTGCAAAATATTTTATACATCAAAATTGTTTTCAAGACACATGAGGATCTCATGCCTTTATTATGTCGATGACATAAAACCATAAAAAATCAGCCTAAAACCTAGGCTCATTGGTGCTCATGATAACAGACTACAACTCTGATAACATGTCCAAATAATCGATGTAATTGTGGAGGCACTCCCATAGTGTTCCTCTAGTAGCGAAGTGGAATATCGTCAATCCCAGAGTGTGCTAGTGTCTTAGTAGCCTCTAAGTTAAGTTCTCTAATATTGACCTCTTGTTGGCCTTGCCTATGAGTAGGGGGCATCTCAACTGGTCTTACAATTTTAATGTCTGCATATAGTCGAATGTTAGTCTTGATACACTTAGAAAAAAATAAAAAATATTCAAAGAACAAAACAAACTTTTCTACCTTACTCATCCCACTACATTCCTGGTGGAAGAATAGCATTTGGATCTCCTCTAAAGGTAGTCCCTACATAGGGATAGTCTTCGATCATAACAATATGTCAACAAATCTACCCAAATAAAGGAGTGAATAACATCAGTTGCGCGCTACCGTGGTGGGCCATTAGGTAAACCCACCTCCTCATGGATAGATCTCTAGGTTGAGGAATATCTACATCTACCTTTTTCTACTGGAATAGTGGTACATATTCTACAAATAAAAAATATAGAGCCATACCCAAATTTCTTCAACCTTTTTGTTTTTCACTTCATTAGATGCTCTTTCATTTTACTTAGTAGTGCCTCACACTAGTTAAATACTTTTGGCTCCATACACTCAATATCATACTGCATCTGAGATTTTGAAGCTACATGAGGAGTTGCACTCCCAACCACTTGAGACATAGTAAACAAGATGGTTTTCAAAGAATGTTATACTACATCTTTGATCTCAACTTTTCCACTACTTGATTTACAAGATCCTTGAATGGAATATCGAGAAATGTAATAATCGGTGGCTTCACTACCTCCATGATGGCTAGTAAGTTGAATCTTAGCCTGTCTCTTGGACAATCTAGTTAAAAGTAGATGTCTTCTACTTCAATTGCAAGGGAATGGGAACCAATGTGAAAGCATTGTTCATTGGCATCCCATGCCCTTACCAAGAACTCTAAGAGCTCTGGTTGAGCTCTCATACCAGGGGTTAAGAAGAATTTGGCCAAACCACACCATTGTAGGGCCAACATTGTATTTGGGTTATTTGCTACTATGAGATCATCGGTTTCATGCTCTCTATCTCTCCATTCAATCGCCATGGTGAATGCAAACCCTGTTAAAATTAAAAGAGGAAAATACTAGATCACAAAGAAATCAAATTTTCAGTTAATTCCATGAGAAAATTTAAATTGTTGATGTGTTTCTCTGTCATTGCTCCTATTTTTTTAATACGGTGATGTCGTTGCGCTTTTCATCTTCGAACACACGGTCATTACAAGTCCAATCAGGAAACCCAGGATGATCCTTCAATGCAACATTGGTTTCTTAACAAGCTAAAAATTAGGATTTTCACCATTAAAGTAAAAAAATTGAACCGTAAAAGTGAAGAGAAAGGATAGATTTATTACTTGAAGTAATGACACAAAAATTTGTTGACTAGATTGGTTGCAATCTACTCTAGAAATTTGGAGGTAAAAATGAATTTTTGAGCTGTGAAATTGGTAAAAATGAAATGGTTAAAACGAAATGAATTTTTTTGTTTTTATAGAAAATCAAATTAATTTTAATTACTATTTTTACCTATTTTTTCCTAAAATTGTAAAAATTGAACCCTTTTATCATTTTTTCGAATAGATTTGATGATTTTTTGGTTTCACTATGTAGTAAAGAGGTCAAAATGTTGAAATATAATGTAATGTCAAGAGTACACTTTCAGCACTTTTTTGGGCTTGTTAAAACTGAATGAAAAAGTGACCTCCTAGAGTCTTTTTTAAGCTCTTTCTAGACTCTCAAAACATAAAAATATTGCCCAGTACACTTGTTTCTTTCATGCTTGTAAGAGTATATGAAGAAACATATATCTAGTATAAGTTTACCCCTTTTATGGACTACGTATTCTAGTTACAAAAAATGTATACTTTGATGAACCATGGTCAAAAGAGTTCTCCCTTATATTATTTTACACCTTTTCGGACTCAACATACTAAATTTACGAAATCCAACCTTATGAAATTTCCTTTTCATTTCTTTTTAAAACTCTCTAAATGTGAAAAAGAAGTCGAGTTACCCCTTTCCTGGACTCGTAAAATGTAAATAGTGTAGGACTCGTCAATCATGATGGGGCCAAAAAACTCCTTCCCAGGGTTCATTAAAAATACTTCGAAGTATGAGCTTATATGACAACTATCATATGTTATCCTTCTAAAGGTTGTGTAAAAATAATGAGGTACTTTCTAGTAAAGGTGGTGGGAAATGGGAAAGGAGCATTTCGATGTGGTATTTTGTAAAGGTAGTATGTCGCTCTTGAACATGACTCTCCATCACTTTTCATGTCAGGGTTGGGAAATCCATTTGTTAAGATATGTTGTCATTAATGAAAAAAAGTGGTCATTAGTGGCATAAGCATCAAGCAAGGTCTTAGGAAGCATACTTAATGAGCAACATGGCATCATAATGGTCCAGAGACTTTAGAGTCAATTTTGGAGAAGCATACCATCTCAAAAGTAGGTGAAACCCACTTAGATGGATATATCTCTAAAATATATTTTCAGTGGTATGCAGAATTTTAAAAATGACCTCCTGGATTGAAAAATAGATGCGGTCAACGTTTTGTGACCTTAATTCCATGATAGCATAGTTAAAATATGTTTACATGAGCCTTTGGAACATAGCCAAAGTTGGCTTGAGTTCCAAACACAACAGAAATGTTGGTGGAGCCTCTATGCGAAGCTATGGGCAAAGTAGTAGCAAGAAGAGTTTTCATTGGCCGCAGGCGAAGCCCATATGACATCATGGCTCAATAGTGATATCCTAGCGGGTTCACCCCGTCACAACCCTTTTGGTGCACAAAATGAATGGACCAAGATATAGGTGCTAGGACACCGAAGCATAACATTGTCCAATGGGAGTTAGCCAGAGGTCCCCACTCTGATAGCTCAGCCCATTGAGGGCGAGCCCAGAAAGGATTGGTCGAAAGTTTGTTTGTAGAGCACATGACTAAGCATCGGGAGGTAAGCACCAGGACATGCACAACATTCTGAAAGCACCACAGACCAAGGTATTAGAGGTTGCGGGAGGTCGTTTCCCATACTGCCAATAGTGTAGATCAACAATGGAGAACCTATCCTAGATCACTCCTACTAATAACCACAAACGACATAGGAGTAGTGTTAAGGGAAAAATTTATTAAACTTGGTGGTTTTCTAATTAATAAAGGAAATTGAAGAACAAAAAAGGTCTCAAGCACCCTTTCTTTCTCCTCCAGCAAGACACACGGAAGCATATTATTGGCTCTTGGAGATGACATGGATGACGACGTCAACATGAAATGGTCCAATTGGAAGTGCACATGTGGCAGTCATATTTGGTAGTTTTGGGCACCCAAAAGGCCCATTTTTGAGTGACACATGTTACCTATCCTAGGTTGACATGTAGGATAGGTGACATCATCATGATGTCATCTTGGTGGATAGAAACCAGAAGACTTAAAGAGGCATGCAGTGAAAGAGTTAGACAGTGGATGCTAGGACATGTCAGTATTGACAATAGAGCAACAACGAATGAGGATGAGGTTAGGTGATCTCCATAATACATGTCAACTCGATGGCATGACCCCAATGGGTGAATAAAGGGGCACACAAACAAAGCACCATAATAGAGAGAGAGAGATATGGGTTAAGCATCCGCACAAGGTCCTATGCAACTCTTATAGAACCAAGTGAGTTGAGGTTGTAAAAGTCGCAGAGGCTCTTAGAGCTGCTAAGAACTAGCTCTTGGTTGTTTCTTGTGGAACTCTGGCCAATGGCATAGAGCCTTTAACAAAGATATTTGGCATGCAAAAGGCTCAAAAGGACTTAGTGCCTAAAAGACTAAGTTGTGGTTGTAGAGAATTGGTATTATGGCAGGAAAATAGGCAACGGACCTAAGAAAAGGTGTTAAAGGCCAAAACTGGTATAACTATCAGCTTGGGAGAAAATTTGGTAGTTAAGTTGAAGCCAATTATAGATAAAAATAGCGAAGCCCTGCTAAAACTTGTCAAAAAGGTGGAATCACTAAAATATGTAGATAAACTCAGTTCAATTTGCAGAAAACGATTGTTGAAGGCTAAGAATTTGGTGAACATAATCAGAAGACTAAAATGAACTTAACAAAGGAAAAAAATAAGAATGCATGCAATAATCAAAAGAAAAAGAAGCCAAAAATTATATATAAGCAGGCTTGAGCAGGTAGGTTAAGGACAAGATTTTTTTTTATACAGAAAAGTGAGTTATATGAGTGAGTTGTGGTGAAGCAGTTGGTGTTCTCAGTGATAAGAGATTGTTGAAGGCATTGGTGATTGAGGAATTTAATTATTTTTTAAAGTAGATAAGTCATTCATTATTTCTAGTATGAAAGATGAACAAGGACTATCAAAATTAGGGGTTGGTGCTCCTTCTAGTGGGTGTTGGAAAATATTAGGGGTTGTAGCTGCATTTAGTTGTAGCTAGTAAATTAGGGAGTTGTAGCTTCCTTTTGGTTGTAACGATATAATTGTAACAAAAAATTGTGGCTTTCCTTACAAATGAATTGAACATAAGTTATGAAAAATTACTTATTATGTGTGTGTCCCAATAAGATAGTTGATTCCTATTATGCTTATGAATTACTAAAGTATTTAATGGTGTTTCAATATTCTTGCACAAAGTAAAAGAAAGTTGTTAATTGTTAAAATTCCTAAAATATTGATTCACCTTCCCTCCTAATATTGTCCTGGTTTCCAATAATTGGTATCAGAGTAGGTTACTTCAGATCAATTTAACAACTCGAAGAAAGATCAAGGACCATGGAAAACTAGGAAGGAAGTTATACCGATTGGTAAACTATGTTCAATGGAACAAACTATTTGTTTTGGAAGGTGAGGATGAAGACCTAAATTCAATCACTTGGAGCTAATTTGTGGGATTTTGTGGAAGAATAATATCAAAATCCTATAGAAGTCATTACCAAGGACTAGAAGATGGAATTCACATGCAATGTTAAGGCAATGAATGCTCTGCTTGATGGCCTACCTGAATCAGAACTTGTCAAGGTAATGGACTGCACATCTGCCAAAGCCATTTGGGATAAGATGAGCAGCTGCTATGAAGGAGATAACAAGGTAAAGAAAGCTAAACTTCAAGGTTTTGGAATGCAGTTTGAGTCTCTAATCATGCATTATGATGAAGATATTGCAAAGTTCTTTTTAACAGTTGGTGAGGTTGTGAATATCAGAAGACGACTTGATAAGAAGCTAGATAAAGTTGTTGTAGTCTAAAAGGTGTTAAGATCTCTTCCTTAAAGGCTTAATCCTAAGGTGTCAACCATTGAAGAAATGACCAATCTGAGCACTCTCACTCTATATCAACTTCTTGGTAGACTAACTTCCTATGAGATGGCAATTTCGTAAGATAAGCATATAACCAAAGAATCAACCTTCAAATAAGAAATGAAGTGCAAGGATGAGCATGATGACTCATGTCGAGAATCATATGAATAAGAGGTCAACTTCATTTGGAAGCACAAGCGAGGATTAGGAAATTATAAAGGTAAGCTATCCTTTTAGTGTTTTACTTGTGGAAAAGTTGGCCATTTTTCTTCTAAGTGTCATGAAAAGAAGAATAAATACTATAATCCTAAAGTAAATTTAAGAAATTTCAGAAGGATAGAAAGAAGGCTAAGAAGAGAGGTTTTCATGTCTAAGAGGAGAGCTCCTCGAAAAGTGAACCTAGCCAATCCTCAGATGAGGATAGAGATGATGAGATCCCTAATGAATTTATGTTGATGGCCATAGAAAATATAAAAGTTGAGGTTATTAATTACAATGATTAAGAGAGAGAAGTTGATCTTGAAGGAGAACTGGTAAGTGCAATTGAGGAAACAGAGAGTCTGAGAAAGAAAAACAAAATGTAGAAGAAATATTTGATAAAAGAAAAGGTTGAGGTTGTTGAGTACTTGCCCTTTCAAATAGAAGGAGGTAAGAAGACTCATGATCCTCTGAAAAAAAGTTGAATGAAAAGAATCAAGCATGTGAGGGACTCGAACGAGAAATCATGTTTTTGAACAAGGAGGTTGAGAAGGCTAAAACATGGCTTAGTTTCAACCAAAAATTTGGAAAAGGGACTGACGATTTTAATGAAATATGAGAATCTCACCTTGCATATAAAGAATGTAGTGGTCTTGTATTTGATGCTGAGTTCAGTGTAGAAGCTGAATTAAAAGGTAAAAAGGTAATTACCTTTGTTCTATAAGGGACTACACAAGAGCGAAAGACAATTACTCAGCCAAAGAAAAATTAGCACCAACAAAAAAAGAACACTCGCCATGAAAATTGAATAGCCCAGAATTTAGTCCAGTATAGAATACAACCTTCCAAGTAGAGTGATATTTTCCCTTAATAATGTTTCACACGCACAAATTATGGTCACATAGCAACAAATTGTAGAGTCAATATTTCCTACAAGAAGTTCATATCTAGAAGAATATTTCAACAGAGAAAAAGTAGACCCAGGTGCAATAATTCTTTTTCTCCTCTGAATTATCTAGTGCAATATTTTAAATGTAAAAATTTTGTGCATGTAGCAGTCAATTGAAGGCTAAAGGAGAAGAAGACAGAGCCAGTAATTGAGCAAATTGAGAAAAAACCCAAGTTCTAAAAAGAAAAGGAGAAATAAAAGCAATGTGATATTTCGTTGTATGCATAGAATGAAGGGAGCCATTGGTATGTGGACAGTGGTTGTTCTAGGCACATGTTAGGAGACAGAAGGAAGTTTCTAACTTTGAAACTAATTGACAAAGGTAATGTGACTTTTGGAAACAATGCTCCAGGAAAAATAATTGCAAAAGGAATGGTCAGTTTAGCAAATGGAAAAGGTAAATCCAAGAATGTTTTATATGTTGATGGGTTAAAGCATAATATTCTTAGTGTATCTCAGATGTCTGATCAAGGCTATGATGTGATCTTTAAATCCAAAAACTATCAAATCAAGTCTACAAGCACAGGTAAGGAATGTGTTGAAGTTGTAAGAACAGATACTAATGTCTATATGCTCAAAGATAAGATAGATAAGTGTTGCTTGAAAGAGATCCTTGAGAGTTGGTTATGGCATAAACTACTTAGACATATGAAGTTTGATAGTCAAGCTTAGCGAAGAAAATTGTTTTCAAGGATTCCCCATGCTTTCAAAACTAGAAAATACAATTTGTAAATCTTTCCAATTGGGAAAGAAAGCTTGAGTTCCATTCAAGGAAAAGGAGAACTCACCATCAAAGCCATTTTAGCTGGTACACATGGATCTATGTGCACCATCCATAACACAATGACCTAGAGGTAAATTATATTTTATGCTAATAATCAATGATTTCAGTAGAATGATGTGGGTTTCCTTCCTTAGAGAGAAATTTTAAGCTTTTGAGAAGTTAAAAGAGTTCAAGGGCATGGATGAGAACAAAACTAGATGAAAAATCAAAAGCATATGGTTAGGAAATGGAGGTGAGTTCACTTCAAAATCATTTGATGAATTTTGTAAGAGAACGGTATCAAAAGACAATTTACAATAGCAGAGACTCATTAGCAAAATGGTGTAGTAGAAAGAGCAAATAGATCGGTGCAACAATTAGCTAGAGCCATGATGAACAAAAGGAATGCTCATCAGAATTTTTGGGTACAATATATTCACATAGTAGTAGTTATCCTAATAAAAACTCATTTTAAACCAAATAGTGACAAAAATACCTATTCTCTATTGCATGGCAGACCTACAACATTCAAACACTTTATAGTTTTTGGTAGCAAATGCTACATCAAGATAAATTTCGAGAAACTTGGAAAATTTGATGCAAGAGCATATGAAGGTATTTTTCTAGGATACTCACATAATAGAAAGGGATACATATTCTACAATAAAATAACCAAGAGGATTATTGACTACATCGATGTAAAGGTTGATGATCAAGAAGAGAAACAAGCTGCAAATACCAACATTGATGAACTAGTGAGCATTAGTGAGGACGATGATGAGGAAGTTGTAGAAGAGAGTGATGAATATACCTCTAGTCCTCAAGCCAAAGATATCCCAAGTTATGGACAAAAACACCACCCAACTGATTAGAATGTTGGTGAATTAAACACTAGAGTGCAAATAAGAGGGAAACTATTGAATCTCCCTACGCAACCACATGTTTCCCTATTTTCCATGAAGGATCCAAAGGATGTTGTTCAAGCCAATCAAGATCAACATTGGTTAAAGGAAATGAATGAATAATTGGACCAAATAGATAAAAATCAGACTTGGGAACTTGTTCCAAGACCTACTAATAAGAATGTCATTGGCACAAAGTGGGTTTTTAGGAATAAATTAAATGATCATGGAGAAGTGGTAAGAAACAAGGCTATATTGGTATGCAAAGGCTATGCTCAAATAGAAGACTTGGATTTTGATGAAACCTTTTCTCCTGTTGTTAGATTAGAAGCAATAAGAATGTTTTTGGCATTTACTTGCTTTAAGAAATTCAAAATCTATCAAATGGATGTCGAATCTCTTTTTCTGAATGGAGAGATACAGGAGGAAGTTTACATAGAGAAACCATAAGGTTTTAAGCCGAAAAAGAAACCAAATTATGTTTGCAGACTCAAGAAGGCCTTGTATGGTTTCAAGCAAGCCCCTAGGGCTTGATATTCAAAGCTAGATAGTTACCTAGTCAAGTGTGGATTTAAAATAGGTGCAACAAATAGAAACTTATATGTCAAAGAAAAGGATGGAAAACTTATTTTGGTGGTCATATATATTGATGATATCATCTTCTCTAATGATTTATATTTGCTAACCAATGAATTTGCAACTGATATGAAGGTTCAATTCGAGATGTCCATGCTTGGAGAGATTTTCTAATTTCTTGGATTGCTGATTGCACAAATCCCAAAAGGAATATTCATCTCTCAAGAAAAGTATATTAAATAAGTGATGAAGAAATTTGGCATGGAAGAATTCACTTTAGCGAGCACTCCAATGGTGCCAGGTTACAATCTTAGCAAGATGGATGAATCTCTAGCAGTGGACCAGACTTTATATAGATCCATCATTGGCATCCTCTTATATTTGAAAACTTCAAGACTAAACATCATGTAGGTCATTGCTATAGTTGGAATATTTCAAGAAGCTCCCAGACAAATCCATTTATTAGTAGCCAAGAGAATTATCATATATCTAAGAGCAACAATCAACTTTGGACTATGGTATCCTAGAAGTAAATAATTTTCATTTATTGTTTATACCGATGTTGATTGGGAAGGTGGCGTAGATGATTTAAAGAGAATTGGTGGTGCTTTATTTCTTGGAGAAGGTCTAGTTTCCTGGTTGAGCAAGAAGCAAGCTTCCATTTCCTTATCTACAGCTGAAGCAAAATATATTACAACAACTTCTTGTTGCACTCAACTACTATGGATGAAGCAAACCTTGCACAATGTACAAGAGTTCTATGATCATCCTATTCCCATTATTTGTGACAACATAAGTGAAATCAACATGTCAAAGAATCTAGTTTTTCACTCCAAAACAAAGCATACCCCCATCAAGTATGATTTCTTGAGAGACCAAGTTGCAGCCCATATTGTGAAGTTGGTGTATGTTCCTATCAAAGAGAAAGTTTCTAATATGTTGACTAAGCCACTTCCTAGAGAGAAATTTAAGTATTTGAGGCAAATATTATGAGTTGTGCCTCTTGCCTCCCTCCACTAGTTATTCCTTAAGGGAAAGAGAGGTAGTTGTTGCATTTTCAACATCTAAAGGTGAAGCTACCAGGTCCACAGGATCAACATGACAATGAAAGATCGATGAAAGATGCAGTATCGTGATAGGAAAATTATAAAGGTGTCTTTGTTTAGTCAATTTAATGTTCTTAAATTGTAAGCATAAATTATCGACCAGGGCAGGTAAATTGATGAAGTGCAAGTGCATTATATGTGCTAGAAGTCCTTTATGTCGTTAAGGTGATTATGTTATTGTTATCTAAGTTAATGTCAAACTATAGAATTAATGTTGAGATGATGTTATTATCTATACTAGGATGTTATTTCTAAGATTTTATTGCTAATTGATTATCCTAAATGTTATCCTAATTGAATTGAGTTTCTAGAATGATTGGATAATGATTTTAACTCTTTTGAATGAATATGTAATGTTAGTCTTCTTTTCAACCTATCAATTGTTTTTGGATTTTTATGCTGCAACTAAACAAAGCTAGTTATGGAAGTATGAAATGACATAAAGAAAATCCTAATTTATCAACTTGGAAATGAAATGTACTTGAATTCAGAAGATGAGAAGGACTACCACTCTTATCTTCTACAACTTTATTTCAATGCAAAAATCAAAACAGAAACAAAATTACTGAGTTTATGCTAGGTATTAAGCAAACAAAATGAATGATATAGAAATCAATCAAGTGAGCATACTCGTGAACTTCATTGAACTTCATCTTAAAAACATAAAAACAGGGCATCCATGAATTAAATCTATGAAACAAAATAAAATATAATTACTACAAATCAAAAACGTGATATGCACGTAGGAGCCCTCCACGGGGTAGCTAGTCACCTTAAATCAATAGCACATAAAATGTATGAAACAAGAATTTTGCATTAAGTGAAAAAGAGTTCTATAGGATGCTCAAATTACATAAGGTGGCACACACATTACACATAACTTCCAGTGTTTTTATAGAATTCTTATTAACAATATGAGAAATTTAAGCCTACGAGACTTCACTATAATCCTTATCAAAACTAAATCATATCGCTTATTTGTCAATTTTCTATTGAAAAAGAAAATCAATAAAACCTCTTAAAACTCAAGCCCTGTTACAACGTGTTGTCTTGCTATTGAATACCATGGTTGACCGTGTTATAGTGAGGATCTCCTAACGAATAAGCTTGAGTAAATAAGAATAAATATATGAGACAATCACTCCCTATCTACCCATATACTCCTTTGTTGAGTTGGCACACTCGAACCCTGTTAACAATGAAACTAGCTACAAATCTGTGGATTAGCTAGAGAATCAGGTCAATTCTATAGCTACATGTAAACTTTAATATAACAATAAGACATATTGACAAAATATGAAAAAGAGACCATATGAATGTTTACCTTTTTAAAACCTTATTTTTACTGCATTTACTTGGATGATAGCAATAGGAAAAACGAGGTAAATATGGACAAAAAGGAAGTCAAGATAAAGAAGTTCTTAGACTCTACATTACCCCACACTGGTGGTTTTGTATGTGACTCCTCATACAACACAAATTTTTTGTTTTTCTGTATGTCTTTAAATACCTTTTCCAACACATTCAGGTTTCACTTTCTTCTACTTCTTGATAGTTACTGCCATCGTTGGTTTCCTTGTAATGATCTTCTACTTTAGATTAATGGTTTCTCTTTTCATGGCCTTGCTTTCTTTCTTCAATTTCTTGTTTTTTTATACCATAGAAATAAGTGAAGAATGAGGTTATCACTTTTGGCAATTTGAATTCCACTTTGTGCCTTCAGCGTTTGATTTTCAGTTTTGAGGTACCTATTTAATGTCCCCAGATCAAATATTTATTGTTTCAAGGCACTAGATGCTAGAGGTTCTTGTGGCTCATTAAACTAGTTACTTCCTTCTTCTGGGATCTAAATTGATCCTTCAGTTGTTACTTCCTTTCTCTCTAATGATTCTATGTAATCATATATTTCTTGTTGTACAAGATCAATACCTAGGATTTGTACTGGACTTCTTGGAGGTGAAATGAAGGGAGTTGGTGATACCCTTGGTGATAATCTCAATGATTCTCTTGGAGAGTCCTCAAGATCTTCAAATTGATCTTTTGACTTAATATCGATATGCTATGCAACTTCTGAGGCTACTTCTTTCGTTGTTTTCAATCTGGTGCTTCTTCTCAAACCTATGGTCGACAACCTTTTAATCTTATTTTCCTTAGCTTTTGGAATTTCTTTTTGAGGAATGGTTTTTACTTGGGATAAAACCTCTATATTCTTGCTGGATTTTTTTCTTCTAAGACTTTCTATGTTCATTTTCTGCAAAATTTCTACAATTGGCAGATCATCCTCTGACAAATCTTGTTGATCCTGTGGTTCCTGTTTTATTATTGTCTCAAATTTTCTCTTTCTTCCCCTTAGGGTTTTTCTACCACTTGGTTGTTCAATCATTTTCTCTTCAAAGTGATTTCTCACTAGAAAATCTTCTGAATTATCACCTATGCTTTGAAGATGAAACTCAATCAAAATTTTTACTAACCCATGATGATACATTGTGTTGTCTATAAGCTGGATTTTCTTATGAAAATTTACTGACATTTTCTTAAGGCTATGCAACAGAAAGTATGGAAGATTCATTTGATGTTCTTTAAGGAAATTCATCAATAGCCTAAAGTGATAGAAAAACATACACCCAAATCAACCTTCACAAGTAACAAATTTCTGAAGGACAAGGGGAAAATTTCTCCATTTACTTTTGAGGGTAGAGCTAGGAATACCTTTTCTGAAGATAGTAGTATCCATGCTTGGTTTTTTAAAGAAAATTTTCCATTCTTCCTCTTCGATTCCTTTGTTTGTGGACCACTTTTCTCCAGCTCTACGTAGTCCAGTGGCTTCTGCAATCAAGGATTCTGTCACTGCGAACTTAACATTGCTATTTCAAATTCTACTCCATCAAAAGATAGTGCAAAGGTTTTTGTCACCTCCCTATGGAAACCATCAAAATTTTCTATGAAATCTAACCACTGAGCTTTCTGTAACAATTACTTGGTCTGGGGGTATCCTTCCAAAAATTTCCTTCCTCTTGGTTCTGTTAGAACAATAACACACATAGTGAGAGATGTTTTGTCTCAAGAACTGTTTTACTTGACAGGGAAAATAGTCTCAGTAGGGTTTCTCTCTAGGATGGAGAGACTATATGAATTGAAAGAATGAGAGAATGGGCAAGTATACTGATAGTTCATGCGGATGAGTTAGCCATTTGAATGCATTTAATTTAATGATTCGGTGATCAAATCAGTGGATCTGAAATGAGTATGGGATAGGATTTAAAATGGTGGTGGATTATGATGGATTTGACAAGGGACTATCATCCACGAATTGCAATGATTTTGGTTTTAAGGGTAATGATATGTCCACGTAATTCATATATGCAATATGTTCACCCCCATAGTAAAATTAAAGTGTTACATACCTTATACTTATTTTCTAACCTTTATTTGTCCTTTGATGCCATTTGCAAGTACTTTTTCACTTTGAAAGAAGTCAATCATTTCTTCAATTTCAGCCACCAAGTGTCCATTTTAGATTGGCTGCAGAAACCTTATCATAGCTACAAAAACTTGCCAGAGATGCAGAAAGTCACTAATTTTGTAGCAATTTTTTTTTCAAGAAAGGGATGTTTAGAAAAATGATTAAGAGAAAATTTGAGGTGCCAACAAGAGTTGGTTTTCAATTTAACTTTTCTGTATAAGCATGCCAATAACTTGTTGGTTTTCATGTTTATATATGTGTTTGTGTGTGTGTGATTTTTTTTTATATGAAACAAGAAAAATAAAATTTCTAAGGTGGAAAATAAGAAGAATTCTTCTTAACCATCTTAATTTTTGAGTTATCTTGGAAATTTTTGAAAAACTCTGCTTTCATCAATGGTTTCTAATAAAGTCTGAGTCGATGTCCATTCACTAAAAGAGGAAATTTTTCTTCATCAATAGTCATGATTCTGACCACACCATTATCAAAGACACTTTCAACTTCATGAGGTCCAAGTGAGTGAGTTTGGAATTTTCCTTGGAAGTTCTTGAACTTTGAATCAAAAAGTAATGCCCAATCTTCCAGATGAAATTTTATTTATTTGATATATTTGTCATGCCATCTAGATCTTTGTTGTTGAACTAGGTTGGTCTTATGGAAGGCATCTTGTCTTATTTCATCAAGCTCATTGAGTTGTCCCATCCTTTGTTTTTGTTCTTCTGATAAGTCAAGATCCAACTGGACTACTGTTTTACAAGTCTAGATCTGGAACTCTAGTGGAAGTAAGACTTGCTTCCCATAAACAAGTTCATAGGGAGTATGCCCTGTAGTGCTTCTCCATGTAGCTCTGTAAGCCCACAAAGCTTCTAGAAGATTTTATGTCGAGTCTTTCCTATGTAAGTGTATAGTCTTGGTGAGAATTGCTTCAATCACCTTGTTTTTAGACTCAACTTGTCAATTGGCTTGTGGATGGCATGATGTAGATTTCCGATGCTTGATTTTGTATTGTTCTACAAGCTTATGCAATAATATGGATGTAAATTGTGTTCCTTGATTTATTACAATTTCTTGCACCAAAATGAGAGAAAATATCCTAAAAAAGAAATGCAACTACAACATTTTTAGTAGAAAAAGAAGTGCTTTAGCTTCTACCCATTTAGTGACATAATCAATACATACCATAATATACCTTTTTTGTTTTGAAGGTGGATTGATTCGACCAAAAAATGCTATCATCCATTTCTCAAAAGGTTTAATGAGTACCTGAGGTTGTAATGGCATTTCATTTGAAAGAGTAGGTTCCCCATCCTTTGAAAACTATCACATCACTTAACATATTCCTTGGTATCCTTGAAAATGGAAGACCAATCATATCCTAAGAGAAGGATCTTATGAGAAATTCTTCTACCAGAGAAATTTCCTCCACATGGTTCATCATGACATGCTTTAAGTATTTATGGTATCTCGTCTTCTCAAACACATCTTATGATGATGAGATCTGGTATTGATTTGTACAATTCTTCATTTATCCATTAGTAAGATGTGTTGTTTTGAATTATCCTCCTCTTTTATCTAGGAGACAAATGAAATGGTAATTTCCCTGTAGCTAAATAATTAGCAATATCTGCATAACAAGGTGATTTATGTCATGCCAAGATATAACTCCTTAAAACAAAACTCTTTTCTATTCATTAAGGCTAGACATTATTATATATAAGAGTGAGTGACTGTTCGGTTCATCTCCCAACTCTATATCTTCTCTATTATTTATTTACATTAATTACAGTTGTTCACCCAATCCTTCTGATTAAGTGTCAACATTCCCCCCCTTAATCTGAAGGGTTGTTGGTGAGTCCAAGAATCGCTCTGAATATTTCAAGCTTTTATCTTCCAAGTGCTTTGGTGGCGATGTATGCAATTTTCTCATTAGTGGAACAATGGTGGAGATGGATTTTTTTGGCCTCAACATGATATCGAATCAGATGATATTTACTGTTGATGTGCTTTGTTCGATCGTGGAACTTTGGGTTCTTGGCCAACTTTATTGCAGATGTATTGTCAATCATGAGTGGAGTTGATTGCACTTCTTTTACCTACAAATTTTCAAAAAATTTCCAGAGCCACACAATTTCTTTTCTTGCCTTAGCTACTTCCACATATTCTACCTCTAATGTAGAATCTAAAGGAACTAATTGTTTGCATGATCTCCAGGAGAAAGCTCCTAATCCAAGACTCATAGCATAACCTAAAGTAGATACCCCTGTTTCTTTATCTCCATCGAAGTCTGAATCAGAGTATCCAATCAAGCTGAAGTCATCCACCTGTGTATACTTTATTCCAAAGTCTTGAGTTCCCTTCAAGTATTTTAGAACTCTTTTTGCAATAGACCAATGTCCCTCACAAGGCTTTTTCATAAATATGGAGAGGATTCCAACAGCAAAAGAAATGTCTGGTCTAGTAGTTATGAGGTAGTTGAGACTTCCTACAAGCTGTCTATACTTTGTTGCATCCTCAAATTCTTTTCCTTCATTTGATGTGAGATTTAAGTTTTGTTCCATAGGAGTAGTCAGAAGATTGCATTCAATCATACCAAATCTGTTCAACAGATCTCCAATGTATTTCTTTTGAGAGAGGAATATGGACTTTGGATGTTGAGTTACTTCAATACCAAGATAGTAATAAACATAGCCCAAATCAGTCATTTCAAAACCTTTCTTCAATTCCTTCTTTATGGATGCAATGTAGTTTCCATTGTTCCCTATTATCAAAAGATAATCTACATATACTACAAGATATACAACTTTTTTTCCAACTTTCTTGACAAATAGAGTTGCATCATCAGGATCATAATTTTTGAAATTGAGTTTCAAAAGATGCTCCGTCAATTTTTCATACCAAGCTCGTGGTGCTTGTTTGAGGCCATACACGGATTTCAAAAGTTTGCATATTTTATCTTCCTGTCCTTTCACAGCAAAACCTTCAAGCTGGGACATAAAAACATTTTCTTTTAGATCTCCATTCAAGAAAGAAGTTTTTACATCCATTTGATGGACTTTCCAACCATTCTGAGCTGCTAGGGCATAGAGTGTTCGGATGGTAGCCCATTTTGATGTGGGGGAAAAATTTCCCTCATAATCAACCCCTTCCTTCTATGCATAACCTTTTACCACAAGTCTGGCTTTGTCCTTGTCAAGTGAGCCATCAGCTTTATACTTGTTCTTGTAGACCCACTTGTAGCCAATTGGTTTGGTTCCTAATGGAGGATCAACTAGCTTCCAAGTGCCATTCTTTATCAGGGCATCATACTCCTTTTGCATTGCTTCTTTCCATTCATTATGAGAAGTAGCTTCTTTGAAGGAAATTGGTTCAAAATTTCTAGACAAATTTAATTCACAATCATCCATATCAACAGGTGAATCAGAGTCATCTACATTACCTCCATTTTTCTAATTTGAATTTCTAGTTCATGTTTTTCCAACCTCATCAGGATGAACACTGTCAAGTGTCTTTGTCAGCCACTTTGGGGGACCTTTCTCAGATGGTCCAAGCTACTCTGTTGACTGAGTTGGGGTTGAATCAAGATTGAGTCTCCCAATTCTGCTAATCACATCACTCAAAGCATCTTCTGTTGTTGGAGATTCATGCAGGGGAGAGAGTGCTTCTGAAGAAGATTCCACGGGTTGATCTAGTATAGGAATCCCCCCTTCAAGTTGTGGAATCTGATTATCAAATTCTTGAAATGATTTTGTATTTGTGAATCTATCCAAGTGATCAAGTTTCCTTTCAACAACATTGTCAGTTTTGGATGATTCAAGAAAGATTACATCTCTAGAGACAACAAAGTTTTTGTTGACTTCATCATAGAGATGGTATGCTTTGGAGGTGTTTGAATAGCCCAGGAAGATACACTTCTGACTTCTTGCACCAAGTTTGTTTCTATGTACTTTTGGTATTAAGGCATAACAGGTGGAACCAAAGACCCTGAGATGCTTTACCGAAGGAATGTGCCCATATCGCATTTCATAAGGAGTCTTGTTTCTAATAGCATTAGATGGACATCTATTCTTTATATATACAGCACATAAAATAGCATCATCCCAAAACATTACTTTTACATTTTTGAAGAAAAGCATGGAGCATACCATATTTAATATTGTCCTATTCATTCTTTCAGCTATTCCTTTTTGTTGGGGATTATAAGGCACAGTTGTTTGATGTTTGATCCCATGTTCGTGAAGATATTTTTCAAATTCATTTGAAGTGTATTCTTTTCCATTATCAGTGTGAATAAAGCCAATATCGGATTGTGCATCATTTTCAATCCATGCATGAAAGTTCTTTAATGTTTGAAAAGCATCAGATTTGTTCTTCAATAAGTATAGCCAACACATTTTGGTGTAGTCATCAATAAATGTCATGATATATTTATTTCCATTTGTAGAAGAAATAGGCATTAGACCACATAAATATAAATGAATGAGTTAAAGTTTTCTATGTGCTCTGGAATGTGAATCATGAAAGGCATGTTTGCTATGCTTTCCTAGAATACAAGCATGACATTGCTTAAGCTTCGTAGGAATTGTAGGCAATCCAGCAACACCATTTTTCCTTAATAAGTGAAGGCTGTCATAGTCCAAATTTCCAAATCTAGCATGCCATAATAGACTTGATGGAAGTGTACCTTCTTCATAATTAGAATTGTATGAGAAATGTTGTGCACGAGTAGAGGTACCTTGCAGCTTGAGAAGCCTTTCTTTTTCAATCCTTGTCATGACAAGTGAGTGGTCAGATGCTTTTCTTACCTCAAGCTTGCCATCAAACATATGAATGGAATGGCCTTACTGTCCGATATGGACCAAGGACAAAAAGTTTCTCCTCAACTGAGGGAGATATAGAACATGATGCAAAAGAAAGTTTGGAAGACCGGGGAATTTAAGCCTCATTGTGTCAACCCCTAATGGCTTGAGTTTTGATTGGTCTACAAAGTAAATTGCTCCATCATCATTGTCAGTGGATTCTTCAAAATATCTTTTCTATGAGTCATGTAGCAAGTTGCTCCTGAGTCAAGCAACCAATCATTTTTCCAAGAAGCAAGTGAAGCATTAAATAAGTCTTCATTTACTCCAATATTACATTGTGCCACAACATAATGAGCTGATTCAGGTGCTTTACCTTTGTCTGTGTCATTAGTTTTACCTTTGAGTTAGTTTCTTTGCTGCTCAATTTTATCCCAAGGTATCTTCCATGTGGAGGCATCATGTTATCCATTTCTTTTACAGTGTACGCAGTGCAAATCTGACTTTTCTCCTAGAGAGTGTCTACCCCCCCTGCCTCTAAAATATCTTCCTCTACCTCTCTGACCACCTCTTCCTCTGGAAGAGTCTAGGGAAAGACTCTTTTCTTTATGAGCAAGGCACACAACCTCTTCAGAAGATTTAGGGGCTATTTTCTTTCCAAAAGCTTTCTCTCTTTCAGCAAATTTCTTTATAAGAGAGTCAAAGGTGATATCTTTGAGATTTCCGTTTTCTTGCAATGACTTAAGATAATTAGAGTAAGTAGGATAAAGTGCCTTGAGAAAAGCAATCAGAGGGATATCCATTTCAACATTAGTGACTTTGACAGCATGCATTATTGATTTTACTTCGAATGCCAGAGCAAGAGGATCATTATTTTGTAATTCAAGGGTGAAGAGTTTAATCATCCGTTGAACAATTTCAAGTGCAGAGTGTGAGTCATAGATTTCCTTCAAGCTTTTATAATGCTTCAAATGTAGTTCAAAATGGTTTGATGTGTAAACTCACCTCTTCACTTACAGATGCAACAATCCATGCATATGCTTTGCTATTTTTATTTTCCAAAATGGTGAGCTCTTTATCAGAGGTAGGCTGAACTGGGTCTTTTTCTCCTTCTCCAACACACACTCCTTTCCATAGCTCATTAAAAATAAGAGTGTGTTGGAGTTTCCTAAAACATTCAGGATAATTTTCTCTTCTGATGAGAGTTATTCCCACAATAGATATGATTGAATGTATATCGAACAACGTAATACTTTCAGCGTTCAACGTTCACCCGAATACCGGAGTCAGAGTCTGACTGTAGCTATCTATGGCAGAAATGAATAGTGGATGATGAGCGGCGAATGAGCGGAGGAGTAATGCGGAGGAGGATCGTTGATGGTAGAATATCAACGGTTATCGGAGGTGAAGAAGTCCAACCATTAACGGTTATTGGAGGGCAGTTTTAAGGTGATGAGCAGAATATCAGATGGACGCAAGGTGGTAAGTGGTTTAGAGAAGGAAGCACCTAATTCCATAGAGTAATGGACATGTAGCTCTGAGGAGAGAGAAGATACCACTTCTATCGGATGGAAAAAGATCGAGCATGTTGGCCACTTGATATTGTTGTGGATCGTTAGATCTAAGGTCAAGAGATTTACGATCGAGGTTGATTGGGAGGAGAGAGAAAAAGGTGTGCATATCAGGCGGGTAACCACTGTGAAACTTATGTGCCCGATATCATCGTCAGCCATTCGATTTGAGGGTGGAGATCAACGGTCGAGAATGAGCTCGTAAAACCTTGGGAACTGTGTCCGAGTGGTGTCTGGTAAGATCATCAAGTGATAGGAAAAATGATGAATTAGTGAATATATAAAATGATGGTGAAATACGGTGAATATGGTAAATATATATAAACAATTACATGTTGTTCTTCAAACGAAATGGTAGCAACAGAGAAAGGTCAAGCTATTACAACACTATTCAACACAGTAGCAACGTATTAGAATTCAAACGATGAGCATTCGCAGAGATCTGACAAAGATGTCAGCTTGTAAGAGATGTAAAACATAGAGTGAAGTGGTTAAAAATGTAAAATGAAGGCCTAAAATGGCACCTGCTCTGATACCATGTCAGGCCAGGATATAACTCCTTAAAACAAAACTCTATTCTATTCATTAAGGCTAAACATTATTATATACAAGAGAGAGTGACTATTCTATTCATCTCCCGACTCTCTATATTCTCTATTAATTATTTACATTAATTATAGCTGTTCACCCAATCCTTCTGATTAGGTGTCAAAAATTTAGTAGATACTGCAAAAAGATATTCATCAAGAAACTTATACTCTATAGGATTATCATTGTTATCATTCTGAATTCTAGATAAAAATTCAGCAATTGTATTATGTTTTCGCAGTCGATCTAGAATGGTGATGTTGAATTCTTGCAATAGTAATCCTTAGTGAATCCATGATTTGTTTACTCATTATGTTTATGGCTGCTCCTAGATCAATTAGTGTGTTTGGTATTTCAATTACTCTTGGGTATTCATTTTTAAAGTTTTTTGTCATAAATTTGTTTCATAATGTCGTGCTTGAAATATATTGAAAACTAAATATTTCTTTGTGGTCATAATCTTTGGTTTTAATTGCATGGTTGAAAAATTGTCAAGATTTTAATGTTTTTCCAAGTCATGATATTTTATCTTTAATGCTATGGTTGAAAACAATTACAATTTCAGGGTTTTTTAGAGTCAAGATATTTTATCTTTAACAACATGGATGCATGGAAATTGTTGGAGTTATCGGAATTTGAGATATGATATTCTATATTTAACATCACGTCCTAGAATTGTTGGAATTTTACAGTTTTTCAAAGTCCGGATATTTTATCTTTAATTCCATTGCTAAAAAATTTCAAAATTGTAACCCGAATTTGTTTTTTGTTATTCTAGAATCAACACTTTTTTTAAGGGTGTTTTTTTCATCCATTTTGCAAAAAAAAAAATGGTTTTTACTTCCATTTAAAAAAAATGTTGAAAATTTACCCTAAAAAAAAGCATCGTTCTGGAATACACAATTTTCATTTTTGGGTTTTTTTTTCATGTTTTTTGTGGGCTTTTGGGCTAGAGTACCCATTTTGAGGTAATAGTTCCCATTTGATCGGTAACTATGTTAGAGCTATGGATTTTTATTTTGGATTTGAACTTGATGTAATTGATTAACTTGAGGAATTTGATTAGATTGAGATAGGAATTGAGGTGGGAAATTAGGATAGGATCATGGTGAATATTGTTGATATTGAGCACAAGCCCCATAAGGATTTTGCCATCCCTAATTCCAAGATTGTGACTGTGGTTGAGCCCAAGGCTGCCAAGATGGATTCCAATTATTTTGTGAAGACAGAGGAAATTTTGTGATTTAAAACCTTGTGGTTGATTTTCTTGAGAGTTCTGTCATGGTCTTTTGGAAATAAAATAAAGAGGGTCTACTTGTTCTAGTATTCCTTCATCATTAAATACAGCCTTAAGACTTGGTAAAGAAGGACATTATTTAGTATTATGGTTATCTACACATATGGCACACGTTTCTATGGTTTTTAAGTCTAAAGGACATTCTCTTAGAGCATGCTTCTTTCTACACCTGGGACAAAAGATGGATAATGCAACATTTTTGAACTTTTTCTTGTTTTGTATTTTAAGGGTGTCAATTTGTTCACTCAAACTCCCTAAAATATATGTCTTAAAAGTATCAAGAAAACTTCCTAATTTTTCCCTACTGACTATCGCAGCTGTAGATTTATTAATTCTTGATAAGAGAGGATCCCTAGGACTTTTTCCAACTCATGCTTTACCTGTTGAGATATGTACACATAGATCACAAATATCTGCAAATGGTAATTGAGAAATATCTCCTTTTCCTATCAATTTAAGGAGATCAATCCACTCATCTCTGATAGATTTTAGTAGGAGGGCTTTCAAAGTTTCCTCATCTAGACTATCCATTTTTTCCCTTTTAAGATTATAAACAAATCTCTTGACTAAGTCTTCAAGATTCTCATCTTCTTTCTATGTCATTTTGAAGACTTCTTCCCTAATGTTGTGAGGCATAGAATAGTCCCTAAATTTCTCTAATAATTCTTCTTTCATGTGCCCGTGTCCTTATAGAATTATTTCCTAGACTCATGAACCATTTAAATGTTGAATCCTTTAAGGTAGCAAGAAACAATTTTAATTTTTGACCATCATGTAGATAATCATATGATCTTCATAATACTTCAAATTCAAAGATAGATGTCTCTGGATCTTCACTTCCTTTTCCATGGAAATTAGGAAGAATAGAAGGTGAAATATTTATCATTGTGAGGGTTGTATCTTCATCGAACATAGGAAATCCAAAAGGGTCTTGATCTCCTCTACCTCTACCTCCTTCTCCAATACTATTTTGTTCACCATTGACATTGTGTACCTCTCCTTCTCCTTCTTCAACCATGATAGATTCTTTAGAACTAATGTAAGGATCTTCTAATTCTTCTGGTTCCTCTATCAATGGATAATCAAGATGAGTTTCTTGTTCCTCTTCTTCACTCGGAATTTCTAACTTTTCTCCTAGAATTTGTTCACCAGTGGAAGATAGAAAAAATACTATTGTATTTAGGGATGTAGGATCTTCTTTGATTATAGCCTCAGTAGATGAAGTAGGTGAAGTTCTGGATTGGCTTTCAGATCTTAAGACTTCAGGAAGTCCTTGTTGGCCTACGAATGGAATTCGAATTTGATTGGGTGGTGTGGAATTTCGAGGTCATGGTTCTTGAGTGAGTGGATTTGTGGGAATTAAGCTTCTTCCTCATCCTACAAATCTACCTCTAGAGTCTCTTTCCCTACGCATATAATGTTTTTATTTGTTTTTTTTTAACTTCTATTTGCACTTCCCTGGCAACAACGCCAAAATGTTTAGTCAATTTAATGTTCTTAAATTGTAAGCATAAATTATCGACCAAGGCAAGTAAATTTATGAAGTGAAAGTGCACTGTATATGCTAGAAGTATTTTATGTCGTTAAGGTGATTATGTTATCGTTATCTAAGTTAATGTCAAACTTTAGAATTAATGTTGAGATGATGTTATTATCTATACTAGGATGTTATTTCTAAGATTTTATTGTTAATTGATTATCCTAAATGTTATCTCTAGAATTAGTTCTAATTGAATTGAGTTTTTAGAATGATTGGATAATGATTTTAGCTGTTTTGAATGAATATGTAGTGTTAAACTTCTTTTCAACCTATCAATTTTTTTGGATTTTTATGATGCAGCTAAACAAATCTAATTATGGAAGTATGAATGACATAAAGAAAATCCCAATTTATTAACTTGGAAATGAAATGTGCTTGAATTTAGAAGCTGAGAAAGACTGCCACTATTATCTACTGCAGCTTTATTTCAGTGCAAAAAGAAAAATAGAAACAATTTCACTGATTTTATGCTAGGTTTTAATCAAACGAGATTACTGAGTTTTTGCTAAGTATTAAGCAAACGAAATGAACGATACAGAAATCAATCAAGTGAACATAGTCACGAACTTCACTGAATTGCATATTAAAAACATAAAAATAAGAGAAGACCTGATCTAGGCACAAGGGCCCTCGATGAGGTGGTCAGTCACCTTAAATCAACAACACATAAAATGTATGAAATAAGATCTTTGCATTAAGCGAAAAAGAGTTCTGCAAGATGCTCAAATTACATACATTGGCGCATGCATTACATAGAGTTGCCCCTGTTTTTATAGAATTCTTATTAACAATATGAGAAATTCAAGCCTATGGGAATTCACTATAATCCTTATCAAAACTAAATCATATCGCTTATTTTTTGATTCTCTAAATATTGAAAAAGTAAATCAATAAAATCTCTTAAAACTCGAACTTTGTTCCAGTGCGTTGTCTTGTTGTTGACTATCATGGTTGACCGTGTTATAGTTTGGATCTCCTAGTGAATTAGCTCGAGTAAATAGGAAGAAATCCATGAGAGGATCATTCCCTATCTACCCATATACTCCTTTTCTGAGCTGGCACACTTGAACGCTATCAACAATGGAAGTAGCCATAGATCTGTGCATTAGCTGCAGAATTAGGTCAATTTTGTAGCTGCATGTAAAATTTAATAGAACAATAAGGAATATTGACAAAATATGAAAAAGAGGACATATGAATGTTTACATTTTCAAAACCTTAATTTTACTGAATTTATTTGGATGATAGAAGTAGGAAAAAGGAGATAAATATGGACAAAAAGGAGTTCAAGATAAGCAGTTCTTGGACTCTACAACCTTTTCCATTGATGTTAAACGGGGAGAGATAAATAATGATCAACTAAAATGAAGGAAACAGGGTGTATGGTCAAATCACAGTAACAATACTAGCAACAGTACCACAACAACATTAAGGACAAGAGAAGTGCATCTCATGGGGAGTGGAACTTAAAGGATTTGTTTGATTATTTTGTTGTCATCAATGGCAAAGGGGGTGATTGTTGAAATATGTTTTGATTGATGGAAATAGGGTGATGGAAACAAAGTGGTCATAGGTGGAATAGGTGTTAAATAATGTCTCAAAAAGCAGGCCTAAGGAGAAGCATGGTAGAAAAATGGTGTAGAGAATTTGGAGCTAGTTTTGGAGCATAAGGTCATCTCAAAAGTAGGTGAAACCCACTCAGATGGATAAATCAATTTCCATTCGTATGCATAAGTTAAAAATGGCCTCCTTTATTGAAAGATAGATTGAGTCAATTTTTTTTACCTTAATTCCACGATAGAAAAGTTAAAAGATATTTGGGGGGGCCTTTGGCATGTAGCCAAAGTTGGCTTGAGTTTCAAACTCAGTAGCAAGGTTGGTGAAGTCTCTAAGTCAAGATCTAGTCAGACATGGCTAACAACATAGTAGTGAGAATATTTTTCATTGGCTGCCGAAAGAGCCCACATGAAAGCCTGGCCCGATAGTGATAGTCAGATGGGTTCACCCCAGTGTAACCTTTTTGGTGAACAAAAGGAATGGAACAAGAGACTGGTGTTGAGACACGGTAGCATAACATGGTCCAATGGGAGTTAAGTGGAGCTCCACACTCTGACAACTCAACTCATTGAGGGTGATCCCGGAAAGGATTTCCCAAATGTTTGTTTGGAGATCACACAACGAAGCGTCAGGAGGTAAGCATCAGGCCACGTGGAATCATTCTAAAAACACCATAGATGAAGGTCTTGGTGGCCATGGGAGGTGGTTTCCATACCCTCAATCATGTATATCAATGGTAGAGAACCAACCTCGGATGAATCCTAATAAAAACCACAAACTACATAAGAGTGGTTTCGAGGGGATAATTTCTTGAACTTGGTGATTTTCTAATTAATAAAGGAAATTGCCAAAAAAAAAGGTTCTTGAGGGCCCCTTCTCTCTCCTCCAGAAGGACACATACAACATCTTATTGGCTCTTGGAGACAACATGGATGATGATGTCAATAGGATGTGGTCCAATTGGTAGTGGACATGTGGCAGCTTCAGGCACCCAAAAGGCTTATTTCTAAGTGACATGTGCCACCTATCCATGGTCCACATGTAGCATAGGTGATGGCATCATGACATCACCTTAGTGGATAGAGCTATGAAGACTTAAGGAGGCATGCATTGAAAGAGTCAGGCAACAGGCATCGAGACACATTGACACTAATGACAAAGTGGTAGTGAATGAAGAAGAGGTCGGGAAGTCCCCATGAGACGTGTCGATCTAGAAGCATAACCCTCGTAGGTGAATAAACAAGCACACAAATAAAGTGTCAGGATAGCGTGAGATATGAGCTAAGCACATGCACAGGGTATTATGCAATTGCTAGAGAACCAAGGGCGTAGAGGTTATAAAGAGTTATGGAGGTTCTTAGAGCATCTAGGTGCCAGCCCTTGGTCATTTTACGTGGAAGAAATACTAATGGTTTACAGTCATTAACAAAGAGATTTTGTCCGTGAAAGGCACAAATAGACTTAGCACCTAAAATCCTAAGCCCTGTTCACAAATACCTAGTTTTATGGTAGGAAAATAGGTAATGGAACTGAGAAAAGGTGCTAAAGGCTAAAAGTGGTAGAACTATTAGTTTGGTAGCATGCTTTTCAATTAAGTTGAAGTTAACTACAAATAAAAATAGCAAAGCCCTACTAAAACCTGTTAAAAAGATAGAATTGCTAAAATATGCAGATAAACTCAGTTCAATCTATAGAAAAAGGTTGTTGAAGTTTGAGAACTTGGTGAAAATAGTAATAGGACTAAAATGAATAGGATAAAGGAAAAAAATAAGAATGCATGTAGCAATCAAAAGAAAAAGAAGCCAAAAATATCAAGCCAAAAATTCTATATAAGCGAGCTGGCACAAGCATGTTAAGGAAAAGATTTTTTATTATTATAGAGAAGTGAGTTCTATGAGTGAGTTGTCTGGAAGTAGCTGGTGATCTCAGTGATCACAAATTTATGAAGGTGTTGGTGATTTTGAAATTTAAATGTTTGTTAATGCAAACAATGCATTCATTGTTTCTAGTATGAAAATGGGGAAAGATGAACCTGTGAGTGTCAAAATTAGGGGTTGGTACTCCTTCTAGTGGGTTCTCGAAAATAATTAGGGTTGTAGCTCCATTTAGTTATATTTGATAAATCAGGGAGTTGTAGCTTCCTGTTGGTTGTAGCCAGATAATTGCAACAACAAGTTCTAGCTTTCCTTATGAATGAATTGAACAACAGTTTTGAAAATTTTACTTATTTTGTGTGTGTTCCATTGAGATAGTTGATTCCTATTATGCTTATGAATTACTGAAGTATTTAGTAGTTTTTCCATATTCTTGCACAAAGTAAAAGAAAGTCATTAATTGTTAAAATTCCTACAATATGGATTCACCACCCCTCCCCACCCCACACCCCCAAGTATTTTCCTAGTTTCCAACACCATTTTCCTCTTAGTTGATCATACCTCATTGAAAGTGTTCATATTAGTCTCTAGCCGTATTTTGAGTCCAATGTTTCCAAGTCAAAATGTTGTGTTTCCAGTATGTTCATGAAAAGTTCAACCACAACCAAAATTACTTTGCAATCGCATCGGCTGTCTCTGATTCAATCTTGAATTACTGCAAAATTTTTCTTCAAAACTTGACATGTGTTTCATGTCATAGGCCCTCCTACAATGGGTCAATTCCTATTGACTTCAACTCATTATATATAAATTTGATCTAGAAACCTCCCTTGTACCTTGGAGCCTACATACGTCAATGGTATGTTTCTTTCTTCCAACAATAGGTTCTCACTGTTTGCCTTCAATCAGATGATTCTATGGGTGTTCAACCTCAAGAAATGTATTCACACCCCACAAATTGTACTTGAGTACTTTGATAACCATTTTCATTATCAGTGGCTTCTCTCGCATCTATTAATGATCTTCATCATCAGTCAATAATCAAATGGTCTCTACCATGTTTGACTCTAAGACATTCATTCACATGGTCATATTCATACTTTGGATAGATTGATAGAGGACAAAGACCTAGATCTTGTATGTATATTCAGGTTGCAATGAGTTTTAAATATTCATGATTGTAAAATGCATCCATATTTGATGGCTACATTCATATTGAGTCTGTTATTGACATGGATATTTGTACATTTCCGTACTTATTCTTTGAGATACTTCTACTTTGAGTATTGGAATTCCTACTTCAGTGATGATAATGATATTGTACTATAATCCCTTTGGTTTTTGATTTGTAAGTCTCTGAATAGTGATTGCTTTATCCTTTCCCTTGCATGTTAAAGCACTTCAACTGTCATACAGGTTGTTAGAAATTTAAAGAGAGCAATGAGAAAGACAATGGCTGCATACAACAAAAATCAACCACACACATTGTCTTATTATTGTTCACAAAAGTTATAATATATAGGACATAATACAATTACTTCGACACATATACATCGTGACTATGACTCATACATAGGAAGCAACACCTTCTAGACGGATGCCTAGAGACTCACAATGACACCTACACATGATATGGAAACATTAGTTCCAACATCCTCCCTTAATGCTTACATGGAAAACATTAAAAGAACATATTACAACAACAATATGGTATATGTCTTACTGGACTTCATCAACACTCACATCCTGTTATGAAACCAGCTCACAAAAAGAGAGAAAAGAGAGATCCATGCCTTAGAATTCAGCCTCTTCGAGGGGGCAACCTCCTTTACATTACATAAATGAACAATTCTTGGATGATACAAATGACAAAACCTCCTTTCTATATATAGGATTCTAAGGAGTCACAATATAATCCAGCCGACCTAACAATAATAATATAAAGCCACAAAAATAACAATAGAGGGATTCTATGGGGCACAAAAATAACAATATGGGGGTAATAGGGGCACAACAATATAAATAAGGGGTATAACTACAATAGTAATGGGGTAATCACTAGTATTATAGGGACCCAACATGCCCCTCTCCTTCAAAAAAAGTGTTATCCTCAACGGTTGAGTAGTTCTGGATATTTCTGCATAAAATTCTCATCCTCCCACGTGGAATCTTCAGCGGATAAGTTCTTCCACTTGATAAGATACTCTAAAATTGATCGATTTCGTAGCTGTCGAGTTCTTGTTTCTGTGACTGCTTCCGGTTCCAATATAATTTTTCCTTCCTCATCAAGTTCTGGCAATATTGTTTGAATTGGGAGCTTGTCACCTATAACCTTCTTTAAACATGAAACATGGAAGACTGGGTGCAATCGAGAAGCTACAGGAAGCTCCAATTTGTATGCCATAGTACCAATCTTTTGCAACACCTTGTATGGACCATAATACTTTGGTGATAATTTATTATCCTTCTTAGCTTGCTTTAGGGACATTTGCTTATATGTTTGTAGCCGTAGGAATACCCAATCACCTACATCAAAACTTCTTTCACTGCGATGTTGATTTGCCGGTTGTTTCATTCTATTTTGTGCCAACACGAGGTTATCCTTTAAGAGTTGGAGGAATTGTTGTTGATGTTCTATGTGATGTTCCACTGCCTGAACCTTAGAATTTTCTCTTAAATATGATGTGATGGATGGTGGTTGATACCCATAAAGTGCCATAAATGGGGTCATTTTTGTTACTATATGGAAGGAAGTGTTATACCACCATTCAGCTAGAGGCAACCATTTGACCCATTGTGTCTATTTATCAGATACAAAGCAACGAAGATATCCTTCCAAACATTTGTTTACTATCTCAGTTTGCCCATCAGATTGAGGATGATAAGATGAGCTATGAGCTAACTGAGTACCAAGACAAGAAAATAATTCTGTCCAAAAATTTCCAGTGAAAATGGGATCTCTGTCACTTACAATAATCTTTGGGTTTCCATGTAGCTTTTGAACTGTTTCCATAAATGCAGTAGAAATTGTACTGGCTTTAAATGGATGTGATAATGCACAAAAGTGTGCATACTTGGTAAGTCTGTCAACTACCACCATGATGACACTCTTTCCCTCAGACTTGGGTAAACCTGTGATAAAATCCATTGAAACCTCCTCCCAACGTTGGCTTGGAATGGATAAAGGTTGTAATAGACCCGGTGTCTTAATTGTTTCAACTTTATTTTGCTGGAAAACCAAACATTCTGCCACAAACTTTTGAATATCTGATTTAAGGCCATCCCAAAAAAATTCCTTCTTAACCCTGTGGTAAGTTTTTAAAAATCCTAAGTGCCCTCCTAAGGGAGAAATGTGCAATTCCATAAGAATCTTTTGTTTTAGCTGGGAATTCTTATAGAGGTATAAGCGATCTTTGTACCATAACGAATCATTTTTCCAGCTAAATGTATCAGAAGTAATGGAATCTTGTTGTAGCTTTCGAATAAGTGCCCACACTTCTTCGTCATTCTTCCATTCCTCCCTTGCTTCATTTATCCAATCTGGTTGGATAATAGAAATGGCAGACAACAATGCTTCCACATCCTCATCCTTTCTTGAGAGTGCATCTGCCACCACATTTTGCTTCCCTTTTTTGTAGATGATTTCAAAGTCATAACCCAACATCTTTGTGACCCACTTTTGTTGCTCTTCAGAGGATAATCTTTGTTCTAAAAAGTATTTAAGGCTATCATGATCTGTTTTTACCTTGAAGTGTCTTCCCATTAGGTAGGGTCGCCATTTCTTAAGTGCATGGAGTATTGCCAACATTTCCTTCTCATAAATAGCTTTGCTTAAAAACTTTCCCTTGATTGGACGACTTTCAAAAGCAATGGGTCTTTCATCTTGCATTAGAACAGCACCAATTCCATTTCCTGAAGCATCACATTCCACAATAAAGTTTTTTGTGAAGTCTGGTGTAGCTAAGACCGGTGCTTGGCACATTGCCTCTTTAAGATGTTCAAAGGCCTTTGTTGCTTCCGGAGTCCATGAAAATGAATCTTTCTTCAATAATGTTGTTAGAGGTGCTGCTATTCTCCCATAATTCTTAAAAAACTTGCGATAATACCTTGTCAACCCAAGAAATCCTCGCAGATGCTTTATGGATGTGGGGATTTTCCATTCCTTAATGGCTTTAATTTTGCTAGGGTCTACCTTAACTCCTTCATGAGATACAATATGACCCAAATATTCCACCTCCTGGACTCCAAAGAAACATTTGGATCTTTTTGCATATAATTGTTTCTCCTCCAATAGTTGTAGCACCCTTTCAACATGTTCAACATGATCCTTCCAAGACTTGCTGTAGATTAGTATATCATCAAAAAATACTAACACAAATTTTCTAAGGAATGGTTTGAAAATTGAATTCATCAAACCTTGAAATGTTGAAGGTGCATTGGTAAGGCCAAAAGGCATGACCAAAAATTCATAATGACCCTCATGAGTTCTAAATGCTGTTTTTGGAATGTCTTCAATCTTCATTCTGATTTGATGATATCCCGAACGAAGATCCAACTTGGTGAAGTAAATTGATCCATGCAATTCATCCAGTAATTCATCAATAACATGAATGGGGAACTTATCTTTAATAGTGAGCTTGTTGAGCTCCCTATAATCTGGACACATGCGCCATGATCCATCCTTCTTGTGCACCAATACTACTGGAGCTGAGAAAGAACTTTGACTCGGTTGAATTATACCAGCCTCTAGCATTTCTGCAACCATACGTTCAATTTCACTTTTTTGGACATAGGGATATCTGTACGGCCTGATGTTTGGAGGAACACTTCCTGGAATCAGATGAATAGCATGATCATGATCACGCATAGGTGGGAGACCCTTGGGAGTCTCAAATACCTTGGAATGATTGTCCAAGACTTTTTGGAGATCTGGAGAAATAGATGATTCCAATGTGGAAACATCTAGCAAGCATAATTGTGCAATTACACCTCTTTGCTCCTTTTTTAGAAGCTTTGTCATACCATGAGAGCTGATTATCTTTCCTGGTTTCCCTGCAATACCCCTTAATTCAACTTCCTTTCCTTTCGAAGAAAATTTGATGAAAAGTTCTTGAAAATTAAAAGCTATTGTACCCAAGGATTGTAGCCATTGGACTCCTAGTACAACATCCGCACCTCCCATTGGAATGGAAAGCATTGGGCTAGTCAATACATATTCTCCCATGGATAGCTTGATATTATGGCACTTTCCAGAGCAATTTATTGTTCCTCCATTTGCAATCATCACTTGACACTCTGGTGCTGGATATAGGAAGCAATTCAATTCTTTTGCTACCCTACAATGAATAAAATTGTGGGTGCTTCCTGAATCAATCAACACTATTACCTTTTTCCTCTTGATTTGTCCTTCTATCTTGATGGTTTGAGGAGTGGTAATTCCCACCAATGCATTACAAGATATGGTCGGATTTATTTGTTCTTCATCTAGGCTTTGTTCCTGGAGTATATCTTCTTCTTTTGACCTTTCTTGCTCCTTTTCTTCTTCCTCTTCACAATCTATGTATAATAATTTCTTCTCAGCACACTTATGACCTTTAGTGTATTTGCTATCACAACTGTAACAAAGCCCTTTTGCTCTTTTTTCTTCCAATTGTTGTGGTGTCAACCTTATAGGTTGTGGAAGACTAGGGGCAACAACACTTCCGTCTTTATAGTTGTGAGTGGTATGCTTCCTGGTTGCCATAATTTTGCTTTCCATTTTTCTTGCTAACATGAATGCCTTCTCTAATGAATCCGGTTCCCAAAGGCAAACATCATGTTGGATATTATCCTTTAAAGACCCTATGAACACATCAATCCTATGCTCCTCTGGAATATCTTTTACCCTTATGTTCAATTTTTGGAACTCCTCAATGTGCTCCATTACTGAACCCTTTTGTTTGAGACTTATCAATTGGCTAAAAAAAGTGTTGCTTTTTGTATCTTCATAATGTGCTATCAATTCTTCCGTAAAAATTGCCCAAGTGATAAATTGTTTACGAGAGAAAAGTCATTGATACCATACAAACTGATTTGGTTCCAAATATACAGTTGCCATACGTACCTTTTGTGCATTTTGCACATTATTGAGATCGAAGAATTGCTCCATCTGTAATATCCATGTAGCGGGACCTTGCCATCAAACTTCCTCATATCGATTTTTGGAATATGGTGATTCTTCGATCCAACATTAGCGTCTATGGTATCATGATTAACATTTCTTTTGTTCTCATCATGAGTTTCCTTTACTACCTTTTCACCATTAGTGACCCTTTCTTGCAACAACTTCTTTAATTCTTCCATATCTGTCTTCAAATCTATCTTCAAATCTGCCATGTCCCTCTTCAAATCTGTCTTCGAATCATCCATCTTAGCTTCCATGCCCTTTATCTTAGATTCCACGCCACTTATCTTAGCTTCTGTTAGCTTTTGTGAGCGTGACATTTGTTGCACTTGTTCTTGTAATTTTGATATATCATGTAGTATTTCTTCTTCTTCTTCATGAGTCATGCTAGAGCTTTCAGGTTTCTTACTAGGTGTTTGCATTTTCTTTCCTCGGGGCATCAGCTACCGATAATAATGCTTTACTATGCCCTTTGAATTCTGTTAAACCAAGCTTACACAAAAATTTAAAAAAAAACTACACACCTTTTTTCACTTTATAGAAGCCTGATATTGAATCTGATATATCTCTGTAATTTCGGATCATCCAATTCTGAAATTGCTACCTATAGTAGCCTTCTGTGTCCTCTTTCCAATGCCACAAGTCTGAGCCAAATTGGATTCTCCAAGGAAGAGTTATGTGAAATCTCCCACAGTGACTTTCTTTTAGACTGGTTCAGTAGAGCGAACTTGTACGACGTGCCACGAGTCATTGTTTCAACCTTTGAATCTGAAACCCACACACAAGAAACTACAGTCCGTCCTATTTCTGTACCTTTTTACAAAATTTCAATCCGATCCTCAGAGAGAGAGTTATGACGATTTTCCCCAGGTCACCTGTTTTGAATGTAATTCAAGAGTCTACAAAAAGGCCAACTTCCTCAGATCATATCTCCGAACATATCACGCGAAAAGCTCTGAAATTCGCACCCAAGGTTCACCGCCAATTCATCTCAAATGGGGTTTTTTTGTGACTTCTGAAACGTCACAGAAAAAACGTTATAGCGAAAATTCCACGATGACCTGTTTGGAGCAGCGAAACCCTAGAATCCAAAGCTCTGATACCAAATGTTATGAAACCAGCTCACAAAAAGAGAGAAAAGAGAGATCCACGCCTTAGAATTCAGCCTCTTCAAGGGGGCAACCTCCTTTACATTACATAAATGAACAATTCTTGGATGATACAAATGACAAAACCTCCTTTCTATATATAGGAGTCTAAGGAGTCACAATATAATCCAGCCGACCTAACAATAATAATATAAAGCCACAAAAATAACAATAGAGGGATTCTATGGGGCATAGAAATAACAATATGGGGGTAATAGGGGCACAAAAATATAAATAAGGGGTATAACTACAATAGTAATGGGGTAATCACTAGTATTATAGGGACCCAACACATCCACTCTGGAATCTTGCAAAAACTACTCTTTCTTCAACACGACATCTTTGAGATGTCACTTGACCACCATTTAGAACATAATCGCTTCACACCATCCTTCAATTTCTTGCAGAATTGACATTTCTCAACCTCTCAGAGCACAATGGGTCACTCTCAATACTAAACAATCCTATGGAAAAACCTCCATCTGTTGAACACATGGTCTTCTGCTGTATTCCCCAATTATCTAGGAAGGTTGTTTGGGTACTGAACGTATTCAGAAATCAATTATACAATATGGCCTCTTAAACACATAATCAAATTAACCTATAACTTGATTTTCTTGGCTCCACATGATGCCACCAACTTATAACAAATTATACATAGTCAAATTAGTGATTTATTCTTATGTCACTGTATGCATAAAAAACCACCAATTTTAAACTATGCTAATTTGTTCTATAATTGGTTCTTCATTTGATTATTTTTACACATAACATAACAACACAAATATACTTTAACTCACACCACAAGCATACAGAAAAACACACAGTAGGTCTAAGTACTTGTGTTAGCCATCAAATTTGTGCCATTTGCACTCATCTCTGTCCTAATATCCAGAATTATGCTTAAATCAACCAGCTACAATAATTATTTTCGATAGAAAGTTTTTCTCCTTTGAAATCATCTTATGAGAGTCCCATAACCTCACTGACTTGAATCTACTCTTTGAATCGTGTTCATGTTCAACTGAGGGACTACAACATTGTAATACATGCCTTGAGCTACATGGTCTATTGATTGGCTCTCTGTCAACAATATTTGTGAACTCTAGATAAAACCCATGAGGTATGTAATTATGACGTAGCATTCTTGGTACCGTGGATTAGAGGTACTAACTCAGGTTCTGCTCTAATAAAATATTGATGATGAGAGTTTCGTTTAACACCTCTAAGACTGTATTTGATAATGGATATGTCATGGGAACCACTAGGTGGAGTCTCATCGTCTCCTTCACTATCCACTGCAGATAATCCAACTCACTGATGTTTTTCTCTTCCAAAGCCTCTGGATTTTTTAGGAGCTCTGACAGGCCCCACTCCATCATTGTCACAATGGTCTCAGTGCTTCCCACGATCATGTCTAGAGTGTGTGTGGGTCATCGACCTGTAGAAACAAAACGTATACGATGTCGTTGTCAATAGATCGAATCTGCCACATAATTCTCGTCTGCTTTTCACCTTGTAAATAGATCAAATCTACACACTGCCAATTTGGATTAAAATCCCATATTGACGCCTCCTCATTGATTTGAATAATGATAACCTCTTTTCCATGTTTGCTTAGGGAATTGCGTCTGATCGGGAATCACTAGGAATGTGTTTTCTTGGAAAGTGTGAACAAGTTGAGAGAGACATGAAAATTTTACTGCAAGTGTCCAGATGTGATTTTCTCCCATGCTACTTCCAAAATTTCTCCAATTACAACTTTTCCCTTGATGATGGCTCCGTTATAAAGAAATATGCCCAATTCATACGACTATCGTGTGAAGCAAATTCCAGTACGTGACCCCAATTATTGTATTCCTTTGACAACAACACGTGTAGAATATTCAGATAGTGATTTCACACTCCAATTGTTTCTCAAAATCCCAACAATAATTCCTAAACTCCAAATCTACACAAGAAATAAATCTACACATAAATAAGGAAATCAAACACTAAACTAATCTACGTACAAAGGATTAGCTTTCATGCTCTCACGACTCCCTCGATTTTCCGTAAGGGAATCAAGTAAAAACAGGCTCTGATACCATGTTAGAAATTTGAAGAGAGTAGTGAGAGAGACAATGGTTTCATACAACACAAAGCAACCACACACACTGTTTTATTATTGTTCATAACAATTACAATATATAGGACATAATACACTTACTTCGACACATCTACATCATGAATATGACTCATAAATAGGAATCAACACCTTCTAGAATGATGCCTAGAAACTCACAATGACACCTACACATGACATGGAAGCATTACTTCCAACAAAAGTTTTTTCGTTTTACTTTGGGAGCGAGGGTGGTTAGACATCAATTTATCACTCTTATGCAAATGATACTAAATGTGGGTCTTACACAATCCAATGAACTATGATCATAAGTCCCCTTGAAATATGCAAGAAATATATTTTAATGGTGTATAAGAATGCTAAATTAAATATCTTTAAAACCATAATTTTGGAGGACATCACACGCACTCAATTTATAAGTTGTGATGTCATCACACTTTTTGCTATGTTAAGGTTGTGATGATCTTCTTACTAAGGTAAAAAATAAAAAGTAAACAAAACTTCCATTTCTAGAAGCCTCATGGTTAGTATCTAATCCAAATCGGTTGAGATTGAGCTCGATCTTCCCATATCCTGGGCCTCCTTCCTCCTATTGTAGATCCATCCCACTCATTGTGGACCTCTCTCATCCCTTCATGGATCTCTCAAATTCCACTCCTTCCTATAAGTACAATTCCTTCAAAGAGAGTTGGGTTCAGACCTCTGAACTTACCTACATCCTGCTCAAATTTCCATGGAGTTCTTTTCATTTCAAAGGCTTGGGTTGAGGATGATTTCAAGGAGACTCCAACATCACAACACTTTTTTAAATATCATTCTCTTTATCATTAATACAAATATTTATTTATTTCCCATATGCATGCGTTATAATGTTTATTGTAAGCCTCCTCAATCTCTTACATGTTTTATGATTGACTATTTGATATATGTTATGCTTTGATCTCTTGTTTGGTTTTGTCTTTGTAGGTATCGTCTTGGAGCCTCATGGTACAAAGGTTGGAATCTACAAAGGACAATAGCAAGTGTCATCAACAAGAATTCTGTGAAAGGGTATGAGCCTTTACATCCTCTTATATATGTGATTCAGTCATAAAGTAAGGAATGCTTGCATTTATTTGTCTGTTCATTTATAGGCTTGGTTTCCAAGCCTAGGGAGATCTTCTTCTATCTGTGAAATAAGATTTGTCTGCCTAACACATAATATTGTGAGTGTGTAATATATAACCTACAATATAGAGAAAGAAATTTATAATCCACATACATACGCTTGTAAACTTTAAATGGTCATGTGATTTCAGCCTTGAAAAATGCCCTTATATGGTGATGATCGTCATAGAGTTAACTTATATAAATATAACATCCTTCACCAAATACAGATCATCTTTTTTCAAAACCCATTGGACATTAATTTTTTTATCAAACCAAGAACAAACAACTTCTCCTGTACTTGTACCTTATTTTCCGTAAGTTTCTTCTTAGTATTCAAAGAAATAACATCTCTCCTAACACTTAATGGATGCTTTTTTTCAATTATAGGTACGTCCATAAAGAATATGAAAATTTTGTTAATATACAAGTGAGATAGTAAGTTATTAATATTACTAAGGCTCCCAATATAGAAACTCATAAATTATAAATTACCTTTCACTGCAATGAGAATTTTCTCAAAGTAGGTGTCAAAGTTTCAACGTCATTGAACATAGGTTCCCAATTTGGATTGAAAATTTGTGCACTTCTCCTCTATTTCATTTCACTTAGGCTAGTATGCTAGTCATCATTTCAATTCTCTAGTTTTCCTCAATTTTACCATTGAAAGCATATAGTATACTCTTCTATAAGGATGTTCTTTTGGGTGGAGTTCCATTTTGTAGTTGTACATTGGATTTTGTAATTCATCGAACGACCTAAATTTATAAAAAGTTTAAGAAATCTACATCCATAACCTTAATTCTTTTCAAATATCTACATTGTTAAGAAATATGGAAGAGATTAGCACCAAAGAAGATAGTTGCACCAAAATAATATTCCAAATTCCTAACAAATATGGATAAATCAATCAACATGCTTATTAAAGTAAACTCATCGCCCTAGATAATAGTTCATATAATATGCACATATTCCATACAACATAATTACGTCTCCTTTTGTATGGGTCTTGATACAGTGTATAATTTTATAAATTTATAATATTGCTCCAATTTAGTAATCAATGGTTGGTGTATACATCCATTCTCTTCACTTTTCTTTTTCCAAAAAATATAAGATAAAACATAAGATATTCTCTCTTCATAGACAATATGGGAGATATTTATAATCATTACCTCTAGTGAAATGGAATAATTAAAATTTTGCATGGAATACATGCTTACTTCATCAATTGAAGTGATCAATCAAATCATTCATATTTCGTCCTTGAATTTATGAAGTCATTTATCTTCTATATGTTTCATGTCATCTGACTCCACTAATATCTACTTAATTCTTGATTCATTCATGTGTGAAGCATACCACCTGTACAACATAGCCAATTTTTTATAGTCAAATATTCTTTGAATGCGTGGGAGTAGGAGCATGTGCCTCAATATTTTGAATTCCCCACATAAGATGTTGAGCATTGGACAAAAAATATTAGGAAATGAAATACAATTAGTCTATTAGAACATTAGCATAGAAGCTTAATAAAAACAAGGAAAGAAAATAAATATGTGTACTACTAACTAGTTTTGAAAAAGAATGTCAAACAAGAAAATAATTTACATTAATTCCATCCAAAATATTAAAATATAATTATTTAATGGTATTATTCGTAGATTCCAAGGGACATATAAATTTAATCCCACTTAAAACCATCCTAGACAATAACAAATCATAATATCTACCTTTTCATAAAAGTATTGTCATTCGACGGTACTTGAATAAATAATTTTCGTACAATGAACAACTACAACTAATTATGAAGCCTACAATGCTTCCACGAGTGTATGAATGACCCCACACACATACATATGTTCTTATTTTCAACATTTACGGAAGCATTGTGATTTATTTTCAACATTTATGGAAGCATTGTGATTCATCAACGTATTTTATTTGGAAATGTTATATTAATATTTAACAATATTTAAGTAATAATACCAACTATAAGAGGACTAGAAAATGACATAAGTGTCATTAACTATTCGAGATGAAGAGATGCACATGAAAGAACAAATAACCCAAGAATTACAACAACTATTTAGAATTTGTAAATATGTAATTAACACAACATAAGAATTTGTAAATATGTAATTAACACAACATAAGAGTTTAGTCCCAATGTTAAGCTTGGAAAGGAAGCCATCGAAGATCCATATAAATCTCAAGTGCAATAGGTTTTCTATTTGTTTTACCTTTAGACAATAACAGAGAAATGTTCACTACCCTCTAACAGTTGAAGCCACCCTAATGTGTACATGGACATTGTTATTCTAAATTGGTATAAAGTTTTGGTCCTCGTATTGTAGATATTTTATGTAGAGTTGAAATTGTGTTTTGGCTTACTAGAATTACTATTTGAATCAATATAAGGAAATGGATTTGTCAATAGTAAATGAAACATATTTGATTTGGATTACAAATTTTAGAAAGAAAAAAAAAAAACATATGGAATGTTTTTGTGTATTTCTATAATGATTATTAGATTTCTAATAGAGGTGGGAAATATCATATTATTAAATTAGGGTAGTTGGTCATTAACATACTGATACATCATAATTTGAGTATGATTTATCTTTAATGCTTCACATTCTAAATAACCATATAACAATGCGATGTCATAAGAGATATCTAGTTGATGGTGAAGTACTACGAGCCTAGGATGGTTACTAGATGGTGATATGTTATAGCTTGTGATATAAAGTGGCTCTCCATTTCCATATAACAATTATCTATAATAAATTATTCTAGATCAGATCTTATGACATTTTTGTATAGCATGGATAAGTGGAATACCATGTGCATCCAAGCTCGATTTGAAATCAAGGTGATACAAAATTCAATGTGAATTTATTAAAATGCATGTGTAAAAGTAAATGATAGTCAATTAAATAATAAAAATATAAAGTTACTGTGAATTCAAATTCGCAAACTTGAACTGATATGGACTAAAGAATTTAAAGAATCAACCATTTAATGTTACATTGTTTTCAATTTTTTCTTTTATATTTGACCCAAAACTACAATCAATATTTATATTCTTTTTGAAGGAATGTGTGAGAATTTTATAACATTCTAACTTAAAATAGATTTTTGAAGGATTCTTTTAATTAAATGGGTGAGCCTATTTCTATAATAGGCATCTCTGGACTTAATTTTATCATGCAAGAGGAAATTATCTATGTTAACACCTCTATGAAGGAAAACATAGGCAAGGTACACTATATGGAGGTTTACAATTATATTTTGGATAAAATATGTTATTTTAGTGCATCTATAGTTTTATGGAGCACTAGTGCACTTAATGTTGAAGGGTGTACCATACACTGATTTTCTTTTTTAATACAAGGTAAGGCATTTTCATCAATTCACCTGGGAAAAAACTAAAACAAGAAAAGGAGTGGTATTTTCATATTTCAAAAATAAGGTTATACTGAACCATATTCTATTGATGTGCCAAAAGTTAAAAGGGAGACTTGTGCAAGAGGTAATTACCAAGTAAAATATTCGATGAGGACATATTTTTTTAAAGAGTGAAAAAATTAATTGACCATTATGGATTGCATTCAAATCGATAGAGGAAATCTTATATAAAGCTTTATTAAATTATTTATCTCAACAATATTTTCCATGATTGATCCAAAAATTCCTTGTAATTTTGATTTATTTTTCGATGATTAATCCACAAATTCCTTGTAATTTTGATTTATTCCTATGCACATTTACAACGAATTTCAACAATAGAAGGGGGTTTAATATTCAACTTCAATGTTACAAACCTCATTGTTTTTTAGTTGTTTATTGCAACAAACTTAATATATTTTGTTGCTTCTTTTAGTTTTGCTTATGCAAATCCTAACCATGACTATTTAGTTGCTTTATATGTTTAAATGATTTTTTTTGGGTTTAAGGTATTTTTAAATTATAATTTCATGATATTAATGGTGTTTTTATATAAATATTTATCAATGACTTGGTGTCTAGTCATTGCCTTGTATTTCGAACCTTGTCTTACCATTTTTTCTGCAAAATTATTTTTTGGATTTCAAAATTCACAAGATAATACATGTACACACAAGCGTGTGTACTACTATGGAGTGCACTACATGACATTGAAACATGTATGTGTGTCTATGTGATGGCTTTATATATTTTTTGTATTGGTCTTCACAATTTTAAACTGACATAGGTAAATGCATCAATACATATTATTGTATCATGTGGTTGTGTGCATATTACAATAGAGATAACAATGCTAAACCCACAAACTCTTTAGGATATTCCTACAATTTTATTTTGAAAACTTTTACTTACTTTGAGAAACTTATTTTCACATTTCATTATGCATGCCTTCAATGGACAGAAGATTATGGAAAAAATATTACATAATGAGCGAGGGAGATGAACATCCTCAAAATATAAGAAGGCACATTACTTGTTTTTTTAATGTGTGTGTGTTGGAGATACACATCCTAAAAATATAGCATGGAATGTTACTTGATGTTTTAATGTGTGTAACGTTGGAGGGAGAGAGAGAGAGAGAGAGAGAAAGAGAGAGAGAGAGAGAGAGAAGTGTGTGTACTACTATAGAGTGCACTACATGGCATAAAAAGCTATATGTGTGTCTATGTGATGGCTTTATATAATTTTTGCATTGGGATTAAAAAATTTAAACCTACATAGATAAACGCATCAATACGTATTATTGTATCATATGGTTATGTGCATATTACAATAGAGAGAATAATGTTAAACACCAAAAAAAATTAAGATATTTGTATTTTTTTATTTAGAAAACTTATACTTACTTTAAGAAACTATTTTCACATTTCATTATGCATTCCTTCTATGGATAGAATATTATGGAAAAAAATTATTGCTATAATGAGCGAAGGAGATGCACATCCTATAAATATAACAAGGCATGTTACTTGATTTTTTAATGTGTGTGTGTTGGAGATGCACATCCTCAAAATATCACAAAGCATGTTACTTGATTTTTTAATGTGTGTGTTGGGGGGGGAGAGAGAGAGAGAGAGAGAGAGAGATTTGTGGGTTTATTATATGTGTTGGTCAAAGTGTGTAATGTAGAGCATACAATTGAAAAATATTTAGAATTTGTATTTTGCAACTTGAGTGGAAAAGAGTGTGAAACTTTCATGAAAATATTGCAATCATGAGAAGATTGAACAAGAGGTGATCAACATATTTTTTTAATAAAAATTTACTTGATATAATAATAGTTAATAGGTTCCAATTACTTCATTCCATATATATTGAATGGTGTGCAAGGAACACCAATGAGGGATATAAGTCCCTCTTAGGAAGAGGAAAAAATATAAAGTATGTAGATGATGGTCAATTGCTACTTAGATCATTTAGAGTGCTATTATAACTTAATGACAGAGGAAAAGCATTTATAATACTATGAATGAATCAATATAGCAGAAAGAGAATATATGCATTATTTTCACTTACAATACAAAACAAAATGTTGTGAATTCTAGAACTAGGTTACGTTCAAACTACAACAAGCATTTTAAAAGAAATGAGAAATGAGATTTGTGAGATTTATAATAAACAATAATCAAATATAAAAAAGGAAATTGTTGACACCTAATCATGGGGATTGGGTGAACAGTTGTAAATAGTGTACATAATAAATAATGGAAAAGGAAGAGTCATCAGGAGATGAAACCCAAGAGTCACTCCCTCATGTATATAATTATGAGCAATCTAAATGAATAAATAGATTTAATTTTAGGAGTTACTTCCTGGCCTAACATGGTATCAAATTCCTGGCCTAACATGGTATCAAATCCAGTGCCATTTTTGGCTTCACTCTCTACTTTGTAACTCCCTTTTACCTATTTTGCCTATTTTCTACATCTCTTGCAGACTAACATCAATGTCAAATCCCTGCGAAATTTCGTGCATTATTGAATGTATTGGTGCATTAAACACTGAGTTTCGTATTCATGCTTACTGTTGAAGAGGTCGTATTGTTGCATTGAGGAAACCTGGTGCGTTGAACATGCACTGTACATTTCCTGTAGGTACACAGTGGAAGCGTGGTGTTGTGGACAGCATTGTGACTGTGACAGCATTGAGGTTTGGTATATGTATATTTTTATATGTGACTATGACCGCGTTGATGTTTTACATACCACTGTAAACCACAGGTTGCGGCAACACTTGCTGAAACTGTCGCTTGATAATATCAACCCACTATAATACCTCCCATAGTCATACATTTCCCACGCATTAATACCATTTCATTGGTATCCATTCACTGATCATCTCATTACATTCCTCCATCTGGTTATACTCCCAAACTATATCTCTATCACTGAGTTTTACGCCCAAAATCCCAACAACGTTGGTTTTATATTACTGTATCCATAACATTGGTCTGCCCTTACGCTTGGTCAAATTATACGTATACGTATACTCTCATAACCCCGCGCAGTTGGCTTGACCTTCCTCGTAGAAGAAGCATGTCTAACAGTCCCTGGCCTGTACCACTATCGAATACCACCCTCCACCTTCCAGTCAATACACTTACATTGAATGGTTTTTAATACCTGATATACCATACTCTGATATAACCAATACACCTCTACTCCCATTTTTATTACATTAGGCTTTGTATTACATTGGATTCTGACCACGATGTCATATCATTCAAATCTCCTCCATACCACTCCACTCCCAATAGAATCCACCATACGTTGGTCAACCAACGGTTCTCCTACTTGGTCATATCTCTGTGCACCATACCACCATATGATATTACGTTAAATGACTATCATTCCATATACACCTCGCCTAACATAATACCTCTATTTTCATATATCAGAATCAGAATTTTTTTTAACCATTAGGAGTAAAATTTTGCAGCAAAAGTATCTTTTCCATAGTATACAGATTTTACAATGCATTCATTAATATCTATTATGGGAGTGGTTCTCACTGGGAAGGGGAAATATCCATAATGGTCATGGAAAATCAAACACACTCTCATTGTTAATGAGTTATGGAAAGGAGTGTGTGTTAAAGAAGAAGACAAAGAACTAGAGAATCATACCTCAGACAAGGAATTTTCCATTTGGGAAAATAAGAACAACAAGGCATATGCCTTGATTGCAGCATCAGTAAATGAAGAGGTGAGTCACCATATTTCACCATTTTCAGATTCTTTCGAAGCCTTACAAAAACTGAAGGAACTCTATGACTCACACTCTACACTTGAAGTTGTTCAACTAATTATTAAATTGTTCATCCTTGAATTACAAAATGATGATCCTCTTGCTCTTGCATCAAAAGTAAAATCTATTATGCATGATATCAAAGTCACTAATGTTGAACTGGACATTCCTCTGATAGCTTTTGTCAAAGCACTTCATCCCACTTACTCAAATTATCTTGAGTCATTGCAAGCAAATGGAAACCTCAAAGAAATTACCTTTGACTCCCTTGTGAATAAATTTGCAGAGAGAGAGAAATCTTTTAGGAAGAAGAAAACTCCTCAGTCTTCTAAAGAGGCTCTCTGTCTTGCACATAGAGAAAATAATCTTGCTCAAGATTCTTCCAGACGAAGAGGTGGTCGAAGAGGAAGAGCAAGAAGAAATTTCAGAGGTAGGGGGGGCAAACACTCTCAAACAGAAAAGTCATATTTGCATTGCATATGTTCCAATAGAGATGGATCACATGATGCATCCACATGCAAGTTGCCTTGGGATAGAATTACGGAGAAAAGAAATCAACCTAAAGGTAAAAATGATGACAAAGAGAAAGGTAAAGCACCTAAATCTTCTCACTATGTTGTGGCACATTGTAATATTGGAATAAATGAAGTCTTATTTAATGCTTCACTTGCTTCTTGGAAAAATGATTGGTTGCTTGATTTGGGAGCAACTTTCCACATGATTTTTAGAAGATATTTTTTTGAAGAATTTACTGAAAATGTTGATGGAGTAGTATACTTTACAGACAAATCAAAACTCAAGCCATCGGGGCTTGGCACAATCAAGCTTAAATTGTTTGGTCTTCCAGACTTTCTTATGCATAATGTTTTATATCTCCCACATTTGAGGAGAAACTTGTTGTCCTTGGTCCACATCTGCTAGAAAGGAAACTCCATTCATATGTTTGACGACAAGGTTGAGGTGAGAAAAGCATCAGATCATTCACTTGTCATGACGGGGATAGAAGAAGAAAGGCTTATCAAGCTGCAAGGTACCTCTACTCGTGCACAAAATTTCTCATACAATTCTCATTATTATGAAGGTACATTTCCATCAAGTTTATTATGGCATGCTAGATTCGGATACTTGAACTATAACAACCTTTGCTTTGTGAAAAAAAATGGTATTACTGGTTTGCCTACAATTCCTAGGAAACTTAAGCAATGTGATGCTTGCATTCTAGGAAAGCATAGCAGACAGTCTTTTCATGATTCAAATTCTAAAGCACATAGAAAAATTGAACTCATTCATTTATATTTATGTGGTCCAATGCCTATTCCTTCTGCAAATGGAAATAAATATATGATGACATTTATTGATGACTACACTAGAATGTGTTGGGTTTATTTATTGAATAACAAAGCTAATGCTTTTCAAACATTCAAGAACTTTCATACATGGATTGAAAATGATGCACAAGCTCATATTGCCTCTATTCACATTGATAATGGAAAAGAATAAACTTCAAATGAATTTTAAAACTATCTTTGTCAACATGGATCAAACATCAAACGATTGTGCCTTACAATCACCAACATAATGAAGTAGCTGAAAGAATGAATAGGACAATCTTAAATATGGTGCACTCCATGATGTTTCTCAAGAATGTAAAATTGATGTTTTGGGCTGATGTAGTTCTATGTGTTCTATATGTAAAGAATAGATGTCCATCTAATGCTATTAGAAACAAGACTCCTTATGAAATGTGGTATAGTCATATTCCTTTAGTCAATCATCGCAGGGTCTTTGGCTCCACCTAATCTGCCTTGATACCAAAGGTACATAGAAACAAACTTGGTGCAAGGAGTCGTAAGTCTATCTTCTTGGGGTATTCAAACACCTCCAAAGCATACCATCTCTATGATGAAGTTAATAAAAAGTTTTTGTATCTAGAGATATAATCTTTCTTGAATCTTCCAAAGCTGACAATGTTGTTGGGCGGCAACTTGATCGCTTGGATAGATTCACAAATGAAAAATCATTCAAGAATTTGATAATCAGATTCTACATCTTGAAGGGGGCATTCCTATACTAGATCAATCTGTGGAATCTTCTTCTGAAACACTCTCTCCCCCACATGAAACTTCAACCACTGATTATACTTTGAGTGATTTGATTCACAGAATTAGGAGACTCAATCTTGATTTAGTCTCAACTCAATCAATTGAGAAGCCTGGAAAATCTCAGAAACGTCCCCCAAACTGGCTGACAAAGACACTTGAAAGTGTTCATCCTAATGAGGTTGGAAAGACAAGAACAAGAAATTCAGCAAGGAAAAATGGAGGTGATGTAGATGATTCCAATTCACCTATTGATATGGATGTTTCTTATTATTGTGAACTGAATTTGTTTACATATTTTGAACCAACTTTCTTCAAAGAATCCGCTTCTCATGATGAATGGAAAGAAGTGGTGCAAAAGGAGTATGATTCCTTGATAAAGAATGGCACTTGGAAGCTGGTTGATCCTCCATTGGGTACCAAACCAATTGGTTGCAAGTGGGTCTATAAGAACAACTATAAAGCTGATGGCTCACTTGACAAGCACAAATCCAGGCTTGTGGAAAAAGGTTTTTCACAAAAGGAAGGGGTCGATATGAGGAGACTTTTTCCCCCATAGGAAAATGGGTTACCATCTAGACACTCTTTTCCCTAGCGACTCAGAACGGTTGTAAAGTCCATCAAATGGATGTAAAAACTTCTTTCTTGAATGGAAATCTAAAAGGGAATGCTTTTTATGTTCCAGCCTAAAGGATTTGTTGTGAAAGGACATGAACATAAAGTATGAAAACTTGTCAAATCCTTGTATGACCTCAAGCAAGAATCGTGAGCCTGGTATGAAAAATTAATTAAGCATCTTTGAAACTAAATTTCAAACATTATGATCTTGATTATGCAACATTGTTTGTCAAGAAAGTTGGAAAAATAGTTATATATCTTGTGGTATATGTAGATGATATTCTGATGACAGGGAACAATGAGAGCTACATTGCATTCATAAAGAAAGAATTGAGGAAAGGTTTTGAAATGACTGATTTAGGCTAGGTTCATTACTATCTTGGTATTGAAGTAACTCAACATCCGAAGTCTATATTCCTTTCTAAAAAGAAGTACATTCGATATTTTTTGAATAGGTTTGGCATGGATAAATGCAATCCTCTAACTACTCCAATGGAACAAAACTTAAAGCTCACATCCATGGAAGGAAAAGAATTTGAGGATGCAACAAAGTATAGACAACTTGTAGGAGGTCTCAACTACCTAACTACTACAAGACTAGACATTTCATTTGTTGCTGGAATCTTCTCCAGGTTTATACAAAATCCTTGTGAGGGACATTGGTCTGCTGCAAAAAGAGTTCTAAAGTACTTGAAGGGAACTCAAGAATTTGGACTCAAGTATACACAGGTGGGTGACTTCAGCTTGATTGGATACTCTGATTCAGACTTTTATGGAGACAAATAAATTGGGTTATCTACTTTTGGTTATGCTATGAGTCTTGGATCAGGAGCAGTCTCGTGGAGATCACACAAACAATCAGTTCCAGCGAATTCCACAAGAGAGGCAGAATATGTGGCAACAGTTGAGGCGACAAAAGAAATTGTGTGGCTCAGGAAAATCTTGGAAGATTTGCAGGTAAAACAATTACATTTGACTCCAGTCATAATTGGAAACACCTTTTCAATAAAGTTAGCCAAGAACCCAAAGTTCCATGATCGAAAGAAGCACATCAACACAAAATACCATGTGATTCCACATCATGTTGAGCCCAAGACAATCCATTTATGCCATTGTTCCATTAATGAGTAGATTGCATACATCTTCACCAAAGCACTTGGAAGAGAAAAGCTTGAAAGATTCAAAATGATGCTTGGACTCACCCACATCCCTCCGGATTAAGTGGGGGAATGTTGACACCTAATCATGGGGATTGGGTGAATAGTTGTAAATAGTGTATATAATAAATAATGGAAAAGGAAGAGTCTTTGGGAGATGAAACCCAAGAGTCACTCCCTCATGTATATAACTATGAGTAATCTAAATGAATAAACAAATTTCATCTGAGGAGTTACCTCCTAGCATGACAGAAACACTTGCATGGTATTACTGCTAAAATTTATTTTCTATAATATGTATATACTCGTCCAAAAAATACCAAATTAATATTTCTAACATAAATAGTTAAATTTTTATTAAATGGGGGCCATTACCATTTCAAACAAATTAATATTACAAAAGAATGAAATTTAATACCATTAATTGCTCTATAATTTTGAGAAAAGAAAACTTAGTTTGAGAACTAGTGTGATCCCCCTTCTCAAACCCTCGTACTAAATTTCTAGCAATAATATTTTCTTACATACTAAAGTAAAATTAACATTACCTGACAAAGCATGGAAAAAAAAAAAGTTACATAAAATTTGATCCTTAATGACTTCTTATTTTTCTCCAATCTAGTTTTTAATAGTATACTTAGTCCGTGACTAGTCCATGTCTACTATCAATCCCTCCATTTCTTCTCCTTTCACTAATTTCTTAGTCATAATGAATAGGAAAAGGTGTGAATATGATTCTAATTTAATTTTGGATGAGCATTATTGCACAAGGAAATATAGAAGGTGTCAATGGTATACTAACCCAGAAATTAGTGACTACTTGAAGTCCATTGATCCACCAACGTCTTATATTTCCTTTGTTCACTATGCATGAATTCAAGGTGGGACTAACACATTGCGCAAAATCATACGAATTAGACATCAATATCCCTTTCCCCATAGTCACTGACCTATGCTTACATGGATAATTTGTAGTTCCATTTCTCCTTCCAACTCAGTCACCATTTGGATGAAATATTGAGGTTACACTAAGTCTTTGATTTCAGAAGCTCATAGCTCATTACACATATTTTTACCACTTTTTGTTCACACGTGATAGGTGTCCAGGCCTACTGCAACTCACCATATTTTCTAAGAATACATAAAAATAAAAATAGAATTCTAGATACATTTATTCCATAAATGTTTGTGAAGAGTTCTCTCTAACTAGACCCCTGAAATGGGGGAATGAGTTGGCCCTTTAGATTTTTTAGAAGTCAAATATTCTAGACTAAGGAGAATTACTAGAAACATAAATTAGTATAACCTCATACAAATAAAAATAACCCATGTTTGAAAATTATCACCATAATTGTGGCCTTACTAGAGCTTGTTGCATGCTCAAATTTCTAACTTATCATGTGTGCTTCTTTAGATTCTTTAATCCCCTCTCCATGATCACATGCTTAGATGGACTATGGGATTTATGATTCATACCCCATTGGATAAGGTCTAAATGTGATGGAAGAGGGTGTAAATACATACTTCATTTATTTTTATTATGCCTTCTCCCATTTCAACTTTGATATTATCTTGGGTATCTACTTTGTGGTTGTGTTTATGTTAAAATTCGAATAATTTTAATGTTTCAAACTCTTTTTATAGAGTTTGTGTTACTAGAATAAGGTGATATAATTGAATATAATTTGGAATCAAATAGGATTATCAATGACGCACTAATATAGTAGAATCCCTTATAATAGTTGCAAATATGATTCCCCTCCCCTTAAATAAGATGTGGAAAACTTGTAGGAGATAAAATATTTGACTCACAAGATAGTTTTTCGTTCTTTTCCTAAAAAGGATTCACTCGTTTCCACTTTTCTCTAAAATGATATGCCCAAATTCTATAGCATAAAATTATTTTGCTTTAAAAATCATCAAATTTTACTAAAAATAATATACAATCCTTAAGAGTTTAAATATTTCTACAAAAATATTCCCAAGCATTTTATGGTTTCCATTTAAAGAACTAGTAAGATACCCCAAGGTTTATATACTTTAAGATAAGTATGGAACCCTAAAATTTTCCTGGGGTAAGACAAGATACTGATAGGTTGACAATGTTTGTGCATTTTTTTAGATGCTTTACTAGTTCCCCTAAGCATAAACAATTTCTTGACTTCCTTCAAGATAAAAAAAAATTATATCCCCTCACAGTTAACTCCCCTTTTTATTTGTTAAATTTAGCTCATATAAATAATAATAAATTTTTATTAATTTTTTTTATTTATGAAGATTCTAAAAATTAATGACATTAAATATGATGGTATCCACAACATGTTATTTCAGGTGAATAGAGAGGTGTAACTAGTAATAGTAAAATAACTAAAGAGTAATCAAATTATAAGAAGAGTTATCCCAAAAACAATATGCATCAAAATCATATAACCATTGACTTTGTTTTATATCTATACTCAATGAATTTAATTGCATTAAATTTAAACACTTTCAAATTTTTTTTCTTCTTGTAGAAAAAAAAAATAGAATGGATTCATCACGTAGGATTGGACAGCAAAGAAGAAAATGATTTATTTAGAAAAATATGAGGAATAATTGATTTTACTTACTTAACATTTGATATTTATTATGATAGTATATTCTAATTAATTAATGAGCAAAAAACCCTCTTGGAAAATCATTAGCATACTTTCCTCTTATTTGTAAATAGTAATCATGGTAGACTATTTATATTGAATATGACACCTAAATCTAAGTGGATTGAGTGACTCAAAATTCATTATTTTTTAGTTGTGAGAGGAACTCGATCTAGCTCTAAACCACTCAAACTAACTATCATGGCTATATTTCACTCAATTTGCAATTTTCTATGAATATCTTCTACAAGTTACTCATGCCATATATTAATGATTCATCTAAAGTTTCAAAATTACACCAGACATAAATTTAATTTGAAAAAATGTTTATTATTTAAGAAACATCCATTTCTACTACCATTTTCCTTAGCATACATACTATAATATAATATAAATATACTTATTACACATTATTTTTACCTAAATTAAAATAACATTATAAATAATATAAGTATAATATTCTTGCAAGTGATCAAAAAATTGAGTGATGTAAGTAGATCAAATGCTAAAAACATATTTACTGATGATAATTAATATAATTTAAAAGTACAAGTTTTATATCTCAAAATGTTGTTTTATATCTCAAAATGTTTGTCTATCGCAATAATAAAATAATTTTTAATGTGAGACGTTATATTGTACCATGTAACATGACAATGGGTTTCTTATTACATTAAACTCTACTTTGTTCAAAAATGTTATGTTAAATATATAAATTATTTATATTTTTATAATAAACATACATGTAATTAATGGATAATGGATATATTTGTTTTAATAATACAATACCTTAATATTATGATGGTATCTAAACACATTAATTAAAATATAAAAATCTATATAAAATATAAAAATATAAAAATCTATATATTATAAAAAGTATTAATATTCTAAATTTTATAAATAAAAGAAAAGAGATAATAAGCTACATGTGCATACCTAAAAAAAATATTAATTAGCACCTAGGAAATTACTGCACTAAACATAGATTGATGTATTTTCAATATTTTCATACCTGAGTAAATTTTAGTCATTGACATGACATTAAAGCATCGAGGTGCACAAGGCTATCATCCATTTATGTTCCTTACATGTTCTTTATTAACTTGGAACTAACCGATGTTCAATACATAAGCATTGGGTTACACAAGAGTTTATCATGCACTTATGTGTCTCACATCTATCTATACATGACACTCCTGGTATATATGATATCACTAATGTGATTTATAGAATATAGGCATTGATGTGGGAAACATGTACTGGTGTGAGATTAGTTAATGAAGCATCAATGTTCATACTTATATTAAGCATGTTGATGTTCATTATTACAATATCAACAAAATGATACAATATTGCTACCATTATTATTTCATTAGTTTATCTTAATTGGTATTTTTTTTTGGGTGTACAAGGATATGCATTACATTGATTATTAACAATATGTAGGATACCAATGCTTTATATTATATAAAACATATTTGATGCATCTTAAAATTACATATCAATGCTCCATTTTGTATGTGAAGCATGAAATACAAAACTTTTGCTAAAACTTTCAATTAAAAAAAAAAATTAATTATGAACTATTTTTACTAAAACCAATGTAAAATTATCTACAAAATATTTTTACTAAAACCAATGCAAAAATATCTACCAAATATTTTTATAATTTTTTAGTGTAAATTTTCTCATTTATATAACACTAAAATCATTAGCTAAAATGTGATAGACCCTGGTTAAATTATTCCCCGTTATTAAATAATTGTAATTACACAAAGTCTGAGAGATGGGACATGGATTTTGGTTTTCTTGAGGTGGATATCGCAAGAGGAAATAAGCAAAAATTAAATGCATCAGTCATTAAAGATAACAACAAAGACATGGACTAACCTAGATGTCCTTAGCCTCTAACAACAAGAAAAAAGGACAAAATTTTATCGAACTGGCATGGTTGCGTTGTCCAAGAGGAGTGGGTTGTGTGGAGCCTGGGAAAACAAGGAATGATTTTGTAAGTTGGGGGACACAAGCAAAGGAAATTTCAACATTTTTTAAGAAAGAAGGTTAGTAGAAGATAATCATTGATTTTTCCTGCTAGTTGGGCATGCTCTAGGGAGAAGGAGGAAGGAAAGTGTTTTGAAGAGCATTGTGGAGAGAAATGAGGAGGGATCAGTTGAAGAACCCTCGAGAAGAGGTTTGCTTGGATGAAAATATGGAAACCAGCTAAAGGACACTCAAGAAGAGGCTTGGTGTGAAGAATAATTTAGAGACCATCTGAAGAATCCTCGAGAAGAGGTTTGTTGGGAAGAATAAAAATACAGAGAGACCAACTAAAGAACCCTCGAGAAGAGGCTTGCTAGGAAGAAATTATAGAGAGCAATGAGTTGACTGAAGTTTGAAGGAATCCACTGGAAGCATGGGGATTGAAGAACCTACTGCATTGCGGAAGAAACACTCTGGTGTTTGTGAGACTAAGGAACCACCAGGATTTTCCTTGGGGTTGAATCTTTAGTGTTTGTGTCACTAATGAACCACATGGAGTAGTGATTCCTTCTCCTTAGCAATAGCTTATCCACTATATAAAATTCTTGTAGCGTGGATTCTCTTCTTGTGATAGCGAGCTATTAATTCTTTGTTATATGGTATCGTAATGTGGATGTAAATTCTAATTTTAAGTCTAGAGGTTTGAGTGGAAATTTGTGTAACTCGTGGATGAGGATGCTGCAACCTTGTGACATCTTTTTCAATTGAAATAAGATTTGGATTTCCTTTCCAAAATAACTCAATTTCAAGCACTTGAATCTGGCTAGGGGGTGATAGTTGCAAGTAAGGATTGGTTGTAGTTGTCTAATATTGGGGGGGGGGGGTGTCATTGTCCTAGACTCAGTTAACCAAAAGTTTCTCAAGATAAGTATCTCTCATGTGTTCTCAACAATAATGAATCTGTATTTACATTTTTGGTCTGAATTGGTGTTATTAATACATGTGACATGATTGTGATATTATTATCAACATGATTGTGATATTATTATCGACATGATTGACTAATATATTGTTTCATTCTTCTACATATGTTGGAATAGTGTGTGATGGTATTGGTTATGTTGCAACAACAATTATCATGGAAATCCTTTCTTATTGCAAAGTCGTGATTATGTTGATTACAATCTCTTACTAATCTAATTTATTATGCTATGTGGTAATATTAAGGATTGCTTCCTCTCTAGTCCTTATGGTCTTGTTTATTTTATATGGTGGCCTTATCCAAGTCTTCAGTAATGTATACCCTAGTTCTAGGTCTCTATTCCCATTTTATCAAGAACTAAGGTCTAAATAAACCTTACATTTTTGTGTTATGGATGGAACTACCTCATAAACTTGAGTAATTTGGATTTATACTTCCTTATTTAAACATAATCTTTTATATTTGTTATGCACTAGATAAGGTTGAATTTCTTGTTGATCACTTCTCCATATGTTTTCTTGGTGTTGGAATGATTATGCAACTTGATTTTTAAGCTCTCACAAATTCCCTATAGTAGGGAGGTTGGTCCCATTAATGTATTGGCCATATTAATGGTTTAATTCTAGATAGGGAACTCGATTATTTTAATACCCATTTGACTATGGGATATTGTAAAAGTAGACATTGTGCTAATAGTAGACATGCCATAAACTACAAGGCAGGGACTAGTTTTGGCCATAGAAGAGCTTGGAACCAAGAAATTGGTTATCATCTATTTTCCTAGAAAATCCCTTCAATGTAACGTTTTTTAAGAAATAATCCAATGATATACATTATCATACTAATGACCTCCATGTTTGGATGTTTTCTCTTAGGGATGTTACTCAAATATAATTGCAAGAGCATAGTATCATTGGGTCTACGATGACATAGGAGTTCATTTCTCTAATCATTGTTAAATGTGGTGGTGTGATATATTCCACACTGTGCCTTATTAAAGCTTTTACATCGTATTATACATATAAATGTTGTGATGTTCTATTATACATGAGGGTGGTATAAATTGGTCATATCATCATAATCGAATATGTGTGTGTGTGTGCACGTGTGTGTAATGGCATGGTAAAATGCATTCAATGAGGGTTAGAGGTCTCAAACATGTTATCTTCACTTAATTTGATAATGTAGTTATCACATTGGGTGCGTTAACCATACATGATGTGTAATATGCAAGAACTTATGTCCATAGCACAAAAAAAAATATATTATAGTCAGGGATCAGGGGTCAAACTCGTCGTCACCAAGTCAATCCACTATGGAGGAAGTCAAGCTAACCATATGAATATGAAAAGAGTCAGAAGGTTAGGGTCAGGCCCAACACGGTGGGAGAAATAGTTGTTACTCGAGGTTCGGTCGACCTCCGACTTGGAGCTTTGTGAACTGCACTTGCCACAAGATTGGTGTTGGGTGACATATATTAATTATGTCAATAGGAATTTTATTGTGAGGTCACTTTTAGTGATAGTGTTAAGATTTTTCGTCATCAACAGGTGTCCCAAACCTCAACAGAACCCACGTACAAGAGCTCACTTTCCATCAAACTCAGTTTCTGTCAAGTTCTTCCAATTGTGTTTGATGGTGGATGGGAATGAGAATGGAAGTGGAAGAGTAGGTCCTGGTTTCGAATTCTCATTCCCAAGAACAAGGATAGGGACAAGAGACACCAAAGCAACAACGTCGGAAACCATGCTTTCAAAAACATTTCTAATGCCGATTTCATTCGAATGGTCATGGAAACCCCTTGTCATGTTGAGGAGAATTCGAAAGAAATCCCTCGAGGATGGACTAAATGGGTGGATGATGAGGATGGAGAGGTTGAAATATCGTCCAATCAAAGAAGCAAACCAAAACCTAAAGAGGAATAAAAAAGGAAGAGCTAGATCTTCTAAGGTGCCAAGATTGTGCCAAGGAAAGGTGAGAAGATCAAAATCCATATTATGATCCCACATATATGGGTTCTCTTTATGTTGTTGCACCACCTCGAACTATTGATTTAAGGATAGATGATGCACATAGGATATCTATTGAGAAAAACAAATAGCTTTCATGAAATGTTGAGCATACACATCTGGTGAAAGGTTTATAATATTCATTGTTGCACAAAGTGAGGGTGAGAATGAAAAAAACCAGAGAATGAAGATATTGCAGATGGGAAGTCAAGAGTACAAAAGGAAGACCAACAAGTACCATTTTGCAATACTACAGAAAAGTTGATTTATTAATGGATGATAAAGCCTCAAAGCATGAAAAATCCTAATGAAATGTTTCTTCCATGCCAAATAACTTTGTCTACAACATTGAGAAGTTTTATCAAGACATTCTAACAAAAATGCATAGAAGTAAAGCTAATTTCCCACCTCCATGGGAATTTTTCACAATTGGAGTGGATGCACCCATGCTTGAGTGTATTGCTAAGATCATGTCTTATCTTCACTTGGGCTCCTCTAGAATGGTTTTGAAGAAGAAAAGGAAGGAAAAATCTAAAGGCAGAGGCAAGGCACTTCAATCGTTGTTCGATGAAGATGGAAATGATTATGAGAAACTATCAAATGCTACATATGGAATTCTAAGAGGAGCTTGAGTAAAGAAATTTTTCCTCCTCCTCCTCCTCCTTGAAAAGTTCACACAGAATCAAAGGAGCGGAAACAACAACTTTCTTTGAATGCCCATAACGCAGAATATGACATAATTGAAGGTGTTGGCACTAATTACATTATTCATGGTAGAAATGAAAGCCAAAGATATGGATAAATCACCCAAGAACATGGAGAGGCAACCAATTTTCAATGATCTTGTGTATGGTCCAACACCACCTACAGATATGATGGGTCAAGATTAGAAGCAACAAGGTGGTTATGATACTATTCAAAGATAAACTTGCCAGGAATGGAAAGAATATCCTCCACCACCACCTAAGCAAGTTGTTAGACAATGAGGTCTAGAACAATTAAATGATACTAATCAGTATATTCATAATCAAATATCGGATTATACTATCAAGGAAGGAATAACTTTACATAAGGATCCTCGATTTATGAATCAGGAAGAGAAGGACCATGGTCTTGGGTCTGTATTCAAACGTGACAATCACAGGCTTCAACAACAGAGGGAGAAGGATGCTTGGGAAAAAGATCCAACTTCATTTCTGAAAGTTACTATGAGTCATATCCAGGTTATCAGGAGTATAATCGTGAGATTGTAGATAGTGATGATGAGGACAGCCTAACAAAAATGGATCTGGATGGCAAGGCCAAGGGTCGTCTCCATCACTGGGACTTTGAGACGGAAGAAGAATGGGAAAAATATAATGAACAAAAGGAAGAAATACCTAAATTTTCCTTTCAATTTGGGGTGAAGATGCAAGATGGTTATAAAATGAGGAATCTAAATAAAGACCAGAAGCTAAATAATGAGTATAATAAAATCAACAAATTTTTGGATAGAAGGCTACTGAAAATGGAGACTAGGGTTTTGTCGACGACTCTTTCTTTTGCAACTCTCGCGTCGCACCAGAGTGCCTCGAACGATGTTAACCCTGCACTATGTGCTCCACTTAGCCCCTGCAATGTGGATCTGCAAAGGCAGACGCAAGATTCAGAGAAACAGTGACAGATTCAGCTTTTCAAGGGTCCCTTTCATCCCTCTACAGCTCTTTATGCTGGTAACCTCAGCATTTATCATGGTTCAGTGGCTCTCTCCATTGGAGTTTCAACACCAAGTAGGCTTGAGTTTCAGGTTGTGGCTGATCCCGCACCAGTTCCTAATGTCCGGCAAAACCCACACTCTGTAGCACTGGCGCTTACGACCACAATCAATGGTCGGCTTCTTCTCCGGCTTGCTGGTGGCCTCTCCAGATATTCTGAAGACTTGCTTGCCAGCTGTCCAGACGTTTCTCCTGGGATAGAGCCCCTAGACGTGCTCCAAGCATTGGCCTCACTCGCTTTACTCCAAAAAGGCAGTGAGGCAGGGGTTTGTCTGATGCAAATGATCATTCGGCCTCTCTACAGATCTGCAGCCCTATCCTTTGCAGCGGATCTGGGCTGGAGCAATAGCTTCCATTGGCAGAAGCTTTTTCCTCCCCCTCCACCTCCAGTTCGTCAGGAGATAGGAGACCCAAAAGATTCTGGCACTATGTCGCTCTAGAAAGCTTTTGAAAATTTCTCTGCCCCCTTTCAGGTTCAAATCACACAGATCTCAGGCAAGACCATTCTGCAATGGGTATACCCTTCAGATCTGGTGCAGAATCTCAAGGTAAATTTGGAACGCCGATTCGAGATCCCCTCTGCCCTACAGAGACTTATATTTCAAGGTAAACAACTCGATGATCCTCTTCCCCTCTCTTCTTACAGCATAAAAAATAATAGCACTTTAGTGTTTCCCCTTCGTTTGAGAGGTGGCGCTACAGGTCAATCTTCTTTTGATCCTCCCTTCTCCTACAAAGTTGCAGTAGACTTTGAGATTCCCATTCCCCTAAGCCTCCCAAACCCAAGCCTTTTCTGGTTGACAAGTTAGAGGAGGTTCCCTCTGTTGAGATCTCCCACCCTGGCCTTGCAGATGACCTTCAAAAATTTGCTGAAAGGGCCATCATTTGCAGATTCAATGGGCTTTGGCCACGCTCTAAGGACCTCTATGACTGGATCCATGACAACTGGACTCACCATTGCAAGGTTTGCTTCTGCTCAAAAGGATATTTTATAGTTCTGTTCGACAATCCTAAGCACTATGAATAGGCCTTAGAAGAAGGTCCTTGGTTTATGGGTACAACAGGACTCTTCTTAACTCCATGGTTCCTAGATTTTGACCCAGCATATGCAGTCATCACCAAAGCGCCTGTCTGGATCAAAATTCCAAAATTTCCAGCTCACCTGTGGCATCTAGTAGTCTATAGGAGCATAGGCAACACCTTGGCTACTTTTTAATGGGAGATTCCTAGTGGGAACATCAAGGTCTCTACACATATGCCAGAATATGTGTGGAGATAGATCTAAGAAAGGGACTGCTAGATCAAATAAATCTCAAGATTAATGACTTTGTTTGGACCCAGAACCTGGATTACGAAACACTACCTTCTGTTGCCGCCACTGTCACCTAATAGGGCACCTGTAGAATTCTTGCCCATCGCTGACTGCAAAATCGAAAAAGGGCAACTTTGCAAAGACCAAACCCAAGTGTTGGACCCCTTGTTCTCCGCCACCAGCAGTGAGCTCTGATTCCTCAAGCTCGGAAGATGAGGAGAGCGATGCAGAACTGAACCAGGCGCCTCAGACGATGGATCCGTCCACTGATACTCCTGCGCACACCACTGTCACAGTAATCTCCCAGAAACGCGTCCATGAGACCTCCTCTTCTGAATCAGATAAGGAGATCCCCCTGTTGGAGAATTCCAGTCTTCAAGTTGTTTTAGCTCATACTCCCCAGGATGGCTGGATAAAAGTCAATAAAAAGAAAGGGAAAAAACATCGTGTTGAGAATTCTCCCCCTGTGGGGTAAAAGTCAGTTTTTTTCTCTCAAGTTATTTGTTGTAGCTCCGTGAATGGTTCACTCCTTCTCCGGGACCAAGGTTGATAGTTTCGTCATTTCCGGTCGACTGGTTTCTTGTCTCTCTTGATTGTGCTATATTTTACTCAATAGAAATAGATTAATTTTACTGAGAAAAAAAATTTATTTGGATAGAAAGAAAAAAGAGAAGGTAGGTTCCTATGATGATGGTGGTGGTCATCATGATGATGAAATTCAACCAGGAAGGTGGCTTTGTGTATGAGGGAATTTCTCATCCAATGCTTCTACCAAAATTTATTCTTGCAAGTGCTTACATGTAAAGCTTCCCTCTTAACTAGGAATTGTAAGACAAACATGCCAGGGAAGCCTCTGACACACATATGTAAAGAGATAGTATTTGAATGTTATTATTGTATCTTGTATGCTTTCCTAGGATATCTTGTTTGCTTCTATTTGAAATATAACATGTAGAAAATCATGAAGGTTGTTTACTTCTGATTGAATTTCAAATATAACATGTAGAACATCATGAAGCCTTTTTATTCTACTTATTCTATTATGCACATAATGACCATAATGAATCATTTGTATGCTACTTCTTTGATGTGTTTGATGGCAGTTGGCTTGTGCTCCAGCTGTTAGTGATTTTGCTGCAAAAAATGTGTCGCTTCCATTTCATCTTTTTCTTTGAGTAATAACCCCACCATAATGATTAGGTTAGATATGGAGAAGCTCGCAGCTCCATATAATCCCATCACCTACCGTCTTCTCTACCCTGATGATCGCCATGGATGGTATTGGTAGCAACTTCAATGATCACGCGGACGAGATTTGAAACACTGACACTCGGCCTTGAATGTACCGAGGTGTGTGCCACCAAAGTTGGGGAAGTGGGTGTCCAAGATTTGCGAGCCTGGGAAGAGAAAGCACATATGGTTGGGATCCTTCGAAATGACACTATGTAATGGATCACTCTGTTCAATGCTTCCATCATCCATGTGATGATACAAATTAATGAAAGAATTGTATATTAATATTATCCCACCACCCCATATTAACTCGTAATATTTACTTATTTATGATCTAAACTATAACTCAGTGAAAAAATGTAAAACACACTTAACCCAATCAAAAAATGAAAAATTCACTATATTCATCTACACTTCTATCAACATGTCTCAACACACTTTTGGTACAAATGCTAGTAATATATAAATCTAGGTTTCACATTCGAAATAGATGTACCACCCAACCACACCATGACAAAGGGTTTGACAGTTTCACATTCGAAATAGATGTACCACCCAAGTACATCATGACAAAAGGTTTGACCAAGGTGTGTTTATATAGGTCTATACCTTGTACACAGCATTGAGCCAACCATGCAAGTGGCAAAATTTGAATGGTTGAACAAAAAGAATCGGCAGAAAAAAAATTACACATGGAAGCAATGGACACGTTAAGTGTGGGGCCCTTTCCCTATGATATTAGTAAGGGGGAGAGGAGCCCCCACTTAAATACTAACCATATAATAATATCTAGGTAATCAACGAACCATGTCTTGGTTGGGACTAACCCCCTTGACACTAGCGTGGAAGGGATGAGCCCTTACCTTCCATCAGATCCATCAGGTAGTTGTAGACAGGCCTGGGATTTCAAATAATTTTTGCCTGTCAAATGAAAATTTGAAGACAAGTGTTTGTTTTTATGCCTGAAAATTAATGTTTTAAGTAAATTTATGGGTATCATTTTTTTTTCAATCTTGAGGTTTTCAAAAGTTTTTTTTGGGTGATATTCATTATCTCCCTCAGAGATCAAATCAAGAAACTGAAAAAAAAAAAATGCAAATATTATACAGATCTTGTTTTGCAAACACATCCCAATAAGCACCATTGAGATGAACTATCCATCTTAACACTTCTGTGATTCTACCCATCAAACTCTATTGTTAGGAGGCCCGTAAATGGTTGGTGGTGGAGTAAATGGTTTGAGACCCCTTGAAGATAGGGAGGGGATCCTGTTTGATGGTCCACGTCACTGACAAGATACACAATAAATATGGAAGATCACGTATAATCCTCATCGAACGGTGCAACCTACTAGCATCTCGATTCTCTATAGCTTAGATGGCCTTCCCACTGTCGATGATTTTTATGGTTGATCGATGGCCTTTCACTCCAGAATTCCAAACTATATTCCTTGTTATTGGTTACTATGAATTATGACGGTAAAATTAAAATTCCAAACTATAGTCGTTGGTATTGGTTACTATGAATTAGGATGGTTAAGTTAAATATGTGAACGTCAAATTTACGATTTTAGATATTTTTTAATACATCACTTTCAATGTTTCCAAATATTTTTAAATCGTCAAATACATTTAAAAACCCAAAAAACGTTCTGTGAAATGTCAAATTCTAGGCCTAGTCATATATATATATATACCTTTCGAGTTCATGCTCCCTGGAACCTTGTGTGTGGGGGTTAATTATATATAAATACATTCACATATGTGAAATATATAATGCCGTAAATATGAACATGTCATAGTAATGCATGGGTTTATCGATGTGCATATATGTATAATATGTGGGAGTGGGAACTACGAAGGGTTCAGGACAATGTGGGTAGAGTGTTCCACTGTATAGAAACTTAATCACTGTGCCTTATATGTATTGTGTGTGTATAACCACAGAACCCCCATTGCGTAAATATGAGTGAGAGCCATGAGCATAGTTAGCAGCAAAGTACCATGTTACGTGGGCGCCATGTGGCACAACAAAGGGAAAAGATATTATATCACTCGAAACATCAAAACGAAGGTGATGGTGCATAAATATGAGTGAGAGCCATGAGCATAGTTAGCAGCAGAGTACCATGTTACGTGGGCGCCATGTGGCACAACAAAGGGAAAAATTATTATATCACTCGAAACATCAAAACGAAGGCAATGGTGACTTGTATTCTGATTTTCGAGAACTTGAAGGAAAGATTATATATATATATATATATATATATATATATATTATTCAAAACGAAGGTGATGGTGCATAAATATGAGTGAGAGCCATGAGCATAGTTAGCAGCAGAGTACCATGTTACGTGGGCGCCATGTGGCACAACAAAGGGAAAAATTATTATATCACTCGAAACATCAAAACGAAGGCGATGGTGACTTGTATTCTGATTTTCGAGAACTTGAAGGAAAGATTATATATATATATATATATATATATATATATCTTATTCCTTTAATGGTAAAGGGATATTTTATGAGGAATTGAATACTTTATTAAGGATAAGATTGGGTGTTTACAAGTGGTATTAGAGCATTCAAGTTCAACACGTGGATTGGATGGGTTCTATTATGAAAAAGTAACAGCAAAATTCCCATAAGGAGGTGTCATAATGATTTGTAAAAAGTTAATAAATAAATATTTAGGTGTTAAAAGTTGGTCTACGATTCATTGATTGCATGCATGGTTGTTATGTTTGCATTGCGATTTCATTATGCAACATTGTCCAACGATTGATATGATTTTTTATTGTCAATTATGTAAGTTAACCTTTTGTGTTGGTTGATATATGTTTTGATGACTAGGCATGCATATGCAATAATATCAATGATTTGATGTTTGATAGATATCAATGTCCTAATGTGGTTTCTCTTGCTATAGCTAGTTACCTTAGCAACTCCACAAAAAGCGAGTTCATGGTCATGATTACGTTTATTTATTTATGTCATAATGCATCTAACAGTTGTGTGTGAATGACAACACATCACAAGAAACAAGGGACAGTGAGAACAAAGGATGAGGATAGGGATGGTGCAATATAGCTCTAACTAGTCACAACATGGATATGAAGAAGTAAGGACAATTGAAGTAGAAAGATCAGTTGACCAAGGTGGAAGGGTAGACTCTCATGATTTAATGGACACCTTGAGGAGCCTAAAGGTCGAGATTAAAAGTTGTAAAGCAGATAATGAAAGGTTGATACAAGCTCAGGAGAGGCATGGTGAGGTGAATGTAGTCATACTACAAAATTTCTCATATCTATAAAGATGAAGGTAGAATGAGTTGGGGGCTAGTCATAGAGACAACAAGGGCCTTTTGAAGTCAGAAGAGAAGACAAATGGGGCAGATGTTAGCAAGTCTAGGAAGAGGCATAGGAGAGAAAGTTAGGACACAGTGAGATGGAATGCACCATTGAGCACCCCATAAAGAGAAACTAACATGCATGGGTATCACTCTGGTAGACATTCCAACTCTACTACCAGGAAGCATCATCACCACTCTCATCATCTTCATAGAAAGAGAGAAAGAGACTATATGCCAGAAGAAATTAAGAATGCCGAATTACCTTCTTTTACAAAGAAATGAAGAAATCTAAAGATGTGGAAGTTTGGTTTCTTAGAATAAAAAAGTTATTTAGAATCCATAGCCATTCTAAGAACACAAAGGCAAAAATAGCCACCTATAACTGGAAACTGAAAGCAGATATATGGTGGGAAGATTTGAAGAATGTCAAGGGAATAAGAGGAGTAGCTAACTTGGAGATATTTTAAAGGACTCTTAAAAAATAAATATTTACCAGACCAATATTATGACAACAAAGCCAAAGAGCTAAAAATGGGACATATGTCAAATGATGAGTGTGTGACCAAGTTCCTAGAATTGCTAAGATATGTGCCATATCTCAAGGATGAGAAGACAAAAGTTCATAGGTTGATTAGTGGGTTGTCACTATCATTCAAAGATCAAATTGAAATTATGGGACCTCAAACATTGGACAATGCCATATAAAAAAAAGAAAAAAAAAAAACAAAACAAAACAAAAAACAAAAACAAAAACAAAAAAACAAAAACATTACTAGGAGCAGTCAAAATGCAGGGAAGAGCTCAAGGCCGAATTGAAGGCAAGTGGCAGCTTCAGAGTTAAATAAAGAAAGCATAAAAATCTAGAATAGCAATTGAACAAAAATACAAAAAGTTTTAATGTATTTTTTTAATAAAATATATAAATATTTATGTTAGCTAATATATTTTAATATCAACTTCATATATTTGTATATATATTAAGAGCAAAGGTATATAATAATAATAATAAATTTACTGTAAACTATAAATTAAAAGATTTTAATATGTATGGTTAAGTAAATATTTTACTATTATATATAGAGAGACATAGAATAAAAATAAAATATTTTAATGTTCATATTTTGAATAAAATATTTCAGTGTTAGTCTCATTCATATATATATATATATATATATATATGATATTTGTAATATAATTATTATAAGTTTTGGTCATTTTATTTCTTTTTTTTTTTGGTCATTTTTGTCTTAAATTGGTTGGAAATTTGTTATAATTACATAAATTTAAGTGCTAAAGACGATTTTCAAAATGTTGAATCCATTTACACATTCAAAAATGCAATTTAGACAATCTGAGCTACCAAATCCAATTAATCATTAAAAAATGCAATTTAAACAATGAAAAATTACAATCCCACTAAAAACTGCATTCTTGAAACATTTTATTGGTGCATTGCTCGAAATGAAGGAGATACTCTATTCCTTCCATGGTTAAACATATAAATGAATACATTTATTTATAGATGTATTGCTCAAAATAAACGTGTAATTCCTTCCATATTTAAAATGGAGTAAGTATATATATATATATATATATATAGAAATAAACATCATAGATCCATCTTAATCTTAGATATATTAAACATGGAAAAATATCTATTTCTTAATGTGTAAACCTGTTTTCAAATTTTTCATCTTAAAAATGTCTCTACTTCAAGAAACTTATCTTTTAATAAGTAAACCTTTTTTTTCAAATTTTACATTTTAAAAAAAACCTCCGCTTCAAAAAATTGGATCCTCTACTTAGTTGACATAGTTCCACCCTATAAACTTAATCATGCTTAAATTATGATTAAGCCTAAATTTTAAAACGTTCAAAATTATTTGGTATAATTATTTCAAGTTTTGGTGTCTTAAGTATATTTTTTAGATAATTATTTTCAAAATTTTGATAAAGATGTATTGGAATTATAAATATGAATGGTGTCACTGTAGACTTCGCTATACATACAATGAAATGCTGAGCATAATTTTTTCATGTATTGTAATACCATTGGGGTTCACACCATCCACGGCTTTGTTTCATTTCATATAAGTGCTTACATTGTGAGAGTGAGAGTGGTCAATTGTAAGGAGTTGTTTTTAGTGCGATTTTTTGGAGATTACCGTGATGGAATCTGGCGGAAAAAATTGTATTATTTAAAATGGTTTTTTAACTGCATATTTGGATTCAGCGGATTCAGCACCCTGAAAAACCCCTAGTATGCTTTGATTGTACAGAAATTAGCTATCAAACTTGCGATTTCAATAAATTGCTGCCAGATTTTAGAGAAATTTGACAGGAAAAACCCACCGGAATTTTTTTTTTAAAATCTCACTAAAAACAATTCCGGTTAGAGATGCCAAGAAATTATTAGATCTTCATAGATATTAATTGGTGCAGCTACTGTGATTGAAGATAAAGAGATTTTCAAAATATCAGTGCTTACATCGTAAAAGTTGTCAATTGCAAATACCCAGCGATTATTGGATCTTCATAGATATTAATTGGTACGGCTACTGTGATTGAAGATACAGAGATTTTCAGAATATGATACGATTTTCCGTGACTGTCGTTGTGTATGTGTGATTATCTCCGCTTTCATAGCTCGTCCCGCAGACTGTGAAAATGGGAATCCAGAGGCGAATACACTGATCCTGATGCACACAGAGACGTCAAAGATTCATTGATGCCAAAACCTGCATGTGATCAGCGGCATTTATGGTAAATGTGAAATTGCTATTAGGCGTCGTTATGAGTGCATCATCTGTTAGATAGCGGGCGGTGATAGGTCAAAAGAAGCGAGTTGTACATATAAAGTGAGTTATAATTTTTTGAGTATATGGTATTGATAAATTATGGTTTTGTACATATAAAGTGAGTTATAATTTTTTGAGTATATGGTATTGATAAATTATGGTTTGGCTATATGGTATTGGGAGAAAGTTTATTTACAGATTATGTATCTATATGATAGAATGGAATAAATCTCCTTGTATTAAAATTTTATTTTAGGTTTTTTAAAAGATATATATGTTTAATTCATCGATTAATTTTTTTATAATTAATAATAATAATAAAGTTATAATTTAATTAGTTTTTATGATTTTTATAATATTAATAATACTAGTATAATAAAATAAGTATTTTAGTACTTATTACGATATTTACTAATTATTTAATTTACATGATTATGCTCATTTTAAAATAAACATAAACATCAAATATCTTAATAATTAAAATAAAAATTAGTACATGTGTTTTTCTCAAAAATCAAATAAAAATAAATAAAATATATATTGTGTGAGTCCCACTTTATAATGGAATTATTAAAATTAATTTATTATTTTAATTTTTATTTTTATTTTTATAATATTCAATTTTTTTAAATATTTATGTGATTATTAATTTTTCATTTTTAAATAAAAAAATTATAATGGTTTATAAAAATTCTTGATTCTTTTAAAAGAATTCGAATAATTATTTATTTTTCCAAAATAGTAGTGATATACATTAAAATTAGTTAAAAATAAAAATGAATTTCAATAAAATAAGGAAAAATTTTAAGTTTTTAATTAATTCTTTTATTCTATTATTTTTACTATTTTTATATATAATTTTTTATGATATATTATTATATATTATATGAATTACCTTATATATATTATTAATATGGGTAATAGATAAGATAAGATAAAAAATTATTAAATAAAAAAAAAATATTTTATATATATATAATTAATTAGGGTTGTTTGGGGTAGATGGAATGGATATTATCTTTTTTTACTACACTCAAAATTTATATATGTAATCAATTAAGATTATTTTGGGTTGGTAGACGGAATGAATATTTTTTTTTTACCTGGATTCAAAACCCACGGATAACCCACGAATAATATGATCAGTGATGATGCATTAATAAATATTATTGTAATGATTTAGATTCTTATAAACATTTTAGTAAATATATCTCCAGATTGACTCTCTACCCACAACTTTAATCCAACCTTGGTGCTACAAAGAAATTGATTTCTTTTCATATGTGAAGAATAATTATTTATTCTAATTTTATAACTTATAATAATATTTAAATATATTTTGTTTGTAAAAAAAAAATTAAGAATATTAAACTTAAAAAATGGTTTTAGAATTATTGTTTATCGGTAAGAAATTTTCGGTTTGCTGCCCATGAAGTTGGGTTTAAGCAAGTTTGGCATTATAATATATTAAATGAAATTTAAAATAAAATTAATTAATTTTATAATTCATATTTATATGAAATTATAATTAAATATTTAAATTTCGAATAGGGTGGAAATAAATATTATTATGAGAAAAGGGTCAGGGAGACGTTTGAATCTTCTTTGAATGTTAAAACAAGTGTGTACCTCTTTTTTTGATTAATGATCGTTTACAATGGATTATGATCATTTAAGTATGTGGTGGATTGATGATTGAGTTATTTGAGGAGGTGGAAAAGTGTTTTGACATTTTGTTGACATTTTTTATGTTGATAATATATTTTGAGTTGGGTATTGTTCATTGTTTGATTTTGGTGTTTGAGGTAATTTTTTGTTTGTTTATGTTATTTTCACCAGCATAGATTTATTTTAACTTTATATCTATCAAGTTTCTAGAAAAATTAAATCTCTCAAAATACAAATATCTTTTTAAGTGAAAATCTTGAGGAAAGGTTTGCACTTCTAGATATTTGATTCCTTTTAGTTCTTCGTAAATATAGGGTTAAGATGGATCTATGTTGGTTTGACAAACATACTAATAAAATGTTTTAACTACAAGAAAAGAATAAAAAAGAAAAAAAAAAAAACTCTTATTTTATATAATATTACATACTCATTGAAATAAGGAGTTAAGATGGACCTATATTGGTTTGAAAAACATACTAATAAAATGTTTTAACTACACGATTTTTTTTCTCTTATTTTATGTAATATATACATACTTGACATTGAAATATTTTGATGTCACTTGGTGTATTAGTTTTGAATGTTTTAGTTATTTTAATTAAAACATGTTTGTTTTAGAATATGTTTATATAATTTTAATTTGATTATCAATAAGTATTAAATGAATGGTCGAGATTTAAGTTGTATGAATATTTTAAATATTTATAATAATATTCACAAATCAAATATTGAAATTTATCTTCATACTTAGGTCATTTTAATCGTTTTAAATTGATCAATTAAAAAATGTCATATAGGCAGGTGTCATATGAAGTGGTTTTTTGAACATGTGGTATTGATAAATTATGGTATTGGCCCATGGTATTATGACAAAGCTTATTTAAGTCTCTCCATGGTAAAGTGGAATAAATCTCCATGGTTAAGAATCTTGTTCCATGTTTTTTAAACTATATATGTGTTTAACTTATATATTAATTTTTTTTATAATTAATAATAATAATGATTGAAAATGAAGTTATAATTTGCTTAATTTTTGTGATTTTTTTTAATATTAACAATGTGAGGAGCATAATATAATAAATGTTTTAATATTTACTACGAATCAATAGATCATTTAATTTAGATGATTATGCTAGTTTTAAAAGTAAACATGAACAACAAATATCTTAATATTCAAATTGGAGGCTTCTCTAATTCATGATTTAAGAAAAATATTCTAGAAAAATTGATTACTTATGGTCCACGCATTTTGAACCCCTATTGAGATTCAACATCAAGACAAAATTGGAGAGAAAGATCAATTAATCAAATATTTAGAGTAGAAATTCTAAAAATAAATTAAACATTATAAAATTAAAAATGAAACATTATAAAATTCTAAAAATAATGAAAATAAACCATTTTTTATTTAATAAATTAATAATCTATTTATTAAACCTTTTTTAATCTAATTGTTAAATTATTGTTAGATCTAAGACTTTTGTGATCCATAATGTTGATATCAGTCTTTCGGATTAATCACATCGTTAGGATTTGGTTGACTTTTTGAACCAACCAATGTGGTTCATCCTCGGGACAAGGTGCAAAATCAATAGATCGGAGGGAATAAATACCAAAGATGCATCACTGCCTAGAGTTTAAATTGTTTAATAATTTAGTTAGAAACTAGCGCTTATGTAATAAATAAATATTTCATTTAGATATTATAAATTGATTACTAATATTAAAATTTATAATAATATTATCTATAAATAATTAATTTTTATAATATAGTTTTTTAGGGTTTGACCCATTAAATAATATTAGAAACTAATTGTTATGAAGTAATTAAATATTTTATTTCTAAATCATAAGTTAAATGTTTAATAGTAATATTATCTATAAATTATTAATTTAAATAATACAATTTGTTATGGTCTCACCTATTTAATAAAAATTAGGTTAAATACTTATTGTTGGAATAATATTTCAATTCACTTACAATTTAATATTATTAATTTCTATAATAATAAAATAAAAAGACTATAATTTGTTAGAGGAAAACTAATCTCTTTAAGAAAGGAGGATGGCTGAGATAATTATTAAAAGCCAAGAAAAGCTTAGATTAGAAATATACTTCGATTGCAAACAAAGAAATTAAAGAAAATTAATACAAAACAAAGGGGGATAAAGCCCGAAGGCGAGAAGGAAAAACAGAAAGAATGAAAAGGGGAAAGGAGAGAGAAGGGAGGAAGACTCAAGAGGAGAGAGTTGGAATCCAGCTTTTACTTAATTTCCAACCATCATCCCTATTAAGTTTTCTAGCATGTCTCTCTATTTCAATCGCTTCCCTAAGTTTCCTGTGGTGGAAATGATCAACCCTAGCAATGACTTTGGATTCTTCAATGCCGACATGGTGTTTTGATTTCTTTCCATGTTCGGCAAGGGTTGATGTGAGCAAGAGATTGTGTCTAATGTCAGTTGCATTTTCACCAATTCTCTGCTTAATAGACCTACATGTCTCTCCAATGTTGGGGATACCATAGGAGCAGGGAATAAGGTAGACCCCTTTCATGTCATTAGGGTCAATAGGTTCCTTAACAAATCTAAGGGAATTCTTAATGGTTTTGAGAGGTTTGAAAGAAGAAGAGACATTCGTCTTTTTAAGAATATGGGCTCTTGGTCCCTTGGATATACGGGAGACGAACCTTAGAGATAGGATCATCATAGGCGAAGTTAATTCTAGGAACTTTGTTGTCTTTGTGAAAGGCCTTGAGGCTCTAGGGTTTGCTATATCCATTATTTTTAAAAACTTCAAGAAGATGAGATTTCTCCTGATCAAGGTGGCTATCATCAGAGATTCTTAGAGCGTGGGTAGCAAGAGTGTTGAGAACCTCAAATTTTTTAGTAGGGATGATCCGGATTTAAATAGGAACGCAATAAAATACAGAGATAACCATAAAGACAGATATGCAGCGGAAATAATACCTCAATTCATTACTGTAAAATACTAAAATATGCTTACACACAGAAATGGAAATAAACCAGCTAGGGCGATGGTAGCTTATCTCTGAGAAGAGATGTGGTGGCTACATGCCTCTGAACTGTCTTACAATGAGGCTCGAAGGCCTATTTATTGTTGAGAAACAATGGAAAACCCTTCACATTCCAAAACCTAACCCTAGAAGATGAAACGCCAAATTGTGGGCCCCGTTTTTGGGTAAGTTGGTACATCAACTTCCCGGGGTTGCGAATTGGTCGTACTATCTCTGTTTGACGTGCATGATAGCCTGTTGGAAAGATCTCTCCGAGGACTACGATGCAAAAGACGATTTTTAGACATGGTAGATTTCCCAAAAAACGTCGTTTAGGGCCTCAAAACGGCTCCGGAAGTTTAGGACCCAAAAAACTGCTAAAAATAGTAATTTGTGCTATAATTAAGGAAACTGAAAAAACTGTAAGAAACACTAGAGGGGATCGAAGTGGAATTAGCGGGTGGCCACCAATATCCACCTGGATCAAGGGAGGTGATGAGAACTGAGATGGAGATATTGTTCTGTGTGGGTCTTCTTCCAAAAGACTTGGTGATAGATAGAACCATCATCCCTCCTAGAAAGGAGAATGTTGAGAAAGGGAAGGCAACCATTCTCCTCAATTTCCATTGTGAACTTGATGGATTTTGACTGAGAATTAAGGTGGTTAAGAAATATATCAAGTTTCTCATGACCATGAGGCCAGATGACACAAGTGTCATCAACAAATCTCTTCCATTTTTTAGGGAAAAATTGAGCAAAGGCTAAGGCCTTGGTCTCAAAATCTTCCATAAACAAGTTCACTACGATAGGGGAAAGAGGGGAACCCATTGAAACACCACAGGTTTTCTCATAGAACTCACCCTGGAAATTGAAGAAAGTTGAGGTGAGGTAGAGGCCAACTAGCTTGGCAGTGTTTTCATCAGTGATGTGATTAATGATATCAATGGCCTCTTGGATGGGGATTTTGGTGTATAGGGATACGACATCAAAACTAACCAACAAATCTCCAGGCTCTAATTTGATATCTCTCCACTCTTGAACAAAGGAGGCAGAGTCTTTAATGAAAAAATCAATGCAACCAACAAGAGGTTTGAGTTTTTGGGCAAGGACTTTTGCCAGAAGATAGGAAGGTCTGCCTATTGTGTTAACAATAGGCCTTAAGGGGGCCACAGGTTTATGAATATTTGGTAGGCCATAGGTAAGGGGATTGCTTTCGATGAGCTTTCGGGAAAGAGGAAAAAGAGAGGAATCTGCTTTAATAGCATATGCTACCTGTTTAGAAATTGACTTAGCATCCTTGCTATCTATTCCCTTAGATCTATTGATTTCTCACCTTGTCCTGAAGATGAACCACATTAGTTGATTCGAGACGTCGACCAAATACCAACAATGTAATTAATCCAAAAAACTGATATCAATATTAAATTATTTTTATTTTAATTACCTAATATTAATCACTCATATTATTTAACTCTTATATCTTAATACTTAAAATAAAAAATCAAAGCTTAACCGCATATGTTTCTTTCTAGAAAATCAAATCCAAAACAATAAAATAAATTAGAATAAAAATTCAAAGCCTAACAGTATAGGTGTGTTTCCGAAAAATCAAATTCAAAAAATAAAATATGTATGCGCTCTATCCACTTTATAATGCAATTATTAAAAATGATTTATTATTCTTATAGTTATAATATTTGATTAATTTTTAGTTAGGTATTTTATTATTATTTTTTTATTTTTAAAATAAAAAAATTATAATAGTTTTGATGTTTTTCAAATATGAAAATAAAATATTAAAATAAAATAAAATCAAATAATGGTTTATTTTTCCAAAAATAGTAGTCATATATATTAAAATTAGTTAAAAATAAAAATTAATCTTCAATAAAATTAGGGAAAATTTAATTTTTTTAATTATTTTTTTATTATATTATTTTGATATATAATTTTTTATGATATATTATTATTTAATTTATGATTTATATGATATTTATTATTAATATTGGTGATAGGTAAAATAAAATAAAATAAAATAGGGTTAAATAAAATTATATTTTTATTCATATATAGTTAATTAGAGTTATTTCAGGTTAGTGGATGAGATAGTTATTATGTAACCGCTTAGATTCTTGAAAACTTTTAAATGAGTATTTATAAATTGATTTAGTATTCACAACCTTACTCTAAATTTGGTGCTAAAAATAATATTGATTTTTTTTTATATGTGAGAAATAATTATCTAATCTTATTTTGCCTTGTATAATAATATTTAAATATAAAATTTATTTTATTTAAAAAAATGAAAAAAAAAATTAAGAATATTAAACTTAAAAATTGATTTTAGAATTATAGTTTATCCCATTTATTAGGTAACAAAATTTAGATTTGCTACTGATGAAATTTGGGTTTAAGCAAGTTTGGCATTATGATACATTAAATGTAATTTGAAATAAAATTAATTAATTTAATAAATCTAAATAAAATTTTGAAATTATAATTAAAGATTTAAATTTCGAATGGGCTGGAAAAAAATGTTATTATGATAATGGAGTGGGGAGATTGGTGCCTCGGTGAGCGGGAGGGGCTTACGTGTCAATCTCCCTTGAATGTTAATACAAGTATGTACCTTTCTTCTTGACTAATGTGGTGGATTGATGATTGAGTTATTTGAGGAGGTGGAAAAGTTTTTCCACATTTCATTGACATCCATGAAGCGAGTAATGGATTAGTTGGGTATTATTTATATTTGATTTCAGTGCTTGAGGTAACTCTTTGTTTGTCTATGTTATTTTTATGAGCACAGATTTATCTTAATTTTATATCTATTAAGTTTTTAGAGGAATCAAATCTCTCAAAATGCAATTCTCTTTTTAAGTAAAAAGCTTGAGGAAAGGTTTGCACCTATAGATATTTGATTCCTCTTGGCTCTTGGTAAATATGGGGTTAAGATGGATCTATGTTGGTTTGACAAACACAGTAACAACAATTCTTTTTATTTTCTCTTCTTTTGTATTATATATATATATATATATATATATATATATATATATATATATATATATATATATATATACTTGACATTGAAATATATAATATTAATTTTGTTATTGGTATTTTTTTAAATGTTACATGTCAATTTCATGTTAAACATTAAAGGAATTACAAGTCTCCCTCATACATAAGAAAGCACTTATTAATGGAATAAGAACCCTCTTACTCTTTCTCTCTAGCTTGATGTTACAATCTTTTACTCAATATGCATATTAAAATATTTGATTTATAACATATATTAAAAATATTTGCTATTAGTAATTTTTAAATGTTATATATCAACTTCATTAAATTACTCTTGTACAAATTTTTTTAATTTAAATTATTTTATTTTTCTATATATAATGTTAATATAAAATTTAATTAATATTGAAATATTTTATTTATGCCTTACACTAAAATATTTTTTATTTTAAATATTAGATGTCAAGTGAACATAGAATGAATTAAAAGTTGTAATATCAATAAGAGGATTTGTATATGCTATATGTGAACTTCATATTAAGTAGAGAAGGAATTACATAAGTGTCTTATACTAAAAACTAAATTTGTTTTTGTTACTTTCAATTTATTATATCCTTGCTAGGGTAGAAATTGAAAATTTTATTTATGGCTACTTTGATTTTTTTTGTTATTGTTATTTTTCAACTTTTTAATGTAAATATTATTTTATTATTTTTAAATGTAATGTTAAGTGACAACAGCTTCCTTATACTTGGTTATAGAGTGCCTCTCCGGCACAAAGAAGGAGAGTTTGGTGGTTTACAACTCAAATCTGAGAGGGACATCAAGAGCATTATTAAAATTATGTGTGTTTAATTTTTCCTAACTCTAGGAAGTGTCTAGAAAATATTAGATTATGTAAAATTCTAGGGGAAAAATGTGTAATCAAAACTAATTGCATTTGTTTAGAATGTAGTTTGGATAAGTTCCTATGTTGGAGCGGAATCCCCTCAACTACCTTCACTGTAAGAGAGGAATTATCTCTTTAAAAATCAAGATTTGTCCTTCCCCAAGAATAAATAAGGATGTAATGCATTTTCTAGGCAAGCAAGGAATATCTCAAACTTCATAATTAAAAAAAAACAAAAAATTGTGAGTAAATAGCGGTGTTATGCTTGAAATTTACTTTCACTGTGAATCTTGGTCTTGGTTCCATCACTAGGCTCTCTTGTTGTTCCTCCTCCTTCACAACCTATATCCCTTTAATTAGTTTTCTTCTCGAGACTATTGAGTATCTCACTTTTGGAAGGTTTCTTTCTATTGGTGATGTGACCCAACTTTTCACCCTATGCTCGTTGTTTCTTAGTTTTGTCTCTAGTGAGGTTATCTCTTGCATTTCAAAAATTTCATCCATTCATGTTTTCAACACTCTCTCTCTCTCTCTCTCTGGTTTTCTTTTTAACCTCACATTCTCCTTGGTTGGGTTCTTTGTCTAGCTTTGTTCTGCAGTTTCACTCTCCACATAAAATTTCATCTCTAGGAAAGCTTATTTACAGGGGGTAGAGTGGTTTAAATTGTAGGGTGTGTAGGTGTAGCTTTTAGTTTGGTTTTTATTGGTGTACTTAGTAGTCTAACTAAGTTTTATGGCTACACTTTGTAGGCAGTGCTCTCTCTTTGATAAATCTAATTTGCAGGTAGTAGAGTGCTTTAATTTGCAGGGTAAGCAGGTGGAAAATTTGATTTGGTCTTCATTGGTGCACATGGCAATGGAGTTTAACTCTATTACTATGTTTTTCACGATATGTCGTCTCTCTAAGTGAGTGTATTAGTAGGAGATGCAGTGGTGTAATCAGGGTTGTAGTGTTCCATCTTCATTTTCCAACATGGTGTGACAATGTATTCCTTCTCAATGTGGTGCTAGTAGTCAGGAAATGACTAGTAATGCACATGGCCACACCTATGCACAATTAGGTTTAGGTATGGAGAAAGTCAGGAGGTGTGTGAAATACCCATTTTATTCGTACACTTGATATACCATTTTCTTCACAATATCATATACCTATTGCACAATCAACACACTAATTGTTTAAGCCCTGGAAAATGAATAGGGATGACACATTGGAACTTTTGAAGGAAAATTTGAGGCTATGTGCAAAATGGTGCTTGGGATTGGTATTTTGGTTTTATAGGTGGCTAAGTGTGATTACTTCTACCAGGGATCAAGATTTTGAATTTGTAACCAAAATTTATATTGAATAAAATCAAAATAAAAGAATGAAAAGAGATTTTTCTATCATTTCGTGTATGTAACATTTTTTCTTTTACTTGGTTTACAAAAACATAGAAATAAAGAACTTAAGTATCATATACATGCAATCAAAATAGGCATCATAGGTGTAGACCATACGTTCACAATGTGAGATGATTTGAATATGAGATATGTATCTATCCTCCTTTCATGATGCCTCCCAAGTTATCCAACTAAACTTACCACCCAGTCAACTAGGAACAACCTATCCAACTTCATATCCCAATGAAACCTCCATAGATGCCATAGCCCTCTAAGCCCAAACTCAAAGACCATAACTCATAGTATGTGTGTGAACCTTTGGGTGCCCAAACACCCTCTTAAATTCCAACCCCTTCTTACCAAGTTTCAAACAAACAAAACTCTAACTCACATTGCAAGACCTTTCTGCATAAGACAAGACTCCAAAAATTATGAACCCCTACAACTATCCTCTCCCTAATTCATTTATTCTCCACCTAACTCAAAATATTGCCCCTCCTTCAATAGTCCACTTAATCATAAAATCCCCAACAAGTATCTCTATCATCTTTAAATTTATATCTAACTCCATTATTTTGTTTTCAATGCCGCATGTTCAATCCCCCTCCACCCCTTCAAGATAATGCACAAAAAAAAAAAAAAACCCACTAAAAATAATAAACATTTCGAAGGGTCAAATCAAGGATGAAGCTATCATGATACAAATATTAGTATTTTATATTTAGTCTTAAGAGGATTAGGAATATGATGTTGTCCTTATACGTAGTTTTTACTAAACTTACACTACAATCATACTAGACTTAGAATCTTATCTTAGACTATAAAAGACATGATATTTTTATCATATAATTATATTTGTCATTGTTGAATAAAACCCTATAATAAAATCATCTAGACTCAGAAAATCATCTTGATTTTAGAGTGTAGAACTCAAATTCTGTGATAATTAATATATTATTAATTCATTTAGCCACACTAATTAGTCGTTAATAAGCGTAAAGATAAATTAACATTATTTTAACGTAAGCTTCCATTTAAAATTCAATCATAACAATTTTTCATAAATAAAGCATAATAATTAATTAATTATTAATGTACTTTATTTTATCTTCTATATATAAATATTTATGATATATTATTATTTAGATGTGTGCATATAGTTTTTATCAAGGTTTATCATAAATAAAAAATAACTACAATAGTGTTAAATAAATTTGTCATATTCTCTTTTATCTTGGAAAACCTTCTCCAACCCTTATACTTCTTGCTTATTCATATTAGAATTTTTATCTTTAAACTTTTTCTCAAATTCCTATGCATCACTTACTACATTGGAGGAGTGAATGGAATGTCTTTGAGGTTGAGGCCCACCCAAAGGCCACACTAATATTCATTTTGTGAGCCCCACCATCCCTATAAGATATTTGAACCAACATTTTCAATGGAAAAACAAACAAAAGGGACCTAAAAATAGAGGAAACAACCCCACAAACCAAAGGGAGAATAAGAAAGGGAAAGGGAACTAAATGGATGAGGAAGACACCCTTAACTTCCACCCAAGCTTGACCCCAAAAGTATTACCAAAGAATATTGGATTCTAACATCCCTAATACGAGTCCAACAAAGCACTCCACGACAACCAAAATAACACGATGTGAAAGAAAGACAAGGTACATGGAAGAAAACCAAGGATAAACCCTAGAGAAACCTATAGCTTAAGACAACTCCCTTTCCTTCACTCTTTCCTTTTTTGGCTTAGGAAGACAAGAGCTTAAAGTAGGTTAGCATATGAAGAAAACCCATTCCACTAGACAACATCATTGAAATAAACTCATCCCAACTCTTCCACATCAAATTATTATCACATAATTCCCCATCTATGATTTTCCACCTAAAGATGCTTGTTTGATTACCAATCCAAAGGTCACCTCAAAGTACAAATGATATGAATATCCATCAAAATTAATCATGTTAACACTCAATGGGGAGGATTTCATACTCCTCCTTACTATCTCCCTCCATTCGATGTTGAGTTGCATTCAAATTCTCCTACTCACACATTCTTAAACTCAGTGTATGATGAATCAAGTATGTTGGCATGCTTGAGTGGTCATGAACCCAACCGATAATATATAAATCTTGTATCTCACACATGAAGGTCCAAATGGGGCAGGTCATGGGAGATAGCAAAGAATATAGCTCTCACCCCCCTAATGATAACCTAAATTGTAACAACCATAGTCACCTACTAGTGTGTATAATTACCTACGTAACCTAATATTTCTTAAATTTCCCTTGAATAGGTTAATTATCATGTGTGTAATGCATTCTAGTATGTGATGCTCTCTTGTACAAAAACATAAATAAGTAATTGGAAAATTTTAAATTATTGTCCATATGCAATATGTGAAAATACATAGATAATCAAAGTAGAAAATACACAAACATAAAAATAAGAACCTATATTTTAGAGGAATAATTGACTAGCTATAGACCATAGATATTCCACTCAGCCATTAATTGTGCTACTCACAATCTCTCAACAGTGGGTCACCCATAATCTAGGGCCACAAATCCACAAGCGCAAAGGTTTACCCAAAGCTAGCTATGGTACATAGCCAATAGAAAAAAGTAAATAGGCCCAAGTACCAAACCCCTACAACCTCCAACCAAAAGTCTCACATCCCCCATTAACGCATACAACCCAAGGAGGTGTACCTCTTTCCTTGCATCTATAGTCCATTGGGTCGTGCCACTACCCTTCTAGTGTTCCCAATTTAGGATGGCCAAGAATGATTGAGATCCATATGAATTCCAAGAGTTCCAAATACCCTCAGGGGTCTCCAAGTACCTATTTGGCGTCACACTAAGGGAACCTATTGCTTTCCCCAAATCCACCTAAGATTGTACCATCAATCAAATGATGTTATAAGGTCACCCCTTCTTTCCTTCTGAGGAGTCCAATCACCTCCCCCTTGTCAAAATGATGTAATGGACGATAAAATAACACTAAAACATTCACTTTTGTGTGCATGTCCCATTTTTGGAAAATGGACCTCAATAAAGTCACTTTATTGACTTTTGATAAAAACATTTGCACATTTGCCTCAGGCTTATTTTAATAATAGATTAGATCCATATGCTTAAGCCCTTCATCACTTATCCCTTAGAATCCTTTCACACTTGTGGAGTCTCAAAACCCCATACTCTCTTATCTGATTTAGTCTCAGTTTGCAGTAGTGATGTATTTTATTAATATTTGTGTAATTACAAGCTTATATAATTAGGTTCATTGATTGTTTAGCACATAGGCTTATCAACCTAAAATCATGCAATCACTTTGGCCTCAAAATCATATGAACGTAAACACATTGATTTGAACACACGTGTACATGGGCATATAGCCCCCAAAATAGTCCTTGGCTTGATAGCCTAAAAATAACATGTACAACACAACATGCTTCATCCTAGGGTTTCTACATAGGTAAGGCATTATTAATTCATACTATGAAGGAAATTCCATGCCCCACTACTTCATATCAATTTTTGGTTCAAGAGGTCTAGCCATAACTATCCCCATGGTAGAAGATGTTGTAATACAACGGATATTCTATATAACCAATGGGCTTATCTCTTACTTCAACAAGATTTTTCCATGCCCTGTGGATCTACATAAATAGATTTCATACTTTTGAAAACATATGATAAAGGAGTAGGAATTTATTTACCCATGTGAAAAAGTGTTCTTCATTATTGAATTTTATATTGTTAAATATAGGAATCTGATTTCAAGCTTGAGCCCTTGTTTCCTGGGAAAATTCAATTTATGTATGAAACTTTGGACCCCTTCTTTTGACTCAATGGAAAATTCCCTATCCTTGGCCTTGGTATGGATCAAACCCATAAATATGGTTTCAAATTTTTGGAATTTGGCCTACTTGTGCACCATTCAAAAATCCTTTGGAAGGTTTTTTTTTACCTCGGAAAAAAGCCGTAATTTCCTTTCATTAATAAAATGATTCAAAATTATATTCTACCTGTGCACTTTCTTGGTGAATTTGGTCATGTCTTTGTTGTTTTATTTTGTATATACATATTGCTTCAATTTACTTTACAACCCATATTTTCATCTTTGTATTTTCTTACAAAAAAATGGTGATGTTATATTACCCGATTATAATACCAAAAATATATATATAATGTGGGACTATTACATGTCCCAAATTACCAGCCACATAAAATATTAGACACAAAAAGTAGTAGAATTTGTATGATGAGAAATGTTATCACAATAGCCCATGTCGTTCAAGTCTCTCTATAAAAGTTCTATGGTAGTATTCAAAGTGTTCTTCCTCCTAATGTTTTACAACCTTCCATGTGTTGATGTCCAGTGAGACTCCTGCTTGTGATAGTCCATCTGTTGCTATGTTTCACTCCCTATATATATGAAATCAAGAAATACTTTTGTAAGTATCCATAAGCCTAATAATCCCCTATAATATAGGCACAAGTAAAATAATACGACACTTTTAAACTTGTTTGATCCAAGTGATCACAAGAATTGAGTCGCCATATATTTGAAGTTGGTTTACCCATTTTTCTTTGGCAAAGTCCAATACATTTTTGCATGTTAAAAGTTTGTCTTGATTTTTTTTTTCTTCCTAAACCCATTTTTATGTTGAAGGAGAGGGATTTAGAAAGATAAAGAATAATTCCTCCACCACAAGATTGATCATCACCTTGAAATGCACCATAAAAATAAGCCCAAGGGATTAAAGCATTGGGGGATTTTGTGATCACATAGTTGAGAGAGGGAGAGTCTTTTGATTGAGAAAAATGTGCCAAGATTTCTAATCCTTCAGCAACCACCTGCTCAAGAGATGACGGAACATCTTGAAATATTGAATTATTTCGTGCGATCCAGAACCCCCAAATATTTATGAGATTTATTTTAAATAGTTTTGTATGGGTAGATGTGAACCAAGATCACTAGGATTATTCAATCGTGCCTCCTATCCATTAACAGTGTTCACCCAAGGCCAAAATATAAGATAGTCAAACTGGTGATGTAAATAGGCATTCCAAGAATAAATGTGCTATTAATTCCTCATGATCCTTACAAAGGGTGCACCAACTAGGCCTTATCATGTATTTCCTTTGAAGGACGTTCCATGTCAGAAATTTTGATTCGAGAATTCACCACATGAATATGCAAGCCTTAGCTGTACATTTTGAGTGCCAAACTAATTTCCACCACCATTTGAGTGCTCTATTAACCCTCGATGCATTTAGATGTATATATGAAAGCTTCAAAGTATACTCCCCAAGTGGTGAAAAGGTCCAAACATGTTCATCTTCCCTATCCACCGGTCTAGATGAAAGAGTTATGAGACCCCTCTATCCCAGAGGAAGTAAATTAGAGGTTTAGGAAGAATATGCCTCAAACCACTACCTAGTCAAGGATCTAATCCAATTATAATTTTAGTTCCATTCCCTATTCTTCATATAATACATGCATCAAAGAGGTTAAAAGAGTTTAGAATCTCTCTCCATATCAGAGAGATTTTGGAACACAATTTTCCCGGACTTCTAATCCATTCCTCAAAGGGGCTTGGCATTATATATTTATGATAAACCACTTAATTTCAAAGGCTATGAGTAGATATAATCCCCCATACACACCTTCCAACCAAAGCATTTGAAAATAAGAATATGTTTTCCAGACCCCCAATCCCCGAGGACTTTGGGATTTGAAATTTTTGATCAATTGACCCATGGGAGGATGTTCTAAATGTTCTAATCTTGAGTCCCCACCCATAAAATCTTAAAGCAAATCCTTCTTATATTTTCCAAAATGCATTTTGGAATCCAGGCAAGATGTATCGAATATAATGGAATAACCACTGCCACAAATTTGACTAAACCAAATTCCCAACTCTCGATAACCACTTGTGGCTCTATACTTTTCGCATTTTTTCAATATTGGCTATTAGCCAAATCTAGTCCTTTCTCCCATTGCAAATTAGTTTTAGGTGAAATCCCAAATATTTCAGGTCTTTGTTAAAATTATTGAATTCGTAAGGGAAGACATCTTGAAAGTGTTGATTTTCTTCTTCTTTAAGATTATGCAGGCAAATGAAGGACTTCCTGGTGTTTATGTGCATATCGGTAGCTTTCCCAAATAAGGATGGGATTTTAAATAATTTATCAACAACATGGTTAGATCCATTGCAAAAAATGAGAATATAATCCACAAATAGAAGGTGAGTAATTACTAAGGCTTAATATATTAGCACACCTTGGAACTCACCTCTTCTTTTATCATCTAACGACACTTTTTTAATCCTTCAATAACTAAGAGAAATGAGAGGGGAGAAATGGGACAAACTTGCCTCAAACCCCTTTCAGTGTGAAAAAGTAGGGAGCCAGAACCATTTATTAAAACAACAAAAGATATTGTTTGGAGACAACTTGTTATCAACGAGATCACATCTAGACTAAAACCAACATGACTTAAAAGTACTTTGATGTATAACTAGCTGACCTTATCATAAGCTTTTGAAGGATCTATCTTTACGATTGACCCTCTTAGTTTTTGGATCTTGATATTGTGGATTCCTTCCTAAGCCACCCTAATGCCTTCAAGGATCTGCACACCTTCCAAGAACCTAAACCATTCTTGAGAAATGGATTAAGATAGTATTGGTTTTAATATCCTTGCTATGACTTTTACAATAACCTTATATATGCAGTTGCAGAGGGAAATAGGAAAACAACCATCAAAAGATGAAGGGTTGTTTAATTTTAGGATAAGAGCAATAAAATTGGAGTTGAAAGCTGGAAGCATGCATCCTTTCTTAAGAGATTATTTAACAACTCCTAACAAAGCTTTTCCCAATGATATCATAAATACCTAAAAAAAATCCACCGCCCATCCATTAGGACCAGTGCTTTTGTCTTTTGGAAGGATTGTATGACCACTTGGAGATATTCCTCTAATACTTCCTCCAAAAAATCTCAATTGTCTTCCTCTTCTACAAGAATAGTGAACAATGAGCTACTCTAATAACTTCCACTATGTTAATTCTTTCCTCTGCCTTAAATAGACCCTGGAAGTGTCTCTTTCCCAGTTCTACCAAATATTTGAAACTACATAGCTCTCAGCCATCTAGGTCTTGAAGACTCCAAATGGTATTAGTTAGATTGTGCCCTTTGGCATAAGCGTGAAATAATTTTGTATTCTCATCCCCATTTTCCAACCATATGGCTCTATATTTTAGTCTCCATGTTGCTTTGATTATATCCAATAATTTTTTCCTTATAATTTCCATGTTGTGTAGATGATCTCTAGAAGCATCATTTGAAAAACCTCCCCCCCTTACACTGGATATTTGTTAGAGTTCTTCCTCAACTTATCTAAGGTGTTAATATTTGGCTTTCCCTTTCCTAAAGGGCCAATATTTTGTGTCGCTTCATAAGATTCAGGATGTTTTCAAACTATTTAGTTGTTGAAAGGCACAAAGTATGATCAAAGGTTTTCTAATGATTTTTAACTAGAGCCTCAAATTATGCATCTTTTAGCCAAGAGGAGTTCATCTTGAAGGGGATGGAAGGTTTGGATTCAACCCCTTTAATCTCCAACAAAATAGGAGAGCGATCAGACTCCCCTCCATAAGTAATCCATTTCCTTACTTTGAATTGAAACAAGACACCAGAGCTTCAAAAATAAGAAATCATTCTAGCCTCTTTGCAACTTGGTTTCATGAATTCAATGATTTAGCAAGGTCTCTAAACTTTTTTGACTCAATATAAATAACTTTAAATGTGTCCAATTTCTAAGAAAATTTTGATGGTTAGGAATGGCTTGAGAGCTCCAAACTTCATCAGAACTAAATGAAAAATTTAGACCTTCCCAAATGATGTGTTAGAAATATTGAGTGTGGGGCAAAGGGGGGTTGAATCAGTATTTCGTGTCAAATAATATTTTACCTAATTTATGCCTTCATTTTCAAAGTTATCTTCAACCATACTTTACTAGAATCACATCATGTTGTATATCTAGGCATATTCAATAAACCATGAGTAGCATTAAACATAAGAGAATATAAACCAAAAGAATGCAACACATCATCAACACATAGGGACACCAAATTTTTAGATGGAAAACCCAACTAGGAGAAATTGTCATCTTTATTGTATCTGACTTCTTCTTATAACTAAGAAAACCTTCAATTACATCTTTCACTAGCACATACTCTTACCAATGCGTAGGCTCCTACCTGTTGGAGGCTACTACATCATCTTATTTATCTAGCTACAACTTGAAGGAAGCTCCTACTCCCTGATCAAGTGTACGAGCCACCACCAAAAGGAATCTACTACTCCCTCACTGAAATACCCAACTCTCAATACGTTTGTGCATCACATTTCAAAATATTTCACACTAGATTGACCTGACTCAAACACAACATAAAACATGCACGCCATGTTTCATCCAATTTTCAAATTGGACCCACATAAACCATTATACTCAATCTGAATAATTGAATACCAAGATATATCTGCAATAAATCACTGATCAACAAATAGTTATGCTCAATAAATCATCAAGGCCTAGTTCATTAACACTGTCAAATACGAACCCAAACTATTTTCTCATCAACATTGTCAAATACCAAGTCAAACTCTTCACCCATCAACACTATCAAATACCAACCCAAATCATTTTCTCATCAACACTGTCAAATACCAAGCTAAACTCTTTTGTCAAAAATATCATACTCATTAAAAAATTCCTTAACACTAAAAAAATCTCAGTATAAGACAAGTATTTTCAGTATAAGAAAATTGGCTAGCATAGAAATATTGTTGAAAATGAAAATAGAAGTGCTAAAAATAGAACTATTATAAATAGCAGTTCGGGTACTAGTGTTGGACATAGCAACAAGGAATGAAAAATGGAAGTCTTAAAAATAGCATTGCTATAAATAGCATTTCGGGATGGATTCCTATTTTAGTTAGTCCCTGAACTAAAATAAAGAAGTAAAATTCGAATTTGATCTTAGCAGTTGTTTGTAAAATAATTAATTAATTCATTTTGAGTTAATTAGTTGTAGAAAATCAAACATGAAGTCTATTTGGGGACATGCAACAATTTCTCCATTGATTGAGGAATTTATCCATTAGTTAAAGAGATAAGGATGAGCTGTAATTTGAGTTGCAATTAGTTAGCTCAGTTAACTGAGTTAAGTCCAATTAGATTAATTCTAACAGTTTGTAGAATTAATTGTGAGTTCGATTAGTTAATGCTTGCATGCATGTAACTGTTTCTCTCCAGATAACTAAATATTCTCTCATAAATAACTCATGCATGTCAGTTCAGTCAGAGACCTAGTTGAGATCAGAGGAAGGGACAATGTACTATCAGTTGGAGGATTTTTCCTATATAAGAAACTCATCCATGCAGAAGGAATTATCTCCTTTAGGTTTGTGGAGTTATTTCAGAGGTTAGAGCAATGTGTGAGGGATTATTACACACAGGTAGTAGCTTGAGGACCCAGGAGAAACTGCCCAAGGAAATAGGAGGCTTGGAGGGTAGAGGAGAATGTTTGTGAGAAGCCTTTGACTGTCTATGAGCAGCAGAGGGATTGTACTGAGAGCTAGATAGCTTGTGAGCTAAAGCTTTATGTAATTTGGACGTATTTCTACTTGTATGATAATACAGAGATTAGGGTTTTTAGGTGAGGCTTTCTCCAGAGTATTCTTTTGTGTTATGTGTGATTTATTTCTCATTCTCAGTTATATATGTTCTCATTGATCTTGCTCATATTTGATTAAGCTTCCGCAAAGTTTGTTGTAGAAGTAGATCTTGTATTTTTCTTTAGTCTATTGCATAATATGTTGATCTATAGTGGGAATTTCTACAAGGCAGATGAAAATCAAGCTAGGCTTGACTTGTCTTTGGTTAGCATAGAAATATTGAAGAATGAAAACAAATATCTGAAGAAATTGGTGTAGATATGTGACGAGAGAGAGCATGAGTACAATGATGAAATTGACATCTTGAAGAAGCAAGGAGAATAAATGAGGTGATGAGCAATAAATTCAAGGAGAGAGACCTAAAATGTAAAATATTAGAAGCTGAGATTGATTCAGATAGAAGTAAATTAGAAGAAAAGAATAGGTTGTGTAAGAAGCTAGAAGAGGAGGTTGCCTCCATGAAGAACTCAGAAAAGGCATACATAAAAATCATAATGAAGCTTTCCTAAAAAGACTTATAGGAGAAGGGACAAGCACCATGATTAATAAAGAAGAATAAAAAAAAGCAAGAATATCAAAAGCCAAAGAATGAGATGAAGAAAGGGTTCACTACAAGAAGATCATTCTCTAATGAAAATGAGTTGAACAAATTTGGAAGATCTCAAAGGAGATTATTTGCTTCTATAAACAATATCACATGTTTTTCTTGTTATGAACCTGGACATGTGGTAGAAAAATGCAAGAGAAAGAAGATCAAAAATAATGTTCAAAATATGCAACAAATAAGACGACTCCCTCAAGAAAAAAAACATAGAAGACAACCATCCACTAGGTACACAATTCAAATTATTGTTATATTTGTAATGGGTTTGGCCATAAGGTTGTTGAATCTAGAATGTATGTAAAGAAGAGCAAAAATGACTCAAGAAAATACAAATCAAATTCTCCATTTCTTGGTCACATAAAATGTTTTCTATGTAGGAATATTGCCCACCTTGCCAAAGAGTGCAAGTTGTTATATACCCTAAAGAAATCTAGACAGACAATGAAAACATCTCCAAGCAGACCAAACTATGAAGAAAATGAAAACACGAGGAGACAACCAACTAAGGTAGGGAAGAGAAATAAAAAGGAGCAGCCTGAAACTTCAATGACAAATTGAAGTCATATTTCCCTCACGGGGAGCTAATCAATGGAATGAAAGTAGGCATCTACTCAGTATAATAGTAGCACCATCTTAGGGGGAGAGAAACCCATAAAATGTCCTAGTAGAGATAAGAGATGTGGTGAGACCAAAGTTAGATTTTGGTAGAGAGGGTTTACTTATATATTAGAAAAGTAATGAAATGAGGTTATTTTCTTCTCTGGAGAGCTCAAAATAACTCAAGTAAGACACTGTATTAATATTAATAAATGAAGCCAAATTCAAAAAATATTTAATTTCTACTGAAATATTAAGGAAACACCATCTATGTTGTGATTATAATTACAACTATTGTCACTTTAGTCTCATTGGGTTTACATTTGAGAAGAGAATGAACAGAAAAAAAACACAGAAAAAGGAAGGAAAGAAAGAAAGTGAAAAAAAAGTATGGGAGAAGAGGAGAAAAGAAACAATGAAAGACTTATTTTCATGATCGAGATTTAGATTGGGGTGATCAACATTGAAAAGGGTAGCAACCAGAAGTAAGACCAGCACAAGTAGCAAATGGAGGGACCACATGCACATGAAAATGAAATTGAGAATTAGGGGTTCTCGTCCCCTCCTTAACCTTTGTCATTATTTCTTGTGCAATCTTCTTCAGATTCTAAAGTATTAATGCAATTCAGTGATACAGATTGGATGTTTCTAGCTATAGGCTACCTGACTAATGGAGGAGTTATCGATGCCTGATTTTAGCTCTTGTTATAAGGCTTAAAAATATTTTATTCCTTTGCAATAGTTAGAACCTACCAAACATAGATTAGTGGAATGAACTGGAATCTACATCAAACAAGGATGTGAGAGAATAAAATGTAAAAGAGGGAAGAAAAAAAATTACATCAAACACACAAAACTACTTGGTAGATGGTCTTAGCAATGATATTGTTTTAACATTTGCTTCTTAGAAGATGAACGAGAAAACGATTTGAAGAAACTTGTACCAAAAGCTAATAATGTGTTATGATAGACTATTTTTTATGGAAAAACATTCTAAGTAGTATGTGTTTGTTGGCTTGATGGGGTCTGGACCCATGTTCAGAGTTAGCTGCACCAACTAACAAAACCCTACACTACCGGCCCTTTTGGCAACAACCCACATAACGCAACCTTTCATCTCACCCGAGGTAGTATAAGGGGATGACAGAACCAGGTTTCTACATCCATAGGTCTATGTGATGTGTCTCTGTTACTTCTAGGGCTTTATCCCGAACTTCGGAAACCCTAACGCTTGAAATGTGGAAATTACAGTAACTTACAAATAGCATATCTAAACTCTTTTCTAAGTGTTCTAAACATTCATAACATCATGTAATTGACTAGATCTACTGCTTTCATGCATTCATTAAGTGTTTCTTAGGACAAATGCAATAATTAGGGCGAACACATAGTAAATGCAGAAGTAAAGTTTAGCATGCAAGTACATAGAGATATCCACAAAACAGTCTTTATTATGTTCATATCTTCTATTACAGGCTTTTTCTTCCCTACATACATAATTGCAGGGGGCCACACACTCAACTACGAACTTACCAAGGTCTCTGCACACATAGCTACAGGGGAATTCCCCTTCACCTAAGTATAGAAAACATAATTCTCTGACTTAGATCACTTGCTCATACAATCTTCGATATTAAATTTCTCCTATGACTCTCTATGACTCCTTTTTATATCATCTTCTTTTACAATACCATGGTCTGTGAACCATGGGTGAGTCATAAAACAACTTAACTTCTACCAAACTAAGAGGCTTTGACCTTTCTAAAGCCCCTCTGACTCCTAATGACCTTCACTCTCCGCTCCTCAAAATGCAGAAACTTTTACAATAATGACAAAATTATTTGGAATATTGACCCTATAGGACCCTATCCCAATAGTTTTACATACAAATCAATTACTCATCATACATTATAAATGGACAAAGATAATGCAGATGACTAAAAACAAGGATAGGCTATTACATTGACATTACGGAAAGCGAATGAAGCGTTAAAATTTTTCTTCCCAACATAATACATATCAACCAACATTTATATAGTGTATGCAGTGCGATGGAGGTCGATATATTGCAGAAGATACTACATTGCAGGATGATCAATTACGACAAGTTATTATTTCTGGTCAAATATAATTGGACATTATGATAGAAAATGGATAGAAATGCCAGATGTCAGACCTGAGATTGACACGAGTGATATTATTGCATCGTTAGAAACCTAAGAATACATGCAGGTAGAGCTATGTCGACCATGCATTATGGGAATGTTGTAGATGTAAGTTGAAGAATTCAACGAATATAAGGAATATCATCAGTTTCAATCAAACCATTAGCAGAAGCAGTGCTATAATTTTATTACTGTCCAGCATTAAAATTGTATGCAGTGTGCGTTACAGTTGTATGAAGGTGCACTCTCTTCAAAGCCCAACTACCTAGTCAATATCATTGGCACATATTTCATTTGTCAACGGGGTGTTAAATGGAATAACACCTAGGATTTTATGCCCTAATTTAGAGAGCGTTATTATTATTCTCAGAAGATAACCATCACGAGAAGGTGGACTGAATAAAATTAATATGCCAGTGAATTTTAATATCATGGAGAGCCTTTATTATTCATTAAAGAGCGGTGTTGGTATTTATATTTAAGAGAATCATATATGAGCATCAACTATGAAAGCATTGTTTTGTTAGCTCATGGCATCGATATGTGGAGGTGAGTACAACATTCTTATATTCTCTGACAGATCTACATATGTTAATGAAACCAAAATCCTTCCACCAATCAGGTAGGTCTAATTCATTGACAATTTGATATATATTAATGCAAATTTCAGAGTGTTGAGAATTAGGTTGAAATATTCATCGTTTATCATACTGGGTTATTGGCATTATGTATTGAGGTGCGAGATTCTGGTTTCACATACCAATATGGTCACAACATTGACATTATGTATTGGGGTGTGTTGGCATGGACAACAAGATTTTAGAGTGAAGATTCTTACACGGATTTTCATCGATGTGCATGGCATTGACACAAGAATCATTTATAAGAGCACTCAATAGATTTGGGTATCCATTTGGCTTATCCCTTCATATTCATCATCAGTTTCTAGAGCGCTCCAACATATCATCATTTTCCAAACAGAGTGTGACTTGGCTTGCAATTTCTTATTCTTTTTTGTTGATGGGCATGCACGGGAGTGATATACTCAATGTTTTTCACTTTTGAGAGAATTTCCTAGTACCCATGTGGATTCTCCATCTAGAAGATCAGTCAATGAAATGAACTAGAATCCACATTAAACAAGGATGTGAGAGAATAAAATTTAAAAGAGGGAAGAAAAAAAAAGTACATCAAACACACAAAAATACTTGGTAGATGGTCTTAGCGATGATATTGTTTTGACATTGGCTTCTGAGAAGATGAATGAGAAAACGAGTTGAAGAAACTTGTACCAAAAGTTAATAATGTGTTGTGACAAGCTATTTTTTGTGGAAAAACATTTCAAGTAGTATGTGTTTGTTGGCTTGAGATTGTCTGGACCCAGGTTCAAAGTTAGTTGCACCAACTAACAAAACCCTACACTACTGGCCCTTTTGGCAACAACCCACATAGCACAACCTTCCGTCTCACTTGAGGTAGTATAAGGGGATGACAGAACTAGGGTTTTACATCCATAGGAATATGTGATGTGTCTATGTTACTTCTAGGGCATTATGCCAACCTTCGCGAACCCTAACCCTTCAAATGCGAAAATTACAATAACTTACAAATAGCATATCTAAACTCTTCACTAAGTGTTCTAAACATTCATAACATCATGTAATTGACTTGATATACCACTTTCATGCATCCATTAAGTGTTTCTTAGGATAAATGCAATAATCAGAGTGAACACATAGTAAATGCAGAAGTAAAGTTTAACATGCAAGTACATAGAGATATCCCCAAAACAGTCTTTATTATGTTTAGATCTTTTGTTATAGGCTTTTTCTTCCCTGCGCACGCAGTTGTAGAGGCTCGCACACTCAGCTGTGAACTTACCAAGGTCTCCACGCACATAGCTATAGTAGCATTCCCCTTCACCTAAGTACAAAAAATAGAATTCTCTGACTTAGATCACTTTCTCATACAATCTTCGATATTGGATTTCTCCTATGACTTTCTATGACTCCATTTTATATCATCTTCTTTTACAATACCATGGTCTGCGAACCATGGGTTGGTCACAAAACAACTTAACTTCTACCAAACTAAGGGGCTTTGACCTTTCTAAAGCCCCAATGACTCCTAATGACCTTCACTCTCCACTCCTCAAAATGTAGAAACTTTTACAATAATGACAAAACTATTTGGAATATTGACCCGAGGGGACCCTATCCCAATAGTTTTACATACAAATCAATTACTCGTCATACATTATAGATGGATAGAGATAATGCAGATGACTAAAAAAAAGGATAGGTTATTACATTGACATTATGGAAAGCGAACGAACCATTAAATTTTTTCTTCCCAACATAATATAGATCAACCAACATTTATACAGTGTATGCAGTGCGATGGAGGTCGATATATTGCAAAAGATACTACATTGCAGGATGATCAATTATGACAAGTTATTATTTTTGGTCAAATATAAGTGGACATTATGACAAAAAATGGATAGAAATGCTAGATGTCAGACCTAAGATTGACACGAGCAATATTATTGCACCATTAGAAACCTAGGAATCCATGCAAGTAGAGCTATGTCGACCATGCATTATGGGAATGTTATAGATGTACATTGAATAATTTGGCTAATATAAGGAATATCATCAATTTCAATCAAACCATTAGCAGAAGCAGTGATATAATTGTGTTACTGGCTAGCGTTATAATTGTATGCAGTGTGCATTACAGTTTTATGAAGGTGCACTCTCTTCAAAGCCCAACTACCTATTCAATAGCATTGGCACATATTCATTTTTCAACGGGGTGTTAAATGGAATAGTGCCTAGATTTTATGCCCTAATTTAGAGAGCATTATTATTATTCTCAGATGATAACCATCATGAGAAGGTGGACCGAATAAAATTAATATGCCAATGAATTTTAATATGATGGAGAGCCTTTATTATTCATTAAAGAGCGATGTTGGTATTTATATTTAAGAGAATAATATATGAGCATCAACTATGAAAACATTGTTCTGTTAGCTTGTGGCATTGATATCTGGAGGCGAGCACAACATTATTATATTCTCTGACAGCTCTACATATGTTAATGAAACCAAATTCCTTCAACCAATCAGGTAGGTCTAATTCATTGTCAATTTGATATATATTAATGCAAATTTCAGAGTGTTGAGCGTTAGGTTGAAATATTCATTGTGCATCATTGTGGGTTATTGGCATTATGTATTGAGGCGCAAGATTCTAGTTTCACATACCAATATGGTCACCACATTGACGTTATGTATTGGGGTGTGTTGGCATGGACAACAGGATGTCAGAGTGAAGATTCTTACACAGATTTTCATCGATGTGGATGGCATTGACACAAGCATCATTTATAAGAGCACTCAATAGATTTGGGTATCCATTTGACTTATCCATTTATATTCATCATTAGTTTCTAGAGCGCTCCAACATATCATCATTTTCCAAACAGAGTGTGACTTGGCTTGCAATTTCTTATTCTTTTTTGTTGATGAGCATGCATGGGAGTGATATACTCGGTGTTTTTCACTTTCGAGAGAATTCCTAGTGTCCATGTGGATTCTCCTTCTAGAAGATCAGTTAGTGGAATGAACTAGAATCTACATTAAACAAGGATGTGAGAGAATAAAATTTAAAAGAGGGAAGAGAAAAAAGTACATCAAACACAAAAAACTACTTGGTATATGGTCTTAGCAATGATATTGTTTTGACAATGGCTTCTAAGAAGATGAATGAGAAAACGATTTGAAAAAAGTTGTACCAAAAGCAAATAATGTGTTGTGACAGGCTGTTTTTTGTGGAAAATCATTTCAGGTAGTATGTGTTTGTTGGCTTGATGGGGTCTGGACCCAGGTTCAGAGTTAGCTGCACCAACTAACAAAACCCTACACTACCAGCCCTTTTGGCAACAACCCACGTAGCACAACCTTCCGCCTCACCTGAGGTAGTATAGGGGGATGACAGAACCAGGTTTTGCATCCATAGGTCTATGTGATGTGTCTCTATTACTTCTAGGGCTTTATCCCGACCTTCGAAAACCCTAACCCTTGAAATGCGGAAATTACAGTAACTTACAAATAGCATATCTAAACTCTTCACTAAGTTTTCTAAACATTCATAACATCATGTAACTGACTAGATCTACCACTTTCACACATCCATTAAGTGTTTCTTAGGATAAATGCAATAATCAAAGCGAACACATAGTAAATGCAGAAGTAAAGTTTAACACGCAAGTACATAGAGATATCCCTAAAACAATCTTTATTATGTTCAGATCCTCTATTATAGGCTTTTTCTTCCCTACAGACTGTTGAAGCCTTGAAAATCAGGTCTATAAGAAGGGGGATAGCCACCCAGTCCAGACCTTGAAAGCAGCTCCTTTTCCATTTGGGATGGTGGGTCTAACTAGGGATAATGGAACCTGTTTCCTAATTTGTGTGTGTTGATAAGAATTGATATTTCATCTTTCCAAAGATTTCTAAGTAAAATGCTTTTAATCTAAATCTAATTTAAAACATGAAATCATATTCTAATGAACAGGAATATATAATTCTAAAACTAACCTGGGATTCAACTTTTTACTTATGTGATCTAAAATAGTTTCTAATAGCAATTGGTAATAAAGATCATCCAATTACTACGAGAAAAGAATTCAATAAAAATGAATTTTTTCGTATAAGAAATTAGCTGAAACAATTGTGAGAATCATATCACATAATAAGTCATTCATACATTGAGCATAAACAAAATAGTTATCACCATACAAAAGTTCCAAATGATAACTCAAATATTCAAGCCTTCATATATAAATAACTGAACATAAAATATTACTTTGACACATAAGCATAAATTATTAAGAGATAAAAGTACCATTGATAACAAGTCCTACTCATGAGCTTCAACAATATAGATTTATCTCTTCCTAATTTAACATCTACTAAGAGTACAAAAGTGCATTTCAGTAGCAGACATTAAACGTATATATCAATAAATCTCGTTCCATTCATTCATCAAAACCTCCTCTGAGGGTGCAAAAGTTCATGTTCTAAGGAAATGTTTTTGACAAATTTCAGGACCCCTCTCTAAATGCATGAGAGCGGTTAAAATACTACTATGTAAATACTAAAAATAGTTTATTACAAAAATATAGGAGGTTTAAATGATCGTCCTTATCTAAGGAAAAAATAAATGAAAGCTAAAACTAAAACTGAATCTGGAATTAACTATCTATGTATTTGTTCTTTGATATCGCAAGCATTCAGCATCGGCTTGAGGAGCGTCGGTTGGCCAACCTCCGATTTTAGTTGCCCTTCAAAAATAGAATCGGTGAGTACTGGCACTATCTTCTCGAAAGATTTCGTAAGGCATTTGAGAGTCATGCATTGGCTGTGCGGTTTAACCAAGTACTACCAGTAAGTATCCCAATTTAGCTTGGTTAACTTTTTGATGGACTCTGCCATTTCCTTAGCTTTTTGTCTCCAGCTTGTCTGCAGTTGCTATGCCTTTGGAAGAAATCCTAGAGCGGTATCTGAAATGAGGTTTGCTCTGTGTAGGTTTCCATTAACATAGTCAATGATGTTGTTTTCCGCTGTAGCTGCTTCTTCTGTTACCTGTTCTGCCTTCCTAATCTGTGCGTCCCATTTATGGAAAAGCATTTCTTTGTGGGCTTCATTGATTCTAAGTGTGCCTGCTTTCCTTCCTTCTTCCGATTCCTACCAAGTATTATTTTATCAATTAAATCATAATCATGCCACAAGTCCACAACTTGATTGGTAATTTATCGCTTATATCGCAATGGGAAGTCCATTGCAATATTCTTTGGCATAATTCCTCTTGCTATTGCAAGAGTTGGTCGTTTAATGCAAGGGCTTCTGAGACAAAATTTGTAAGCTTGGGATCATCTCTATGCATTTCTAACATAGCTTGTAACTGATTTTCTTTTTCGTCCAAATTGTTCTGATATCCCAGCTGCATTTGTTGAAAATATTGCTGTAATTTTTCTAACTTCTCTGCTTCTCCGTAGGCACTAGCTTGCTATAGTTGTTGCTGCAAAATTTGGATTTGTTCCTCTTTATCTTTAAGTAATTTTTGTACCTCGGATGCTTTATCAATGGTAGCAGAAGCATAGGCTCCTGCGATCTGAGATAACTTAGTCAGATTTTCAGTAGGGTCAGTGGTAGGGTCTCTCCAAAGGACGTCTAGCTGCTCTGCCTCAGGTGAGAGCATGCTATCCAATTTCATTTTCTTTCTTTGCCTTCTTACCACTACCTTGTGCCGTGGACTATAAAATACATCTAGAGGAGGAATCTCCTCTATCTTGAGCATGATTCTGGATGATGGGGTAATGGGAATATGCTCCATTTCTGGAGCATTGATGACTGTTCCAATGACCATGTTTGTCATTGTCTGCATTGTACTCTCAGGTGTCTTCATGTTCTGCTCCTTAGTATTAATAAATTCATTGAATGTTTCCCACTCTTTATCCAGCTCAGTTCTAACTGGCTCTGGTGGTTGGATGAGGGGAGAGGGAGCCTTTACCTGTGGTGTAGTAAAGACCTATTGCTCTAGGCACTCTTTAGATTGGGAAGTATCTCTTACTAACCCTTCACTTTTATTATGGTCTCTCTCGAACTATTTAGAGCATTCTGGTGATTCTTTTCTAGGCATGGACCTGGACTTGTCTATACCTGAGCTTCCACTTAAACTGATACTGGGCGTTGGATCCCTTATTGGTTCCAAGCATAACTTATCCAAGGGGATGTTAGCTAATCTCGTTTCTCTATACAATTTGAATTCTTGGAATCTCATTGGGGGAAATTGAATTTGAGCCATCTGCAAAACTTCTTTTCGTGTGCTTTTTTGTTGGAAGGTATCATCAAAAAGATCATCCTCTTTGGAAAATACTTTTATCTTGATAGCAGTAGTAAAATTCTTAATGACATCAAAAGGGTCAAATTTCCTTCCTAGAAATTTGAACAGTCATAGACACGGCATATTGTCTACTTCTTTGAATGCATGACCTAAATCAAACAGTGAAAAGGCCCCACAGGCCATAGGAAATTGCGGCCAAATGGCCTTCTTCTTGTCTTTCAGCTCTTTGCTCATTCCTCCTACCCCGTAGGTCTGGTGGGCACTTTCTCGAGCCAATAAATTATCAGGAACATATAAGGGTAGGACATGAGGGGAAGCAATGCTTCCAAATACTTTGACATAGGTGAAAAATTCTTCCCCAAACCATCTTGCAACAGGGAGAATGTTAACTTCTTCTTCGGGGCAAAATCTTGGGGTGTCGCTATTATACAACATTCTATAGAGAGGTAACATAATTTCATGACAAATTTTGTAAAAATATGGGATAAACTTGGGATCCCACAATTCCTTATGATAAATGTGAATGGGCAAGGGATTCTGTGTAGTTCACTTCCAACCCATCAAAGGAAATTTGGAAACATAACAGATTACATCCATAACATAAGTAGCTAAATAGAAAGGAGGATAAATCCTCTTAGTGGTAGTTCTTTTGGACCAGTAGTTCCAAATAGCCAAAGCTAAATTATCAGACAATATCTGATCCCAATCCATAATAATGGCATTAGTGGCTGCATCTAATAGGGGTAGCCACTCAGATGAAAACTTGTTGACGTCATGCCTTCCAAATAGTCTACATAGCATAGCAGCAGCAAAGCAATATGGGGAGGAGAGGGAACCAGTACTATACATACCATGTTTGTCTTTTTTCAATGGTTCTTCCCTTGCTGACCAGTTCTTGGTACATTCCACCAAATCTTCGTTTTCTTTGGCAAATTTCTCCATGAACTACTTGTTGTAGGTTGCCTGCGGTTCTGGTAGATGATACATAAGCCTTAAATCTTGTGGAGTGAATGACCCAATGAGGTCTTGGCCTCGAGACTTGAATTGTCTGTCTGTTATATCGGCATTGTCCAGTACCCACTTAACCATGTCTATGTATGGAAGAATCTTAGGTCTTGCCGCTATTTGATGAAGGAATGAACATGCAAGTTCAGTGATTGATGCCTCAGATGACCCGCGTGAGTCTGTTGTTGCTTGAACCTCCATAACTTTGGGATTTTCTTCTTCAAGCAAACTGTACATGCCTTCCCAAGTGGTTATGCCGACATCTCTGTTGCAGGTGGTGTCTGTGTATAAGGGCGTCATCTCTTTGTCCTCAGCAACCAAAGCTTTTCCCTTCTTTCCCATTATGTTCTGCACACTGCTGCGTATATTATTCTGCTTGCCGCTCCTACAAATTTACAAGTAAGGAAAGAATAATGGTAAGAGATAAGGTGATGGGAAAGCTCTTTAATTCTGAAATCATATCAAATATATCACCCTACATGAAATAACCTTTCAATCAGATCTAAATCTTATCTCATAAATGATCATCAACTAACCACTAAATTGACATTAATTCCCATAACTCGGTATCAGATTACAAGAAATACTTTATTGAACCATGACCCCTGAAGATCTGCGATAAAACAATTTTGTGATTTGCTTCGCAATATCGTAGATTGCAATTTTGCTAATTGGTTTTGTTAACAATCATTTATTTCGTTAGGTGGCTGCGGGATGCGATTTGCGAGATGTCTTATCGCATATCACCAGATCGGGATATTTTACCTTAGGTGATACTTGCGGCATATGAAATTCGTGATGTGCGATGAGTCTTTAAGGCGCGCGACCTCGCATCACATTTTCACACTTTCGAAAGCTTGTTTATATGATATTTCCCCATTACCCTTCATGATGCGATGTCTTATTATTAAGAGAATGATTTTATTCAGAACTTATCATAAAACTTAAGTTTTTTAGGTTTTGCAGGTGTTTTCCTAAGTTTATGATAGCATGTTTTATTCAAAGGGAAATATAAGTGCTAGTTTTTTATTTTTTTAGAAGGGTCCCCATTTATTTAGCTTTATTACTAAAACTAAATAAAAAGGGGGGTTGTTGCTGGCCACAACAATTGGCGATTCACTAGGGAGAACCAGTTATCTCTGATTATCTTTTGAATTTTCTAAACTTCCAAAACAGAGAAAGTTTTCTAGAAAATCAAACTTTATTATATAAATATAAAGTGCATCATGCTTTTAGATGTTAATGGTAGTTTGTTTCTTTTGTGTTAACTCTGATTATTTACTTCCCAAAGCTATGCATTGTATTTACATTAGTCACTACTTAGTTTATAAAGATAAAAACAAAGACTTCTCTGTAGATCGGTTTTAAGTATGCTCATTTGTCGTAGGTAAAGCCTCTGCTACCAGCAGGCGTTCATAGCCTCAACAGGGTTACTTGTTACCCAGCAATGATCCTGTATCCTACTTGGAGAAATATACAATCTTCAAAGATAAATCCATATCCACACTTCTTGTTTTTTGTTTTCTTTAATTCTTAAATAACAATGTCTTGGTTTGGTAGCCAAATTATGACAGTGCCATTCACCTTATTTATAACTTTGTTGAACAAGCTAGCTCATGATGAGACCCCTTGTCTTTTGATTGCGACAATCTTGAGTCATTGCCCTGTTTTGGTATGCAGTTTTGGCAATGTCAGCAAATTATAATATCTATGATCATGATAAGTCGGCTCGTGATGAGACCTCTTATTCTTTAAGCTTATAATGTATCATTGGATTTCTCCTTGAAACTCGTAATTCCCTAGGTGGGGAGGAAGTCATTGGTTCCTTAAGAATAGCTCTGGACGACAATTATAGAGTTTTTGGAAACAGCTTTTGTACAGAGAACCTTCGTTTTGTTATTGATGCTTTTCATTGACTGATATAAAACAAATTCTCATTAAAGGTGGTTTTTCATCAAAATTCTTTAAGGTTGAAACTAGTAGCATTTTCAGGCTTGTAGCATTCGACTATATCTTTCAATAATAATGATTGATTTTCCAAATCAGTTCTATTTATACAAGCAAAAAACAAAATCTAAAAGAACACTAATCTCTTTTGTGAATTTCCAAAGTTAACCATTTACAACCTCTTTTATTATCAAAATAAAGCTATAAACAATAATTTACAAAAATAGAAGAGGTCATCTTCTATGGAAAGTATTTTTTAAGGATCTGCCCATTAACAGGTAAAGATTCTCTTTTCCCTACTAAATCTTGCAACATGAAAGTGGATGGACCTATGATTTCAACAATCTGGAATGGGCCAAGCCACATTCATTGGAATTTAGAACGTTTGCCCTTTTCCTCAGGAGCCTTATCCCATTTCAAAACTAAATCTCCAATTTGAAAATCCTTCCTAGATACCATGCTTGAATCGAAGGAAGCCTTTACCAATGCTTGATGATGAGCGTGTGTGATTTTAGCCTATTCTCGTTGCTTTTCTAGCTTAAGGATCTGCAATTGTCTTAGTTGTAAGGATGAAGTTGGTGTTTTGTCAATAAATTGAACTAAGGCCAAAGAAGGAATTGCTAGATGAGTTGGGAGAACTACTTCTTTCCCATAAACTGAATTAAAGGGAGAAGTACCAATGGAAGCCTTTTGGGTTATTCAATCTACCCATAGAGCATACATCAAAGATTTGTGTCAATTTTTATGACTCTGATCAATGGTTCACTTATTGATTCTTATTAAGTTTTTATTTGTTGATTCGGCCAACCTGTTCCCTTGTGGGTAATAATTGGCAGAACATTTAAGCTTAAAACCTCTTTTAAGTGAAAATTCAGTCATAGCATTGCCAGCAAAATATGATGCATTATCAAACATTAAAGCAGAGGGTAAACCAAACCTGGTGATTATGAACTGATCTATGAAATCAATGATGTGTTTAGCATTCGCTGCCTTGAGAAGAATTGATTCTACCCATTTAGTAAAATAATTTGTAGCTATAAGGATATACCTATGTTGTTTAGAAGAGTGAGGAATGATCTCACCTATTATATCCAATCCCCATTGATCAAAAGCTTGATCGATATTGATTGGTTGCAAAGGCAATGACGGTTTCTTTTGTCTCCCGGCAGCAGTTTGACAAATTTGACATTTCCTTACATAGCTATGCACATCTTTAAATAGTGTAGGCCAATAATATCTTGCACGCAAAATTTTATGTGCTATAGCATCTCCTGCATAATGTCCACTTGCTGGTCCATCATGGAGTTCCTGTAACACCTTTTCAGCTTCAGATTTTTCAAGGCATCAAAGGAGAATAGAATCATAATTTATCCTAAGAAGTACATCATTTATGAGTTGATACTGTTTGGCCTTCAATCTTAGGGCTCTTTCTTTTGTATGATTCAGATTTGAAGGAGCATATCCGTTCTTTAGATAAAAATTGATATCAGCATCTCTTGATTCAATATCGTTTAGGCTTACCTCATACATTTGTACCTCTTGATGTGGAGATGATATTTCAAAACTAAGCGATGCTCCAGCCAACATCTTGCAAAAGCCTTGACCTTTTATAATATTTGCTAGCCTGATCTCAGCATCGTATTCTTGTAAGGTAGTGACCCAATTTGCTCTCTTTTCACCCACATCTTTCTGTATTAAGATATTTCTTACTACTGGAAACAGAACTATGATCTTTGTATGGGTTTTAAGAAGAAAAGGTATAAAATATTTGATCGCTTTGAAAACAGCATAAGCTTGTTTTTGAACATCAAAATAATTTAATTCAGCCCCTTGCAAATTACAACTGAAGAAGGCAATCGGGGCTTCGGCCTTGTCTTGATTGGCTTGCGTGAGTATCACAACATATGACTTATCAGATGCAAATGTATATAAAATAAAAGGATCGGAAAAATTTGGAGTCGCTTGGGATGGGGCATTAAGAATTGCTTGCTTAATCAGATTGAATGCTTCATATTCCTCTTGGTCCCATTTGAAGAGTGAATTCTTTTTTATCATTGCTTGTAATGGTGACACAATCCTTGAGAAGTCTGGAACAAATCTTTTAACAAAATTAATCTGGCCAACGAAGGATTGCATGGTTTTCTTATTATGCGGCAAGGATATTTCGGAATTTTCCTTAATTCTATTGGGATCAATACGAATTCCAGATTTTGACACTATAAATCCAAGAAGCTTTCCTTCACTTAATACAAAAAAGGATTTTTTTGGGTTACGTGAAATCCCATACCTTTAGCAATGTTGGAAGATTTGCTTTAAGTCTCTGAGGTGATTACCACGTTTTTTATAATATACTGTTATGTCATCTAAGTAGATCACCACTGATTTGTTTACTAATCCCTTAAATTTGATATCCATGGCCCTTTGAAATGTGGCTCCAGCGTTGATCAGACCAAAAGGCATATTTTGATATGCATAAGTACCCCATTTGGTTCTGAACATGGTTTTTCGTTGATCGTCAGGATGGACCAGAACCTAATTTTAGCTGGAGAAACCATCTAAAAAGGACATTAATTCTAATCCTACAATTGCTTGCAATGTTTGTTCCGTAGGAGGCAGGGGAAAATTATCCTTTTGACGGGCTTTGTTAAGATTCCAAAAGTTAATACAAATTCTAATATCTCCATTTTTCTTTCTGACTGGGACCAAATTTGAAACCCATCTAGAATGTTGAAAGGGAAAAATAATTCTGGCTTTCAATAATTTATTAAGCTCAGACTTAAGCTGACTTTCCATATTAGGATGGATCTTCCTCAGCTTTTGCTAGACAGGCTTTTCATCAGCTATCATTGGGATAGTATGTTGAATGATTGAAGTGTCGTAAGTCTTAAGATCATTGTAGTTCCATGAAAAGACACTTTTGTATTGTTTCAGGAGCTGAACATAGGCTAATTTTTCTTCTAGGGCTAGGCCAAGACCTAGGTTGATATTCTGAGGCTTGGTATCCATTCCTAGATTTACTAATTCATAATTTAGAGTCAAACTCTGGAGTTTTGAATTGGTAGATCTTTTAAATTGGTCTGTCAAATCATATAGGTCTTCCAACTTGACTACAGATTTTGGTATAGCATTATTAGTGCTTTCTTGTTGTAACTGTTTGTCATGTTGATCCTCATAAATTATCTGATTAGTGTAAGATCCTTTCGATGTCAGAAAACTTACAATATGAGGATCATTATTGAAAATTTTCTAGTTTGTAATATTATGAGGGATGGAGGGCCTAAAGATCAATTCGATTGCAAATCTGTCTGGGCTATAGTCTTCTGAGGGAATGATCTTGGAAGCTACATTAGCTAGGAGGTCAACACTAGCATTTTGGAGTCTAGGAATAGGTGAAATATTAAATGCTATAAAATGTTCAGTCAGATCGTACACTAAAGATTGATAATGCTTCAAATGACCTGATACATAATGTATAGTATTTCGTACATGTTTAATAATAATCTCAAAGTCTCTGAAGACTTGTAGATACTTGCTATCTAATCTGATTGCCTTGTACAGTCCTTGGACTAGAGCTTCGTATTCTACAGCGTTGTTTGTGCAATCAAACTTAAGTCTACATGTTAGGAGAGTTTTGTTTCCCTCTGGACTAACTAATACACATCCTGCTCTTGCTCCATCATTAGACTTAGAACCATAAAAAAAATAATTTCCAAAATAGCGATTTATTTATAGGACTATCTATAAAATTAACGCATTTAGAACTATCTTTTTGGGGAAAATTTTCTACTTGAGATAGAACAGAATGTTCCAAGTAAGGCGAAGTATGAGCATTAAAATTTCCTAAGAAAGAGTCAACAAAATAGTTGCCAATTATATTGTTGTTGTATGCTACAGGTTCGTTTTCTCCTTCCAATTCTATTACTATGTATTTTTGGTGTCTTTCTCACTCAACCTTTATCTGATTCAGTTTACCATTGTAAGGGAGCCACATATGTGACCAGTCGGTCACAAAGTATCCATGAAGTTTTTCAGACCAATCCCTACTAAGAATTAAACCATAAAATTCAGGAATGTCTGCAACTAAAATATCAATGACTTGACATACCTTTGGATTAGATGACAACCTTATGGTAACCTGATTTAGTTCACCGATTACTTAAACCTATGATTGGTCCAGCTGAACTATGCATATTGCAGATTTTTGAGGTTGGACGTTTAACTGTGCACATATTTTTTTAGGTAAGGTATTAGATGAAGCTCCTGAATCTACCGAACAATTATGCAATTTTTTATTGAAAATCTCGTAAGTAAGAAGGAATGGGGGAGTATGGGATTTTGACCTACCTTCAATGAAAGCAATATCATTCGGATCAACTTTATTTGCCATATTAGTTGGAGGTCTTCCCATTTCGTGAGAAGCTTGCGAGATCATAGGGGCAAGAAGAGGTGCAACGAAAATTGCATGTAACTCTTTCAAAAGTAGCTTTTGTTGATGTTTCACTTTTCTCAGTTCATGAAAAGTAATGTTAGCCCTAGTCTTCTTCATATCTTCAACGATATTATATTCCATCTCATCAGAAACAATTAATTTTTTAGATGGAGTTGAGGGATCAGATTGGGCTGGGCTTGTTTGAGTCACTTTTGGTGATGATTTCTTACCTACGACTTTATCTTTAGATGTCGAGCTTGCGCTCTTCTGTTTAGAACTAGGTTGTGGAGGATCGAGTTGATTTCCTCTTCTGGTACTAAGTAGTGATGCCTCTTGATCCTCTTCATCTGGAAGGATGAAGTCCCACATTCCCTGTACTTCTAAAACTTCATCTTCATCAATAGGTTCTTCATTAGAAACTTCCTCTTCTTCTCCTTTAGATTCTGCATTTGTTATAGTGTTGGGAGGCTTTGAATCAGTTGAGGGATTTTTTCTATAAGGCTTGTAAGGCTTTTTTGAAGAAGTCTTTGCTACTTGTCTCTTAATGTCAACCATTTTGTTAGACATGGTTTTTAAGACTTTCTGTAATCCTTCTAAATCAAACGGGTCTTTTGATTTCTTTTTCTTAGGATCATCTCTAAAAGTAACCTTCTTAGATTTTCTTTCATCGACAACGTTTTTCTTTTCTAAAGCTAAGATGCATTTTTCTACCACTATCGTTTCCTTCATGTTTTCAGCCAATGTTGTCTTGGCAGCCCTATCAACGAAGATCACTATGTTCGATGGTAAAGCAGATATGTACCATTCACTTTGAACTTCTTCACTAGGCTTGGAAGTGGTCAGAATTTAATTCAAAAGCTTGTTGAAACACGAGTTAAAATCTTTGATAGGTTCTCTCGATTTAGTCTTTAGATTCGATAGATCATTGATCAGTGTTGTTGTAGATCTATCATCGCTGAACTTAGTCAAGAATTGTTCTTGAAAATGTCCCAATTAGTGATGGATCCTGATGGTAATGAAAAATACTAGGATTCGGCTGCTCCTTGTAAAGTGTAAGGAAAAAGTTGAACAATAACATCTTCAATAGTAACACCATTTAAATTTATAGATAACATAAAGTTATTTATGTGTTCTTCTGCTAGCTTGCCTGCTTCAGGATTAAACTTGGGAAGCCATTTTTCCAGATGGGTCAATAATTGACTCAAGGGTGCAGGCATTGAAACTGCCCATGGATTATTCCATGGATTTTGGGCACTCATTGAACTACTAACAGAGGAAAGTGCAGACGAAGTTGCTTGTAGAAGGGATGAGGATGTTAAAGTTCCAGTATTCTGATGGAAAACAATTTGAAGTGGAGGGGTGGATGGTTGACTTTGCAATGGGGAAGTTGGAATGGATGTTGATGAAAGGGTCTCACTATTAGACCCTTGAGGTGACTTCCTTGCTCTTTTCCTTTTAGGTAGAGGTAATTCCGTTGGTTCGATACCAAACTTTTCACTCTGCAATCTGGTTAAAGGATGAGAAGGATTGTATTGCGAAGTCACACTCCCTTGAGATATTTCAGACTTTTGCGGTGATATGGAAAATCCTTGAAGTTTATGAATCAAATATTTAACTTCAGGTGGTTCGATAGTAGATTTCTCTGAAATTTTTGGGTTTGTGGCAGTGGTTGTTGTTTTCTCAACTTCTTGCTTAGGATTTAAAGATTCGGAATGCAATGGAGAAGTTGTGGGGATGTTGAGGGCGATTTACTCTCAAAATGGTATTTAGATTTGGATTTACTAGCCATTCACAGTTCGGGCCCTTCTTCTAGTGCCAAATATGTTGAAGCCCTAAAAATTGGGTCTACAACAAGGGGGATACCCACACGGTCTGAACCTTGAAAGCAACTCCTTTTCATTTTGGTATGGTGGGTCTGACTGGGATAATGGGACCAGTTTCCCGATTTGTGTGTGTTGATAAGAATTGATATTTCCTTTTTCTAAAGATTTCTAAGTAAAATGCTTTTAATCTAAGTCTAATTTAAAACATGCAATTGTATTCTAATGAACAGAAATATCTAATTCTAAAACTAACCCAGGATTCAACTTTTTACTTATGCGATCTAAAATAGTTTCTAACAGCAATTGGTAATAAAGATCATTCAATTACTACGAGAAAAGAATTCGATAAAAATGAATTGTTTTGTATAAGAAATTAGCCGAAACAATTGTGAGAAGCATATCGCATAATAAGTCATTCATACATTGAGCATAAACAAAATAGTCATCACCATACAAAAGTGCCAAATGATAACTCAAACATTCAAGCCTTCATATATAAATAACTGAACATAAAATATTACTTTGACACATAAGCAGAAATTATTAAGAGATAAAAGTACCATTGATAACAAGTCCTACTCATGAGCTTCAGAAATATAGATTTATCTCTTCCTAATTCAGCATCTACTAAGAGTACAAAAGTGCATTTCAGTAGCAGACATTAAAAGTAGATATCAATAAATCTCATTGCATTCATTCATCAAAACCTCCTTTGAGGGTGCAAAAGTGCATGTTCTGAGGAAATGTTTTTGAAAAATTTCAGGACCCCTCTCTAAATGCATGAGACGGGTTAAAATACTACTATCTAAATACTAAAAATAGTTTATTACAAAAATATAGGAGGAGGTTTAAATGACCGTCCTCATCTAAGGCAAAAATAAATCAAAACTAAAACTAAAACTAAATCTGGAATTAACTATCTATGTATCTATTCTCTGATATTGCAAGCATTTAGCATCAGCTTGAGGAGTGTTGATTGGCTGACCTCCGATTTTAGTTGCCCTACGAAAACAGAATTGGCAAGTGTTGGCACTATCTTAATGACAAAGTTCGTAAGGCATTTGAGAGTCATGCATTGACTGTGTGGTTTAACCAAGTACTGCCAGTTAGTATCCCAATTTAGCTTGGTTAACTTTTTGATGGACTCTTCCCTTTCCTCAGCATTTTGTCTCCTGCTTGTCTGCAATTGCTATGCCTTTGGAAGAAATCTGGGAGTGGTCTTTGAAATGAGGTTTGCTCTTTGCAGGTTTTCATTGACACAATCAATGACGTTGTTTGTCGTTGTAGCTGCTTGTTTAGCTGCCTATTCTTCCTTCCTAATCTGTGTGTCCCATTTATGGAAAAGAATTTCTTTGTGGGATTCATTAATTCTGAGTGTGCCTACTTTCCTTCCTTCTTCCGATTCCTGCCATGTCAAATAATAAAAAATTCTTTTATCAATTAAATCATAATCATGTCACAAGTCCACAACTTGATTGGTAATTTTATCGCTTATCTCACAATGGGAAGTCCATTGCAATATTCTTTGGCATAATGCCTCTTACTGTTGCAAGAGTTGGTCATTTAATGCAAGGGCTTCAAAGACAAACTCTGTAAGCTTGGGATCATCTCTATGCATTTCTAGCATAGCTTGTAACTTATTTTATTTTTCAGCCAAATCATTTTGATATCGCAGTTGCATCTGTTAAAAATCTTGCTGTAACTTTTCTAACTTCTCCTTTGCTTCTCGGTTGGCACTGGCTTGTTGTAGCTGTTGCTGCAAAATTTGGATTTGTTCCTCTCTATCCTTAAGTAATTGTTGTACCTCAAATGCTTTATCAATGGTAGCAGAAGCATAGGCTCCTGCGATCTGAGATAACTTAGTCAGATTTTCAATAGGGTCAGTGGTAGGGTCTCTCCAAAGGACATCTAGCTGCTCTACCTCAGGTGAGAGCATGCTGTCTAATTTCAATTTCTTTCTTTGCCTTCTTACCACTCCCTTGTGCTACGGACTATAAAATACATCTAGAGGAGGATTCTCCTCTATCTTGAGCATGATTTCGGATGATGGGGTAATGGGAATATGCTCCATTTCTTGAGCAATGCTGACTATTCCAATGACCATGTCTATCACTATTTGCACTTTACTCTCAGTTGTCTTCATGTTCTACTCCTCAGTATTAATCAATTCATTGAATGTTTCCCACTCTTTATCCAGCTCAGTTCTCACTAGCTCTGGTGGTTGGATGAGGGGAGGGGGAACCTTTACCTGTGGTGTAGTTAAGGCCTGTTGCTCTAGGTGCTCTTTAGATTGGACAATATCTCTTACTGACCCTTCACTTTTATTATGGTCACTCTCAGACTGTTTAGAGCATTCTAGTGATTCTTTTCTAGACTTAGACCTGGACTTGTCTGTACCTAAGCTTCCACTTAAACTGATACTGGGAGTTGGCTCCCTTATTGGTTCCAAGCGTAACTTATCCAAGGGGATGTTAGCTAATCTCCTTTCTCTATACAATTTGAATTCTTGGAATTCTGCTGGGGGAAATTGAATTTGAGCCATGTGCAAAACTTCTTTCAGTGTGCTTTTCTATTGGAAGGTATCATAAAAAAGATCATCTTCTTTGGAAAATACTTTTATCTTGACAGCAGTAGTGAAATTCTTAATGACATCAAAAGGGTCAAATTGTCTTCCTAGAAATTTGAACAGTCGTGGACATAGCATATTTTCTACTTCTTTGAATGTAAGACCTAAATCAAACAGTGAAAAGGCCCCATAGGCCACAGGAAATTGAGGCCAAATGGCCTTCTTCTTGTCTTTCAGCTCTTTGCTCATTCGTCCTACCCTGCAGGTCTGGTAGGAAATTTCTCAAGCCAATAACTTATTAGGAACATATAAGGGTAGGACATGAGGGGAAGCAATGCTTCCAAATACTCTAACATATATGAAAAATTCTTCCCCAGACCATATTGCAACAGGGAGAATGTAAACTTCCGCTTCGAGGGAAAATCTTGGGGCGTCCCTATTATACAACATTCTATAGAGAGATAACATAATTTCATGACAAATTTTGTAAAAATATGGGATAAACTTGGAATCCCACAATTCCTTATGATAAATGTGAATGGGCAAGGGATTCTGTGTAGTCCACTTCCAACCCATTAAAGGAAATTTGGAAACATAACAGATTTCATCCATAACATAAGCAGCTAAATAGAAAGGAGGATAAATCCTCTGAGTGGTAGTTCTTTTGGACCGGTAGTTCCAAATAGCTGGAGCTAAATTATCAGAAAATATTTGAGCCCAATCCATAATAATGGCATTAGTGGCTACATCTAATAGAGGTAGCCACTCAGGTGAAAACTTGTTGACGTCGTGCCTTCCAAATAGTATACATAGCATAGTAGTAGCAAAGCAATATGGGGAGGAGAGGAAACCAGTACTGTACATATTACGTTTTTCTTTTTTCAATGGTTCTTACCTTGCTGACAAATTCTTAGTACATTCCGCCAAATCTTTGTTTTCTTTGGCAAACTTCTCCACGAACTGCTTGTTGTAGGTTGCCTGTAGTTTTGATAGATGATACATAAGCCTTAAATCTTGTGGAGTGAATGACCCAATGAGGTCTTAGCCTCGAGACTTGAATAGTTCGTCTGTTATATCGGCACTGTCCGGTACCCACTTAACCATGTCTGTGTATGGAGGAATCCTAGGTCTTGCCACTATTCGATGAAGGAATGAACATGCAAGTTCAGTGATTGATGCCTCAGATGACCTGCGTGAGTCTGCTATTTCTTGAACCTCCATAACTCTGGGATTTTCTTCTTCAAGAAAATTGTACATGCCTTCCCAAGTGGTTATGTCAGAATCTCTGTTGCAGGTGGTGTCTGTGTATAAGGGTGTCATCTCTTTGTCCTCAGCAATTGGAGCATTTCCCTTCTTTCCGATTATGTTCTGCACACTGTTGCGTATATTATTCTACTTTCCACTCCTACAAATTTACAAGTAAGGAAAGAATAATGGAAAGAGATAAGGTGACGGGAAAGCTCTTTAATTATCAAATGATATCAAATATATCACCCTACGTGAAATAATCTTTCGATCAGATTTAAATATTATCTCATAAATGATCATCAACTAACCACTAAATTGACATTAATGCCCATAACTCGGTATCGGATTACGAGAAATACTTTATTAAACCATGAGCCCTACAGATAAGCGATAAAGCGATTTTGCGATTTTCTTCACAATATCGTAGATCGCAATATTGGTAATCTATTTTGTTAACAATCATTTATTTCGTTACGTGGTTGTGAGATGCGATTTGCAAGATGTCTTATCACATATCGCTAGATCGGGATATTTTACCTTAGGTGATACTTGTGGCGTATGAAATTTGCGATGTGCAATGAGTCTTTAAGGCGCGCGATCTCGCATTGTGTTTTCGCACTTTTGAAAGCTTGTTTATATGATATTTCCTCATTACCCTTCGCGATGCAATGTCTTATTGTTAAGAGAACAATTTTATTCAGAACTTATCATAAAACTTAAGCTCTTCAGGTTTTGCGGGTGTTTTCCTAAGTTTATGATAGCATGTTTTATTCAAAGGGAAATATAAGTGCTAGTTTTTTATTTTTTTAGAAGGGTCCCCATTTATTTAGCTTTATTACTAAAACTAAATAAAAACGGGGGTTGTTGCTGGCCACAACACACACATAGTTGCAGGGGCCTGCACACTCAGCTGCGAACTTACCAAGGTCTCCACGCACATAGCTACAGGAGCATTCCCCTTCGCCTAAGTACAGAAAATAAAATTCTCTGACTTAGATCACTTGCTCATACAATCTTCAATATTAGATTTCTCTTATGACTCTCTATGACTCCTTTTCATATCATCTTCTTTTACAATACCATGGTCCGCAAACCATGGGTGGTTCATAAAACAACTTAACTTCTAACAAATTAAGAAGCTTTGATCTTTCTAAAGCCCCTCTGACTCCTAATGACCTTCACTCTCCGCTCCTCAAAATGCGGAGACTTTTACAATAATGACAAAACTATTTGCAATATTGACCCCAGGGGACCCTGTCCCAATAGTGTTACATACAAATCAATTACTCATAATACATTATAGATGGACATAGATAATGCATATGACTAGCAACAAGGATAGGTTATTACATTGACGTTATGGAAAGAAAATGTAGTATTAAAATTTTTCTTCCCAACATAATACATATCAACCAACATTTATACAGTGTATGCAGTGCGATGGAGGTCGATATATTGTAGAAGATACTACATTGTAAGATGATCAATTATGACAAGTTATTATTTCTGGTCAAATATAATTAGACGTTATGACAGAAAATGGATAGAAATGCCAGATGTCAGACCTGAGATTGACACGAGCAATATTATTGCATCGTTAGAAACCTAAGAATCCATGTAGGTAGAGCTATGTCAACCATGCATTATGGGAATGTTATAGATGTACATTGAAGAATTTGGCTAATATAAGGAATATCATCAGTTTCAATCAAACCAATAGCAGAAGCAGTGCTATAATTGTATCACTGGCCAAGGTTACAATTGTATGCAGTGTGCATTACAATTGTATGAAAGTGCACTCTCTTCAAAGCCCAACTACCTAGTCAATAGCATTGGCACATATTTCATTTGTCAATGGGGTGTTAAATGGAATAGCACCTAGGATTTTATGGCCTAATTTGGAGAGTGTTATTATTATTCTCTATTGATAACCATCATGAGAAGGTGGACCAAATAAAATTAATATGCCAATGAATTTAAATATCATGGAGAGCCTTTATTATTCATTGAAGAGTGGTGTTTGTATTTATATTTAAGAGAAGGATATATGAGCATCAACTATGCAAACATTGTTCTGTTAGCTTGCGGCATTGATATGTGGAGGTGAGCACAACATTCTTATATTCTTTGACAGCTCTACATATGTTAATGAAACCAAAATCCTTCCACCAATCAGGTAGCTCTAATTCGTTGTCAATTTGATATATATTAATGCGAATTTTGGAGTGTTGAGTGTTAGGTTGAAATATTCATTGTGCATCATTGTGGGTTATTGGTGTTATGTATTGAGGCGTGAGATTCTAGTTTCACATACCAATATGGTCACCACATTGACATTATGTATCGGGTGTGTGTTGGCATGGACAACAGGATGTCAGAGTGAAGATTCTTACATAGATTTTCATCGATGTGCATGGCAGGCCTGGAATTTCAAATCCCCTTTGCCCATCAAATGAAAATTTGATGACATTTTGGCATTTTTCATGGCTTTGATTTTAGGTTCTACTGTCGACTTCCCCTTATCTAGAAATTCTCTTACAACTATTCCTTCATCTCAACTTCCTTTAATCTCCCTATGAGAGTGCCTTGTTTCTTCTCAGCATATGTGTTTCACCATGTCTCCACTTCCTTTAATCTCCCTCTTAGAGTGCCTTGTTTCTTCCTAAGTTAGCATATGTGTTTCCACCTAGTATACAACCATATTTTTAAGATTTTATAAATCATTTTACCCTTTGGGAGTTAATAATTTTGATTACGTACATAAATTTTGACATGTGAAAGAAACTAAAGAAAGCCATATAGTTAAGATGATGAGGATTCTCAACTGCAAGTAAATGAGATAGAGTTATATTTTTTAAATATCAAGAATTTAACTACTATCCCTTTTTATAATTTATTTAAATCCAATAATCTACTACATATGTCAAATTTATTAAACATATAATTACATGTTTAACTATTTCTTAATAACTTATTTTCACCAAATATTTTATTTACAGATGGGCACACACATCTTTATTTACTCACTACATATTTTATTTACTGAATTCTTTATTTATACCAAGATAACTTTAATCCCTATAAGTGCACTTTCAACCAACTGTGAACTACTTGAATAATAAATCCAATAATGATAACTAAATATTTTTTGAAATATTTGTATATACTTTCAATTAATTTGATAACCATTACACATATTTGGAACACATTTTTCCTAAAACCATGACGCTGAAAAATGTCAAGACTAAGCAAACTCTGCAATCTATGAGGTAAACTCTGCAATCTATCTACGAGGTAATCAACTCATCATCTGCATTTGAACATTGTTAACTAATCATTTTCATAATATCTTAAATATGAGCCTGTGATTTCTTCGTCTTAAAAACTTAGATTCACATTATTGTCCACATCATAGACGGAATATACAACCCAACCAATTACACAAAGAAATCATTCCTTCCCCAGACAATACAATCAATTATTTTATTCATGTACTTAGTACGAGTTGAATCCTCCAAATACAATTATATTAGAAGTGGTTGACAATCTAAATAGGCATGTTAAATAAATATGAGTTTATAACATCTTCAATAATTATTTTTATTGTAAGAGAAGTTTAGCTTAATAACTATATAATTATTTTTTTTAAAGAGAAATTCACTACGGTAAAAATGAAGTTGATTTCAGAACATTTAGTAAAAAACTCAAAATACAAAATTAGTCAAAATAAGCCAGGGCACTCAAAAAAACAAAAATAGTCAAAATAAACCTGGGCTTTTCAAAATGGTAATTGAGCGCTTCATTATGCAATAAATCACAAGCTGTTTTTAGTCAAAATAAGCATGGGCTTTTCAAAATGGTAATTGAGCACTTCATTATGGAATAAATCACAAGCTATTTTTCTAATATTTAAGACATTTTTTTAACATGACATGATATATTATTCCTGTAAAAGAACGGACCTCAGAGAAATTCATTTTGACAAGCCTATATAATTTCACAACATTTATTTCACATAAAACAAATACTAAGAAAGAAATAAAAAAACAACAATTGAATGAGATTGAAACTAGTTGAAGAAGGCAACTTACTTGGGACTTGAAAATGGGTAAATCTTGTCGATTTTGAAGTAAATGATGAGGCAAAGTTCATTAGAAAGCTCCAATATTTATTTTTAGTGATTTATTTTTGGTTGTGGTGTTGTTTTCTAGAGTTATTGCATACAAATTTTTTGAATCGACGTTTCAAACCATCTTTCGTGGTTCATGAACCACGAGAATGGTTCGAAACATCGATTCCAAAAATTTGTATGCAATGACTCTGGAAGACAACACCACACATAATATAGATCGCAAGAGCCTCAAATCAATAACTATTCTTGCTTTTCAAGAAAATAGCATGATAGTGACTACTGTTTTGAATGAGTTTAAGGTCCACCTTTTGCTTACACCTTTTCATTGTTATTTTTTTGTCTGTTTTCTTGGGAAGGTGAGTAACAATGGCACACCACCTATTTCCTAGTAGAGCATGAAGTTGAATAATAGTCTTCTCTTCCTACACGCTGAATTTTTCCCCTTGATATTTGGTCTTAGATAGTTAGCCCAATGTAATCTCCAGCTCTTTCTTATCTCAGTGCCCAACTTTCTGCCGCAGAGCCCTCCAGCTTCCATGGTTGTGCTATAGTATGTAAGTAATGAGCTTTTGATTTTCTTCGAGTGTCCAGGGCCCTTCTTGAGCCCAAATTTTTCGCAGCAGGGAGCCCTACCATTATTTCTGATTTGGTGTGACTTCTGATAAGCCTTGGCAAAGATGTTTTCGAATTAAACACTGCAACTGCCCTTCACGTCACCAGTTGTTCCTCGACTGCTTTTATTTCTCGATCGCACTTCTTCGTCGATGTTGGAAGAAGGCATAATCAAACAAGAGGGAGAGTGTGGAATGATTGAGGGAAGCCTAAGGAACAAAAACAAGCCCACCACCCCTTCTCATTGTTATACACACCAAAAAATTCATGTATGTTTTTAGTATTTTTCTATCACGTACTAGCGTATAGCTTGATTGCTGAATTCACATTCTTGACGTAGACTAGTTGGTCAGTTCCTTGAATGTAACACCTAGATTACAATGTAGTTGTTCTTAGTTTCCTAGGGTGAGATCTCTTGTTGGGTCCCTATAATACTAGTGATTACCCTATTACTATTGTAGTTATACCCCTTATTTATATTGTTGTGCCCCTATTACCCCCATGTTGTTATTTCTGTGCCCCATAGAATCCCTCTATTGTTATTTTTGTGGCTTTATATTATTATTGTTAGGTCGGCTGGATTATATTGTGACTCCTTAGACTCCTATATATAGAAAGGAGGTTTTGTCAATTGTATCATCCAAGAATTGTTCATTTATGTAATGTAAAGGAGGTTGCCCCCTCGAAGAGGTTGAATTCTAAGGTGTTGATCTATCTTTTCTATCTTTTCTTGAGCTGGTTTCATAACATTTGGTATCAGAGCTTTGGATTCTAGGGTTTCGCTGCTCTAAACAGGTCATCGTGGCATTTTCGCTATAACTTTTTTCTGTGACGTTTCCGAAGTTGCAAAAAAAACCCATTTGAGAAGAAATCGCGCTAAACCTTGGGTCCGAATTTTAGAACTTTTCGTGTGATATTTGCGGAGATATGATCTGAGGAAGTTGGTATTTTTGCAGACTCCTGAATTACATTCAAAACAGGTGACCTGGGGAAAATCGTCATAACTTTCTCTCTGGGGATTGGATTGAAATTTCGTAAGAAGGTACAGAAAGAGGATGGAGTGTAGTTTCTTGTATGCATTTTTCAGATCCAAAGGTTGAAACAGTGACTCGTGGCACGTCATACAATTTCGCTCTACTGAACTAGTCTAAAAGCAAGTCACTGTGGGAGATTTCACATAACTCTTCCTTGGAGAATCCAATTTGGGTCAGACTTGTGGCATTGGAAAGAGGACGCAGAAGGCTACTACAGGTTGCAACTTTAGAACTGGATGATCCAAAATTACAGAGATACATCAGATTCAATATTAGGTTTCTATAAAGTGAAAAAAGGTGTGTAGTTTTTTTTAAATTTTTGTGTAAGCTTGGTTTAACAGAATTCAAAGGGCATAGTAAAGCATTATTATCGGTAACTGATGCTCTGAGGAAAGAAAATGCAAACACCTATTAAGGAACCTGAAAGCTCTAGCATGACTCGTGAAGAAGAGGAAGAAATGCTACATGATATACCAAAATTACAAGAACAAGTTCAACAAATGTCACGCTCACAAAAGCTAACAGAAGCTAAGATAAGTGGCGTGGAATCTAAGATAAATGGCGTGGAATCTAAGATAAAGGGCATGGAAGCTAAGATGGAGGATTCAAAGACAGATTTGAAGAGAGACATGGCAGATTTGAAGACAGACATGGCAGATTTGAAGACAGATTTGAAAACAGACATGGCAGATTTGAAGACAGATTTTACAAGAAATACTTACTAATGGTGAAAAGGTTGTAAATGAAACTCATGATGTGAACAAAAGTAATGTTGATCATGATTCCATATACTCTAATGTTGGATCGAAGACCCACCATATTCCAAAAATCGATATGAGGAAGTTTGATGGCAAGGATCCCGCCACATGGATATTACAAATGGAGCAGTTCTTCGATCTCAATAATGTGCAAAACACACAAAAGGTACGTATGGAAACTGTATATTTGGAACCAAATCAGTTTGTATGGTATCAATGGCTTTGCTCTCGTAAAAAAATTATCACTTGGGCAATTTTTACGGAAGAATTGATAGCACATTATGAAGATACAACAAGCAACACTTTTTTTAGCCAATTGATAAGTCTCAAACAAAAGGGTTCAGTAATGGAGCACATTGAGGAGTTCCAAAAATTGAACATAAGGGTAAAAGATATTCCAGAGGAACATAGGATTGATGTGTTCATAGGGTCTTTAAAGGATAATATCCAACATGATGTTCGCCTTTGGGAACCTGATTCATTAGAGAAGGCATTCAGTTTAGAAAGAGAAATGGAAAGCAAAATTATGGCAACCAGGAAGCATACCACTCACAACTATAAAGACGGAAGTGTTGTTGCCCCTAGTCTTCCACAACCTATAAGGTTGACACCACAAAAATTGGAAGAAAAAAGAGCAAAAGGGCTTTGTTACAGTTGTGATAGCAAATACACTAAAGGTCATAAGTGTGCTGAGAAGAAATTATTCTACATAGATTGTGAAGAGGAAGAAGAAAAGGAGCAAGAAAGGTCAAAAGAAGAAGATATACTCCAGGAACAAAGCCTAGATGAAGAAAAAATAAATCCGACCATATCTTGTAATCCATTGGCCAGAATTACCACTCCTCAAACCATCAAGATAGAAGGACAAATCAAGAAGAAAAAGGTAATAGTGTTGATTGATTCAGGAAGCACCCACAATTTTATTCATTGTAAGGTAGCAAAAGAATTGAATTTCTTCCTATATCCAGCACCATAGTGTCAAGTGATGATTGCAAATGGAGGAACAATAAATTGCTCTGGAAGGTGCCATAATATCAAGCTATCCATGGGAGAATATGTATTGACTAGCCCAATGCTTTCCATTCCAATGGGAGGTGTTGATGTTGTACTAGGAGTCCAATGGCTACAATCCTTGGGTACAATAGCTTTTAATTTTCAAGAGCTTTTCATCAAATTTTCTACGGAAGGAAAGGAAGTTGAATTAAGGGGTATTGCAGGGAAACCAGGAAAGATAATCAACTCTAATGGTATGACAAAGCTTCTAAAAAAGGAGCAAAGAGGTGTAATTGCACAATTATGTTCGCTAGATGTTTCCACATCGGAATCATCTATTTCTCCAGATCTCCAAAAAGTCCTGGACAATCATTCCAAGGTATTTCAGACTCCGATAGGTCTCCCACCTATGTGTGATCATGATCATGCTATTCATCTGATTCCAGGAAGTGTTCCTCCAAACATCAGGCTGTACAGATATCCCTATGTCCAAAAAAGTGAAATTGAATGTATGGTTGCAGAAATGCTAGAGGCTGGTATAATTCAACCAAGTCAAATTTCTTTCTCTGCTCCAGTAGTATTGGTGCACAAGAAGGATGGATCATGGCGCATGTGTCTGGATTATAGGGAGCTCAACAAGCTCACTATTAAAGATAAGTTCCCCATTCCTGTCATTGATGAATTATTGGATGAATTGCATGGATCAATTTACTTCACCAAGTTGGATCTTCGTTCGGGATATCATCAAATCAGAATGAAGATTGAAGACATTCCGAAAACGGCATTTAGAACTCATGAGGGTCATTATGAATTTTTGGTCATGCCTTTTGGCCTTACTAATGCACCTTCAACATTTCAAGGTTTGATGAATTCAATTTTCAAACCATTCCTTAGAAAATTTGTGTTAGTATTTTTTGATGATATACTAATCTACAGCAAGTCTTGGAAGGATCATGTTGAACATGTTGACAGGGTGCTACAACTATTGGAGGAGAAACAATTATATGCAAAAAGATCCAAATGTTTCTTTGGTGTCTAGGAGGTGGAATATTTGGGTCATATTGTATCTCATGAAGGAGTTAAGGTAGACCCTAGCAAAATTAAAGCCATTAAGGAATGGAAAATCCCCACATCCATAAAGCATCTGCGAGGATTTCTTGGGTTGACAGGGTATTATCGCAAGTTTGTTAAGGATTATGGGAGAATAGCAGCACCTCTAACAACATTATTGAAGAAAGATGCATTTTCATGGACTCCGGAAGCAACAAAGGCCTTTGAACATCTTAAAGAGGCAATGTGCCAAGCACCGGTCTTAGCTACACCGAACTTCACAAAAACCTTTATTGTGGAATGTGATGCTTCAGGAAATGGAATTGGTGTTGTTCTAATTCAAGATGAAAGACCCATTGCTTTTGAAAGTCGTCCAATCAAGGGAAAGTTTTTAAGCAAAGCTATTTATGAGAAGGAAATGTTGGCAATACTCCATGCACTTAAGAAATGGCGACCCTACCTAATGGGAAGACACTTCAAGGTAAAAACGGATCATGATAGCCTTAAATACTTTTTAGAACAAAGATTATCCTTTGAAGAGCAACAAAAGTGGGTCACAAAGATGTTGGGTTATGACTTTGAAATCATCTACAAAAAAGGGAAGCAAAATGTGGTGGCAGATGCACTCTCAAGAAAGGATGAGGATGTGGAAGCATTGTTGTGCGCCATTTCTATTATCCAACCAGATTGGATAAACGAAGCAAGGGAGGAATGGAAGAATGATGAAGAAGTGTGGGCACTTATTCAAAAGCTACAACAAGATTCCAGTACGTCTGATACATTTAGCTGGCAAAATGATTCATTATGGTACAAATATCGCTTATACCTTTGTAAGAATTCCCAGCTAAAACAAAATATTCTTATGGAATTGCACACTTCTCCCTTAGGAGGGCACTCAGGATTTTTAAAAACTTACCACAGGGTTAAGAAGGAATTTTTTTGGGATGGCCTTAAATCAGATATTCAAAAGTTTGTGGCGGAATGTTTGGTTTGCCAACAAAATAAAGTTGAAACAATTAAGACACCGGGTCTATTACAACCTTTATCCATTCCAAGCCAACGTTGGGAGGAGGTTTCAATGGATTTTATCACAGGTTTACCCAAGTCTGAGGGAAAGAGTGTCATCATGGTGGTAGTTGACAGACTTACCAAGTATGCACACTTTTGTGCATTATCACATCCATTTAAAGCCAGTATAGTTTCTACTGCATTTATGGAAACAATTCAAAAGCTACATGGAAACCCAAAGATTATTGAAAGTGACAGAGATCCCATCTTCACTGGAAATTTTTGGACAGAATTATTTTCTTGTCTTGGTACTCAGTTAGCTCATACCTCATCTTATCATCCTCAATCTGATGGGCAAACTGAGATAGTAAACAAATGTTTGGAAGGATATCTTCATTGCTTTGTATCTAATAAACAGACACAATGGGTCAAATGGTTGCCTCTGGCTGAATGGTGGTATAACACTTCCTTCCATACAGCAACAAAAATGACCCCATTTATGGCACTTTATGGGTATCAACCACCATCCATCACATCATATTTAAGAGAAAATTCTAAGGTTCAGGCAGTGGAACATCACATCTAACATCAACAACAAGTCCTCCAACTCTTAAAGGATAACCTCGTGTTGGCACAAAATAGAATGAAACAACAAGCAGATCAACATCGCAGTGAAAGAAGTTTTGATGTAGGTGATTGGGTATTCCTATGGCTACAACCATATAAGCAAATGTCCCTAAAGTAAGCTAAGAAGGATAATAAATTATCACCAAAGTATTATGGTCCGTACAAGGTGTTGCAAAAGATTGGTACTATGGCATACAAATTGGAGCTTCCTGCAGCTTCTCGATTGCACCCAGTTTTCCATGTTTCATGTTTAAAGAAGGTTATAGGTGACAAGCTCCCAGTTCAAACAATATTGCCAGAACTTGACGAGGAAGGAAAAATTATATTGGAACCGGAAGTAGTCACAGAAACAAGAGCTCGACAGCTAAGAAATCGATCAATTTCAAAGTATCTTATCAAGTGGAAGAACTTATCTGCTAAAGATTCCACATGGGAGGATGAGAATTTTATGCAGAAGTATCCAGAACTACTCAAGCGTTGAGGACAACACTTTTTTGAAGGAGAGGGGCATGTTGGGTCCCTATAATACTAGTGATTACCCCATTACTATTGTAGTTATACCCCTTATTTATATTGTTGTGCCCCTATTACCCCCATGTTGTTATTTCTGTGCCCCATAGAATCCCTCTATTGTTATTTTTGTGGATTTATATTATTATTGTTAGGTCGGCTGGATTATATTGTGACTCCTTAGACTCCTATATATAGAAAGGAGGTTTTGTCAATTGTATCATCCAAGAATTGTTCATTTATGTAATGTAAAGGAGGTTGCCCCCTCGAAGAGGTTGAATTCTAAGGCGTTGATCTATCTTTTCTATCTTTTCTTGAGCTGGTTTCATAACATCTCCCTTCATAAAGTTCAAATCTACGAAAGGACTATAGCCAAATAGTTTTTTATACGATTCAAATCTATGAAAGTGTACCAGGCTCCATTGCCATGCGAACCAGAGGTATTTCATGCATTTACGTTATGACCCTGAGCTTAGTTTGACTTTGGTGTTTTTAACTTAAAGATGGGTACTATAAATTTTGACGGGACAAATCCTAAATCAAACGTCAAAATGATGGTTTCTGACTTATGAAGCACATCAAATTTGACGGGTAAAATTTTACAGCAACTATCAAATATGTCTTAAAATATGAAATACGTCCTATGGGACGTCAAATTTCAGGCCTGGTGCATGGAATTGACACAAGCATCATTTATAAGAGCACTCAATAGATTTGGGTATCCATTTAGCTTATCCCTTCAGATTCATCATCACTTTCTAGAGCACTCCAACATATCATCATTTTCCAAACAAAGTGTGACTTGGATTGCAATTTCTTATTCTTTTTTGTTGATGGGCGTGCATGGGAGTGTTATACTCAGTGTTCTTTGCTTTTGAGAGAATTTCCTACTACCCATGTGGATTTTCCATCTAGAAGATCAATCAGATTGGTGAGCATTACTGTTTGGGCATTGCCTTGAATCGGTGGTTTTCTATTATGGTCAACACTATCATTGTTTTTCTTATTTCCACTGGAGAAGGAATTTAGAGAGAGTGATTGTGTGTATAAAATCTGAGAGGGCTCAGACTATGTATATGTGCATTCAGCAATGGCATAAGTTCAGAATGGATTGCCGATGAACAAGTCCCTAAAGTTTGTGAAATAGTTCATGGGTCAAGTGCCCAAGCACAAGACGATGTCCCAACACATCTCATTATTTGAGGAAGTAGATATAGAAAACATTTAAGAAGTCAACATTATCAAAGACGAGCTCACCAAGGCCCCTAGAGGATGTTGTTTTCTAACATTCCTAGCAAGACAAGAAGCAGACATGGCCATCACTTTATTTCATAATAAACAAACCCTACTAGGGGCATCCAGTCCAATGCAAGTCAAATATACATATGGTGAATTGGAAAGAATAGAGAATAAACTTTTTATTGGGATTCTTCCAAAGACAGTTACAGATGTTGAAGTGACTGCAATTTTTTCCAACTATGGGACTATAAAATAATCACAAATTTTGTGAGTATCTCAGTAAAAAAGTAAAGTTGGATGTTTTTTTTCAAGTACAAGACAAGGGATCAAGTTGTGGTAGATCTTGAAGCTGTAAATGGAAAACACAAAATGGAGGGTTCAAGTCTACTGTTGGTTGTAAAATGGGCATATAATGAAAAGGAAAGACAAACAAAAAGGGCTTGAAAATATCAAACCCAACCTCCTAACACACCTAATGCAGACTCTAGACAACAACCTTCTTTATTTTATGCTATGCCAATGGGATATATGCCACCTTTGTCATAGAATGGCTAATGATACTAGGCTCTTGGGACACAGGGTCTCGTGCAATATCATTTTCCTACTTTTCTAAATCATCTTTCTTTACATAATATGGTGGTTTCTATCAATCCAACCAACACTTTTCCTGGTACTGCCCCCAATATTGTCACTGGTATGACACATGCTAACTTTTTTGTAATGTCATCAACAGGATATATAAACTCATGACACCTTGCTATGTTTAGTTTCCGGTGCCCTATGGGATATCAAGGGGTAATGATGGGTCAATCCAAACTACATATTGGACATGGTTCTATTGGACCATCAATGGTAAATGCAAACTCAACAACTGGAAATGTGAAAACAACTTATGAGGCACAAGTTGAGGGCTTACATGAAGAAAATTTATTCATTTATCACATTTCGCAAGGATTTGGTGATCAAGAACTATCTAATGCTTTTTTATCCTTTGGAAAAATCATAAGTGAATTTTTTTTTGTTGACAAGGCTATTGGTGTCAGCAAATGCTTTAGATTTGTGAGTTATGACAACGTTGAAACTACACAAGTTTCTACCAATATGATGAATGAGTTTCAATTAAGTGGAAAGAATTTTAAGGTCCAACATAAGCAAGACAATAAACAAAACAAGACCTATTGAACTTATATTAATAAACATATAGAGAGGAGGTGGAGGAGGCTGTTAATTTTCAAACTATGATTGTTGCATTTAAGGATGTGACAGTTTTGTGCACCATTTATCTTCAGGATTAAAATGGCATGATATATTATATTGGAAGGGGAAATTGAAGATTATGCATGCATATATAAGTGGTTCAAAATCCATCATGTGACAAAGGTGGGAAGCAATAGCTCCCTTTGAAGATGATTGAAGGCTTGAAAATCATTGATATCACTTGTGTGTTTTTATAGATTTTGTTTTTTTATTAGTATTTGAAACCTCAAATTGATATTGAAAGATTAATTTGAAATATACATGGAAGGGTTTTCTCTTGGAATATTCAAAATGCTCTGAGATGATCTCCTCAAATACACAATTAGTTTGAGCTTATGTTTATCAATATTGGAGGAGGAGCATGATTCATGATGGTCTAGATTTCCGAATGAATGTAGTTGGAGTATGATCATTTTATGGAAAATGGAAAACATTGCAGGGAAAATGCTAGAACAATTTTTTTCTATTAGAAAAATTGGACAGTGGCAAATATTGTAGCGTGTGATCATTATAACCCCTTTCCATTGATGTCAAAGGAGGAGGTAAGCAGGAGAATGAAGGACAACAAGGAAGAGGATCATTGTGTTTCTATTAATTCCAAAGGGGGAGATTGATGGCATTATTGTCATTGATGACAAAGGAGCAGCATAAGACCAGCAAAGGCATAGGAGAAGCACAAGACTAGAAAAGGCATAGGAGAAGCAAGGTATGTTGCAAGGATATTTGACAGCAAGACTAGCAAAGTCATAGGAGCAGCACAAGACCAGCAAAGGCATAGGAGAAGCACAAGACCAACAAATGCATAGGAGAAATAAGGTATGCTATATGTTGCATGTGTTTTTATGGTTGCAAAGAAAGTGCACTATGATTGGTATACTTGATGAAAGTAGGAAAAAGGAGCAGAAAACACCTAGATGGCTTGGAAGAACATTGATGCTTGCAAGTGTTGTGTATAAGGCTAATTCGAAGAATTGTTTGTTAGAGAAAATTGTTGTGATGCAAGGCAAGACTCCATGACAACAAAGGCAAGGTGAGACTCCATGGCGACAAAGGAAAGGAAAGGCTCCATGACAATAAAGGAAAGGTTGTTGAGACAATGACATGAATATTATTTTGATGCATTAATGGAAAATATTGTTATTGATCATGAGGAATGAATGTTCAATTCTATAGTCATATGTTATTCCTATAATGTTATATGATGTTGGAATTATGTTGATGTGTTTGTTCATTATATGTGGATGAAAATTATATGTTGAGGTGGATCATTTATTTTTTGGTGTTCTAATATTCAAAATATGAAGAGTTTGGAAACAAATGAGTAGAAGGAAAAGAGTCAAGATGTTCACTTCATCTTCTTATGTGGGATACAAATAGCCATCAAACTATTTTTATGGAAGATATGGAAGGAAAAAGAATCTAGAGAGTTGGATAATGTGTGAGATTTGATTTAGGTATTATGCATTAGTTACTTATCACAAATGAAGCTTATATGAAGCAGATTTGAAGGGAAAAAGAGGCAGAAATGAAGATGGAGATATGCAGAATTTATGACCAAGTAAACTAACACATTATTGTTTCTTGTTTATATCATAGGATTGTAGTCTCCTTTCAAGTTGTGGCATGATAAATATCCAATTGGAGTTGGTTGAGGTAGGAGCCTCTTGTGGGTTGTAACCTGCAAAAAACATATGGGAGTTGGAGCTTCCTTACATGTTGTAACTTGCAAAAAAATTGAGGTAGTAACCTCCTGTAGGTTGGAGCCAATGGAAAATCAAATGTAATAAGGAGTAGTAGCTTCCCTTTGCATCACAACAATAATTAAATCATGGTTTTCTCCCTTTATAGGTTTCCACTTAAATTTGGTGTCAATATGTGTTGTTATTATGTGCTTATGGGATGTTTTGATTTGCTTATTACATTTTTTTCACATATTCAATTTGTTGGTCATTATTTGTTAAGTTGCTAATGTAATGTTTTAGTTAATGAGTTTAATGAAAATAATTTTAATGTCCATGAATTGACTAAACTGATTTAACCCCCCTCTCAGTTAAGTTAAGTTTTCATCACAAGTGACAACTGACTATTGACTAATGGTTTTCAATGATATGTAATGCAAGTAAAAAGCTCATTGGAGAAAATACATGGCTATAATAAGACTGATATATGACACTTCTACAAGCATGCATTTTACCAAAATATGGCACATGACTACATGGACTCAAGGTGCATCATTCCATTAAATTACCACACCTTTACAATTCATGTTGGAGCCAATGTGTCTCTCTATACTAAAGTATGAAACAATATTGATACATGACTATTATAATGCACATACATGTGCTCTCCTTTATGCATGAACAATACAATGATATGTGGCAGATGCATGCCATCCATGAATAATAATCATAGGAGTACAATACATCGCATATCATATCATATGCAACATATGTGGAGTTCACATCAACATATAAATGAAGACATTTTGCAACATCCTCACAAGACATTAAGTATCGCAACAAAATAATGCTAATTAACAACCAATTGACATCAACAGTGAACATTTTGAAGCAAACCTAGCAATTCTACACAAATAACATATCATGTATATATCCTCCTAATCAACAAACAAACCATAAGTAGACAATGTAAGAAGATCGATCTATACAACAACAACAAAATTATGGAATGAGACATCATCAGTAGCTCATGAACTCATCCTAGGTCAACACACTCTCATACATAATCCAAACAACATATATGCAATAGTTATAGGCTCCTTAAAGGAAGTTTCTCCAAATAGTGCATTTTTCCCTCTTTTTGCTAGTGAGGGGCCCTAATTCCAACAATGAATTGTCATAAGTATATGAGAATTTCTCCTTGAACCTATGTTAATCCTTCATTGCCAATCTTGATCATAATAGATTTCCTAAATGAAACATTTGTAGCATAAATCATTATGAAAAGAATAATCTAGCAACACATGGAGTCATCATTAAAGTTCAACTAGCAAACATGTAAACCAAATTTTCATTCATTTCTCCCCTTGAGCACATGCATAAGTTGATCCTATGGATGTGATAGTCATCAAGTTCCTATGCTACTATCATTTTCTTCCCACGAGGCTATGTACCTCACATTCCCTTCTGTAGTCCTTTTAGAAATATGCATTAGGTACAATAGACTACAATGGGGGTTTTCTTCCCCTACATATTTGACTATTTCTCTTTCTTTCTCCAAATCTTAATTACCTTCTTCTTTTGGTTGGAATACTTGAAAATTATGGTCTTCCTGCAATATTTGTCCATGTGTCCAAGATCATGGCACATATAACACCTCATGTAATAAGAAGCTTGTTTGATACTAGTGTCAAGTCTCAACCTTGGGTGATTTTTGCCTCTACTCCACCTACTAGATATAAAATCAGTGGCCTTATGGCCAAACAAGTTACAAATAAAACAATAACCATTAAACCAACTTTTATACCTAATGATTGATCATGTCTATGATCTTGGTTGCTTTCTTTCTAGTGGGTGACTTGATTCGTTTTGTTTTTGATGAGTCTTATTAAGGTCCTTGTCATCACCTTGTAGGTATGTTCTTACTAAATCTGAAACCTTGTGATTATATCCAAGACATGTCTTAATTAGAGGAGATCATTGATCATTAATAATATTCTTTAATGATTCATATGCCTTTACCCATTTGAGGTTCCAATCTGATTGAGATTTTTTTTCATAATCTTCCCTTAGGGTCACAATTTATGATTCTAACCTCTCGTAGTGCCTTTCTTTTTCTTGAATTTGTTTCATCAAGACTTCCTCTCTTCTTTTAGCTACTTCTAGATGAGTCTTTAACAAGGTTATTTCTTCAACACTACTACTTTCTTTAATTTCCAGATCTTTGTTTATATTTCTAAGTCTATCAATTTCTTTCAATGCATTCATTAAATCATTTGTTTCACAATTATCTGATTCACTCGCCAACTAATCTTCAAGATCCATAAGAATTTTGTAACTAATGTTATATTATGAATCTTCATCTACCTGGTCACCTGACGTATCTTCACATGCCTTCATTAGAATAAAATTTTTTCTTTGTAGAGAAATTTTTTTGACATTTTTCTTAGAGACATTCTTTTCTTTTTCTTTCCTATCAATATTTTCTTTGTATGGAAATTTAGCTGCAAAGTGTCCAATCCTTCCACAAGCAAAAAATTTAATTGGAATCTTACCTTTGAATTCACGAATTCTCGTTTGCAGTTTTCTGATGAAGTTTTGCTCTTCTTTATTTGAAATGTAACTAGTGTCTTTAGGCTCTTTCTTTTGTTTTCCTTTGAATGTAGCTTTGAAGTAAGCTTCTTTGATTTCTGATATATCCCCTCCTGTCCTCATGTCGTAGCCTATCAAAATCCCATGGAGTCTTTCTAGAGATAGTTGACTCAAATCCTACATTTCCTCAATAGTTGAAACTTTGGTATTGAACTTAGGAGTTAGCAATCTCAATATCTTCTCAATAATCGTAGAATCCTCAATCTTATCACCAAGACATTCATAGTGTTTACTACTTCATCTACTCTAAGGAAAAAGTTTGTAATAATTTCACCTTAATGCATTTTAAGGGACTCATGTTGCATTATATACGATTATAACTTACAACATTTTACCTTTGTATCACCTTCATAGCTATTAACCAATTTCTCCCACATAGATTTTGCAGTGTTGCACTGCATTACCTTCACGAATTCAGATTCTTCAAGTCCTCCTAGTATGCCATTGACTGCTTTGGAATTACTTTCATATTGTTTCTTCCCTTCCTCATTTGTTGGTATGGATCCAAGTTACTAATATCATTTTTTGACTACTTCCAAAACATCAGCTGCAAGAGATTGAAAATAAGACCTCATTATGATCTTCCAAAATAAAAAGTTTGTTCCATTAAAAAAATGTGTCTTGGTTGAGAAAACTTTGTCCTCACTACTCATCTTAATAGATCTTCCTTCTAGCGATCAATCTACTTCTCGAAGAACCTGGGATCTCATATCAATTGTTAGAAATGCTAGGCGGGTTGTGAATGAGTATTTCATGGTAATCAACTTTTACTTAAGTTATACTTTCATTTTCAAAGTTATCTTGAACCATAGTTTATTAGCAGCACATTACGTTGTAGGTATAGGCATATTTAGTAAACCATGAGTAGCACTAAACATAAGAGAATATAAACCATAAGAATTCAACACATCAGCAACACATCAACACATAAGGACACTAGATTTTTAGGTGGAAAACCCAACTGGGAAAAACCACTGTTGTTGTTCTACATGTCTTCTTCTTATTATTAATAAAATCTTCAATTACATCTTGCACTAGTATAGACTCCTACTAGTTTCCAGGTTCCTCCCTATTGGAGGCTACCACCTCCTCTTGTTTCTCCAGCTATGACTTGAAGGGCTTCCTACTCCCTGATCAAGTTTATTGATTGCCAGTGGAAGAAATATACTACTCACTCACTGAAAGCTCCAACCCTCATTACCTATGGACCATGCTTCAAATATTTCACATTAGAACCAACTGACTCAAACACAACATAAACCCTGCAATCCATGTTTCATGCAATTTTCAAACTGGACCCACATAAACTATTATACTCAATGTCAATAACTGAATATCAAAATCTCTTTGCAATAAATAATTGATAAACAAATAAATATGCTCAATAAATCATGAATCCCTAGCTCATCAAAACTATGAAATACCAAGCCAAATCCTTTGCACATCAACATTGTCAAATATGAAGCCAAACTCTTTGCCCATCAACACCATCAAATACCAAACCAAATCATTTTCTCATCAACATTGTCAAATACCAAGCTAAACTATTTTCTTAAAAAAAATAGCATATTGGTTTGTAGATTTCTGTGGAGTGGTTTCTGAGAGGCTGAATTCGGATATTCCACAGTGTTCATCTTTTCATTAGTTGACGTTTCGAGCCTAGACCAAGACTCATCATCAGGACTGATTTACAGAGAAGACAAAAGTGTGTGATAAATATGGAGCAGGTGGGTTGTTAAGCTGTTAAGCCGGCCAATTGATTATTTAGTAATATTTTAACCTTATGATAATATTACAGGAATTAATCAAAATAAGATTAAAATATTATTAAATAATCAATTGGTCGGCTTAACATCTTAACAGCCCACCTACTCCATATTTATCACACACTTTTCTCTTCTCTGTAAATCAATCCTGATGATGAGTCTTGGTCTAGGATCGAAACGTCGACTAATGAAAAGATGAACACTATGGAATATCCGAATTCAGCCTCTCAAAAATAGCATACTCATCAAAAAATTCCTTGACACTCAAAAATGCCAAGAATCTCTTTGCAAAAAGCACAACAAGTTCCCTCATAAACCGATCATTAACTTAGTGCAACCATAACACAATACATCCAACAAACATGTGACTATTCTACAGCATCTCTGTCAAAAATATCTCTATATAGTCTTGATGGAATTCCTTCATCATACATCAGTATCATTGTCAAACCCTAATGCAAGAACCAACACATTTCTCCTATCTCAATTCATTTGAAGGCATAGCAATGTCTCTGCAAATCATATCTCTACATAACATGAAACAACAAACTCAAACGATATTGATAATGACAATTCTTAACCTCAACAATTGGAAACCATATAAAAAATCTAAGAGGATAAACAACAATATCCCATTCATCAACTTCATTGGGTTCAATAAAAGACAAGAAAAATCATTATTGTCATTAGATTCATAAGTCTATGTCCTTTGTCTTGCATTCTGCATACAACCTTTGTCATACTCAAAACTATGTCTTCATTTCAACACTAAACCTTTGCCTCTATAAATATAATACTCAAAGGGTAACAACATGAGTTGACTTCAATCCTTTGGTAAATCAAATATTCAATGAGAATAAATAAGTCTCAGCAAAATCCCTGAACACAATGATTCAATAAGAAAAATCAAGCTAAGTTGCATCAAATCCACTTCAATAGACTCATAACATTAATGTTTGTCCAAAAGAGATCATAAACCTCTTCCAAACGTCTCTCACAATACTCAGAAAAACACTAAGCATAAGAATCTCAATCTTTGTCACAAATCCAACATACAAGCTTTGAAGACTCAAGCAAAATTAGCCATATTCAACCTCTCTTTCAATCCTTCAATAGTAAATCAAGTATTAAAGGACAAGAAACATACATGGACCTCTGTCATTTTATATCTCTTCCATTCAAAGTACACATTGATCTCTACAACCACTGATCTTTTCATACATTGTCAAAAGAACATATTGATCTTTGCATACACACTAATCATTGTCCAACAACACTCTGGATACTGCAGTCAATAAATTTAGTGCAACCAAGTATAGCAACAGTTCAAACAAAAACGAAAGGCAAGACTTTACATATAGGATAGATCTAAATGAGTGGTGTGCAAAGGTTTAAAGTGATCTTTAGGAAACGCATAATGCATACCATTATGAACCAAATATCACACATTCCTTCAATCCTCTGTGATTAGATCTAATTGGTGGAAAGAGCTTAACTTGTCATCATCACCTTCTATTTCACCTGTAATAAACAAAATACAAAAAATTCAGATCCCCTTATGCTACACCAAATATGATCCTCCTCCTTGCACCCTAGTGCACACCTGTTCTAGAACAAGTCACTGAATTATTCCTTAAATGCACACGCATTTGATCCAATTTGTTTCCCTTTTATAGCCATTTTTTCTTTCCAATACCACAACAAATCCATGGGATTTGTTAATGGTAATCTTTGACATGATCAAATAAGTGTTACTTAGCCTTTCTCACAAGAAAACCTTTGGAAATTCCAAGGTTTCACCTCGAGTTTTTATCTTTTTACAATTATAGGAAATAATGCCCACCACCCCTTCGAGAAGTGCATTATAACTCTCCTCTTGAACAAGAAACTTGTGTTACCTCGGTCTATAATGCTCTGTATCCATAGTAAATATGTGTTACCTTGGTTTCAAGCCCTAAATTCAGTCAACCCTCAGTGAAAACTTCCTCTGAATTTTGTAATACCTTCTTTAGCACCTGTAGGACTTGTTTAAGCCTTGACAAGTCTTTGTGACACCTTAGAAACCTTTGTATACATTAGTAAACCTTCCTTAATCATTCACCTATGTCACCTCAGTTTTGTTCACTTTCAAGCATCTGCAAACCATGTCCATCCTCCTACAATTTCTCCAGATATTGTGCAACATTTTGCAAATCATATGCAATAATCAATACTCTTGCAATTCCTCTTGAATCATTAAAATTCAACCTCATGCCAAGACTTATCTAGGAACATTAGTTCTGCACACTTACCAACAATGCCATAGTGTGACAAGATCATGATGACATAATGTGACAAGAGTGGCATAATGTCACAATATCATGATGACCTAATGTGACAAGATCACGATCCAAGTTACATCCAAGTTGACATCAAGGCCAACACACTAGCCATAATTCCAACATGATGAGGGATTTTGAATCAATTAGATCTTTGGCAAATAATCTATCCCAGAATTATGTATGCTTCAAAGAAGGGCCAAAAATATTTATGAGTCTTATATGGGAACCCAAATCTTCTGAAAATATCTCTAACCCTAGACCACACTCTATGCTCTAAGAGTTTAGGTCTTGTATAGTTAAAGAATTGTATCCAAAGAAATACCTCCATAATTCCCACATACATCTAATACAAAAAACTCCCATCCTCTTAACATTGATTCCATTAGAGCAGAGATATGTAAACATTTCCCTAGAGTTTCGTGTAAAAATAAAATATTAGGTTTTTCAAGATCAATCAACCTTTTAAGAGTGTGTTTTCTGGAGGGGCATGCTAGCCCTTTATAGTTAAATTAAATCACTTTCATTGGGTAACCTCTCCTAGGGCTGACATCACTCCAAGTTCCCCATGAATTGATTTTTGTTTACCAACAACCATCTCTTCACATGCATTTTCATTGTCTTTTGGCAAATTGGATTAATTACCTCGAATTTTATTGGATTGGGATGAGAGAGAGAGAGTTTCCCTAAATCCCCTACTATACCATCATAGATAGGGAAAATTATTTTGGACAGGAGGTTGTATAGTATATTACCCTCTTAAGTGTCTTCAGAGGGGTATTGAGAAACAGAAACCACTAGGGAATAAAATTCATTTCTGGCTTGAGCACACAGATAGATGGTTACAACCGGTGGGGGGGGGGGGGAATTTATGAGAGTAAGGTATAATAGTGGGTGTGATATTTACTAGACCCCAAGTATTTCCAAAATCCAGCATAGAAGAAGAAAATATAATAGTAAATGGAATGGAAAATGAGAGACAACATAAGGATGTAGAGTTACCCTCCTTTGACATTATACCCATAGCTATATCCATTATTCCACAAGTAACCATGGCCTATGAGCATTTATTCTGGCGCCAAGAAGGCATCAAAGGGATCGTTCCTTTGCCTAAATCAAGTTCCATATCTTTTCCCGAGCTAATCATATGCCCGTTGGACGATATATGCCTTGCTTATGACTTAGACTTGATTAGATCAAGATTAAATCACTGCTTTTGAAACTACATGGTGTTGGAAACCAGGACAATATTGGGGGGTGGCGGGGGGGGGCAGAGTTGTGAATCAGTATTGTAGGAATGTTCACAATTTAAAGCTTTATTTCACTTATGCACTAATATTAGGATACCATAAACAATTCATTCACTTGACCATGAAATTAAATAGTATTAGTAACACAAGGAACAAACAAATTCTCCAAACTACTCTTTAATTCCTTCACAAGGAAACCTACAATTTGTTGTTACAAATGTCTTTGGCTACAACCAATAGGAAGCTACAATTCCCTTATTTATCAGCTAAAACTAAATGGAGCTACAACCCCAAATATTTACCAGCACCTACTGGAAGGAGCACCAAACCTTGATCTGCAAGCTACAAATTTCTTGACATCGATGATTCATCTTTCATCCATTTTCAAACTAGAACCGTGAATGCCACCTCTTCTTACAAAATAAAACAATTTGTCAACCACCACCTTCAACAATCTATGATTAGTGAGAAATACACCATCACACCAGTGCACTAGAACCTCACTTCACCACAAAATATTTCACTTAAACTCTTGCAAAAAACTTGCAGAATTCCTCAATCAATTATGATTATAATGAATTTGACTTGATATTTTTTGCCTCTTTGCTTCAGAGTTATCTTCACTTTTATCTTTGTGTGAGCCTTTAATTAATTGTCTTTCTCCTATTAACAATACGTCTTCCGAATGTGTTCTTCAAGTTAACTGATCCATATTTATGAAGGAACGAAATGACATATAGATATAAACAAAAACATAGAGATACAATGAAAACAGAACTTCAATTCATTAATAACAAATTACTAAAAATTGTTTACATGCAGAATGGAAATAAACTAGCTCAGACAATGGTAGATTATCTCTGAGAAGAGATGTAGCACCTACATGCCTTCTAAATTCTGTTACAATGAGGTTCGAATGCCTATTTATTATTGAGAAACAATAGAAAATCCTAAACATCTAAAACCATAACCCTAGGAGATGAAGCACCAAAATTTTGTGGGCCGCATTGGGGTAAATTCGTACATCAACTTAGTAAGGTTGTAACTTTGGCATACAACCTCCATTTGACAAATACAATACCTCATTAGAAAGATAGATCCGAGGACTAAAACTCTCAATTACATCCCCATGGTTTTGCCTGTTTTCCCAAAAAACATTGTTTGGGGCCTGAAAACTGCTCCAAAAGTTCAAGACCCAAAAAATGCCAAAAATAGTAAATTGTGCTATAATTAAGGAAATTGAAAGAAACAATGGTGAGGGTCCAAGTGGAATAGACGAATGGCCACCAATATCCACAAGGATCATTAACACCCTATGTCATGTTATTATGAGCTTAAACTCTGAGTTGAAATGTGAATTTTTGTTATTCTGGCATTTTAGAGGGTTTAACAAAGTTTTACTATAATTACTAGGCTCTTAACTTTAGCTTAACTGCCAATTTTTCCACCTAAATTTTTTGTTTCACTAATAATAGCCTTTAGCCCCTTTTCTGTTGTCTACTTGTGCCTTTTTCACCATAAAACTTTGTGTCATGGCCTCTTCCTTGGTCTTTTAAGTGCTTAACCACTTTTTAGCCTTTGAGGACTAATTTTCTTTATAAGTTCACCTCTGCACCCTTGGTCGTTGTTGCATAAAACCTTGTTTTGGCACTTGGCCCCTGACTCCTTTATCCCGACACTATTATGTTTGTGACCTTTTAAATCTTTTGTCCTACATTGAGTGGGATGAATTTTCAATGGGGTCCTCCCACTCTACTTCTCATTAGACACTGCTTTGTTTCCTGTCAGTGCCGACATGTCTCGACACTTCATCATCCCAATCAGTTTCCTTTGTGTGCCTTAAAATTCCTCTGGGCTTTACCTTGTGAGTTGAGTTGTTACAGTGGGTCATCCCGCACTCTTTCCATTGGTTGACACTCCATTATACCGCCACCATCATCCCAACACATGTATTTTGACCTTTCCTTAACTATGCCTTTAAAATTCTCTAAGATCTTATTATCAGGATGTCCCAGTGGGGACTGCCCATTGTACCCACCCATAATCACTTTCGTTTCGGGTAAGTTCGCTTTGACAATAATGTTAGGATATTCTGACACATAAGTAATAGTTCAGTATAACTTGTTCTAGTGTAGAGTTAGGTAAAGTGTGTTTCTTTACTATGTACTTTTGTAACTTACAATCCGATGATCATGATATGTTCTAGACATGAAGTGATCCGATGGTTCATTCTCTCCTCGGTATTATTTACACTTGATCTGTAGCTTAACACTTGATTGGTCCATGATCTCTATTTAAAGAGCATGGAGGGTCATTTGTAGGGTGACCATTCATATGAGAAGCTTATGTAAATTTTCTTTCTTTTATTAATAAAATGCCTGAAGTGGTTGCGTTGGCTCAGGCCATGGACTGTTTCCCTCTTTGAGGGTTTTAACCACATTAAGAATGCTAGTGTATTAATATGTGATCTGTTTGTGAGTGGTGTCCTTTGGTGTTCTATCTGAGGAACTTACCCTGTAAATTCCTACATGATATCAGAGCTATTTGAGGGCCGCATCCTTTGGCAATCCAAATCCGAAGCCGGTACAAGTTCATGTAACTTTCGCTTCCTAGAACTAATGTTTTTGACTTCTTTCGGGCCAAGAGGACTACTCTATTGTGCTAGGGGAATCTGTTCCAGTGAGTAACCCCTTTCGTTTCACGTGAAAAGGTTTCTGGTAGCCCTAGCTACGTCATTTTTAAGATCTTGAGGTATACAGTCTTTATTTGTAGTTTTAGTTATTCATCTCTCTGTTTATTTCGATTGATTTAGCTCTCCATTTTTTTTATTACCGAATCTATACCTTTCATTTCTACGTATGCTCTTTTCCCTAAAGGATTTTTCTCATGTGTATGCTCTTTTCTGCCATGCCTTAGTGTGATCTCGGAAAATCAGAAACATTGAGGAAACTATTTAGTTTCTAGCGAAAGCTAACTTCAAGCCATAAGGTTTTTTTTTTTGTATGTCCGTGTTGGGTCGTGTGGTTTTTTTTTTTGTAGGAAAAATGACTTTTTTCAAGTAAGCACACACCCCAAAGCTTCATTGACTAAAAAAAAAAACTACCCCTTCCTGTTTTCCAAGAACTATTAACCTTTTAAACTAGCTCATGGTCCAAAGTTACTTTATGAGAATAGAGGTATTGAGTTCAAGTCTTTCGTTTTGTTGAGTTACTTTTTCAAAAAGCACATGCAACTTATGTTTTAAAGTTACTTTATGTAAAAGTGTTTTCACCCATTATTAAAAAAAGTGAGTCACTTATAATTTTAAAGTCTCTTTATCTTTTATTTAAGTTACAATTTAGTGAGTAGCTCATAAAGTATCATTGTAAAAGTGACTTTCACTTATTTATAAAAGTGGGTCACATAAAATATTTTTTAAAGTGAGCTAATTAGATTAAGTTTGAAAAGGGGGGTGATTTTTTTTAAATATAACATTATCATTCACTTCAGCACATTCACACACTTCGTCGACATCTTCAACAACTTTTATTCAAAAATCCATAACTTCTTCATCTGAAAGTTGTTTTAGTGTCGTTTTTTTTTAATCGGCCTAATTTTTTGAGATCTTTCCATTGGAACACTTAGTTTCAACATCTACAGCTTCAGTTTTTGTTAAAATCGAAAATCCATGCCAAGTTATTCTTGACAGCACCAACTACTTCCAATGGTGGTCCTACATTGTGACTTTACTTAGAAGTAAAGGTCTTTATAGAATAGTCTTAGGCCAAGAAAATAAACCTAAAGATGAAGATAAGGCAGTCAAACGGGAAAATAGGAAAGATCAAGCACATGGGTTAATAGGGATGTTTATTTCTCCAGACCTTAGATTCCATATCGAAGAATTTGATACCCTTAATGAAGCAATGAAGCAGCTCACTAAAGTTTTTGGATTTAAAAATGAAATTAAAGCCCATCAACCTGAAAATGAGTTGCTTACATTGGACCCTAATAATTTTTCTTCCATTGAATATTTTTTGTCCAAGTTCAAGACCCGTATACTTCTCTTGGAAGGTTTTAAGGTTAAGAAAGAAGATGGTAGCCTTATCTATTCCATTCTTACTAAGTTGGGTCCATCCTACTCTATGTTTGTTTCCACCTTCCATTCTACTAGAGAAGCCTTTATTTCTCAAGGACAAGACTACAAGTCCCTCTCTTTTGATGCCTTTTGTGATTCTTTAATAAGAGAACAAAAAAAACTCTTAAATCTTGGTCTTCTTAATCTTGGAAACTCTTCTAAGAAAGCCTTAGCCGCCCAACAACAACCAAATTCAAAGAATCTTAGGAAGAAGTATCATAAAAAGAATGGTCATAAACCAAACAAGGCTCCTAAGCAATTTCAATCTCAAAATGAAAAATCAATTCAACAAAATGATAAGGCAAATAGAAACAAAGGGAAGATGACTGATAGATATTGCAACTTTTGTCATCGATATGGCCACTTATAATCCAAATTCTTTAAGAAGATGGAAGCCTTGGAAGCAACAATGAAGAAGCATAACATCCATTTGGAGCACTCTTCAACTTCAACTTCATCTTTAGGAATAACACTTTCTGCATGTGATTGTCAAGCATCTCGGTTTGGTTACGCACTAAATGTATCTTCTTCTTCTCATTCTCATGAGTAGCTCCTTGATTCTGGAGCTTCTTATCACATGGCCAAAAAAAATGCTATGTTTTCTTCTTAAAATGATTGTAACACCAATATATATATATATATATCTATATATGTTGGTGATGATATATCTCTTAGTGTTATAGGGACTGGAACTGTTCATCTAGACAATGGTCAATTTAATGATGTATTATGTGTTCCAACCTTATCCTGAAACCTTCTATCTATATATTAGATAACTCATTCAGGTAAAGATTAAACCGTTGAATTTTCACCTCACGGTGTTGTAATTAAGGACCTAAGATATCCTAAACAGATTTTAGCTACTAGTATTGTTGATGATTGTACAAGATTGTATAAGTTTAACAACTGTGGGTCATCAACTCTTCCCTCGGTATTTGTTGCTCATAATGATGAAGTGAGCAAACTTTGGCATGAGCGATTTGGTCACTTAAACTATCGCTCCCTTCAAAATCTATGTAAAGAAAATATGGTGACAAGTCTTCCTATGGTATCTTGTAGAGATGGTGTTTGTTCCGGATGTGTACTCGGAAAACAACATCGAGATAGTTTTGAAAAACGTGCCTCTTGGAAGGTCTCAACCCCTTTACAACTTGTGCATATTGATTTATGTGGTCCACTTCCAGTTGCTTCATTCTCTGGCTACAAGTATTTCTTAACTTCCATTGATGAGTTCTCTAGGCACACTTGGGTATACTTCTTAAAATTGAAGAGTGAAGTATTTAACATGTTCTTGGCCTTTAAGGCCTTTGTTGAAAAGCAATCTGGACATCAAATTCTTAAAGCTAAGATCTAATAATGGTGGAAAATATGTTAACAAAAAATTCATCAACTTTTGCATTGAGCATGGAATTCAAATGCAACATATTGTTCCATATACTCCACAACAAAATGGTGTAGTTGAAAGGAAGAATTGCACCTTAAAGGAAATGGCTAATTGTATGCTTCAATCTAAAGGACTTAGTCTTAATTTTTGGGTAGAAGTAATTAACTGTGAAAATTACATATTAAATTGCACTCCTACTAAGGTTTTAAAGAATATCACTCTAGAAGAAGCATGGAGCTCAATTAAACTAGATGTCAGTCACTTTCGTGTTTTTGGAAGTGAAGCATGGGCCCATATTATAGATGAGAAACATAAAGCCTTAAAACCTAAGAGTTAAAAACGTATTTTGTTGGATATTCTGAAGATGTCAAAAGATATAGACTTCTTTCACCTAAATCCAAAAATATTATCATTAGAAGAGATGTAAAGTTTGTTGAAAATATATCGGCCTATGAGCCTAGTTCAGCAGATGTGCCACCTCTCTCTATCCCTTCTACTTCTGAAAATATTTCTTCTTAAGATAATGACAACGAGGATGAAAATCCTCCCCCACCTTCTCGGCATCCTTCTTCAGCTCCTTAGCTTCGAAAATGGGTTCGTGCTACTCGGGATGTAGCAAGTGCTCTTGCAGGTGATCTTACAAATTAGTGTTGCACTCGTTCTCAGTTTGATAGAGCTTCTTCTTTACTGGCTCAAGCTCCAACGAATTATGATCCTAACACCTTTGCAAAAGATTCAGGCCATCTAGATTGGGACGCAGCTATGAATAAATAATATCGTTCGTTATTGGCAAATGATACATGAGATCTTTTTCATCTTCCAAAGGGACAAAAACTTGTAAGATGCAAATGGGTTTACAGAACCAAGTATGGACCAGATTGAAAACTTGATAAGCATAAAGCTCGTCTTGTTGCTAAGGTTTTTTCACAAGTTGAAGGCATTGACTATATTGAAACCTTCTCCCCTATTGCCAAAATGAACTCTATCTGCCTTGTTCTTTCGCTTGCTACCTCTTTCAAATGGGAAGTCCATTAGATGGATGTTAAATCCGCCTTCTTGCTTGGGGACTTGCATGAGGAAATCTATATGGAACAACCTCCTGTATTTATACAAATAGACTCCAGCTTTGTACATCGTCTTAAGAAATCCCTTTATTGTATCAAGAAAGCCCCTAGGACTTGGTATGTCAAAATGGATAGCTTTCTTTTAGATACTGGATATTCTAGGTGACATTCTAATAATACTGTCTACACCAAGAAAGTGGGTAAGTCTCTTATCATTCTTGTTCTTTATGTTGATTATCTTATCGTTACTGGTAGTGATCCCAACCTTATAAACCATGTGAAGTCTAGCCTTCAAAAGCAGTTTGAAATGACAAACTTAGGACACTTGCATTATTTTCTTGGTCTTCAAGTCTTGCAATCTAAGGAAGGTATTTCCCTTTCCTAGTCCAGGTATACCTATGATCTTCTACGCCACTTTCACATGGAAGACTGTAAGCCAACCCCTTCTCCCTTTTAGTCTAGAGCCAAACTTTCAGTCACTTATACTTCCCCTGAAGTTGATGCTACCTTATACTATTAGCTTGTAGGAAAACTTTTGTATCTAACCATGCCTATCCCAATCTTTCCTTTGTTGTTGGCCTTATTTCTTGGTTTATGCAAAACCCACATGAAAGTCATTGGAAAGCAGCTAAAAGAATACTTTGTTATGTTCGAGGCACAATTTAGTTTGGGATTCATTACAGTGCAGAAGCGTCTCCTCTATTGGTTGGTTTCACTGATTCTGATTGGGTTGGTGACCTTGATGATTGGAAGTCTACTACAGGTTATATCTTCACTCTTGGTTCTGGACCTATTACATGTGCTTGCAAGAAACAAAGTGTCATTTCCCTTTCTTCAGTAGAAGCAGAGTATCATGGCACTGCAAAAGCTAGTAAGGAAGCTCTGTGGCTTCGTCAGATCCTGTCAAAGTTTGGCTTTTAGTAGCATCATCCGACTACACTTTGGTGTGATAATCAAAGTGTCATTCAACTATCCAAAGATCCAGTCCAACTTCAGCGCAACAAACACATTGAACTGCACATGCACTTCATAAAAAAGCTCATTCATGACCATGTTCTTGAAGTGCAATATTGTTCAACCGATGATCAAGTTGCAGACATCTTTACAAAGGCTCTCACAGAGGAAAAGTTTACTAAACTTCGATTTATGGTTGGAGTTCAGGAAGTTGTCACTAAGGGGGGCATAGGTTCTAATGCCTCCTTCCTTCTCCTATTGTGTCATATTTTTACATCCTTCAATCCTATCCCAAGTTGTTCTTAAGGGGCGATGTTAGGATATTCCAAAACATGGGAAATAGTTAAGTATAACTTGGTCTAGTGTAGAGTTAGGTAAAGTGTGTTTCTTTACTATGTACTTTTGTAACTTACAATCTGATGGTCACGATATGTTCTAGACATGAAGCGATCTAACAATTCAATCTCTCCTCAATATTACCGACACTTGATTTGTGGCTTAACACATGATTGGTCCATGATCTCTATTTAAAGAGCATGGAGGGTCATTTTTACGGTGACCGTTCATGAGAGAAGCTTATGTAAATTTTCTTTCTTTTATTAATAAATTGCCTGAAGTGGTCGCATTGGCTCAGGCTGTGGACTATTTCCCTCTTTGAGGGTTTTAACCATGTCAAGAACACTAGTGTATTGATCTGTGATTTGTATGTGAGCGGTGTCATTTGGTGTTCTATATGAGGAAGTTACCCTATAAATTCCTACAAATAACTACATCATCCTGACGCCTAGTTAGCCCACTGGTTCCTCTATGTGTCGCCTAAAACCTTCCGGGGTCCTACCAATGGGATGGCATCATGTTGATGTAACTCATGCCACATGTCACTTCCAGAGTGGTCCATGTGTCACTTAGAAATGGTCCACTTGGGTACCTAAAAAGGCCAAAAACACCTGCCATGTTTCCACCTCTTATTGGTCTAGTGTTGACATCGTATCTGGTGAATAATATGTTGTCACTTGTCCTTCTACCATATGAGAGAGAAAAGGTCCTGGAACCTTGGTTTTGTATTGAATTCCTTTATAAATTTCTAAGGGTCCCGACTTTCCTCTGTTCCTTTCACCACATTACTCAGTGCTTTGTAAAACTACTTATAATTTGCATGACCCCCCTTAGGTTGTTTGTGGTTCTAGGGAGGGGGTGCATATTTAAGCTCTGTCATTGATCTTTGATCAACAGTCTGGGAAAAATAACCATTACACGACCCCTCATTGTCATTAACACCTAAACATTTAGACCCAAGAATTTCTTCTAATGGGTTAGTGAGGACATATGGTAGCAGATCTGCCTTAAAACTTGCATGCCTTTTTAAACTGTGGCTTGTGTCATCCTACCGAACTCTATTGTGTGGCCTAGCCTTTGGCAAGGCCCAATTAGGCCCACCTCCCGACCAAGCCTAGCTCCAATCTTGGTTGAATTCACCTAAGGCCCGACTTGGCCAACTACCTACTAGTCCATGAGCTCGACTAGGAGTTAGTCCCACACAGGTAATGGGTCGGGGGAATTTCCCTTCTCATACTTCTACAAGAAAACCCAACTTCTGACTAGGCACAAATCATGTAAGTCCTGAATCAAAGATATTTCGCACAAAAAACAAGGGAAAGTTGGAAACTTTAGCCATGGAACCCTTCATGTTGACCTTTTGATCTGCATACTTTGACTGCCCATAACTCCTAATCTAGAAGGCATTTTTCCAGACTTCAATATATCATTGGAAATCTCTTTCAAAGATCTATTCATCTACTTGGGTTTCATCTTCTCTTGAAGTGATTGGCTACACTAGAAGTTCCTTCAAAAGTCTCTGCACCACTCTCCACTAGTGTTAATTTTCATTCTTCTTCATGTGCCTGATCCTGAACACCTGTTTCCTCCTTTGTTATATTTGATATCTTTTTCCATCTTTTTCCATCAACGACAACATATTTCTAGCACAATGAGCATCCCCTTTCCAACTATACATATCCATTACATCTTCTACATCGAAAAGCAACTCCTTCAAAATCGAAAATATGTATAATCTTCACATCACGACCAATATACAACTTCTCTGCAAGCTCTTGCCACCAATTTGTTTCCAATAATTCCATATGAGGATTCATAATCAAGGAAGGTTTCCAATGAATTTCTCATATCTTTAAAAAATCTCTCATCCCAATACTGAGTCAAAAGTCTAGGAAAACATACCTATATGGGTAATATGTCCATTATTTCCTTCTTTGCATTGAAATTGGGGGAGGCATAACTTAAAAATGATTGGGGTGGAGTTAATTTTCCACACCTTCTACTCTATCTTGTTTGCCTCATCTGGAATTCATAAATTTAGTTGGATTCATCCTTTTGCCATTATTCAATCTAAGGAACCTCTTTGACATACAAACTTAAACCCCTTTCACCCTAGGCTCTGATAATCTAATATTTAAAAGACCTTCCATGAGCTCGACTGACTAGATTCTGCTTAGCCAAGGCTGTCACACATCTTCATGACCATGTCATCACTAACAGCCAAACTGGTCTTTGGATGTGTAGATTTATTTTTTAGGAAATTACTCCTTTTTCATTTAGCATTCAAGGGCTTATTAGAGAAACCCTGTGAATCATTCACAGAATATTTCAAACCCTTCTCACCTATTATCCTCCCATCACCTCCTGCAGAATTTAAACCTTATGACTCTCCCACTGTTAAAACTTCATTTATAAAATTGTTTGTGGGTGGTTGCATTCCTTCCTCTGGGAGAGAAGAAAAAAGCGACGATAGAAAAGGGAAGAGTTGTTTAAGGAACCTAGATATATGGAACCCTTCATATAAACATGCGCTAAAGTGGAAAAGAACGCATGTAATCCATGTGATTCTATACCCACTAAATCTATGCATGTATGGTGAAATAAATACTCTGGACTTAGAGCCCATCAAAATACTCCATGATAAACTCAAAGCCATTAAGCCCATGTCCTTTGAATGGGATAGCAGGTCTAGAGAAAAACCTCTAAATGGGATTGAGACAGAGGGGATCGAAGCCAATGACCCAACATGTGGTTCCCGAGCCTCTGCAATCGTAGAGAATTCTGATATCTTTTGAGGGAAGGGGCCCGAGGCCATGATATTAGTCTAACCAACGTCAATTATTCCACCTTGAATGATAGAGTAGATACCCAAATGTCGTTTGTACCCAAATCCTTTGATTCATAGTCCATGAGATCATTGGGCTTCATGTGATGATCGTGTTGTAAATGGTTTCTAACTTAGCCCGAAATATATGCTTACCATCCCAAAAGATGTGCCTGAATATAGAAAACACTCCTCCAAACCCAACAAGAAGTCTGAAAGTGAAACCTAATAGTAGCAGCAGCCTTGACCAATTCCAACTAGTTATGACAATAAAATCAGGCCAAAATAACTACTAACCTCAAAACATTACGATTTGTTACTTCTTCGTACAACACCATAGTCTATGAGTGACGCCTGTGATAGTCGATGCAAAGCCTTTGGAAGGTTTTATTATAACAAGAATGAAACAAAGAATCACAACACTAGAACATGTCTAAATATGTGTAGAATGGACTTCAACAAAGGGTTTCTAGTAAAAATAAGCTTAACAAATAAATACTATTCTTGGACTCAAAAATTGGATTATGAACACGTATCTTTTCATTTCACAATATATTGTTTTGAAATAGGGTATTTGGCAAAACAATTACCAAAGAGGACCAAACAAATCTAGAAAACATCAACATAAATCAATTTAGTGGGTCGAAATTAATAAAGAACATCAACTAATTAACAAGGAGGATCCACCAAACTTGGACCTATCCATGGAAGAGACAAAAGTGGATCCAAAGGAAGTTAGGGATACATCATTAAAGGAAGACATCCATCACAATATGCGTAAGAAGACTTTAAGTTGCATTAAGGATTAGTAACATAAGGTATAATGAAAGAGACTATTACTTTTGCTCTATATCTAAAGAAGGGAACGAAGAATCCACTAAGCTCTTGGCCACTAGCAAGATGGGAAGACTAGGCTAAAGAAGTCAAGACTCTAGAACAAAAAGAACCTCCGAATCAAGGCAATTTGGGAATGGCAGCGAATAGCATTCAATTTACAAAATGTGAAAGAAGTTGGAATAACACAGAATTTACAAAATGTGAAATAAGTTTGGACAATATTAAAAAAGAAGAAATATCTCCTTTAGTAACAGATCCAATGGTGTCAAGAAGTTGGCCACATAATCCAATTTAATTATATATTGTTTTGTGTTTTGTTATATAGGCAATATGCTAAAATATAATCATGTAATAAATATCAATATGTAGACTTGCTAGGTATTCAATAGATAATACTAGCAAATTTTGAATTTAAGTTGCTAAGCTTGATAACAACTTTAGAAAATGTGAGAGCATACATGGTTTCCACATGAAAAAAACTATGTTTACATACTCTATTCAACAAATAATTGTATACATATAGTTATATGATATTAGAAATAATCAATGGAGATAGACACACTATCTAAGCACATTAGTAAACACTAGAAAATATCTCAACTACTCATCAAAATACGTTGGAAAGAATATCTCATGTCCAACTAGATTTAAAAACCTCCTAAAACTTAGTAACATTTTTTTTCTTTTAGAAACAAACTCAACTTAAAATGGAAAATAATAATGACAATCATAACATTACCTTTAATTTGATCACAGAAAACAAGTAGTAGTTACTCATTCCAATAGAAAATTTATATTTATAAGGTAGACAACTATAATAATTTTGCTAATAGGAACATATCTATTCTTGTTAAAACAAGACAAAATAAAATAAATCTTGTACCTGTTATGTGCAATCAAAAATTGAAAGACAAAAAAACTTGTTAACATTCAATTTTTTTTACTTCAAAAACATAAGTCAAGTGCCCAAAATGGTTTAGAGTATGACCTAAAACTATTTTTGATTGGCTAAAAGCTTGTCTTCGTTGGACATAAAGGTTAATGGCCAAAGATCCTAAGGCTTTTATTAGGAGTGGCAGTTTTGCCCCCTATGGATCACCACCAAGAAAGTTTGCTCTCTTACAAACAACTAATAAGTTATTTAGCATGGTCTAGTTTTTCTAGACATGGCAATTATGTTGTAGATTTAGGTCTTGAGATTGGGTCTTAAAATTGTATCAACAAAGGTTGGGCAAATAACTTTGAATATTTTAAAATTTGTCTTAATTTAAGAAAAAAACAAACATATTAAGTTTATATAAACAAAAGTATTGAGTTTATAAAATCCTATATAAAAAAATTGTATTGAGTTTATAAAATCCTATATAAAAAAATTATTAAATTTATAAAATACATCAGTTGATGCATCTTACACTCAAATCTGTGAATCACAAAGATGATCAGATTTCTTAATACATAATATAGCATTAAATAATGCACAAAAATAATTAGATTTCTTAATTTATAATTTTTTTTTAATAGAATTAAATAATGCACAAATCAGATTTCTTAATTTATAAATTACAATTAATTAATAAAAGAACTTACATATAAAATAATTTGATTCCTTCACGTTTGATAAATTTAAATTTAAAATAAAAATTTAAGATGATTTAATTTTTTTACTTTTCTACAACATCTCTTTCCTACAAAATTATAAAACACCAAACAAATCTTAATACAATAATTTAATATAATATCAGTTAAATTTAAATCAGATAATTCTCCTATATCAATAATATCCCAAAACTTTAATCTTTCCATTCATTAAAAGTAATAATTTAATAAAAAAATAAAATAACATAATTTTAAATAAACAAAGTCAAAATCTAAATTTCATTAAAGCATTTCCTTCTTCCTATTTCTCATATTAAAAATGTTTAGACAACATATTGAAGTTAAAAAAAAATCGTTTCTTTTAATAAAACATTAAAATAAATTAATAATCTTTTTCCCAAAATCTTACATAAAAAGCTTGATTGCAACTAACAGTAACATAATTATATCGTATTTATAATAATTAAAAAAAAAAAAAAAAATGAAAATATCAAACTCCCATTTGCAGGAACCTATCAACTTCCTAAGAACTATATTTTTTCTGGAAAATACCAAACTCCCATCCCATTGCATACTGAAAAAAAATTGCAGTAACCTGAGATAGGAACACCGAACTCCAAATTTTGCAGAAACTTATCAACAGCTTAAAAAAAACACTTTCTTTTCTCTTTTTAAAATATCAAACTCCCATGGCATCGCATATTGGAAAAAAGAATTGCAGGAACCAGAGATATGAACGTTTAGCAGAAGAATATTAAAGATCAAAGAACTCATTTAACCTTAATTTGTCCTCTGTAGTAGTATTAAAGAAAAGCTAGATCAGCTATAACCTGTATCTAAGACTTACATAATTCATAATCAGAGTACAAGCTTTTACCTTATAACATTTTTTTTAAATACAGGCTCAAGGTGCATCACTTACAGGTCATTGACACACAAATTAAAAGAAAAGACAGAGATTTAAGAAAATACAGGAAACTGGTGTTAAATTCCCTCAATCTTCGTATGTTCGGCACTCGTCCGTCTCGGGATTATCTTTACAGAACTCCTCGAGTGGATCTTTAGCCTTCTCCTTGGTCCGCATGTGGCTCCGCGTAGCGCTCAGTTCCTCCACCGTGTCCCACGACGCCGCGCACTCACCAGACGTCTCATTATCCGCGCAAGTCTCGATCGCTGTCTTTATGCTCTCCTCAACAATCTCCGATATGTTGTCCTTGGCAGGGGTGGGACTCGACATCGCGACCACCTGAATCCCAATCCTCCGGCCTCCAACGCCTCTGTAACTTCTGCCGGCCGCGGTCTTGCCGTGAAATTTCAGGTACGAGCGCTTGGACGAAAATACGGCAGCAGCAGCGGTGTCATTTGACGGAAAAAGAACGGCCTTCGAGACCGTGGATGTGGCCATGGAAGCAGCAGCCATGGATGTAAAGGTATAGCGCAGACGGTTACTGGGGATTTTTCGCAGAATTAGGAATGGGGGAGTAAATGGATTCTTGGTATGGAATGCAGTGCCTTGGGAGGTTTTGTTGCGGGGGAAGGAAAGAGCAACACACATCCAAAGAGATAAGAAAGAGCTGCTGGCCTCTCGTTTGTTGCAGATTTTTGGTTCCACGTGGCAATTAGTTATTCATTTTCATATAGATATCGAGGGTAATAATTTATGGGATATTCTCTCGAAGGTTGAAATTTCTTTTGTGACCTCCTGAATTTCTTAGGGTCATTTGTCTTCATGCTCATCCTATGAGATAAGGATGATGCCAGAGATTTCATCCACTGTTTGAAATTTTGCCTTTTCACCATTATTTATAATTTTTTAAAAGTTTGAGATATTTATGTTTAATGTTTCTTTAATAAAAAACTGATCACTTTGAAATTAAAATTAGTTATAGCATGTTTTTTCTATACACCATTAAGGTTAGATGCTAATGAAAAGAACATGGCGTAGTTGGAAATAGTTTTTAGTGATCATGAAGGGATGTTCGTTTTTTGGGGAATACGTTATTAGTTGATATTATAGAGTAAGATTTAAAATGGCTTGCTCCTAATCTTTTATAGGGAAGGAAAGAAGTCAATGAATCAAGACCTACCTACATTTCGTATGAGTCCAAGTATGTTTATTTATGGACTATTAAATATGGTTTTTTTTTGGATAATAGCGGTGAGACAGCCCATCAAAATCTAGTGAGTGGTGAAAGAAGTTAATAAACCAAGATCTATATGCATGATGCAATAGTGGTGTTGGTTCACTAGGCTACCAATATTGCTTGGGGTCGAGGTTTAAACTTACACCCCTGTTATTTACTAGCACCTAGTCGTAAACTAGTCATGAGACCAAGTCCTAGTTCCTTGTGGTACTTTCCATTGCCAACTTGCCCACAATCCTTTTGCACTTCTACAAGACCAAGCATTTGGGGTGATTAACCCTTAGTTCGGCGGACTTGTCCCTTAATCATGTGATCATGGTGCTCTGATCCGACGGGCCTAATTAATTGTTGGGGGCTACTCCTTACGTCAGCAGCAGCAGGGGGAAGGTATGCACTTGTAGTTCCATTCATGATAGAACCGTCTTGGCCCAAAGATGATTGAATGACGAAGGCTATAATGATCAGGATCCATGGCTTTCGTGGATTGTTGGGCAGAGGTCCTTAATCAAGGTTCACTCTTGCTAGAACCTTATGTTGGCCTTCGTGCACCAAAACACATGTATCCTTGTAATGAAAAACCGATGCGCTAAACTCAATTTGTCCCTCATCTCTCCCACCAGTCTGTCAACTCAACCTAGTTCATTTGATATGCACCTCGGTTGAACAATTAGATTTCAATTACAAGGAATCCCCACCTTGTGAATTCGGCCCTCGTTTAGGATTCTCATTGCTCAGTCTACTCTGTTGACTCATATGAATATAAAGTTAAAAAAAAATTCCAATCTTCATTCTTTTCCATAGGCGTCGACACACATAGATTAATCACACTATTAATCAACAAACACACATGCTTTTTCTATTATGTTTGTGTTTTGGCTATTTACATAGGTGTGACATTCTAGGGACTTGAGAGTGTTGAGAAATCAATGCTTATAGGAATTAGGGTTTGATTCCTCTTTCTTGATAATTACTTGTGAGTTATGTCAGCTTCTTTTATTTCTTTATTAGTTTATCCTTCATCAAGCAATTACCAAATTAAATGTATATGAAGACCATAAGAACAAGAGACATAAGATGTAGGCACTCAACCAAGGCAAAACCCCTCCAAAGGGAAAACCCAATCCAACTCTTTCACTAGTAGATTCAAATCAAGATGAGACAGTCCAAGAACCTTTAAACCTAGACAAAAACCTCCTCTAATCACCAAGTCAGCCCTTCCTCCTTGTAGATGATCCCCGCTAAAATCTCCAAGTGTTAGCTTCCCAGTTGCAGCTACAATCCATAATTTCATCCCTGGACAACTATGAATTTTTGGCCCCCATCTATAGAATTTTGGACTTGCAGTGGATTTAGAATTTTGACCAAAGAAATACCCCAGAAACTTCGCATGTGTGAGAAATAGATAACCCAAGAACTCGTTTTAGGTATTTCGAGCTTCTTCCTTCCTTCTCTAGTTACTTCACTCTTCTTTTCTAGTCCTTCTTCTTGTAAATCGAACTTGGTGTTTAAGTCCTCCAAATAGGTTGAACTTCCTCTCTATATATATCCTTTATGCTGGGTCGAATTTCCTTAATTCAAGTCGACTTCATGAGGAAGGGGCTGACTTGGTGTGGAGGTGACAAACGACCTTTTTGAGTAAAAAATGATTATGTTTACATGATACAAAAGCCTGAGGGTCTAATAAAAGCCACAATGAATCTATTGACCCGAGACAAAACCTAGGAGCCTTCAATGGAGGCTTTGACCCAGAAAACATTAGCCCAAGCAAGAAGTCCATGCGTTAATAAGTCACTTTCTTTAATAATAAAATTTCTTTTAACAAATACAATTATGAAGACCAACACTAGTTACATTCTTCAACACCCCCTCTTTACTAGGGAGGTATTCATAATTACATACATATAAAGGTACATGGAAGATCTTAAAGTGATATGAACTACAAAGAGTTCTAGCATGCAGTGCTACAGATTAGATACTTGATTAGGGTACTCTAATCGGGTGGGACTAAGGTGTACTCAAGCCTTAGCCTCTCTATGTACCATCAAGATTTTAATCTCTAACACCAACCTAGGGATATAGGTGTCTATCCAAGGTCGGAACTCCATGACCAATGCCACGCTCCCTACTTTGCGATTTAGACATCAACACATAGGCTGGCCATATGTCCTCCCAAGCATCTTGTTACCACAAGATGCTTCATCTTTCCAAATAAACTAAATCTATAACATCAACTAATCCAAGCATGCTTCTGAAATATTCAAACTTCTTATTCAAAAGATATTTTTTCAACATGCCAGCTACCTATTAATCCGACGGAATATATTGTAGCTCCATGACCCCATCTTGTACCAAATTCCTAATGTAATAGTACTTTTTATTGATATGCTTCATCTTGGAATGGAATATGAGGTCTTCAAACATCTTCATATTGCTTTGATTATCACAATTTATCATTGTAAGATCTAGAGGCTTTCCAAACAAATCTAACAAGAGTTTTCTTAACCAAACAACTTATTTTCCTACATCACATGCAACAACATATTCCTCTTTAGTACTACTTAACACAACAGGATCTCGTTTTCTTCTCATCCATGAAATCATTGCAGATCCCAAACTAAAACAATCACTGGTAGTGCTTCTTCCATCAGTCTCACTACCACCCCAATCAAAATCAATAAAACCTATTAACTTAACCTTCTTTCCATCATACTTCAGGTAGCGATGAATTATACCACATAGGTATCTCAAGATATGCTTGGAAACTATCCAATGGTCATGACAAGGCTCCAACTGAAATTGGCTAAGAACATTTACAACCAAGCATATATCAGGTCTTGCATTTACCAAGTACATCAAAGAGCCTACCAACTTACGAGAGCTTGTAGGATTGAAGAGACTAGAGTCAGAGCTTCTCAACTTCTTCAAATTAGCGATCATGGGAGTGGTCATAGGCTTGGAATCCATCATACAAAACTTCTGTAACATCATGATTATGTGATTATCTTGACCAAGATTTTGAGCTCCATACCTGTAATAAAAAAATCATCCATATATAGTAGTATAAAGATTGGTTCATTCTTCACTAACTTTATGTAGAGGTTTGCATCATGTAATCATCCCCTCCCACATTTACCCAATTTCATTGTCCTTCTAGGGTAAACAAGAGACGAAGATTTACTATGACATGACCCGACATCCAATCTTCAGTTACGAAAGTGGGGCCAACAACTGACAACTCACATTCATCCCTCAAGGAGTACAGGACACTCAAGGGCCAAAAAACCACTCCAAACCTTGAGATGAATAGCATTTTCAGTGACCTGGGCCCACAAATGCATGCATAAGCCTACAAGGGTGTGGTTATGACCCTCCAACCGCATGCACAAGCATGTAAGAGTGTGGTTATAGCCCAAAATATTTAGTTCAGAGGGTGTTGTCCAGAGATATAAGGCACAATTCCAGGCTATCCTCTAGACCACTACCCAAACCTTCTTGTAACTTCACAAAATGATAAATGACATAATTATAAGGCTATTCATACAAATCTTAAACAATAATTTAACCTAACCAGGCCTAACCATGATAGTCATTTCATCAAACACATGGTAAACATGTAAGCTACATGTCATGAATGCATATATGATCATAAGAGTCTAAAACTTATCTGAGAATCACCAAGAAGGTCTAATTCCCTATCATAATAGCTGCAATAACACTTGTTATCACATTCATCCTGCCGATATGAAAATATGTGAGCCTTCATCTCCCTTTTCTCCTATTTTCCTTTATTTTCATAAATAAATGCCAATTAATGTCTCTTTACCTTTGCCAATGTCTTTGCTAATTTCCTAAATAAACCAAAGCAACACCCACTAAGATGTTTTTCCCAACATTCAGCTTGGAATACATGTCACATGACCTTGGTCTTATTATTTTTCCTTCACTAACTTTTATTGCATGAACTTTTAACCTAGGGTTGTTACACACCAACAAAAAATTTGACGAGCCCAGTTATTAAGAGATACGCATCCATCCTTGCATACCAAGCCCTAGGATATTGCTTCAAGCCATATAGAGATTTCAAGTCTGCAAACATAAGTATCTTTGCTATTTATCTCAAAACCTTTTGGTTGTTCAATACTTCTCCATCAAGGGTTTCATTTAGAGATGTTGTTTTGACATCCGTTTGATGGATATTCCATCCCATAGTAGAAGCTAGAGAAACCAATGATCTAATAGTAGTATACATGGTAGTAGGAGCAAAGGTTTCTTCATAATCTATTCCTTCCTTTTGTGAGAAACCCCTTGCAACAAATATGGCTTTGTATTTATCTATGCTTCCATCAACGATATGTTTGATTTTTGTAAATCCATTTGGAAGTGGCAACTGATTTGTCACTAGGTCTAGGAATGATTTTCAAACCCCATTCTTCATGATGGATTGATATTTTTCCTGCATCGCTTTCTTCCATTCATCTTGATGAGCGACTTCTTCAAAGGTAGTTGGTTTTGTTTTGATTAAATTTCTCATGTATGTTTCATATCCTAAGTATCTCTTCAGTACTTTTCCTTCTCTGAAATTTCCTTTAGTTGCTCCATGTCCTTCAGCTTCTTCAAGTGTAGATTTTAACCAATTTGGCCTCTTCTTTGTTTCGGGAATGACTATAGGTTGAATAGGCTCACTTGGTCCATCTTCTTCTTCTTCTTCCTGGTTTGCAAGTGCCTTGTCATGGTACTCTTTTTCTTCAAATGGTGGTACATCTTATTCATCAAATTAGATTGGTATATTCTTGGATCTTTTGTAGGCATGGTTTTCATCAAATATAACATCCATACTAACTTCAATTTTTCTTCCTTCCTTGATTTAGATTCTATAAGCCTTTGATGAAAGGATATAACCAAAAAAGATACCTTTTATACTTATAGAGTCTAGCTTCTTTCACTTCTCTTTTGGAATATGGATGTATGCAGGACACCCAAATATTCGATGGTTTGCACATGGCTTCTTCCCCATGAATGATTTTTTCAGTGTCATATTATCAAGGATTCTATGAGGACTTCTATTTTGTATATATATTGTTGTCATGGATGCTTCTTCCCATAGAAATTTCAGTAGATCTTGATCAAATATCTTAGTCCTTATGGATTCTTCAATGATTTTATTATTTCTTCCTACTATTCTAGTTTTCTTAGGGTTGTAGGGAACAATGATCCCCCTCTTAATACATGATTATTTACAATATACAATCAATTCTTTTAAAGTATATTCCCCTCCATTTTCAGATCTCAAAATCTTTATCTTTCTTTCAATTAAGGTCTCAACTTCGTATCTAAATTCCTTGAACTTTTCAAATATTTTGTCCTTTGCCTTGAGAAGATAGAGCCATGTCTTTCTAGAGTGATCATAAATGGAGTTCACATAATTAAGATGGCCTCCAAGAGAGTTATTAGACATTGGCCCACACACATAGGAATGAATGAGTTCAAATATCTTCTTAGGTATTATATCACTACTTGTAAAATGTTTCCTAATATTCTTTCCCAAAGCACATCCCTTTCATACTCCTTCATGATCTTCCTTGATGATGGGGACTCCTTTAACCATTTGACTAAGAGAGAGTATTATCTTGTAATGAATATTCCCAAATATTCTATGCCAAAGTTTAATAGGATTGATCTTTATGTGAACTAGTGCTTGAGGAGATGGTGTTACAACTCTATATAGCCTTCCTTCATGAACTCCAATAACCTTAGCCTTTTCAATACTTGAATATTTTCCCCAAACCAAAACTTTTCCATCTATAGAAGTAACCCTATCTTCTTATCTTATAAAAAATAAATGGGAAGTAAATTCTTTTTCAAACCTAGGGCATAAAGGATGTTGTTGAGGTGTAGTTTTGCTTCACTTTCCAACTTCAATGATGTAGATCCAAGGCCCTTGATTACATAGTTGTTGTTGTCTCCTAGCTCCTCTACATGCGATGATGATTCCCTTGATAGAGTATGAAGTTTTCCACTTTCTCTCATCATATGTCTTGAGGCTCCACTATCAATTATCCATGCATTACCATCATCAACGGTACCTATAAGTGTAGCCAAGAATCCTTCACTCTTGAGTCTCCTAGATAGATTGTAGATGATCCTTCCAATCCAACTTCATGTAATTTTCATGATATCGAGACCCATCTTAAAATAGCTTGCCACTGAGGGAGTAACCTTTCCTTCGAAGATTGATTTTCCCTTCTTCAAATGATAGCCAACAAAGTGATCTTCAACCTTATTCCACCTAAGCTTTGATATCATGTTGAGAAATCAATGCTTATAGGAATTAGGGTTTTATTCCTCTTTCTTGATAATTACTTGTGAGTTATGTTTCCTTCTTTTACTTATTTATTAGTTTATCTTTCATCAAAAAATTTACCAAATTAAATTTATATGAATACTGTTATCACTCAGGTTGTCCCTTGGCTCCTTAAGGGATACGACCGAGGTAACCACAAACCAATCTTTGGACTGCAGGTCCTAGCCTACCTACAATCAGAGAGGGCTCTCTCTTTCTGTTTCAACCTTGTTTCGGGTTGATTTTAGGCTAGTTGTATGCTTCTTTGGGTTTTTGTTTAATTTTTGGTGGGATGATTGATGTTTTCAAGTAGGGAGGCATGCATAGTGTGAGAGGTTCAAACCATTAGGCATGGAGTCATGGAAATGGGCTGCTGGTGCGTTTTCTTGGTCACAAGAGGAATATAGAGCAATATAGCTACACATGAAACAATCTTTTAAGTTAAAGGATGAAATGAAGGCCAAGGAATGAAAGGCAACTAAGAATCTCTCATTCAGCTTAACAGAGGGGAGGCGAGTGAACTATATCTAGGAGCAGTCAAGAATCCCTAAATAACAGTCGCACATGAATGAAACAGAGCAAATAAGAGCCATGAGGAATTCATATTTATGCTTGAATCAGAAGAAAACATATAGAAGTCACAGAAATTGAGCATAGAGTGCAGCCATGCAAATTCTAAACTAATCTTTATTTCTGTAACTTAGATGGTGATATATGTATGATATATATATGAATCGAAAACAGAGGTAAGAAACACTTATTGGGCCATGTAGCAGCACAAGAATTCTATATTTCACTCTTCAGCCATTAATAACACAACAGACAGTCCATCCTCCAAGCTTTTCAGTAGTCTTTGATTATAGAAATTCTCAAAACATACAATGCGAGTTCAGCATGAGGATTATCAACCAACCAACCCTTTAAACAATGAATTAGGGTGGTTTATATAGGGAAAATATCTAAAAATATCCATTACAGAAGATCTTAAACAGATCTGAGGGAAGTGAGTTCTTTAATCTAATCTTGTTGTGGAATTAATGCAAAAAGATATCTAAGTGCTGCACTGGGGCAGCCACCTAAAAAATGAGTCGAAATCTGTCCTTATGGCTCTGTGCTATTCATTTAGCCATAACTGTGCTTTGGGCTTTGATCCCCTGCTCTTGAGTGGTTTTGATGTGCATTAACTGTGATCTGAGAGCCTTTAAATGGCTTCACCGCTTTCTTTGACTTTGCTTGGGGGCCTTTAATGTTCACCTGCTTCGATCTGATACTCTTTGTCGCTTCATTGATACTCTTTAATGTAATCGAGGCTTTATCTTTCCTCTGATACTCTTTAACACTTAAATTGGGCTACTTTCTCTTGATCTGATATGCTTGAAACTGTCAAATCGCCCCTTTTCTGCCCTTTCAAGGCAAGAATGGCTGCTGCAAATGATTTCCGTGGCCTCTGGAATGCTACCAGCGTTGGCCGATTTGAATAGGGACATAAATGAAGAAATCTTGTCAAAACTGTGAATTTTCGGGCGTGCTCGTAGCCGAGCGATATGAAGCCTTCCATTTTGGTAATTTTTTCTTAGTGATGCCCGATTAGTGCTAAGCGCTAATCGCGCATCGAAAACTACCTCAGTTTTTTATTCTGGGCTCTCTTTGCTATGATTTGCGCCCTTCGCGCCTTCTTTCAGTGATGACGTCAGCAGTGGGTCCCAGTACGGCAGTGACATGGCAAGGTGATGTGGCATGGTGACATGGGAGTACGGCGGGGATTAAATCAAAGATCGGTAATCGGCGGGGACAGGGGGCAATGGCTTTTATATATGTGATGTGATGGGAGCGATCGCCGATTTCAGAAAGGCGATAAGGCATGCGGCTGTGCGAAAATGGGAAATATTGCCGAAATGAATAGATCGCGATGCAATATGCTTTCGAGTGCGATAGCAATATCGTGTTGGTGGATGAGAGGGGGGGTATATATACAGTTATAGAAACTTGCGACTGTCGATCGCGAAATCGCATCGGCGAAGTGATATCGGGGAGATATAAAATGGGGTAGGCCAATGAATGAATGCTGCGACCTCCGACAACAATATCGTGTCGGAGGAGAGGAAAACTCATCGGAGGAGGGTTAATGCGTTTGGAAAAGGATTTTCAAAGCTTTGGAAGGGTTCTTGATGCATCGGAAGGAGTCCGATAGCATTTGAAGGGGGTTTTTTGTGTTTTGGAAGGAGTCCAAACACCTTAGGAAGATGGTTTTTTGAGCGAAATGAGGATTCCTACTAAGTTTCAAGTAAACTTAGTAATTCCCAAGCATACTTATGGTTATATTTCAACCAGAGGAGGGGATATGTAAATAATGGGGATTTTTATCATATATTTTTAGTATGGGAAGGGGAAAGATAAGGAGGGATTTACGTAATAGAGTTAGGAGTTAATATGAATTTTGTGAAGAAAGCGCTAAGTATGTAAATCTTAGGCTATTTAAGGGGGAAAATGACTCATAGAGGAAGTATGAACACTCCTTTAGTAAAGTAGATCTTTACCAAGGAAAATGGTACGGAAAATGACGAAACTAAGAGGTATTAAGCAGATCTTGCCCTCTTTGGGGAGGTTAGTGAATGATTTGGGGAACAAGAAGAAGGGGGAGTTATTCATGCCTCATTTGAAGTCCTTCAAATGAAAAACTGCCTCAAACTCGTGATATGAATAGATATGACACTTGAAAAGATGAAATGGGCCAGAAGCCATGATTCCGCAACCGCAAAACTACCTACCCAGCCTACTCACCTAGCATTTTCTCTTCTTTTGGTTTGGGTGCACTTGAACTAGCATACCCAGCTTTTCATTCTTTTCTTCTTGCTGTCCTCCTATCTACATCTACACTTATTTCATTCAGGGGCTCAAATTAAGCTGTTGAGCACCCTTGTTTCTCTACCTATCTACAAATCTGCCAAGATTAAGCTGTTTGGACAGATAATGATTCTCTATATTCTACAACAGGAAATTGAAACCTAGGGAGACCAAGATTAAGTTGTTTGGCCTTCCCTTAACTGAAAAATCATCAAAAATGGATCAACTCATCAAAAAATGGATCATAGCAGTGGCACTTAGACTAGCACACTCTCATGGACACTTCTTTGGCCTCTGTAGCAAATATGGAACATTGCAGCATGCAAAGTATGACATATTTGGTATGTAAAAATGTCGATCATGAAAGATGAATACCTGTTGCAACAGGAGGCTAACAGTGGCTCCACTTGGGGATGGCTTTTCCTTGTGAAAAGCCAAGAACAACAGGTCAGACTGCCTTGATCTTCTATTGTTGCTGTGGAACTGAAAACAATTCTTCGTTGGCTGCTAAAAAACTGGGATCTTGAGATCTGAACAGCACTCTCCTCAACTGAATTACTGTGAACTATATAGCGTCGCCTGCTTTCTTCTGCATGCTTGATATTACATACATTTTTTCTTGAGACCTGCCTTTTGAAATAAACACAAAAAGGGGACAAATTGGAGCAACTCTTCTTAATTTTGTCTTTTGAACAGGCTGTAGGTGTAACACAAAAACCGCTCCTCTATTTTGATACTATTGAATGAAGTGGGAAGCTTTATTGTAGCACTTCTAACTGGATTTGATTTGATATAACAACGCTGCTTGTTTCCAAGCATTCAGATTTCTTATAAAGACATAAAAAGGAAACCACTGACATATATACAAACACTAATATACAAATATATACACAGGGGCATTGTATCCCTTAAAAGGGATCTCGATAATGTTTCAACATTCAGCCATTTACAGGGCCATCTTCCATTGTGCTGTCATCTATAGATTTGAGAAAATACATGTTATTGCCTTGCACAACACTGATAACAAAGGGGCCTTTCCATAGAAAATCAAATTTTGCATGCTTTCCCTTGTCTTCTCTTCGTGAGTCCCACCTTAGAACTTTGTCGCCAATGTAGAAATCCTCAGCCTTGGTCCTTTTGTCAAATGCTTTCTTCAGCCTCTCTTGCACAATTTGAGCTCTGTCATACACTTGCTCTCTGGTTTGCTGAAGATGAATGGTCTGATTTATTCTTCTTTGAACATTATTCGGTTCAGCTTGAATCTCTTGTAACAGCTTCATAATGGAAATGCCCAAAGAAGATGGAAACCTGGCCTCCATGCCATACACCAGCTCATAAGGGCTCATCCCAATGGATCTCTTTGTTGAAAGTCTGTCTGCCCAAAGGGCATTTGTGAGCTTTTTATGCCAGTTCTTCTTGTTTTCTTCTAAGATCTTCTTGATAATATTAATCAGGCTCTTGTTGGATGATTCGGCCAAGCCATTACCTTGAGGGTAATAGGCTGTGGAGTGACCCAAGGTAATATGGAATTTGTGGCAAAAACTGATCATTTTCTTGGATTTGAAGGCAGCAGCGTTGTCTGTAATGATCTTCTTAGGACAGCCAAATCTAGAAAGGATGTTGCATTCAAGGAATTGGATAATGGTGGTGTCATTAGCTTGCCTACATGGGATAGCCTCAATCCACTTGGTGAAATAGTCTGTGGCTGTTAGAATCCATTTGTGCTGGCCTGAGGAAGAGGGATGGATTTCTCCAATGAAGTCAAGACCCCATTGTTGAAAAGGCTTTTCGGTTGAGATGGGCTTAAGGGGCAAGGGCAGCAGCTTTCTTTTGCCCTCAAAGATTTGGCATTTGTGGCATGAGGTAGAAAACTTCTTTACATCTACAAACAAAGAGGGCCAATAGAAACAACCCTTAAAATTTTATCAGCAGTGGACTTCTAGTATAGATGTCCTCCACAGTCCCCCACATGGAATTCTTTCATGACATTGTTAGTTTCATTCATGGTTAAACAATTAAGCAATATGCCTTCATGATTTTTCCAAAATAATGCACCATCTAAGACACAAAACTTTAAAGCCTTCATTTTTACAAATCTTTTCTTGGTTCTGGACAATCCTGGGGGAGCACACAGGTTTAACAATACAAAACAAATATCAGCATACCATGGGGATTGCAAGAAGGTTTCACTGATCTGTGGAGTCGCCAGCTCCTATTCATTGTCTAGTTGGTTAATGTCTAGGGCTTGAAAATTTGTTTCGGACATCAGTTTGGCTAAACCTTGTCCCTTTATGAGCTTGGTTGGTTTTATTTCTATGTCATACTCAAGGATGTTAGCAATCCACTTGCCTCTTTTGCCTTCTAATCCCTCTTGGGTTAATATGTCTTTTACAACAGCATTTGGGACATAGGCAATCACATGTGAATATAAAATGTAAACTCAGAAATCTTTGATTGCTTTAACAAGGGCATAGGCCTGCTTCTCCATGATTTGGTACTTCAAAGGGGCATCCCTAAGGGCTCGGCTGAAAAAAGAAATTGGCTTTTCATTTCCTTGATCATCCTTTTGTAGAAGGACAGCAGCTATGGTATGATCAGATGCAAAAGAAAAGATGATAAAATCTTTGTCAAATTGAGGACTGGTGAGGACAGGGGCTTGGGTTAAGGCAGCTTTGATACTCTCAAAGGCTTGCTTGGTTTCAAGAGACCATTTTACCTTGGCATCCTTCTTTAACATGTTTCTCAGCATTCTTATTAGTTCAGCTAAGTTTGGGATAAATCTCCTAAGAAAATTGATCTTTCCAAGGAATGCTTGCAACTCTTTTATGCTTCTTGGATATGGGATTTGAAGGATGGCTTGAATTCTTTCAGGATCAATTCTAATCCCCTCTTTTGAAATGATATGGCAAAGTAGTTTGCCTTCTTCAAGGCCAAAGAGAGACTTCTTGGGATGCAAGGAAATTTCATATTTCCTACGTGTCATGAATATTTGCCTAAGATGTTGAAGGTGCTCTTGATCAGATTTGGAGAAGGGGGTTAAGTCATCAAGGTAGACAACTAGGAAATCATGGATTTCCTTGGAAAATACAATGTCCATTGCCCTTTGAAAAGTTGCAACAACGTTCTTTAGTCCAAAAGGCATTTTAACATACTTAAATGTTCCCCACGGTGTGGTAAAGGCTGTCTTATCTTGGTCATTCGAGTGAACAAGTATTTGGTTGAAACCTGAAAAGCCATCAAGCAGTGAAATCCTTGATGACCCCACTACTCTTTGTAGAATGTGATCCATTTTTGGCAATGGGTAGTGGTATTTTAGGGAGACTTGGTATAAATTTCTTAGGTCCACACATAGCCTAATATCACCTCTCTTATTTCTTGTGGGAACAAGATTCGACACCCATTCAGAAAATCTAATGGGTGCTATGATACCTGCTTCAAACATCCTCTTGACTTCCTTCTCAACCAAGGGGAGGAGCATGGGATTGATTCTTCTAAGTTTTTGTTTGAAGGGCTTTTGGTTTGGTTTTAAGGGAATGGTGTGTTGGATTACTGAGGTGTCATAGGACTTCAAGTCCTCATAACTCCAAGCAAATACATCTTGAAACTCTTTGAACAAATCAACATATTTTGGTTTTTGATCAGGTGGCAGATTTTGAGATAGTTTGATCATTTTGGGCTTCTCTGCTGTCCCAATGTTGTGTTCTTCTATAGCGGCGTTTAAGGGCTGCATTTTTGGCTTTTTGGGAACATCATTTACATCAAACATATCTTCTAATGGAGTAAGGCCAGCAGGGAGAAAGTTATCCTTTAGATCAATGATCTCGACCTCTGTTTTGGCTATTTCCTCCAAATGCATTTGTTTCAGCTCTTCTATGTTTGCATTGTCAAAAACAGTTGGGTTTAGGATTTGTTTGGTTGTTGCAGCGTTACAGCCTGTTGATTTTCATTTGTTTGCTGTTGGGAGTCGTTCATGGCATCCATGTCAATGTTTATATTTGAAAACTCATGCTCAAGAGTGAGGAAATTGTTAATTTGTTCATCGCTTTCAAACACTTGCCAATCTTTAACGTTATTTGGGACAACAGGCCTATGTTTTATTTCAGCAGTGAAATGCCGATTTGGCTCAAAGGGAAGCTTGCATGTGCTAGCAAAAGTGGCTAGGCTGTGCGCATGTATCTTATTATTTCTTGAAATCTTGGCAAGCTTGGATTCAGAGAATGCATTGAGTATATTAGTGGAAGCTGTCCTATAGGCCCTCATTCTATTGTCATTACTAACAAAGTTACCTTTCATTTGTTGGATTACTAGGTCGGAGTCACCTAAAATAGACACTTTGGCAGCTCCTAAAGCTCTGAGCAGCTTAAGGCCTAGGAGGAGTGCCTCATACTCGGCCATGTTGTTGGTGCATTTGAAATTCAGTCAATATGCATGACCTTGTGCATAATTGTTATGTGTGTTGTGGATCCATACACCTGCCCCTACTCCTAAGTTATTAAATGAACCATCAAACTCTAAATACCATGTGATTTCTTGCTTATGGTTAATATTAAGAGTTTCAGTCATTTTAGGATTGGGTGGACCTGAGTCTCGTGTTTTGGGAGGTTCTTCTTGTGTGTTGGTTGCATTGGCTATTGTGACAGTCTCATGGGTATGTGCAACCGATTCTTCATTGATGTGTGCTTGTTGTTCTAGAGCCAAAGGCTTGTCATCAGTTAAAGGGCAGCTATCATCATTAAACAAAATAAATGAATCCATATCAGTGTGGATTGAGTAGATGGGGAAGTTGTGTGGCTTATCCTCACTACTCACCATATATTTCATGAGTGTTTATATATATAGTCTTTTTGGTTGCCCAAAGACTGATATAGTGGTGTAAGAGAGGTCTAATTGGAGGGATCCTTGGAGTTTTGCTCCCCAAGATATTGATAGGAGCATGCCATGCTTTGGTGGAATGTCAGCAACCACCACATCCATGAGGATTGTCTTATTAGTATATTGGACTAAGGAGACACACAAGTCTTTGATTAGGCCTAAACACTTGACTTGACTTGAGTGAAAGGAGAATAAATCTTTGTATGGCCTGGTTATGTCAAGGTTTAGTCTTTCCATTACCACTTTGGGCATAAGATTGTGTGATGCACTTGAGTCAAACATCACATTATGTAAAAGTTTATCATGGATATGCAAACTGATATAAAATGGCGAAACTGCTCCATTGACTGTTTTTCCATTGACTTCTGGGCCAAAGAGCAGCTCTGGGGTATCATCTAAAATATTTACATCATCCTTAACCTGTGGCATTTGTAGCGATCTTTGTATTTGCTGCCTATAAACATCATGCTTGGCAAGTTCTGAGAGGGGGATGGATATCTTAAGTTTTCCAATCTTTGCCTCTAAATTAAATGGCTTTTCCAGTGGAGTCCTGGTGTTGATGATGGAAGATTTTTCTTTTTCATTTGAATTATCAGCGATTTGCTCTCGTTCGCCAGCGTTATGGAGAGTGATCACTTGCATTTTTTCAGTTATGGGCAGGCTTTTTGGAACGTTGTGCACATTTTCCTTTGAGGAAAAAGGCACGACAGGCTGCTTTTTAGAAGGCTGTTCGATAGTTATATCATCTATGGTTACGTACTGTGGGTTTGGGATAGATTGTTCAACGTGTTCTGTTATAACAGCCTTGCCTTTGATTTTATCGGGATGTTGTTTTTCCTTTGGTTTGATGGGCTTGGGCACATCAATCGTTCTAGTTCTTAGCTTATATTGCTTGTTTAGCTCATAAACGGCTGGGTCATAGGCTTGTTCAAAGTCGAAAGACTCTTGGGTTTGGAATTGATGCATATTATCGTTATTTTGGTCTTCTTTAGTTAAGAAGACATGTTGCTCGTTCTTCAAACCCATTAGGTTTATGTGAGTGTCTTCTATAGGGTGATTAGCTGTTGATGTCTCAACGTAATTTTCTTGGAAAGGAGGCCTTATTTCACGGTCTAGGCTCACTCTTCTAGCGTTTGGGTTTTGATTCCTTCTGAAGTTCGGGTTCCTAACAACGTTGGTTTGCTGCCCGTCCCATGATGATTTTTTTTCAACGTTGTCCACTCTATCTAGCATCCTATGCATGCCACTGATAAGAGCATCCAGCTTTTGGTCTATGGCTGAGGGTTCTTCCTTAATGGTCGTTCTCCTCTCTGTTCTGGCTCTGTTTCTTTTGGCGATTAAATTTTCCTCCACAATGACAGCCACATTTTGCATTTCGGCAAGGCTATTAGGGGCTCTTTCTTTTAACTGGTAGGCCATATCTGGGTCGAAACCATCAGGGAATTTATACAAGGCAAGGTCAGGTGGAGGCCTTAAGTTCTGTGGTATTGCATTATAGACATTATTGAATCTTGCACAATAGTCCAAAACAGACTCTTGAGGGCCTCTTTTAATTGTATCGTATTCGGCTAGTATGTGCAAGGGGTCTTTCTTTTTCTCCAATCTGTTGATAAATGACTGATATAAGGCTTCTGGGTCTGCTATGGAATTAGCTGGGAGTGCTCTAAACCACGTCCTGACATCGCCTATCAAACTTTGGACAAAAATGTTCATTCTCACCCCATCATCGTCAATCTCATAGCTTTCAAAGTAATCCTGCATTTTCTTTGTATTCTTAAGGGCTGTGCAGGCACTTGTGCCATCAAAATAAGTTATTTTAGTCTGGTAATCCTGAGGCATAGCCCCGAGGTAAGTAGGCAGCTGTAAGGGTGCATATCTATCAGCCATATTAACAGGTATAAGTGGAACAACAAGGATAAACAGAACAGCTGGAACAACTGGGATAATAGGAGTAGCAGTGGTAGTATGGGTGTGGAAAAGGTGCTTGGAGAGGTGGATGAAGAACAAGGGGAACTAGGGGTTGAACGAAATAAAACTTTGACAGGGGTGGGAACACAGCTTGGCTGAACTATCTCAGGACTAGAATCAGCAAAATCCTCTTTTTGCTCTAATTTCCTGAGGTTTCTTGGGATTAAATTCGGATTTTCAAAAACAGCTGGTGGATTTGGGTCTGGGTTTGACCTGGTATTATGTGTTTTCTTCTTAGGAGCCAGCTTCTAACTTGTTTTTTGGAATTTTCTGAATAAGGTCCCCAGTGGAGTCGCCAATGATGTTATCACTCAGGTTGTCCCTTCTCTCCTTAAGGGATACGTTCAAGGTAACCACAAACCAATCTTTGGACTGTAGGTCCTAGCCTACCTGCAATCACAGAGGGCTCTCTCTTTCTGTTTTAACCTTGTTTCGGGTTGATTTTAGGCTAGTTGTATGCTTCTTTGGGTTTTTGTTTAAGTTTTAGTGGGATGATTGATGTTTTCAAGTAGGGAGGCATGCATAGTGTGAGAGGTTCAAACCATTGGGCATGGAGTCATAGAAATGGGCTGCTGGTGCATTTTCTTGGTCACGAGAGGAATATAGAGCAATATAGCTACACATGAAACAATCTTTTAAGTTAAAGGATGAAATGAAGGCCAAGGAATGAAAGGCAACTAAGAATATGTCATTTAGCTTAACAGAGGGGAGGCGAGTGAACTATATCTAGGAGCAGCCAAGAATCCCTAAATAACAGTCGCACATGAATGAAACAGAGCAAATAAGAGCCATGAGGAATTCATATTTATGCCTGAATCAGAAGAAAACATATAGAAGTCACAGAAATTGAGCATAGAGTGCAACCACACAAATTCTAAACTAATCTTTCTTTCTGTAACTTAGATGGTGATATATGTATGATATATATATGAATCGAAAACAGAGGTAAGAAACACTTATTGGGCCATGTAGCAATGCAAGAATTCTATATTTCACTCTTCAGCCATTAATAACACAACAGACAGTCCATCCTCCAAGATTTTCAGCAGTCTTTGATTATAGAAATTCTCAAAACATACAGTGCGAGTTCAACATGAGGATTATCAACCAACCAACCCTTTAAACAATGAATTAGGGTGGTTTATATAGGGAAAATATCTAAAAATATCCATTACAGAAGATCTTAAACAGATCTGAGGGAAGTGAGTTCTTTAATCTAATCTTGTCGTGGAATTAATGCAAAAAGATATATAAGTGCTGCGCTGAGGCAACCGCCTAAAAAATGAGACGAAATCTGTCCTTATGGCTCTGTGCTATTCATTTAGCCATAACTGTGATTTGGGCTTTGATCCCCTACTCTTGAGTGGTTTTGATGTGTATTAACTGTGATTTGAGAGCCTTTAAATGGCTTCACCACTTTCTTTGACTTTGCTTGGGGGCCTTTAATGTTCACCTGCTTCGATCTGATACTCTTTTCCGCTTCACTGATACTCTTTAATGTAATCGAGGCTTCGTCTTTCCTTTGACACTCTTTAACACTTAAATTGGGCTACTTTCTCTTGATTTGATATGCTTGAAACTGTCAAATCGCCCCTTTCTGCCCTTTCAAGGCAAGAATGGTTGCTGCAAATGATTTACGTGACCTCTGGAATGCTTACTGACGCTGGCCGATTTGAATACGTACATAAATGAAGAAATCCTATCAAAATTGCGAATTTTCAAGCCTACTGGTAGCCGAGCGATATGAAGCCTTCCATTTTGGTAATTTTTTCTTAGCGATGCGTGATTAGTGCTAAGCGCTAATCGCGCATCAAAAACTGCCTCAGTTTTTCATTTCGGGCTCTCTTTGCTGCGATTTGCGCCCTTCACGCCTTCTTTCAGTGATGACATCAGCATGACGTCAGCAGTGGGTCCCAGTACGACAGTGACGTGGCAGGGTGATGTGGCAGGGTGACGTGGGAGTACGGCGGGGATTAAATCGGAGATCGGCAATCGGCGGGGACAGGGGGCAATGGCTTTTATATATGTGATGCGATGGGAGTGATCGCCGATTTCGGAAAGGCGATAAGGCATGCGACTGTGCGAAAATGGGAAATATTGCCGAAATGAATGGATCGCGATGCGATATGCTTTCGGGTGCGATAGCAATATTGCGTCGGTGTATGAGAGTGGGGATATATATACAGGTACAGAAACTTGAGACTGCCGATCGCGAAATCGCATCGACGAAGTGATATCGGGGAGATATAAAAGGGGGTGGGGCGATGAATGAATGTTGCGACCTCCAATAGCGATATCGCGCCGGAGGAGAGGAAAACTCATCGGAGGAGGGTTAATGTGATCGGAAAAGGCTTTTTAAAGCTTTGGAAGGGTTCTTGATGCATCGGAAGGAGTCCGATAGCATTTGAAGGGGGTTTTTTGTGTTTTGGAAGGAGTCCAAACACCTTAGGAAGATGGTTTTTTGAGAGAAATGAGGGTTCTTACTAAGTTTCAAGTAAACTTAGTAATTCCCAAGCATACTTATGGTTATATTTCAACCAGAGGAGGGGATATATAAATAATGGGGATTTTTACCATATATTTTTAGTATGGGAAGGGGAAAGATAAGGAGGGATTTACGTAATAGAGTTAGGAGTTAATATGAATTTTGTGAAGAAAGTGCTAAGTATGTAAATCTTAGGCTATTTAAGGGGGAAAATGACTCATAGAGGAAGTATGAACACTCCTTTAGTAAAGTAGATCTTTACCAAGGCAAATGGTACGGAAAATGACGAAACTAAGAGGTATTAAGCAGATCTTGCCCTCTTTGGGGAGGTTAGTGAATGATTTGGGGAACAAGAAGAAGGGGGAGTTAGTCATGCCTCGTTTGAAGTCCTTCAAATGAAAAACTACCTCAAACTCATGATATGAATAGATATGACACTTGAAAAGATGAAATGGGTCACACGCCATGATTCTGCAACCTCAAAACTGCCTACCCGGCCTACTCACCTAGAATTTTCTCTTCTTTTTGTTTGGGTGCACTTGAACTAGCATACCCAGCTTTTCATTCTTTTCTTCTTGTTGTCCTCCTATCTACATCTACACTTATTTGATTCCGGGGCTCAGATTAAGCTGTTGAGCACCCTTGTTTCTCTACCTATCTACAAATCTGCCAAGATTAAGCTGTTTGGACAGATAATGATTCTCTATATTCTACAACAGGAAATTGAAACCTAGGGAGACCAAGATTAAGCTGTTTGGCCTTCCCTTAACTGAAAACTCATCAAAAATGGATCAACTCATCAAAAAATGGATCATAGCAGTGGCACTTAGACTAGCACACTCTCATGGACACTTCTTTGGCCTCTGTAGCAAATATGGAACATTGCAGCATGCAAAGTATGACATATTTGGTATGTAAAAATGTCGATCATGAAAGATGAATACCTGTTACAACAAGAGGATAACAAATACCACAAGAACAAGAGACATAAGATGTAGGCACTCAACCAAGGAAAAGCCCCTCCAAAGGGAAAATCTAGTCCAACTCTTCCACTCGTAGATTCAAATCAAGATGAGACAATCCAAGACCCTTTAGACCTAGACAAAGACCTCCTCTAATCACCAAGTCATCCCTTCCTCCTTGTAGATGATCCCTACCAAAATCTCCAAGTGACAGCTTCCCAATTGCAGCTACAATCCAAAACTTTCCCCCCCAGCTGCAGAATGTTGGACTTGTAGTAGATTCAAAATTTTGACCACACCAATAGCCCAAAAACTTCACATGTGTGAGAGATAGATAGCTCAAGAACTCGTTTTAGGTCTTCCAAGATTCTTCTTTCCTTCTCCAACCACTTTGCTCGTTTTTCAACTTCTTCTTATTGTAGATAAAACTTGATAAGTGAGTGCTCAAAATAGGTTGAACTGCCTCTCTATATATATCATTTTTACTAGTTCAAATGGCCCTAATTTAGGCCAACTTCATGAGGACAAGGTTGACTTTGTGTGGAGGTGACAAATGACCTTTTTGACTCAAAAATAATTATTTTTACATGATACAGAAGCCCAAGAAGGGTCTAATAAAAATGACAATGACTCTTTTGATTCAACACAAAACCTAGGATCTTTCAATGGAGGATTTTACATAGAACAAATTGACCCAAGCATGACACCCATGATTTAATAAGTCATTTTATTTAATAATAATTTTTTTTTGGAAAAATACAATTATGAAGACCAACACTAGTTAAATTCTTCAATAGAGAGCTCCCAAACATTAGGTCTCCCCTCCTATTATGCCTATCCATTATATATAAAATATCTCCACAAGGAAATATGGAGTTGTAAGAAAGAATTTTGAGAGGTTATTTCAAGTGTCCTCATTTTAGAAACTGGGTGCCACCTTATACCATTAATTAACTACATTTTTCCTCTAGGACACTTCAAGAAAACTAACAACTTCCTATGGATCAAAATATCTTCTACAAAAAATATTCTATCTTATTAAAAATGAAAAAGTTTAGCTAGCATGCTTTTGGATCAGACTCCCGTAAGACAAAAAGCCTCATGGACTATTTTCCATGACGTATCCAATAATTTTTTCATGTTTATGGACCTCTGTAGGATCCATCTAGGTTGCATCTTATTATGGGAAACCTTTCCACATGACCAAATACTCACAGTAATTCTTCTTGCTAGTTCTTTTAGCAATTGTCTCATCAAGTATCTTCTCCCTCTATAACTTCTTGGTTGTAGTTAACTACTTCTTCCATTGAATTTCCTCTTGATTCCCTCAATCTTTATATTATCTATAAGGATATAGATCTACAATATTAAGAATAGGTGAGATTCCAATGTCAGGTCACAATTCAATCTCATAAGCATTGGCTAAAACTTTCCTCAAGATTTTACAAAGTCCTAACTTCTTCAGCTTCAATTTGTTATATTGATTATATAGAAATCTCTCATTTTTTAAATGGGATAGTACCATATCCCCAAATTCAAAATTTACCTCCCTTTTTCTTAGGTCTTCCCTTTGCTTGTACTTCTGGTTGATGTCTTGATGCTACCCCATAATTTGTTCATCTAAATTTTGGATTGATGTAGCAAATTCCTCTGCATCAACGCCTCTCAATTCCTCTTTCCCAAAGTCCCTAAGTTCAGTAATTCCTCTAGGGTGCATGCCATATAAAACTTAGAATGGGCTCCTCCCCATGCTTTCATTAGGTGAACCATTGTAAGAAAATTCAACCTTTGGAAGGACTTGGTCCCACTTTTTACCGTGTTCATTTACGGAGCATCTTATCAAATTTCCCAAGCTTTTGTTTACTACTTCAATCTTCCCATCTATTTGAGGATGATAGGATAAGCTGAATGAAATATTGGCTCCAAGTTTTTTCCACAATATCCTCCAAAATTTCCCAATAAATTTTGTGTCCCTATCTGAAGCTATACTAGTGAGCAATCCATGTAGTCTCACAATCTCTTTGAAAAATAATTTTGCATGGTGGGTTACATCACTGGTTTTATGACAAGGTATAAAATGAGCCATATTGGAGAACCTATTTACAATTACAAAAAATTGACTCATTTCCCCTCTGATTTTTGGGTAAACCCAAAATAAAACACATGCTTGTAGCATCCCATTATCTACTTGGTATGGGTAAATGTTGATATATACTAGCCTTATAATGTCTTCCTTTTGCATATTGACAAATTTTACATCTTTCTACAAATTTATTTACATCATACCTCATTCTTGGCTAGAAATAAAAATAATTTAATTGAACATAGGTTTTATCATGCCTGAAGTGGCCAATTAATCATCCACTTTGTTTTTCTTTCAGTAGGTTGTCCCTCATTAAGAATTTAGGAATATAGAATTGTCTTCCCTTGAACAAAAATCATTCTTGAATCATATACTCCATAAAAGGGCTCCTATATTGTAGCATTGGGTTCTCACATGTTTCATAAGATGCTCCAAATTCTAGGTCCTCCTTGTACATTTCCTTGAGATAATCAAATCCCAAAGAATTTATTTTGAGTTCCTGCAAGACCAAGAATCTCCTGCTCAAAGGATTTGAAACTTTGTTATAATTTCCACTAATATGTTAAAAATAAAAATTAAAATATTTTGGAAACAGTACTCATTTGGCATGTCTCTTATTTGATTTCTTTTCCCTAGTTATAAATTGTAGAGGATTATTGTTAGTGTATAGGATGAACATTTTTGGCATAAGGTAATGCATCCATTTCTTCAAGGATAAAACTCTTTGTCATAGGTCAAGTATTTATGCTTGGTATTATTCAATGTTTCACTAAAATAAGCAATGAAATAATTTTCTTGAGTCAAAACAACTCCAATGGATGTCCCACTTGCATCACATTTCAGTTCAAAAATTTAATGGAAACCTGGTAGGTTTAGAACAAGTTTCTCTATTATCTTTTCTTTCACCAATATAAACCATGTAAATGGTTGTTGTTCCTTCTTAATATTTTCAACTATTGACGCACATATGTGGGAAAAATTTCAAATGAATTTTCTATAAAAATTTCCCAATCCAAGAAACCTCCTTACCTCATAAAAATTCCTTGGATAAGGCCACTCCTTATTATATTTTACCTTCTCTAGATCCATCTTCATTCCTTCTAGGAAAATCACAAATCCCAAGTATAATAGCTTTGTCTTCATAAGGGGACATTTTTAAAATTTATTAAAAGTTTATCCTACTATAATTTCCTCAGTACTAGTTTCAAAAACCTTAAATGTTATTCTCTTGTTTTTCTATAGAGAATAATGTCATCAAGATATGAAATTATAAATTTATTAAAAAAATATTTAAGAACTTTGTTCATTAGTCATGAAGGTACTAGGGGCATTAATTTATCGAAAAGGTATATCTAACCACTCACACATCCCATCATTAGTCTTGAAGGTTGTTTTCCACTCATCACACTTTCTCATTCTAATTTGATGATACCCACCTTCAATTCTATTTTTTAAAATAAATTGTCAACACTTGAATAATCCATTAAATCATATATGTGAGGTAAAGGGAATATGTGCCTTATTGTTATCTTGTTTATTTCCCTGAAGTTGGTGCACATTCTCCAACCTCCCTCATTTTTTGGACTTAAAATTGTAGGTATAGCACAAGGGATCAAACTTTATTGAATTAATCCCTTATCCAACAACTCTTGAACTTGATGTATGATTTTGTAACAGCCCTGGTGAAAATTCCATGTAATAAATATTAAAAACAATAACCACGCATGAATCGGACACTTATTCCAAGCTGAATGTTGGGAAAGACATCCTAGGGGGTGTTCATTTGATTGTTTATGGCTAAGGAAATTGGCAAAGGCAATGGCTAAGGCATTAAAAGGAATTTTGGCACATTTATTTATTAAAATAATGGAAATTAGGAGAAAAAGGAGGTGAAAGGTCACAGGTTACATGTGAGGAGGAAAATGAAGGAAAATAATGGAAAATGAAGAAAATAGAGGCCTCATTCATAAAAAGGCTTCTAAGGATCAGTTGGAAAGATTTTTTTAGTTCAGTTTTGGAGCTCTCTCATTATTCTATCTCTCTCTCTCATACTCTTGGTTACTTAGAGTTTTCATTGAGCACTCTTGGAGGGTGTGTCATACTTGGATTCTTGTAGCAGGAAAGCAAAGGAAGAGTAGGAAAGCACAAGAAGGCATCAACATCAACAGCGACATCATATTTTCTTGTAGGTACCGAGTTGTATGTATGATTAATTCACTAGTTTTGGCATGCATGGCACATGCATGTGGTTTCGTCATTGTGATCTATCATTGGAATGGAGGATTGCCTGGATTGACAGTGGATTGCCTAGTCTTGCCATATCCTGGATAGCCATGGTGATTATGGGTTTACTTTCATTGCTTTGCTTTTGTTGGTTCTCATATTTCCTTAGCTTGGGTTGAGTTATTAGTCCTAGAAGCCTTGGTTGAACAAACAATCTGGAAGCCCTATAACAGCTTGGGTTGAGTTACTATTCCTAGAAGCCCTGGTTGAACAAATGCTCTGGAAGCCCTGTAACATCTTGGGCTGAGTTACTAGCCCTGAAAGACCTGGTTGGACAAACACTCTGGAAGCCCTTGGTGGGTTGAGTTACTAGTCCTCGAAGCCTTGGTTGGACAAATTCTCTGGAAGCCCTGTATAAGTTGTAGGTTGACTTACTAGTTCTGGAAGCCTTGGTTGGACAAACGCTCTGGAAGCCCTGTATAAGCTATGGGTTGAGTTACTAGTTCTAGAAGCCTTGGTTGAAAAAACACTCTGGAAGCCCTGGAAGGTTTGGATGGAGACCATTCTAATGATAGTTTTTGGTGATGTCCGACCATGAGGTGGAATCACTGTTTGATGGGTTAAGGTGGGTGGCCTTTGGAAGCCCTGGATGAGTTTTGATTGATGTGTTCTATGAGCTCCCACATTCATTCTTGGAATATGGCATGGGGTTGATTGGCTGAAGAGAGACTTGGCTCAGCCAATCTATGGTCGGGTGCAACATGGTAGTCCCATCATCGGTTGGTTCACTGCATTATTAATGAAAAATTCATTGCCTTGATTTTCATGCGCAAATGTGCTGATGTATATATGGATTTTGATGGCTGATATGTTTATTGTATTTCTATTCCTATTATATTGTTTATATGCACTTTGACCTCAGGGTTGTTACATATTTCCTCATTCTCCTTGGGTGTCATCCTATAGGTTGTCTTATTTGGTAGACCGACTCCTAGGATCAGGTCTCTGTGGTGGCTAATGCTCCTTGTAGGTGGTAATTCATTAGGAATCTCATCAATATTAATATTAAGAAATTCATCTAACAATGCTTGAGTTTCATCAGGTAAATCACTTAAAGTAGTAATAGCAAGAACTGCTCTCATATTACCAAATAAAGAAAACCGTACCTCATTTTCTTCCTTAACTTCTTACAATAATGCTTTCCCACTCATCATTAGCACACTTAGGCCCACTTCTTCCTTTGTCCTTTCATCATTCAATGGTAACAACACATGCTTATGACCATCCTTTTCAAGGGTGTATTCTCCTTCCATCATGGAAAACTCTCATGTCATATTACTATGGTATTCCAAACAAAATATGGCATACGACCATAAGCATAATGTCATATAACACTTCATCTGTATAACCACCAATCTATAATTCTACCCTAATTTGTTCATCTACCAAAATATGTTGTCCTTTTTGCAACTAAGACACCCGTTATGGAGTAGGATGTGCCCTCCTCTACCATCCTAACTTCTACACAATCTCTATAGAGACAAAATTGTCAATGATATCACTATCAATGGCCATTTTGCAACATGTCCCTTTAGATTTGCACATTGTCCTAAATATACCTCTCCTATGTGTTGGTTCATGGTTTTCCTTCTCAACTTTAACCAAGATTATCTTCAACGTCAATGACTCACCCATCTTAGGATTTTCTTCCTTTTTGTCTACATTTGGTGTTCCTTCTTTGGATCCTTCAATATGAGCCTCTCTCAAATTGGTTGTCTTATTTTCATGAAAATTCCATGACATGTGTCATGTCTTGCAACATATATAACAACTCACTTCTCTTCCTTTGCCTCTTCCTCTTGAGAGGAATATTCTTCCCCTTGTTTCTACACCTCTAGGAGAATGGCTTGTAGAGATTCCTACTTCTTCTCTTGGAGTAATGGAGTCTTCCTCTAGTATAAGGTCCTTTTCCTTTGGCTAGACTCCTTCCTCTACTCCTTTGGCTTTGTTTTCTATCCAATTTTTCTTTTGCTCTTAATGTTGCTTGGTAGGAATCTTCCACTAGCTTCAGGGGATAGAGGTAGATTTCGTCCTGAATATCATATCTTAAGCCCTTTATAGATCTTCGCACCTTCTCAACATCATCCTCTAAGTGACATTCTCTAATGTTCAACCAGTAGAATTATTTTCTGTACCCTTTCACCATCATAGATTTCTTCCTTAGATTTTGTAGTTAAATGAACAAATTCAACTAGTAATCCTTGGACATGAATTTGCTATTAAAATTGGTACCATTCTATTCCTTATCTTAATATTTGTTTTTCCCTTTCTTCTTTAATCATTCTAAAATTCATCCAACCCATCAAGTTGGTCACTACATATTTGACCTTCTAGTCATCCTCCACATCTTCATAGTTGAAACACTTATTCAACCCAATAAAGAAACTCTTCCACATTTAATTTGTCATCATACAATGGCACCTCCATCTTCATCCTGGCACCTACTTTGGTAGCAAACTTTATTAACTACTCCTTACTTGGCTCTCTTCCTAAAGCTTATTCAATATCTTCTTTTTGGCTTAAATCTTCAATCTTGTCGATGTCTTTGACATCCAGTTCTCTTCTCTGGGTTGTATCCATGGCTTCCATTCTTGCATGGATATGCCTTAGCTGCATTCAATTGTTGGGGGCAGGGTAAGGGTACCCCTTACGTTAGTTTGGCGGGGGGGTTGATGTTGTCCCACACTCATGGTTCTGTTCACACTAGAACCATTATGGCCCGTAAATGATCGAACAATGAAGGCTATAGTGGCCAAGATCTATGGCTCTCATGGATTGTACCTTGAAGTTAGCAGGGTGTTTGAAATCCCTCTTGTTGGAACCTTGCACTGGCCTTCGTGATCCAATACACTTGCATCCTTGCAATGAAACACTAATGTTTCCTAGCTCAATTTTTCCCTTCACTTTCCTGCCAGTATGTCAACTCCATTTGGTTTATTTGATATGTGCCTTTCTTCGATAAATATATTTTGATTATAGCGAATCCCCACCTTGCAAATTCAACGCTTGTTTAGGATTCTCAATGCTCAGACTACTTTATCAACTCATATGAATATAAAGTTAAAAGCATATTATAATCTTCATTATTTTCCATAGATGTTGACACACATAGATTAATCACATTATTAATCAACAAAGACACACGCTTTTTCTATTATATTTGTATTTCATCTATTTACATAGGTGTGACATTCCAAGGACTTGAGAGCTCCCAAACATTGGGTATCCCCTCCTTTTATGCTCTCCTTTCTAGAAAAAATATCTCCTGAGGAAATATGGAGCCATAACAAATAGTTATTGGAGATTCATATAGATGTCCCCATTCTAGAAACTAGGTACCACCTTATACAATTAATTAATTACATCTATCCTCTAGGACACTTCAACAAAACCAACATATTCATATGGATGAAAATATCTTCTACAAAAAATATTCTATCATATTAAAAAGAAAAAAAATATGTCGGATGCTACTACATCAATACATCTAGCATGAGTCAAAGTGTAACAACCCTGGTTAAAAATCCATGTAAAATATAAATAAATATATATATATATATATATATATATATATATAAGGCCATGGTGATGGGATTTGAATAGTGGGGGAAACATCCTAATGGGTGTTAATTAGGTTTATTTTGGCTAAGGAAATTGTCAAAGGCAATGGCTAAGGCTTTGGAAAGGCAAAATGGAATTTTTGGCACATTTATTTATGAAAATAATGGAAATTAGGAGAAAAGGAAGGTGAAAGGTCACAGGTTGAATGTGAGGAGGAAAATGAAGAAAATAGAAGCCTCATTCATAAAAAGGCTTATGAGGATCAGTTGGCAAGCTTGGTCAGTTCTATTTTGAAGCTTCTTAGTCAGTGTGTTAAGCTCTTAGTTAGTGTAAGCTCTCAGCTCAATATGTTACTATGGTTATGCATGGGATCAAGAAAGTAAAAGAAAGAAAGAGGAAGGAAGGAGAAAGCAAGGAAGAGTAGGATCAAGTAGCTAAAACATGATTCTTTGCAGGTATCAATTTGCATGTGTATTTTACTTGCTAGATTTGGCATGCATGGTATTGCATGTGGTTCTTTTATTTTGTGGCATGGGTTTTGCCAGGTGTAATAGTTTTTTCATCCTAGCCTTGCCATTTCTAGGTAGCCATGGTGTGATGGGGTTCTCATTTTTTGGTTGAGCTGGATTGCCAGATGGAATCAAAGCTAAGTGAGGTGGATCTCTGCAATGATAGAACACATGGCCTAGTAACCCTTGAACCAAACTGTGGGTTCCATAAAGCCATATCTTTTGTTGCCTCAGATGGCCTATGAATCATTTTTGGTGAATGGCGAGATATACAGTAAAGCCTAGAGGTGGTTTTCTCTCTGTTGGGCCTAGTAATCATGGGTTTGGTATATGCGGTAATGCCTCAAGAGTGGGACTCGATTTAGGGCCTAGTGATCCGGTGTGGATTATGGTAAAGCCTGAGAGACTAGGTCTCGGTTTAGGGCCTAGTGATTTGGGTTTGGATTGTGGTAAATCCTAAGATATAAAAAGATATGAAAATTCTTCATAGTCTAGGTGGAGAAATCCGATGGCATCCATGCTTATCTGGCTGAGTGATCAGGTGGAGATCACAATAAAGGCTGTTATGCTGTGTTCATTGTTTGTCCTAGTGATTTGGTGGAGATCACGGTAAATCATATTATGATGTTTCATTGTGTTGGCCTAGTGATCTAGGATGGATTACAGTAAAGCTTGGTTTCTATTGATGAGGATGAGGTTGTTTAACCTCGGTATGCCCTGGTTGCTTCTTTTGGTTTGAGTCCCACATTCATGCTTGGAATATGGCATGGCGGTGAATGGATGAAGAGATATTTGGCTCAACCATTCTATGGTCAGGTGGAATGTGGAAATCCCATCTCAGGTTGGATTTTGCATGATTAATGAAAGGTTATTTATCCTAGTACTTCCATGAGTATTATGATGGATTACATGTGGTGTATATGGCTATGATTTCATTAATATTTATGCCCCTATTATGTTGGTTATGTATATGTTTTATGACAACATCTATGTATGACTCTGATCATGTTTTTACTTGTGATTGAATGATCAATGTATCTATGACCTAATGTATGGAATGGAAGTTAAAGTGATAAGGAAACAATGCTTCATTGCGAATCTTAGATAAGTATGAGACCCCTATGCTCAGATCTATTATTTACACTTGTAGGTTGCATATTTACTAAGTGTTTGATAAAATGTCTGTCATGGTTAGGCTTGGTTATATCAAGCCCTTAATCAAGTTTTGTGTTAGAGGCTTTACCTTGGTTTCATTTATTGTCTTGGAAATTCTCATCAAGTTCTAGGCATTGGTTTGGAGACTAACCGTAAAAAAGTGGCTTAAATCTCACAATATCTGAGACATAATTGGCTAAGAAAGACTGATGTCTCTCCCTTGTAGGCATTGTGGGAGAAAATATAGGGTACTAGTCACATGCATGCCTTATCATGGGAGTGAATTTGGGTTTAGTTCATTGAAATTATAGGTTAACTTAGGGGTTGGGCACTTGGAGTGGTGGGTTAGCTCCTGGGGGTCCTGAAGCACCTGAGGGAGGTCTGTAATGTCTTCTTTTTTTGACTCCATTTTCTTGAGGTTACCTAGAAGGTTGAGTCTTATCATAGTGGCCTCTTGTCGCATGTTTAAGCTGGCTGGCCGGTTGCTTGGGCATATGTGGGAGGAGGGCATTATAGAGTGGTATCAGATCATGGTTCACCCCTCAGACTAAATGGGCTATGTGTTGGTCAAGCATACATGTCAGTCGCATGTGTGTCTCTTACATTGGCATTCCATGTGCTTGTTGCATTGCATAATATTGATCATGGTTGTAGTAAGGTTTCCATGAGGAGCTTGACGTTCATTTTGTGGGATACATTTCCAGGAGTATATGACTGGTTACATGATTATATGCAGCTTGATTACATCCTTGTATGTTAGATTGCATTTTTGTATGCTTGATTACATGTATGAACATTCGTTACAACAATTGACCACTTATGCTCGACTACATGCATTCATGCGTATGTGTAGTTGATTATGCATTTCTTACACATTGCTTATGCATGTTGATGGTTGCATGTGGCAATGTGTATAGTGATGTAATGGTTGTTGTTGTCATGCATGAGGTCATGGTTTGCAAAGTTGATATGGTCATGTATTGATGACTGGTCTTTAGCTAGAATGATGTGTATATGGTTTGGTACTCATGAGTTATATGTCTATATGCAAGTGTTATGCATGTATGGTCTCGGTTATAGTTATGCATGAATAGTAGGTCAAACATGACTTGTGAAGTCATGGTATGAAATTTAGGTCATCATGGTGCTATTGGTTGTTGTGATGCTAATGTGTTGGCTGAGATAGAGAAGGAGATCCAGATAATTGTAATGAGGTTGTAGCATTGGACCTGTTACACTAAGAAATGTCACCATGACTATTTACAGTTAAGATGACTCTATCAACAGTCATACTACCCTCTTAGGCAAGTCTTATGCCTCTGCTCTCCATGTCAAACTCCAAAAAAGAGAGAAAGTCTTTCAAAATATATTTATCTCTGGGGACGCAGGTTCTCTCAACCTTACCTGCGGGGACGCACCCAAGGTTCACAAAAGCTGCGTCTTTGGACGCTCTGTATGTAAAGGTGCAGGTGCGTCCCCCTGAAAAGGTTAAAATGCGCAAGTTTCATCTTTAAAAAGTCACTTGTGGTTATTTCTAGAGCATTCTAGAAGGTTGTTCGACGTGTATTGAGCGCCTCCAGATGGTTCATGCACTCCTACCAAAGAGGAACTTATCCCATCAATAGGGGAGCTATCCCATCCAAAGAGGGGATTATCCCATTGATGGTGGACCTGATTAACTTCCTCTTGAGCACTATAAATACAGGCATTGGGCCAGAAGGAGAAGAGGTTGAAAGCTATACATTTCTAAGGGTAAATGCTGCAGGAATTAGGACTCCCATTTAGAAGCTTGTGAGGAGAGATTGCCATCTTTGCTTGTTCTATTTGGAAGTGGGTGAGCTTTGTCAAAGTAAAGGAAGACTCTTGTGGACCCTGGAAGGAGCTTGCACAACACCAAGGCTTAGGTTGTAATGGTTCCTTTTGATTACCTTTAATGCAAATTGGTCCATTCTTCTCAATAACTTGTTGTTTATGAGTTATTTCATGTACTCCTTGGTCTATATGTTGAATATGCTTTGTTTTATGTTATAATCAGGCGCTATTTAATTGTTTGACTGTTGGTGATTGCAGGTTTTGGAGAAAGGGAGGAGCTCATCCAGATCAACAAAGCTTGGACTTCTACAACAACGTTTGGACAAAGGTAAGAACGAAACACTTGATTTCTCATATCATAATGCATGTTTAGAGAAGGATAGCTCTCGTTTGTTTTGTTTGTCATTAGAATGTCTTAGACTTCTAGGAAGGTCGGTTGTGTCCGCACTATTGACTGATTCCGTGTGACAAATTGGTGACTCCGCTGGGGATTCCATTGATGAGAAAAGTCTTTTCCTTTGTGTGAACTTTGCTTTGAGAAAATTGGTTTATTTTTCTGGTTTTGGCTCTGTGACTTTGTCTGTGGGTGGGTTAGCTTAGGATTAGATTCATTTTGGTTTTTCTTGAGTTTTTCAGTAGGACGCACCCTCTGAGTGCTGCATAGTGCGTCCCTGGATGCACTTTTGCTGTGTGCACAGAGCGGGCCCGCACCTGTGCTAACGGGTTGCCTGCGTCCCCTGCTAAAATTTGAAAAAATTCCATTTTTTGCATTTTTTTGCTCTTAGATTTTGTTTTTTCTTAGTTTTTACTGTCCAGATTCATTAGTCCCTTGTCAAAGATCTTCACCTGAACTTATTTCGATAGAATTGAGTGTTTTAGTGGATTTCATCGAAGTATAAGCCCTAGGGTTTGATTTTTAGTAGGTCTTGTAGTGACTTTGGCGGTAGAAGTTGTCAAGCCTTAGATCTCTCTGGTTTTGTCAGCATTCTAAGAAGTCAGACCTGTCATAAAGTCTACCTGTGAGAGCAACTTACCATTGAGTTGTCTCTTGGGCCAATTTCGAAGTGCTTGTTGATTAAGTCTTGAATTCCATTTTACAAAAAGAACAAAAAGATTTGAGTTTTGTTTTGACTAGTCTTTTGATTCTGCATTAGCTGGTCCTTGATTTGATTTTGATCAAGTAAAACAACCTAGAATCATCTTTGTGAGCTTTTGCCTTGTTAGGTTTGCTTAGAGTAATTTCTCTTTTGATTTGCTTGTGAGTCAAGTTTTCATAGTTTTTGTAGCTTTTGAGATTGTTTTTTGTTAAGATAGGTTTATATGCTTTATTAAAAAGAGAAAATACAAAAATATCTCCTTTGAAAAGTTTTGTTTCAAGTAGCTTTGAAAAGTTTTGAAAGAAAAAGAGTTTTTCGTGCAAGTAAAGAGTGGTCATGTTTGCATGCTTGGAAAGAAAAAGAGAATTGTTTCTTTGATTGTCTTTTCTAAGGAAGTTGTTTTCTCTAAAATTTGCATTCTCTCAACTCTCTTAGTTAAGAATTTCATTGAAAAAGGAAAGTAGCGTAAATCATCTTAGGTGCATCTTTATAGTGGTTTGAGTCGAGTCTACACACCATTGGTTTCACTTCCACTACCTTTTGTCTTTAAAGAAAAACCATAAAAGTAACGCTTAAAGTAAAATCGAAGTAGTAACTTTTATTTACTAGGGCTCTGAAACACCAATTTAGATCAGGCTAGTGTCTTGGAGTAGGTGAGTAATTAACTCTCCAAGACAGCAAAACCAAACAAGTAGCTTATCTTGTGATAGAATAAATCCAATTGTCTCACTTGTACTCTGGGAAAGCTCCTCTTAAAGGAGAAGCACGAGCTCGTGTCCGAACCAGTGAGGGGATCAATCCCCCCTCGTTGGGAACAACGCTAGACACGCACGTATTACAAACGGTAAACCTCGGATTAACCATTGTTGAGGAGCCAGGGGTCACTTGTCGGTAAACCTTGGATTATTGTCAAGGAGCCGGCAAGGGGATTGAGCTTGCTACTCTGCCCTTGCGTGCTGTCGGAGTTTAGACGGTTCCCCCAGGTGCATTTGTTGCGGTTGGTAACCTTAGTGACCATTATCTTTAGGATTCTACCGAGGTGACGGTGGAGGGAAGATCCCACTGTACCTGGAGCAGACGTCGGCTAGACTCACTTTTATTTTCTGGGGAGTTCACTTCACTCGAGACGGTTAAAGTGGAGGAACTTGGTCCAGTCTATTCATTAAGCAGTTTGCCGGGGTAACTGTTCCACCCGCCACTTCTGTACTGAATCCAGCAAGGTTGGGCTTCATCACCAACTAGCGCTTTCGGTCTGGAAGGCTACTGTTTGTGTTTGGTTTGACGCCCTAGATTCTTTAGGCGTGTGATTCAAATTTGTTTGGTTCTTTAGAGACTTTAGGTGGTTTGATTTGAAATTTTATTTTGTTTTCGTGTGTAGTAGTTAAAAGTTTTTAGCTGTGGCGGAATTGCCGAGACAGTCCCGTAGACTTCGGGGCCAGTCTCCTGAAGTTTTTTCTGTGGCCGAATTGTTGAGAAGATCCCGTAGACTTAGGGGATCACCTCCTCGAGACGAGCCAGGTAATCTAGAAGGTTTAAAGGTCCTTGTAACTCCTCCTAGTGGCAGTAGAGTAGGTTCACCTGAAGAAGGAGAATCTTCCTTGGTGGTCCATCCAGATTACCAAAGTTTAGAGACAGGTTATAATCCCGAAGCTGTTACTGTTTCTGAACTTATTGGTAGTTTTTCGTCTGCTAGTGATACAGGCGAAGAACCAGAAATATCTGAACCTGTTACTCCGACTTCTAGTGTTCCTGATTCACCGCGAATAGAAAGAATTATCACCGAAAATCTTCCTACTGGTTTGATTGCTATTGAAGAACTTGTTCTAGAGGAAGAAATAGGCGTCTCTAATCCTAAAGATCAACTTACCCTTGATCTAAGGGAGTGTGAATCTATCTTTTACTGTCCTCCTAGAAGTACTACTTGGTACCTTTCGTTAACCAATTATTTAGACAACTTTGGGCTAGGTTTTTCCACACCTCGTACTCCTTTTCCACCTGGAGGTATTCATACTCCTGTAAATATGTCTGGTCAGTCGTCCGTGTTTACACAAAGTCCTGAATCTTTTTTACATGGCGGTCCTTCTATTCCCACTGGGTATCAATCTCTTTCTGGTACCTTCGCGGGGGCATCTCCTCAACCCGTTGATCATGGGTTATTAGTTGGAAACAGTGGTAATATACCATTGGGTGTAGGAGACATTTACATGATGTCAGGTTTAGTTCCCGTTTCCCAACCTCAAGGTGGCCAATTACCGCCTGGGGGGCAACGTCAGTTAATGCCTGGGGGGCAACCTCAAGGTACTTCATTCGTGTCTGGGGGGCAACCTCAAGGTCAGTACGCTCCTATGGGGCAATACATACCTCAAGGTCAACCCCAGCCTCAATATGTACCCCAAGGTCAACCTCAGTATCAATATCAACCTCAAGGATGGCAACCCCAAGGGTATCAACCCCAAGGGTATCAACCTCAAGGGTACCAACCTCAAGGTCAAGGTCAACCCCAGTACCTGTATTTACCTCAAGGTTATCAACCTCAAGGTCAATACTCAGGTCAAGGTTATCAACCACCTCAAGGTCAATCATATGGTCAAGGTATGGGAACTGCACCTTACAGTTATCAATCCTATCCTCAATCCGGCTATGGATCTCAGTATCCTCAACCTGTTACGGGTCAATACCCTGGAATGTTAGTGTGGGATCCGTCACAGGGTCAACAGATGTTGCAGCCAAGTATACAGTCGGTACCTCAAGCTGGACAACCCGTAGTTTCTGGTCCACCCCAGCAACCGCAACCTGTCCAGTCAAGTGTTCAAACTTCTGTAACTTCGGTAGTTACTCAGCCGCCAATTGTACCTAGTACTCCATCTCAAACGGCTGCTGCAACTACCGCCACATCTACCATACTTACTTCCGGAGTATCGACGGCTCCGGTTTCTACTGTCTCTGTAACCACTCCTCAGACATCTTTACCGTTGTCTGGATCTACGGTTCAAACCATGGTCCAGATGCCTGTAGGCCAGCCTGGTATAAGTACGGTTGTCACTACTCAACCTCAATTTGTTCAACCTCCGTACCAGGGACAGTACCAACCTGGGCAAGCTGTCCAACAACCGGTTTACCAGTATCAACCGTATCCTGGGTACACTTATCAACAACCTCAGCAACCCCAGTACGGTCCGGTTAATCCTGGTTTTCCAGGAGGATATAATATCCCAAATGCGACTCCTGTTCCTAGTTATCCTGGATATCCTCCTCCTGGGGCCGGTATTGTGACCCAGAGTTTTAGAGATCCTAACTGGCAGTTACCGTTTATCGCAACTTTGGATTTACCAGACTTGACGCGCCTAACGAACGATCCAATTCAATATCTTCCGTTCTGGCCGTCAATGCCAAATAAGTTGCCCAGCGATATACCCAAGTTCGAAGGTAAGTCTGGAGAGGATCCGTCCAATCACGTGATGACTTACCACCTCTGGTGTGCTTCAAATTCTATCTCGGATGATTCAATCTGCTTACGTCTTTTCCAACGTACACTCATTGGTCTCACGGCCAAGTGGTACATTGAGTTACCATGGGCCTCTTTTTACAATTTTAGCCAGTTAGCTACCTCGTTCTTAACTCATTTTCAGTTGTCGGTCAGATACGATAACGGCACGGAGTTATTAACTTCACTAAAACAATCAACCTCCACGTATATTTCCGATCACATTCATGAGTGGAGACGTCGAAGAAGGCTAGTGAAAGTTTTTATCCCGGACCAAATCTTAGCTGAATGGTTTGTCAAATCATTATTACCAAGGATTACTGAAGATGTAGCTAAGGCCGGAGTAGTTACTGAGGAGCAAGTAATTGCTCAGGCGCAATACCTTGACTTAGTTTACACTCAGTCGGGTACATTACACGAGAAGATTCCGGATCTTCCAAAGTCGAATCAAATCGCTGCTGCTCCTTCGGGATCTCATGCCGCTGATGGTATGATTGGTATCGTGAATACAAAGAGCAAGAAGAAGTCTTCCAAGGCTTCAACTACTCCTATTATCACTTTGCCTGATTCCCCGACAGGAGAGTCTTCTCCTGAACTTACCGCCGATATTCACGCTGTAGAGTCATCTACGGCCAAATCAAAAAACGGCGGAAAGAAGAAAGGAAAGAAGAAGGTTAAAGCAGACAAGGCTCCGAAGGAGAAAACAGAAAAGTCGGAAACCAATGACGAAAAGCGCAAACCTCGATATCCTTGTCTTATTTGTGAAGAGGATCATTTTACGAGAGATTGCCCTCATCGGGCCGAGGTTGTGAAAATAGTCAAAGGTTCTCCCACTCCTGCTGTGTTAAAAAATCCATTTCCGGAGCAGGAGAATAAGATGATAGGTTCTTCCTCGAATGCCAGTGAAGAACCCATTTTGATGATGTCTCATGTGAGGATTGCGACTCGATCGCAAGATTATGGTAGTAAGAATCCTGTTGATGGTAAGGAAGCAGAATCTTCTCACTCTAACCCATCAACCTCAGCTCCTGGTTCCGATCCACTACAGATCGAGAAACCTAACCCGGACTTAGTAATTAAACCGCCCGCCAAGGGTGTACTTCGAAGGTCTGCTTTCAATCCACATGCGAGAGCGGCCTAGAATTACAACATTGTTGAGGACTTAGCTGTTTCACCCTCAGCAATGTCGGCGTTAGAAGTGCTGCAATCATGCCCAGCACAACGAAAATTGCTTTTGTCGGCTATAGGAGCTGTTGATGTTCAGGACCCGAATCTAATAATCTTCGATCTAGAAAATAGTACACCGCGTCTCCCCCATCAAATGGCTTTCCAAATTCCAGTGATAGTCAAAAACAGGCCTATTCATAGGACTGTGATTGATGAGGGAGCTTCTACGTGTATTATGTCGATTCAATGTTGGAGATCCCTTGGTTCTCCTTCGTTGAACCAATCCCCCACCATCCTTAAGGCCTTTGATGGCCGTGGGTTCCGTCCGTTTGGTATTCTACAGGAATTGCCTATAGGGGTAGAAGGTAAAACCGTTAGTCTGGATGTGGAAGTGGTTGATGCCCCTCTAGACTACAACCTTCTTTTGGGTCGAAGTTGGTCATATGCTATGACAGCGGTCGTTTCATCGGTCTTCAGAGTAATTAAGTTTCCACATAACGGTAAGATCGTGACTATTGATCAGCTGACATACTTTTCATCCGACCCAGCCTCTTCAGAGAGTATCCAGCATGTCGGTAAGACGACAATCCCTTATAGGGACGTTGGTGTAGGTTTAGTTAAGGATTCCGGTTTACTGGGAACTTTTCCTCTCCCTCCACTCAGCGTAGAACCTTCATTTGCAACAATTCATATGATTACATCAGAAAACATTATTTATGATGATCCTTGGATTGTCCCATCTGACTCTGAGATAGACTCATTCGGTGATGCTATGCCCTTGAGTCCATATGAAATTGCTTATGAAGCTCTCATGTTTTTTACCGACTCTCATTCAACCGAGATCGACCAAATGAATGTGGTCAGTGAAGAATCACTTTTCACCTCAACCTTAGAACGGATAGCGTTTCCCGAAGTCGTGTCATCTGACGAACAACTTCGCGAAATCCTAAGTGTAGACGATCTACCATGGGAGGATCTCCATCACAAATCTTCGTTTTTACCTAAGGATGATGCATTTGAAAATGATTTTTCATCTATCTTTACCGCTGAATATGTCAAAGACGCTCAGGATCCAACGAAACATTCTGATTCAGAGTTGAATTTAGGGAATATTTCTCGTACTATTCCCATTGATATTTCAGTGAAGCCCGGAATTGAGATGAACATTCATATAGGTGCCGCATGTACAGATGATGAAATCCAAACTTACAAGGCCCTATTCCAAGAATTCCGCGATGTGTTTGCCTGGTCTTACGAGGAAATGCCGGGAATCGATCCTGCCATTGTTGTTCATGAAATAAAGACCTACCCGGATGCTAAACCCGTCCGGCAACGGTTGCGTCAGATTCACCCTCGAAAAGCGGCTGCGATTAAAGCAGAAGTCGAAAAGTTGTTGAAAGCAGGTTTCATTTATCCGATCCCGTTAACGGATTGGGTATCGAATATTGTTCCGGTCAATAAGAAACAAGGAACAATAAGAATCTGTATCGACTATAGGGATATCAATCGAGCTTGTCCAAAAGACAACTATCCTACGCCTTATATCGATCAAATTATTGATGATTGTGCCGGAAGTGAAATGTTTTCCTTCATGGATGGTTTTTCGGGCTATAATCAAATCAATATTCTACCTGCCGACCAACCAAAAACGGCATTCATTTGTCCATGGGGGACATTTTCTTATTGCAAATTACCTTTTGGGCTTAAGAATGCCGGGGCCACTTTTCAACGGGCGATGTCTTACGCATTTCACGACATCAAGCACATTGTGCAACCGTATCTCGATGATTTGCCTGCTCATTCTTTACGTCGAGCTGATCACCTTGTCCACCTACGAGCAATCTTTATGAGGTGTAGGCATTATCGAATTCGGTTGAATCCCCACAAGTGTGTTTTCTGTATAGAAACAGGTCGATTGCTGGGATTTGTTGTTTCAAAAGCCGGCATTCGCGTCGATCCCTCGAAAGTCGAGGCTATCATCAAATTGCCTCCTCCTTCGAGTTTGCGCCAACTCCAAAGTTTGCAAGGGAAAGCGAACTTTTTACGCCGATTCATCCCAAACTACGCCGAGGTCACTAAAGGTTTTACACGGTTGTTGAAACAGAACGTTCAATTCTTTTGGGACGAGATTGCCCAACAATCTTTTGATGCACTTAAACACGCGTTGACCCATGCACCGTTGTTGCATCCTCCCAACTACAACCAGGACTACTTCTTATACCTCGCAGCTTCATATTCCACCATTGGAATGGTATTAGTTCAAGAAGATGAATTCGGAGCGGAGCATGTGATATATTATCTCAGTAGGACCTTAAATCCCACTGAGCTAAAATATTCGCATGTGGAGAAATTGGCCCTGGCAGCCGTTCAAGCTGTCCAGCGTTTTCGTCACTACATTCTTCTCCGTAAAACTACAGTTATTTCGGATTGCAACCCTATGATTTACATTTTGACAAAACAACTGCTGGGGGCAAGTACTCTAAATGGATCGTTATCCTGCAAGAGTTCAACTTGGAGTTCGAGAAGTCCAAGTCTAAGAAATCCTTAGTTTTTGCGGAATTGATGTGTGATTTCCCGCGTACTGACACAGAGACTGTGGCAGAGGAGTCCATTGCGGACGAATCTTTGTTTCTTATCAGTACTTTAGATCCGTGGTATGGGGATATAATCATCTATCTCCAAACCCAAACCTTTCGGCCTGAAGCTTCAAAGGCGGAACGTCGAAAAATTCGGTTTCAATCCCAGCAATACAAAATTATTGGAGATACACTTTATCGCCGGGGGGCAGACTTAGTTTTTCGACGTTGTTTAACTCACGAAGAGGCTGAGAGGGTTTTGAATGATTGTCACTCTGGAGCATGTGGCGGTCATATGTCTGGGTATGCCATAGCTCAGAAGGTGTTGCGCGCTAGTTACTTCTGGCCATCTATGTTTAAGGATTGTATCATTGCAGTCCGGAAGTGCCACAACTGCCAAGTGTTTGATCGAAAGATGCGCACACCACCTGCTCCTCTCCACCCTGTAATTGCCGTTGGTCCATTCGCCAAATGGGGTATCGACTTTATTACTTGTAACCCTCACTCGGCTGGGGGGCATGCGTATATCATCCTCGCGGTTGATTATTTCACTAAATGGGCCGAGGCGATGCCTACATTCGACGCAAGTGGCAAAACAACTGCAGTTTTCGTATTCAATCATATTATAACTAGGTTTGGTGTCCCACAAGCAATCATTACTGACCATGGGAGCCATTTTCGAAACATCATGATGACTGAGCTTACAAGCCAGCTTGGTTTGCGCCACGATAGCTCTACTCCTTATTATCCGCAAGCCAACGGTTTGGTTGAGTCTATCAACAAAGTTCTGGTTATCATGATCCGACGAACCATTGGTATTCATCGGTCGAATTGGCACAACATGTTATTTTCGGCGCTATGGGCATACCGAACCTCAGTGAAAACTTCAACAGGGTTCACTCCTTTCCAGCTAGTTTATGGCTTGGAAGCTGTGTTACCCATTGAATGCGAAATCCCATCACTTCAAATGGTTGTCGAATTACTCCCAGCTACTTCCGAAGAGGAGAAACGTTTATTGTACTTAGCTAAATTAGATGAGACTCGACGTGATGCTGCATTGGCAATCGAGACTCACGCGAAGCGAATGAAAGCTCAGTATGATAGAAATGTGACCCCTCGAAGTTTTTCGGAGGGAGACCTAGTGCTTTTATATGATCAAGCTAACGATAAGCTAGGTGCTGGAAAATTCGTTCCTATGTGGCATGGACCCTATATTGTAAAGCGAAAGCTAGCAAAAGGGGCTTATGAGCTGGTAGATTTTGATGGGGACTCTTTGGGTAAACCCAGAAATGGACTTTACCTAAAGAGGTATTATGCTTAAATGGGGGTATGGAGAATTTTTAGTTAGGTTAGGTTTTCTTTCTAGCTAGTATGCTTGTTAGTTAGTCAGTGTGCTTAGCTTAGCGAGTGTGTTTTTCGTCGTTATTCTGGCTTATCTTGGTTTTACTCTTGATATTGCAGATGTCGACGCCTCTCCAAACATACATTGGATTTGCTGATGGTGCTTGTCGTAGTACACGGAATATCTCTTCCGCAGCTTGGGTTATCTATTCACCCTCTGACGAGTTAGTTTCTATGCATGGGGTAAGCCTCGGTCAAACAATGAACAACATTGCAGAATACAGTGCAGTGATTGAGTTATTATCCGAATCTATTTCATTTGGAATTCGACGTTTGATAGTGAGGTTAGATTCTGAACTTGTTGTATTACAGCTTAATAGAGTTTATGCCATTAGAAATCCTGTGTTATTAAGGTTGTTTTTGAGAGTGCGTCTCTTGGAACGTGAATTTGATTACATTGAATATCAGCATATTCCAAGGTCTTTAAATACATTAGCAGATGCAATTGCTTCTCGAGTGTTGGACAGACATTTACGATAATCATGCAAGTAAATTTAAAAAACATTTCATCATACATGTTAAACAAGATAAGCCGGTAATAGTGATATATATATAGATAGGAGTGTGTCAAAAAATATACATCGTCTTCGATCATAGGTTGAAAAACACCTTATGATCGGCAAAAATGATAGAGTACAAAAAGGTCAAAAATGTCACATGTGTCTACAAGGTGACTAGCCAATCACTGGTGGTGCTCCCTGTACGACACCACTGCACGGGCTACCTTGCGCAAGAATCTCCTAAACGGTCCAGGGACTGCGACTACATAGCGCTGAAGTCTGATAGGAATATCATCCATAGTAGTCTCAGGCATATCCGCCGTCAGACGCTCTAGATCTTGCTCCAACTCAACTAGTACCTCTGCAGCCGCCGCGTCCTGTGGGGCCGGTACCGGTGCAACTGGATGTCTTCTCTCAAAAGGCCGGAGGTTGGCTGGGCGCTGTGGACCAACATCTGCATTTTGAAAATTTTACTGTCAGTTTTGAGACGATATATATAAAAAACAAAAAAAATACATAATTTGAAAACTTGTGAAAAATAAAGTACCTCTGTCATCCCATTGTTCTCCCTGTGGAAGAACCATGTCCGGATCACCTCGAAAATCTACTCCGGCATACGGAAAGTCCTGGATCGAGAAAACCTGGTCTTCCAACCAGTGAAAGTAACTATCAGAAAATCGAACAACTGTCGCGCCCTCGTCAGGATGCCGGGCCATCACCGCAACCCATCATACCAGCTTTGGCTCCCGAGGACCCAAGATATCAACAGTGAGTTGCTGAGGGATCAGCATCGGAACTCTCTCTAAGGCAAAGCTCACGACTAAAGGCCCATATCCAAAAGTTTTCAGTCGTCCGTTCTTTGCCTTAGTCAGTTGGCTCTTCACGTTAGCCGACACAGCATCACACCAGTTGAAAATGGTGCCTTGGTAACAGTCAATTGCCATCCGCATTTGGGACCCGGAAGCAATGTGTAAAGCGGCCGCGCCGCAAATTCTGGTAACCGTGAACGCTATAACTTTGAGTTCGCGCAGAGAGATGTGTTTGATCTCCACGCCTTTCGAATGGTGTGCACCAGGTGTGCACCAATCTTCCCGGAGACTAACAAGGGATTGGCCACCCGGCCTAGTCCCGGCTAGATTGAGTTGCTCGCCTCTGTTTGGCAAGCCAGTGAGAAAGTATACATCTGAGGGCTCTATCTCGAGCTGGTGCCCTCCTATGTAAAAGCATTGCTCTTGAACGTTCCATCTCTCAACCAGCCATTCTAAGAATCTTACCTGAGCCCTCATGCCAGGTATGGCCCAGTATTTATATAGCCCGCATTCTTTTAGGGCATCAATGGAAGGTTGATGTTCAATTGCAGCTAAATCAACATCTTCATGCTCTCTTTCTCTCCAATCCAACATGGTGAGTGCCCTACACACCAAGAAACAATGATTAGAACTGATTTGGGGAAATTTGAATGGTTATTTGTGGAGATTGGGGTTTTAAATCCGCCTTTCACGGAGGACGCACCCCGCGTTTACAACACAGGGCGTCCGGACGCAGCTGGCCTGAAGGTGGGCTGCGTCCCCTGACCATTTTCCTGTATAGGAAAAAGTCGGGGGACGCAGGTCACCCGAAGGGCACCTGCGTCCACCGAGTGGCGCATTCTAAAACCTAAACCCCCCCAAAAAACAAAACTAAAACCTAAAAATCAACTTTAATCGGATGAAATTGAAGAGTAGGATGTTGTAAAATACCTGGAAGAGACGGCGTTCGATTCTGACGGTCGGATTTTCCGCAACGACCACGGGAAGTTTCTTGCCAAAAGCTCCTTTTTCAACCTCAACAATCAAACGGTAAAAATGACATGGTAAAAAGTCTTTTTATAGGTTTTTTGGATGAATTTGTTCATTTTTCACCATGGAAAGATGTTTTTCGATGTATTTTTGCCTATCTTAAACAGGTATGAGTAATGTGTCGCTTTTGTGCAGGACAAAGGGACTTAGAGGGAAAATTGTCATTTTTCACAAACCAAAATATCAGAGTCATCTTTTAAGCCCTTTTCTGACTCCTAAAAAATGAAAAGATTGCCGAGCGTTTCTTTTACACTCGTTAAAACGGAATTAAAGGACGGTCCCCTTATAGCTCTTTTCTGACCGTAAAATCAGGAAAAGATTGTCGGGTTTTTGTCGTTTCAAACTCGATACGGAAATAAAACGACGTGTCTTTGATCGCTTTTTACTTTTCAGGTCAGTGACACTAATTATGAAAGTACTCCTTGGTCGCAAGATCAAGCGGTTCCCCCAGGTATTATTTTATACTTTTTCGGGCTTGAGGGACACAAATCTACGAAAAAGTTCAACTTGGAGTCTTCTTAAGTTTTTCAGACTCTCTAAAAATGAAAAACGCTGAGTTTCTCCTATACTGGGCTCGTTAAACATTTCACAGTAAAGGACCTGTTCAATTACAAACAGGAATGAACCACTCCTTCCTAGGGTTCGAATCAAAACTAGGTTGGACTCATCCGAAGGATGAGCTTATAATCAAGCATATGTTATCCTCCTCAAGCTTGTTAAAAATAAAGAGGTACTTGCCAGAAATGGTGGGGGAAAAGAGAGAAGAATGAGCCTATTTGTTACCTTTTGTCTCAAAAGAAGCTTTATTACCACTCTTGAACACGACACTTTTCATTCACCTAGGTTGGGAAATCCTTTACCTCACAATTGATCAAACCACTTTGAAAGTCTTCAGCCGGGTTCCGGGGATTAACTTTGAGTTATTCAGCACCAAGCCATCTGTCATGTCGTTATGTGTTCAAGAGGTCTGCAAACAAAACTTTCATCTGCAAAATACTTGTCATCCATTTGACCATCCCTGAGTCAGTCCTTACAGCAACATTTCTTCAACTTGAACAATGATTTCGTGTTGCGGGCTTACCTGCAACGGGTCGCTTTCTATCGACATCGACACATTATCTAGAGAGATGACTTAGAAATCGTCAGTACCTTGAAGTCTGCATGCATCAATGGCAGGTTTCTCGCCTTTGACGTCAGTTTACATCATTGACTTTCGATCGAAGGATTCCATGAAATGTTCGACATCAACTCATTCATTCACATCTCATGGATTGTACTGGGTACTTTGAGAACCATTGACATTACTGGTGGTCTCTCTCATGCTTGTTAATAGTTTACAGCATTGACTGGTAATCAAGTGGTTTCTACCATGTTCAACATCAACTCATTTATTCGCATGGCTAGAATCGTACCAATTCAAAAAATAGAGATGAAGACCCTGGATCTAGTCTCTACCATCCAGGCTGCGAGGAGTTTTGTATTCATTATCTAAGTAGACTAATCATAAACAGATGGCTGCGTCCATACTGTGTCTACAAAAGTCTATGATTATGATGTACTGCAAGATCATTCCTGTATCAGAGTAGTTAGTCTGTTAGTTAAAGTTTTAATCTGAGTATGGGAATGCCTACCTCAGTGATGATATAATCTTATACATGTATTTTGTGTTGAAAATTGCAGGTTCTGACCAGGCTCTCCACGAGATAATCCTTGAAATGATAAAGCGCTTCACCCTTCCTAGATAATACAAAACCCTAATCTATTCCAGGCTTCGCACTTTAGGGGGCAATCTGTTACACTAAAAAATGTCACCATGATTATTTACAGTTAAGATGACTCTATCAACAGTCATACTACCCTCTTAGGCAAGTCTTATGCCTCTACTCTCCATGTCAAACTCCGAAAAAGAGAGAAAGTCTTTCAAAATGTATTTATCTCTGGGGACGCAGGTTCTCTCAACCTTACCTGCGGGGACGCACCCAAGGTTCACAAAAGCTGCGTCTTTGGACGCTCTGTATGTAAAGGTGCAGGTGCGTCCCCCTGAAAAGGTTAAAATGCGCAAGTTTCATCTTTAAAAAGTCACTTGTGGTTATTTCTAGAGCATTCTAGAAGGTTGTTCGACGTGTATTGAGCGCCTCCAGATGGTTCATGCACTCCTACCAAAGAGGAACTTATCCCATCAATAGGGGAGCTATCCCATCCAAAGAGGGGATTATCCCATTGATGGTGGACCTGATTAACTTCCTCTTGAGCACTATAAATACAGGCATTGGGCTAGAAGGAGAAGAGGTTGAAAGCTATACATTTCTAAGGGTAAATGCTGCAGGAATTAGGACTCCCATTTAGAAGCTTGTGAGGAGAGATTGCCATCTTTGCTTGTTCTATTTGGAAGTGGGTGAGCTTTGTCAAAGTAAAGGAAGACTCTTGTGGACCCTGGAAGGAGCTTGCACAACACCAAGGCTCAGGTTGTAATGGTTCCTTTTGATTACCTTTAATGCAAATTGGTCCATTCTTCTCAATAACTTGTTGTTTATGAGTTATTTTATGTACTCCTTGGTCTATATGTTGAATATGCTTTGTTTTATGTTATAATCAGGTGCTATTTACTTGTTTGACTGTTGGTGATTGCAGGTTTTGGAGAAAGGGAGGAGCTCATCCAGATCAACAAAGCTTGGACTTCTACAACAGCGTTTGGACAAAGGTAAGAACGAAACACTTGATTTCTCATATCATAATGCATGTTTAGAGAAGGATAGCTCTAGTTTGTTTTGTTTGTCATTAGAATGTCTTAGACTTCTAGGAAGGTCGGTTGTGTCCGCACTATTGACTGATTCCGTGTGACAGGACCTCAAGGAAAGAGCATGTCGACATATAGGTTTGTATGTTGGGAATGCATGTATGTAGGTTAAGGATTGTTATATGCATTAGGGTTATACACATTAGGTTTATGTACATGAATTTCTATGTTATGGTTACAGTCATGATGGATGTTAGTTGATTAGTGTAGTAATATGCACATGAGTCGAATAGTCAAGAATCATGGTAACAAGTGGTTGCATGCATTACTATTGTTGTTTTATGTTAGATAAATTGATGATTAGGTTATATGTCGTTGATGAGCATGATATATAACTTATTGTTCTTATATGTTATTAACTTGATGATTAGGGTTATTTCATTGAGATCTTGGTCTTGTAATTTGGATTGGTCATATGTGGATGGTTATGTTCATTGCATTGAAGATCTTGATGTTATATGTATTGTGTTAACCTGGTTTTACCAATGCATATGTTTATGGTTGCAATATTTAGGTATGAGTCGACTTATTGTGTTGCATTGTGTGGTACTAATCTAGATCGATCGTACATATGTGATTTCTATGCATAAATGATAATTCTTTGTGAGTTAGGATGTGAACATGTTAGTTAGTGATTGAAATGGATAGCATGATCTTAATTATGTTTGAGCTGATGTGTTGAGAAGTTATATCATGCTAACTAGCTTGATTATGCAGAAAAGATAACCTCCCTTGAGATACAGTGAAGTACGAGTTTGCATATGTCGTATATCTGGTACTTGACTATTTGATTATGTTTTCTAGTTGATTTATTTAACACGGTATGGTTGCAAGTTGTTTGAATGCTTGATGAATTGCATAATATGAGTATGTGTTCAAATGATCTTGTTTCAAGATGGTTGTTCTTATACATATGTGTTCAGACAATTTATATGTACTTGAGTGTAGTAGGTGACAGTTGTAGTGTTATTTCTAATGACTATGAGTTGACTATGGAGTATGACATGATTGTTGATCCTGCTAAATGCTGATTTCAAATTGATAGATATGTTTGTCTTGATATTTGGAACATGTGGTTGACATGTGTGAGAAATTGTAGGAAACATGTTGGTATTAGCCTAAAAAGGTAATATTTGATGTGTTTATATCACTAACAATCGAGTGATGTGACAAGGCATAGTAACACTCAATTGCAACAAGGAAAAGGTCAAAGAAAGGAATGGGGAAAGAGTTCCTTTGGCTATGTTTGCAAACCCTAATTATAAATGAAAGAGTTCTTTGCCTACAAGAAGTCTTATTAACCTTAATCTTTTCAGACATTATGTGAATAGATGCTATATTCATGAACATATACTTGATAGGTATATTAGTTAGTATTTATTTATAGGTGGATCTATCAAAGGAATAAAGTCTCTTGAGAGATGGCATGGATGTGTTCAGTTGCAAGAAACGTGCTTGGCACAACAAGATGAGGTAACTGGTGTATTTTTATGTTTATTTATGCACTAACATTTATGTTTTAATGACAACATGATGGAAGGAGTTGCATGGCAAGAGAGGTTGCCCTGAAATCTCGAAAAAGGCTCAGGTTGAGATTTCCTTGGGAACCATGGGGATTGAGTCATGTGTCTTTTGTTAGTCTTGTGATTTTGGTCTTTTGTGATTGTTGCACTTGATTGTGTCTAGTGCAAAGCTATGCCACTTTGTTGCAGTGTCATATTTCTTTTGGTTTTCATGGTCTTATTGTTGTTGTTTCCATTCTTTCCTTTTATGTTTTGAGTCTTGGGAATTGGTCAGGAAAGAGGAAAGATAATGGAGCTCGAGGAGAGTTATGTGGTACCCAACAAGTAATGTAAGACTCAGATGAAGCTCAATGCATGAATAAGCATAGCATAAGGTAAGACTATGACAGTCGGTTGGACTGGTTGGGTCCATTATGGTAAATGGATGGTGGTAGCACAAACATGAGAAAGGTAACCAAAAAAGGTAAATTAAATGGATCTGAGGTGTTGGATGCCTTGGCTATATTGGGAACCATTGTTCTCAATGTCATGCATGTTGTGCATGAATAAAGGAAGTTTTCTTAACCTTGACCTTGATATCTGGTAATTATGTTATGATCATGATTATGCTAATATATATATATATATATATATAGGTGTGTATCTATGTCATGTTTGATAGGGTCATCATGGATCATGATTATTAACACTAACATTTATATGTATATATATGTGTGTACGTATGTCGTTGTCTGACAGGACCATGATTGTTTTATAATAATGTTTATATATATGTATGTATGTGTCAATTTATCTCTATCACTATATGATAGGGTTATCAAGAATCATTCTTGTGGAGGAATGATTGCTTACACAGGAAAATGACATGAAGAGGTTCCTAGTCTTACGAGGAATCAATGGGGAGGAGTAGCCTTGAAAAATATATTAGGTCAGTATCATATGTTTATGAGTTGATATTGTGTGATTATATTATGTCTATGTTATGGACAACTTATACTGAGGGATACAACAGTGAAATGAAAGCAGTGTGGTCTGTGACATGATGGGACAAGCATGGATAAGACAATGGAAGAAATATTGCTTGATAAAGATAGCATGGTTTTGGATGTGTGTTACTATTTTTGTGCACATGTTGCATAGGTGATGTTATGTTCCATGTATATGTTGGATATGTGGTGCTATGTACAGATGATGCTATGTACATGTTGGATATGCAGTGCTATGTATGTGTGGTGTTGCGTGCATATTGTACATGTGGCGCTATGTACATATGGTATTGAGTGCATGATTGTACAAGTTGTGTTGTGTGCATGTGGTATTGTGTACATGTTGTAAAAATGGCATTATGTATGGGTGGTGACGTGTACATGTCATAAATGTGGCACTGTGTACATATGGTGTCACATACATGTCATGCGTGTGGTATTATGTACATGTGGTATTGTTTACACATTGTACAATGGTGTAGTGTACATGTGGCGTTATGTACACGTTGTGTAGGTGGTGCGATATACATGTGATGTTGTGCACACATTGTGCGGGTGGTTGTAGTGTATAGGTGGTACATATGGTACTGGTGTAGATGCATGTATTGCATGGTGTTGTATGATGCGTGTAGTTGTGTGTGTGTGTGTGATGCACACTATGTGTATGTGCACATGGTTGAGGAGAAGGAACTGGGTGTTTGTCAGGTGTGGAAACCAATATGGAGTGCGTACAGAATAAAGACAAAGGTAGAAGATAAGGATTGATTAAAGGATAAGTATCAATATTTTATTCCAGTTTTATTATGCATGGGATTATGATTCTGGTCTATGATGATTACATGTGATCTATGATTCTGGTTTATGATGGTTACATGTGATTTATAATTTTAATCTATGATGGTTTTGATTTGAGCTAACCTAATGTGATATGTTTATACATGATGATTTGATCAAATATGCTAGTTTGACTTAATGTGATAGGAAGTGAACAGGATTGCAAGTATACCTTATTAACGGACTACCAATGAGGTATGGTTTGAGGTTATTTCAATTTATTTGAATCTAATGGAACTTATGTTCTTGGAACAGAAATGCATGAACATGCTAGTTGGGTGGTTGAAATTGCCTGCAAGAATTGGCAGCAACAACAAAAGAAATTGAAACATGCAATAGTATGATGGTAGAGTAGTTCAAGAGCAGGGCCATTGTGGGACACTGATACCCAATACTGTCCATTGATTTCCATGAGCATGCTATGACCGATATGATGGTTTTGAGGCACATATATTCCTTGTATATTTTGATGCAAGGAAGCCCTGCCAAGGGATGGATCGCCTAAGATAGGGGATGCCAAGGAACTTGAAAGGTGAGTGGCTACACGAAACGGGGTGACCAGATTTCTTGAGGGACTACGTAGCAGAGAAGGGAAGGTCACAGATATATTGGTTTTGGTCATTATCATTTCCAGATGGAGTTAGATTCACATTGGGAGTGTGCCCTAGAACAATGAGTCGGTAACTTCTCATTGAGGGGACAAGTGGTGTAGGATTATAGCTCTGGACATTGGATGCAGCTTTGACTGTGACAGTGGATTCTGGACTTCTTTAGAAGGAGGTGAATCCCAGTACTACTTTTGAGGGTGGAGGTGTGATCCTCTAGATTCCCTTGTTGATTGATACGAGCATCATATCCTTTATTTGTTGGTTTAACAAATGTGCACATGTGTATATGTGGTTATTGTAAATACCATAATGAGCTATGTTATAAAGATCCAGTAGGCAGTATGTTGTCATGTTGTCATGATTTTTTTCTTTTGAGTAGGTCATTCATTGTAAAGAGTGTAACGAGTTGTGTAATAAATCTCCATGGGTAGTATGTTTTTTTTCTAGTAGTCTTATGGTTATAGGTGTCATTGAACACCGAGGATAGTGTTCCCCCAAGGGGGAGGGTTATGTAACAAACCTGGTTAAAAATCCATGTATATATATATATATATATATATATATATATATATAAGGCCATGGTGATGGGACACATATTCCAAGCTGAATTGTGGGGAAACATCCTAATGGGTGTTGATTTGGTTTATTATGGCTAAGGAAATTGGCAAAGGCAATGGATAAGGCTTTAGAAAGGAAAAATGGAATTTTTGGCACATTCATTAATGAAAATAATGGAAATTAGGAGAAAAGGAAGTTGAAAGGTCACAGGTTGCATGTGAGGAGGAAAATGAAGGAAAATAAATAAATAGAGGCCTCATTCATAAAAAGGCTTCTAAGAATCAGTTGGTAAGCTTGGTTAGTTCAGTTTTGAAGCTTCATAGTCAGTTGTTAAGCTCTTAGTCAGTATAAGCTCTTGGTTCGAGCTTTTTTTATGGTTAGAAATGGGATCAAGAAAGGAAAAGAATGCAATAGGAAGGATGGAGCAAGCAAGGAAGAGCATGATCAAGCAATTATAGCATGATTCTTTGTAGGTATCGATTTGCATGTGTATTTTCCTTGCTATATTTGGCATGCATGGTATTGCATGTGGTTCTTTATTGTTGTGCAAAGGTTTTTTCCAGGTGTAACAGTGTTTTCAGCCTAGCCTTTCCATTTCTGGAGAGCCATGGTGAGATGGGGTTATCATGTTTTGGTTGAGTTGGATTTTAGATGCATTTGAAGCTGAGTGAGGTGGACCTATGAAATGATAGAACACATTGCCTAGTAACCCCTAAACCATACGGTGGGTTGCGGTAAAGCCGGATTTTGTCTTGCCTCGAATGGCCTAGGAATCATTGTCGGTGAATGGCAAGATATACGGTAAAGCTTAGAGGTGGTTTTCTCTTCATTAGGTTAAGTAAATCTCGGTTTTGGGGTTTGCAGTAAAGCCTGGAGAGTGGGCCTCGATTTAGGGCCTAGTGATCTAGTGTTGATTGTGGTAAAACATGAGATACTAGGTCTCAGTTTCGGGCCTAGTGATCCAAGTTTGTATTGTGGTAAAGCGTGAGAGACTAGGAGACAGGAAAATTCCTCACAGTGTAGGTGGAGAAATCTAGTGGCATCAATGCTTATTTGGCCTAGTGATCGAGTGGAGATCACGGTAAATCCTATTATCATGTGTTCATTCTTTGGCATAGTGATCATGTGGAGATCACGGTAAAGCCTATTATGATGTGCTCATTGTGTTGGCCTAGTGATTTGGGATGGATTACAATAAATCCTGGTTTCTATTGATGAGGTTGAGGTGGTTTAGCCTCAGTATGCCTTGGTTGGTTCTTTTAGTTTGAGTCCCACATTCATGTTTGGAATATGGCACGAGGGTGAATGGTTGAAGAGAGATTTGGCTTAGGCATTCTATAGTCAGGTGGAACGTGGAAGTCCCATACTGAGTTCCATTTTGCATCATTAATGAAATGTTATTTCTCCTGGTATTTCAATGAGTATTACGATGGATTATATGTGGTGTATGTGGTTGTGATTTCATTGATATTTATGTCCCTATTATACTGGTTATGTATATGTTTTATGATAGTAGTTATGTACAACTCTCATCATGTTTTTACTTGTGATTGAATGATCAATGTATCTATGATCTAATGGATGGAATGGTAGTTAAAGTGATAAGGAAACAATGCTTCATAGTGAATCTCAAATAAGTATGAGACCCCTATGCTCAGATCTATTATTTACACCTGTAGGTTGCATATTTACTAAGTGTTTGATAAAATGCATACCATGGTTAGGCTTGGTTAGGTCAAGCCCTTGATCAATTTTTGTGTTAGAGGCTTTTCCTTGGTGTCATTTATTCTCTTGGAAAGTCTCATCAATTTCTAGGCATTGGTTTGGAGACTAGCCCTGAAAAAGTGGCTTAAATCTCAAAGTCTCTAGCACAGAACTGTCTGAAAAAGACTGCAGTCTCTCCCTTGCAGGCATTGTGGGGGTGATTATAGGGTTCCAAACGCATGCATGACTTCTCATGGGAGAAACTTTGGGTTTAGTTCATTGAAATGCTAGGTTATCTCAAGGGTTGGGCACCTCGAGTGGTGGATTGGCTCTTGGGGGTCCTAAAGCACCTGAGGGAGGTTTGTAAGGTCTTGTTTTTTCAACTCCATTTCCTTAAGGTTACCTAGGAGTTTGAATCATATCATAGTGGCCTCTCATCACATTTTTACCCCGACTATCCGTTTGCTTGGGTAGATGTGGGAGGAGGGAATTACATAAAGTATGCTCACTTACATACCACCAAATTTTCATTTGAGGGGTCATGGATTTCCTCAGATAAGAATGTTGAACCAATCCACCAAAAAAAAATGAGTGGTGAAAGAAGTTAATGAACCAGGACCCACAAACATCTAACATGAGTCAAAGTATGCCCACGTCCAAACCAACAAATGGTCATTTGAGGGGTCATGACTTTCCTCCAATAATAGTGATGAGCCAACCCACTCGCAAAAAGTTAGTGGTGTAAGAAGTTAATGAACCAAGACCCACATACATCTGACATGATTTAAGGTATGCCCACTTACAAACCACCAAATGGTCATTTAAGGGAGCATGGCCTTTCTAGGATAATGGTGATGAGTCAATCCACTACCAAACAATGAGTGGTTAAAGAAGTTAATGAACCAAGGCCCACATACATTTTGCATGAGTCAAAGTATGCCTACTTATGGACTGCCAAATGGTCATTTGAGGAGGTGTGGCTTCACTTGGATAATGGTGATGAGCTAACATGCCGGTAAACAATGAGTGGTGAAAGAGGTTAATGAACCAAGACCCACATACATTTGGCATGATTCAAAGTATGGCCACTTACAGACCATAAAATAGTCATTTAAGGGGGGCATAACTTTCCTTTGATAATAGTGATGAGCTAAACCATGAGAAAGAAATGAGTAAGGATTGTGTTCACTGCTAGTTACCAAGTGATTTATGATAATTTTTTCCACTTTAAAAAAAAATGTATTTCTTACAAAAAATTATAGAGGTATTTCACTATGTAATATAATGGAGTTATAAGAGGTGGCACAGGTGGGGGTCATTCTTTATCATGAAAAAAAAAAAAAAAAAAACCTTCGAGTGAGGATTGGGTCAAGCTTTAAGCTAATCATTAAAATAATGCTAAAATCCTCTTCTCCCTGTAATGGCATGTTTATAATCATAATCAAGTGAGTAATAATAATAAGAAGTCATTTAGTTTGAGAGGTCGAATTCTACCACATCCTTAGCTTGCTAAAGCATCAAGAAAACAGTCTAGCCAACAAATTTTACCTTTTGAAATGCAACAAATTTGGATCAAATAGAGGAGAGGATTTTTCCCATACCCTAAGTATTAATGTGTTATAATGAAGCACTCCTCCATGTTAATCATTTGGAATGTCATCATTCATGTGGTGGTTGGTTACTATACATGAAGGATATGGATCATTCAATTTGCAATACCCTCACACGTTTGAAGGTTAATGTGAGATTAAACACATAAAATGCTTTATAATTATATTCCTTGTGTAGGTGTGACAATGACTCTCATTGTTGGTTTGTCTCTAGCAATTGGTTTGTGTGGATCGTCTAAATTGTGTGTGTAGTTTCTCTACTTTGGAGGTGTTACTGTTTCAAAGTCCCCTTGATCCTATCATCTTGAATTTGTTAAAGGTTACCATTTTATCCCCCTTTGTTTTTGTGCGAAAGTTGAATTGTGAAAATAAGCTTACTATTTTGAATGTCTCAAGTGGAGAAAAGAGTTATTAAAGTGTTATGTTATGAAACAGTTGTATAAGGAAACCTTTCAACGATATAAGGAGAAGAAGGCCGGATTTATAGAACACAGGTCTGATCAAGACAATCAGGACTCCCAAAGTCTAGAAGGCGACAGTCAAGGTAAGAGCGGAAGAAAAAAGGGAGAAGAACGTTAAATGAATCAATCCAAGCAGTGGGAGAGACTCTCGTCAACTCAGGAAGGGTAATACCTTTGTCAGAGGTATTTCTACAAACTCCTAAAAAGTTTTAAATGATTGTTCTAAGCTGGAATATCAGGGGACTTAATAGTCAAGGGAAACAGAGATATTTGAAGGAAAGAGTAAAGAAAGACAAGCCAAGTATTATGGTAATTCAGGAAACGAAAATGGAAAGTCAACAGATGACAGAAACTGTAAGGAAACTGAAATTAGGATATGAGGTTATGGCCCTAGATGCAATAGCGACAGCAGGGGGATTGGCTATTTTGTGGAACCCGGAAGAGGTCATTTTTGAACATTGGTTTACTTTACCTAGAATACTTTCAGGTCTGTTTAGATTAGTAGGGATGGGGGAAAGAATTTTGTTCACCGGGGTATATGGGCCTCATAATCATAGCGAAAGGAAAGATTTCTTGAAGAACCTCCACACTATGAGAAGTTTAATCCCGAACATACCGTGGATGATGGGAGGGGATTTTAATATGATCAGTCATCTAGGAGAAAAGAGAGGGGGAGTAAGGAGAGAGGATCAGAACATGGAGGAGTTCAACGATATGATTAGGGACCTGAGATTAGTAGATATTCATACAATGAATGGAGTACATACCTGGAACAATCGTCGAGGAGGATAGAATCAAATTGCCTCCAGACTGGATAGATTTTTACTATTGGAGCAAATTTTGAATCGAGATGTGTTCATTGAAGCTAAAATCCTCCCTAGCCTTAGTTCTGATCACTGGCCCATTCGGTTAGATGTTGATATCAAGCATGTCAAAGGAAAGAAACCTTTTCGCTTTGAATCTTTTTGGCTTAGGGATCCACAATTTCTAAAGAAATTGGAAGACTGGTGGAATCAATGCACTAGCAGGGGCAAAGGGAAAATGCATACTATACAATTGAAGCTTAAGGAACTAAAACAAAGAATCAAAGAATGGAACAGGAAAGAATTTGGGAATATTATGGAGGCTAAGCAGAAATTGGAAGGAGAAATGGAGGACATCCAGCAAAAAATAATCTTGGAGGGTAGGGACGAAGAGAAGAGTAGAGAGGAAAGGCGTATTATCAGTCAGCTAGAGGAGAGAAGAAAACAAGAGGAGATTTTGTGGAGACAAAAATCAAGGGTACGATGGTTAAGGGAAGGCGAACGAAATACAAATTTTTTTCACCAAGCTATGATCCAACATAGGCAGAGGAATAGAATTTTTTCAATCAAGAATGCAGAAGGAGAAAGAGTGGTAGAACAGGCAGATATCGAAAAGACTCTAGTTGATTACTTTAAAGGGGTGCTCACGGAAAATCAAAGGGATCGACGAGAAGCCATTACTAATATCTGCAGGGAGATACCAAGAATAGTAACAGAGGACCAAAACAAGGCACTAATGCGGGCAGTAACCTTGGAAGAGGTAGAAGAAGTAGTGATGAATATGGGTAAGAATAAGGCTCCAGGTCCGGATGGATATACAGTGGAATTCTTCCAGGCAAGCTGGCACTTTATAGGCAAAGAGATACTGGAGGCGGTGGAGGAATCACGAATAAGACAGAGAATCTGGCCAGGTATTAACTCAACTTTTTTCTCTTTGATTCCTAAAAGTAATACATCAGAAGAACCACAGGGCTTTAGACCCATAGCATTGTGTAATGTTATTTATAAGATTATATCTACCCTAATTGCGAAAAGGTTGAAACCTCTCCTACCCAATTTAATTGTGCCTGAACAGACTGGGTTTGTGGAAGGTCGGCAAATTTTGGATGGTATAGTGGTATCTCAGGAATTGATACATTCTTTAAAGGAAAGAAAAAATAAAGGGATGCTTATGAAGTTGGATTTGTCTAAGGCCTATGATCGATTGAACTGGAACTATCTAAGCGTGGTTTTGGAAGCTTTTGGATTTGAAAACAGGTGGATAGCATGGATAACTAGTATGATCTCGACTCCAAACTTCTCAATTTTGGTTAATGGGATTCCTACAGATACGTTTAATGCCACCAGGGGCATTAGGCAGGGGGGCCCAATTTCTCCGTTCCTATTCATACTGGCTATGGAAGGATTAAGTAGAAAACTTAAGAAAGAAGTAAGTGAAGGACGAATCAAAGGCATTAGATTGTGGGGAAACAATCTAATCATCACACATCAACAGTTTGTAGATGATCTGATGTTGTTTGGAGAAGCGTCGCTTAGAGAGGTAAGAGGTTTCAAACATGTCTTAGAAGTTTTCATGAACGCTTCAGGTATGGCGGTTAATAATGATAAATCTTGTACTTTTATATTTAATTCACCTGAAGCTGTCAAGGCTCATTTAACCAGAGTTCTAGGCTTTAGACAGGGAGAGTTACCTACAAAATATTTGGGCATTCAGCTGGATGTAAACTCAAACCGCATAAAGAATTGGAAAAACTTATTGGAAAAGATCAGGAAAATATTAGATAGTTGGTCGTTCAGATTGCTGAATATAGCAAGCCGAGTTATTCTTTTAAAATCGGTATTATTATCTATCCCAATATACCCTCTGTCTATTATGGCTGCTCCCAAAGGCGTTTTCTCTAAATTGAGAGAACTATTGGGTAAATTTCTTTGGGGGGGACATAAGCAACAGAAAAAATGGACTTTGGTTTCATGGAAGAATGTAATCAAGCGGAAAGAGGAAGGAGGCCTTGGAGTAAGAGATCTGGAAATCGTAAATAAGGTTTTAGGGGTGAAATTATGGTGGAGATGGGTACAGGGGGGAACTGATGTGTGGAAAAGAATATGGAATCAAAAATATGATATGCCATGTACAACTGAAGGGCATCTACGAATAGCAGAAACTCCACGAGGATCACAAATATGGGAGTTAGCAAGAAATAATAAGGATCTAGTTAGGGACCTAGCCTTTTGGGAAATCCGCGAAGGAAGTTCAGCAAGGTTTTGGGAGGAAGGTTGGCAACAGCGTGATAAGCTGGATAGAAACCAACCTCTGCATGAAATCCAAGCAACAACGCAAAGAGCAGGACTGGAATATGTAAGGGATTATTGGAGAAGAGCAGAATTAAATGATATTTGGAGAGTCTGGAAAAGACCACAGGAATGGGATGATAGTATAAATCTGGAGACTGCGAAAGTGTATGTCAGAGAGTTAGAATCGAGGAAAATTAAGATCGGAGAAGGTAGAGATATCCTTAGATGGGGTAAAGCAATGCAGGGGATGTTTACAGTCAAAGAAGCATATTACTGGGCTACGAAAGAGGAAAGGGAGGATGAATCAACGGATTGGAAAAATATTTGGGAAGGAAAATGGTGGCCAAAAGTAACATATTTTGCATGGTTGGTGTGCAGAGGACGGATCCTGACTTGGGAAAATATGCAGAAACGAGGAATGAATGGACCATCAAGGTGTTACCTGTGTAGTAAAGAGATAGAGAATCAGGAACACCTACTGAATCGATGTATATATACTCAGAGTCTATGGGAGGAACTACGGGTACTCTTTGGTAAGTCAAACAGGGATCCAGCTAGCCTTAGGAATACCATACTTCAATGGGGAAAGGGGAATTTTCAAAGTAAAGTTGTAAGGAGGATATGGAATTTAGCGGTTGGTTTTGTAATATGGGAGGTGTGGAAAGAGTGAAATCGAAGACTCTTTACAGACAAAAGCTGCCAAGAATCAAGAATCTGGGATGAAGTATGTAGGTCGATCAAAGAAACGGTTTTTTCGGAAGTCTGGAGTGAAGACGATTGGAAATTAAACTCGGAAGAACAGCGAATAACCTCCAAATTGAGTATTGACTTTACGATGTTATATCCCAATACAGACAGGAGACATAGTTATCGCATGCAAAGCCCAAACCATTTTAGATTTCCAGGAGATAGTCGGATCAAATTGAACTTCGATGGGGCATCGAAGGGTAACCCTGGGCAAGTAGGATGGGGAGGTATCTTTAGAGATAGTAGAGGGATTTCGCGGTGGGCGTTTGCTGAATAGGGAGGGGAAATGACGAACAACGAAGCGGAGTTATGGGCAGTTTATAATGGACTTCGAATTGCAGCACGAAATGGATATAGGAACCTTGAAATTGAAGGTGATTCCCAGCTCACGATAGATATGTTAAGGAAATTGAGGGGTGGCAAAAGTTGGGATCATGTGGCGAAGAGTTGGCGGACAACAGGGATTATACAGGACATAGAAGGGTTGATGAGGACGATTGAATATATAACAATAAACCATGTTTTGAGGCATGGGAATAGAGCAGCCGATTTCTTAGCCAATTGGGGAAGTGGCGAGCCGAATAGGGTAATGGATGGCAGCTGGTTATCATTTCAGGAGGATCCATGGTGGAATGATTTAAAATCTATATTAAGGCAGGATAATGATGAAGCGATTGCACATGAAAGGATTGATTAGCTGCCTCCTCATTATGGATCGGAGGGGAAAAGACAAGATAATTAATGTTCGCTCAGGGTGTATGAAGACGACAGTAGATAACATTAAAATCATGAATGGTGAGTATAATCGAACAATGGGAGGAATGATCATCCCAAGAAGGAATGGGGGTAAGGTACCGAGGAGGAGAGGTGGAAGCGTCAGACGGACAGTGTACGTCTCACATCATGATCCTGGAAATGAGACGTGTATTAATGAGGTGGATAGGCAACAACGAAGTATTAAGGAGGAAGGGTGGCCGAGCAAGGTTATCTTACTATCTGCATGCAGTCGAGTGGAGACAAGGGTGAATTTGGGAGTGAATAGCAGCCAAGTGAGGGGGAGAGTTACGAATTTCCTGTTTGTATGCAGTCGACTGGAGACAAGGACGAATTTGGGAGCGAATAGCAGCAAAGTGAGGGGGAGAGTTACAAATTTGCTGATAAGCAATATGGCAGCGAACCCAGAAAGGGGAGAAGGCAGGCGGACGCGAAGCCAGGGGGTGAATTTAGATAAGAAAGGGAAGAGTGCGGTTGAGGAAACATCAAAGAGGATTTACCTTGAAATACCGGAGGAATCGGAGGAAGAATTCGATATACGAGATTATATTGTAGAGGAGGAGCAACATCCGACATCGGGGGGAAAAGTTGGTAAATGGAAGCAGTGCAGTGCTGAAATGAGAGACAGGGGAGATACGGATGAGGGGTTGGAAGAAGACGAAGAGGAAGCGGATGGCAGACACGGAAGGGGTAGAGGACTGAAGGGACGTGGCAACTAGAGGAGTAGAGGGAGACCTAAAGCATGTCGAGGTCGCGGAAGCAGAGCTCAACGATCTGAATATGAGGAAGGGTCTGCCAGTGAGGTTAGAGGCAGGAAAAGAGGGAAAAAAGATGAGTAAAAAATTGCAGGAGGCAGAGGCAGCTTATCGTCATGAAACCAACCCGAACATCCGCAGAATTATTGACCATTTAGAGGAAGATGCTATGCAGGAAATCTCAGATCCTGAAATGGAAGATTGGGAGAGGTATCTTCCTGACCCGGGGCACACAAGAGGAAGAATTTCCTTATACAAGCAGTCTTTACATGTCTATTGGGTCATGAAGAGATTATTAGCCAAGGCCATGGAGCAAGTGGCCATGGAAATGGTGGAGCTGGCTCAAGGGATTCCCACCCTCAAAAGGGAGCTGAAGAATATCCAAGTAACTCTTCTTATGCAGGACAAAAAGATGGACAAGCTATTGCAGCTGTTTAAAGCAAGTGGAATGGAGGTCAAGGTAGAAAGTGAGGCCAAGCCAGATACAATGAATCAGTAGAATATGCAGTTGCTGCGAGGAGGTTTTTCTATACTTCTTTTTGTCTTTTGAAATATTAGATGGTAATGCTTCCAGTCAAGAACAATTTGTTTGTACTAAGAATAGAGGGGTTTTTTGCATGGTTAGATCGACTGGTCATATACTTTTTCTGGATGGCTGTTAAAAACTTTCGATGGTCACCCGGTTTCCCTTCTGGGCGGGTGGAGACCTGCCTATGTATGTAATTTCTCTTTTTCAGTAATAGAATACCGCCTCAGTTTACAAAAAAAAAAAAAAATATCAAAATGCATCAAGTCATTCTAAGCTATGTCCATTGTGTGAAACTACTAAAATCCATAAAGTTTTAAGAAGACAAAAAGACAACATCATTGACAATAAAAGCTTATTTTCAATAACTAATAAAATGTGCGTCTAAAAAAATGTTAAGTATTATAAACTTTCATTCACAATGAAACCTCCACATAATAAGTGGTGAGAAATTGAGGACCTTGAAGTTGAGTGCATTAATCTTTTAACCCATTTGTATAATAGGTTTACAATATAGAAGACTAAGAAGAAAAAACAATATAACAAAAATAAAAGAACAACAAAATGTTGAATATAGATCAAAGCTTCCATAAAACAAAATATGAGAACCAACATGTTTTTATTCAATAATATATTTAATATTTTTTATTTTATTTTATTTATTTATTTTACTTAAAATGGAGAATATTTGTCACAATATATTTTTGTACGGTTTTGTAGAAATTCTTCAATATGTTTTTATTCAATAATATATTATTTATTTTTTATTTTATTTTACTAGAATATTTTTTATTTTATTTTACTTATGAAATATATATATTTTTATCGGTTTCTAGAAATTCTTTGTTAAAGATTTCTTTTGTTCTCCTATAAAGTCAACTTCAAATTTTAGACATCTTGGTGTATATTTTGTTAAAGAATCCTTTACGTGTAATCATGCTTTTGTTAGAAGATCCTTTAGGTATAATCATGTCATATATGTGACAGATGTATTTTGGCATTATCTAATATATATTAAAAATTATTTTTATTTAATATTATTAAATATAATATGTTTTAATAAAATAGGTTTCAAATTTGAATAGAAAGTATTAAAATTATATTTTAATAATCAAAGTTTTATAATTTGAATATTTCAAAAACTATTTAAATGATTGAGAATATATAAAGTTAAATTTTAATAATAATTATATAACTAAATTCTAATAATAATTATAAACATTAATTACATATACAAATATTATTTAGATAATATCAAAATCAAATGATATTTTTATTTATAAATCTAATTCAATAATAATTATATTTATAAATCATTTTATTTTAATATTAACATATAATTTTAAAACAATATAATACAAATGTTACTAGAACGCAGAAAGAAAAGTACAACACTGAGAACTTACTTAGAGTTGCAAGCATAAAGGAAAATAATAGTTCATATAAACCATACAAAGTAAAACTAAAAAAAATATACATGAATCAATATTATAATAATGATAATAAAATATGATATTAATATAAATAATAAGAATTATTTATGGATTTTTCGATAGATGGTGATAAGGTGTTTTGTTAAAGTGTTTCTTGTGAAATTATTAATTTAATTTCCCACTCTAATTAAAATAATAACTCAATTCCCCACTTCAATTAGAATAATATATTGGACATGATAAAAATATAATCTCACCAAATTTAAAAAAAAATATAAATAATAACAACTAAAAATAAATCCATTAACTTCAAAATTATAATCTATCTATCTATATCTATATATAATTTAAGATAATATTTTTCACATAAAAAATAAAATTTATAATAATAATTTATGAAATTTTATTTTATAATAAAATAAATAAAATTTATTTAATTATTATTTTTTATTTAATTTAATTTTGACACGAACGTAATTTGTTTTATTTGAGTTAAATTTGTGTTTTAACATTGCACTAACAAAGTAGAAATCCATTTCAATTTCAATAAGGATAAAATGTGTGTATTTTTTATTTTTTAAAATATTTATTAATCTATATATTTGATTGATTAATAAATATTTAAAAAAATAAAAAATCCACACATTTTTATCTTTATTGAAATTGAAATAGATTTCTATATAATAAATATTTATTATATATAAATAATAAATATTATATATCTATATATTATTAATATATAAATTAATAAATATTTTAAAAAATAAAAAATACACACAATTTGTCCCTATTGAAAATGGATTTCTACTTTATTAGTGCAATGTTAAAACGCAAATTTAACCCAAATAAAACAAATTACGTGCGTGTCAAAGTTAATTAAGTAAGACACAATCCAACTACATAATAGTGACTTAATGGCTTGGTAGTGGTTCTTGAATTCTTCATTTGTTCAATATTATTCTCTTAGAATTCTATGATATTTTCTTGAATTCTTTATTTGTCCAATGTTATATTATTCTCTGATTGTTAGAATTCTATGTACTAAATCTCATGGAATATTTAAACTTATTAATGATAATGTAAGTATTTATATATACAAATATTTTTTTCTCTTTTTATAAAAATGTAGTGTTATTATTTTTACCTAAATTTATATGAATGTTTATTATTATTGATTTAAAATAGGTTTAATTTATTTTATAATTCATTTTCTTAAATCATAATTACAATAATCAATTCAATCATGTGCATGTTTTTTGTTTTATAAAAAAAATTATCATTTAATTTTTATTTTTAAACTTGTATTAAAGTAAAAACAACAAAAAAAAAAAAAAAAAAATTGGTTTCGTCGAATTGGGACGAGTAATTTATTTTGATTGAATTGGGATGAGCTATTTTATTTAATTGACTTGTATTGCTATGTAACTATATTTATTTTGTGAGATAATTTTTGGTTTCATTTTCCAATGATCTATTTATCTTTGTATTTTCTTATTTTTACTAATTATTTACAATTTTATTTATAAGGACAAAAATCTTAAAGTATTATTAGTCCAACATTCCCCCAGTCTCAAGTTGAAAACGTGTTTGTGAATGCAAGCATTATTTTGCCATTTTCAAATTTTTTTCTTCTAATTACTTTGATGAAGATATCTACAATTTGTTCATTTGTGGAAAAATGTCTCAAATGAATAGTCTTGGCCTCTACATGATATTCAATCAAATGATACTTGATGTTGATGTGTTTAATTTGATCATGGAATCTAGGATTCTTGGCCAACTTGATTGCACAAGTATTGTTAACGAGAAGAGGGGTATACTTCACTTGTTTCTCCTATGAATATTTAAGTATTTTACCAAACCACACAACCTCCATTGTTTCTTCTATAGCTTCGACATATTTTGCCTCTATTTTGGAATTTGTTGAAACTAATTATTTGTGTGGAATCCATGAGATAGTTATTGATTCAAGACTCATGGGATAGTTTGAAGTCAAGAATCCATTTTATTTTCCCCCATTAAAGTTTGAATCAAAATATCCATTCAACATAAATTCATCCACCTGTGAATATTTCAATCAAATTCTTCAATTCCTTTCAAGTACTCCAAAACTCTTTTCGTAGGAGACTAATGCCCTTCACAATGCTTTTACATAAGCCTAGAAATAATCCCAAGAAAAAATGAAACATATCTTCTATTGGTAGTAAGATAGGTAATACTTTCAACAAGTTGTCTATACTTGGCATCCTCAAATTCATTCTCTTCTTTTGATGTGAGATTCAATTTTTTTCCATTGGAGTAGAAAAAGGGTTACATTCAAAGATGCCAAACATATTCAAAATTTTTCCAATGTACTTCTTTTCATGGATGAATATTTGTAGAAATTCTCACTGTAGATTAACCTGATTATGCAATAAACTAAAGAAAAATACTTAATCTACTTCTAAAATTAAACTTGTGGAAACTTAATCTATTTTGAGCAAGATCAAATAGAACACATATAACATAGAAGAAGAATCAATACACATGAAACACAGAAGAATACTCTGGGGAAAGCCTCAACTAAAAACCCCGCTATCTGTATTATCATACAAGGTCGAAATACATCAAGATTCCACAAAGCTTTAACTCTCACATCTAGCCAGCTCTTAGTACAATCTTCTTGGATGCTCACAGGCAAACAAGGCTTCTCACAAACATTCTCCTCTACCCTCCAAGCCTTCTATTTCCTTTCATTGTTTCTCCTAGGTGATCCAGCTGTTACCAAGTGTAACACTGATCACTCACGCTAATCTCACACCCTGTAAAACTACATAATCCTCAAGGAACCTTATTTCTTTTGCATGAATGAGTTTCCTTTATAGGAAAATTCCTCCAACTGATAGTACAATGTCCCTGTCTCTAATCTCAACTGGGTCTTTGTCTGAACTAACATGCATGAGTTATTTATGAGAGAATCCTCAGTTATCTAGAGTACACTAGTTGCAAGCATGCATGCATTAACTAACTAAACTCACAATTAGTTCCTCAAACTGTTTGGAACTAATTTAACTGGACTTAACTCAGTTAACTGAGCTAACTAATTACAACTCAAATACAACTCATCATTATCTCCTTAATTAAGGGATAATATCCTTAATTTAAGGGATAATTGTTGCATAACTTCACAAAGACTTCTAGCTTGAATTTCTCCAACTAATTAACTCAATATGAATTAATTAATTATTTTTCAAGCAGCTAGTGAGACTAAATTCGAATTTTAATTCACAATTCTAATTCAAGGACAAATCAAAATTGGAATATTCTTAATGTTATTTTTAGCATTTCTTGTTGCTATTTTCAACAATATTTACTTTGGATGTTGAGTCACTTCAATGCTTAAGTAGTTACAAATATGTCCCAAGTTCATCATGTCAAATCCCTTCTTCGGTTATTTCTTTATGGAAGTAATATAAATTTCATTGTCCCATGTCATTAATAAATCATATGCATATATTATAAGATATACAACTATTTTCCAAATTTCTTGACAAATAGAGTAGCATCATAAATATTATAGTGTTTCAGATTCAATTTCAGAGGATAATCAATTAAATTTTCATGCCATCTTGTGTTACTTGTTTTAGGCCATGTAAGGATCTGATGAGTTTACATAGTTTTTGTTTTTGTCCCTTCATAATAAGACCTTATAGCTGAGACATGAGGACATTCTCTTTCAATTCTCCATTCAGAAAAGAAATATTCACAACCATTTGGTGAAATTTCCATCCTTAATTAGTTACCAAGAAGAAGAGAGTCTAGATGGTGGCGTATTTTTCTATGGGGGTAAAGTCGCCTCATAACCAATACCTTCTTCTAACAAAATTCCTTTTTCCATGAGAATTCATTTTTTCTTATCAAGTGAGCCATTTGATTTTTACTTTCTCTTTTAGACCTACTTACATCTAATTGCTTTGGTTTTAAATGGAAGGGCCGCCAACTTCCATGTTCCATTCTTTATGAGAGAACCATACTCCTTTTGTATTGATTTTTTCTATTTATCATGAGAATTATCTTCTTTAAATGAATTTGGTTCAAAGTTAGTAGATAAATTCAATTCACAACTATATAAAAGATACATATCATCTATGTCAAATGAATTAGAATTATCTACATCACCTCATCTTATTTGATGGAACTTCTGGTTCCTATTTTTCTAACCTCATCGTCATGAACAATTTCAAGGATTTTGATGAACCATTATGGGGGACATCTAATATTATTTAGGTTTCTCCACTAATTAATATGGGATTGCATCAAGTTTCATCCCTCTAATGTTCTTAATCACATCATTCAAGAGTCTTTTTGATCCGATGAAGTGGTCAAAATTTCAGGAAGGGGAGATGCTACTTTAAAAGAATATTCCAAAGACTGATTCAATATAGGAATCTCCCCTTCAAGATGTGGAATCTCGTTATCAAATTCATGATATGCATTTACATGAGTGACTCTATGAAAATGATCAAGCTACCACTAAACGCTATATGTTAGACTTGGAATATTCAAGAAAAAAATCATCTCTAGAAAGAATAAAGATCTTGTTTACCTCATCATAAAGACAATATAGCATGGTGGTACATGAACATCTTGATAAGGTTCACTTCCAGCTCCTTGCATCAAGCTTGTTTCTTTTCTCCTTAGGAATGAAGGGATAACAAGTGGAACCAAAGATCCTAAGATACTTTTTTGAAGGAATGTATCCATACCAAATTTTATAAGGACTCTTATTTTTGAGAGCATGAGGTGGATATCTCTTTTTCAAATATATTTCACAAATGCATTAACCCAAAACATCAACTTTTCATTCTTAAAAAACATCATGGGACAAAACATATTTAGGATAGTCGCATTCATTATTTCAACTACATCATTTTGTTGAGGATTGTATGGAACCACGGCTTGATGTTGAATCATGTGTTGGTGAAAATAGTTTTGGAATTAATTGGATCTATATTCTCTTATGTTATTAGTAAAAAAAGAACTAACATGTTATTTTACTTCTTTTTGAATCCATATATGAAAAATTCTAAATGTTTCAAAAGCTTGAGATATTTTTTCGACAAGTACACCCAAAAAATTCTAGTGTAGTCATCACTCAAACTCATTTTATATTTATTTCCATTAGCATATGGAATAAGAAAAGGAACACAAAAATAGGAATGCATCACTCCAAGTTTTCTATATGCTCTGGAAGTGAAATCATGAAATGGTTCTTTTCTATGATTTCCAATGATACAAACATCACATTGCTTCAATTTATTAAGAATAGTAGGAGAAATAGAAACACCATTATTTTTCAGTAAACTAAGGTTAGTCCAAATATAACATGCCATAGAAGGCTAGATGGAAATGTACCTTCATTATGATGAGAGAGATATGTAGAATTCCATGTATTCACAGATGTCCCTTTCAACTTCAACAATTGTTGATCCTCCACTATAGTGATGACATGCATGTTCTTAGAAGCATTCTTTATTTCTACTTTACCATCAAAGATATGAATAGAGAAGCCTTGCTAGTGAATGTGCACAAGGGATAATAAATTTATTTGCATCTCTAGAAGATAATGTATATCATGTGGAAGAAAATCAAGAAATATTTCACATTTGATTTATCTGTAAAATACATTATTCCATATACATTGTCACTAAAATCTTCAAATAAGTCTCTCCAAAAGGTCTTTTGACACATTGCAACTATATCAAGCAGTCATACATCTCTCCAATAAGAAAATGAAGTGTGAAACGAATCTTCAAGCAATCCAATATTTCAATTAAAAAGAATTTAATGAGTAGATTTAGATACACTATCTTTTGCTAGATTTATTGTTTTACCTCTATCCTTTTTATATTTTTGTTTGTATCATGGGTTGAAAATTCTTTGTTTGTGTGTGTGTGTGTGTGTGTGTGAGGGAGAGAGAGAGAGAGAGAGAGAGTTGTGGGAAGAAATGAATATACCAGGTCACTAATGAGATTCACCATGCAGACCATAATTCACATCTATAACAAGGATTGAGTTGGAAGATTAGAGTAAAAGACAATGTTAGGTTTTCTCACAACAAGATGATGACAAATGTGAATAAGCTAGAATAGGAGAAATGAAATTCTAATAGGCACAGAAGCCATGAGACGTTTTCAAACAAAAATGGAGTTAGGTTGACTTCAAAACTATGTCATACCAAATATGAGTAACTCCTCTTGATTGATTTTATATTAATGTGCAATAATATTTATACAATAAAGTGACTCTTGGTCTTTTTTCCCAAGGATTCATTCATCTTCATATTCTCCTTTTTCTCCTAATTATTTACAATTTTAGTTACAAAGATAAAAATTTCAAAAGACTATGTGTCTAACATATTTAAAATAAATTATGTGTGCAACATATTTTAAATAGATTATTTGTTAATATGATTGTGTCTATTAGTTTTAAAAATGTATATTGGAATATGCTTAATTTAGTAAGAAAAATTATTAATAATATTATATTTATTAATTTTAAATATATCTATTAATTCTAAATAATTACCATTAAATAAAAAAACATCAAAAATTTATATATATATATATATATATATATATATATATATATAAACTTTATATATATATACTTTATTAATAAAGTACTTATTCTAAACAATTTAATATTTAAATTAAATGAAAATATTATATTACTATAAAATCTAAATTATTTTATACATAGTATCTTCACTTTATCAGAATTTCTAACCAGTAAATTGAAATCAAAATAGAAAACACTTGGAACATATCATAATCATTATTAATACCAAAATATTATTTTGAAATTATTTATAATATTGTTTTGTTTTATAATTTCCATTTAGTAATATTATTGTTTATCTTTTTTAAAAACAATAAATTATTATAATGTAATTTCATATAAATAAATATTTAAACTCAAAACTTAATTACTATATACAAAATGATAATTTAAAAGTAAATTATATTTTTTTTACATATTATAAACCTCACACCACACTAATATAGTTATGCTCTTGCATTGTTTGTTTTCTGTGTTTAAGAATTCGTATGCAGGTAATTTCTGTACGATGTTAAAACCTACATTTGATATCAGAGCTGTTTTGGCTTCAAGGGGATGCCTTTGTTGCTGAGGGGTTTCACTCAGGCCTGTGGTAGATCCTATTTAGTGGGAGATCTGCGATATCGATTCTGTTGGTGAAAGAAGATGGCAAGTAGTGGAAAGATAGAGATTGAAAAATTTAATGGTCAAAGTTTTCAGTTGTGGAAACTCAAGATGGAGGATCTGTTGGTGGATAAAGATCAGTGGATCGCAGTAGATCTGGGTACTAAACCAACATGAGTGTTCGACGAAGAATGGAAGAAGTTAGATCGGAAGGAAAAGAGAACAATATGATTATGTGTCTCAGATTTAGTATTGGTGAATGTATTAGGGGAAGCTACTGCAAAGGCTTTGTGGGACAAGTTAGGGACTTTGTACCAATCTAAGTCTCTAGTGAATAAATTGTTCCTGTGGAAAAAGCTGTATAACCTGAGGATGAAAGATGGAGACTTAGTGACAGAGAATCTGAATGCATTTAATACTATGGTAAGTTAGTTAGCATCTGTTGATATTAAAATTTCATATGAAGATAAGTGCACCAGTTTGTTGTGTTCTCTACTAAATTCGTGGGATAGTCTGGTTATTGCAATAGGTAGAAATGCAACTGCCTTGCAGTTTGATGAAATAGTCTCAACCTTGCTGATGGAGGAGATGAGATGGAAAAATATGGAAAGCCAGAATGGTGATGCCTTTTATGTACAAGGACAGTCCCAGAACAGAAACAAAAATAAGTCATCGAGTGGGAGATCTAAATCTAGAGGGAGATCTAAATCTCCAGGAAAACCTGTAAAGGTGGTGTGCTAGAAATGTGGAAAGGAAAGCCACTTCAAAAGGGACTGTAAATCTAAAGCTCTTGAAAAAGGAAAGGGATCTGATGAGGCTCCTTTTGTAGAGGAAAAAACCACCTCAGATGAAGGTGAGGATGTGTACTTGGCTTCTTCAAGTACACATGTAGATCATGAGGCATGGTTGATTGACTCAGGTGCATCCTTTCACTTCACTCACCATAGAGAGTGGTTCTGCAGGTATGAGAAATATGATGGTGGTGATGTCTTCTTGGGGGATGAAAAGAAGGCTAGAATCATTGGTCGAGGAAAAGTAAAGTTGAAGTTGCAAGGTGTAAGGGTTAGAACACTTCCAGGTGTTCTACATATTCCTACATTAGCTAGAAATCTGATTTCTATAAGCAAGTTGGATGATGTAGGTGTAAAAACAGTGTTCGAGAAGGATACCTGCATAATGGTTTAGGGAGCACTGGTATTGATGCAAGGAATTCGGATTGGAACTCTGTACAAGCTGCAAGGTAGCACTGTTATTGATGGGTGCAATAGTTCTATGGTTCCTGAAAGTGGAGTAGAAAATCTAGTGGTCTTTGGAGAGAAGACCATGTTGTGGCATCAAAGGCCTGGACATATTGGAGAGAAGGGCCTTCAAATACTTCATGGTAAAGGTATGGTAGAAGGTATGAGTAATATCTCTCTGGATTTTGATTTCTGTGAAAATTGTGTATATGAGAAGCAGAATTGGGTGAGCTTCCCCTCTGGTGGTAAGAGGGCAAAACAGATATTAGAACTTGTGCACAATGATGTGTTTGGACCTGTGAAGGTTCCATCATTGGGTAAGTCTATGTACTACGTATCATTTATATATGACTTCTCAAGGAATACATGGATATATTTCCTTAAGAAGAAATCTAAAGCCTTTGACAAGTTTAAAGAATTTAAGGCTCTCATGGAAAATCAGATAGAGAAGAAGATAAAGGTGTTGAGGACAGATAATGGTGGAGAGTTTTGCAACAAGGAATTTGAAGAATTTTGTAAGAAGTGTAGTATAGCACGACAGAAGACTACTCCATATAAACCTCAACAAAATGGAGTTGTAGAAAGAATGAATAAGATGTTGATGGAAAGGGTAAGAAGCATGCTCAGTGGTGCCAGGTTAGGACAGGAATTCTGGGCAGAGGCAGTTGATACTGCATGTTACCTGGTCAACAGGTCACCTTCATCAACGTTGGAGGATAAGACTCCATAGGAGGTATGGACTGGTAAGAAATCCTCTCTTTCACATCTAAGGGTATTTGGATGTGATGCATATGTACATGTTCCAAAGGAGAAACGAACCAAGTTGGATAGTAAATCTAAAAAGTGCATCTTTATTGGGTATAAGGATGGTTTAAAGGGTTATAAACTTTGGAACCCAGTAACAAGGAAGGTTGTGTACGGCCGAGATGTGGTGTTTAGAGAGGTGAAAGATGTTATTAAACATGAATTCCAACCAAAGGAACCTGAGAAGATAGAGTTTGAGCCAAAGGAGGAAGAATTAGACTCTACAACAGAGGAGGCAGAAGATGAAGAGCCACAAACTCCAGCTATGAGAAGATTAGTTCGAGAAAGAAGGCAGCCAGAAAGGTATAGTCCATCTTCTTTCTATTCAAATTTTGCTTTGTCTGTTACTGATGATGATCCCAGAACTGTGAAGGAAGCAATGGATTCAGAGGATGGAAAACTCTGGAAAGAGACCATGGTTGATGAAATGACATCTTTGCACAAAAATGAGACTTGGGATCTGGTGGAGTTTCCAGCTGGAAGGAAAACCATTGGCAACAAATGGGTGTTCAAAAATAAGACAAATGCAGAAGGAAAAGTGGAGAAATACAAAGCTCGATTGGTAGGAAAAGGCTACTCCCAAGTGCCGAGAATTGATTTTGGTGATATTTTTTCTCCTGTTGCCAAGGTAAATTCTATTATATTACTTTTATCTGTTGTTGCTTCTTTTGATTTTGAGGTAGAACAGATGGATGTGAAGAAAACATTTCTTCATGGGGATCTAGAAGACGAAATCTACATGAAGCAACCTAATGGCTTTGCGGTGAAGGGTAAGAAAGAACTGTTATGCAAGTTAAAGAATTCTCTGTATGGGTTAAAACAGTCACCAAGGATGTGGTATCAGAAATTTGATACATTTATACGGGGACTTGGCTTCACCAGAAGCAAAGAAGATCACTGTGTGTATTTTAAATTAATTGGTGACCGTGTTATTTATCTGGTCTTGTATGTGGATGATAAATTGTTGGTTGGAAATGAAAAAGAAATTATCCAGGATTTGAAGACCCAATTGTCCTCCAAATTCGACATGAAAGATCTTGGTGCTACAAACTATATTTTGGACATGGAAATTAAAAGAGATCGGGCAAAGAGGAATCTTTGGTTAAACTAGAGGAAGTATGTCGAGACAATACTACAGAGGTATAATATGCAGGATAGTAAACCAGTGAAGGTTCCTATTCCTGTAGGTGTGAAGTTATCTACTGAACAGTGTCCCAAGACACAAGAAGAGGAAGAGGACATGTCCCGTGTTCCATATGCAAGTGCAGTTGGTAGCCTAATGTATGCAATGGTCTGTACTAGACCAGACATTGCACATGCAGTGGGAGTATTGAGCAGGTTTATGTCAAAACCAAGAAAGGAGCATTTGACAGCAGTGAAGTGGGTTTTCAGGTATTTGCGTGGCACTAGTGATTATGGTTTGTGGTACCAAGGAAGACCAAGATTGGACAAAGTGTTGGATATTCGTGGCTTTGTTGATGCAAACTGGGCTGGAGATCTGGATCAGAGAAGATCTACAAGTGGGTATGTGTTTAACCTATTTGGCGGTACAGTCAGTTGGATGAGTAAGAAACAATCTATAGTGGCACTATCAACTACATAGGTAGAATACACGGCAACCACTCATGCAAGCAAGGAAGCAATTTGGTTGCAGAGGTTGTGTTCAAGTATGGGGTTAGTATAGGAAGCTATAAGGATAGAATATGATATCCAAAGTGCAATTTTCTTGGCAAAGAACCCTGCATATCATTCAAATACAAATCACATTGATGCTCAGTATCACTTTGTGAGGGATATGATAGAAGACAAAAAGGTGTTGCTAGTAAAGGTGGACACTTTGAAGAATACTACAGATGCATTGACAAAATCTGTGAGCTCTGAGAAGTTCTCTTGGTGTAGAGAAACAATAGGCGTTGCAAGGTTGGATACATGACTAAGCTCTCTTGTGGTCCCTTATGGAAAGAAAACAACAAGTGGGAGGATGTTGGATTGTGTTATATTCTTTCCATGACTACCCACGTAGTTAACCAAGGGTTGGGGGTGGAGGTCACAGGGGGTTTGAGGGGTACCTGTAATCCCACTTTATGGGGTCTGGGGCAGCGCCGCGGAAATTTTTGGTTTTGGACCCTATGTTAGGATGGGCGGACCCCCCTATGGTTTTGTGCATGATTTTCACACATGCTTTTTTGGACGCGATGGTTTTTGATCCATGGTTTTGGACGCGATGGTTTTTCAGTCCATGGTATTGGATTCTTCGACATGTATAAATATGTATTATAACATTGAAAGGAACATAATGAAAAATCAAGCTAGTAGTCCTAGTTTTGGGATCCATGGGAAAATCTCTGTGTATATGTGTTTTATGTGTTATGCTCTCGCATTGTTTATTTTCTGTGTTTAGGAATTCATATGCAGGTAATTTTTGTATGCGGTTAAAACCTACAAATAGGTAAGAGTGGATAAAGAATTAGTAGAAAAGATAGGGTTAGTGTTCTATAGCAACCTGTAAGCCACAACTCTCACTCCTTTGTATTTGGATCATTTCCATTCAGACAATGAGAGAGAAAAGTAGCCTTATCTTCCAACTGAATTTTCTCTCGAAAGAGTTTCCCAATTCATATCTAGTGTTCATTATAATTGGCATGCATGTTTTTTTCATTGTTCTCTATTTTCCACATTTATCTATTACATGCATAAGTAGAAAAATAAAAGTAAACTAATTAATCCAAAAATCTATGGAAAATTAACCCTCATAGTATATATTTCATGTTTCAGTCTATTTTTTTTTAGATTCACTGTGATGAATTATTTAGTGGAATATCCATGGAAATTTAAGGATCATATTCTCTCTTTCAGAAGTATTTATTATATTTTATTCTTTATAGATCTCCTTAAAATAAGAAACACTGATGTCAACACCTAAGTTTAACCCAATTGTAGATTCAGTCATTGTAGGTCTCAACACCAAAGTTAATTGTTTATTTTGTTGTTGGGCCCTTTAATAACCCAAATCTACAATCAAGTTAAGGATAACTAATGTCAACTAGTTCCTTGAAAGACTTATATTTACTACCATCTTCCTTTTACATTTCTAATGCTATAAATTTTGCTATGATTGGAATAATTATGAAAATATACTATGTTTTCATCTCCATTGGATAACCACAATTCCCTACTCTTTAAACTCCATTAACCTTTTTTTCCTTCCCACAAATTCCTCTTAAAAATTCCAAATTCCTTATCCTATTCATATCAATATCATCAAACCCTATATTAAAACCTTGAGCATAAATTTCTAAAATGTGTTCCTCCACCAAAACTAAAGCCTATTCATCTCTTTTTTCTTGACATGCAACAAATTTGAAACACAAACTCAACTTTTTTAAAATAAAGGTTTGTGGTAAGTTAAGGATTCATTGAGACCCTTAAATATTCATTATATATTACCCATTTTAACATAAGAATGTTTATGAAACCCTCATCTTCTAGCCATTATGAATTAAATATTAAAGACTTGGGAGGTTTTCAATCTTCTCCCTCTATTTGGAGTAATATTAAGAAATGGTTGGAATACCCTCATTGCTCAACCCAAGATCTAATTCTTTCTTGGTCATTTAGAATTGATTTGGAAAATAAAAATCTATCAATCTTTTTCTCCATCTTCTCTTCCATTGTCCTTAGATTTCTCTAGGTTTGGGAAAATTTTGTTGGCTCAATATCTCCCAACTCTTGTTCTTCAATTTTTTTTAAGAAAACCTACCAAAGGCAACTCATCGTTTGTGTTCCCCCATATCTCATCTCTTTTAGTGGTAATATTAATGTCTCCTCCTAGAATAATCACTGCTATTAAATTTTTTTTAGCCTAATAAACACTCCCAACAAGGAATTATTTACTTATAAGGTGCATATGCATTAACTATATTCAATGTCTTCCACATCTCCAGAAAGCAGAGTTCTACTCCAATACCCTCAGGCCAAAAGTACAAGTTAATCAACCTCATTGATCTATTCCTCCAACCAGTGAACATACCCCCTAAATCCCCAATAAAACTATAGCTAAAAGTCCCATTCCTTCTTAGAATTTGAGTGGTGGCCGATGAATTTCTCCTCCTCATTGGTTGTCTCTTAAATTATAATGGTTATCATGTTTGTGTAAGTCAACTAATCTAACCATGTATAATTTCTTTGAGGGATTCGACCAAACCCTCTATATTTAGGAACATGATAATCATTGAGCTACCTTCTTCAAGGCATACCCCACTCCAGGGTCCCATTCCAAGATTTTTTGTTTCCCCTCCATCACTTCCATGATATCTTGGTTCTATGCTAAAGAGATAAGGGATTTTCTTACCCTTCTAGCTTGGAATTCCTATCCTACCCTACTAATTCAGCCCTTCAACATCTCCAACATTATTTTCCTTTATCCCCTTCATAGGTTTGAGATGGTATTCAAATGTATCAGAAACAAAACGATCCTCTCCAAAACCTTGAGATGGAAGGTTTTCCACTTCCCTTTAAGACCCCTTTCCCAAGTCCAAACTTAGTGTTCCTTCCCCGCCCAAAGGTGACAACTCACCCACACCTAGAGATTCTATTGAAGCCCAACCCTTTATGAAACTATCAATTTTTCCTTTCCTAGGCTATTTACTTCAAAAGGAGGCAATGATTCCTATGGAAAATTCACCACTAAATTTTCTAATGAAATAGGGCAATTATAAGAGCATGATAACCTACAAGTTTGGACATAATCCTTTACTAGACTAGTCTCCCATAAGAAGTGTAGTTTCACATTTTTTGAGTACACTAGTGGTGGCCTACAATCCTTCATAATAACCTTGTCACCACCTACCAATTCCTTATGAAGTCTTTCTTTTTTCATCCTATGATGTCGGAACTTCAAGATTTTCTTCGTTCTTCAAGGTTTTCTTTCTTCAACACTTTTAATCAATATTGGTACTCATTTGAGCCCCTTCCCTCCAAACCCTTAAAATTCATAGCTTCATTTCCTTCCAACTAAAATATGCACTATTTCTTTTCCTCCATTCATGTTTATGAAGCTTTAGCAAAACAATCACTTACCAAATTCCCATATGTATGGCATATTAATAGTTTTGACTGCTCACCTCAATTTTTATGTCTTTTGCTAAACACTCCTTTAGATCTAGCTCCACCAATGTGCAAGCTACTAAGTACAAGGTACTCATTTTGAAGTATTTGTTCATTTCTAACAAAAACTCACAAGGCTATCTCCAGTAACCTTGAAATACCACAAATCTAAATTCCAATTCAACCTAACTTCAACCCAAACTTAATACAATGTCATCCTCTATGACTTAGGACCAAAAATTGAGACCCATTTTTCATTCTTCAAAATTTTCTAATTAATAAAAATCTGAGTAACAACATTTGTTCCAACCCCTCCTTCATAACCAAGACAAAGATCAAGAAAAATCAACAATAATGAAAGGACATGACTTGATGAAGTTGAAATTAATTATAAACTAAATTTTTTAATTGCAATATTATAACTGTATTAGTGCTATCAAATATCTTTATGACCTCCACCCTTCTAGAGTTTTCTAAGGTTTTTGTTGCGGGTAACATAGTGAACAAACCCTATAGAACACAAAAGTTAATACCAAGAGCACATCCTATAAAACCTTTGCCTAAATTGACTATCACCAAGAAATCTATGCTCCATCTTACCTCCATTAACAAAGACAAAAAAAACTTCTAACAAATCTGCAATGTAATAGCTTCTGCAAAACCTTAAAGCGCCAAGCTTTCTCCTCATCTTCCATTGTTTCCATCTTCTATAATATGTCTCATTGACTCTCTAGGTTAGCTATATGTATCTATATCTATATATAGTTAAAATTAAACTTAATTCTACACGTATAGATTCTATAATATGATGGGTTCAAATACCCTCATAACGTTGGGACATGGAGAACCCCTCATCTTAAACTAAGGATGTTTTCAAAAAATTTGGGAAACTATAATTTCAAATTGGTATCAAATAAAATTAGGATAGATCTATTTTAAATACAGATTTAATATGAGTTGTGAGGATTTAATTTTTCATGTGTAAATTTTTGAATGAGTCGATATTATTTAAAAGTTTTGTATAGTTATGTTTTTTTTTATAGATTTTTTATTGTGACATGAGTAAAATTTTAACTTTGATGAAAGACACCTTACACATCATATTAGACTCTAGAATGAACCTATCCACCCATATTAAACTGTAAAATGAACCTCCTCACCCATATTAAACTGTAGAATAAACCTCTCCACTTATATTAAACTATAAAATAAACCTCTCTACTCAATTATGAACCATAATCTGAAACTGGTATGAAATAAATTAATAATAATGACCCACCCAACTTTCTTACATAAATTTGGCCTAAATCAGGATAGCCTCTGCTGCGTGCAGCAGACCCACCATGTCCGCTGCGGGAAAGGGAAAGTGCTTTCCACAGCTGAAACAGACTCTGTCCGTGACTGTACATGGTCTGCAACACCCCCTGACGTTTGTATGGGCGAATGTTTGTCCATTGGTGAATCTTCTGAATACATTAAACAGTCCCATTCAGCTTTAGTGATCTGAAGGTTTTGATACAGAGCATTGTACACGAAGGAAATTAGAAATTACAATTTGCAGCTTTGGTATAATGTTCGAGTACTGCCAGTTGGGTATCATTTTCCATGTTCACATCTATTTCCATTTTGATAGAGTGCTGTACAGGGGGAAATTGGAAATTATACTCTGCAGCCTTGGTTTTATGTTCTAGTACTACCAGTTGGGTATCTTTTTCCCTGTTCACGTCAATTTCCATTTTCATACAGAGCACTGTAGATGGAGGAAATGTGAAATTATACTTTGCAGCATTGCTATTATGTTCTAGTACTACCAGTTGGTCATCTTTTTCCATCTTCACATCTATTTCCATTTTGATACAGAGCGTTGTACAGGGAGGAAATTATACTTTGTAGCTTTGGTATTATGTTCTAGTACTACCATCTGGGTATCTTTCTCCATGTTCACATCTATTTCCTTTCCAGGTTATTTCATTGATGGAGACTATCTTGGACTGGGAAATGGGGCGGGTGTTATGTGATTAAGCTTCTGGTTTCTCCATTTTTCATGTCTAAAGTCTTCCCTCTCTCTGTTCTCCTGGCATTCTCTTTGTCAGACAAAATCAAGAGTCATGCACCTTCTGAATCAGAATGTCAAGCTAAAGCCATCCCTCTGACATATGGATTCAAACAATCCTGAATCATGATCTCAAACTTAGGCCATAGTTCTGACATATGGATTCGGACAATCAACAGGCTATGGGGTTTTCATAACTGATAATCCAAAATAGTCCATTTTCTATCCTTATCAAATAGTCCATTTTCTATCATTTATGATGGAAGCATAGGAAAAAAAAAGATATCTAAGAGTTTATAGGTTTTTCATTATTGGTAATCAATATATTCGATCTACATTTATGTGTTAGAATTGGGCTAACTCCTCACTGGCTAGAGTGTGTAGGAGTTTGCAATCCATCTGGGGATGTTTTTCTGGACATTTATGTGTTAGTACCTTGGATATTTATGTGTTAGAATTGTAAGTTTGAGTTGTGTAGTAATAGAAAAAAGATTTGACAATTTTAATAGATTTAATACTTTTTAAGTGTTATTTATTGGAGAATTTAGATAAATCTAAAAAACAAATAGATTTAATGATGTTCTGAATTTTCTTAAGATTTCAACTAACATGATTCAGTAACAAGTGTTACTGATCCACCCTGGCTTGTTCCGATCAAAATACACAATTTAAAAAAAAAACAAAACAAAACAAACAAACAAACAGTTACTTTTCTTCAAACTTAAAAAAACAGAATGACAACAACTTAGTTACCATCATTCACTTTCAATGCCCATTCTTCAAACTTAAAAGTACATCCACCAGACTGAAATCACTAATATGCATCAAATTCACACAGGAGCATTACAAGTATTTTGTTCAGACAAGTTCTGTAAAAGATTGTTGCAGGGAAAGTTGATATAACAGAAAACAACGTTATTTATTGTGACGTTTAAGAGTAAATAGTGAAGGCACTGTTTGCTCCTCCAAAGTGCATTCAAACCCCTTTAAGTTGTTATAGAACTACAGTTAGGCTACAGAATGAAGACCACGACACATCTCATGGCGTAAGGCCTAACTTGGCAATTTTTACTGCCTTGAAGTGTTTTGTAGAAATTTGTTGCTTGTATTTAGAAACAATTTGACACAGTATTCAAGTTTTTATATTAATTATATGGTTTTATTGAGTCTAGAGACTTATTTTACAATTCAGTGTGATGTGTAAGTCTGTTCGTCTCTCATCAAAGTTGAAATTTTGTATATTTTCCAAAATAAAATTAAAAAAAAATCTAAAAAAAAAAAATTTAAATAACTATACAAAATATTTAAATAATGTCTGCTTATAAAAAAGTTGCAAGTGAAGAAATTAGATCTCTCTCAGCTCATGTTAAATCTATCTTTAAGATAAATCTATACTGATTTATCGTGCAATTACTCTACTGTAATTTTTGTGAATTATAAAATAGTCCACTACTTTCACTTAATACTGTTAAAATTTTCAATAAATTTTACCACTAACTTAATATAATAACAATTTCATCCTTATAATTATCCTCATAATTGGTTTTCACCTTTTTATAACATCAAGAGCATTAAATTCCAAACCAATCAACTAGAGTAAATAGTGTAGAATATCACTAACTTTGTATAATAGCAGTTCCCATCATTATAATTATCTTCATAATTGGTTTTCATCTTTTTATAACATCAATCAGTACATTAAATTCCAAACCAATCAATTAATTTATAGATAATTTCGTTTTAAAAATTTAAATGAACGAATAAGATTTCTTCATAATTGGTTTTCATCTCTTTATAATATTAACAAAAACATTAAATTCTAAACCAATCAAGTTATAGATAATGAAGTTTTAAAATTTTAAATAAACAAATAAAATCCAAATTTTAAAATTAAATATTTATAAAAGTAATGCATATTAATAATTTATTAAAAACAACTCCGAGTAAATTTGCAATCATTATCAATCATAAATGAGACCTTCTGTAGTAATTTATAATCATTGCAACTCTTAGGTAGTCAAAGTAACTCATAATTTTATGGATGAAATCATTTTTTTAAATTGTTAGTGGGATAGCAATTTAATTAAATAATATTAATAATAATAAAAATAAAAATTTAATTATTTTTTTAATTAATAAAAATAAAATATTTAACTAAATAATAATAATAATTTATTGATGATGATGGTGGTGGTGGTGGTGGTTAACGTCCACTGCGGACCTAAAGAAACAAATTATTTAGATTGATTTTAAAATTTATTTTTATGCTCAAAAAGTTTGGAGAGAAGCCTCCCGAGCTCACTATAATTTTGACATTGTAAAAGGCTAGGAAGGTTAGTATTGCAACACACATTATGAAATTGAGCTCTAATGTGGTTATACGTGGGGCACTCTAAGAGGAAGTGGTTTTCGTCCTTGATGTTCATATTGTCATAGAGATGGCAGATCCTTTCCATCCATGGTGTTTTAGGAACTGCCCAACGACCTATTTCACTATGGAGTTCATGAGAGTTCGTTGTAATCTTGGCTATATTAATTTTCTTCTTTAATCTAGTTAAAACAGAGAGATACTTTTGATCTTCTAGGGTGGGGTTGATGACCTCCTTATAATATCTTAATTTTCTTTTAGCTGCTAAATCTTTCTCAGACCACATTTTTTCTTTGAACTTAGAAGTAACATTATTTTTAATGTTATTAATGTTGTGCAATGTAGCATTCTCATTGACCTCCCAATGATTTAACCATGCCCTGGAGTCTTTATACCAACCTCGTTTGAGCCTTAGGTGGCTTTGGCTAGAATTTAAAGCTAGCTTAGGAAGTCTATGGTATCTTATGTTATTGAGTTTGTGCTTGTACAACAGAAGCCTAGTCATAGCTAAGCTCTCAATAGGGGGAATACCCAATTCTATAAGGAGAATAGGATAGGGTGTATTGCTTTTAATTTTGAGGTTATATGTTATAAAACGTTTCTGGATTTGCTCAATCTTTCTCTAAGATTCTCTAGAGATGCCGCAACCCTAAACCTCACATCCATATAAGATAACAGGAGTGACTAAAGTTTCAAAGAGGAACTTCTTTCTATCCCACATTACGAGGTTTTCCATTTTACAATTATTTTCAAGACCAAAATAAGCTTTCCATCCCCCATTAATCCTTTTCTCAATGCTATGGTTCCAGTTGAGCTTGTGATGAATATCAATTCCTAGGTACTTGTAAGAAGACACTTCCTCCAAGTTACTATTGTCATACATGAAATTAGCATAAGTGTCCTTCTTGGATTTGATAATCATAACTTTTGTTTTGTCAGTGTTAATAGTCATACCCATGGTAGAGTAGAAATCCTTAAGAATTCTAAGTTGCTTATCAAGATCAGATGGGAACCTTGTGAGAAGAACAATATCGTCAGCATAGAGAAAAAGGATGATGACTATCCCAGCTAAGATCATGCCAGCACAGCTTGCTTCCTCTAAACAACCCTCTAGCTTGTCGATGTAAATGCCAAATAGGGTAGGGGAGTAGGGGCAACCTTGTTTAACTTTGATATTACACTTAATATCTTTCAACCACCCCTCATTATTCTTTAACATGGCAATTAAATTCTCGTATAACCTTATAGTGGCATCTGTCAACTCGAAAGGATCCTTTAGATCTTATAATCTATTCCATAGGTTGTTTCTAGGAACCGTATCGAAAGCCTTTCTAAAATCCACAAAGCAACAAAAGAGATTGGATTTCTAATTGTGGCATTCCTCCACAATGATCCTAACCATAACAAGGTGGTCCATTGTTGAGTGCTACCTTCTAAAACTCGCTTGGCCTTTAGCCCGCTTACCTTCACTTTCAAGCCATATCCTCAACTTATTTTCCAAAATAATACCATATAACTTACCTAAGAGAGGGCTGATCATTATTGTCCAATAATTAGTGGGGTTATTTGTATCCTCACTTTTAAAAATAGGAATAATAAGACTCCGAGTCCATGGTTTAGGGAAAACTATTAAATTAAATATGGCAAATTATTTAAAATTTAATAAAATATTAAAATTAACGAAATATTTTTTTTCAATTAATATAAAAACTTCTATTTAACTAAATAATAATAATAATTTATTAAAACTATTAAATTAAATATAGCAAATTATTTAAAATTTAATAAAATAATAATTATTAAAACTATTAAATTAAATATAGCAAATTATTTAAAATTTAATAAAATATTAAAATTAATGAAATATATATATTTTTAAATCAAAGAGACTTTAGTTAAATATAATAATTATTTTAAAATCAAACTTTAATTAAATATATTAATTATTTTCTGTATTCAAGCTTTTGTGATCTATAATGAATTAAACAAAGTCTTTTGGTAGAAATCACATGAGAGAATTTTTTTGGCCGACACGTTTCTAACCAACAATTGTGGTTCATCATCAGGACTAGATGAAGAGGCAAACCATGGCAAACTATGTCTCTACATTGCTCTCTATTTAAGCCTTTTCCATGGTCCGCCTCTTCACTAGTCCTAATAATGAATCACACTTGTTGGTTCCAAACACATGGGCCAAAAGATTCTCTCATATGATTTCTACCAAAAGACTTTTTTTAATATATTAATTATTTTAAAATCAAATTATTATTTATATGGATTCATACGTTTAAAAAACACTACTATAAATATTAATTAAAAATTCATTTTAATATAAAACAAAAAATCAAATTTATCAATAGAAACACATAAATATTAATATTAACTAAAAAATTAAAATTAATTAAAAATACGTTTTGATATTAAATAGTAAAATTGAATTTATTAATTACTTTTTAATTAGATTTTAATGGACAATTTTTAAATACTCAGCAAATTCTAAAATTGACCATAACTAATAAAAACCACAAGTAATATTATAGTGCAACCACAGTGTTAAAAATAAATAAATAAGTTGCATATTTAAGTTGAAAATTTTGAACATTTGGACAATTTTTAAATACTCACTAAATTCTAAAATTGACCATAACGAGTATTCGCTAGAATTTTGTGAAAATAGATTAAATTATATTTATATTTTATATTTTGTTTATTTTTTAAAATTAAAATAATACTTTTGTAATTTTTAAACTTATTCTTATTAATGTTTTATAATGAGATTACAAAAATAAATAAATTAGTAAGATAAAAATAAGTTCTTTGGTCATATTTTCATTCTTTACTTTTCATGACCAAGCAACATCATAACTTAGAGAAGTAATAAATACCAAATGTGACTTTAATTTTAGGTTGTATAGAGAATGAAATGAAAGGTGGGAATATGAATAGAAACATATATCAAGAAAGATTGCAGAAGGCACGATAATACAATAAGAACCAAATTCTATTTTTAAATCAAATTGTAACAAAATATGAAAACAAAGCAACACTACCTAGTTATAATGATAGTAGCTTATGTATGAAGAGAGAGGTGAGAGTCATGATCATTCCCAAGTTGCCCATTACAAGAGGCCCAAATTAACTTTTAACATAAAGTGCTAAACCCTAGGAGGAAAAAAACCTATAGATCCAAAATCCTAACCCTAAGAGAAAATTATAGTCAGGTGGAAGGGCACTTAGACCAAGAAAATTTGGTTTTATCACCACCCTTGGTCACTTGGATTAAGGGCTAATCAATACAAGAGAACCCCAATACAAACATATGGTAGAAGTTAGCAAGGCCTAAGAAGCTTTGAATCTCTATTAGAGTCTTTATGACTAGCCAATAGTGAATGACTTGGATTTTGGCTGAATATGCATGCACCCCATGTTCATCCATATCCTATATGTTGTGTTATCTACATGCCAAATGACCATCTCTATAGCTTGGAATATAACTTGTGTTGCAACAGAGTGCTAAGGATCTGCTAAATGTCTTTCAAATATTCTACCCAAGTTCAACTAAATATGAGAATTTCATCCAAATATTGTAGAAATTATGACTGTAGATTAACCTGATAATGCAATATAACTAAAGCAAAATACTTAGTCTACTTCTACAATCAAACTTGAGGAAGCTTAATAGATTTGAGAAAGATAAAGCAGAACACATATAAATAGAAGAAGAATCAATGCACATGAAACGCAGAAGAATACTCTGGGAAAAGCCTCAGCTAAAAAACCTCGCTATCTGTATTATCATACAAGTGTAAATATCTTAGGATTACACACAGCTTTAGCTCTCACAGCTAGCCAGCTCTCAGTACAATCCTCACAAATGCTCACAGGCAAAATAGACTTATCATTAATTCCTCCACACTGCCCTTCAAGCTCCTATTTCCTAGCGCAGTTTCTCATGGGTGATCCTACTATTACCATGTGTAACACTGATCACTCACACTGATCTTACACCCTATAAAACTGTGCAAATATCAAGGAATGAATTCCTTCTGCATGCAAGATTTTTCTTTATAGGAAAATTCTAGCAACTGATAGTACACTATCCCTATCTTTAATCTCAACTGGGTCTTTGTCTGAATAGACATGCATGAATTATTTATGAGAGAATACTCAGTTATTTGGAGTACACTAGTTTGATGCATGCATGCATTGACTGACTGAACTCACAATTAGTTCCTCAAACTGTTTGGAACTAATTTAATTGGACATAACTCAGTTAACTGAGCTAACTAATTACAACTCAAATACAACTCATCCTTATCTCCTTAATTAAGGGATAATCTCCTTAATTTAAGGAATAATTGTCGCATGACTTCACAAAGATTTCTAGCTTGAATTTATCCAACTAATTAACTCAAGATGAATTAATTAATTATTTTTCAAGCAGCTGGTGAGAGTAAATTCGAATTTTAATCCAAGGAAAAATTAAGATTGGAATATTCTTGTTGCCACATTCCAACACTCCCTCTCAACAAGAAAGGGATTGTCTGCCACCTGATCTTGTCTCTACGGAACTTGAATTTACACTTTGACAATGACTTAGTCAAAATGTCAACATCTTGCTCCTCAGTTGAAATATACTGCAACAACATGATCTTCCTCGCCACACAGTCTCTGAGATGATGATACCGAATGTCGATGTGCTTGGACCTGTCATGAAATACTGGATTCTTGGAGAGTTTTATACAAATCTGATTATCACAATAGCTCATAGTTGGATCCATCCTTTGATCAAACAAACCAACTAGAATTTTCCGCATCCAGATGGCCTCACATGCTGCATGACTTGCAGCCATGTATTCAGCCTCTGCTGAGCTAAGTGAAACCAACCTCTGTTTCCTGTTGTACCAAGAAACTACAACTAACCCAAGGTTGAAAATTCCTCCTGATGTGCTCTTCCAATCTAATGGACTCCCTGCCCAATCTGCATCAGTGAAGCCCTGAGCTTCACTCCCTCTATCCGTCTATACCATAATCCATATTGAGATGTGCCTCTAAGGTATCTCAAAACATGCTTTGCTGCCTTCCAAAACATGTTGGTAGGCTGAACCATAGCTTGACTTAGCCGGTTCACCACATAGCAAAAATCTGGTTGTGTGTTCACTAAGTACCTCAATGAGCCCACAAGTTGTTTATACACAATAGCTTCTACTACTTCTCCTGAAGTAGCATCCTCCTTCCTCCAGTTACCTGCTAGAGGAGTCTGCATGGGCTTGCACTTCTCCATGTGGAAACTCCTGAGTATCTCATTGGCATACTTTCCCTGAGACACAAACAACTCCCCATCCTTCTGCCACACTTCCATGCCAAGGAAGTAGTGCATGAGACCCATGTATTTCATCTCGAATTCCCTTGCAATGTCCTCCTTGCAAGACATGATCAACTGATCATCACCTGTCAATATGAGATCATCAACATAAAGTACAATGATCAACTACTTACCTTTCACCATTATGTGGTACAAGTTTGCATCTCCTTCACTCTTTGTGAAGCCCAACCCGGTGAAGTAGTTGTCGATCCTGGTGTACCAAGCACAAGGTGCTTGCTTCAGCCCGTACAAAGCTCTCTTGAGTCAGCACACATGCGACTCACGATCGAAGGTCTCAAATCCTTCTAGCTACTCTATGTACACCTCTTCGTCAATCTTTCCATTGAGGAATGCAGTATTCACATCCATCTTATGGATCTTCCAACCCATTTGTGCCGATAGTGCTAACATCAATATCATAGATGAGTACCTTGCTACAAGATAAAAAGTCTCATCATAGTCAATCTTCTCGACCTGTGAGAAACCACGGGCAACAAATCTCTCCTTATGTTTCTCCACACTATCGTTAACAGCTTGCTTAACCTTATAAAGCCAATGAGAACTCACAACTGACTTGTTCTTTGATCTTGGAACCACATCCCAAACACTGTTCTGAACTATGGAGTCATAATCCTCCACCATAGCATCAACCCAAATCGACTGCTACACTGCTTCCTCAAAGAAAGATGGCTCGGTCTCAACACTTTCCCCAACAAGGGCCATGTATCCAGTGTACCTCTTAGGTGACCTCCTTTGTCTGCACTGAGAAGATCGTTCTCCCACATTCTCTCTCGCATCTGACAACAATCTGTCAACTTCTCTTGTGCATTTCCATCCATCTCTAGAAGACTCTACTTGAGTGGATGTCTCCACTCCTGGGACCTCTACATGCGGCTACTCTACATTAGTCTGAGGCTCCTCCTCCTTAGGAACCAAAAGTTCCTCCACAAACTCTAGTTGGATCTCCCTCTCATGGGAAACTCGCATGGCCTTCTGCTCATCAAACTTGATATCTCTGCGAACCATTGTCCTCTGATTGGTAGGCAAGTACAACCCGATAGTTGTGGGGTGTATCAGTGTACCCCACAAGTATCCCCAACTCAGTTGTCGGCTCAAGCTTCTTCCGTGCATCCTTTGTCACATGGAAATATATTGATGAGCTAAAGATCCTGAAGTGACTCACATCTAGTGTCTTATCGGAGTAAGCTTCCTCTGGTGTTTTCATCCCAAGTATGCGATGTGGGCTTCTATTCTACAAATAGACCACTGTGTTGCATGCCTAAGCCCACAAATGAAGTGGTAGGCCTTGGTCATGTAGCATTGCCCATGCTACCCCTACAGTCATTCTTTTCTTCCTTTCGCCCACCCCATTCTACTGTGGGTTATGAGGTGCCATCAACTCCCATTTAATTTTTTCCGCTACACAGAATTCCTTAAACTCTTGAGGGACATACTCTCCACCATTTTTGCTTCTCAAGGCCTTGATCTTCTTCCTTGATTCTTTCTCAACCAAAGCTTTAAACTCACAAAACTTTGAGAAGGTTTGATCCTTCTTCTGCATGAAATAAATCCATCATTTATGAGAATAATCATCAACAAAAATCACATAATACCTTTGCTTCGCAGTGGATGCCGTTGAGAATGGTCCACACAAATCAGTATGAACTTACTCTAAGATCGCTTATGCTCAACTGTCTCGATCGTGAAAGGAAGACTTGGCGTACTTTCCCAAGGTATAACCGTTGCATTTGTCAACTTGCTCAAGTTTACCTTTGGGAAGTTCGGAAGAGATCTGTTGCATTATCTTCAAGGCCCCATGATGCAAGTGGCCCAACCGCTCATGCCATAACTCGCCAATGTCTTGGCTTTGCACTAATTTTTATTTTGAACTCAATGTTGCATAATCATCTACCTCTAGTTTATAGAGATTCTTCACCCGAATCTCGATCCTCTTGGTCTGACCGTGGCTATGTGTCTTAGGAATGCCTTTCCTTTCCTTTCCTTTGTCCTCCAACATCGCAACTGATACCAAGTTCTTCTTCAGTCCAGGCACATACTTCACATCGGTCAAGGAGAGAGGAGCTCCATGCTCCCTCTAAAAAGCAACCATGCCTACTCCTGAAACATTGTACTTTCTGTCATCACCCATCTCTATGCACATCTTGAGGTCTTTCTCCTCCAAGGTGATGAATAAACTTGTATCGCCGGTCATGTGGAATGAGGCTCCACTTTAAAGATACCAAACATAACCCACCATCAATGAAACCATACATGCGATGAGGGTAAAGTTCATTTCGAACTGAGAGGCTAATGCCTCACCTTCCGATCCTTTTATGGATCCATTCTTAGACTTCTTTGATGGGAAATTAGTTGCATAATGTCCCATCTCATGACAATTAAAGCATCTCACTTTAGATTTGTCAACCTTCTTCCCTCCATGAGAAGAATTCGATTTGGAATGGGAAGCCTTCCCTTTCCCTTTCCTTGCCTTATTTGCTAAGGCCAAATTTTCTTCATCATCGTTATTTGATGAAGAACCATCTTGAGTGCTCCTCCTGGTCTCCTCCTGCAGGAGATCTGACCACAGTTTTTCCCAATCCGGTAGTTTCTCTTTTCCATTCATAGAGTCCTGGTAGCTATTCCAGCTCTTTGGAAGACCAAGGAGAGCAAGGCTCACCATATCATCATCAGCGGTAGTTATTCCCACACTACCAAGCTCATCTTTGTAGGTGGTGAGATTGCTCAAATATGTAGAAATAGTATCGCCCTTCTCCATCTTGATTTTCCGAAGCTTATCCTTGAGCGCCAGTTTTCTCGGGTCGCTACTATTTTGATAGAGGTCCTTCAATGTCTTCCACATTGAAAATGGAGTCTCCTTCTCATGGAGACTCAAGATAATATGGTCTTGAACTCCTCTAGAAGAATTTGTCTCGCCTTCACCACACACTTCTTCCATTCAACCAATTCTTGTGCATTAGCTACAGTTGGCTTGGGGATTTCTTGATCAATGAAATCCTTCAAACCATTGTCATCTAATACCTCTTCCATTCTATCCTTCCATGCTATGTAACCCGAGTTGCCTTCCAAGGCATACTCGAGTCTCAAGCCATAGAATGCCATTGACCAACCTGAAGTATGAGATGAATTCGCTTTGTACCTACAATCCCGAACTTCAAACTTCGAATTCTCTTCTCCATGTACTGTTCACAGCTCTGATAACCTTTGCTATGATACCATGTAGAAATTATGGTTGTAGATTAACGTGATAATGCAATATAACTAAAGAAAAATACTTAATCTAATTCTACAATCAAACTTGCGGAAGCTTAGTAGATTTGAGCAAGATCAAGCAGAACACATATAACCAGAAGCAGAATCAATGCACATGAAACACAGAAGAATACTTTGGGGAAAGCATCAGCTATAAAACCCCACTATTTGTATTATCATACAAGTGGAAATATCTCAGGATTACACACAGCTTTAGCTCTCACAACTATCCATCTCTCAGTACAATCCTCACAGATGCTCACCGGTAAAATAGACTTCTCATTAATTCCTCCACACTGCTCTCCAAAATCCTATTTCCTAGCACAGTTTTTCCTGGGTGATCCTACTGTTACCATGTGTAACACTGATCACTCACACTAATCTTACACCCTGTAAAACTGTACAAATCTCAAGGAAATAATTCCTTCTGCATGCAAGAGTTTTCTTTATAGGAAAATTCTAGCAATGGATAGTACATTGTCCCTGTTTTTAATCTCAACAGGGTCTTTGTCTGAATAGACATGCATGAGTTATTTATGAGAGAATCCTCAGTTATCTGGAGTACACTAGTTTTATGTACACATGCATTAACTGACTGAACTCACAATTAGTTCCTCAAACTGTTTGGAACTAATTTAACTGGACATAACTCAGTTAACTGAGCTAACTAATTACAACTCAAATAAAACTCATCCTTATATCCTTAATTAAGGGATAATCTCCTTAATTTAAGGGATCCCTGTTGCATGACTTCACAAAGACTTCTAGCTTGAATTTCTCCAACTAATTAACTCGAGATGAATTAATTAATTATTTTTCAAGCAGCTGGTGAGACTAAATTCGAATTTTATTTTTAATTTTAATTCAAGGACAAACTAAAATTGGAATATTCTTTTTGCCACATCTCAACAAATATATGACCACAAAATTGTTTGTGAATAAGCATAAGACATCACCCATCATCCTCATGAATGTTGTTGGAACATTAGTCAAGCCAAATGACATGACCAACCTCTCAAAAATGCCTTATTTAGACTTAATCAAGAAGATCATTAATCAAGTGAATTGAGTACCATTTATTAACAATGATTTTGTTCAAGGCTCTATAATCAATACAAATTCACCATGTCCCATTCTTGTTATGCACCAATACAATTGGGCTCCCATGAGATGAGGATTTTGGTTGAATGTGGCCCTTTTGAATGGGCTCATGAATTTGGTGTTTTATTTCCTCCTCCAAACGAAAGTGCTTGTATATTGGTCCATTAGATAAAGTAGAAACAGGTATGAAGTCAATTAAATGTTTTACCTAGCAACGCAAAGGAACCCCTACAGGAGAAGCAATGTTATCTCTAAATTCCTCTACAATCTTATCTGCTTGCTTCTATTATTTAGAGAAAGCCCATTTTGAGGCAAAAATGGTCACAATTACCTTCTATTCACCTTCTAACCAAACCATGGAGAGGATAAACTTTCTAGTTTGAGATATTATCTTTTAGCACTACTTTGTAAAGATAAAGGAAACTATAGTACTCAAAATTACCTCTAATAACATGTAAAGCTAGCCTCCCAAAGTAACAATGACACTATGAGGCCTAGACTTGTAAACATGGAATTTCCACATATTGGTTTGACTTAAAAGAGCATCACAAACCTCAAGGGGGTAAACATCACATAATGCCTAATATTTGAAGGGATTGATGCCATAGAACATGTGACATTGCTAGATGACATTGATATTCCATCCCAACTCAACTAACTAATGGCTTGGAATGGGGAATGTGGCATTATTAGCAACTTCAATGTCTTGATGACCTTAGCCAATATCAAGTACTTCTAGATACCACTATGATCAATGAAATGTAATGGATTCCCCTTCACCCACATCTATGAATGAAAGAGCCACTCCCCCTCCTTATGCTCATTGGCTCTTCTGGTTGGATACCTTCAGCTGTAATGGTAGCACTAGGTTCTGAATCAGTGATCCTCATTCCCATATTCTACTTTGAATCGGAGTTTACACCAAGGTTTGATTATTTTTCTTTCAACTCATCCAATAATGATTATTTCAAGCAACATTCATTGTTGTTCTAGGGGATTTTGTAGAACTCACACAAAATCCATATATAAAAAATGGTGTGGAATTGTGTGTACATACATACATACATACATACATACCTACACACACACACACACACACACACACACACACACACACACACACACACACACACACACACACACACACACACACACACACACACACACACACACACACACACACACACACACACACACACACACACACACACACACACATATAACCATATATGGCTTGGATTGGTTTTCTTGAGGTTTGCTACCTTTTACCTATCCCTTTTTCTATGTATGATGGCCACAATTACCATTATTTTATTGTGATGGATTTGTAGGCTCAAACTCTTGCTTATTCCTTTGATTAAATTTCTATTAAATTTTTACAACATATTAACAAGAAATTCCTAGTGAGGAGATGTCCAAGAAATCCATCTCCATTTGAATGTGCCTATGTAGTCCATTGTGATACTTCAAAACTAATTTCCACTCGCAATGTCCAAAACCTAGATTTAAGTGTAAGGTATAGAAGGTATCAATGTACTCCAACACCATCTAGTCTCCCTCCTAACATAGACTTTTCAATCTCATGTACTTTTCATCATAGTTACCAACAAGGTAGAATTCCTCCTTGAAGGCATAAAAACAATTATTTAAGTGGTTTTTTTTTCCTAAATATTATAGACTCGCCGATGTCATGTATCTCCTAATAAACTTCCCACCAATATTTGACATGGGGAAGGACCTTAAGCAACACAAAGGCATATTTTTGTTGTCTAAAACTAGACCTATAACATATTTAGCCAATTATCCAAAGCATATGCATCTATATTCCCTTCAAACAAATGAATGCCAAAGTTAAGTTGTATCTTGAAGGGTGATGCACATTTGAAATGGTTTCTTCTTAAAGGTATCTTGACTACAACTGGTAGTTATCAAAGGATCTAGGTGAAATTATCCATCACCTTGTTCCTCTATCATGCAAGGAATTCCTCAAGAAAAAAATTGATAGGATCTCATGCTCCATCAACTCTCATTTCATATGTCATTGTAAACGACTTCATTGATGAGATTCATTCCCCAACAAAAATTGGTTTGAGGCCCAACTCTCTATACCTTAATATTATTAAGGACATGCAGTGAGAAACAAGAGTATATTTATTTGAGATTAGTGATATGGATTGTATAGAGGATGATATGAAAGGAAGGAATATGAATGGAAAAAAGCCAACATGAATATTAAAGAGAGCACAATAATGCAATGAGAACCAATCATTATAATAAACCAAATAGTAAAAGTTTGTGAAATGTTAATCAATACAAACAAAATAGAATTGTGGTAGCTTATATTTGAAGAGAGAGATGTCATCTATTCTCATTCAAAAGTTTCCCATTACAAGAGGTCCAAATGGCCTTTTAAAATAAAACATTAAACCCTAAAAAGTCAAAACCCTAAATATCCAAAACCCTAACCCTCAAAGATGAAGTGGCAAAAAGGAACGTGAGCCTGAAGGAGTTTAGTTGATACATCAACTTCCTAGGGATGCAACTTCCATGTAGAAACTGTATTTGGGCATACAATATCCCATTGAAAATATCTTAATGAGATAAAAATTTCTAGTCAAGGATTAGGCATGCCATGGCAACCCCTATCCATCGCAGGGCCAAAAAACATTGTTTAGGGTCTCAAAAATGCACTAAAATTTTAGAACAAAAAAGATAGGAGAAAAGCTACCAACATGGGGAATTTTAATTATGAATCAATAGAATACGTGGCTGGCCACCAATATTCACTTGGACTAAGCTCTAAAGGAGCATGTATCGTACTTTATTTATTCAATGTAGCCCTTAAATTGTTCTCATGTTAAAAAAAAATGATGGCATATTTATACAGTCATTATCTTAAAAATGGAAAGATGAATCCAAAATATTTATGTCATGAAAGTAGTTAGAAAATCACAATAAGAGAAAAAAGGCACCATTCAAACTAAAATACAATTTCCAAATGAGGATCCAAACCATCAACTTATAATTTGAGAAGTATAAACACTTGATCCTCCCCATAACACATAATGACATTGTGAGAAACCATCTATTACATGTTGCATGGGTGATATATGGGTGACATATGGTGATCACCCATATACATGTTGCATTGAAGTAGGTGTCAAAAATGGGGGATATGGTAAAAGATGATCCTATTTGGTGAAGTAAGTGTGAAAATGGGGGATAAGAACTTGAGAAAATAGGGGTGAATTAGGTGAGAATGATATTAAGAGGGACAATAGGTGGACTATTTTATAGATTAAGCATGCATGTCACAATAATTTTTTTTAAATATTAGGTTAATTAAAACATAAGGATGGGGTTCCTTTAATCAATTTATCTAATATGAACACACTCTATGAGGATGTTGTTATTATTGTTGTATAGAAATTTGGCCCTAGAATTTGGTCATATATGTATCCATATGAGTATGACTACAAATCCACAATATTAATCAAATTTTCGTTCATCCTATGTGTTTGATTTGTCTTTTTATCAATTATTATATATGCCTACCTATCATAGTGATCATTTATGGTGGATTAACCAATAATGGTCTGGTGTTCTAGGGGTCATTAGTTATGTTCAAATGTTGTATCAGTGAGCATTAATGATTTATGATAAGATTTTTGTATCAAGTTTTCCTATTTATAAGATTGCACATGGACTTGTTGAGAGTGATATAGGTTGGATGTTGGGTATCTATCGATGTTTGTTATGGTCAATAACATGAGTACTCATTTAGTATATAGTTTTTCTTTAAGTGTCTACATGTTTATTAGACATGGATATTGGCATGTTATTGTTTTAGGGTGGATTATAGATAATGTAGGACACAAGACATTGAAGACATGATTGAGTATTAGACTAGTCAAGCAATTAACTTGTAATGTTTTGAGATAATGGACATGGTTGTTCTAAAGTGGGTCATCTCATGACACTAAAGTCCCCACCATATAATCAATGACCTTATGTTATAATTTTGTACTTATGTGATGACTTTCGCTACTTTTGTACTCTATATAAATTTTATTTTTTCTGGACATTAATTAGACAAGGTTAATGAGTTAAATTATATTAAGAAGGGTGAATCACTTGCATTATGTTAAGCAGTTTTTAAGAGAATCACTTCCTTCTCTTAGTTTCAAATGTTGGGTGTTGCATAATATTAACCCTTACAATGCAAAGTGTTGAAAGCATATATTAAATGTTACACTTAGTGTTGTCATTGATGAAAACAAGGTAACATTAATGTCAAAGGGGATGTATGAGGTATCAACAGTACCATCTATGATGACCAAAGAAGCAACATGACTCTTTATGAAGTAATATGATAGTTTGATATCTTACAAAGTGTTTGAAGTTTATTGGATTTTTTATGAAGTTATGATGCTCAAAATATCCTAAAAATATCATGTTCTTGTAGGTCTTGTTGATACCTTTCCAACGATATATCCTTCTTAAAAAAACTCCTCCCAGACGAAAAGTTATGGCCAATTGAAATTTCAATATTAAATCAAGGGACCAAACTTTAGGGAAAAACCCAAAAATCAAATTCATTAATTAGTGCACATGTTTGGAGAAGATCCACCATGAGCATAGTAATAATGGCCTTGGGTTCATAAATTTGTGCATTATTTAATGTTTTTAAATGGCGTGCATGTCTTGGGAAAATAAAAAACTTCTAACAGGTGAATGGATGGATGATGGTAAAGATGCATAATGTTTAATAAACACTATTGGCCCAACTAGATGATGACACTTGCTAACATGTTGTTTGATGATGATGTGGATCTATTGAATAATGACATGTGATACAGTTGCACAATCAACATGACACATTAACAAGATAACTTCAACAGGCTTATGTGGGGCCACCAAGGGCTACCACGTGGTAGGGACAAACAACAATTTTGGATTGGTGAAAAACCCAAAAATAGGTGACATGTGGCACCCCTCATGGGTTTCCACATGGCATGATGAAATCATGTTAACATCATCATGTGGAGGAGCAATCCCAATCACATGGGCATGATATATGGATTTTCAGATATCAAGGGATCTATATTGGTCTCACTTGGTCAAATGAGGTGGCCGTATGGACCTTCACACTAATTTTAAGAACTTAATCACAGGGATGAGTCATGGTGTGCCCTAGTTATGGAAATTCTCTATGGTCAGCATCCATAGCATGGGACCACTACATAACTATAAATATACATACACCCTTGAGATAGAACAAAGTGTGTGTGTGCGTTGCACAAAAAAGTTAATACTGAATGAAAGTGTTTACGACATCTGGTTTTAATTACAATGAATTTCCAATGATTATATTTTTCTCGCAAGCTCTAGTTTTGAAGTGGTATGGTTTGGTTGTAAGAAATTACCTTTGGTTCATATTGATCATTGCCTACTGTGGAGTAATATATGGTCTCCATTCATATTGATCATCATTTTTTCAAGGTAATGTATGGTCATAGTTTGATGGAAGCTTGAATCGTCTGCAATCCATTTTAGTCACAGTTCATTTTGGTTTGGTTTGTTGTTCTAACTATAGATTAGAGTTTGGCCTAAGATTTTGGTTGTGATAAACTCCTATTCTTAGGAATATTATAACATTTCCATCACACGCATATACGGTTACAACAAAACCCTTGTATGGTGACACTCTAACACAAGTTCCACAACTAAGTTTATATGTTGACACATCTTGATCTAAGCCACAAAGACTCAATGCATTCGAATTTTTTCCACATCAATAGAAAATTATAGAGCCAAAGAAGGACATGCCATTGTTTGAATGTTGATCAAGGCTAGTGTGTTAGACATAATTGAGAAGGGTCTAGAAAAGTGGATGGTCTTCGATCCATGTAATCTTGTGATAAGATCAATGTTGTCTCTGTTACCTAATCCATTATTGGATATATGAATAAGCCATGAGGAATGTGATTCAATTCACATGGAACTAGTTTTTTGGTCGATAGTGTCTCAATCGAGACCCATGTTTGAGTCCCATAGCTGCCAAGTTGGAAATATGTTTTATTATTATTTGTAATTTCCATTAATGTTTAGTTGGTCTTTGATTACGATTCTATAGATTTAGCACTAGGTTTTATTCATTTTGTATAAGCATGCCCTAAAAGGGTGATTATGTAGAATATTTAAGTTGATATAATGTTTTATATGGTTATTTTGGGTTTTTGAGAGCATTATTTTCCCAAATTGGGTTCCATAAGAAGATAGAATGTAATTAGAAGTATATAACGCTCTTTTCACACTTATTTGATGGCCAAAATATATTATGTTTGAATTTATTTTCGAATACATGATGAAAATAGGTGTCAAGAAGGGGTTTGAATTACCAGATTGAAGAACTAGTTGAAGCTTAGTGTGGGTAGTAGTATGATAGGCAGTAAAAATGATTGATAGGAATCTCGTTCTAGTATAATGGTTGTAGGTCATATTGTGGTGGAGTGATTTCAGGTGATATGATAGTGGTTGCAGGTCGTATGATGGTACATTGATTGCAAGTGATATCATAGTGGTTGTAGGTTATGTGGTAGTTTCATTATTATTCATTGTATGGTTGTAATTGCAGTCCTTTTGATAGCATATTCAATAATATATGTGGATCCAATTTAAAAATGAGATGAAATAGAGATCCAAAAGGAAGTTGAAGAAGGAGGTTAGTGACTCCATTGAGGTTGAAGTCTCAATTTGGTTGAATCTTAGATCAGGTTGGATCCTACTCATTCTTGAGGTTGGAGACTAAATCAGGTTGGAGCCTAGAGAAGGTAAGATCCTACTCATTCTTGAGTATGGAGCCTAAATCAGGTTGTAACCTAGAGTAGGTTGGAGCTTCTACTCATTCTTGAGGTTGGAGTATCAATAAAGCTTGTTGTAGCTTCTACAACCCCCTCCAAAATTTTGGATCCTCCATATGGTCATGTATTATTTCATTTTAATCCATTAATGTCAACTCAGACATGTTGTCTAAGTGTTCAAGTCTTACTTTAGGAATCATAAGTGTCTAGATACTTACTTTCACATGCTCAACTCTTGATATCTTCATAAGCAAACTTTCCAAGATAGGCTAAGCACACTTCATAGGGACAGTGTTACACACTCTTTGTTAGCAGTGATTGCACACTCCTTGCTAACAACCACTGTGCACTTCCAACTAAAAATAATTATGTAGTCCTTGCCAACAATGATTGTGTAGTTTCCACTAATATTGATTGTGCAGTTCCCAGTGACAGTACAAGGGCATCCTATGTAGACATTCAATGTGCACTTCTTGTTAACAGTAAGAGCACACTAATTCAAGTTAGTGTTGAAACCCTTCTTAGTGGAAGTCAACTCACTCCTGAATCCTAATTTTTTGACATGCACTGAGTGCACTCACAAACCTTAACCCTAATTGCACAGATGCTCCTCAAATATAAAGAGTTTATCCCAAACATTATTTCACACTTATCTTTCACTTTTGAGTTCTACGCACTTTTGGAGCATAAGGATCTTCCCTCACAATTGGTTACAAATGTGCCATCTTCCAGGTGAGTTTCTCAACTATTGCTTTTCTTACTTTTCTTTCACAAGTGTCGCTTTCACTTGCTTTCATTCATGCATGTGTCGCTTTCACTTGCTTTCATTCACGCATGTGTCGCTTTCACTTGATTTCTCATATCTTGTTAAGAGCACCTTGGCACACTTTCTAGAGGAAAATGCAACACACCCTCTTACAGTAGTTATGTTATTTATCATAAGAATATGTGTTGGAAACTCTCCCATGACATAACACACCTTTTTATTGCATTCGACACTTATGTCATAAATATATACACCCTAACTATCGCACTTGGAGATAAGGGTCATTTTGTTGTTGTTTCACTATATACATGTTGGTTTTGAGTATTGCTTGTCATGATTTTGATTGTGTATGTGTGTGTGATCATGTTCAAGACCTATCACATGTTTTATTCTCACTCTCTTGTCCCATTGATCTCACACTTACTTAATTTTGGAGTTCTTCCTCCTGGAAATTATGAGCACGTTTAATTTTCATCCAAGAAATGAGCACCTTTTACATTCCTAAGCCTCAATGATGAGACCCTTACCTCCTAGACCTATGCATTGTTCCCATGTTGAGGACAACCTCTATCATTTCACATTGAGCACCTTGAGAACATAGTCACTCAATCCTTGTCACTTACACTTTCCCACTATGAAAGCCTTGACCAACCCTTCCTTATATTATGCATTGTGCAATCCTAGTGAACAATAGGATCATCACTTAGCCCTTTCATTGGAAACCTATGAAATCCCTAGAGCCTTATCCTCAATCGTTGTGCATTGCATAGTCATAGTGCACAAGCTTGTCACCCTTGTCTCCTGGACTTTACCTATGCACCCAAGCCCTACCTCTCTCTCTTGCTATTGTGAAGTGCGCAATTCCAATGTTAGAACCTTCACTCCTTACTTACTGACCCTATGCTTAGTGCCCAATAAATTCTCTCCTTCTATCCTTGTGCACTGTTCCACCACAGTCACATCTCACATGAGAAAACAAGTTAGACTAGGTGATTTTGGGACTGATATTGTCTTGCCATGAGTGAACATTTGTAGGTGTTATCATCTCAACATGGAAAGGTGATGCTCAAGGAGGTCATAAAGGAGAGGTTACAAGAAGACACTTGTGGCAATGAGACACAAATGTACCATCATGTGGGAGATAAAGGAACTTTGAACTACGATAAATAGATGGTAACCACGATGACTTGGAAGGCTCCAATATTATAATCAGACCCTTTGGAAGGTGGGGATGAAGTGCAAGTTAGATCCATCATGAAGAACTAAAGACATAGCAACAAAGAGAAGAAATCGACATTACCACATTACAATGAAGTCTCATGTCACAGTCACCAAATTGTAGCTCTTCAAAATGTCAACACAAGAGTGTTGTGGTGTTCCATGTATTTTTGCCACATTATTGGTGGAATGCAATTTTCTAATTTTTTAAATTGGAAAATGTAAAATGTGCGGAAGCCGAAGGGTCACACATGGAATGTGAAGAGTCACTAGGAATTGCAAGAGCCATGTAGGAGCTCAAAAATCACATGGGAGCTCAAAAGTCATGAGGGAGGTCAAGAGTCACATGATGGGAGGTGAAAGGTCACATCATTTGTTATAAATAAACCCTCACACCTTAAGCAAAGGGACTTTCACCTTGGCTTCTCTAGCTTGGCATAAGAGAGAAGATCATTCTTTGGAGGAGCAAGTAGTGACTTAATGTTCTACTATTGGTGCTAGTGTCGCATCATTGCAATTATGTACTTGGAACTTTCACTTAATATATTGAAGTTCTTAGAGCTAACCCATTTTCATGCATGTATCATGGATGTTGTAATACTATTATTTTAATGTTTATGATATATGTTTCTGTTCATACATATTAAAGAAAATGAGCTATTTTATTGGCTTTGGTATATATCTTGTTGAATGTGCATTGTCACTTTCTTTCATAATCATTTTTAGTTTGTGAACTATTTCATAGGCTAACTAACAATTCTTCCTATGCTCGTGTGTGTCTTTATTAGGATAGTACTATTAAGTTTCTTCTAAAGGCCCACTCTCTCTTTCCTCATCCGTGAAATTCATTTGTATGCATTACAATTGGTGTTTAAAAATTCCAATTTAGTTTCTTATCTCGAAAGTTATGTGTATGATCTCTTATGTTGATAACTACAACCAAGGAAAATATTTAAGATCATTGTAATGACAATCGGACTGAATTCCCGAATGGGGCTCCTATCCAAAATGGTGTGAGGTCTAGTTGGGACTTCATACTAGGGAGCCTCTCTTGTGTTTGTGGATTTCTAGAACCATCAACAAATGGCACTAGAAGGAGGGAACGATGACAAGTTGAGCCTGTAAAGTCTATTTTGAAGCCCTCATCTTGGAATGGATTTTCCCCATATCTTCATTCTAGGTTGTTTCTAAAAAGGTAAATCTTTCAATCCATCAAAAGTTTTTAAATATATTGTCAAAGAATAAGTTTGATGGCAAAGGAGAAATATATGCATTTGATCAAATCTTATGATTTCTTGATATTTGTGTTGATAATAGGGAAAAATTTCACAAATGGGCTATTTTTTGAATATTTTCTAAAAAAAATAAATAAATAAAAAATAAAAAATAAAATAAAAATAAATAAATAAATATTCACCATTTTGGTTAAAAAATTGCCTATTTTTACATATATATGATTAAATGGATGATATTCGACAAAAAATTACCAATGTTAAAAGTAAACTAAATGTTTTTTATTGAATATTCACCTACATTCTATACATATGAATTTTCAAACCATAATAGTCGCCTACAATACAGTATATAAGAAAAATATTAAATCCTTAAAAAAAAAACCTTGGTTGATAATGATGTTCGTGATGACAATATCCTATGAAGACTATTATATTTCACCTTTCAAGTTCGTTTCAAGTTATGGTGTGACACCTTGTCGTACAATTCTATTCATTATTTTAAATAGTTTATAGATGAGTTTATGTCTTCCTTTCAAGAGTCTACTTCTAAGGATTTATTTAAGGAAATTGATGAACTCAAAAAGAAACAAAATGAATAAATGAATGGTTTTTGCAAAATATTTCTCAACATCTGCTATAAGATTCCTGAGAAGGATAAGAATTGGTGTCATTTAATAAGAAAGTTTCCATGTCTAATTGGCCTATCTGAGAAGGAATCTAAATTTGAAATGAATGTTAATAGTAAGAAATTAGAATATTTAATTATTTTGTTCCCTAAGTTCATTATGTCTAGTTTTGTTTTGGGTACAGGTAAAAAAAAACCTCATATTTCAAAGGTGAAAATGGTCACCCCTAATTTTCCTCATCCTCCTTCATATTTAGTATCAAATGAAATTTACTCTTGTACTGACAAGAAAATATTTTTTGATAATGAATTAGGTAATGAAGAAAATTTTCATGGGAATGGGAAAAGTTGTCTTAATTCATAAAATCAAATAAACTTTGTTGAGGTGGAGCAAACTCAATTCGATACTAATATTGGTATAGCATCCTTGGATTGTCATGTTGATAAGAGTTCTATTGATTTAATCAATATTCCATCTTCCCATGAAATTCTTTCACTTTCACCTCCCTTCCATGACCAAGGTGTTGTCTTGGGTGACAGTGGATGTTTAAATGACCCTATAAATTATAACATGCATGATGATCCCTCATTTCCTAAAGGTGATATTTGAGTTTAGAATCTGATTTAGTTGTAATTGATGTTTCTTCATACGGTCCTTTTAATCTTCCTTCATCTTCAACACACTATTTGTTGTACCCTAATGTGTTCGATGAATCTTTTACACCAGCCATTTTTCTATGTTCTTTAGATCTCTATCCTATTAGTCTTGATTACAACCAGGTACATGATGGTGTTGTTTCACACTTATAAGATGAGAAGGTTTAATCCATTGTACATGATTTGTTTAATTGCACATATTTAATAGCTAAGGAGGAATATCTTACAACACTAAATGTTCAAGGAATTCCTTCATTTCATTCATCCATATCCTTAATCTATGAAGAGTCTCATGTGTTAAATGTCAAATCTAATCAAATTAGAGGTTGTGAAAGCTATAATTCTCTTCACAATATTTTCATTAATACACCTGATTATAGTTGTTCTAATGCACCTGTTGATTTTTATAAACCACCAAAATTCAATCATACATCATTCAAGAGTTTAGAGACTTGTCAGGATATTGAGGCACTTCAACTTCTACTAATTGTTATTTTAGGTGCACACAATCTTGACAATATCCCTAAACAAGATTAGCTTATGTCTTCTTCACAGAATTCTTTCTCTACTGCTATTTCATCTAATGAATGATCATCTTTGAATGATATTCAAGCCTCTCATGTTTATCATTTTTAATTTCATGATAGAATTACTAACTGGTTGGAAGAGTCTTATTTGGAAAGATCTACTGCTAATAAAAAGTTTCAGTTTTACCTTGAGCTTTCTATGAATGAAAATGTGGATGAATGCACATGTGTGAGAGGTTTCAGGGTGCTCATGGTCATCATTCTTTCTATGAGGATAGAGTTTCAGCTTGGCTAGAACATCCTTTTATGGTTAACTCTTTTACTTGTAGGTGTGACCTTCTTTATCATGTGTAAGCTATTTAGATAAATATTTAGGTTCTTGCACATTATTTCATATTGGTACTACTTATTTACATATTTGTGTTTATAGGTCGGAAGAATCTCTTCTGGTTGCATTGGAAATTTGATTTCACTTGATCATGACCTTCTCTTTTAGATAGATTAGGATTTAGGTACAGTTATGTTCTTTCAATTTTTGCATTCTAATTTATTTTACATTATATTATAACACTCCACATATATTCCCCTTCTCAATTGATTTGTGTTCTCCGCATGCCCTTTACTAATCTTTACATAATCATTCTTGTTTTATCTCTTTTCTCGTGTTTTGTTTTAATAAGACTATGTATGAAAGCTTCCCCGTTCGGATCTGATGCAATGTGGTGAAAGTTTTCAAAGAGGTTACTATGACATGTTACAACACTTGGCTTACTTTTGGTCTACTTCTTTATTTAAGCCTAAATTTCTTAAGAGTCCATGATGCTATGACAAAAAATACAACTCATTACAAATGAAAAGACTTAGAATATCTATGATTCACATATCCATTATGGGATCTTTTTTCCTTGAATTAGCCATTTATATTGATTTGTTTTAAAGATTCAACTCAGTCATGTAGAGAAGGGGAAGGAGAAAACTTAAGGCGAGAAAACTAATCTCATACATGTATATCTATATATATATATATCTATATATATATATATATATATATATATATATATATATATATATATATATATATATATATATATATATATATATATATATATATATATATATATATATATAAGAGTCTCTATAAAACAAGTAACAACATCTCTTGCTCATAAAATAAGTTAGGATCCCTATTCCACCCTAGAGAAATAAATGGCGATAAAATGCCAATGAGCATATTTAAGTAATAAAATGAATAAAAGTTGAAATAAGAGAAAGGATTCTTCCATAGAGAGGTGAAGAAAGCAACTTCATCAGGCGATTGAATAGGCTCACTGGTAATGAAGTAATGTCTGTGATTCCTTGAAGTGACTCTGTCGGGGTATTGAACAGGCTTGTTGGTAGCAGAGCAACACCAAAGATGACACTAAAATTTTGATTATATTAAACTCACAAATTTATATACTCCTCCTCCCTGATCAAAATAGTTGAAGCTAGAATAGTTTTGTAAATGTGTTTTAAGTTGGGAAAAGGAATAGGAGAATATACATCTATAATTGAAATATGTGGAGAAGCTAGGGTGATATGGATAGTGAATCAATACTTCCCGAAGGGATAGAATTTGTGCACATAATTTAGACATAAACATAGAAGTCATGGTTCTTCTAGTGTGTCGCCAAGTGTTTTAGTTACGACAACCCCCTCCAAAAAATTTCCTACCTTCAAATTTTGGAGCCTCCTTATGATCATGTCATCTTTCATTTAAAGCCATTAATGTCATGCTTGAACATGTTGTCTAAGTGTTCAAATATTCTTTTAGGAATCCTAAGTGTCGAGCTACATACTTTCACATGCTCAGCTCTTGAGATCTTCACAAGCACACTTTCTAAGATACATTAAGCACACTTCATAGTTACAGTTGTTCACACTTTCTAAGATACATTAATCACACTTCATAGTTACAGTGTTGCACACTCTTTGTCAGTAGTGATTGCATAATCCTTTCTAATAGTCATTGTGCAGTCCCAACTAACAGTCATTGCGGAGTCCTTACAAATAGTGATTGTACAATTCCCAATGGCAGTGATTACACAGGTCCTAATGAAAATGCAAGGGAATCCTCTACTGACAGTCACTGCACACTTCTTTTTGACAGTAAGAGGCATTTCATCAAGTTTATTAGGTCCATATAATACTAGTGTAGCTCCCATATTGTTATTTTTTTGCCCCATATAACCCCCATATTGTAATTGTTGCACTCCATAGAAGCCCACTATCGGTATTGTTTATCCCATACATTATTATTGTTAAGTAGGTCACAATTATATTTTGACCCTTCAGACTCCTATATATAGCAAGGAGGTCTTGCCATTTTTATCATCCAGGAATTGTTCATTTATCTGATGTAAAAGGATCCCCCCTAGAAGAGGCTTATTTTCAAGTCATTGATCTGCATTTTTTATTTCTTTGTGATATGGTTACATAGAATTTGGTATCAGAGCTCTCGATCCTAGGGTTTCGTTGCTTCAAACATGTCATCTTGGAATTTTCTCTATAATTTTTTTTTTGTGTGTGGTTTCAGAAACTAGAATTGCTATCATGTGGAGGTGAAATATTGATGAAAATATGGATGAAATTTCAAACCTTGGTTTTCTATATTTTCGGAGATATGGTCTAAGGAAGTTAGGGTTTTTTCATGCTCCAGAATTTAGTCTCAAACGCGTGTTCTAGGGAAAATCATCATAACTTTTACTTTGAGCATCAGAATTGAATTTCATAAAAAAATTACGGAAATTGAAAAGAATTTAGTATCTGGGATATGATTTTCAGGGCCTAAGGTTAAAATAGTGACACATGGCATCTCGTAAAAGTTAGAATTACTAAACTAGTCCATAATCAGGTTACCGTGGCAGAATTGGCATAACGTTATCTTGAAGGATCCAATCTAGGTCTAACTAGTGGGGTTGAAAAGAAGATGCAGAGGAATACCATAGGAGGTAATTTCAGATCTTGGGAGGCCTAAATTACAGATATACAATAATTTCAAGATCAACCTCTAAAAAGTAATAAAAAAGTGTGTATCTTTTTAAATTTGCATAACTTTTGTTTGAAAAATCAGTTTGAATTTATTCAGGAATAGTAAAGAATAAATATCATTCTTTGGTTCCAATATGCCTCACAACAAAAAAATGGATTCACCCAGTAAGCCAATAGAAATCTATACTATGATGCATGAAGAAAATGAAGAAATTCAACATGATATATAAAAATTATAGGACCAAGTGCAACAGATTTCACTCTCACAAAGAGAAACCAAAAATGAATTGGATGGTTTAAAAGAAAATGATCTAAAATTAAAATTGAAGGTTTCTTGAAAATGTTTGCAAGCTATTTTATGTCTTGTGGGCAATGGATCGAAATTGCAAAAGCACATAAACTTAGTAATTTTAGTTAAATTTTGTAAATATAACCAGAGAAAAATAGACAACATGCAACATCACAAAATAGCAATTTGATGACCGAGTTCACCCCTCCTGGGCTATGTCTTTGGGGCTAGCTTAAAATGTTGGCCATTTATATTGTATGCTCAAAATATAAATTACATCAACATATAATACTCAATCACAAAAATAACGTTGCCATTGTGTCTAGAACACCCAGAAACCTCTGTGTAGTCTCTTCTTGGGCTTAAAAAGGCTAAAAAATGGCCAAGTTAGGCCTTCTTCTCCATTTCTCTACTATATGTCCTATAAATTCACTAAATTGGAAAAATTGACAACATTTTCCTCATTTGGCATATCCGCCAAGTGACAAATTGACATATTTTCAAAGCAAATTCTGTCGCAAATGGTGCAATACGTCGAATAATTATTTGGGTACTCATGACCCAAATTCCACCCTTTTATTTGGTCATGTTGCATACTATGTGGCCAAGCGTGTGGGCCATAGGCCACGCACCCATCGGCACTCCATCCTTGGTCGCATTGTACACCATTTGGCTGTGGGTTGGGCCACATACTAGACCCCTACTTTGATCCCTCTGTTGATGGTTCCAGGGTTTGAACATCACTCGGGGCGAGGGCTTCATGCCTCACCCCTCTCGCCTAGTGCTATGGTCATGTTGGTTACCATGTGACTTAGGGCTTGGTCCACATGCCCCACCCCCTCCCCCCAACGCCAAAATATTTAAAATTTAAATATTAATCTTTTGAGTAGTTATAACTAGCACATCCGGTGGTCTAGTAGTCTAGTAGTTGGTTTGTTGCGATGAGGTTGTGGGTTCGATTCCCCACCAGGTCAATTTTTTTAACCCAAAAAAAATTTGCATGGAACTTGAGGTCCACGTGGCACCCTTCCATTGTGCCATGTGGCACCTCTTAGTTAGTGCACCCAAAACACAACCACTAATAAAAATTTTCCACCTAGGCTTGTATAACCTACCACATGTCAGCAAAAGATTGGCCTATATGACCACTATACCTACTCAATCATCCTACTGATGTTAGCTCCACATCACTCTATGGCCTACCCAATCAGTAGCCTAGTCAAGCTTGTAAGTTGACTTGTTAGTTGTCTTCCAAAAACTTCAGAACATGATAAATTTCACATATGGAATCAAATTAAGGCGATTTAAGCATCGTTGGAACCATAATGAAGAGATATATTATTTAGTTTTCATTTTGATCAATTTAAAGAACTCTTTTTTTTAGCATATTTTTTATCCCCTGGATCATTCCTCCCCACTAGAAGGTTTTGGACCACCAAAGGTATATTTTAACTTAGCTAGTATGTGAGGGTAAAACTCCCTCATTTTCCCGATCTCAATCCACCTTAATTTACATGGATTGGTACCTTTAATCCCCGCTGGAAGATACTCCATATTGCCTCTACGTGAAGTCTTGATCCTCTTGTCAAGAATTGAGTCTTCCTACAACTCATTTAAATGTTCAGGAGAAAAATCTTCAATAGATGGAATATAAACATTATATTCATGATCATCAATTATTGGAGGCTCATACAATCTCAAGTTTTCCACATTAACAACAGAATAAATTTGCATGTAAGGTGGAAACTGTATTTGAAAAGTATTGTTACCAACCTGTTATAGACATTTTTGTGCCTAACAGCATGGAGCATGAAATGTCAATAATCTGAGGGATCCAAAGTCCCTAAACATGGTGTTCTTACCCTTAGAGGAACAAGGTCTGCAAACCACAGCACTGAAAATCAGTTCTCCACCTGAAAACACTCAAAAACAGGCTATTTCTGGATCATGTCAGCTGCTCCACTGAGCATCTGCGCTGAATGTCAACTGCTCCTCCTTGTACCTGCGCTGAAGGTCAAAAATGATGAAGGCTACCTGCGCTGGGCGAGATTGGCCAAGTGGCACAGTCATTCTGTAAGGTGTCAACTGCCCAGGAAGCTTCCAAACTGACACTTGGGTCAAGGAATTCGCCTAGTGATGAGTAAGAGGGTCTTGATCTCCAAGTGGAAGCAAGATTATCCAAGTGGACTCAAGAACTGAAGATTAACTAAAGTGGGAGAGGACACAAGTCAGCTTCAGGCCAGTCTCAAGATGACTCATCCTTTCTCCAAAAACCTATATATAGATCTCTCTCATGAGGTCTAAGGAGGCTAGAATTTTGTGCAAGTAAGGAAGTGTTGTTGGTTTGTGTATAGAGCTATTGGGTGTTTTGCTTGAAGGAGGTGAAGAGGAGATTTCTTTCAGCTGGGAGGTGTTGCTGGATTGGGCCCATTGTGGTTGTAACTCTCTCAGAACTTTACTTCTATTATCAATAAAGTATTTGAGGTTCTTCTATATGCATGTGTCTTTATGATGAATAGATGCTTGTATATTTGATTTATGCTAATCCTATAATCGATTATGGATGTATGCTTCTTGTAGTTTCTTTTTCTTGTGCTTTTACAGGATCTGTGTGCAGCTGGGCCAGTGAAAGGGCAAGGAGCTAGGAGCAAGCAGCAAGGAGTGAAGACTGGATCGACTATTAGCGCAAGATAACGGTTAGTAGATCATCCTTTTATTCCCTCTCTCATCTCATAAAGAAGAATCCTTGAATAGCTTTGCATTCTGTTGTTGCTGGAGTACTATCACCTTCAGAGTGGGATAGAGCCATTCTGCATTAGATACTTTTCCCCCCAACAAATTTGTGACTCCGCTGGGGATCGCATCTTGTTGGTTTGTTGTGTTTCTTGTTATTCATTTCATAAATAAGGAGAGTACCGAATCGAACTGTGTTTGAATCCATCAAACACAAAGTAGAGGGCAGCTACTCTAGCTCAGTTTCTAAGCAAGTTTATGATTTGAAGAGCTGATCCACAAGGACTCTAATAAGCTCTTAGTGATAGCTTTTCATCCTCCTTTACATCCCTTAGTGTGTCCTTGACTGATAGCTTCTGATTTGAGCAAAAACTGTGAATTTTTGAGCAATCTGTGACCCGGAAACCAAGACGGACGAAAGTCTCATTCGTCATTGCAGGCTATACAAAGGCAGTCTGCATTTCAGCGCAGTTCCCGAAGGGGCTACCTGCGCTGAAGGTCAAACAGGCAGTGTTACACCTGCGCTGGACCAGTCTTGGCTTGAGTTCCTGGGGTTTCCTGCTGTGTCTTGATTTGTTTTCACTCTATTTTTTTCTGTTTGCTGCCAGTCAGTGGGCCTATCTGAAACCATCTTCCTTTGTCATTATTCCACCTCAGTTGTATAAGGAAACTGTATTTGTTCTTTTGTATTTCTTGTGTCATTTACAGTTTCCCATAATGAAAGTGAACCAGTCTTGCATTGACCTCTTAGATCTAGACCTGTGATTAAGTGTCGTTCCGATCTTAAAGAGTTAGTTTATTTGTTGTTCATAGCTGATTGAGTTTGTCGCTTTCGTTATATGGTTTGAATTTATATATTTCCAAGTGTTGAAACAAGTGAATCGTAAGGTGTCTTTCGATTTTGGACAAACTTGTTTTCTTTCGCTTGAAATTGAATTCAAAGTTATACAACAGCTTTCTTTTTGCATTTCATCAACATTAAGAAAGAGAAAAGAAATACTTGCATTGTGCATGTACATTATGACAGTTTGCATGTTGATTTAGGAAAGTGCATTAGTGTGTGCTCTATGATCTGTGTGAAAAGGTGTTATCTTCCTTCTCCCTCAGTAGTTAAGGTTTTCAAAGTTGAAAGATTGAAAAGCTTGCTTATCATCTTAGATTGCATTCAGGAGTGTTTCTATACATCTCGTGGTGATCCATAAAGGCAAACTGCTAAACAAGATCAACCTTAAAATAAATTGAATTTACATAACAACGCATTGAAACATAACGCAAACATCTAGAGGTCTAAGCTAGAGACGTGTTCCGGCGTCGTTAAACGTGATATCTTAGCGTTGAGTGGTTGGGTGATTCCTCCACGGTGAAGCGATAAGTATCAATACGGACTTGTGCTCCCACGTACCGTCGCGTATATATTGGGAGACCCCTATAGGATCAAAGCCTTTATCCATAGGAAACCATGTCGGCCGCCCTACTGATCGCAATGCAGTGAACACAGCATTCACGAAGATCGACCACTCGTACCATAAAATGTATTATGTGGTTTTGCGAAAGGTTTGGCACACCCTCTGCCTAGAACTCCAGAGCAGTTTCTTTTGGCCTTTTTCAAACTCTATAACTGAAAAAGTCCATCTGAGCATTTGTCACTTCGGGCTCGTTAAAACATCGAAGGAGACTAGAGTCATCTTTAGCTTTTTCTCGACTCTTAAAAAGTGAAAAAGCAAGTTGTGTCTAAGCGTCGTTATAAAATTTATTTTAAACGGAACATAATCACCTCCTATTCCCGCGTTGATCTTTAAGTTGAGAACATGGAACGCCCCAACCAAGGAACTCCACATGATGGAAGTCCTAGTCCATTCTCCTCTTGGGGAGAAGTTGGTGCGCCCCACATGGCCACACTGTCGCTTCCAGGACTGACAATTGGCCTGCCTGTTTGGCTATTCTCAACTAGTGTAGTTCAGAACACCATGGTTCCTGAGCAGTCGAGTCAACAGTTAGATGAGTCTAGAGCATCCCACCAGCCTTCTACTTCCTCTAACCCTTCCTCCAATCCTTCATCTTCAAAAGGTAAAGCTGGCAAAAGCCAAGCTCCCACGGAGAAGAAGGAAAAGAAGAAGAAAGAAAAGAAGAAGAAGGAACCTAAGGCGACTGGGGGCAAGCAAAAGACATCTAACAAAAACCCACACACAGCACAGACCGGGCCTAAATCGCCATGTGTCATATGTAGAGGAGACCATTTCCATAGAAATTGTCCCTGTATTCCCCGGATACTAAGGGACTGGTCCCCTCGATTGCACAATTCGGGAGCTTCAACCTCTGATAACCATGTTGATTGCTTACCGTCAACCAGCGAAAGTGAAGGTTCAAGACAAAGAGGGGGAGAAAGATCCCCCTGCAAACTGTGTGAAGGCGGTCACGCCATCCACCATTGTCCCTTCTTAGACGAAGCGAAGAGAGTTTTGGAAGATCGTCCGGTTTCTCCGATAATACTTCCTCCTGGATACAAAAAACTCGTGCCAAGTCCTTCGTTGGTTGAAAATATAGCTGGCCCGCTCAAGTGGTCAGCTGAAGCGTCAGTCATTGAAAATGAACCTACTGAATCCAGACCAGACGAAAGTCTAAAGGTCGATACGGCAGTTGACCCGGTTCTTCCTTCAGAGGTTTCATCCTCAAATGACACCGTCACTGAAGATTCATCTTCAAATGACACCCTCACTGAAGAGAATAAGGATGACACCATCCAGATTCTTTTCATCAACACAGATTCTGATGAGCATTAGGGCAATGCTCCTACTACTTTATCGCAGGAAGGAACATCGTCAGGATCGTATCCGGCCGTGTATTCGGTCCCACCACCAAGCAACCTGGTTGTGTCCTTTGATTGGAACCAACTGGGCAGACCCCGGTTACCAGCCAGTATACCATTCAGAATCATAGTCCAAATTTATAGAATGGTGATGGCTGGAACTATCATTGATGAAGGGGCATCTGTGAGTATCCTTTCCTCTGTTGCTTGGAAAGCACTGGGTTCCCCAGCGCTTTTGCCCGAGATAATAAATCTCTCAGGCTTTGATAAAGGAACTAGTCGACCATTAGGGATCCTCCCCAATGTGCCTGTTACATTGAAAGGGAAGACCGTTATTTTGAACGTGATGGTCGTTGAGGGACCCTTGGATTATAACCTACGCCTTGGACGTGACTATATATATTGCATGGGAGCTATAGTCTCCTCACTCTTTAGAGTAATGTGTTTTCCACACGAAGGAAGGATGGTCAAGCTCGTAGACCAACTTTCATTTCCGGGATCACGCATCGCAAATAGTCAAATACCAATCCTCAATGGTCTATTCACCCAAGAAAGGTCTCCACCCCCAGTCCTCCTTCCCGATGAATGCGAGTGATTCGGAAAGATAGAACTGGAACCCATGGGGCATGCATCCTGGTCTGCTTTGGGCAGAGAAAACCTTGGGTATAGAGTAGGATTTCCGCGGAAGAATATGACTAGTCCGTACCCCGTCCGTATGTGGAAGAGGGGTTGTTCTGGGATAGGATTCTTTTGTTAAAGTTATGTGTTTGACAAAGGTCATTCACCTTTGTCTAAATAGGTAGGCAATACCAAAGAAAGGGATTCTTTTGCGGCAGCAAATTGTAACCATCTTTGGGTAAAAGGCAAGCCTCACCCATTAAAACTAATGTTTTAGAGGATAAGTAGGGGCAGCCTCCAAAGAAAGAGATTCCTTTGCTGCAACAAATAGTAACTATCTTTGAGTAACCTAATGATAGACATCGCCGAAGAAGTGTTCAGTTTGAAAGATTAACAGAACAATCTTTGGGTAACCTGAAAGAGGTAGGCCTTTCCCGGTAGAACGTTTGTTCTACCTACAAATTGAGAGGTAACCTTGAAATCGTACTTTATACCTAGGGGCATGCAACCTTTTGGAATGCAAGCAAGGGACGACTATTTATTTTTTTAAATTTTTAGGTCCTCCCTTTAAACCTGTAGGTCTAACCCTTTAAACTCGTAGGGTTAGCCGTTTCCGAACTTGCATAAAGAAAGGATGAGAAGGAGCATAGCTTCGTGAGATAAAGCTCCATAAAAAATAGCTATCTCACAAGAGACATTTCTTATCTTATGACTGGTATATCGAGCAGTTTTAGCATAAAGTTCATGCTCGTTAAAAAATAAACGCAAGATCCGAGCAGTTTTAGCGTCATAGTTCATGCTCGTTAAAAAATAAACATAAGCTTTTGAGCAGTGTTTTGGTGCATTCAAGCTCTTTAAAAAATGAACCCAGTACCGGTAAATAACCATTGTGATCGTAAATTTATTAGCCATAAAAGCCTTGGTCGTGTGTTGCACCTGCCACCTCCATTCCATTTGGCCTATCATTCACCTCCATATGATTGTTTACCCATTTTGAGGAACAGCTGCGAAGAGTGATTTCACTTAGCCATCCTTGTGACACTGCCGTGATTGGAAAATTCCAACCTGTACCTGGAATCTGCTGCTATCCCTGTTTATCACTCGTTCCTCAAAAGACGAGTCTTCTTTAAGCTCTTTTCAACTGACTCGTAAAATATGAAAAGATTGCCGAGTTTTGGCCTTCCAGCTCGTTAAAAGGACCGGAAGAGCTATCCCTCCTCTAGATTTTAATCTTTTTGGACCTGAGGGATTATTGCACAAAAAGGTCGAGCGCTTGTTTTATTCGGCTCGTTAAAGTTATCGAAAATTCATCCCTTTTGTATTGTTTTATACTTTTTCGGACTTAAGGGATTAGATGACGAAAAAGGAATTTTGGAGTTAACTTTCTGTACCTTTTCAGACTCTCTAAAAATGAAAAGGACCGAGTTATCTTTGTCGCTAGACTCGTTAAAATGATTAAATAGCGACAAACTTGTCTTTAGACGAGAACGAGTTTCCCTATCGCTAGGCTCATTAAAACATAGCGATGGGCTTGCCCGAAGGGCAGGTTATAGAACAAGCATATGTTATCCTCCTCAAGCTTGACAAAAATAAAGAGGTACTGGTCAGAAATGACTGGGGAAAAATTGGGAGAACCTCAAAGCTTTGATGGTAGCAAGTCGCTCTTGAACATGACACTTTGTCCTCCGTACCACATCGGGTTGGGTTGTTTCATTCACCGGTCTCATCACCATGGTCCTCGCCAAACCATCCGTATTTGGGGTAATGCTACCGATCCATCACATTAGTGTCGTTATATGTTCAAGAGATGTGTTCAGAAAGAGTCAACCGTGTCCCATCCACTGCCATACATTATCCTTCATCCACCCATGATCGCCACCTTGAATCATATCTCACAGTTTGTTTTCACCTCCACTAAAGTCATTAGCTTCATTCCGTGTCACTGATGTGGGATTCATTAAGGCCCTCCTTTGACGGATCGCTTCTTGTCGACTTCAGCTCATTATCCAAGAAGTTGATCTAGGAACACCCCCCCAGTACTTTGAAGCTTGCATGCCTCAATGGCAAGTTTCTCACCCGGCGACAGGTATACATCAATGACCTTCGACCGGAAGATTTTGCGTGGTGTTCGACGCCAAGTCCTTTATTCACACCACGTGAATTGTACTGCAGTACCTTGAGGGTCATTGTCATTATTGGTGATTCCTCTCGCGCTTGTTAACGGTTTACATTATTGACCGGTAATCAAGCGATGTCTTTCCATGTTCGACTTCAACGCAATTCTCACATGGATCGACTTGTACTTAGAGTGAAGATCGAATGAGATTGAAGACCCCGGATCTAGTTTCATCCATCCGGGCTGCGATATATATTCAGGATATAAAGACATTTGATATGTACATCATTGCAGCAGATGATCATCCTACTCAAAGGATGATAATTTCAGCAGAGAATTATCAGTCTATCATCAGACGGTCGTCTGTTACATGTACCAAAATGAATTTATAAAGCTGAGCATGGGAATGCCCGCCTCAGCTAGATCATGAAAGCAGAATGAAAAATAATGTATTGTATTTTATTTTATTGCAGGGCACCTCTCAGCCGATTGAATGAACTTTGGGTCCTCCTAATAAAGCATTTTACCCGATAAACGACCTCATACTTTAGGGGGCAACTGTTATAGACATTTTTGTGCCTAACAGCATGGAGCATGAAATGTCAATAATCTGAGGGATCCAAAGTCCCTAAACATGTTGTTCTTACCCTTAGAGGAACAAGGTCTGCAAACCACAGCACTGAAAATCAGTTCTCCACCTGAAAACACTCAAAAACAGGCTATTTCTGGATCATGTCAGCTGCTCCACTGAGCATCTGCGCTGAATTTCAACTGCTCCTCCTTGTACCTGCGCTGAAGGTCAAAACTGATGAAGGCTACCTGCGCTGGGCGAGATTGGCCAAGTGGCACAGTCATTCTGCAAGGTGTCGACTGCCCAGGAAGCTTCCAAACTGACACTTGGGTCAAGGAATTCGCCTAGTGATGAGTAAGAGGGTCTTGATCTCCAAGTGGAAGCAAGATTCTCCAAGTGGACTCAAGAACTGAAGATTAACTAAAGTGGGAGAGGACACAAGTCAGCTTCAGGCCAGTCTCAAGATGACTCATCCTTTCTCCAAAAACCTATATATAGATCTCTCTCATGAGGTCTAAGGAGGCTGGAATTTTGTGCAAGTAAGTGTTGTTGGTTTGTGTATAGAGCTATTGGGTGTTTTGCTTGAAGGAGGTGAAGAGGAGATTTCTTTCAGCTGGGAGGTGTTGCTGGATTGGGCCGATTGTGGTTGTAACTCTCTCAGAACTTTACTTCTATTATCAATAAAGTATTTGAGGTTCTTCTATATGCATGTGTCTTTATGATGAATAGATGCTTGTATATTTGATTTATGCTAATCCTATAATCGATTATGGATGTATGCTTCTTGTAGTTTCTTTTTCTTGTGCTTTTACAGGATCTGTGTGCAGCTGGGCTGGTGAAAGGGCAAGGAGCTAGGAGCAAGCAGCAAGGAGTGAAGACTGGATCGACTATTAGCGCAAGATAACAGTTAGTAGATCATCCTTTTCTTCCCTCTCTCATCTCATAAAGAAGAATCCTTGAATAGCTTTGCATTCTGTTGTTGCTGGAGTACTATCACCTTCAGAGTGGGATAGAGGCATTCTGCATTAGATACTTTTCCCCCCAACACAACCTTCTCCAAGATTTTGAAAGAACCATATCTAACTAGCTTGAGCATTTTACCTTCACCTTGAAGTATTTCCTTGTTGATGTACAACCAAACTTGATCTCCCACTTGGAAATCATGATCAACTCGATGCTTATCATGCCTTGCTTTGTAATTTTCTTTTCTTTTCTCAATCTGCTCTTGTACTATTTCATGCACTAGATGAATTTTTTCTATGAAATGCTTGGATTTGTCCACATCACTATGTCCATCTACTGCAATATCTTTACCAAATATGAAATCCAAAGGAGAATTTGGAAAATAATGAAAATAAGCTTGAAATGGAGATACTTTTGTAGATGAATACTTAACATGATTGTAGGCATTCTATATGTAATGCAAATGCTCATCCCATAGTTTAGGATGCTTACTGCAATATCCATGAAGGAGATGTGCTACTGTTCCGTTCACTACTTTTGTTTGGCCGTTGGTTTGTGGATGAAATGATATGTTCTTCTTTAACTTTGTGATGATGAGTTCCCATAAACTTGACCAAAACATCCTGACAAATGGAGAATCTCAATCATAAATAATAGAAGTGGTTAACCCAAAGTGAACCCATACATTTTGGAAGAACATATTTGTAGTTATTTGAGTTGTAACCTATTTCTTACATGGCATCGACACACATATTTTTCTTAAACTATCCACAACAAGATATAGACAATCATGACCTTTATTAGACATTTGTAGTCCCCCTACAAAATCCATAGAAATACTTTCCCAAGGACGAGAGGGAATAGGAACTGGAGTGTACAAACCCAATTTCCTAGTGGTATGCTTTCTAGTAGCACACATAGAACATCCTTTTACATATGTTGAAAAAAATTCATTCACGTGAGGCCAATAAAAATACCTCTGAATTTGAGAAATTATTTTTCCTACACCAAAGTGACGAGCAATAAGAGAAGCGTGGGCTTCCCTTATGACATTGACTCTTGCACCCTATGGAACAGATAACTTGCCAAGATGATACGACAACTTGTTATGAACATGATAATCCAACTCTTCAACATGATTGCCATGAATCAGAGTTACATATACATCTTTAAAATCATCATTTTGAGCATATTTTTCAATATAACTTTCATGTATGATTGGGTTATGCTTTTGAATGACAAATGAATTAACAATATGCATTGATAACATATCAACAACTTTGTTGTATATACCTTTATTGTCACTAATTACCAAATGAAATTGATGTAGGAATCCCATCCACCTGGAATGTATATCTTATTGTAGCTTGGTTTGTGATTGTAAATATTCCAAAGGTTGATGGTCAGTATGAGTAATCATTTCTTTACCCATCAAATAGTGCTTCAATTTCTTCACGCTTTGTACCAAAGCATACAAATATTTATCATAAGTTGTATAGTTAATTACTGCATTGGTAAAGGTTTTAGAATAATAAAAAATAGGCTTACCATCCTACATCAAAACTGCTCCCATGGTATAATCACTTACATCGATTTGAATCTCAAAAGGTTGTTTAAGATCTGGTAGCACTAGAACTGGTGTTATATTGATCTTCTCTTTCAATGTATCAAAGGTTTTTTGTTGCTTGCCTCCCCACTAAAATACATGTTTCACACTTGTCAAATCATGTAGTGGTATTGAAATGAGTGAGAAGTTAGCTATAATTTGTTTCCAATATTGGGTTTCTCCCAGAAAGCTCCTAAGGTTTGTTACATTTTTGGGTTTAGGCCAATTCACAATGAATTCAACTTTGGAGGGATCAATCTTCAATTCTCCCCCTCCTACAATATGACTCAAATAAACCAAAATGGTTTTCCCAAATTAACACTTAGACATCTTCAAATACAATTTCTCTTTCTTTAAGACATATAAAGATTGTTTCACATGCTTGACATGCTCTTCACAAGTCTTACTAAAAATTAGAATATCATCTAAGTAGACCATGACAAAATCATCAAGGAATGGTTTCAATACATCATTCATAACTCTCATGAATGTTGCAAGTGCACTGCAAAGCCCAAATGACATGACTAACCATTCAAACAAAACTTTTTTTATCTTCAAAGCAGTTTTCCAGATATCAACTTAAACAATCCTTATCTAATGATAACTTCTTCTCAAATATATCTTAGTGAAGTAAAAAACTTCCTTTAACTGATCTAGAAAATCATCAATGTGAGGAAGAAGATAATGATTCTTTACTGTAATTTTTTTCACAACTCTAAAATCCACATACATGTGCCACGTACCATCCTCTTTTGGAACCAAGACAATAGGATACCCACAAGGAGACGTGTTAGGCCTGATGACTGCTTTATCAAGCAACTCTTGAATTTTCTTCTTGATTTATGCATTCTCCAAAACTCACATTCTATGCATGACAATGTTTGGAAGTGGTGCATCCCATTGTAAAAGCAAGTCATGTTGGAGTCATCTTTTAGGAGGCAACCCTTCAACTTCTTGAAACATCTTGTCATAAGTGTTAAAAACTTCAACCAAATAATGCTTTAGTTTTGAATCACATCTAGGAAAAAATTCAGATTCAACAATACCTTTAGCTTTAATCATCAATAACACAAAATTCTTATTATCATTTACAAGCCTTTTTATTTGACCAACACTTACGAAAGATAAGTTTATTTTCTTGTGATGTGCTCTAATAATATACTCAACTCCATCTTTAAAAAGATGATATATTTTCTTATGGGGATAGAATATGGATTTCCGGACATACAAGTATGGACTCCCTAAAACAATTCCACATATATCAAGTGGTACAACATAAATCTCTACCTCATCTATAAAATTTCTAGTGATGGCGAATTTGAGTTTACATTTTCTTGTCACTTGAAATTTGGCATCTTCACATACCCAAGCCAAAGGGTAATGTTTAATATGAGGTGTAGTTTCTAAGTTTAGTTTCTTGACAATTTCTTCAGAAATAAGATTGACTTGGGATCCACTTGTTGTGGAGGTAAATCCTCTCTGCGGACAAAGACGATCCCTACTAGCCCAGACTGGGTCTAGCAACAATCAAACAATGCTATCACGCAAGTTCCTAATTGCAAATTAAAAGTGGATGATGAGAACCTACTTGGATTCCAACGCTAATATTCGTAGAAGAGACGTCGCTCTCGTTCCTTTGCTTTGGCCGGTCACGATCCCCACGATCTCTGTGATTGGACACCTGCACATGCAAAGAACAACACAAATATAAGCATAAAATCCAATAGATGCAATTATATATCAGTCAGAAAAGATATAACTCAACATCAATCATTACAAAGGACAATGAGAGTGGAACCATAATGATAGTCATCTATTATTGATAAATAACAAAGAAGAATACAACATTGTTCTGATGTCAAATCCTCCTTTGGCTGGGTAGTCAGCTACACAAGTCTTGCAAAGCTTGTTAGGATGGGAAACAAGCCTCTCTCTCTTTGGTGACAAGAATCTCCTCACTTAGATTTGGCCTTATGGGTGCAAAGAAGGCTCTTGCAGCTTCAAACACTTGAACTCCTGGAATTCTCTATCACTATGTTGGAACTAGCTTGCTCAAGGCATAGAGACAAGCTTTTATAGATAGAGGCGAAGGAGATAAGATCAATCACAATTTCAATGGGATTGGCTTTATCACTTAGAAGCTTCCATGAAAGGTGGCAAACCACTTCCCTTCTATGGAGATTCGAAGCCAAACCATCCTAACTCAACAAGGATTCAGTTGGTGAATGGGTTAAGGAGAACCTTCAGAAGCTTGTTTGTTAAAAACTTTACTCAATTCGGTTGGCGCGAGTGCAACTCTGAGACAGAGCGCCAATGGCGCGCCCTCTTTAGAGGATTTCCCCCATTGGCGCGAGCAGTACACTGTGGACCCGTGCTAATGCAAAAAGAGTTGTTTTCATGGGTATTCTGCAGGAGATGTCCTCAGGGCATATGAAGCTCATACTTAGAGGAATATGATGCAAGTGGTTTCAGGTCATGTCACTTCTCACAGGTCCCGGAATGAGTCCTCTAGTGTGCGGGAGAGGGGTAACAGGGACGGTGAAAAATGGTGACAAATTGTTGTGTAACAGATGCCCCCTAAAGCATGAGGCCCGAGGGAGAGAGAGGGGTGAAATTCTTTACAAGAACATGCGTAACTAAAAACACGGCCGCCGGAGAACCTGCGAAAAGAAGTACAACTGATATCTCAAGTACATGATATATGTGGTATGGGCACAGCCATCCATAACAGAGTACACAATAATTTAGATCCAAGGTATGGGCGTAGCCATCCAGTGAGGATCGATAAATGGACTCAGGCATGGTCGCAACCATCCAGTGAATGAGTCATGTAATGATCATAATAAGCCACAAATCGTAGCCTGGATTCCAACAAACAAAATCCAGGGTCTTGCGCTCCATCTCGACCCGATCAGAGTACAAGCTCAAGCATGTGAATACATGACTTGGAGTCGAACATGCATGAACATCGTCTGATTACCAGCCAATGATGAAAACTATTAACAGATGCGAGAGGTACCACCAATAATGACAATGGTCCTCAAGGTACTATAGGTACAATCTACGGCATGCGAATGAGTGAGCTGGCGTCGAACACCCGTAGAATCATTCGATCGGAGGCCAATGATGAAAACCTCGCGTCGAACACGAAGAACCTACCATTGAGGCACGCAGGTTCCAAGGCACCAGAAAGGAGTCTCTAGATCAGCTTCCTAGATAATGAGCTGAAGTCGACAGGAAGTGACCTTGATCAAAGGTGGGCCATACTGTTTCCCACATCAGTGACACGAGACAGAGGAAGAATGTTGTGGTGAATCAGAATTATGTGAGGTATCAAAGGAGGGTTGTAATTCTGCAGAGGTCAACTTCTCTTGAACATATTGGTGGCACGACATGGACTTGGCAGTATTTGACATCAAATGAGCAGAGGTCATGGTGACAAGGCAATGAGCAGATGAGAGGTCAAATAGGATAACCCAAACCCACGGAGGCAAGTATAAAAACAAGATGAGATGTCCCCACCCAGACACGAATGCAGATAAGTGCCATGTTCAAGAGCGACATACTGCCAACACGACAATAATTGTGGTTCCATTTTCCCCACCATTGTTGGCGAGTACCCCAGTTATTTTTATCAACAAGCTTGACGGGGATAGCATATGCTTATGAGCGTCATTTCGACGGAATCCGATGTCATTAGGTTTTAACGAGTCTAACAAAGGAAGAACTCGGCGTCTTTTCCTGTTTAGAGAGTCTGAAAAGACAGCAGAAAAGTGAACTCCAGGGGGGTCCTTTTTCGTAAAGTTGTGTCTCTCGAGCCCGAAAAAGCATAAAACAATGGTCGAAAGAACCGCCCGATCATTACGATCGAGGAGTACTTTTCATATGTAGTGACATCGTTCTGAAAAAGTAAAAAAGCGATTGATATCACATCGTTTCGTAACCATTAACGAGCCTGAAATGACAAAGACCCGACACTCTTTTTGTTTTTTACACAGTCGGAAAAGAGTTTAAATACGACCGCCTCTTATTTCCATTTAACGAGTCAAGAGGGAAATCGGTAATCTTTTCATCTTTAAATGGTCGGAAAAGAGCTGAAAGCAGACCTCCATTTTTATTCTCTTTAACGAGTAAAAAAGGGAAAATACTCGGCAATCTTTTCATATTTTACGAGTCAGAAAAGAGCTTAAAGGTGACTCATCCTAGAGGAACGAGTGGTATAAAGGGTAGCAACTAGTTCCGGCAATGGTGGAACTGCTCAAAACATGTAATGGTCAAGAGGCTGGCTAACAAAACCACTCATAACTGTGGTCCCTCAGGAAAGGTAAAACAACCAAGTGACAGCATATGATCGCCCAAAGAGATGGTGGCGATGGAATAAAAACAACCAAGGCTCATCTAGCAGAATTTAGCAGATAAAGATAGCAATCACGAGATGTAAAATGGGTATGGGTTCTTTTTTACACAAGCTTGAACCATGGAGAACTTTGCTTGGATTCAGTTTCATGTTTACACAAGCTTGAAATGAAAAACTATGCTTGTTATAAGTTTGCATGCCCCCAGCATAATAATGCAAAATGAGGTACATGCCCCCCAAGCTTCATTGCATTCAACAAAGTGGATGGAAAGAAGGTTCACTCTCAAGATCTATGAAAGACTCGACTTGAATTTTACGAGATCTTAATCAAAGACTCGATTTGGAAAGTAGGAGATGTTTCATTTTTTAATGAGGTTGACCTAGGAAAAGAACTATCCTCATAACCCTTATTTCATTTTTTAATGAGCTTGACACAAGATCAGGAACTATGCTCGGCCCGACCTAGTTTCATTTTTTAAGGAGCTTGACATAGGAAAACAAACTATGCTCCACCTAGACCTAGTTTCATTTTTTAAGGAGCTTGACCTAGGAAAACGAACTGCGCTCCACCCGAACTTCATTAGAATGAACAGGAAGTCGGGGCTTCCAAGAGTGCCACTCTAGTTGGAAGGGTAATATCTCGGAAGTCATGACCCAATGCCCCCAGGAAACTATGCACGATGGCGGCATCACTGGATCCAGGCACGGGATAAGTGGCCACGTAGTTGACCTGCGATGGGGCAGATGCAACTGGTGGATGAAAACTAGGAGGGGAAGACAACGACGCAGGAGGCATCGGGGGACTAACGAATGACACTTGATCGATAGTCACAATTCGTCCATCGTGCAGAAAGCAAACCACACGGATAAGCGAAGAAATGAGGGCCCCCATGGCGTAAACATAGTCGTGACCAAGGAGAAGACTAAAGTCTAAAACACCTTGAGTAACCAAGACGTCTATATAGATGGTTTTCCCTCCCAAAGTAATAGGGAACTTCAAGAGAACTCCTAGAGATGGACAGGCTCCTCCGTCGAAGGCCAACAGATTCTGAGTGACTGGCCCAAGCTACGGGGAACCTAAAGCTTGCCAAGTAGTGTACGACATAAGACTGACAGACGCCCTTTCATCCAAAACAGTGCCAGGTACTGCCTTAGCACAGGCATGTACTGTGATCTGGAAAGGCATATGGGATGGAAGGCGACTGGCGATCACGCGATTCCAATCAAAGGAAGCGACCAGACTACTTGGTGGGGGAATCGTATGATTGCCCCCATGTGCTAAAGGAACTGAAACAGGACTCTCGGGAGCAGCTGGGATAGGAGAGTCATTTCCGGACTCAGGAGAATCTGAGGAGACGAGAAGAACATGGGAGTGATGCTCTTCCGAAACAGAGTGATCGACGGGTGGTGTACTTGAGTCGACATTCTTTCCAACCAATGGTTGGTCTGGAATAGGCTGGGCACAGCTAGGTTCGGGGAGAAGAGGTTGGACAAGAGAAGAATATGAATCAATCTCTTTGTCAGCAGGGGAATGATCTGCAGCTACAAAGAGGCGTTGATAACCAATGGGAAGTTGGGGTGAAGGAGCTGTAAGACTTTCCAAGACAACGGAGGCTTTATCCATGAGTGGACAAAGGTGAAGGGGATGATTGCCTTCACAAAGTCTACAAGGGATTCAAATCTTCCCTTTTCCCATACCATTCCCGACTGATAAGGTAGCATCGCCGTGAGCTTCAGAGGATGATGAGGGGCGGGCCGGATCGTGAGACCAGACTTCTAATACCCTGGGAATGTCGGGACAATCGCGAAGAAGATGGTCCTCCTTGCATAATCGAAAAGGAAACTTGACCTTCCGAGGAGAAGCGGAAGGGTGCCCGACTTTAGGTGTACTCGAGGGGGTAGCTGCACTTGTAACCTCTCCCTTGGGAGCCTTCTTCTTCTTCTTCTTAGCCACCTAGTTACTTTAATCTAGACTTTCACCAGGTGAAGTAGAAGATGAGGACGTAGAAGTGGGCGTAGAAGGGGAGAGATCCACCTTAGAATCAACATGATGTTGTTCAGGTGGAGGGACGGATTGACTAGACAGTGAGACGGCAGGGACCAAAGAGGTTGAGAACAACCAAACTGGCAACCCAACAGTTAACCCTGGGAGGGACAACATTGCCATATAAGGAGCACCAACATTTCCAAAAGGAGCGAAATGACCAGGGTTCCCGTCAGAGGGGGCCCCTGGGTTGGTGAACCCCGAAAAAGTTGCCATCGAGAACGAAAAGAAGCCTACTCAAGCTAACGCAAATGAGATCTAACCGGGTAAATGTGAACGCGGCCGAATAAATTTTAAGACAAAGGAATTGAACTTGACCTTTTCATGTTTTAAGAGTCAAGAAAAGGACAAAAAGGTGACTCTAGTCGCCTTCGAATGTTTTGTGAGCCTGAAGTGACAAACTGCTCAAGTGAGCCTTTTCTTTTAAGGAGTCTAAAAAGGATCAAAAGTGACTACTCTGGAGAAACTAGGCAAAGGGGTTTACCAAACAAATCCGTAAAACTGCATATACACCTTGGCAGTCATATGAAAACCAAGGACTTTCCATACGACAGTCAATCTTCCCGAATGTTGTGTTCAGTGCGTTATGGCTTGTAAGGTGGCAGACACGGCTTCCTGTGGATAAAGGATGATAACCTAGTGGGGTCTCCCCATATACTCGACGGTACGTGGGAGCTCAAGTCCATGCTAGACCACTTGTTGCATCACGGACGGAGGAATCACCCAACCTTAAGTGAAACAAAAGTGACTAGGCTTAACGACGTCAGAGCACGTCTCTAGCCTAGACCACTAGATGTTTGCGTTAAGTTCCAATGCGTTGTTAAGTTTATTCAGTTCATTTTACGGTTGATCTTTGACTAGGTTTCGATTTCCAGGTCCTACCGTATGTAATCTCTCACAATTACCTAAATGCAAGCTATATGCAAAAAAGTATCATTTCGTTCGATGAACACTAACTACAAGAGAGTTGAGAACTTTTCAATCAAACAAAATGACCATAAACAATAAAGAACCACTCTAATGCAGCTAATGGCAATAAACGAAACTTTTCTTTAAAGTCACTAATCAATGAAAAGCTCTAATTTCCATTAACTAATTCAAAGCAAAAGAGATTGTTTGTTTTCTTTTCAATGGCAAAGTGCACTAAACAAATTTTGAGAGATAATAACGACGAGTAAAAGAGACAAACTTCACTCAATGAAAACACAATCAAGTCCCCGAAATACCAAGGCAGTCCTTCAAAACGAAGAAAAACACCAAAGACTTCAATGAGCCATGTGATCTAGGCCCAAAACGAAGCCGGGCGGAATCCAAGTGAAAAAGAAGTAAATCATTCGAATAACGCGATAAAATACTTAACAACCACTGAACAAGTGCAAGAGAGTAACCAAAAAGTCAACTGGAATGATAGAAGACCAAAAATGCAACACGCAAAGCCACTAGATGTCCTAGGGCTAAAACGTGAAATCGATAGAAAATGGCAAATACCCAAAGTATGCAAATGTAATCTATGCACACTTTTCATTCATATCCTGAAAATGAGAATTCTAATTGTGCAAGTGTGATCTATGCAAGAGCATTATCAAACACAATATGATTGTAATCTAAGAATCAATCAAGTGCAAATCAAGAAAAACGGGTGAGAGTTCCAAAGATCATAAAATAAAAACACTCGAAGGCGATTAACACTCATACACAATTTAGCAAAAACAAAAGTAGAAAGATGAAAAATTGTGAAAAGACTGAGACAAACCTCCAAGTAATAATCAAAGGAAATCAAATTAAGAATTTCTCAAAAAAGAGACTCAAAACCAGTCAGACAAGACTCTGACACACTCAAGTGATTGAAAAAGGCGTAGCTAGACACAAAACCCAAGCTTGGAAGGCTGCAAACAAGCAAACTGGAAAAGTTCACAGGCCTGGCACGACTGTCAGGCGGAAAACTAGCGCCAATTGAGGATTGGCGCGGGCTGTACACTGGCAAGTGGCGCCAATTGGCACAACTGTCATGCAAAAAAGAGCGCCAATCAAGTTTTCTAGCTTAAAAATAAAAACAAGCAGTCCAAGGCTTGGTTGACAGTATCCAGACAGACCAGGCAGCAAGAGACAACAGAGCATCCAACCCAGAAAGCTATCTAAGCAATCAAAACAAGAGAAACCAAAGAGACAAGACAAACTCCAAGTTGTTTAGTTCGTAAACCAAACCGGAGATTGACTGAAGTGGCGTTGATCTACTTTGCTAATGCAAAGCAATAGCGTTTCGAAGGATATGTGGCCATACTTCAGGCTCCGTCTAAAGTTTACAAATCAAACAATAAGCTAACTCCCCAGTGGAGTCGCCAAATTATTGTGGAGGTAAATCCTCTCTGTGGACAGAGACGATCCCTACTAGCCTAGACTGGGTTTAACAACAATCAAACAATGCTATCACGCAAGTTCCTAATTGCAAATTAAAAGTGGATGATGAGAACCTACTTGGATTCCAATGCTAATATTCATAGAAGAGACGCCGCTCTCATTCCTTTGCTTTGGCCGGTCACGATCCCCACAATCTCTATGATTGGACACCTGCACATGCAAAGAACAACACAAATACAAGCATAAAATCCAATAGATGCAATTATATATCAGTCAGAAAAGATATAACTCAACATCAATCATTACAAAGGACAATGAGAGTGGAACCATAATGATAGTCATCTATTATTGATAAATAACAAAGAAGAATACAACCATTGTTCTGACGTCAAATCCTCCTTTGGCTGGGTAGTCAGCTACACAAGTCTTGTAAAGCTTGTTAGGATGGGAAACAAGCCTCTCTCTCTTTGGTGACAAGAATCTCCTCACTTAGATTTGGCCTTATGGGTGCAAAGAAGGCTCTTGCAGCTTCAAACTCTTGAACTCCTGGAATTCTCTATCACTATGCTGGAACTAGCTTGCTCAAGGCATAGAGACAAGCTTTTATAGATAGAGGGGAAGGAGATAAGATCAATCACAATTTCAATGGGATTGGCTTTATCACTTAGAAGCTTCCATGAAAGGTGGCAAACCACTTCCCTTCTATGGAGATTCGAAGCCAAACCATCCTAACTCAACAAGGATTCAGTTGGTGAATGGGTTAAGGAGAACCTTCGGAAGCTTGTTTGTTAAAAACTTTACTCAATTCAGTTGGCGTGAGTACGACTCTGAGACAAAGTGCCAATGGCGCCCCCTCTTTAGAGGATTTCCCCCATTGGCGCGAGTAGTACACTGTGGACCCACGCTAATGCAAAAAGAGTTGCTTTCATGGGTATTCTGCAGGAGATGTCTTCAGGGCATATGAAGCTCATACTTAGAGGAATATGATGCAAGTGGTTTCAGGTCATGTCACTTCTCACAGGTCCCGGAATGAGTCCTCCAGTGTGTAGGAGAGGGGTAATAGGGACAGTGACAAACGGTGACAAATTGTTGTGTAACACCACTATTAGACAATGTATCAACTTTGGTATGTTTTGTAATGACCATGTTGTAGCGGCTACAACCACCCTCCAAAATTTTTCCTTCACTTTGTTTTGGAGTCTCCCTCCTCAAAATCATAGCAGTTATCCTACATTGATCAAGTACTTGTTTTTATTTGATTTTGTCTATCACTTAACATCTTGTGCTCACTGACTTGTTTCACCGACTAACCATAAGATGACCCAGCACTTGGTTCACATCCGGTCTTTGTGTTGTCTAGGAAAACCGCACAATCCTAGAGGGTAGTGTGTCTTCCCCTGAGGAATTGTGTAGAGAAGCCCAAAAACTGACCTACACTTAGAATTTTTACAAAGCTAGCTAGCAGCCTTGCTCCGAAAAACTATGCAGAGCATGCCAAATGCCTTTCTCCTAGAAATTGCGCGGAGAAGGTAGCCCAAAATTTCTCTAGAAAATTGCGTAGATCAACCCAGTGGTGAGTTGAGGCTGAAAACTATGATGAACTAGCAAGAAGCCAGCCTCTCTTTGGGATATTGCACAGAACTGAGAGACAGCCTGAGCCACTCAGCACAGAAACAACACAGAAGATTTTCCCTCAGTGACTATCTATTGCATGTGTCGGTAAGTTGCTCGGTTCTCTCCAAAATTGAGCAATCCTTCCTTGCATGCATGACATATTTTTATTGAAAAAGAAAAAACAGAAAATATGAAAAGAATACCTAAATTTTAGGGATCTATTTTTAGCAGTTGGGAGTTACATGTAAAGTCAATTTTAGAAACTCCCCGCCAAATGTCACTTTTTCCTAGATTTGTGGCATGCGTGTCATAAACCCTAAGTTCACCAAATCTATTTAATGGATGCCTCAAAGCTCATTCTTCACATTTGATCTTGGATCTCTGGGATTCGCAAGGCATCTAGGAACCTTCGGCACAGTTAGCACAACATTTTCGGGTAAGTTTTGCTTCTCATGTATTTTTCTATGTTTTCTCTTACTTTCAATTTCTTAGCTTGGGTGAGTGTCATTTTCCTTATTTCATTAAATGACCACTAGTGTTTCAATGTGTTTTAGCTTGTAGAACTGTCATTTCTAGTTTTTCATTGCATTTCCTTAATGTCACATGCATTACCCTGTTTCCACACAAACAATCGTAGTTTCAGCAACTCTCTTCATGAGCTTCTTTGTTTTTCCTTTGACTGATTTCTACACTTGCTTGAATTGCATGCATATCCATTCACTCAGATTTGCACTGGCTTTTCACACACATTCAATCCTTCCCATTTTCAGGTTTACCTTGGGAAGATCTGGGCTGCCTTGGCCCAAATCTTGCTTCTCCCAGCATGCATTAAGCATTACTGGCAATCAAGGCTCTGCCTTGCCTCCAGGTATTGTGTAGAGGCTACCCACACTGGCTCTACGCAATCCTGGGAGGTAATGTCCCAGTCCTAACCACTGGAACTACATAATGCACAATTCCAGCCAACAAACCAACTTGATTGAACTATGAATTGCATAGTTCTAGTCATCAGTCAACCTCTTTGGACTGCACTATACGTAGTTCCAGTCAGTAGTAAGCCTCACTGGCAACTGTGTCTGTGCAATGCGCAGTTCTAACTGATAGTCTTCCATCCTCTCAGAGTCGATGTTGCGCAATCTTGCCCAACAGCCACACGATTTATTTCTTGAATGATTCTCTAGTTTCTTTATGTTTTTTAGCTGACATTGCCTTTTCGTGAGTGTCTTCTCTGTCTCCAAGTACAACAGGTGTTGAGAAGCTTCTCAGTAGAACAGGTATAATGGCCTCCAAGAGAGCTGGATCAAAAGACACAATTTAAAGTAGTACTGGAGATGTGGTTGAGCAGGTGTCTATGAGATTGCCTGTGTACACATACACACACCTTTTCATTGAGAAAGACATCAAGATCACATGGCAAGACATCAACACTATCTTTGCAGGTACCTATTAGGATTCCAAGAAACTCTCCTAGGTTGTAGCTCGGAGATGCCTGGTAACATATAAATTTAACTTGTTGTTGCAAATAGATGAATGGAAGGAATGATGCTTGCCCAATCCAGATAACCACTTCTATTCTATTTCACTCCAGACATGTGTGAACACCCCCAGACTACAAGGCTTTAGACCACCAACTACTCATAGTTTAAGGATTGGGTGATTATGGAGAATACTGACCACACTAGCAGATTCACAAGACCATGTGATGGTTGGCTGCAACCAGTAAAGAATTCTACAAATCTAATCTCTTAATACATAGATAGGATGATAGCTCTCTAGCACTAGATGAATAGAAACCTGAATAACTTATGCAATGATACATGCAAGTCTTTAACACAGAGGTAGGATGTCAACTACTCAAATGCTAAAAATCAAGAGTTCAAGCATGCAACGTATCAAGCACAGCCTAGAACAGAGGAGAAATGGAAAGTGAGCAATTAACAAAAAAAGAAGCTTGTATTAGCTGAAAATGAAGACAAGACGTTGAAAGTGTAAAAATAGTTACAGTCTCTAGAAGTTTAACCTTACATCAAAACATCAACCATCAACCCCGATTACATCTTGTTTCTGGGTATATATAGAGTTTCATTACAAAGGCACTTGGCCAATTTAGGTATGGAGGGGTCTTAATTGACCACCAACTGCATTTAACTACCAGATGGAGCTTTGGAGTGTGTTTACTTGCTTTCGTGGATGAATCTGATCTTTTCATGTGCTATGTTGTCCTCTTGGGTAGCTGGAGTGTTTGTATCAAAGAGGCCCCATAACTGTTAAATGTAGCCATTTGATCGTGCTCTATCCTTTTCCTCCTCGACCATACTGTTTGTTAAATATGGTGGTTGAGGAGCAACTGAAAACAATACTAGAAGACTGGTCACATTCGTCCTTTGAGTGCACGGAATAGTGAAGGGATGCGGATTGCATAGCGGGTGGATGAGTCGAATAAAGGAGTAAGATTGGCCGTCAAATCGGGTGGATAGATGGCGGAGATGGCTTGGCGGGGGCTATCGGGAAAAGTGGGGGTGAAGTGAACATGGGTTATTGGATCTCAAGTGGACATATCCAACGGTCATCGAGCGGCGGAAGCGTGCGGTGGTTATCGGGCGGGGACGGAGGATTAAGCAGTAAGTGGTATCGATCGCACTGCCTTTGGGTGTTAGGCGGTAAAAGGATGAGGGCATGCGATTCCATTCAGCGTGTGACACATAGTGGTAGAGGAGAGAGAAAAACTGCTCTCCATCACCCCACCACTTTGTGGGTGCAAAATGTGCGAAAGCTGTCTCATCTTGGCAGAGCTAATTGGATGGTGGAGAAGTGATCGAGCAAGGTGCTTCATCGGGCGCGACGGGAGTCGTCGGATCGGGTTTTTTTTTATAGTAATTTCGGGCCTTTAAGTATGGCGATGCATGATTGTGATCAGATCGCATCGCAATATCATGTCGGCGGAAGCCGAGGGGTGCATCCTTTACACACACATGGATGCGACTTGCGATAGAGATTTAAAATCGGACCCGATAAAAGAATTAATCGTTTTTAGGACTGATGAAGGGAGAATGAGCGGGGCAAAGTAAAAAGGAGAAAGTGACCGTTATGAGATTCTTTTGAGCATAAACAAGGACCAAGCTCACTTCCAACCTTTAAAAATCAAAGATATGCAGTGGAGCTAACACTGGCTCCTTCTGGGGATGAGATCCTCCTTGTGAGGTCTCAAGAACTGTAGACCATTGCCTTTCCTTCGAAAACCAGATCAATAGAAATTTCCTAGTGTTGCATTGGGCATGGAGTCTAATTTTGCCTACAATAAAATTGTTAACACAACATATTTACAACTTTAAGGCTTGAAGACATTAAACAATGTAACTTTTCAAAAATCGCCCATTAACTGGACCATCAAAAACTGTCTCTTCTTCCATACTTTGTAGCATGAAAGTATTGTTCCCTTGGATCTGAGTGATGATGAAAGGTCCAATCCATAGAGCATCAAAATTCCCATGGTTGCCTTCCTTCTCTTTCAACGCATCCCACTTAAGAATCAAATCTCCAACCTGAAAATTGTCTATCTTTGCCTTCCTATCGAAGGCTTCCTTGATTCTTCCCGGATGTGTTGCAAACTTCTCAACTAGATGTTCTCTAATTTGATGTACTTCTGCTAAATCAGTGATCCTTTTTGCCATGTCCTCTTCCTCATTCTACTCTTCTTGCAAGAATTTTGCCACAGGGAGGGTTAACTGAATTAGGAACATAGCCTCAGTACCATATACCAACATGAATGGAGAATTCCCTGTGGATTTCTTGGTGGTCACTCTATCAACCCACAGTGCATACTTGAGCTTAGAATCCCAATTCTTTTTGTTGTCTTCCAACAGCTTTTTAATTATCCTTATCATGGTTTTGTTGGAAGATTCTACTAGGCCATTGCCTTGAGGGTAATATGAGGTGGAATGAACTAGCTTAATGCCCATTGAGTCACACATGTCCACCAACTCTTTTGCCCTGAAGGCTGATGCATTGCATGTAACTACTTTATGTGGATAACCAAACCTGGTGAAGATATTCTCTGTCAAGAATTTCATGACCACATGATGATCAACCTTTTTGGTAGGGATGGCCTCAATCCATTTAGTGAAGTAATCAGTGGGTACTAAGATCCATCTATGCTAGCCACTGGAATGTGGATTGATTTCCTCGATGAAATCCAAGCCCCACTGCTAAAAAGGACCACTGGTATGAATAGGTTTCAAAGGCAAGGACTTCAACTGCTACTTTCCCTCAAACCTCTGGCACCTATCACAATATTTAACAAATGAAAAGACATCAGAAAACAAAGTGGGACAATAATACCTAGCCCTAAGGATCTTGTGAGCTATGGTCTTCCAATAGTGATGTCCTCCACAAATGCTGGAATGAAACTGGTGCATGACCTCTATGGATTGTTCTTTGTCCAGACAACTTAGAAGGATTCCAGATAGGTCCCTCCAATAGAGAAGGTTTTCATGAATGTAGTACTTGGCTGCCCTGAGCTTGATGGTTCTGGCTTGGCTTGAACTTAGGCTTGAAGGTACTTCTAGCTTCATCAAAAATTGAACTATTATGGAATACCATTCACAAGAAGCTAGATTTTCTGCCACTGATTGGCTCTGCCCCGATTCAGCTGTTTTTTCTGTCTGTCCATCTTCTGAGACTATGCTTATGAGATTTATGTCCAACATCCTGTAGTTTTCTTCAGCCATCAATTTGGCTAGGCCCTGGCCTCTGACCAGTTTGGTGGGCTTCAGCTCGATGTTGAATTCAATTAGCTTTGTTATCCATTTAGCCCTTCTTCCATCAACGTCTGGCTATGTTAGGACATCTCTAACTGAAGCAGAGTGCACATATGCAATTACCTTAGAGTGAAAAATGTATATCCTGAAAGCTTTCAAGGACTTGATAAGAGCATAGGCCTGTTTTTCTATAATATAGTACCTCAGTTCGGCATCCCTTAAGGTTTTGCTCAAGAATGCGATGGGATGTTCTGAACCTTCATCATCTTTCTGCAATAGAACTGCTGCAAGGGTGTCATCTGAGGAAAATGAGAATAAATGGAACTCCTTGCTATAGTCTAGACTGATCAAAGTAGGAGCTTCCATAATGGCTCCCTTGATGGATTCAAAAGATATCCTTACTTCCTCGATATATTTAATTTTTTACCCCTTCTTTAACATGGAGGTAATGTGCTTTACAAGTTCTACAAAATTTGGAATAAACCTCCTTACAAAATATATTTTTCCCAGAAAGGACTATATATCCTTCTTCGATCTCGGGATAGACAATGTCTGTATGGCTTTCACTCTTTCTGAGTTGATCTTGACACCTGCAGCAGAGACAATGTGCCCTAACAGCTTGCCCTCTTCCAAAGCAAACTGTGATTTTTTAGGATAGATTGATATCCCAAACCTTCTGCACTTCAGGAACACTTTATTCAAATGATGCAAATGGTCTTGATGGCTGCCGGAGTACATCATTATATCATCGAGGTAGACAAGGACAAAATTATCCTTCTCCCCCACAAATGCTATATCCATGGCTCTCTGAAAGGTGGCTCCAGCATTCATCAACCCAAAATGCATCTTGGAATACATGAAAGTGCCCCAGGGAGTGATGAATGCAGTCTTCTCTTGGTCATCTGGATGCACAGCCACTTGATTATACCCTGAAAATCCATCTAGAAAAGACATCACTTTGGCTCCTGAGACTTTCTACAGCAAATGCTCCATCTTGGGTAAAGGATAATTGTCTTTCTTCGAGCATTTGTTTAAATTTCTGAAATCAACACAGAGCCTGATTTCTCCACTTTTCTTCCTTACTACTACCAAGTTGGCCACCCATTTCAAGTATATGAGAGGGACTATGATTTTGGCAGCTAGCAACTTCTTGATCTCCTTTTCAATCAGAGGAAGGAGCAAAGGATTTATAGGTCTCAGCTTCTGCTTGAAAGGGATGGTGTCTTTCTCCAAGGAGATCTTATGCTGGATAATCTTCTTATCATAAGTTTTCAGGTCGCTATATTCCCAAGAAAAAACATCAGTAAATTGCTTCATTAAACTGAAGTACTTAGAACTTTGGGCAGCAGACAAATGGGTGGATAGATTTATATATCTTGGATGTTCAAGGCTCCCTATGTCATGCTTATAGACCACAGATTGGTCTTCTTTTTGGAAGGCCTTATAAGGCACATCATTCTGGTCAAACAACTTTTCTAAAGGGACTAGGCCTTTAGGTATGTGATTGCTAGGCAGTTGGACAATGTTGTTTTTGCCAATTTTGTTTTTAAGTTGGGGATGGGGGTTTTCCTCCAAGGCTTCATTCTCTTGATCAATTTTCATTTCAGAGAATTCATCAATGACTTGCAGAAACCTATTCACCTCATCATCATCCTCAAAAACTTTCCAATGTTGGACATTATCAGGCAAGGATGGTCTATATTTCATCTGAACTTCATAAACTAGTTTGGGAGGCATGGGGGGAATAAACATGCTAGCAGACACAACAAGGGAATTAGAAAGCTGATTCTTGACTCTAGAGATGTATGAGATACAAAAATTATCAAAAGAGTCTTTGAGTCTCCATACCTCATCTCTATATGCTTTCAGCCTTGGGTGATTTGCTTGAAACATTTTGTTTACTTGCTGAATGATGAGATCAGCATCTCCAAACACCTTTATGCTTCTGATTCCTCTATCTTTAGCTACGTTAAGGCCCAATATCAGAGCCTCATACTCTGCTATATTGTTGGTAACTTGGAAAGTCAGCTTAAAAGACAGATGTGTGCTTTCTTTTTTTGAAGATATCAGCACCACCCCTACTCCTGCAGTTTCCCTTAAACATGCTTCATGAAAGAACATCCCCCAAACCTGACTTCTTTGCTTTCCCTTAGCTTGGGCTATTGGTTCCTTGAGCTGCAATGAGGCCTTCTGGGATTCTTCAATTTGGAGAATACATGCTCCAAAACTGGTATCCACAGCATAGCTGGGATGCTTAGAAGGATTCTTCTCATCACTAATGATGTAGGCCAACTGTGCTTCTCTGTACAATCTCCTGCTCTCCCCTCCAAAAACTGGGACAATGGCATAAGATAAATCATTCTGCAATGTTCCACCCAGCCTCTTAATCCATCCTCTAGACAGTAGCATGCCAAACTTAGGAGGGACATCTGCCACCACAATATTCGTCATCATGCTTTTCATGGGCAGCTGAGTTAGGGTAATGACCAAGTCTTTGATTAATCCCAGACATTTTACCTTTCTTGAATCAAAGGAGAATAGATCATGATAAGGTCTAGTAATGTCAAGGCCTAACTCTTCCATAACAGCTTTGGGCATCAGGTTATGGCTAGCACCGGTGTCTAACAGGCAGTTATGGAGGGTTTTGTCATGGATGGTCAAGGAAACAAAGAATGATGGGGAGCTATTATCAGAAGGTTCAGTAATTGGGCTAAGCATGACTGCAAGCTTATCATATTGCAAATTTACATAGTCATGGGAGGCTTGTGAGGCCTTTAGCTCAAGGGCATCAAGGATAGGCTTTCTAAATACCTCACTCTTTGCAAGTTGTATCAAAGGCACATATATTTTTAACTTCTGGACTTTTGATTCAAAACTGAAAGGGGAAGGGAACTTATGAGGACCTCTTACCTCTTGAGTTGGAGCTTTAGGGATGACTGGTTCAGCTACTGACTTTTTCTACTTACTAACCTATTGCTCTATGGGGATAGCAGCTCTTTGAGCAGGACTCTCCTTGACATTGTTCGTTCTTAACCTCAAATTATACAATTGTTGTTCATCGGTCTGTAGAATAGCTTCTTTGTCCCACTCTTGATTGGTCTGGTCCTGGAGTAATGATTCTTCGTAGGCAGCCAATTTCAAAAAGGCATCACTACCCTTATCTTCCATTCAATGAATCTCATCTTCTTCTTCAAACTGCTCCTCTTTCATGACTACGTTCTGGAAGGGAGTTTTAACCTTTTGTTCTTCACTTGCTTCTTTACCCCTCTGAATGATCTGCAATTGTTCATTTGCTCTTCTGAATGGATTTGGGTTTCTCGGAGCAAATGTGTTTGGAAGCCTTACCTTCCCCGAGCTTTGCTCAACCTTCAGCTTAGATATCTCAACAGCCAATGACTCTATCATTTTAGTCATTTTGTCTAACTTAGGCTCTGAAGGTGAAGTAGAGGAAGAAGATTCCTCACCTCTCTGCCTCCTTCTATCAGCATGACCTTTGAGCTTTTCGACAGCCATGATATTAGATTCTACCTCTAGGGCTACATCTTGCATTTCAGCTAGAGTGGCACATCTTCTTTCTCTCAACAGTAGGAAAAAATCAGAGTCAAAAGCATTGACATAGGTGAGTTTGGTAGAGGTGGGAGTACGCTTTACTTTAGCTAGTATTTTACCATACATACGATTGAATCTTTTATTAAAATTAGGCAATGATTCCCCATTCTCCCTCTTGAGGTTTCCAAACTCGGTATGGTAATATAGTAGGTCGTTTTTATCTCCCCAATGCTTTAAAAACACATCATCTAATGCTTCAATGTCTGCTATTTACCTAGGGGTCAACTCTATGAACCATTTTCTAGCCTCTCCATCAAGGCTCTGGACAAATACTCTCATCCACACATCATCGTCACTGATATCAAGGTTATCAGCATAACTATAAAAAGATTCAAGGTGTTCTTTAGCTGTTACTCCCTCTGTACTAGTGAATTTAGGCATGTATTTTTGATATCCTCCTGTGGGCATGGAATTCAAAGGAACAAGTAGGACAAGAGGTCCATACCTAGCAGCTATGATTCTTTCCATCTTAGTGGGAGCTTGTGGGTCTGCCATGGCTGGGGTAGATGAATGGATGTTGGCAACTTGAAAGGTAGGGAGTTGTGAAATGAATGATAGGGACAAAGGAATATGATGGACTATGTGGGAGGTTTTCTTTGGGCTAAGATCCAAAGGGGAACTTAACGAACAAGGAGCTTTATGAGTCTCTGAGGGTATTTCTTCGCGAACAATGTTAGGCTCTATATCTTCGAACTGTATATTCCCAACTATAATCTTCTCTTGCAGAGATACATAAGATTTTAAGGCTTACCTGATCCTGATGCTCCTTTCTGTGATGTTTTCCTCTGCTTGACAATCTTCTCAAGGTCAGGTACTGGGTCAGCTGGTGATTTTTTAGGATTTCTTCAAGTATGCCTCACGAACTGAGCCAGAACTGTAATGTGGAGTCACCAAATATTGGTTCTCCAGTAGAATCGCCAGGTAGATGATTACAACCAAAAATGTGTCCAGGCTTTGTCTATCATCAAAGTTGGAACTATGTCATTCTCCCAAGGAAGCTAGGTTTCAATCTCCTCTCCCTGGAAATGGCACCAATTATGTTAGGATTCCAAGAAACTCTCCTAGGTTGTAGCTCGGAGATGCCTGGTAACATATAAATTTAACTTGTTGTTGCAAGTGGATGAATGGAAGGAATGATGCTTGTCCAAGCCAGATAACCACTTCTATTCTTTTTCACTCCAGACATGCATGAACAACCCTAGACTACAAGGCTTTAGACCACCAACTACTCATAGTTTCAGGATTGCGTGATTATGGAGAATACTGACCACACTAGCAGATGCACAAGACCATGTGACGGCTGGTTGCAACCAGTAAAGAAGTCTGCAAATCTAATCTCCTAATACACAGACAAGATGACAGCTCTCGGGCACTAGATGAATAGAAACTTGAATAACTTATGCGATGACTCATGCAAGTCTTTAACACAGAGATAGGATGACAACTACTCTAATGCTAAAAATCAAGAGTTAAAGCATACAGCGTATCAAGCATAGCTTAGAACAGAGGAGAAATGGAAAGTGAGAAATTAACAGCAAAAGAAGCTTGTATTAGCTAAAAATGAAGATGAGATGTTGCAAGTGTAAAAATAGTTACAGTCTCTAGAAGTTGAACCTTACATCAAAACATCAACCATCAACCCCTATTACATCTTGTTTTCGGTTATATATAGAGTTTCATTACAAAGGAACTTGGCCAATTTAGGTATGGAGGGGTCTTAATTGACCACCAATTACATTTAACTTCCTGATGGAGCTTTGGAGTGCATTTGCTTACTTTCATGGATGAATCTGATATTTTCCTATGCTTTGTTGTCCTCTCGAGCAACTGGAGTGTTTGTATCAATGAGGCCCCATAACTATTAAATGCAGTCATTTGATCATGCTCTGTCCTTTTCCTCATCAGCCATACTATTTGTTAAATATGGTGGTTGAGGAGCAATTGCAAACGGTACTAGAAGACTGGTCACCTTCATCCTTCAGGTGCACAGAATAGTCAAGAGACGTAGACTGCATAGCAGGTGGATGAGTCAGATGAAGGAGTAAGATTAGCCGTCGGATTGGGCTGATAGACAAAGGAGATGGCTTGGCAAGGGCTATCGGGAAAAGTGGGGGTGAAGTGAATGTGGTCCGTTGGATCTCAAGTGGACATATCCAACAGTCATCGGGTGGTGGAAGCACACAGTGGTTATCGGGCGGGGATGGAGGATTAAGCGGTAAGCGGTATCGATCGCACCGAATTTGGGCGTTAGGCGGTAAAATGATGAGGGCATGTGATTCCATTCAACGCATGACATGTAGCAACAGAGGAGAGAGAAAAACCACTGTCCATCGCGTGCTAACGCCCCATCGCTTTGTGGGCGCAAAATGTGCGAAGGCTGTCCTATCTTGGTAGAGCTAATCAGACGGTGGAGAAGTGATCGGGCAAGGCACTTCATCGGGCAAGACGGGAGTCGTCGGATCGAGTTTTTTTTTTGTAATTTTGGGCCTTTACGTATGGTTATGTGCGATTGCAATTAGATCACATCACAATATCACGTCGGCGGAAGCCAAGGGGCGTAGCCTTTACACACACATGGATGTGACTTGCAATACGATTTAAACCCAGACCTGATAAAAGAATTAATTGTTTTTAGGACTGATGAAGGGAGAATGAGCGAGGCAAAGGAAAGAGGAGAAAGTGACCATTATGAGCTTCTTTTGAGCATAACCAATGACCAAGCTCACTTCCGACCTTTAAAAATCAAAGATATGGAGCAGAGCTAACAGTACCTTTGAGGAAAATTCAGAGGATTGACAGGTCTATGTCAATATTCATAAGTCAGGATTGTACAAGGATGCATGCAGGTATCCCACCTTCCTGTAAGAAAATGTGATCCACTGGATTGTCTCACGCACTAATCCTGAGACGATGATACTGAGAAATGCCAGTGGAGTAGAGTTTTCTACCTTCAAGGTAGAATATTATTAGCATATGAATAATTTCCCACAATCGGTGAATAGGATGGATGCACCGTTTTACACTCCCAACAAAAACGCGAACACAAGAGACATCTTGAAGCATTGGGTAAGGGAGCCATCAAAGTTCAGGATGGCATCCAACCAGATCTACAATACAAAGACACTTAGGAAGGCTTACCAATTCTTGGTAATCTTTTCATGTCTCTTGTAAGGGCAAGAGAGTCCAGAGACCTTCTTGCAGAGTTGGGTTGCTATGTTGGATCAGCTAGAAAGTGAAGGAAAACCTTTTAACTGGTCTGACTTGTTGGATCTCTAGCTAAGAGTGAATATATCAATTTCCCAAAGTTTTCCCAAGGATAAAAAAGAAAGATTCTTCATGTCTGCCTACTTGCTCAATGCAATCTGTGCATATCAACAGTTTCCTAGCATGGTTTGGGAATGGACACCTTCAAAGAATGTTGTGTCCATATATTTCAAGTTGCTCTCAGAATGCAACTACCGAGGAGTCATGGATAGACTATTTGATCACTTCATTGCCCCTCTATACATGTTGAACTTTGAACAAGATCTGCCTTGCATGTCCCAGGTAGCATTGGAGGTATTGCTGAACAATTTAGATTGGTATGCCTCACCCGATGGCACCTTCATCAGGATGTACAATGCGAATAAGGCTCCGCATTTGTTGTCGAAGTTTTCCATAGAAAACATGGTCATGCAGGAGGTTGCATACCACATTTTGATAGGGCTATCAGGTGGATTTCATAGGAAGAAAAAGGCACCATGGCCTATCCTTCCTTTGCGGATTGGGTTGTACGTGATCCATAGTTTGAAAGAAGAGGAATTCGAGGTCAAGGATTTCAAGAAGTTTCACTTTGGCACCATGGGTTTCAATCCATACGATCCACATGGATTTTATAGGGACCACTCTATGAGAATGTATTGTCCTTGGATCCATGGGATGTGTCATTGGCCAAAGGAAGACCCATTGAGATATTGATATAACTCCTCTAGGCTCAATGAACTGGTTAGCATGGCGGTAGAGTGACTAGCAGCACTCAAGGCGGTAGCAACAACAACAGTAGCAAGAAGCAAATCTGCTCAAGACAAAGTAAAGAGGAAGATAACTGAAAGTGCAGAGGCGGAGAAAAACTACAAGTTTAAAGAAGATCCACTTCTTGAGAGAGTAGCTTTGGAGATAGAATAAAAGAGGAAACAACGTGAAAGGAGAGGAGTGCATAAGATGAGAGATCAGCAAAGACTAGAAGAGACTGAGAAGAAGTTGCAGGAAGTAGAACAAAATCTCAAAGAATAACAAGATTTGTGCAGAAGAGAGAAGGAAGCGCATCATGAACAAGAACATAAACAGGAATAGGAGGAAGATGCGGCTGCTTCAGTGGGGCGGGTGACAAAGCCCATAATCTAATCTCAAATACCATCCATTCAGTTGGGGTGGAGCTGAGGCAAGCTGCTCGTGACGCAAGGTGCATAGAAAGTGAAAACTACATCGATACAGGTTGAAGACTCAGATCCACCACTAGCAGATGACGAGCAGGGTGAGCGGTTGTAGGAATAGAAAATTGCTCAGTAGGATAAACTGATAGCAGAACAGATGGACGTGGAGATGGAACAACCAGAATAGGATCAAGACACTAACCTCATGCTAAAAGCAACCGAGGTCACCCCACAGGCTTCACCAACTCCAGCATCAGAGCAAGTTCCAAGTGAACAAGGGGATATCATTCTCCTTGAGGATAATTTAGGAAAAAATGTGTATGACATAGCCTTTGATGTGGCACAATACAGAGTTGTACAAGCACACAAAGCGCACATCCCAAATGAGCATGCATCACCTGTGCACTTTTAAGAACGGGTGATTATGTTAGATGTGCGAAGATATCTAGCTAGCTTGGTCGATGCTATGGAGGCTTATGCCAAATCTATGAGCTCAAGTGTGAAGTCTTGATAACATAAAATGAGGGCATGACTAAGGAATTTCAAGCAGCCAGATATAGAGAGGAACAATCAATAGGATCTGCTAGAGAAGAAATGAAGAAAGTGATACTTGCTGAAGTATCAAATATTTAGATAGTCATGCAGAGACTGTATGACATTTTATTCACTGTGAAAAAAGGAAGTTGTCCATATAGATGGTCATTAGTAGCACTACACCAAGATAGCACGACAACTCTGAGATATACATGCCATTATTGATCAAGTATAGACATGGACAATGAGGTACAAGGGAGTGCCGCTTCACTTGCACAAGATGATGAAGCCACATGTAGAGTTGGACAAATCACGCATCCATAGTCTGAGCCAGAACTATGAGGAACTCCCATCACTCATCACCAGTGTTGAGGCTTCATATGAATGGTTGTACAGGAGTTTGGATGTCATGGTAAGAAAGTATGGCACCCCGTCAATTGGAACACTCACTGAGGCCAAAGAGAATAACCAAGTTCGACTAGAGCTCAATGCGTACTTTGATTAGTTTATGCCCATGGCCACCAATGCAGATTTGGAAGTCAGTGCAGATAACATGCGGATGTACATCATCGGTCCAGCCTTGCTCAAGTTTAGGTTGCACATGTTACTAGATGATTTGGACAAAGGTTCCAAATCAGTATACCTGGAAGCAATGGAGGCAAGATTGAATTTCCAGGAAAACATCATCAAAGAGTACGTGGACACCATTGCACATTACCAAGCTTGGCATCAATTCCTCACTAAGAATCACAGAGAGGATGTTGATGAGCTGGTCTTTACGCACCCGTTTGAGTCTTAGTGTTGTCTTGTCTTGCTAACTCAGTCCTACTTTTGTCCCACATGGGTACATGTGGAAAATGTAACATTATTGTAAACATGATGTAAAGTGAAATTCCAATTGTCATTAGTGGAATGTAAATAGGCATATGTAATGTAAAGAGTTATGTAATGAAGTTGAAGGGTCATGAGGGTATTCCAAGAGTCACAAAGGGGAATTTCAAGGGTCACCCCACCTTTTGTTATAAATAGAACCTTATAACTCATATAAAAGGCATTTTGGGAGCCACACTTTTGCTATGCATTTCTTAGAGAAGGGCTTGGAGAGTAATGTGAGTAGCCTTGGCTTCTCCATAGTGTAGAGTGAGTACATTTGTTTGGAGGAGCAGGTGGTGTTGACTATAATGTTCCACTATTCAGGCTAGTGGTTATCGTGGTTGTATGTATGTATGTAACTTTCACTTTATATAATATAATATAGCCAACATGTCTTCATGCATGTGTTTTTATTGTAGTTCCACTAGTCTGGTTACTTTAGCAATGTATATTGTTTAAATTATGCATTGGTTAATGAACTATTTTGTATATGATTGTATAAATCTTGTTGAAGTCATGTTGTTGGTTTAACCCATCACTTTGGATTGTCGACTATTTTTCTTTCCAGCTTGTGATGTCATTCAACTTGTGTGTTCTTTTTAAGCTATGTACTGTTACAGGCTTCTAAGGGGCACACTTCCTTTTCATGTCCATGTGTTAGAACCTCCCCAAGCATCCCTCTTGACTTGTTGCAAGGTCACACACTTGATTTCAACAAAGATATATTGCTTACCTCTGCGCGCTATCACAGTCAAGGCATATCTTTACTACCCACTATTAGGACTCCTACTCCAAATGATCTAAGGTATAATTGAGACTTCTTACTAGGGAGATCCCCTAACATGCTGGCGGGTCCAACACTGTCAACATTTATCGAACTAGATGGAAGTCTAGATGACAAGATGATTCCTCAAAGTTTGTTTTGAATCTCCACACATCTTTCATGACTAACTATACAATTTTTCCTCTGAGATGTATGTCTTATGGAAATGAGTTTGAAGTCTCGGAGGATCTCTAGAATGACTTGTCACAAAACACATACGAAGATGAAGGTGGAATAACATGGCTTAGACAAAGAGTTTCCTTTGCCAGTCTTTGTCACATGTATGGAATGTATGAGGATTACATGACCTGCTCGTTGTTCGCATTCATGCTTCGAGGGAATCCATTGAAATGGTGTGTCACACTACCCAATCAATCTATTCACTCTCTTAATCAGTTAGTTGTAAAGGTGGAACACTTTCGTAATCCCGCATTTCAATTCCCAGAGGATGAAATTGATTGGACATTTCTTCGTGAAAGATTTCACTATCTTCTTCACATATTTGAAAATCCACAAGTGTTAGAATCATTCAAGCCCCTCCCAACATACCTCGGTGTTAGAGATTCAAAATCTAAGATGGATAAGGTTGTTTTCATAAGTGATTTCCCATCCTCTTCTCATCAAATAGCTCTAGCCCTGTAGTACGAGGTGGGAGGAGGTGAACATCCATCTGTTGAGCTATAACATCCTCCCACCCCACATGATCTAGATATCTACGTATATTTGGCTTACAATTCTATTGGTTGTCACATGGAGTTGTTTCATCAGCCTCTGTCCTTGCATTCTGTTGATCCTCCAAATTGTACTGTGTTGTGTTCTCTCGTTCCAGACTCCACACTTGTTGTTCACAAGGATCAAGTTGTCGACGGAGTTGGTTTTGAGTAGCCAACCTGCGTTATCATTTGTGATGAGTATGCATGGGAATCTGAAGAAGAACGCACAGTGAAGTATGACCTTCTCCTATCTGCACCTCATCCACTTTTTCCTAACATCTTTGGTGATTCTGCCATTGTTAATTTTCCGTGTGAGAATTCATTCACAGATGCATCTACTTCCGATCATTCATAGAACACACTGGATGTTAGTATATCATTGCATAGCGGAGAGGGCACATATTTCCTTGTAAATCCATTCAATATTTGATCTGTCATTTCAGGAAATGCAGAGAATGAATATTATTGTTTCTTATGAACCCCTTTGTATGATTCGTTAGATCATGAGGATGTCAATCAAGATAATGAATTTTGTGATTGTGGATGTCGTGATCTCTTTACTCCATCATTCAATCACGATGTTGATTCATTCGTTGTTGATCTTTCTAAGCCACCAGTCTTTGATGATCTACCTACTGATGATGTGAAAACCCCATAGGCTGTCACGGCACTTCAGCTTGAGCTGATGGTTATATTAGGCCCTCACTATCTTGAGGTCGATTCCACCTCAAATCATAAATTTTTTGAAACAACTAAGGCTCCTCATTACTCTCCTATTTACATTGAAGATAAATCTAATTCATAGATGTCACATCCTTCACCAGAATCACATGATCCCATCGCTCATGCATTGGAGGAATCATACACAACGAGCACTATTTCTAAACGTAAGTTGTCTTTCTATTTCATGTTTGCTCATTTTTCACGATCAAAAGAGTGTATGTGCTTATCATCTGCGTGCAGTGTGTTGTATAACTGCGATAGGTCTACGGGATGTTTATCTTATTCTTTTACTCTTTTCTTTTCTGTGGACACTTTTAAACTTGGAGCATGTTGGTCTTCATTGTTATATCTTTCTTGTTTTCTATTTTACATGATTATGTTTCTTGTTAAACATGCCTTCACCAACATGGGCCAACCAATGCATCGGTGGCTGCATTGGAAATATCAATTCAAGTGAGCAAGCCCATGAACTATTAATTTTAAGAGTAGCAGTAGTGTTGTCATTCTTTTTTTTCTTTGTTTGCATGCTTACTTTGTTTGTGTTTCTAGTTTTCTTGATTTTCTTTCACTTTACTTCTAATCTTTGCTCCCTTTTTTTGTTTACTTGTTTATGTACCCATTGGTTTAGTTTCGTATGAAACCGTGTGTATCTCTTGAGATAAGAAAGGTGAAGTAAAAGAGGACTTGTATAACTATCAGCACTTGGTTATCTGTTGTCCTCTCTCTTTATGAAGAGCTTGTTGTCTTCATTTGATGATACCCTAATGGACAATATGTTATGTTTAGAGTGAGTCTTTGTACTACCTACTCTAATCAGTTTGTTTTGGGTTAACCCTTGTCAGCTCAGTCAAGTAGAGTAAGGTTAGGGGGAAAACCTTAACAAGTATTTTCAGAGGTATAGATAACATACTTCTCTGAATGGGCAACTTCTTCTGCTCTCAATAATTAGGGATCCCTCTTATGCCTTTGCAATAAATAAGTGCCTATGCATAGTTCTTTAAAAAATGAAAAAAAGGAAATATGAAAGGCTTCCTACACAAAGAGGTTATGCAAGTAGCTATGTCGAGGTACTAACCAGGCTCGCTAGTAGCGGAGCGATTCTTGTGTTCCTGTGTGACTTTTTCAGGTACTGTCCAGGCTTGTTAGCAGTGGAGAAACACTAGAGATGAAACTAAGACTCAGACATTTATTTTACTTGTGCAACAATATACCCCTCATTCCCAATCGAAACAACTCAGTTGACTTGGCTTTGTATCTGTGCTAACCAATCAAGAGAATGGTAGGGAATTTATCTTTAACTCAAGCTAGTGTCGAAGCCATGACAATCAAAGAATCAAGCAATACTTCTAGAGGAGTTAGACTCATTTTTCATGAACAAGGTCCATACAGAGAGCTGGACTTCTACTAGTGTGTTGCTAATGTTGTAGTGGCTACAACCACTCTCCAAAATTCTCCCTTCGCTTTGTTTTGGAGCCTTCCTCCTTAAAATCATAGCAGTTATCCTATACTAATCAGGTTCTTGTGTTTATTTGATTTTATCTGTCACTTAGTAGCTTGTGTTCATTGACTTGTTCCATCGACTAACCATAAGTTGACCCAACACTTGGTTCACATCCAGTCTTTGTGCTGTCTGGGAAAACTGTACAATCCTAGAGGGAAATCTGTCTTCCCCTCAGGAATTTAACATAGTAACCCAGCAACTGCCCTGAACTCAAAATTTTCATAGAGAAGGCCAGTAGCCTTTCTCTGGAAAAATGTCCAAAGTAGGCTAGCTACCTTGCTCCAAGAAATAGTGCAGAGCAGGCAGCCCAACCTTGCTCTAAAAAATTACATAGATCCACCCGGAAGTAAGCTGAAGCTCAAAACTGCATGACCCAATAAGCAATCAGCCTTGCTTTGGGAAACTATGCAAAAATCAGAGACAACCTGAGCCACTCATATCAGAAAAAATGCAAAATCTTTTCCCTTATTGACTATCCATTGCATGTGCTGGTAGGTTGCTAGTTCCCTCCAAAAATGTGAAATCATTCCTTGATTGCATGGTTTCTTTTTCTTGGAAAATAAAAAATAAAAAAAGCATCCCTAGATTTTACGGATCTATTTTTAGCAGCTGAGAGTTACATGCAAAGTCTATTTTAAAAACTCCATGCCAAGTTTCACTTTTTCCTAGATTTCTGGCATGAGCGTCATAAACCCTAAGTTCACCAAATCTATTTAATGGACACCTTAGAGATCATTCTTCACACTCGATCTTGGAGATTTGGCATTCCCAAGGTATCTAGGAACCTTCAACACAGTCGACACAGCTTTTCCAGGTAATTTTTGCTTCTCATGTATTTTGCTTCTTTTTCTGTCACTTTTGATTTCTTGGCTTGGGTGAGTGTTGTTTTCCTTGCTTTATTGAATGATAGTTGGCGTTTCAATGTGTATTAACTTGAATAAGTGTCATTTATATTTTTACAATGCATTTCCTTAATGTTGCATGCATGACCATGTTTCCACACTAACAGTTGTCATTGCGGTGACTCTCTTCATGAGATTCTTTGTTTTTATTTTGATTGATTTCTACACTTGCTTGAATCGCATGCATATCCATTCACTCATATATGCACTAACTTTGCACACACATTCAATCCTTCCCATTTTCAGGTTTCCCTTGGACAAATCTAGGCTGCCTTGGCCTAGATCTTGCTTCTCCGGGCATGCGGTGCGCATTCTTGGTAGTCAAGGCTCTACCTTGCCTCCAAGAATTGCATAGAGGCTACCCACAATGGCTCCTAGTTGTGCTTTGTGTAATCTTGGGAGGCAGTGTCACAACCTTGCCCACTGGAACTACACAATGCACAGTTCCAGCCAGCCACCCATCTTGACTGAGTTGCACATTGCACAGATCCAGCCAGCCACCCATCTTGACTGAGTTGCACATTGCACAGTTCCAGCCAGCCACCCATCTTGACTGAGTTGCACATTGCACAGTTCTAGTCAGCATTCATCCTCTTTGGCTTGGACTCTATGTAGTTCCAGTTAGTAGTGAGCCTCACTGGTAGCTGAGACTATCCAATGTGTAGTTCTAGATGATAGTCTCCCAACCTCTCAGAGTTGATGTTGCGTAATCTTTCCCAACAGTCACGTAGTTTGTTTCCCGATTGATCCTCGAGTTGCTTTATGTTTTCTAGCTGACATTGCCTTCTCATGAGTGTCTTCTCCGTCTCCAGGTACAACAGGTGTTGATCATCTTCTCAGTAGTACAGGTATCATGGCCTCCAAGAGAGTTGGATCAAAAGACATAGTTGAAAGTAGTACTAGAGATATGGTTGAGAAAGTGTTTATAAGCTTTCCTGTGTACACAGGCACACACTTGTTCATTGAGAAAGACATCAATATCACATGGCAAGACATGAACACTATATTCACAAGGAGCTTTGATGAGAATCTGGAGTACTTATAGGTCTATGTCAATATTCATAAGTCAGGATTGTACAAGGTTGCATGCAGGTATCCCATCTTCCCGTGCACAGACGTGATCCACTCGATTGTCTCACATGTTGAACCTAAGATGATGATACTAAGCAGTTCCAGTAGAGTAGAGATTGCTACCTTCAGGGCAAAAGATTATTAGTAGATGTATCATTTTCTGCAACTGGTGAATAGGATGGATGCACCGTTTTACACTCCCAACAAAAACGTGAGCACAAGAGACACCTTGAAGTGTTGGGTAAGGGATCCATCAAAGTTCAAGACAACATCCAACCAGATATACAAGAAAAGCACATTAGGAAGGCTTACCAATTCTTGGTAATCTTTTCATGTCAATTGTATGATCAAGAGAGTACAAATACCTTCCTGCAGAGTAGGGTTTTTTTGTTGGATCACCTGGCAAGTGAAGGAAAACCTTTTAACTGGTCCAACATGTTGGCTCTCCAACTGAAAGTGCATATATCAAATACCCAGAGTCCACCCAAGGATCAAGAAGAAATATTCTTCATGTCTACCTACCTTCTCAATGCAATTTGTGCCCTTCAACAATTTCGTAGCATGGGTTGGGCGTTGAAAATTTTAGAGAATGTTGTGAACGTATATTTCAAGTTGCTCTTAGAATGTTGTTACCAAGGAGTCATGGCTAGACTATCTAACCACTTCATTGCCCTTCTATACATGATGATATTTGAATAAGATCTGCCTTGCATCTCCCAGGTAGCAATGGAGGTGTTGTTGAACATTGCACATTGGTACGCCTCACCCGATGGCACCTTCATCAGGATGTACAACACGGAGAAGGCTCCACATTTGTTGCCAAAGTTTTCCATGGACAAGCTGGTCATGCAGGAGGTTGCATACCACATCTCGATAGGGTTATCAGATGGATTACACAGGAAGAAGAAGGCACCATGGCCTATCATTCCATTGTAGATTGGGATGTACTTGATACAGAGTTTGAAAGAAATAGATGTCAAGGTCGAGGATGTCAAGAAGTTTCCTTTCGACATCAAGAGTTTCAATCCATACGATCCACATGGATTTTGCAGGGACCACTGTGCGAGAGTGTATTATCCTTAGATCCACGAGGTGTGTCATTGGCCAGAGGAAGACCCATGGAGATAATGTTATAACACCTCCAGGCTCAATGAACCGATCTGCATGGCAGTAGAGTGGGTAGCAGCACTCAAGGCATCATCACTACAGGGAGTAGCAACAATAGCAGTAGGAAGTTGCAAACCTACACAAGCAAAAGGCAAGAGGAAGATTGTTGAAAGCGCAAAAGTGGAGAAAAGCTAAAAGTTTAAAGATGATCCACTTCTTGAGGGAGTAGCTTTGGAGATAGAAGCAAAGAGGCAACAACATGACAGGAGAGGAGTGAAGAAGAGGAGAGATCAATAAAGACTAGAGCAGAATGAGAAGAGGTTGTAGGAGGTAGAGCAGAAGCTCAAACAAGAACATGAGGTTTGCAGAAGAGAGAAGGAAGTGTAGCATGAATAAGAACAAGAATAAGAGGAAGTGCAAGGTGCTAGACATCGCAAACTGTGCCAATACAATTTGAAGAATCGGATCTGCCACGAATAGATGATGAACAATGTGAGAAGTCGTCGGAATAGAAACTTGATCTATAGGATGAACTGATAATAAAACATATGGAAGCAGAGATGGAATAGATGGAACATGATCAGGACACTGGCCTCAAGCCAAAAGCAACCGAGCTCACCCCATAGGCTTCACCAACTCTAGCAGCAGAGCAAGTCCCAAGTGAACAATGGGATATCATTCTCCTTGAGGATAATCTGGGAATAGATGTCCACGACATAGTCTTTAATCATTCACCACATAGAGTTGTACAAGAACACAGAGCGCACATCCCAGATGACCATACATCACATGCGTACTTTGAAGAATAGGTGATTTTATCAGACGTGCGAAGACTACCTTGGCCAACGCTACGAAGGCTTACGCCGAAGCCACGAGCTCAAGTGTGAAGTTCTTGATAGAAGAAAATGAGTGCATGACTAAGGAATTGAAAGAAGCCAGGCAGAGAGAGGAACAATCAACAAGATTCTCCAGAGCAAAAATGAAGAAAGTGATACTTGTTGAAGTATCGACTCTTGAGGTAGTCATGCAAAGACCATATGCCATGTTTTTCACCATACAGAAGGCAGTTTTCCATCTAAATGATCATCAGCAGTGCTGCACCAAGATAGTGTGAACACTCATAGATATATATTTTGTTGTTGATCAAGTACAAACATGGAAAAGGAGGTAGAAGGGAGCCATACTTCACTTCCACAACATGATGAAGCCACAGGTAGAGTTGGAAAAATAATGCATCCAGAGTATATCCTGAACTATGAGGATCTCCCATCGCTCATCACCAGTGTTGAGGCTTCATATGCACGGTTTTATAAGAGTTGGATGTCATAGTGAGAAATTATTTCACCCCATCAATCATAACACTCATTGAGGCCAAAGAGAAGAACCAAGTCTGACAGGATCTCTACGTGTACTTTCATCAGTTGATGCTCATGGCCACTAATGCAAATTTGCGAGTCAGTGCAAATAACATGCGGAAGTACATCGCTGGTCCAACCTTGCTCAGGACTAAGTTGTGCATGTTACAGGACAAGTTGGATAGAGGTTCAAAATCAGTATACCTAGAAGCAATATAGGTAAGAGTTCAGTTGTAGGAATACATCATCAAAGAGTACGCAGACAGCATTACACACTACCAAGCTTGGCATCGTTTCGTCGCCAAGGATCACGAAGAGGATGTTGATGAGCTAGTCTTTCCACAATCGTCTGAGTCTTAGTGTTGTCTTGTCTTGCTGACTCAAGCCTATTTTTATCCCACATGGGTATATGTGGAAAATGTATCATTATTGTAAACATGATGCAAAGTGAAATTCCAAGTGTCACTAGTGGAATGCAAATAATCATATGTAATGTAAAGAGTTGTGTAATGAAGTTGAAGAGTCATGAGGGTAGTCCAAGAGTCACAAAGGGGAATGTCAAGGGTCACCACACCCTTTGTTATAAATAAAACCTCATAACTCATGGAAAAGGGCTTTTAGGATCAAATATTTTGCTAGGCATTTCTTAGAGAAGGGATTAGAGAGTATTGTGATGAGCCTTGGCTTCTCCATAGTGTAGAGTGAGTACATTTCTTTGGAGGATCAGGCGGTGTTGACTATAATGTTCCACTATTGGGGCTAGTGGTTGTCATGGTTGTATGTATGGATGGAACTTTTGACTTATATAATATAACAGAGCCAGCACGTATTAATGCATATGTTTCTATTGTAGTTCAACTATTGTGGTTACTTTAGCAATATATGTTATTTAAATTATGCACTGTTGTACGAACTATTTCGTATATGATTTAATGAATCTTGTTGAAGTCGTGTTGTTGGTTTAACCCATCACTTTGGATTGTCGACTATTCTTCTTTCCAGATTGTGATGTCATTCAGATCGTGTGTTCCTTTCAGGCTACGTACTATTACAAGCTTCTAAGGGGAACACTTCCTTTTCTCGTCCATGTGTTAGAACCTACCCATGCATCTCTCTAGACTTGTTGCAAGGTCACACACTTGCTTCTAACAAATATATCTTTCTTACCTCTACGTGATATTGCAGTCAAGGCATAGCTTTACTACCCACTGTTGGGACTCCTACTCTAAATGGTTTGAGGTATAGTTGGGACTTCTTACCAGGGAGACCCCCTGACATGTTGGCGGGTCCAACACCATGAACATTTCTGGCACTAGAAGGAAGGCCAGATGACAAGCTGAGTCCTCAAATTCTATTTTGAATATCCACACATATTACATGACAAAATATACAAATTTTCCTCTGAGATGTATGTCTTATGGAAATGTGTTTGAAGTCTTATAGGATCTCTGGAATCTATGAGGATTACATGACCTGCTCAATGTTCGTATTCACACTTTGAGGGCATCCATTGCAATGGTGTGTCACATTGCTTGATCAACCTACTCAGTCTCTTAATCAGTGAATTTTAGAGGTGGACCATTCTTTCCATCATTTTTACCATAAAGTAATTAATAAAAAAATTATGGAATTACGAATAACCTCTAATGAATCATTGTTGAAATTTTGGGAATGCATTCACAATCTCGCATTTCAATTCCTAGGGGATGAAATTGATTGCAAATTTATTCGAGAAATATTATATTATCTTCTTCACATATTTGAAAATCTACAATTGTTAGAATCATTCGAACCCTTCCCAACATACCTCATTGTTAGAGCTGCAAAATCTAAGATGGACAAGGTTGTTGTCACAAGTGATTGTTTGTCCTTTTCTCGTCAAAGATTTCTAGCCTCGAAGTGTGAGGTGGGAGAAGGTGTGCACCCATCTATTGAACTGTCACATCCTCCCACCCCACCTGCTCTAGATATATGAGAAAATTTGGCTTGCAAGACTGTTTGTTGTCACATGGACTTGTTTCCTCAACCCTCATCCTTGCATTCATTTGATCCTCTAGATTATACTCTGTTGTGTTCTCTTGTTCCAGACTCCACACCTGTTGTTCATGAGGATCAAATTGTTGATGAAGTTGTCGTTGAGTTGCAAACCCGTGCTATATTTATAATGACTATGCATGGGAATCTGAAGAAGAACCCATTGTGTAAGATGGCCCCCTCCTATTCGCACCTCATCTGCTTTTTCCTAACATCTTTGTTTATTCTACCATTGTTAATTTTCCGTGTGAGAATTCATTCTCCAATGCATCTAATTCCGATCATTCACAAAACAAATCAAATGTGAGTCTGTCATTGTATAGCAGAGATGGCACATATTTCCTTTTAAACCTACTCAATATTTCATCTGTCGTTTCGGGAAATGAAGAGGATGAACATTATTGTTTCTCATCAATCCCACTGTATTATTCATCAGATCATGAGGATGGCAATGAACATATAAAATTTTCTGAATGTGGTTGTCATGATCTCTGTACTCCTTCATTCGATCACAACGATAATTCATTCATTGTTGATCTTTCTAAGCCACCAGTCTTTGATGATCTACCCGCTAATGAAGTGAAAACCCCGCAAGATGTCGAGGCACTTCAACTCAAGCTGACGGTTACATAAGGCCCTCATTGTCATGAGGTTGATTCAACTTCAGATCAGAAATTTGTTGAAACACCCAAGGCTCCTCATCGCTGTCCTATTTACATTGAAGATCGATCTAATTCACATATGTTACATCCTCCACCAGAATCACATGATCCCATCACTCATGAATTGGAGGAATCATACACAACAAGCACTCTTTCTAAACGTAAGTTGTCTTTATTTTTCATGTTTTCTTGTTGGTCACAATCAAAAGAGTGCACATGCTTATCGTCTGCATGCAGTGTGTTGCATAACCGTGATAGGTCCACATAATTTTTATCTTACACTTTTACTCTTTTATTTTATGTGGACAGTTTTAAACTCGGAGAGTGTTGGTCTTCACTATGATATCTTTCTTGTTTGCTAGTTTACATGCTTATCTTTCTTGTTAAAAAGGCCTTCACCAACATGGGCCAGCCAATACACTATTTAGTTTAGGAGTAGGAGTAATGTTGGCTTTCTTGTTTTGCTTTGTTTTCATGCTTTCTTTGTTTACATTGTTTTCTTTCTTTGCTTTCATTTTACTTCTTCTCTTTGTTCGTTTGTTTTGTTTTCTTTTTTATGTACCCATAGGTTTAGTTTCGCGTGAAACCATGTGTGGCTCTCGAGACAAGAAAGGTGAAGTACAAGATGACTTGTACAATTGTCAACACTTGGTTATCTATTGTCCTTTCTCTTTACGAAGATATTTTTGTCTTCAGTCGATGATATCCTAATGGAAAATATGTTCTGTTCAGAGTGAGTCCTGGGACAGACAATGTCTGTATGGCTTTCACTCTTTCTGAGTCGATCTTGACACCTGCAGTAGAGACAATGTGCCCTAACAGGTTTCCCTCTTCCAAAGCAAACTGTGATTTTTTAGGATTGATTGATATCCCAAAACTTCTACACTTGAGGAACTCTTTATTCAAATGTTGCAAATGGTCTTGATGGCTACTGGAGTACACCATTATATCATCTAGGTAGACAAGGACAAACTTATCCTTCTCCCCCACGAATGTTATATCCATGGCTCTCTAAAAGGTGGCTCCAGCATTCATCAACCCAAAAGGCATCTTGGAATACATGAAAGTGCCCCAGGGAGTGATGAATGCAGTCTTCTCTTGGTCATCTGGATGCACAGCCACTTGATTATACCCTGAAAATCCATCTAGAAAAGACATCACTTTTTCTCCTGAGACATTGTACAGCAAATGCTCCATCTTGGGTAAAGGATAATTGTCTTTCTTCGAGCATTTGTTTAAATTTCTGAAATCAATGCAAAGCCTGATTTCTCCACTTTTCTTCCTTACTACTACCAAGTCAACCACCCATTTCAAATATCTGAGAGGGACTATGATTTTGGCAGCTAGCAACTTCTTGATCTCCTTTTCAATCAAAGGAAGGAGCAAAGGATTTATGCGTCTCAGCTTCTGCTTGAAAGGGATGGTGTCTTTCTCCAAGGAGATCTTATGCAAGATAATCTTCTTATCATAATTTTTCAGGTCGCTATATTCCCAAGCAAAAACATCAGTAAATTGCTTCATTAAACTGCAGTACATAGAACTTTGGGTAGCAGACAAATGGGTGGATAGATTTATATATCTTGGATGTTCAAGGCTCCCTATGTCATGCTTATAGACCACAGATTGGTCTTCTTTTTGGGCGGCCTTATAAGGCACATCATTCTGGTCAAACAACTTTTCTAAAGGGACTAGACCTTTAGATATGTGATTGCTAGGCAGTTGGACAATGTTGTTTTTGCCAATTTTGTTTTTAAGTTGGGGCTGGGGGTTTTCCTCCAAGGCTTCATTCTCTTGATCAATTTGCATTTCATAGAATTCATCAATGACTTGCAGAAACCTATTCACCTCATCATCATCCTCAAAAACTTTCCAATGCTGGACATTATCAGGCAAGGATGGTCTATATTTCATCTGAACTTCATAAAAGAGTTTGGGAGGCATGGGGGGAATAAACATGTTAGCAGACACAGCAAGGAAATTAGCAAGTTGATTCTTGACTCTAGGGATGTATGAGATACAAAAATTATCAAAAGAGTCTTTGAGTCTCCATACCTCATCTCTATATGCTTTCAGCCTTGGGTGATTTTCTTGAAACATTTTGTTTACTTGCTGAATGATGATATCAGCATATCCAAACACCTTTATGCTTCTGACTCCTCTATCTTTAGCTACATTAAGGCCCAATATCAGAGCCTCATACTCTGCTATATTGTTGGTAACTTGGAAAGTCAGCTTAAAGGACAGATGTGTGCTTTCATGTTTTGAAGATATCAGCACCACCCCTGCTCCTGCAGTTTCCCTTAAACATGCTTCATGAAAGAACATCCCCCAAACCTGACTTCCTTGCCTTCCCTCAGCTTGGGCTATTGGTTCCTTGAGCTGCAACAAGGCATTCTGGGATTCTTCAATTTGGAGAATACATGCTCCAAAACTGGTATCCACAACATAGATGGGATGATTAGAAGGATTCTTCTTATCACTAATGATGTAGGCCAAATGTGCTTCTCTGTACATTCTCCTGCTCTCCCCTCCAAAAACTGGGACAGTGGCATAAGATAAATCATTCTGCAATGTTCCACCCAGCTTCTTAATCCGTCCTCTAGATAGCAGCATGCCAAACTTAGGATGGACATCTGCCACCACAATATCCATCATCATGCTTTTCATGGGCAGCTGAGTTAGGGTAATGGCCAAGTCTCTGATTAATCCCAGACATTTTACCTTTCTTGAATCAAAGGAGAATAGATCATGATAAGGTATAGTAATGTCAAGGCCTAACTCTTCCATAAGAGCTTTGGGCATCAGGTTATGGCTAGCACCGGTGTCTAGCAGGCAGTTATGGAGGGTTTTGTCATGGATGGTCAAGGAAACATAGAATGATGGGGAGCTATTATCAGAAGGTTTAGTCATTGGGCTAAGCACGACTGCAAGCTTATCATCTTGCAAATTTACATAGTCATGGGAGGCTTGTGAGGCCTTTAGCTCAAGGGCATCAAGGATAGGCTTTCTAAATACCTCACTCTTTGCAAGTTGTATCAGAGGCACATATATTTTTAACTTCTGGACTTTTGATTCAAAACTAAAAGGGGAAGGTAACTTATGAGGACCTCTTACCTCTTGAGTTGGAGCTTTAGGGATGATTGGTTCAGCTACTGACTTTTTCTACTTACTGACATATTTCTCTATGGGGATAGCAGCTCTTTGAGCAGGACACTCCTTGACATTATTCGTCCTTGACCTCAAATTATACCATTGTTGTTCATCGGTCTGTAGAATAGCTTCTCTGTCCCACTCTTGATTGGTCTGGTCCTAGAGTAATGATTCTTCGTAGGCAACCAATGTCAAAAAGGCATCACTACCCTTATCTTCCATGCAATGAATCTCATCTTCTTCTTCAAACTGCTCCTCCTTCATGACTACGTTCTGGAAGGGATTTTTAACCTTTTCTTCACTTGCTTCTTTACCCCTCTGAATTATCTGCAATTGTTCATTTCCTCTTCTGAATCGATTTGGGTTTCTCGGAGCAAATGTGTTTGGAAGCCTTGCCTTCCCCGAGCTTTGCTCAACCTTCAGCTTAGATATCTCAGCGGCCAATGACTCTATCATTTTAGTCATTTTGTCTAACTTAGGCTCTGAAGGTGAAGCAGAGGAAGAAGAAGCCTCACCTCTCTGCCTCCTTTTATCAGCATGACCTTTTAGCTTTTCGACAGCCATGATATTAGATTCTACCTCTAGGGCTACATCTTGCATTTTAGCTAGAGTGGCACATCTTCTTTCTCTCAACTGCAGGCAAAAATCAGAGTCATAAGCATTGGCATAGGTGAGTTTTGCAGAGGTGGGAGTAGGATTTACTTTAGCTAGTATTTTACTATGCATACGATTGAATCTTTTATTAAAATTAGGCGATGATTCCCCATTCTCCCTCTTGAGGTTTCCAAACTCGGTATGGTAATATAGTAGGTCTTTTTTATCTCCCCAATGCTTCAAAAACACATCATCTAATGCTTCAATGTCTGCTATTAACCTAGGGGTCAACTCTCTGAACCATTTTCTAGCCTCTCCATCAAGGCTCTGGACAAACACTCTCATCCACACATCATCTTCGCTGATATCAAGGTTATCAGCATAACTATAAAAAGATTCAAGGTGTTCTTCAGCTGTTACTCCCTCTGTACTAGTGAATTTAGGCATGTATTTCTGATATTCTCCTATGGGCATGGCATTCAAAGGAACAAGTAGGACAAGAGGTCCATACCTAGCAGCTATGATTCTTTCCATCTTAGTGGGAGCTTGTGGGCCTACCATGGCTAGGGTAGATGAATGGATGTTGGCAGCTTGAAAGGTAGGGAGTTGTGAAATGAATGATAGGGACAAAGGAATATGATGGATTGTGTGGGAGGTTTTCTTTGGGCTAAGATCCAAAGGGGAACTTAACAAAAAAGGAGCCTTATGAGTCTCTTAGGGTATTTCTTCGCGAACAATGTTAGGCTCTATATCTTCGAACTGTACATTCCCAGCTATAATCTTCTCTTGCAGAGATACATAAGATTTTTAGGCTTACCTAATCCTGATGCTCCTTTCTGTGATGTTTTCCTCTGCTTGACAATCTTCTCAGGGTCATGTACTGGGTCAGCTGATGATTTTTGAGGATTTCTTCAAGTATGCCTCACGAACTGAGCCAGAACTGTAATGTGGAGTCGCCAAAGATTGGTTCTCTAGTAGAATCGCCAGATAGATGATTACAACCAAAAATGTGTCTAGGCTTTGTCTATCATCAAAGTTGGAACTGTGTCACTCTCCCAAGGAAGCTGGGCTTCAATCTCCTCTCCCCGGCAATGGCACCAATTATGTTAGGATTCCAAGAAACTCTCCTAGGTTGTAGCTCGGAGATGCCTGGTAACATATAAATTTAACTTGTTATTGCAAATGGATGAATGGAAGGAATGATGCTTGTCCAAGCTAGATAACCACTTCTATTCTGTTTCACTCCAGACATGCATGAACACCCCTAGACTACAAGGATTTAGACCACCAACTACTCACAGTTTAAGGATTGGGTGATTATGGAGAATACTAACCACACTAGCAGATGCACAAGACCATGTGACGGCTGGTTGCAACCAGTAAAGAAGTTTGCAAATCTAATCTCCTAATACACAGATAGGATGACAACTCTCTGGCACTAGATGAATAGAAACCTGAATAACTTATATGATGACACATGCAAGTCTTTAACACACAGATAGGATGACAACTACTCTAATGCTAAAAATCAAGAGTTAAAGCATACAACGTATCAAGCACAACTTAGAACAGAGGAGAAATGGAAAGTGAACAATTAAGAGCAAAAGAAGCTTGTATTAGCTAAAAATGAAGATGAGATGCTGCAAGTGTAAAAATAGTTACAGTCTCCAGAAGTTGATACTTACATCAAAACATCAACCATCAACCCCTATTACATCTTGTTTCTAGTTATATATAGAGTTTCATTACAAAGGCACTTGGCCAATTTAGGTATGGAGGGGTCTTAATTGACTACCAATTGCATTTAACTTCCTGATGGAGCTTCAGAGTGCATTTGCTTGCTTTCATGGATGAATCTGATATTTTCCTATGCTTTGTTGTCCTCTCGGGAAACTGGAGTGTTTGTATCAATGAGGCCCCATAACTATTAAATGCAGTCATTTGATCATGCTCTGTCCTTTTCCTCATCGGCCATACTATTTGTTAACTATGGTGGCTGAGGAGAAATTGCAAACAGTATTGGAAGACTGGTCACCTTCATCCTTCAGGTGCACAGAACAGTCAAGGGACGTAGACTGCATAGTAGGTGGATGAGTCAGATGAAGGAGTAAGATTAGCTGTCGGATCGGGTAGATAGACGACAGAGATGGCTTGGCGAGGGCTATCGGGAAAAGTGGGGGTGAAGTGAATGTGGTCCGTTGGATCTCAAGTGGACATATCCAACGGTCATCGGGTGGTAGAAGCACACAGTGGTTATCGGGCGGGGATGGAGGATTAAGCGGTAAGCGGTATCGATAGCACCGCATTTTGGTGTTAGGCGGTAAAAGGATTAGGGCGTGCGATTCCATTTAGCGCATGACATGTAGCAACAGAGGAGAGAAAAAAACCACTTTCCATCGCGTGCTAATGCCCCATCGCTTTGTGGGTGCGAAATGTGTGAAGGTTGTCCGATCTTGGCAGAGCTAATCAGACGGTGGAGAAGTGATCGGGCAAGGCACTTCATCGGGCACGACGGGAGTCGTCGGATTGGGTTTTTTTTTTTGTAATTTTGGGACTTTACGTATGGTGATGTGCAATTGCAATCAGATCGCATCACAATATCACGTTGGCAGAAGCCAAGGGGCGTAGCCTTTACGCACACATGGATGTGACTTGCGATAGCGATTTAAACCCAGACCTGATAAAAGAATTAATCGTTTTTAGGACTGATGAAGGGATAATGAGCAAGGCAAAGGCAAGAGGAGGAAGTGACCGTTATGAGCTTCTTTTGAGCATAACCAAGGACCAAGCTCACTTCCGACCTTTAAAAATCAAAGATATGGAGTAGAGCTAACAGTACCTTTGAGGAGAATTCAAAGCACTGACAGGTCTATGTCAATATTCATACGTCAGGATTGTACAAGGATGCATGCAGGTATCCCACCTTCCTGTAAGCAAATGTGATCCACTGGATTGTCTCACGCACTAATCCTGAGACGATGATACTGAGAAATTCTAGTGGAGTAGAGTTTGCTACCTTAAGGGTAGAATATTATCAGCAGATGAATAATTTCCCGCAATCGGTGAATAGGATGGTTGCACCATTTTACACTCCCAACAAAAACGCGAACACAAGAGACATCTTGAAGCATTGGGTAAGGGAGCCATCAAAGTTCAGGATGGCATCCAACCAGATCTACAAGACAAAGACACTTAGGAAGGCTTACCAATTCTTGGTAATCTTTTCATGTCTCTTGTATGGGCAAGAGAGTCCAGAGACCTTCTTGCAGAGTTGGGTTGTTATGTTGGATCAGCTAGCAAGTGAAGGAAAGCCTTTTAACTGGTCTGACATGTTGGATCTCTAGCTGAAAGTGCATATATCAATTTCCCAAAGTTTTCCCAAGGATCAAAAAGAAAGATTCTTCATGTTTGCCTACTTGCTCAATGCAATCTGTGCCTATCAACAGTTTCCTGGCATGGTTTGGGAATGGACACCTTCAAAGAATGTTGTGACCATATATTTCAAGTTGCTCTCAAAATGCAACTACCGAGGAGTCATGGCTAGACTATTTGATCACTTCATTACCCCTCTGTACATGATGAACTTTGAACAAGATCTGCCTTGCATGTCCCAGGTAGCATTGGAGGCATTGCTGAACATTGTAGATTGGTATGCCTCACCCAATGGCACCTTCATCAGGATGTACAGTGCGAATAAGGCTCCGCATTTGTTGTCGAATTTTTCCATAGAAAACATGGTCATGCAGGAGGTTGCATACCACATCTTGACAGGGTTATCAGGTGGATTTCATAGGAAGAAGAAGGCACCATGGCCTATCCTTCCTTTGCGGATTGGGTTGTACGCGATCCATAGTTTGAAAGAAGAGGAAGTCAAGGTCAAGGATTTCAAGAAGTTTCACTTTGGCACCATGGGTTTCAATCCGTACGATCCACATGGATTTTGTAGGGACCACTCTGTGAGAATGTATTGTCCTTGGATCCATGGGATGTGTCATTGGCCAAAGGAAGACCCATGGAGATATTGCTATAACTCCTCCAGGCTCAATGAATTGGTTAGCATGGTGGTAGAGTGGCGAGCAGCACTCAAGGCAGTAGCAACAACAATAGTAGCAAGAAGCAAATCTACGCAAGACAAAGTAAAGAGGAAGATAACCGAAAGTGCAGAGGTGGAGCAAAACTACAAGTTTAAAGAATATCCACTTCTTGAGAGAGTAGCTTTGGAGATAGAATAAAAGAGGAAACAATGCAAAAGGACAGGAGCACATAAGAGGAGAGATCAGCAAAGACTAGAATAGACTGAGAAGAAGTTGCAGGAAGTAGAGAAAAATCTCAAAGAAGAACAATATTTGTGCAGAAGAGAGAAGGAAGCGCAGCATGAACAAGAACATATTAAACGGGAATAGGATGAAGTGCAAGGTGCACAGAAAGTGCAAACTACGTCGATACAGGTTGAAGAATCAGATCCACCACTAGCAGATGACGAGCAGGGTGAGTGGTTGTAGGAATATAAAATTACTCAGTAGGATAAACTGATAGCAGAACAGATGGACATGGAGATGGAACAACCATAATAGGATCAAGACACTAACCTCATGCTAAAAGCAACCGAGGTCACCCCACAGGCTTCACCAACTCCAGTATCAGAGCAAGTTCCAAGTGAACATGGGGATATCATTCTCCTTGAGGATAATTTAGGAACAAATGTGTATGACATAGCCTTTGATGAGGCACAGTACAGAGTTGTACAAGCACGCAAAGAGCACATCCCAAATGAGCATGCATCACCCGTGCACTTTTAAGAATGGGTGATTGTGTTAGATGTGCGAAGACATCTAGCTTCCTTGGTCGATGCTATGGAGGCTTATGCCAAAGCTATGAGCTCAAGTGTGAAGTCTTGATAACATAAAATGAGGGCATGACTAAGGAATTCCAAGCAGCCAGATAGAGAGAGGAACAATCAACAGGATCTACTAGAGCAGAAATGAAGAAAGCAATACTTGCTGAAGTATAAAATCTTTAGATAGTCATGCAGAGACTGTATGACATTTTGTTCACTGCGAAAAAGGAAGTTGTCCATATAGATGGTCATTACTAGCGCTACACCAAGATAGTGCGACAACTCTGAGATATACATGCCATTATTGATCAAGTATAGACATGGACAATGAGGTACAAGGGAGCACCGCTTCACTTGCACAAGATGATGAAGCCACATGTAGAGTTGGACAAATCACGCATCCATAGTCTGAGCCAGAACTATGAGGAACTCCCATCACTCATCCCCAGTGTTGAGGCTTCATATGAATGGTTGTACAGGAGTTTGGATGTCATGATAAGAGAGTATGGCACCACGTCAATTGGAACACTCACTAGGCCAAAGAGAAGAACCAAGTTCGACTAGAGCTCAATGTGTACTTTGATCAGTTGATGCCCATGGCCACCAATGTAGATTTGGAAGTCAGGGTAGATAACATGCGGATGTACATCATCAGTCTGGCCTTGCTTAAGTTTAGGTTGCACATGTTACTAGACGATTTGGACAAAGGTTCCAAATCAGTATACTTGGAAGCAATGGAGGTAAGATTTAATTTCCAGGAAAACATCATCAAAGAGTACGTGGACACCATTGCACATTACCAAGATTGGCATCAGTTCCTCACTAAGAATCACAGAGAGGATGTTGATGAGCTGGTCTTTCCACACCGATTTGAGTCTTAGTGTTGTCTTGTCTTGCTAACTCAGTCCTATTTTTGTCCCACATGGGTACATGTGGAAAATGTAACATTATTGTAAACATGATGTAAAGTGAAATTCAAATTGTCATTAGTGGAATGTAAACATGCATATGTAATGTAAAGAGTTATGTAATGAAGTTGAAGGGTCATGAGGGTAGTCCAAGAGTCACAAAGGAGAATTTCAAGGGTCACCCCACCCTTTGTTATAAATAGAACCTTATAACTCATATAAAAGGAATTTTGGGAGCCACACTTTTGCTACGCATTTCTTAGAGCAGGGCTTGGAGAGTGATGTGAGTAGCCTTGGCTTCTCCACAGTGTAGAGTGAGTACATTTGTTTGGAGGAGCAGGTGGTGTTGACTATAATGTTCCACTATTCAAGCTAGTGGCTATCGTGGTTGTATGTATGTATGTAACTTTCACTTTATATAATATAATATAGCCAACATGTCTTCATGCATGTGTTTTTATTGTAGTTCCACTATTCTAGTTACTTTAGCAATGTATATTGTTTAAATTATGCATTGGTTAATGAACTATTTTGTATATGATTGTATAAATCTTATTCAAGTCATGTTGTTGGTTTAACCCATCACTTTGGATTGTCGACTATTTTTCTTTCCAGCTTGTGATGTCATTCAACTTGTGTGTTCTTTTTAAGCTATGTACTATTACAGGCTTCTAAGGGGCACACTTCCTTTTCATGTCCATGTGTTAGAACCTCCCCAAGCATCCCTCTTGACTTGCTGCAAAGTCACACACTTGCTTTCGACAAAGATATATTGCTTACCTCTGCGCACTATCACAGTCAAGGCATATCTTTACTACCCACTACTAGGACTCCTACTCCAAACGATCTAAGGTATAATTGGGACTTCTTACTAGGGAGATCCCCTAACATGATGGCGGGTCCAACACCGTCAACATTTATCGCACTAGATGGAAGTCTAGATGACAAGATGATTCCTCAAAGTTTGTTTTGAATCTCCACACATCTTTCATGACTAACTATACAATTTTTTCTCGGAGATGTATGTCTTATGGAAATGAGTTTGAAGTCTTGGAGGATCTCTAGAATGACTTGTCACAAAACACATACGAAGATGAAGGTGGAATAGCCTGGCTTAGACAAAGAGTTTCCTTTTCCAGTCTTTGTCACATGTATGGAATGTATGAGGATTACATGACCTGCTCGTTGTTCACATTCACGCTTCGAGGGAATCCATTGCAATGGTGTGTCACACTACCCAATAAATCTATTCACTCTCTTAATCAGTTAGTTGTAGAGGTGAAACACTTTCGTAATCCCACATTTCAATTCCCAGAGGATGAAATTGATTGGAAATTTCTTCGTGAAATATTTCACTATCTTCTTCACATATTTGAAAATCCACAAGTGTTAGAATCATTCAAACCCCTCCCAACATACCTCGGTGTTAGAGATTCCAAATCTAAGATGAATAAGGTTGTTGTCATAAGTGATTTCGTGTCCTCTTCTCATCAAATAGCTCTAGCCCCGTAGTGCAAGGTGGGAGGAGGTGAACATCCATCTATTGAGCTATCACATCCTCCCACCCCACATGCTCTAGATATCTACGTATATTTGGCTTACAAGTCTATTGGTTGTCACATGGAGTTGTTTCATCAGCCTCCGTCCTTGCATTATGTTGATCCTCCAAATTGTATTGTGTTGTGTTCTCTCGTTCCAGACTCCACACTTGTTGTTCACAAGGATCAAGTTGTCGACGGAGTTGGTGTTGAGTAGCCAACCTGCGTTATCATTTGTGATGAGTATGCATGGGAATTTGAAGAAGAACCCACAGTGAAGTATGACCTTCTCCTATCTGCACCTCATCCACTTTTTCCTGACATCTTTGGTGATTCTGCCATTGTTAATTTTCCGTGTGAGAATTCATTCACAGATGCATCTACTTCCGATCATTCATAGAACACATTGGATGTTAGTATATCATTGCATAGTGGAGAGGGCACATATTTCCTTGTAAATCCATTCAATATTTGATCTGTCATTTCAGGAAATGCAGAGAATGAATATTATTGTTTCTTATCAACCCCTTTGTATGATTCGTTAGATCATGAGGATGCCAATCAACATAATGAATTTTGTGATTGTGGATGTTGTGATCTCTTTACTCCATCATCCAATCACGATGTTGATTCATTCATTGTTGATCTTTCTAAGCCACCAGTCTTTGATGATCCACCTACTGATGAAGTGAAAACCCCATAGGCTGTCACAGCACTTCAGCCTGAGCTGATGGTTATGTTAGGCCCTCACTATCTTTAGGTCAATTCCACCTCAAATCATAAATTTTTTGAAACACCTAAGGCTCCTCATTACTCTCCTATTTACATTCAAGATAAATCTAATTCATACATGTCACATCCTTCACCAGAATCACATGATCCCATCGCTCATGCATTGGAGGAATCATACACAACGAGCACTCTTTCTAAACGTAAGTTGTCTTTCTATTTCATGTTTGCTCATTTTTCATGATCAAAAGAGTGTATGTCCTTATCATCTGCGTGCAGTGTGTTGTATAACTGTGATAGGTCTATGGGATGTTTATCTTATTCTTTTACTCTTTTCTTTTCTGTGGACACTTTTAAACTCAGAGCATGTTGGTCTTCATTGTTATAGCTTTCTTGTTTTCTAGTTTACATGCTTATGTTTCTTGTTAAACATGCCTTCACCAACATGGGCCAACCAATGCGTCGGTGGCTGCATTGGAATTATCAATTCAAGTGAGCAATCCCATGAACTATTAATTTTAAGAGTAGCAGTAGTGTTGGCATTCTTTTTTTTCTTTGTTTCCATGCTTACTTTGTTTGTGTTTCTAGTTTTCTTGCTTTTCTTTCACTTTACTTCTGATCTTTGCTCGTTTTTTTGTTTGCTTGTTTATGTACCCATTGTTTTAGTTTCGTATGAAACTATGTGTATCTCTTGAGATAAGAAAGGTGAAGTAAAAGAGGACTTGTATAACTATCAACACTTGGTTATCTGTTGTCCTCTCTCTTTAGAAGAGCTTGTTGTCTTCATTTGATGATACCCTAATGGACAATATGTTATGTTTAGAGTGAGTCTTTGTACTACCTACTCTAATCAGTTTGTTTTGGGTTAACCCTTGCCAGCTTAGTCAAGTAGAGTAAGGTTAGGGGGAAAACCTTAACAAGTATTTTCATAGGTATAGATAACATACTTTTCTGAATGGGCAACCTCTTCTGCTCTCAATAATTAGGGATCCCTCTTATTCCTTTGCAATAAATAAGTGCCTATGCATAGTTCTTTAAAAAATGAAAAAAAGGAAATATGAAAGGCTTCCTACACAAAGAGGTTATGCAAGTAGCTATGTCAAGGTACTAACCAGGCTCGCTAGTAGCGGAGCGATTCTTGTGTTCCTGTGTGACTTTGTCGGGGTACTGTCCAGTGGAGAAACACTAGAGATGAAACTAAGATTCAGACATTTATTTTACTTGTGCAACAATATACCCCTCATTCCCAATCGAAACAACTCAGTTGACTTGGCTTTGTATCCGTGCTAACCAATCAAGACAATGGTAGGGAATTTATCTTTAACTCAAGCTAGTGCTGAAGCCATGACAATCAAAGAATCAAGCAATACTTCTAGAGGAGTTAGACTCACTTTTCATGAACAAGGTCCATACAGAGAGCTGGACTTCTACTAGTGTGTGCTAATGTTGTGGTGGCTACAACCACTCTCCAAAATTCTCCCTTCGCTTTGTTTTGGAGCCTTCCTCCTTAAAACCATAGCAGTTATCCTACACTAATCAGGTTCTTGTGTTTATTTGATTTTATCTATCACTTAATAGCTTGTGTTCATTGACTTGTTCCATCGACTAACCATAAGTTGACCCAACACTTGGTTCACATCCAGTCTTTGTGTTGTCTGGGAAAACTGCACAATCCTAGAGGGAGATCTGTCTTCCCCTCAGGAATTTCATAGAGTAGCCCAGCAGCTGCCCTGAACTCAAAATTTTCATAGAGAAGGCCAGTAGCCTTTCTCTAGAAAAATGTCTAAAGTAGGCTAGCTACCTTGCTCCAAGAAATAGTGCAGAGCAGGCAGCCCAACCTTGCTCTAAAAAATTACATAGATCCACCCGGAAGTGAGCTGAAGCTCAAAGCTGCACTGACCCAATAAGCAATCAGCCTTGCTTTGGGAAACTATGCAAAAATGAGAGAAAACCTGAGCCACTCATATCAGAAACAACGCAGAATCTTTTCCCCTATTGACTATCCATTGCATGTGCTGGTAGGTTGCTAGTTCCCTCGAAAAATGTGCAATCATTCCTTGATTGCATGGTTTCTTTTTCTCAGAAAATAAAAAATAAAAAAAGCATCCCTAGATTTTACGGATCTATTTTTAGCAGCTGGGAGTTACATGCAAAGTCTATTTTAAAAACTCCACACCAAGTTTCACTTTTTCCTAGATTTTTGGCATGTGCGTCATAAACCCTAAGTTCACCAAATCTATTTAATGGACACCTTGGAGCTCATTCTTCACATTCGATCTTGGAGATTTGGCATTCCCAAGGTATCTAGGAACCTTCAACACAATCGACACAACTTTTCCAGGTAATTTTTGCATCTCATGTATTTTTCTTCTTTTTCTGCCGCTTGTGATTTCTTGGCTTGGGTGAGTGTTGTTTTCCTTGTTTTATTGAATGATAGTTGGCATTTCAATGTGTCTTAACTTGAGTAAGTGTCATTTATAGTTCTGCAATGCATTTCCTTAATGTCGCATGCATGACCATGTTTCCACACTAACAGTTGTCATTGCGGTGACTCTCTTCATGAGATTCTTTGTTTTTCTTTTGATTGATTTCTGGACTTGCTTGAATCGCATGCATATCCATTCACTCATATATGCACTAGCTTTGCACACACATTCAGTCCTTTCCATTTTTAGGTTTCCCTTGGACAAATCTAGGTTTCCTTGGCCTAGATCTTGCTTCTCCGGGCATGCGGTGCGCATTCCTGGCAGTCAAGGCTCTGCCTTGCCTCCAAGAATTGCACAGAGGCTACCCACAATGACTCCTAGTTGTGCTTTGTGTAATCCTGGGAGGCAGTGTCCCAGCCTTGCCCACTGGAACTACACAATGCACATTTCCAGCTAGCAACCCATCTTGACTGAGTTGCACATTGCACAGTTCCAGTCAGCATTCATCCTCTCTAGATTGGACTCTATGTAGTTCCAGTTAGTAGTGAGCCTCACTGGTAGATGAGACTATCCAATGTGTAGTTCTAGCTAATAGTCTCCCAACATCTCAGAGTTGATGTTGCGTAATATTTCTCAATAGTCACGCAGTTTGTTGCCCGATTGATCCTCGAGTTGCTTTATGTTTTCTAGATGGCATTGCCTTGTCATGAGTGTCTTCTCTGTCTCCAGGTACAGCAGGTGTTGATCATCTTCTCAGTAGTACAGGTATCATGGCCTCCAAGAGAGTTGGATCAAAAGACATAGTTGAAAGTAGTACTGGAGATATGGTTGAGAAAGTGTTTATAAGCTTTCCTATGTACACAGGCACACACCTGTTCATTGAGAAAGACATCAAGATCACATGGCAAGACATGAACACTATATTCACAAGGAGCTTTGATGAGAATCTGGAGTACTAACAAGTCTATGTCAATATTCATAGGTCAGGATTGTACAAGGTTGCATGCAGGTATCCCATCTTCCCGTGCACAGACGTGATCCACTCGATTGTCTCACACGTTGAACCTAAGATGATGATACTAAGCAGTGCCAGTAGAGTAGAGATTGCTACCTTCAGGGAAAAAGATTATTATTAGATGTATCATTTTATGCAACTGGTGAATAGGATGGATGCACCGTTTTACACTCCCAACAACAACGTGAACACAAGAGACATCTTGAAGTGTTGGGTAAGGGATCCATCAAAGTTCAAGACAACACCCAACCAGATATACAAGAAAACACATTAGGAGGGCTTACCAATTCTTGGTAATCTTTTCATGTCAATTGTATGACCAAGAGAGCACAAATACCTTCCTGCAGAGTAGGGTTGTTTTGTTGGATCACCTGGCAAGTGAAGGAGAACCTTTTAACTGGTCCAACATGTTGGCTCTCCAACTGAAAGTGCATATATCAAATACCCAGAGTCCGCCCAAGGATCAAGAAGAAATATTCTTCATGTCTATCTACCTTCTCAATGCAATTTGTGCCCTTCAACAATTTCGTAGCATGGGTTGGGCGTGGACACTTTTAGAGAATGCTGTGAACATATATTTCAAGTTGCTCTCAGAATGTTGTTACCAAGGAGTCATGGCTAGACTATCTGGCCACTTCATTACCCTTCTGTAAATGATGATATTTCAATAAGTTCTACCTTGCATCTCCCAAGTAGCAATGGAGGTATTTTTGAACATTACACATTGGTACGCCTCACCCGATGGCACCTTCATCAGGATGTACAACACGGAGAAGGCTCCACATTTGTTGCCAAAGTTTTCCATGGACGAGCTGGTCATGCAGGAGGTTGCATAACACATCTCAATAGGGTTATCAGATGGATTACACAGGAAGAAGAAGGCACCATGGCCTATCATTCCATTGTAGATTAGGTTGTACATGATATGGAGTTTGAAAGAAGTAGATGTCAAGGTCGAGGATTTCAAGAAGTTTCCTTTCGACATCAAGAGTTTCAATCCATACGATCCACATGGATTTTGCAGGGACCACTATGCGAGAGTGTATTATCCTTAGATCCACGAGGCGTGTCATTGGCCAGAGGAAGACCCATGGAGATAATGTTATAACACCTCCAGGCTCAATGAACCGGTCTGCATGGCAGTAGAGTGGGTAGCAACACTCAAGGCATCATCACTACAGGGAGTAGCAACAATAGCAGTAGGAAGTTGCAAACCTACACAAGACAAAGGCAAGAGGAAGATTGTTGAAAGCGAAAAAGTGGAGCAAAGTGAAAAGTTTAAAGATGATCCTCTTCTTGAGAGAGTAGCTTTGGAGATAGAAGCAAAGAGGCAACAACACAATAGGAGAGGAGTGCAGAAGAGGAGAGATCAATAAATACTAGAATAGAATGAGAAGAGGTTGTAGGAGGTAGAGCAGAAGCTCAAACAAGAACATGAAGTTTGCAGAAGAGGGAAGGAAGTGTAGCATGAACGGGAACAAGAATAAGAGGAAGTGCAAGGTGCTAGACATCGCAAACTGTGTCAATACAATTTGAAGAATCAGATCCGCCACGAATAGATGATGAATAGGGTGAGAAGCCGTCGGAATAGAAACTTGATCTATAGGATGAACTGATAATAAAACATATGGAAGCAGAGATGGAATAGATAGAACATGATCAGGACACTGAACTCATGCCAAAAGCAACCGAGCTCACCCCATAGGCTTCACCAACTCTAGCAGCAGAGCAAGTCCCAAGTGAACAATCAGATATCATTCTCCTTGAGGATAATCTGGGAATAGATGTCCACGACATAGTCTTTAATGATTCACCGCATAGAGTTGTACAAGCACACAGAGCGCACATCCTGGATGAACATACATCACATGCGCACTTTGAAGAATAGGTGATTTTGTCAGACGTGCGAAGACATCCAGCTACCTTGGCCAATGCTACGAAGGCTTACGCCGAAGCCACGAGATCAAGTGTGAAGTTCTTGATAGAAGAAAATGAGTGCATGACTAAGGAATTGAAAGAAGCCAGGCAAAGAGAGGAACAATCAAGATCCTCCAGAGCAAAAATGAAGAAAGTGATACTTGTTGAAGTATCGACTCTTGAGGCAGTCATGCAAATACTATATGACATGTTTTTCAGCATACACAAGGCAATTTTCCATCTAAATGGTCATCAGCAGTGCTGCACCAGGATAGTGCGAACACTCATAGATATATATGTTGTTGTTGATCAAGTACAAACATGGACAAGGAGGTAGAAGGGAGCCCTACTTCACTTCCACAACATGATGAAACCACAGGTAGAGTTGGAAAAAGAATGCATCCAGAGTATATCCTAAACTATGAGGAACTCCCATCACTCATCACCAGTGTTGAGGCTTCATATGCACGGTATTACAAGAGTTGGATGTCATAGTGAGAAATTATTTCACCCCATCAATCATAACACTCATCGAGGCCAAAGAGAAGAACCAAGTCTGACAGGATCTCTACGCGTACTTTCATCAGTTGATGCTCATGGCCACCAATGCAGATTTGTGAGTTAGTGCAAATAACATGCGGAAGTACATCGCTGGTCTGACCTTGCTCAGGACTAAGTTGTTCATATTACAGGACAAATTGGATAGAGGTTCCAAATCTGTATACTTGGAAGCAATATAGGCAAGAGTTCAGTTGTAGGAATAGATCATCAAAGAGTATGCAGACACCATTACACACTACCAAGCTTGGCATCGTTTCATCGCCGAGGATCACGGAGAGGATGTTGATGAGCTAGTCTTTCCACAATCGTCTGAGTCTTAGTGTTGTCTTGTCTTGCTGACTCAAGCCTATTTTTATCCCACATGGGTATATGTGGAAAATGTATCATTATTGTAAACATGATGCAAAGTGAAATTCCAAGTGTCACTAGTGGAATGCAAATAATCATATGTAATGTAAAGAGTTGTGTAATGAAGTTGAAGAGTCATGAGGGTAGTCCAAGAGTCACAAAGGGGAATGTCAAGGGTCACCGCACCCTTTGTTATAAATAAAACCTCATAACACATGGAAAAGGGCTTTTAAGAGCAAAGATTTTGCTAGGCATTTCTTAGAGAAGGGATTAGAGAGTATTGTGATGAGCCTTGGCTTCTCCATAGTGTAGAGTGAGTACATTTCTTTGGAGGATCAAGCGGTGTTGACTATAATGTTCCACTATTGGGGCTAGTGGTTGTCATTGTTGTATGTATGGATGGAACTTTTAACTTATATAATATAACAGAGCCAGCACGTATTAATGCATATGTTTCTATTGTAGTTCAACTATTGTGGTTACTTTAGCAATGTCTATGGTTTAAATTATGCACTGGTGTACGAACTATTTCGTATATGATTGTATGAATCTTGTTGAAGTCGTGTTGTTGGTTGAATCTTATTGAAGTCGTGTTGTTGGTTTAACCCATCACTTTGGATTGTCAACTATTCTTCTTTCCAGCTTGTGATGTCATTCAGATCGTGTGTTCATTTCAGGCTACGTACTATTACAAGCTTCTAAGGGGAACACTTCCTTTTCTCGTCCATGTGTTAGAACCTACCCACGCATCTCTCTTGACTTATTGCAAGGTCACACACTTGCTTTTGACAAAGATATATTTCTTACCTCTACGTGATATCGCAGTCAAGGCATAGCTTTACTACCCACTGCTGGGACTCCTGCTCTAAATGGTTTGAGGTCTAGTTGGGACTTCTTACCGAGAAGATCCCTTGACATGTTGGCAAGTCCAACACCATGAACATTTCTGGCACTAGAAGGAGGGCTAGATGACAAGCTGAGTCCTCAAATTCTATTTTGAATATCCACACATATTACATGACAAAATATACAAATTTTCCTCTGAAATGTATGTCTTATGGAAATGTGTTTGAAGTCTTAAAGGATCTTTGGAATCTATGAGGATTACATGACCTGCTCAATGTCCATATTCACACTTTGAGGGCATCCATTGCAATGGTGTGTCACATTGCTTGATCAACCTATTCTATCTCTTAATTAGTTCATTTTAGAGGTGGACCATTCTTTCCATCATTTTTACCATAAAGTAATTAATAAAAAATTATGGAATTACGAATAACCCCTAATGAATCATTGTTGCAATTTTGGGAATGCATTCGCAATCTCGCATTTCAATTCCTAGGGGATGAAATTGATTGCAAATTTCTTTGAGAAATATTATATTATCTTCTTCACATATTTGAAAATCCACAATTGTTAGAATCATTCGAACCCTTCCCAACATACCTCGTTGTTAGAGCTACAAAATCTAAGATGGACAAGGTTGTTGTCACAAGTGATTGTTTGTCCTCTTCTCGTCAAAGATTTCTAGCCTCGAAGTGTGAGGTGGGAGAAGGTGTGCACCCATCAATTGAACTGTCACATCCTCCCATCCCACCTGCTCTAGATATATGAGCAAATTTGGCTTGCAAGACTGTTTGTTGTCACATGGACTTGTTTCCTCAACCCTCGTCCTTGCATTCTTTCGATCCTCCAGATTATACTCTGTTGTGTTCTCTTGTTCTAGACTCCACACCTGTTGTTCACGAGGATCAAATTGTCGATGAAGTTGTCGTTGAGTTGCCAACCTGTGCTACTATTTATAATGACTATGCATGGGAATCTGAAGAAGAACCCATTGTGTAAGATGGCCCCCTCCTATTTGCACCTCATCTGCTTTTTCCTAACATCTTTGTTTATTCTACCATTGTTAATTTTCCGTGTGAGAATTCATTCTCCAATGCATCTAATTCCGATCATTCACAGAACAAATAAAATGTGAGTCTATCATTGTATAGCGGAGATGGCACATATTTCCTTTTAAACCCACTCAATATTTCATCTGTCATTTCGATAAATGAAGAGGATGAACATTATTGTTTCTCATCAACCCCACTGTATTATTCATCAGATCATGAGGATGGCAATGAACATATCAAATTTTCTGAATGTGGCTATCATGATCACTGTACTCCTTCATTCGATCACAACGATAATTCATTCATTGTTGATCTTTCTAAGCCACTAGTCTTTGATGATCTACCCGCTAATGAAGTGAAAACCCTGCAAGATGTCGAGGAACTTCAGCCCGAGCTGATGGTTATGTAAGGCCCTCATTGTCATGAGGTTGATTCAACTTCAGATCAGAAATTTGTTGAAACACCCAAGGCTCCTCATCACTGTCCTATTTACATTGAAGATCGATCTAATTCACATATGTTACATCCTCCACCAGAATCACATGATCCCATCACTCATGAATTGGAGGAATCATACACAACAAGCACTCTTTCTAAACATAAGTTGTCTTTATTTTTCATGTTTTCTTGTTGGTCACAATCAAAAGAGTGCACATGCTTATCATCTGCATGCAGTGTGTTGCATAACCATGATAGGTCCACGGAATTTTTATCTTACACTTTTACTCTTTTATTTTATGTGGACAGTTTTAAACTCAGAGAGTGTTGGTCTTCACTATGATACCTTTCTTGTTTTCTAGTTTACATCCTTATCTTTCTTGTTAAAAAGGCCTTCACCAACATGGGCCAGCCAATAAACTATTTAGTTTAGGAGTAGGAGTAATGTTGGCTTTCTTGTTTTGCTTTGTTTTCATGCTTTCTTTGTTTACTTTGTTTTCTTTCTTTGTTTTCATTTTACTTCTTCTCTTTGTTCGTTTGTTTTGTTTGCTTGTTTTTGTACCCATAGGTTTAGTTTCACGTGAAACCGTGTGTGGCTCTTGAGGCAAGCAAGGTGAAGTACAAGATGACTTGTACAATTGTCAACACTTGGTTATCTATTGTCCTTTCTCTTTACGAAGATATTTTTGTATTTAGTCGATGATATCCTAATGGAAAATATGTTCTGTTCAGAGTGAGTCTTGGTGAAAAAACAACACTTGCACTTTTAACTAGTACTGCCTACTCTAATCTGTTTGTTTTGGGTTAACCCTTGTTAGCTTAGTCAAGTAGAGTAAGGTGAGGGGGAAAACCGTAGAAAGTATTAGAATAGGTATATATAACATACTTCTCTGAAGGGACAACCTCTTCTACTCTCAATAAGTCAGGATCCCTCTTTCACCTCTGAAATAAATAAGTGCAAATGCACAGCTCTTTGAAAAATGAAAAAAATTAAAGATGAAAAATAAATAAGGCAAAAGAAGAGAAAGGCTTCATGCATAAAGAGGTGATGCAAGTAACTCCATTGGGTTACTGACTAGGCTCGCTGGGAGCGGAGTGATGCTTGTGTTCCTGCGTGACTTCATCGGGGTACTGTCTAGGCCTGCTAGTAGCGGGGCAACACTAGAAATGAAACTAAGACTCTGACATTTATATTACTTGTGCACGAATATACCCCTCATCCCCAATCGAAATGACTTAGTTGACTTTCCTTGGTATGTGCGTTGACCGATCAAGAGAATGGAAAGGAATTTATCTTTAACTCAAGCTAGTGTTGAAGCCATGAAAACCAAAGAATTGATTAATACTTCTGGAGGAGTTAGGCTCGATTTTCACGAACAAGGTCCATACAATAGAATTCAATTTGACGAACCCAATTGTCAAAAAATTTAGCATTTAGTTCCCCATTATACATAGGCAATTCAAAATTGACATCAAACTTAAGAAAAGGAGACTTAGCGTGTCCTTTTGATGATCTAGAAGGAGAATGTCTAGGTGTTGAAGGAGGTGAAGGAGGAGATGAGTATGAAGGTGAAGGAGGAGGTGGTGTAGGGAATATAAGCTTTCTCCCATCACCACCATTACCTTTTGGATGGCTTGAACTCTCTCCTGGTAACCTTAATGTCCTTTCATTGTACAACACTTTTACCATCTATAACATATCATAAAAATCCTTTTTGAAAGATCTCTCATCCTTAGGAAACATATCATATCTTTCTTCATGTGCCACGACTGGTGGAGTTCTTAAGTTTGTCAACTCCTTGAACCAATTTGAGGGTTCGGTTATTCAAGCACTCCTCCTCTCCTCAATTTAGACCTTGTAATAATTCAAAAACATTTGGAAAAATAGCCAAACCTTCAAAACAAGCATGCTCTGATACCAAACTAATCTGAAATTAAAAATTGAAGGTTTGTTCAAAAAGTTTGCAAGCTATTTTATGTCTTGTGGGAAATGGATCAAAATTGCAAAAGCACATAAACTTAGTAATTTTAGTTCATTTTTGTTGATATAACCAAAGAAAAATAGATAACATGTAGCATCACAAACAACAATTTGATGATGAAGTTCAGCCCTCGTGAGCTACGTCTTTGGGTCCAACTTCCATTGTTGGCCCTATATATTATATGCTCACAATGTAAATTACATCAACATACAATTCTCAAATAACATAAATAATGATGCCATTGTGTCCAGAACACCCAAAAACCCTTGTGTAGGCTCTTCTTGAGATCAAAAAGAATAAAAATGGCCAAGTCAGGCCTCCTTATCCATTTCTCTATTACTTATCCTGCAAATTCACCAAACTAGAAAAACTGGCAACATTTTCCTCCTTTGGCATATCTTCCAAGAAAAAAATTGGCTTGTTTTTGGCGTGAATTCTGTCACAAATGGTGCAATATGTCAAACAATTAGATGAGCACCTGCGGCCCAACTTCTGCCCTTTTCTTTGATCATGTGGTAGAATAAGTGGACATGGGCATGAGCCAGAGACCACGCGCCCGCTGACACTCTACCCTTGGTCACGTTGTATGCCATGTGGCCACAAGTTGGGCCACATGTTAATCCCCCTACTTTGATCCCTCCGGCAATGGTTTTGGGGTTTGAACCTGACCTGGAGCCAGGGCTTCCCACCCTTCCCATATCACTTGATTTTATGGCCATGTCAATTACCAAGTGACTTGGGGCTTAGGCCACATGCCCCTCCCCCTACCCCTAACACTGAAATATTTTAAATATAAATATTAATTTTCCCAATAGTTATAACGAGCATGTTTGATGGGTTAGTGGTTGGGTCGTTGGTTTGTTGCAGTGAGGTCATGGATTTGATTCCCTACTAGGTTGGTTGGTCAATGCAACAATTTTTTGCACAAAACCCGAGGACCATGTGTTGCCCTCCCATTGGGCCATGTGGCACCTCCTAGTTGGTCCACCCAAAACACAACCACCAATAAAATCTACCACCTAAAACTATATGAACTACCATGTATCAGCATGATATTGACGTGTTTGACTACCGTACCTTCCCAAGCATCCTGTTGATGTCAGTGCCTCATCACTATATGGCCTTCCTAGTTAGCAACCCAGTCAACCCTATAAGTTGAATTTTTAGTTGTTTGCCAAAAACTTCAGAACACAATAAATTTAACATATGGTGTCAGATTGAGGCAATTCAAACATCTTTGGAATCAGAATGATGAGATATATGATTGGCATATGTTTCAAGTAATTTTGAACACTTTTTTTTTTGAGCATATTTTTGATCCCTTAGATTAGAAAACATGGAAGGTTTGAAGGATGGTTTAAAAGCAGACATGGGAGTTTTTAAAGTGGACATGGATGCAATAAATGCCAAGTTGGAAGGGTAGAAAAAGTTGTTGCAAGAAAGTATTCCTAGTGGTGACAAAGTACTCCATGAAAATCATTATGAGGACAAAAGGAATATGAATTATGATTTTAGAGACTTCAACATTGGGTTTAAGACCCACCAAAATCCAAATATCGATATGAGGAATTTTGATGACAAGGATCTAGTAACATGGATACTATAGATGGAGCAGTTCTTTGATCTACACGATGTGAAACACACACAAAAGGTACACATTGCATCTTTATATTTAGAACCCAATCAATTTGTATGTTATCGATGGTTTTGTTCTTGTAAATCTAGACTAGTCACTTGGACATTTTTATGGAGGAATTGGTAGCACATTATGAGGATACAAAGAGAAATGCCTTCTTTATCCAAATGAAAAATCTTAAACAAAAGTGTTCATTTGGGGAGAGCAATGAGGAATTCAAAAGATTGAATATCAAGGTAATTGATATTCCAGAGGAGCATATGGTTGATGTCTTCATAGGGTCTTTTAAATGATAACATCCAACATGAGGTTCACCTTTCGAAACCTAAGTTATTGGAGAATGCATTGAGGGTGGAAAGAAAACTTAAAAGAAAATTAATGGCAACAATGAATTCTAACACTCAAAACTATAAAGATGGAAGTTTTGTTTCTCTTATCCTCTTATAACCTACAAGGTTGACACTACAAAAACTGGAGGAAAAAGGAGCAAAAGGGCTTTGTTATAGTTGTGATAGAAAATACAGTAAAGGTCATAAGTGTGCTAAGAATAAATTATTTTATATATGTTATGAAAAGGAGGAACAAAAGGAATAAGAAACATCAAAAGAATAAGATATACACTAGGAACCACCCCTCAGGGATTGAAAAAAGGAAATGAATATGACCATACCTTGTAATGCATTAGCACGAATTATCAATCCTCAAACTCTCAATATAGAAACTTGATACATCAAGAAGAAAAAGGTAATAGTGTTGATTGATTGAAGTAGTACCCATAATTCTATTCATTTTAAGATAGCCAAGGAGTTGAGTTACTTTCTATATCCAACACCAGAGTGTTAAGTGATGGTTGCAAATGGAGGAGCTATAAATTGCTTAAGGAAGTGCCATAATATTTTTGGTTCAATTTACTATGCAAATTAACAAAAGTATTTAATTATCAATCCGGGTTTGTAGAACTTAGAAGCATGTCCAAAGTCTATGGATTCCAATGGTAGTCAATGTTAGAAGATGAAATATAAAGATTGAAAGAAATGCATATTACAAATATAAAATCTAATTAAGTAATTTATGATTCACTTATGTAATATGTGAGGGATGAGGCTCCTAACTTAGGAGAACCAGGTTGTCCTTCCCTACAATACTACTTTCATGAAGAGAAATCCAAAAGCACTAATTAAAAATGGTTTATGATGCAGAAGATGTAAAAGAAGAGGCTCCTAACTAAGGAGGACTAGGTTGTCCTTCTTCACAATTCTTGCTTCAAACCAAAAATGCAGAAATAACTTCAAATAAGAAAAGGAGAATGAAATTCAGTTTTAGTTCAAGATCAAATAGAAGGGGAATTTAACTTAAATTCCTGTGTGTCCCTTCATATGTAGATTATAATTAAACCAATATTCATTTAGCAATCATCACACATCTAAAAACATTTGAAACAAGAACTAATTTATGAAAACTATGAAAATTTAACCAAGAAGTGCACTTAGCTTGGTGTGGGGGCCCTCCACCCTTGCCTTGCACACTTGAAGAAATATCAGCTACAAAAACTTCAGTAAATCAACCAAGCATGAACAACAAATTGAAATGAAACAGGTTCTTCAATTAACTTTCAGTCTTCAAAGAGTCTCAAAATCAGATTACATAAAGTCTACCTCCTTAAGCCTTCAATAGTCTTGGCTTAAATAGAGAAATAATAAACAAAATTGACTAAAAAGTCTCTAACAACCTTATCTATCCTAATCCCATCTATCTTGGTCGAATCCACCCATTCAAATACAAAAAATTTGGGAAAATCACTAAAATTGCCCTAATTCCTAGGGATTTCCTAAATGATTGGTCTTGTTTGATCAGCTTTGATCGGGCCTGTTTAAGCTTGATTTGACCGAACCAATAGGAATTAGTTCAATCCTAGTTCCCAAGCTTTGCAGAAATGTATTCATCTCATGCCCGAGTGTCCTGCAAATATGACATCCATGAAGCTTTTACAAGAATTTCTCATTCTGTCCAAAAATACTCTTAAAATGCAATTTTTGAAAAATATCTAAAAATTGAAACACATAATTTATTTGCTTGAATATGCGTAATAAGGTCAAAATAAGGTGTATATGGATGGTATATTGTGGAAAATGATGGAAATTAGGTGGCTTTTAATAAGCAAAATTTGATAATAAAAAAACGAGGGCCAACAAATATCAATCTAACCAAAGGGGAACATTTATTGAATATTCCAATTCTTTCCATTACAATGGTTCGCATTGATGTTGTATTAGGAGTCCAATGGTTAAAATCTTTGTGGATGGTAGCTTTTGATTTTCAAGAAATTTTCTTGAATTTTTTTTTTTTGGAAGGAAATGAAATTGAATTAAGGGGTATCATAGGGAAACCAAGGAATATATTTATCTCTGATGGCATGACAAAGATTTTTAATAAGGAACAACTAGGGGTAATTTCACAATTATGCTCACTAGATGTTCAAACATCTAATTCATCCATTTCTCTAGACCTCGAAAGATTCCTTGATAATCATTCCAAGGTATTTGAGACTCCCAAAGGTCTCCCACCAATTCATTATCATGATCATGCTATTCACTTGATTCCCAAAAATTTTCCTCCAAACATCATAGCTTACAAATATCCATGTCCCTAAAAGAGTGAAATTGAACATATGATTACAGAAATGCTATAGGTAGGTATAATTAAACCTAGCCAAAGTTCTTTCTCTTCTCTAGTAGTACTAGTGCACAAGAAGGATGGATCATCGCATATGTTTCTGGATTATAGAGATCTCAATAAGTTCACTATTAAAGATAAATTTCCCATTCCCATCATTGATGAATTGTTGGATGAACTACATGGAGAGATTTACTTCAACAAGCTAGATCATCACTCAGGATATCACCAAATTAGAATTAAGACATAATACATTCTAAAAACAATATTAAGAACTCATGAAGTTCATTATGAATTTTTTTTCATGACTTTTGGTCTTAGTAATGCACCGTCCACATTTCAAGGTTTGATGAATTCCATTTTCAAACTCTTAGAAAATTTGTGTTAGTATTTTTTGATGATATACTAATCTACAACAAGTCTTGGAAAGATCATCTTCAACATGTTGACAGGGTGATTAAACTATTGGATGAGAAAAAATTGTATGCAAAAACCTCAAAATATTTCTTTGGGGTATAGGAAGTGGAATATTTGGGTCATATTGCATCTCATCAGGGTGTTAAAGTAGACGTTGACAAAATTAAACCATAAAGGAATGGAAAATCCCCATAACCTTAAGGAATATTTGAGTATTTCTCAGGTTGACAGGGTATTATCACAAGTTTTTTAATAATTATGGGAAAATGGGAGCACCACTAACAACGTTACTAAAAAAATGCACTTTTTTGGACTCCAAAAGAAACTAAGACCTTTAAACTTCTTAAAGAGGTAATGTGTCGAGATTTGTTCTTAGCTACACTAGAATTCACAAAACATTTATTGTGGAATGTGATGCATTAGGAAATGACATTGGTGTTAATGTTTCAATGCAATAAGGAATACCCATTTCTTTTGATAATCATCCAATCAAGGGAAAGTTTTTACAAAAACCTATTTATGGGAAGGAAATGTTGGTTATGAAGAAATTGGGTCCTTACCTAATGGGAAGACACTTCAAGATAAACAAAAATATCATGATAGCCTTAAATACTCCTTGGAACAAAGATTATCTTAAGAAGAGCAACATAAATGGGTCAAAATATGTTTGGATATGACTTTGAAATCATATATAGAAAAGGGAAGAAAAATGTTATTGCAAATGCACTCTAAAGAAGGGATGAGGATATGGAAGCATTGCTTTGTGCTATTTTTATTACCCAATCTGATTGAATAAATGAAGCAAGGGATGAATGGAAGAATGACGAAGAGGTCTGGACACTCATTCAAAACTTGCAACAAGATCCTAGCGCATCTGATACATTTATTTTTAAGCATTATCGATTATGGTAAGAAGATCACTTATATCTATGTAAGAACTCCCAACTCAAACAAAAGGTTATTTTGGAATTGCACACCTCTCCTATAGAAGGGAACTCATGATTTTTAAAAACTCAACATAGGGTTAGGAATTTTTTTTTTTGGAATGGCCATCAAAATGATATTCAGAAGTTTGTGGCAGAATGTTTGGTTTTCCAACAAAATAAAGTTGGGACAATGAAGATGCTAGGTCTTTTTCAACCATTATCGCTTCCAAGTTGGTGTTGGGAGGAAGTCTCAATGGATTTTATCACAGGTTTACCCAATTCTAAAGGAAAAAGTGTCATCATGGTGGTAATTGATAAATTTACCAAGTATGCATACAATTTTTCACTATATCATCCTTTCAAAGCTAGTACAATCACTACAACATTCGCGGAAACAATTCAAATTCTATATGGAAACCCAAATATTATTGTAAGTGATAGAGATCCCATTTTCACTAGAAATTTTTGGACAAAATTATTTTCTTGTCTCGATACTCAACTAGCTCATAGTTGATATTATTATCCTGAGCAAACTGACGAGAAAACTAAGATAGTGAAAAAATGTTTGGAAGTTTATCTTCGTTGCTTTGTATCTAATAAACAGACCCAATGGGTTCTAGCAGAATGGTGGTATAACACTTCATTCCATACCACAGCAAAAGTGAGCCCATTTATGGAACTTTATGGATATCATCCATCATCTATCACATAATATTTAAGATACAATTCTAAGGCTAAAGTAGTGGAATATCACATTGAGCTTCAACAACAAGTTCTCCAATTCTTAATGGATAACCTAACAATGGTGCAGAATCTAATGAAACAATAGGTAGATCAACATCGCAGTGAAATGAGGTTTGATGTGGGTGATTGGGTATTTTAATAGCTATAAACATACAAACAAATGTCCCTCAAGAAAGCATAGAAGGATAATAAATTATCTCCCAAGCATTTTTGCCCTTACAAGGTATTGCAAAGGATTGGTACTATCATATACAAATTTGAGCTTCCTGCATCTTCGCGAGTACACCCAATTTTCTATGTTTTGTGCTTAAATAAGGTTATAGGTGACAAGATCCCAGTTTAAACTATATTGCCAAAACTTGATGAGGAAGGAAAATTCATACTGGAACCTAAAGTAATCATAGAAAGAAGAATCTAACAACTATGGAATGAATCAATTTCATAGCATCTCATTAAGTGGAAGAACTTACCTACTAAAGCTTCCATGTGTCAATGTGAGTATTTCATATAGAAGCATCCATAACTACTCAAGCATTGAGGACAACACTTTTTTTGAAGGAGAGGGGCATGTTTGGTCCCTATAATACTAGTGTAGCCCACATATTATTATTGTTGTGCCCCATATAACCCCCATGTTGTTATTATTGTTCCCCATAGAAACCCTCTATTGTTATTGTTGAGCACTTACATTATTATTGTTATGTAGACCCTAATTATATTTTTATTCTTTATACTCCTATATATAGTAAAGAAGTACTGTCATTTGAATCATACAAGGATTGTTCATTTATGTGATGTAAAAGGAGGTTCCCCCCTCGAAGAGGCTTATTTTCAAGTTTTTGTTCTATATCTTCTTATGTTTCTATGATCTGGTTAAATAACAAAGTCAGTGTTGTCACCCTTCTTATTAGGATTCAACTCACTCTTGACTCCTAGTTTCCTGACATGCACTAAGCACACTCACGAACCCTAACCCTAATTGCATGTCTACTCCCCCCATATAAAGAGTCAAACCTGGAGCTCATTTCACACTTATATTTCACTTTTGATCTTGCACACTTTTGGAGCATAAGGAGCATCCCTCACTCTTGGTTACAAGTGCATCATCTTCAATGTGTGTTTCTCAACTATCACTTTTGCTTGCTTTTATTTTGCAAATGTCACTTTCTCTTGCTTTCATTCTTGTATGTGTCACTTTCGCTTTCTTTCTCATATCATGTTAAGAGCATGTTGGGACACATTCTAGAGGTAGCTCTAGCACACTCTCTTACACTTGTTGATGTTATCTATCATAAGAACATGTGTTGGAAACTCTACCAAGACATAGCGCACCTTTTTTAATGCAATTGACACTTGTGTCATAAAGACATACAACCTAACTATGATACTTGGATATAAGTGTCATTTTGTTGTCATTTCATTGTATACATGTTTTAGGTATTGTGAATATTATTTTCATGAGTTTTATTGTGTATGTTTGTTTCATTATGTTTAGGACCTGTCACATTCTTCTACTATCACTCTCTTTTCCCATTGATCCCACACTTAGTAATTTTTGGAGTTCTTCCTCATGTAGGTTATGAGAACTTTCAATGTTTAGCCAAGTGATGAGTGCATTATGCATTCCTAAGCCTTAGTGATGAGACCCTTACCTCCTAGACCTATGCATTACATGCATCTTGATGACAACCTCCATCATTGTGCATTGAGAACCTTCAAAACACAATCACTCAATCCTTGTTGGTTACACTTTCCCACTACACAAGCCTTGACCAACCCTATCCCATATTGTGAATTTTCAAATCCTAGTGAATAATAGGGTCATCACTTGGACCTTTCATTGGAAACCTGCACAATCCCTAGAGCCTCCTCCTCAATCATTGTGCATTCCGCAGCCATAGTGCCCAAGCTTGTCACCCTTGTCTCTTGGACTTTCCCTCTGTGCCCAAGCCTTGCCTTTCTCTCTCTTGTTATTGAGAAGTGCACACTTCTAGTGCCCATACCTTCACTCCTTGCCTCCTGAACATATGCTTTACACACATGAAGGTATCTCCCTTAGTCCTTGTGTTATGAAACCAACTCACAAAATGATAGAAAAGAAAGATCAACGCCTTAGAATTCAGCCTCTTCGAGGGGGAAACCTCCTTTACATTACACAAATGAACAATTCTTGGATGATACAAATGACAAGACCTCCTTTCTATATATAGGAGTCTAAGGGGCCATAATATAATTAGAGCCAACATAACAATAATAATGTAAGGGCATAATAATAACAATAGTGGGCTTCTATGGAGCACAATAATAAAAATATGGCGACTGCATGGGTACAACAATATTATAAGGGGGTTGTACTAATAACAATAAGGGGTTACACTAGTTGTATAGGGGCCTAACATTCCCCTCTCCTTCAAAAAGTGTTGTTCTCAACACTTGAGTAGTTCTTGATGCTTTTGTATAAAATTCTTGTCCTCCCATGTGGAATGTTCAGCGGGTAAGTTCTTCCACTTGATGAGATACTCTGAAATTGATCAATTTTGTTGCTGTCAAGTTCTTTCTTCTGTGATTGCTCTAGGTTCCAATATGATTTTTCCTTCCTCTTCAAGTTCTGGCAATATTGTTTGAATTGGGATATTCTGCAACTTTTGAATGAGTGGCCACACTTGTTTGTCCTTCTTCCATTCATCCCTTGCTTCATTTATCCAATGTGGTTGGATAATAGAAATAGCACAAAAAAATGCTTCCACATCCTCATCCCTTATTGAGAGTGCATCTGCAACAAAAATTTTCTTTCCTTTCCTGTAGACGATGTCAAAGTCATAACCCAACATATTTGTAACCCATTTTTTCTGTTCTTCTAAAGATAATATTTTTTATAAAAAGTATTTAAGACTATCATGATCCATTTTTACCTTGAAGTGTCTTCCCCTTGGGTAAGGTCGTTGTTTCTTAAGTGCATGTAGTATTGCCAATATTTCCTTCTCATAAATAGCTTGCTTGAGATGTAGCCATAAAAATACCCAATCACCTACATCAAAACTTTTTTCACTGCGATGTTGATCTACCTGTTGTTTCATTCGATTCTGTGCCAAAGTGGCATTATCCTTTAAAAGTTGGAGAACTTGTTGTTGATACTCGATGTGATCTTTCACTGCTTGAACATTTTTCTTCTTGATATGTCCTTCTATATTGAGAATTTGAGGAGTGGTAATTTCTTCCAATGCTTTACAAGATATGGTCAGATTCATTTCTTGATGCTCGATATGATATTTCACTTCTTGAACATTTTTCTTCTTGATATGTCCTTCTATATTGATAGTTTAAGGAGTGGTAATTACGGCCAATGCATTAAAAGATATGGTTGGATTCATTTCTTCTTTATCAATGTGATATTTCACTTCTTGAGCCTTTTTCTTCTTTATATGTCCTTCTATCTTGAGAGTTTGAGGAGTGGTAATTCTTGCCAATACTTTACAAGGTATGGTCAGATTCATTTCTTCTTTCTCTGGGGTTGGGTCCTGGCATATATCTTCTTCTTTTGATGTTTCTTGATCCTTTTCTTCCTCCTCTTCATACTCTATGTAAAATAATTTCTTCTTAGCACACTTATGACCTTTAGTGCATTTGCTATCACAATTGTAAGAAAGCCCTATTTCTCTTTTTTCTTCCAATTTTTGTGGTGTAAACCTTGTAGGTTGTGGAAGTATAGGAGAAGAAACACTTCCATAATTATAGTCATGAGTGGTGGGATTCCTTGTTTCCATAATTTCACTTTCAATTTTTCTTGCCCACCTGAATGCCTTCTCCAATGAATCAGGTTCCCAAAGATAAACCTCATGTTGAATGTTATCCTTTAAAGTACCCATGAAGACATCAATCCTTTGCTTCTTTGGAATATCATTTACCCTTATATTCAATTTTTGAAAGTCCTCAATGTTCTTTGCAATTGAAGACTTTTGTTTGAGATTTATCAATTGGATAAAGAAGGTGTTTCTCTTTGTATCCTTATAATGTGCTATCATTTCCTGCATCAAAATTGACCACATAACAAGTGGTTTATGAGAACAAAGCCCTTTATACCATAAAAATTGATCTGGTTCTAAATATGAAGATGCAATACGTACCTTTTGTAACAGTTGCACCTCATGTAGATCAAAATATTGCTCCATCTGTAGTATCTGATTTACCAAATCCTTGCCATCAAACTTCTTCATATTTCCTTTTCTTGATTTTAGGAGCTTGATCTTGAAACAACTATAACTCTGTAATTTCGGCTCTTCCAGTTCTAAAATTACAACCTGCAGTAGCTGTCTATGTCCTCTTTCCAATGCCTCCAATCTGATCAAACTTGGATTCTCCAAGAAAGAGTTATGCACAATCTCCCAAGATGACCTAATTATATACCTTTTCAGAAGAGTGAACTTGTATGAAGTTCCACGTGTCACTGTTTTGACCTTTGGATCTGAAAAATATATAAAAGAAACTACAGTCCTTCCTATTTCTGTAACTTCTTATGAAATTTCAATCTGATACTTAGAGATACAATTATGACGATTTTCCCAAGGTGACCTACTTGGAATGTAATTCGGGGGTCTGCAAAAACCCTAGCTTCCTCAGACTAAATCTTTGCAACTATGAAGAGAGAAGATCTGAAATTTGGAACCGAGGTTTAGGCCAATTTATTCTCAAATGGGTTTTTGTTTTATCTTATGAAACTTCGTAGTGAAAGAGTTATAGTGAAAATCCCTTGATGACCTGTTTTAGTTGAAATTCTAGAGCTTGTGAAAACCCTAACTTCCTCAGATCATATCTCCGTAAATATAATGAGACAAGCTCTGAAATTCGGACCTAGGGTTCAGCATGAGTTCTTCTCGAATCGTTTTTTTTTCACTTCTGAAACATCGCAGATAAAAAGTTATAGCGAAAATTCCAAGATGACCTATTTGGAGCAGCGAAACCCTAGAATCCAAAGCTCTGATACCAAATGTTATGAAACCAACTCACAAAAAGATAGAAAATAAAGATCAACGCGTTAGAATTCAGCCTCTTTGATGGGGAAACCTCCTTTACATTACACAAATGAACAATTCTTGGATGATACAAATGACAAGACCTCCTTTCTATATATAGGAGTCTAAGGGGTCATAATATAATCAGAGCTGACATAACAATAATAATGTAAGGGCATAATAATAACAGTAGTGGGCTTCTATGGGGCACAATAATAACAATATGGGGACTGCAGGGGTACAACAATATAATAAGAAGGTTGTACTAATAACATAAGGGGTTACACTAGTAGTATAGGGGCCTAACACCTTGTGCACTATCCCACCACATTCAACATCTCACATGAGTAAACAAGGTAGACTAGGTGATTTTGGGAACGATATTGTCTTTCCATGAGTGGAATTCATTTTCAACTGATATCATCTCAACATGGCAAGGTGATGCTCAAAGAGGTCATTAAGGAGATTTTACAAGAAGACACTTTTGCAGATGAGACATAAAGGTACCGTCATGAAGAGATAAAGGAACTTTGAACTATGATAGATAGATAGGAACCAAGATGACTTGGAAGGGTCCAATATTATAACCAGACCCTTTGGAGGGTGAGGATGAAGTAAAAGTCAGATCCATCATGAAGAATTGAAGACATAGTATCAAAGAGAAGAACTTGACATTAACATGTATGAAGTCTCATGTCACACTTTCCAAATTGTAGCTCTTCAAAGTGTCAACACAAGAATGTTGTTTTGTCCCATGTATTTTTTCCACATTATGGGTGGAATATAATTGTGTAATTTCAAAAATTGGAAAATGTAAAATGTGTGTAAGTTGAAGGGTCACACATGGAATGTGAAGAGTCACTATAGGAAGTCCAAGCGTCATGTAGAAGCTCAAAAGTCACATGGGAGCTCAAGAATCATGAGGGAGTTCAAGAGTCACATGGGAGGTGAAAGGTCACCTCATTTGTTATAAATAAACACTCATGCCTCAAGCAAAGGGACATTCATCTTGGTTTCTCTAGGCTAGAATAAGAGAGAAGATCACTCTTTGGGGATCAAGTAGTGGCTTATTGTTCCACTATTCGAAATAGTATTGCATCATTGTTATCATGTATTTGGAAATTTCACTTAATATCTTGAAGCTCTTGGAGCTGATGCACTTTCATGCATGTATCATGGATGTTGTAAGACTATTCTTTAAATGTTTACGATATATGTTTGTGTTCATACATACTAGAGAAAATGAAATATTTCTTTGGCTTTGGTATGGATACGGGTGGATATTGGTGGCCACTCACCTATTCCACTTGGACCCCCACCATTGTTTTTTTTAGATTTCCAGTTTCCTTAATTATAGAAAAATTTACTATATTTGGAAGTTTTTCAGGCGTTAAACTTACAGAGCCATTTTGAGGCCCTAAACAACACATTTTTGGAAAATGGGAAAACAACACTCCTTCTCTTATGTTTGTAGTACAAAGTTGTAGTCCTCATATACATATTTCTAACGAGTTATCATTCACATCAAACAGAGATCGTATGCCAAAGTTACGACCCTATGAAGTTGATGTACCAACTTACCCCAACAAGGCCCATAGTTTTGGCACTTCATCTCCTAGGGTTAGATTTTTGGATGTTTAGGATTTTTCATTGTTTCTCAACAATAAATAGGCCTTCGAACCTCATTGTAACATAGTTCATAGGCATGTAGCCACACACCACTTCTCAGAGATAATGTACCATCGCCCGAGCTATTTTATTTCCATTATGTATTTAAACATATTTTAGTTCTTTGATATTAATGAAATGAAATTTTATTTCTGTTGCATCTCAGTGTTTATGTTTGTCATAACTTGATTTTCGAATCCATCGCATTCATGAATGTTTATGTTTGTATCTATATTCTATTGCATTCATGTATAAGTCTGTATCAGTGGTATCTGAGCGGTCTGCTCTTTCTCTGTTTTTCTTTGCATGTCCCCAATGAGGTCAAGGTATAAGGAGTTAGGGCTCGAACTGGTTGAGCCTTAGGAGATCCTTTCAAAATATTTCTCGAGGAAGCCCTCGAGTGACAGAGGAATGCTATGATGGATAAATTTGCCTAGTTCCTTCGATGGCTACCCACAGGCGACACATCTTCATCCAATAGCTACTCTAGAGGTGCCACTCCCTTTAAGGTATAAGTCAACTTTGAAATTCTCATATTTGAAGGCTAGATAGATGAAGACATCATAGATAGATGGTTAAATCTATTGGAAGGATATTTTTTGGTTCATAAATTTTCCAATTGGTAAAATATTACTTTTGTAGTCCTCAAAGCCACCCCCCATGTCAAGGACTGGTGGGAAACCTACTATGAAAAGAAGGATGAGAGGAAAGCTCACTATTTTCAGCCACACCCATTTGGAATTAGTTTTGATATGAAATAAAGGAACAATATTACCCTCTCGGGAGCTATGAAGATAAATACATAAAGTGGACCATGCTATGGCAAGGAAGGGGCTAAGACATGTTGGAGTTCACAAATATTTTTCATACCCTTCACACAAAGTTGGGTATCAATGATTATGAATGACATTTGGTACTCAAGTACTGCAGATGCCTACACAAGTACATCAAGGACGAGATGGATTTCCTCAATATCTCCTCATTTGACAGTGCCTATCGATACACTGTCAAGATCGAGCAAAAATTTACACAGAAGAAGCGAGAATTTGGATCTGCGAATCCAAAGCAAGGGAACGGTGCCTCCAAACCACAAAAAAAAGGAAAAAGACAAGGCATGGTGACTTAGGATAACCCACTGGAGTCACAAGTAAAGAAAAACACCATGAATATGAAGAAGGACATTACAAAATGGTGTGACTTCCATAAGAGCCCCACTCACAACATAAGTGAGTGTCGAGCCAAGCAGTCACAAGTGGTCGAGCTAAAAGCTACCAAATTAGATGCATGTACCGACTCTGAGTCAGAACCTAACAAGGGGAATGACAAAGGGAATAATATTATTGATGCGGAACCTAGTGCCACCATTGCCCCCACCAAGATCCATAAGATTGAGCCTGAAGATTAGAGGAGGGGGAGTGACTCTTCAACTCATAGATGTGGGTGAAGGGTTCTCCACTGCAGTTCATTATTTACAGCAGAAGCCAAAAGAACCTCATATCAATAGAGGTCGTTAATTGGTTGGGCCTACCTACCACACCACACCCATAGCCATACACCATCGAGTGGCTTGACCAAGGATTAGATTTTAGCATTAGCCAAAAGTGTCACCTTCCCTACAACATGAAAGCCTTCACAGTTGAGGTATTGTGTGATGATTCTCCTCTTGAATTTTGTGATGTATTATTAAGCCAACCATACGCGTGGAAGCTTCGTGTTGTGTATGAGTCTAGGCCTCAGACTGTTATTATTTCTTTGGGCAATAAGTTATACATGATACAGAGGTAGCACTGCCTACTACCATCTCTTTGATCTCTCTAAAGCAATGTAGTAAGATAATTTCCTAGACCGGGAAAGTTTTATTCCTTATGATTCATCCTCAGGGCAAGAAGAAGATTGTGGCCAAATACATTACCTCCATACAGGGCTCCTTCGCATGGCAGCAACAGATGGATAAGGTCATGGAGGAGTATAGGGACATCTTCACCTCACCCACAGGGGTACCCCTACACTATCAAGTCAAGCACTCCATCAATCTAACCCGTAATCATTCCAAAGTATTTAAGACTCCAAAAGGTCTCCCACCTATTCACGAACATGATCATGTAACTAACTTGATTCCGAAAAGTGTTCATCCAAACATCATAGCTTACAAATATCCTTATGCCTAAAAGAGTGAAATTGAACATATGGTTACATAAATGCTAGAGGTAGGTATAATTCAACCTAGCCAAAGTTATTTCTCTTCTCTAGTAGTACTAGTGCATGAGAAGGATGGATCATGGCATATGTTTTTGGATTATAGAGAGCTGAATAAGCTCACTATTAAAGACAAATTTCCCATTCCCATCATTAATGAATTGTTGGATGAACTACATGGAGCAATTTACTTCAACAAGCTATATCTTCACTTAGGATATGATCAAATTAGAACTAAGATATAATACATTCTAAAAATAACATTAAGAACTCATGAAGGTCATTATGAATTTTTGGTCATCCTTTTTGGTCTTAGTAATGCACCTTCCACATTTCAAGGATTGATGAATTCCATTTTCATACCCTTCCTTCGAAAATTTTTGTTATTATTTTTTGATGATATACTAATCTACAATAATTCTTGGAAGGATCACCTTCAACATGTTGACAGGGTGATTAAACTATTGGATGAGAAAAAATTGTATGCAAATCCCTCAAAATATTTCTTTGCGGTACAAGAAGTGGAATATTTGGGTCATATTGTATCTCATCAGGGTGTTAAAATAGACATTGAAAAAATTAAACCATAAAGGAATGGGAAATCCCCACAAGCTTAAGGAAAATTTGAGGATTTTTCAGGTTGGCAAGGTATTATCACAATTTTGTTAAGAATTATGAGAAAGAAGGAGCACCACTAACAACGTTACTAAATAAATATGCACCTTTTTTGACACCAAAAGAAACTAAGTCCTTTGACCATCTTAAAGAGGTAATGTGTCGAGCTTTTTTCTTAGCTACACCAAAATTCAAAAAAACATTTATTATGGAATGTGATGCATTAGGAAATTGCATTGAAGTTAATGTTTCAATGCAAGAAGGAAGACCCATTTCTTTTGATAGTCATCCAATCAAGGGTAATTTTTTACACAAACTTATTTATGATAAGGAAGTGTTGGTTATGAAGAAATGACATCCTTACCTAATGAGAAGACACTTCAAGATAAAAATAGATCATGATAGCCATAAATAATTCTTGCAACAAAGATTATCTTAAGAAGAGAAACACAAATGGGTCACAAAAATGTTTGGCAGATGCACTCTCAAGAAGGGATGAGGATGTGGAAGAATTTCTGTGTTATTTTTATTATCCAATCTGATTGAATAACTAAAGAAATGGATGAATGGAAGAATGATGAATAGGTCTAGACACTCATTCAAAAGTTGTAGCAAGATCCTAGCACATCTGATACATTTATTTTGAAACATTATAGATTACGATACAAACATCACTTATATCTATTTAAGAACTCCCAACTCAAACAAAAGGTTATTTTTGAATTTCACACCTCTCCTATAGGAGGGCACTCAAGATTTTCAAAAACTCAACATAGGGTTAAGAAGATTTTTTTTGGAATGGCCTTAAATATGATATTTAGAAGTTTGTGGTAGAATGTTTGGTTTTCCAACAAAATAAAGTTGAGACAATTAAGACCCTAGGTATTTTTCAACCATTTGTCATTCCAAGTTAGCATTGGGAGGAAGTCTTAATGGATTTCATCACAGGATTACCCAATTCTGAAGGAAAGAGTGTCATCATGGTGGTATTCGATAAACTTACCAAGTATGCGTACTATTTTTCTCTATATCATCCTTTTAAAGCTAGTACAATCACTACGACATTTGTGGAAACAATTCAAAATCTACATGGAAACCCAAATATTATTGTAAGTGATAGAGATCCCATTTTCACTAGAAATTTTTGGAAAAAAAAATTTTCTTGTCTCGATACTCAATTAGCTCATAGCTCATCTTATCATCCTGAGAAAACTGATGGGAAAAATAAGATAGTGAAAAAATGTTTGGAAGGTTATCTTTGTTTCTTTGTATCTTATAAACAGACTCAATGGGTCAAGTGGTTACCTCTGGCAGAATGGTGGTATAACACTTCCTTCCATACCATAGCAAAAGTGACCCCATTTATGCACTTTATGGATATCTACCATCGTCTATCACATAATCTTTAACAGACAATTCTAAGTTTAAAGTGGTGGAATACCACATATGCATCAATAACAAGTTCTCCAACTCTTAAAGGATAACCTAGCTATGGTGAAAAATTGAATGAAACAATAGGAAGATCAAGATCAGAGAGAAATAAGTTTTGATGTGGGAGATTGGGTATTTTTACTGCTACAAACATACAAAAAAATATCCCTCAAGAAAGCCAAGAAGGATAATAAATTGTCTCCCAAGTATTATGGCTCCTACAAGGTATTGTAAAGGATTGGTACTATCATATACAAATTGGAGCTTCCTACATCTTCACGAGTACACCTAGTTTTCCATGTTTCATTCTTAAATAAGGTTATAGGTGACAAGCTCCTAGCTCAAACTATATTTCCAGCACTTAATGAGGAAGGAAAAATCATACTGGAACCTAAAGTAATCATAGAAAGAATAATCTAACAACTATGGAATCAATCAATTTCAGAGCATATCATTAAGTGGAAGGACTTACCTACTGAAGCTTCCACATGTGAGTGTGATTATTTCATACAGAAGCATCCAAAGCTACTCAAGCATTGAGGACAACACTTCTTTTTTTTGCAGGAGAGGGTCATGTTTGGTCCCTATAATACTAGTGTAGCCCCCATATTGTTATTGTTGTGCCCCATATTGTTATTTTTGTTCCCCGTAGAAACCCTCTATTGTTATTGTTGAGCACTTACATTATTATTGTTATGTAGGCCCTAATTATATTTTTACCCTTTATACTCCTATATATAGCAAGGAGGTATTGTCATTTGAATCATCCAAGGATTGTTCATTTATGTGATGTAAAAAGAGGTTTCCCCCTCGAAGGGGCTTATTTTCAAATTGTTCTTCTATATTTTCTTATGTTTCTATGATCTGGTTACATAACAAAGTCAATGTTGAACCCTTCTTGTTAGTATTCAACTCAATCTTGACTTAGATCCACACGAGCAGATGACAAATAGGGTGAGCAATCGTAGGAATAGAAAATTTTCTCAGCATGATGAATTGATAGTAGAACAGATGGACTCATATATGGAACAACCAGAACATGATTAGGACACTACCGTCATGCCAAACTCAACCGAGGTAACCCCATAGGCTTCACTAGCTCTAGTAGCAGAGCAAGTACCAAGTGAACAAGGGGATATTGTTCTCCTTGAGGATAATCCGGGAAGAGATGTGTATAACATAGCCTTTGATGACTCACAACATAGAGTTGTATAAGCACGCAGAGTGCACATCCTGGATGAGCATGTATCACCTACACACTTTGAAGAATAGGTGATTGTTTTAGATGTACGAAGACATCTAGTTTCCTTGGCTGATGCTACGAAGGCTTATGTTAAAGCCATGAGCTCAAGTGCGAAGTTCTTGATAGCCTAAAATGAGTGCATGACTAAGGAATTGCAAGAAGCTAGGCAGACAGAGGAACAATCAACAGGATCTACTAGAGAAGAAATGAAGAAAGCGATACTTGTTTAAGTATCAACTCTTGAGACAGTCATGTGGATATTGTATGATAGGTTCATCACCATGCACAAGGTAGTTTTCCATTTGACATATGCATGCCGTTGTTGATCAAGTACAAACATGGAAAATGAGGTACAAGACACAAGTAGAGTTGGAAAAAGCACACACTTAGAGTCTGATCCACAACTATGAGGAACTCCCATCGCTCATCACCAGTCGTGAGGTTTCATATGCATGGTTGTATAGGAGTTTGGATGTCATGGTGAGAAAGTATGGCACCTCTTTAATGAGAACACTTACTGACGCAAAGAGAGGAACCAAATATGATTGGAGCTTGACGCATACTTTGATCAGTTGATGCTCATGGCCACCAACACAAATTTGCAAGTCAATGCAGAAAAAATGCAGATGTACATCATCAATTCAGCCTTGCTCAGGGCTAAGCTGCACATGTAACAGGACAATTTTGATAGAGGTTCCAAATTAGTATACCCAAAAGCAATGGAGGCAAGAGTTATTTCTAGGAAGACATCATCAAAGAGTACGTAGACATCATTTCCCACTACCAAGCTTGGCATCAGTTCCTCACTGAGGATCATGAAGAAGATGTTGATGAGTTGGTCTTTCCACAACTGTCTGTGTCTTAGTGTTGTCTTGTTTGGCTGACTCAGGCCTATTTTTGAGCCACATGGGTATATGTGGAAAATGTATCATTATTGTAAACATGATGTAAAGTGAAATTCCAAGTATCATTAATGGAGTGCAAATAGTCATATGTAATGTAAAAAGTTATGTAATTAAGTTGAAGAGTCGTGAGGGTAGTCCAAGAGTCACAAAGGGGAATTTCAAGGGTTACCCCACCCTTTTTTATAAAGAACCTCCTAACTCATAAAAAAGGGATTTTGGAAGCCACACTTTTTCTTGGCATTGCTTAGAGAAGGGCTTGGAGAGTATTGTGACGAGCCTTGGCTTCTCCATAGTGCAGAGTGAGTACATTTCTTTGGAGGAGTAAGTGGTGTTTACTGTAATGTTCCACTATTGGGGCTAGTGCGTGTCATGGTTATATGTATGGATAAAACTTTCACTTTATATAATATAATAGAGCCAACACGTCTTCATTCATATGTTGTTATTGTAGTTCAATTATTCTAGTTACTTTAGCAATGTACGTTGTTTAACTTATGCATTGGTGTATGAACTATTTCATATACAATTGTATAAATCTTGTTCAATTCATGTTGTTGGTTTAACCCATCACTTTGGATTGTCGACTATTCTGATTTCCAGCTTGTGACGTCATTCAGCTCGTGTGTTCCTTTCAAGTTGTGTACTATTACAGGCTTCTAAGTGGCACACTTCCTTTTTCCTGTCTGTGTCTTAGAACATCCCCATGCATCTCTCTTGACTCACTACAAGGTCACACACTTGCTTCTAACAAAGATATCATGCTTACCTCTATGCATTATGACAGTCAAGGCACAACTTTACTACCCACTACTGAGATTGTTGGAAATAATACTGAGAGGGGGGGGTGAATCAGTATTATCAAATTCTTTTCAATCTATCTTCCTTATTTATAGTTTGAATAATTCTTCAAATATTGATCATTACTTTGTATGTCAGTATCATAAAATAATGAGTAGGAACAAGAAAAGCAAATAGTCACACAAAAGAACTCCAGATATAAGGTGGAAACCCAATGTGGGTGAAAACTACCTGCTGCAATATGTCTCTATCTTCTTTCAATTAGAAACTCCTTTTACAATGATTTTGTACTGGTGCAGTCCTTTACTAGTACGCAGGCTACAACCTGTAGAGAGCTACAACCCTCTTAGCTCTTGTACTAGCCAAGATACTAGTACGTAGGTGCTGGCCTACTGAAGGCTACAACCTTCTCTTTCTTCCAGGGACCATGTTGCATAAATTTTCAGACTGGATCCATGAACATCAATCAATCATCAAGTATATCTGCATCAAACAATCTCCTTTTCCCAATTAGCACTGAATCAAGTAAACACTTCTCTAACAGCTGTACCCAGAACACAGTAACAGTAACCACACACCAAATTCTGAACCCAAAATACTGCAGTAATAGACAGAGGCAGCTAGATCATAATTTAAAGATATACGCTACTTCAACAATCTGAAACCTACATGCAGATCTATAAAGGATAATTCCTTCTTTCAAATATTCAGACACTAATTAACCCAGATTGTCAGATTTATAGATCGAGCATGCGCCTCATATAACAGATCAAAATCATGCAAAGATACTATTATTCAAGCATAAAGATTATGACCCATCAATAGAACTTATCCTTCTTTATGTGCTAAGGTTCCTCCTTCATTCAAATCCAGATCTGCACCATAACCCAATCACAAATATTTCATATCTAACACTTATTAGATATTCAATTTATTCGATGATCCTTTGCCAATTGATCTCCTTCCTCTTTTATAGTCTTAGGCCTTCCACAATACCATGGTCCAAAACCATAGGATCAAAAAACTGTTGGACTAATACCATGAACCAACCATGAAAGTGCATGAGATCAACACTTTTGGATGCAATACCACGAGCCAAAACCATAGGATCAAAAACTATAGGACTAATACCATGAACCAACCATGATAGTGCGTGAGATCAACACTTTTGGATGCAATACCACGGACCAAAACCATAGGATCAAAAACTGTCGGACTAATACCATGAGCCAACCATGAAAGTGTGTGAACTTTTCTCTTCATGAAAGGGGCTTTTCTCTGGATGAAAGTGCATGAAATTTTCTCTACATGAAATAAACTTTTCTCTGCATAAAAGTGCGTGAACTTTTCTCTACATGAAATAAACTTTTCTCTGCATATAAGTGGGTGAACTTTTCTCTTCATGAAAGGGACTTTTCTCTGCATGAAAGTGCGTGAACTTTTCTCTACATGAAATAAACTTTTCTTTGCATAAAAGTGCGTGAACTTTTCTCTACATGAAATAAACTTTTCTCTGCATAAAAGTGCGTGAACTTTTCTCTACATGAAATAAAATTTCTCTGCATATAAGTGTGTGAACTTTTCTCTACATGAAAGAAACTTTTATCTTCATGAAAGAAACTTTTATCTTCATGAAAGTGCGTGAATTTTGCTGCACTATAATTTATCATGGGTTGCCATCAAGTACAAAATATGTATCATAATGCCAACAATCTCCCCCTTTGGACTTGATGGAAACAACAACCAATCACTCTCCCCCTTTTACATCAAGGGCAAAGGGTTATGCTCCCCCTAAGAACATGCTCCCCTTGACTATAAACCAGATCTGCAAAGAAGAACCATAATCCATCAAACACCATAAATGACCATGAAAGAGATAGAGACGTATTGCAGCAATATTCAAACCAACATCCATGATCTCCTTCTTTACTTCCTCCATAATGCCAACAATGCATGATATGCTCCCCCTGAACCTGTGCCATTCGATCTTTGACCAATCCGCAACCCAGCACATGTACGCATATACTTCAGATGAACCTTGCGTACAACCAACAATCAGAAGAGATTCAATAACAAGATGATGCATCAACAACCCCCAGCTTTTGCCTGAGGTATTCAAAGGTCTTCCTAGGCAATGGTTTGGTGAGTATATTAGCAACCTGTTCCTTAGAAGGAACATACTCCAACTTGACCTTTTGTTCAAGCACTTGTTCCCGGAGAAAGTGATACTTGATTGGTATGTGCTTGGTTTTTGAATGCATGACTGGGTTCTTTGAAATGTTGATTGCACTTGTATTATCACATAAGATGGAGATGGGTGGTTTACAAGTGATTTGAAAATCCTGCAAGGTCTACATCATCCAAAGGAGTTGAGTGCAGCAAGATGCAACAGCAACATATTCTGCTTCAGCTGTAGACAAGGCAATCGAACTCTGTTTCTTGCTGAACCAAGATACTAATCTGGAACCCATAAATAATGCACCACCACTTGTGCTCTTCCTGTCATCCACGCTTCCGGCCCAATCTGCATCAGTATAAGCATGAAGTGTGAGATCTGTATCTCTAGGATACCATAAGCCATAATTTTGAGTCCCTTGAAGATATTTGAAGATTCTCTCTACTGCCTGAAGATGAGTTTCCTTTGGATTTGCCTGAAATCTTCCAACTATTCCCACTGCATGCATGATGTCTGGTCGGGTACCTGTCAAATAAAGTAGACTTCCAATCATAGATCTGTAGGTTGGTTGATGTACTGCTGCTGATTCATCATTTGCACTGAGGCTACATCCTGTGACCATGGGTGTACATACTAGTTTTGCATCTTCCATGCCATATTTCTTCAAAATCTGCTTGAGATACTTAGTTTGAGACAAGAAGATCTCTCCTTCCTTTTTTTGGATTTTCAGGCCAAGAAAATATGTCAATTCTCCAAGCAAGGACATTTCGAATTCTTTCTGCATCACCAAGGCAAAGCTTTGGCTCATAGATTCTTCATTACTGCCAAAGATAATGTCATCTACATACACAACAAGTATTAGCAATTTGTCATTTTCAATTTTTATATAAAGATTGCTATCTGCTCATACTTTTGAAAAACCTTGTTGATGAAGATATTTGTCCAAACGATAGTACCAAGCCCTTAGAGCTTGTTTAAGACCATAGAAAGCCTTTTTCAGTCTGCATACAAGATTTGGATCATTTCCAATAATGAAACCATCTGGCTGCTCAATGTATACTTCTTCTTCTAAGTCTCCATTCAGAAAGGCTGATTTCACGTCCATTTGAAATACTTTGAATTTTTTAAAGCTTGAGAGAGCAAGGAACATTCGGATGGCCTCAAGTCTTGCAACAGGAGCAAAAGTTTCCTCAAAATCTATTCCTTCTTGCTGCGCATACCCTTTACAAACAAGTCTTGCCTTGTTTCTAATTACTTCCCCATTTTCATTCAACTTATTTTTGAAGACCCATTTTGTCCCTATAACATTCTTATCCTTTGGTCTAGGAACCAACTCCCAAGTGTTGTTCTTTTCGATCTACTCAAGTTCTTCATCCATTGCTTTGACCCAACATTCAACTTTGCATGCCTCTTTTACATTTTGTGGTTCAGTGGAGGAGAGTAATGCCAAATAGCTTGAAGCTTCTGCAATTGTTCTTCTTGTTTGTACACCTGCTTCTTTCTGCCCCAAAATTTGAGATTCTGGATGATTCTTCTGAACGTACCGGGATGGAGTCTTTTCTTCTATCCTTATCTGTTCCTCTGGTGCTTCTTGAGGTTCTTCTTCTTCATCATTCTGTCTTTGAGGGTAGTCTTCGTCTTCTTCGATATTTTCGTGATTTACTTGCCTAGGAATGTATCCCTTTTCATCAACCACTACATCAATGCTGTCAACAATTCTTCCAAGTCTTTTATTGTAGCACTTATATGCTTTGCTGTGTGGAGAATAACCAAGAAGAATGCCTTCATCTGCTCTAGGTTCAAGTTTGCTAAGTTGCTCATCAATATTCTTAATATAGCATTTGCTCCCAAAGATTTTGAAGTGCTTTACTGAACGAGTCTCACCATACCAGAGCTCATGAGGAGTTTGAGTGTTGTTCACTCGGACATTTGTTTTGTTGAGAATAACAACCGCAGCATATGCGGATTCACCCCAGAAAGTTGCGGGAGTTCCAAACTCATCCAGCATAGCACGAGCCATTTGTTGGACTGTTCTATTCATCCTTTCCACCACTCCATTTTGCTGAGGAGTTCTAGCTATAGAGAATTCTCTTCTTATCCCATGTTCTTCACAAAAATCGAAAAATTCATTTGAGGTAAACTCCCCACCTCTGTCAGACTTGAGGCACTTAATTTTGTAACCTAATTCATTTTCAACCAAGGCTTTGAAGGATTTTAATTTTTCGAATGCTTCATCTTTGTGCTTCATAAGTCCTAACCAAACAAACTTGGAGAAATCGTCAATGAATAATATCAAGTATTCTTCTCCTCGAGGTGTCCTTTTCCTAAATGGACCACATACATCTGTATGGACTAGCTCAAGAGGCATTCTAGCTGATCCTTCCTTCTCTGGAAAGTTAGTTCTGGTTTGCTTTCCAAACTGACATGATTTTCATATGGTGTTGTCTAGAATTTTGATATCTGGAAGACCACGAACTGCATGATATTTGGATGATTTCCTTATTTGTGAAAAACTTAGATGCCCCAACCTCCGGTGCCATAACCAGTGTTCATCATCCTTGCTCAAATAGCATTGTTGTTGTCCTTCTTCAAATATGTATAGATTATTTGGAGTTCTTCTACCTTTGATCACTGTTTTACCTGTATCAAGATCACGAACACGACATCCGTTTGATCTAAATATCACCTCAGTTCCTTGATCACACATCTCGCTGACACTTAGAAGATTATGCTTCAATCCATCAACATACAAAACATTTCCAGCTTTGACCTTTTCTTTTAACTGAGCAGTGCCTTTTCCTTTTATAGCTGCAGGAGTATCATTTCCAAAAGAGACTTTCTTTCCCTTTTCTAAAGCAGAATATGATTCAAGTTTTTCTTTATCACCTGTCATATGTTTCGAACATCCACTGTCAATGTACCATAGATTTTCTTGTCCTTCTGCATAAAATGCTATCCCACATCTTTCTGTTTGTGGTTCCTTTATTCTCCTTGTTCTGGTGCTTGAGGCTTGTTCCTTTGTCTGCCGGAACCTGCTCCTGCATTCAAAATCTTCATGACCAAAGTTATTGCAAATAGAACATTCAACTTCATTTTCAAGAGCCGAAAAGTTGTTATAGTTCCTTTTTGTAATCCTGATCATACTTCTTTGTTTTTGAGCTTCTCTAGTCATGATTGTTTTATATGCAACACATTGAGCTGCTTTGTGACCAAAGTTATGGCAAGAGAAACATTGCCCATTGAAGAAACTTCTGCAATTATCAAATCTACCAGCCAAATGATTGTAATTTCTATTTTCATCCATTCTTGAAGCAAATTGAGAAGATTTTACCTGTGGCTAGTTGTAGCTTTTGTTCATCCTTAAGACATATTGCCCCTGGTTTACCTGATAGTCTTTGTTCGTTCTTGATGTAATTCGTCCCTACTTTACCTGGTGATCTCCATTGTGCTTTTGCTCATTCCTTCTTGCTGCATCAAGATAACTCTTTGAGGTGGATGCTTGAGATGTTTCTCCATTATACCCCAGACCTGTCTTGTTTAGCGGAGAACGTTGTACATTAATGATCTCATCCAGAGTTTCAGATCCTTTGACAAACTTAAGATTAATAGCCTTTGTTTTCTCAATTTCTTTTCTAAGGCCAACAATTTCACCTTCTAACTTTTCAAGATATTTTTCTTTTTCATCAATTTGAAATTGTAGAGTATCAATGATCATATTCTTTTCTTCTATACATGTCTTAAGTCTAGAAATCTCTTCATAAAAACTATCCACATCTATAGCATCCATGTAATCATCATCTTCAAATGCCATTAAAAGTTTATAGTCATTACCTCGTTCATCTTCATCACTATTTGATAGACCATCACTGTCTTCATGAGTGTAGTAGCTTTTCTTATTTGCATTCTGTTTCTTGTTCCATCTGGCAGGTTCCTTTCCTTTGTCAATCTTATCCTTATGAGGACATTTGGCAGCATAATGACCTACTCTTCCACAAGCAAAGCATTTAAAAGGTAGCTTACCTCTGAACCTTCCAGTACCCCGTTGAAGATTTCTGACAAAATTTGATTATTCTTCTTCTTTTGGCACATGACTTGATTCATAGTAGTCTCCTTTGCCTGAAGCCTTAAAAGTAGCTTCTCTCCTATCTGCTGGACCTCCTTTTCTCATTTCATAAGCAGTTAGAATTCCGTGTAGCTGAGACATAGTAAGAGTTCGTAGATTTTCCTTTTCTTCTATTGCAGACACTTTAGATTCAAACTTGGGGGACAATGATCTTAGGACTTTTTCAACCACAACAGCCTCTTTTATTTCTTCACCCAAGTTTTTCATACAATTAACAATCTCATCTACCCGAAGGAAATAGTTAGCCACACTTTCATCATTATACATTCTGAGATTCTCATACTGAATCCTGAGGGTTTGAAGTTTTGCACGTTTTACCTGTTCATCTCCTTCATAGCTCAAAACAATCTTGTCCCATATTTCTTTTGCAGATTTATATTGCATAACCTTCATGAATTCAGATTGAGATAGACATCCTAGAAGAGTATTAACAGCCTTTGCATTTGTTTCATATTTCTTCTTCTCAGCTGAATCTGTAGGAGTAGCTGATGGAAAAGTATAGCCTGTTTCTATAATGTCCCATATTTCTGTACCCAAAGATTGAAGATAGGCAGTAACTCTTACCTTCCAATATACGAAGTTTGTTCCATCAAAAATCAGTGGCCTGATTGATGCTTCCCTCTCGTAGTTTCTCATGATGTTATATCTTCCTTCAAGCGATCAAGCTTCTTCAGAAGGACCTGCTCTGATACCAATTGTTGGAAATAATACTGAGAGGGGGGGTGAATCAGTATTATCAAATTCTTTTCAATCTATCTTCCTTATTTATACTTTGAATAATTCTTCAAATATTGATCATTACTTTGTATGTCAGTATCATAAAATAATGAGAAGGAACAAGAAAAGCAAATAGTCACACAAAAGAACACCAGATATAAGGTGGAAACCCAATGTGGGTGAAAACCACCTGCTGCAATATGTCTCTATCTTCTTTAAATTAGAAACTCCTTTTACAATGATTTTGTACTGGTGCAGTCCTTTACCAGTACGCAGGCTACAACCTGCAGAGAGCTACAACCCTCTTAGCTCTTGTACTAGCCAAGATACTAGTACGTAGGTGCTGGTCTACTGAAGGCTACAACCTTCTCTTTCTTCCAGGGACCACATTTCATAAATTTTCAGACTGGATCCATGAACATCAATCAATCATCAAGTATATCTGCATCAAACAATCTCCTTTTCCCAATTAGCATTGAATCAAGTAAACACTTCTCTGACAGCTGTACCCAGAACACAATAACAGTAACCACACACCAAATTCTGAACCCAGAATACTGCAGCAATAGACAGAGGCAGCTAGATCATAATTTAAAGATATATGCTACTTCAACAATATGAAACCTACGTGCAGATCTATAAAGGATAATTCCTTCTTTCAAATATTCAGACACTAATTAACCCAGATTGTCAGATTTATAGATCAAGCATGCGCCTCATATAACAGATCAAAATCATGCAAAGATACTATTATTCAAGCATAAAGATTATGACCCATCAATAGAACTTATCCTTCTTTATGCGCTAAGGTTCCTCCTTCATTCAGATCCAGATCTGCACCATAACCCAATCACAAATATTTCAGATCTAGCACTTATTAGATATTCAATTTATTCGATGATCCTTTGCCAAATGATCTCCTTCCTCTTTTATAGTCTTAGGCCTTCCACAATACCACGGTCCAAAACCATAGGATCAAAAAACTGTTGGACTAATACCATGAACCAACCATGAAAGTGCGTGAGATCAACACTTTTGGATGCAATACCACGAGCCAAAACCATAGGATCAAAAACTATAGGACTAATACCATGAACCAACCATGAAAGTGCGTGAGATCAACACTTTTGGATGCAATACCACGGACCAAAACCATAGGATCAAAACTGTCGGACTAATACCATGAGCCAACCATGAAAGTGCGTGAACTTTTCTCTTCATGAAAGGGACTTTTCTCTGCATGAAAGTGCGTGAATTTTTCTCTACATGAAATAAACTTTTCTCTGCATAAAAGTGCGTGAACTTTTCTTTACATGAAATAAACTTTTCTCTGCATATAAGTGCGTGAAATTTTCTCTTCATGAAAGGGACCTTTCTCTGCATGAAATTGCGTGAACTTTTCTCTACATGAAATAAACTTTTCTCTGCATAAAAGTGCGTGAACTTTTCTCTACATGAAATAAACTTTTCTCTGCATAAAAGTGCGTGAACTTTTCTCTACATGAAATAAACTTTTCTCTGCATATAAGTGCGTGAACGTTTCTCTACATGAAAGAAACTTTTATCTTCATGAAAGAAACTTTTATCTTCATGAAAGTGCGTGAATTTTGTTGCACTATAATTTATCATGGGTTCCCATCAAGTACAACATATGTATCATAATGCCAACAGAGATCCCTACTCCAAACAATCTCAAGTATATTTGGGACTTCTTACCAGGGCGAACCCATGACATGTTGGTGTGTCCATCACCGTCAACATTTCTGGTGCTAGAAGGAGGGCCAGATGACAAGATGAGTCCTCAAAGTCTATTTTGAATCTCCACACATCTTTCATGACTAACTATATAATTTTTACTCCTAGATGTATGTCTTATGGAAATGTGTTTGAAGTCTCGAAGTATCTTTGGAATGACTGATAAGAAAACACATACGAAGGTGAAGGTGGAATAACCTAGATTTGACAATGAGGTGTCTTTTCCAGTCTTTGTCACAGGTATGGAATATATGAGGATTACATTACCTACACGTTGTTCACATTCATGCTTTGAGGGAATCCATTGCAATGGTGTGTCACACTGTCTAATCAATCTATTCCCTCTCTTAATTAGTTCGTTGTAGAAGTGGACTATGCTTTCCATTGTTTTGACTGTCAAACACTTAACAAAAAATCCTGGACTTACGAAAAGCCCCCGATGAATCCTTGTTGCAATTTTGGGAACACTTTCGTAATCTTGCATTTCAATTCCTAGAGGATGAAATTGATTGGAAATTTCTTCTTGAAAGATTTCACTATCTTCTTCACATATATGAAAATCCACAAGTGTCAAAATTATTCAAACTGCTCGCAGCATACCTCGGTGTTCGAGTTTCCAAATCTAAGATGGACAATGTTGTTGTCACAAGTGACTGTCCATCCTCTTCTCATCAAACATCTCTAGGCCCACAGTGTGAGGTGGGAGAAGGTGTGCACCCATTTGTTGAACTATCACATACTACCACCCCACCTGCTCTAGATATCTACGTAGATTTGGCTTGCAAGATTGTTCGTTGTCACATGGACTTGTTTCCTCAACCTCTGTCTTCACGTTCTGTTGATCCTTTGGATTGTATTTTGTTGTGTTCTCCTGTTCTAGACTCCACACTTGTTGGTCACGAACCCACGGTGAAGGATGACCTCCTCCTGTCCACACCTTATCCTCTTTTTCCTGACATCTTTGGTGATTCTACCATTGTTAATTTTCCGTGTGAGATATTCCTGGATGCATCTACTTCTGATCATTCAAATAACACACTGGATGCTAGTCTGTCATTGCATAGCAGAGAGGGCACATCTTTCCTTGTAAATCCACTTAATATTTCATCTTTCATTTCTAAAAATGGAGACGATGAACATTATTGTTTCTCATTAGCCCCTCTGTATGATTCGTCAAAACATGGGGATGTCAATGAACATATCAAATTTTCTGATCATGGCTATCATGATCTCTTTACTCCTTCATTCGATCACGATGCTTATTCATTCGTTGTTGATATTTCTAAGCCATCAATCTTTGATGATCTACATGTTGATGAAGTGGAAACTCCGCAGGCTCTCAAGGCACTTCATCCTGAGCTGATAGTTATGTCAGACCCTCATTGTCTTGAGTTCATTCCACCTCAGATCGTAAATTTGTTGAAACACCCAAGGCTCCTCATAATTCTCTTATTTACATTGAAGATCAATCTAATTCACAGATGTCACATCCTCCACCAAAATCACATGATCCTATCACTCATGCATTGGAGGAATCATACACAACGAGCACTCTTGCTAAACGTAAGTTGTCTTTCTTTTTCATGTTTTCTCATTTTTCATGGTCAAAAGAGTGTACGTGCTTATCATCTATGCGCAGTGTGTTTCATAACTGTGATAGGTCCGTAAAATGTTTATCTTGTGCTTTTACTCTTTTCTTTTCTATGGATGCTTTTAAGCTTAGAGCATGTAGTTCTTCACCTTTATATCTTTCTTGTTTGCTAGTTTACATGCTTATCTTTCTTTTTAAACAAGCCTTCACCAACATGAGCCAGCCAACCCGTCGATGGCTACATTGAAAATATCACTTCAAGTGAGCAATCCCATGCACTATTTATTGGAGTAGGAGTAGTGTTAGATTTCTTGTTTTTCTTTGATTGCATGCTTACTTTGTTTACTTTTTTTGCATTTCTTGTTTACTTTCTTTTATTTTTCTTTTCTTTTTCTTTACTTCTGCTCTTTGCCCATTTGTTTTGTTTTCTTATTTATGTACCCATAGGTTTAGTTTTGCATGAAACCATGTGTGGCTCTTGACACAAGAAAAGTGAAGTACAAGAGAACTTGTACAACTATTAACACTTGGTTATGTGTTGTCCTCTCTCTTTATGAAGAGCTTTTTGTCTTCAGTCGATGATATCATAATGGAAAATATGTTCTATTCAGAGTGAGTCTTAGGGAAAACACGATGCTTTCACTTTTAACTAGTATTGCCTACTCTAATCGATTTGTTTTGGGTTAACCCTTGTCAGGTCGGTCAAGTAGAGTAAGGTGAGGGGGAAACCTTAACAAGTATTGTCAAAGGTATATATAACAAAGTTCTCTGAAGGGAAAACTTATTCTACTCTCAATAAGTTGGGATCCCTCTTCCGCCTCTGAAATAAATAAGTGCATATGCATAGCTCTTTTTAAAATGAAAAAATGAAAGATGAAAAATAAATAAGGCGAAAGAAGAGAAAGGATTCCTAAAAAGGGAGGTGATGTAAGTAACTCGGCTGGGGTACTGACCAGGCTCACTGGCAGTGGAGTGATGCTTTTTTTCCTGCATGACTCAATCAAGGTATTGTCCGGGACTACTAGTAGCAGAGCAACACCGGAGATGAAGCTAAGACTTTGACATTTATATTACTTGTGCACCAATAAACCCCTCATCCCCATTCAAAATGACTTAGTTAACTTTTCTTGGCATGTGCATTGACACATCAAGCCAATGGCAAGGACTTTATATTTAGCTCAAGCTAGTGCTGAAGCCATGACAATCAAAGAATCGAACAATACTTCCGGAGGAGTTAGACTCGCTTTTAACGAATAAGGTCCATATAGAGAGCTGAAGTTCTACCAGTGTGTCACCAATGTTGTAGCAGCTACAAACACCCTCCAAAAATTTTCCTTCACTTCATTTTGGAGCCTCCCTCCTTTAAATCATAGCAGTTATCCAACACTGATAAGGTACTTGTGTTTATTTGATTTTATCTGTTGCTTAACAGATTGTGTTCACTAACTTGTTCCATTGACTAACCACAAGCTAACCCAACACTTGGTTCACGTCTGGTCTTTGTGTTTTCTAAGAAAACTATACAATCCTAGAGGGTGATCTATCTTCCCATCAGCAAGTACATAGAGCAGCCCAAAAACCTTGCTATGGAAATTTATGCAGACCAGGCCAGCTGCCTTGCTCCTAGAAATTGCATAAAGTAGGTAAACTAGACTTCCTCTAGAAAATTTCACAGATCCACCCAATAGTGAGTTGAGGCTCAAAAATGTGCTGACCTAGTAGGCGGCTAGCCTTGCTCTGGAAAACTGTGCAAAAATGAGAGACATCTTGAGCCACTCAGCTTAGAAACAATGTAGAAGCTTTTCCCTCAGTGACTGTCTTTTGGATGTGCTAGTAGGTTTCCCGATTCCCTCTAGAACTACATAATCCTTCCTTGTATGCATGGCATATTTTTCCTAAAAAAGAAAAAAGAAAAAAAGAATCCCTACATTTTAGGGATTTATTTTTAGCAGCTAGAAGTTGCATGCAAATTCGTTTTTAGAAACTCCTCACCAAATGTTGCTTTTTCCTATATTTGTGGCATGTGCATCATAAACCCTAAGTTCACAAAATCTATTTAATGGATGCCCAGAGCTCATTCTTCACATTCGATCTTGGAGATTTGGAATTGCTGAGGCATCTAGGAACCTTTGGCACAATCAACACAACTTTTCCGGGTAAGTTTTACTTCTCATGTCTTTTGCTACTTTTTTTGTGGCTTTTGATTTCTTGGCTTGGGTGATTATTGTTTTCCTTATTTTATTGAATGACTGTTGACATTTCGACGTGTTTTAACTTGTTGAAGTGTTGTTTCTAGTTTTGCATTGCATTTCCTTAGTGTCACATGCATGACCTTGTTTCTGCACTAACAACCTTCGTTGGAACGATTGTCTTCATGACCTTTTTTTTTTTCCTTTGACTAATTTATGCACTTGCTTGAATTCCATACATATCTATTCACTTAGATATACACCAGTTTTGCACACACATTCAGTCCTTCCCATTTTCAGGTTCCCCTTGGGTAGATCTGGATTGGCTTGGCCCAAATCTTGGTTCTCCCAGCATGAATTGTGAATTCCTGGCAGTCAAGGCTCTGCCTTACCTCTAGGAATTGTGTAGAGGTTGCCCACACAAGCTCCCAATTGTGCTCTATGCAATCCTTGGGAGGCAATGTCCCAAATCTACCCACTGGAACTGCACAATGCACATGTCCAGCTACCAACCTAGCTTGACTAAGTCACACATTACACAGTTCCAGTCAGCAATCAGCCTCTCTAGACTGCACTCTACGTAGTTCCAGTCAGCGATCAGCCTCACTGGTAGCTGATACTACATAATGCACAGTTCCAGTTGATAGTCTCCCAGCCTCTCAGAGTTGATGTTGCACAATCTTGCCCAACAGTCACCCAATTTGTTTCTCGATTGATTCTCAAGTTGCTTTATGTTTTTTAGCTAACATTGCCTTGCCTTGAGTGTTTTCTCTGTCTCCAGGTACAACAAGTGTTGAGCAGCTTCTCAGCAGTACAACTATCATGGCCTCCAAGAGAGTTGGATCAATAGACATAGTTGAAAGAAGTAATGGAAATGTGGTTGAGCAGGTGTCTACGAGCTTGCCCATTGTTGACACCTAATCTTCATGATTGGGTGAATATAATGTAAATAGATAAATAAGTATTATGAACAGTCATCGGGAGATGAAGTGAACAGTCTCTCCCTCATGTATATAATGAAGACCTACTTGAAGGAATAAACATGAATCAATTTTTGGTTGAGGAGTTACTACCTAGTCTGACATGGTATCAGAGCCAGCTCCCAAAATAGTTGTAACTCCCATCTGCCTACTAATCTCTGTGTTGTACCTACTGCTCTTTTTCCACTGCCTACTACTCTTTGTCCCCTCCACTGTCGCTGTTGTGTGCTGTATGTTGGTCTGACATTGGTATGCGTTGATGCTGCTCCATATCTAAAACCCTTTTCGTATTGTCCGGCTCTCCATATCTGAAACCATTATGAACGCTGCTCGTTGATGCTGCTCATATCTAAAACCTTTTTTTGTATTTGAAATATTTTTAGTGTCTTCATAGTCAAGCTCGACCTCAAGCTAAGACAACTACTCTCGAAGTCTTCTCCATTTCGAGTTTCAAATGATGCTCAACATCCTTTATTTTTGAATAAAGCCCTCTGCTAACCTCATCGTCATCACATAGCCCTCCTCGCTACTGCTTGAATATCCACACACACTATTTCGAACCAGAACCTTAATCTGGTGTAAACGCTAGTGTTTGTGATCTGCTACGTTGAATTATTGGGTGGCAATTCTTCACACTGATAAGATTGTATTTTCGCCCATCGATTAAGAGCACAGTTGTGCAAGAACTATCTAAGTTTTCAGATTGTTCCAGATAGATAAATAACACTATGGGTTATGAATTTGTGCTTGAACTTCCAGCCACATGCGCCACCCTTGGTACACGCATCAATGTCAGCACCACACTCATCACCACGCTGAATGTCCACCAGCAAAAGCAGAGGAGTGGCTCCATGAAAATTCGGGCCCAATGCTAAGTGACCTCTCCATGTACTCTCCCTGTATTTTTTTGCAATATGTTTTAATACATATTAGAAAAGCTATTAGTGTATGTTGATATTGTGCAAAAGTCAAAGATTACAAGATTGGTGTTAGATATGCGAAACCCATGTGCATTTGATTTGATGTAATATTAGGTTCATAAGCTACAGTGCAGTTAATGTGACCGCATCAGGACTAGAATGGCTTCCACACACTAGCATCATCTACCCCTCAAATATTTGGGAATCTGGTTATATAAATTTAAGTGTAATTATCTATTTTTTGGTACGCTGACTGCATGGTATTGGCGTCCATATTGGTATATGAGGAAGAGATTGGAAATATTTTGAGAATGCCTAGCTGATCTATGTTTTATACTTTCATTAAAGACAGAGACAGTACATGGAGAGAATGCCCTTTTGAAATGTAATTTTAAAAAAATAAAAATAAAAAATTACTACCAGAAGTACAATTTTACTATATATTGGTAGAAGTATTTTTCTATTAGCAGAAGTAATTTTTTACAGAATGCATTCAATCATATCCATGGTGGGAATATTTCTCACTAGTAATGAGAACTATCCTGAATGGTCTTAGATGATAAAACACACACTCATTTTCAATGAGTTGTGGAAAGGAGTCTGTGTCGGAGAAGGAGACAATGAACCAGTACAGCCTACCTCAGACAAAGAGCTTGTCATTTGGGAAAACAAGAACATCAAAGCTTATGCATTGCATCTGTAAATGAAGAGGTGAGTCGTCATATTTTGTCATATTCAACTGCCTTTGAAACCTTACAAAAGCTAAAAGAACTCTATGACTCACATTCTGCACTTGAAGTTGTTCAACTCATGATTAAACTCTTCACTCTTGAACTGTAAAATAATGATCCTCTTGCCTTGCATCTGAAGTAAAGTCTATAATGCATGATATCAAATCCACTAAGGTTGAATTGGATATTCCTCTTATCGCTTTTCTCAAGCCACTTTATCCTACTTACTCCAATTATCTTGAGTCATTGCAAGCAAATGGAAATCTTAAAGATATCACCTTTGACTCTCTTGTGAAAAAGTTTGTTGAAAGAGAGAAAGCTTTTGGAAAGAAGACAACCCCTGAATATTCTGAAGAGGCTGTATGCCTTGCTCACAAAGAAAAGCATCCTACTCAAGATTCTTCAAGAGGAGGTGGTTGAAGAGGAAGAGGAAGATATTTCAGAGGCAAGGGGGCCAAACATTCTCAACGAGAAAAGGTAGATTTGCACTGCGTTCGCTGCAAAAGAAATGGATCACATGATGCCTCTACATGCAAGCTACCATGGGAAAAAATTGAGTAGAAAAGAAACCAGCAGAGAGGTAGAACTGATGATACAGACAAAGGTAAAGAACCTGAATCCGCTCGCTATGTTGTGGCACAATGTAATATTGGAGTAAATGAAGATTTATTTAATGCTTCACTTGCTTCTTGGAAAAATGATTGGTTGCTTGATTCAGGAGCAACCTGCCACATGACTCATAGAAAAGATTTTTTTGAATAATTTACTGACAATGTTGATGGAGCAGTATACTTTGCAGACCAATAAAAATCAAGCCATCAGGGCTTGGCACAATCAGGCTTAAACTGCCTGGTCTTCCAGACTTTCTTCTACATCATGTTCTATATCTCCCACAACTCAAGAGAAACTTGCTATCCTTGGTCGACATCCACCAACAAGGTCACTCCATTCATATGTTTGATGGCAAGCTTGAGGTAAGAAAAGCATTTGACCACTCACTTGTCATGAGGGGAATAGAAGAAGAAAGGCTTCTCAAGCTGCAAGGAACCTCTACTCGTGCACAACATTTCTCATACAATTCTCATCATGAAGAAGGTACACTTCCATCAAGTTTATTATGGCATGCTAGATTTGGACATTTGAACTATGATAGTCTCCGCTTGTTGAAGAAAAATGGTGTTGTTGGTTTGCCTACAATTCCTAGGAAACTTAAGCAATGTGATGCTTGCATCCTAGGAAAGCATAGCAAACAGTCTTTTCATGATTCACATTCAAGAGAACATAGAAAAATTGAACTCATTCATTCAGATTTATGTGGTCCAATGCCTATTCCTTCTACAAATGGAAATAAATATATGATGACATTTATTGATGACTACACCAGAATGTGTTGGGTTTATTTATTGAAGAACAAATTTGATGCTTTTCAAACATTCAAGAATTTTCATGAATGGATTGAAAATGATGCACAATCTCATATTGGGTCTATTCGCACTGATAATGGAAAAGAATACACATCAAATGAATTTGAAAACTATCTTCACCAACATGGGATCAAACATCAAACAATTGTACCTTATAATCCCCAACAGAATGGTGTAGCTGAAAGAATGAATAAGACAATCTTAAATATGGTACGATCCATGCTCTTCTTCAAAAATGTAAAGATAATGTTTTGGGCTGATGTTGTTCTATGTGCTTCATATATAAAGAATAGATTTCCATCTAATGCTATTAGAAACAAGACTCCTTATGAAATGTGGTATGGACATGTTCCTTCGGTAAAGCATCTCAGGGTCTTTGGTTCCACCTGTTATGCCTTGATACCAAAGGTACATAGAAACAAACTTGGTGCTAGAAGTCATAAGCATATCTTCCTAGGGTATTCAAACACCTCCAAAGCATACCATCTCTATGATGAAGTAAATAAAAAGTTTGTTGTATCTAGAGATGTAATTTTTCTTGAATCATCCAAAACTGACAATGTTGTTGAGCGGCAACTTGATTGCTTGGATAGATTTGAAAAAGAAAAATCATTTCAAGAATTTGATAATCATATTCCACATCTTGAAGGGGGGCATTCCTATACTAGATCAACATGTGGAATCTTCTTCTGAAGAACACTCTCCCCCGCATGAAACTCCAACAACAGATGATGCTTTAAGTGATGTGATTGATAGAATTGGGAGACTCAATATTGATTCAGTCCCAACTCAATCAACGGAGTAGCTTGGACCGTCTGAGAAAGGTCTCCCAAAGCAGCTGACAAAGACATTTGAAAATGTTCATCCTGATGAGGTTGGAAAGACAGGAACTAGAAATTCAAACCAGAAAAATGGAGGTGATGTGGATGACTCTAATTCACATGTTGATATGGATGTTTCTTATGATTATGAATTGAACTTGTCTACAGATTTTGAACCAACTTCCTTCAAAGAATCTGCTTCTCATGATGAATGGAAAGAAGCGATGCAAAATGAGTATGATGCCCTCATAAAGAACAGCACTTGGAAGCTAGTTGATCCTCCATTAGGAACCAACCCAATTGGCTGCAAGTGGGTCTACAAGAACAAGTATAAAGCTGATGGCTCACTTGACAAGCATAAAGCTAGGCTTGTGGAAAAAAATTTTGCACAGAAGAAAGGGGCTGATTATGAGGATACTTTTGCCCCCACAGCAAAATGGGCTACCATCTAGACACTCTTTGCACTAGCAGCTGAGAACAGTTGGAAAGTCCATCAAATGGATGTAAAAACTGCTTTCTTATATGGAGATCTAAAAGAGAATGTTTTTGTGTCTCAGCCTGAAGGATTTGCTGTGAAAGGACATGAACATAAAGTATGCGAACTTGTGAAGTCCTTGTATGGCCTCAAACAAGCACCACGAGCCTGGTATGAAAAACTAACTAAGCATCTTCTGAAACTCAATTTCAAACATTATGATCTTGATGATGCAACTTTATTTGTCAAGAAAGTTGGAAAAATAGTTGTATATCTTGTGGTATATGTAGATGATCTTTTGATGATAGGGAACAATGAAAGCTACATTGCATCCATAATGAAGGAATTGGAGAAAAGTTTTGAAATGACTAATTTGGGCTATGTTCATTACTATCTTGGCATTGAAGTAACCCAACATCTGAAGTCCATATTTCTTTCTCAAAAGAAATACATTGGAGATCTGTTGAACAAGTTTGGCATGACAGAATGCAATCCTCTTACTACTCCAATGGAACAAAACTTAAAGCTCACATCTATTGAAGGAAAAGAATTTGAGGATTCAACAAAGTATAGACAACTTATAGGAAGTCTCAACTACCTAACTACTACTAGAGCAAAAATTTCGTTTGTTGTTTGAATCCTCTCCAGGTTTATGCAAAAGCCTTGTGAGGGACATTGGTCTGCTGCAAAAAGAGTTCTAAGGTACTTGAAACGAACTCAAGACTTTGGAATCAAGTATGCACAGGTGGACGACTTTAGCTTGATTAGATACTCTGATTCAGACTTCGATGGAGACAAAGAAACTGGGGTATCTACTTTAGGATATGCTATGAGTCTTGGATCAGGAGCTGTCTCTTGGAGATCACGCAAATAATCAGTTCCAACAGATTCCACAACGGAAGCAGATACATGGTAGGAGCTGAAGCAACAAAAGAAATTGTGTGGCTCGGGAAAATTCTTGAAGATTTGTAGGTAAAACAAATACAATCAACTCCACTAATGATTGACAATACCTCTACAACAAAGTTGGCCAAGAACCCAAAGTTCCGTGATCGAACAAAGCACATCAATACTAAATATCATTTGATTTGACATCATGTTGAGGCCAAAACAATCCATCTCCATCATTGTTCCACAAATGAGCAAATTGTAGACATCTTCACCAAAGCGCTTAGAAGAGAAAAGCTTGAACGATTCATAATGATGCTTTGACTCACCAACATCCCTTCAGATTAAGGGGGGAATGTTGACACCTAATCCTCATGATTGGGTGAATATAATGTAAATAGATAAATAAGTAATATGAATAGTCATCGGGGGATGAAGCGAACAGTCTCTCCCTCATGTATATAATGAAGACCTACCTGAAGGAATAAACATGAATCAATTTTTGGTTGAAGAGTTACTACCTGGTCTGACACCCGTGTACACAAACACACACCTATTCATTGAGAAAGACGTCAAGATCACATGGCAAGACACCAACACTATATTTGCAGGTAACTTCGAGGAGAATCTGGAGGACCGACAAGTCTATGTCAATATTCATAAGTCAGGATTGTACAAGGTTTCATGCAGGTATCCCACCTTCCCATGCGTAGATGTGATCCATGGGATTGTCTCACATGCTAAGCCTGAGATGATGATACTGAGCAATGCCAGTGGAGTAGATATTTCTACCTTCAGGGTGGAATATTATCAATAGATGTATCATTTTCTGCAGTACGTGAATAGGATGGATGCATCATTTTACACTCACAACAACAACGCAAACACAAAAGAAATCTTGAAGCATTGGGTAAGGGAGCCATCAAAGTTCAAGAAAACACCCAACCATATCTACAAGACAAAGACATCAGGAAGTCTTACCAATTCTTGGTAATATTTACATGTCGCTTGTATGGCCAAGAGAGTACGGAGAACTTCCCGTAGAGTTGGGTTGTTTTGTAGGATCAGCTAGAAGTGAAGGAAAACCTTTTAACTGGTCTGACATGTTGGATCTCCAACTAAAAGTGCATATACCAAATACCTAAAGTCTGCCTAAGGATCAACAAGAAAGATTATTCATGTCTGCCTACTTTCTCAATGCAATTTGTGCCCTTCAACAATTTCCTAGCATGGGTTGGGCATGGACACCTTCAGAGAATGTTGTGAACATATATTGCAAGTTGCTTTCTGAATGCCACTGCTAAGGAGTCATGACTAGACTATCAGACCACTTCATTTCCCTTCTGTACATGATGATCTTTGAACAAGATCCGCCTTGCATGTCCCAAGAAGCAATGGAGTCATTTCTGAAAATTGCAGATTGGTACGCCTCACCCGATGGCACCTTCATCAGGATGTACGACGTGGAGAAGGCTCCGCATTAGTTGTCGAAGTTTTCCACAGACAAGCTCGTCATGCAGGAGGTTTCATACCACATCTCGACAGGGTTACTAGTAGGATTGCACAGGAGGAATAAGGAACCATGACCTATCCTTCCTTTGCGTATTGGGTTGTACGCGATCCAGAGTTTGAAAGAAGCGAATGTCAAGGTTGAGGATTTCAAGAAGTTTCATTTTGGCACCAAGAGTTTCAATCATTATGATCCACATGGATTTTGTAGGGACCACTAAGTGAGAGTGTATTATCTTTGGATCCACGGGGCACGTCATTGGCCAGAGGAAGACCCGTGGAGATATTGCTATAACTCCTCCAAGCTCAATGAACTGGTCAACATGGCAGTAGAGTGGCTAGTAGCACTCAAAGCAGTAGAACTATAGGGAGAAAAAAAAACAATAGAAACAAACATGCACAAGACAAAGGAAAGAGGAAGATTGTCGAAAGCCTACAGGTTGAGAAAATCTACAAGTTTAAAGAAGATCCACTTGTTGAGAGAGTAGCTTTGGAAATAGAAGAAAAGAGGTGACAGTGTGACATGAGAAGTGCATAGAAGAGGAGAGATCATCAAATACTAGAAGAGAAGGAGAAGAAGTTGTAGGAGGCAGAGCAGAAGCTCAAAGAAGAACTAGAGTTTTGCAGAAGAGAGAAGGAAGCATAACATGAACCAGAATAAGAGGAAGTGCAAGGTGCACAAACAATGCATAATACGTCGATACAATTTGAAGACTTAGATCCACCACCTGAAGACGAAGAACAAGGTGAGTAGCTGCAGGAATGGAAACTTGCTCAATAGGATGAACCGATAGTAGAACTAATGGATGTGGAGATGGAACAACCAGAACAAGATCAGGACACTTACCTCATGCCAAAAGCTATTGAGGTCACCCCACAGGCTTCATGAGCTACAACAACAAAGCAAGTCCCAATTGAATAAGGGGATATTGTTCTCCTTAAGAATAATACAGGAATAGATGTGTACGACATAGCCTTTGATGGGTCAAAGCACAAAGTTGTACAACCATGCAAAGTGAACAACACAGATGAGAATGCATCACTTGCGCACTTTGAAGAACAGGTAATTGTGTCAGATGTGCAAAGACATCTAGTAGCCTTGACCAATGCTACGATGAATTATACTAAAGCCATGAGCTCAACTGTGAAGTTCATGATAGAAGAAAATGAGTGCATGACTAAGGAATTGCAAGCAGCCAAGAAGAGATAGGAAAATCAACAAGATCCGCCAATGCAGAAATGAAGAAAGTGATACTTGCTGAAGTATCGACTCTTGAGACAGCCATGCAAAGCCTATATGATAGGTTCATCACCATGAACAAGGAATTTTTCCATATACATGGTCATCAGCAGTGCTGCACCAAGATAACATGAACACTCACATATATACATGCCATTGTAAATAAAGTACATGGACAATGAGGTACAAGGGAGCCCCGCTTCACTTGCACATCATGATGAAGCCACAGGTAGAGATGGACAAAGCACACATCCGGAGTCTGATCCAAAACTATGAGGAACTCCCGTCGCTCATCACCAGTGTTGAGGATTCATATGCATTGTTGTATAGGAGTTTGGATGTCGTGGTGAGAAAGTATGGCACCCCATCAATCAGAACACTCACCGAGGCCAAAGAGAAGAACAAAGTCCAATTAGAGCTCAACTTATACTTTGATTAGTTGATGCTCATGGCCACCAATGAAAATTTTCTAAGTCTACACAGATAACATGCAGATGTACATCGCTGATCTAACCTTGATTAGGACTAAGCTGCACATGTAATAGGATGAGTTGGACAAAGTTTCCAAATCAGTATACCCAGAATCAGTGGAGGCAAGTGTTCATTTCTAGGAAGACATCATCAAAGAGTACGCGGACACCATTTTACACTACCAAGCTTGGCATCACTTTGTCATCAAGGATCACAGAGAAGATGTCGATGAGATGGTCTTTCCATAGTCATCTGAGTCTTAGTGTTGTCTTGACTTGCTAACTAAGGCCTATTTTTGTCCCAAATGGTATATGTGGAAAATGTATCATTGTTGTAAACATGATGTAAAGTGAAATTCCAAGTGTCATTAGTGGTATGAAAATAGTCATATGTAATGTAAAGAGTTATGTAATGACATTGAAGAGTCATGATGGAAGTCCAAGAGTCACAAAGGGTAATGTCAACGGTAACCCCACCCTTTATTATAAATAGAACCTCATAACTCAAAGAAAAGGGATTTTGGGAGTGAAGATTTTTCTAGGAATTTCTTAGAGAAGGGCTTGGAGAGTATTGTGACAAGCCTTGGATTCTCCATAGTGCAGAGCAAGTACATTTATTTGGAGGAGTAGGTAGTGTTGACTGTGACATTCCACTATTGGGGCTAGTGGTTGTCATGGTTGTATGTATGGATGGAACTTTCACCTTATATAATATAACAAAGCCAACACGTCTTCATGCATATGTTGTTATTGTAGTTTGATTATTCTAGTTACTTTAGCAATGTATGTTTTTTAACTTACAAATTGGTGTATGAACTATTTCGTATACGATTGTATGAACCTTGTTGAAGTTGTGTTGTTGGTTTGACCCATCACCTTGGATTATCAACTATTCTTCTTTCCAGCTTGTGATGTCATTCAACTCATGTGTTCCTTTCAGGCTGCGTACTATTATAGGCTTCTAATGGGCACACTTCCTTTTCTCTTATGTGTGTTAAAACCTCCCCATGCATCTCACTTGACTCGCTGCAAGGTCACACACTTTCTTCCGAAAAATTGATCTTGCTTGCCTCTACACGCTATCGCAGTCAAGGCATAAATTTACTACCCACTTTTAGGACTCCCACTCCAAATGGTATGAGGTCTAGTTGGGACTTCTTACTAGGGGAGATCCCCTAACATTTTGGTGGGTCCAGCACCGTCAACATTTTTTATGCTATAAGCGGGCCAAACGACAAGTTGAGTCCCCAAAGTCTATTTTGAATGTCCACACATCTTTCATGACTAACTATACAATTTATCCTTCGAGATGTATGTCTAATGAAAAATGAGTTTGAAGTCTCAGAGGATCTCTGGAATGAATTGTCACAAAACACATACGAAGGTGAAGGCAGAACAACCTGGCTTAGACATAGAGTTATCTTTGCCTGTCTTTGTCAAAAGTATGGAATCCATGAGGACTACATGACCTACTCGATGTTCACAATCACACTTCAAGGAATCCATTTCAATGGTGTGTCATGATGCCTGATCAATCTATTCACTCTCTTAATCAGTTTGTTTTAGAGGAAAATTGTGCTTTCCATCAACTTGACTGTAAGTCACTTAAAAAAAAAACTACAATTATGGAAAGCCCCTGATGAATCATTGTTGCAATTTTGGGAACTCTTTTGTAATCTCACATTTCAATTCCCAGAGGATGAAATTGATTGGAAATTTCTTCATGAAATATTTCATTACCTTCTTCACATATCTGAAAATCCGCAAGTGTTAGAATCATTTGAACCCCTGCCAACATACCTTGGCTTTAGAGCTTCCAAATCTAAGACAGACAAGGTTGTCATCACAAGTGATTGTCCATCCTCCTCTCATCAAATATCTCTAGCCTAGCAATGCAAGGTGGGAGAAGGTGTTCACCCAACTTTTGAACTGTCACATCCTCCCACCCCACCTGCTCTAGATATATGTGTAGATTTGGCTTTCAAGATTGTTGGTTATCACATGGATTGTGTTGTGTTGTATTGTGTTGCGTTATCCCATTTCAAACTCCACACTTTTTTTTCATGAGGATCAAGTTGCTAACGAATTTGGTGTTGAGTATCCAACCTGCGCTATCATTTATGATGAGTATGCATGGGAATCTAAAGAAGAACCCACAGTAAAGGATGACCTCCTCTTATTCTTACCTCATCCACTTTTTCTTGACATCTTTGGTGATTCTGCCATTGTTAATTTTTCATGTGAGAATTCATTCCCGAATGCATCTACTTCCAATCTTTCTAAGCCACCAATCTTTGATTATCTACCTGCTGATGAAGTGGAAACCCTGTAGGTTTTCGAGGAAATTTAGCCTTAGTTGTTGGTTATGTCAGACCCTTGTTATCTTGAGGTCAATTCCACCTCATATCAGAAATTTCTTGAAACACCCAAGTCTCATCATCGCTCTCCTATTTACATTGAAGATCAATCTATTTCACATATGTCACATCCTCCACCAAAATCACATGATCCCATCGCTCATGAATTGGAGGAATCATACACAAAAAGCACTCTTGCTAAACATAAGTTGTCTTTATTTTTCATGTTTGCTCGTTTGTCACAGTCAAAATAGTGTATGTGCTTATCGTCTACACCTAGTGTGTTGCATAATCATGATAGCTCCACATAACGTTTTTCTTTCTCTTTTACTCTTTTATTTTATGTATATGCTTTTAAACTCGAAGCGTGTTGGTCTTCACTATCATATCTTTCTTTTTTTCTGGTTTACATGCTCATCTTTCTTGTTAAACAGGCCTTCACCAACATGGCCAACCAATGCACCAATGGCTGCATTGGAAATATCACTTCAAGTGAGCAGACCCATGCACTGTTTAGTTTAGGAGTAGGAGTAGTGTTGGTTTTCTTGTTTTGATTTGTTTGCATTATTTCTTTGTTTACTTTGTTTGCATTGCTTGTTTTCTTTCTTTTATTTTTCTTTACTTCTTCTCTTTCCTCGTTTGTTTTATTTGCTTGTTTATGTACCCATAGGTTCAGTTTCACATGAAACCGTGTGTGGCTCCCGAGATAAGCAAGGTGAGTACAAGAGGACTTGTATAACTATAAACACTTGTTTATCTATTGTCCTCTCTATTTATGAAGAGCTTGTTGTCTTTAGTCGATGATACCCTAATGGAAAATATGTTTTGTTTAGAGTGAGTCTTGGTGAAAACACAACACTTGCATTTTTAACTAGTACTGCCTACTCTAATTGGTTTGTTTTGGGTTAACCATTGCTAGCTCAGTCAATTAGAGTAAGGTGAGGGGGGAAACCTTAACAAGTATTTTGATAGGTATATATAACATACTTCTCTGAATGGAAAACTTCTTCTTCTCTCAATAAGTTGGGATCCCTCTTCCACCTCTGAAATAAATAAGTTCTTTTTCACAATTCTTTGAAAAACGAAAAAAATTAAAGATAAAAAATAAATAAGGTGAAAGAAGAGAAAGGCTTCCTCCGCAGAGAGGTGATACAAGTAACTCCATCCAGGTACTAACCAAGCTCACTGGTAGTGGAGCGATGCTTGTGTTCCTGCATGACTCCGTCGAGGTACTGTCCAGGCCTGTTGGCAACGAAGCAACACCAGAGATGAAACTAAGACTCTGAAATTTATATTACTTGTGCACCAATATACCCCTCATCCCCAATCGAAACGACTCAGTTGACTTGGCTTGGTATGTGTGTTGACTAATCAAGAGAATGGCAGGGACATTATCTTTAACTCAAGCTAGTGTTGAATCCATGACAATCAAAGAATCAAACAATACTTCTAGAGTAGTTAGACTCGCTTTTCACAAAAAAACGTCCATACAATAGACTCAAATTTGACAAATACAATTATCCAACTTTTCAGTGTTTAATGGATGATATTCATGTTTGCCTTCAGCATGTCAATAGTCTCTATAATGCTTTTTAGCTGATTTTATTAGAATTTTCCTTGGCCTCAAGCCCTTGCAATTTCTACAAGGGCAATAAAATATTCGATCCTCAGAAGCCCTCGACGTCAATGCCATGTATCCTTGGTCTCCTTGAAGAATTCCATGTGATATTTTTTGTCACCAAAATTTAAGTGATGATTTTGTTCAAAAATTAACCTCAAAATAAGCATAAACCTTTCAAAACAATCGCAACTAATATATATATATATATAGCAACTATGTCAAGGTTATATGATGTTAGGCATATATATATATATATATATATAATAATCATATAATATTATAATATTAATATATGTTAATTATATATTAATAATATTATATATAATTAGAATAATAATGTTATATTTATTATAATTAATTAAAATCAACGTAAAGTGGTCCACATTGTTAATGGAAAAAAGCAATTAATGGTGGAATTGAACGTTATGCAGTAGTTAATTACCATTTGTCAAATCTTAGACAACACATTTTCATATTGGATAAAACGTCGGATATTCGATGGTAAAATAACTCTCTTTGGATATTCGATGACTATTTAGATTTAAAAAAACAAAAAATACATTTAACTTTCGACACTTTTTCTGATTTTATCCATTTCGTCGGATTCCGCCATCAAGATTTCCACCCAAATGTAGTAGTGTATTGAATTTGTAAAGCTAGAAATAATTTAAGCACATGAGCATGAGAAATAAGGAGGTGGTAGAAATCCCAATCCTCCCAAAAACAAATGAAATCTCTGTTATGGAACACAGTGGGACTGGGAAACCCAACAACATCCTTGTCAGTTGAAGATTTAGTTAAGAAAGAAAAATCACAGATCTTTCTTCTACATGAAACAAAGTTAGAGGAAAAAGAGACACTCAATTATGCAAATAAATTTTGGAGAGATATCATTGGGGTGGTTGATTCACAAACTATCGTGGATATTCTACTAGACAATTCGTCACAACAGATCTAATAATATTATATTAAAACTCTACACTATTATAGTTCATTACAATTTAAGATATGTGGATTTAACTACAATTAGCGCATGCATGCAAATAGAAACTATGAAGAAAAGTAGAGAATTAAAAAGTAAGCACACACACACACACACACACATAAGACGCAAGATATTCACTCTGGGAAACCCTTTCGGGAGAAAACCCAGTTGGAAGGTGAAGTCGCTTCGCTCTCTTTCTATGTTTGGAAATATGGTAGCAGGTACAAAGAAGTAATGCATGTGGCTTGTGGGTTGCTACATTTCACAGGTCCTCTCTATGTTCTCTACCTCCTATCTCTCATAGTTGTCTTTACTCAGCTATGGAACAAAATCCTTTCGAAAGAATGGAATCCTCTTCCTCTTAGTGGTCCGGTTATAACACAACCTAATAGCCTACTAGTGGTTAAGTTTGACTACATAAACTCTTAACTAGAGTTAAAAAAAGGACTCCTCTAGAGTATTTTACATGAAAAACATGTGGCTAGCCCCTTTTGCACAAATAATGGGGGTTGGCATGACATCCTCCTTAACTATAGGTGTGAAGAAAGGAAGGTCAACTTCTGAGTGGCATAAATTTTTCATATAGACTCTAATTGATGCGCTTCTTGCACCATTGGAAAGGTCTTTATTTGTAGAAAAGAATCAAAATATTCTATGCTAAATTGGTAAAGTTTTATCCCTAAAAACTTCATTTAATGCCTCAAAATGCTCTCAGAAGGTTTCAGACCCTGTTTCGCAAAACGGGCACCTGCTGGTAAAAACAGTTTCATGCACTAATTCCTCCATGTTTCCCACTCCAAATGCATCGAGATGGATGACAAAAAATATGTTGGAAATAATACTGAGAAGGGGGGGTGAATCAGTATTATCAACTTACTAACTTTTCCTTTTCATAATCAAATTTATAATCGCTACTTCAGTGATGGGAACTCGTGTGTGCATGCAACTATTCTTAAAGAAACCAGCATATATCTAGTGAACTTATGATTCAATTAATTCATCATATGTTGATCTTTAATCAGTGCATCAATACTTAATTAACCATTTAAATAGTAAACATGTGCAGTAATAACAAAATAAGAAATCACACATAAGAAACACACATGAACACCAAGATTTAAGGTGGAAACCTAATGCAGGAGAAAAACCACCTTCTTTTGTCGTCTCTGTCTTCTTTTAATATAAGAAAAACATATTTACAATCTTGTACTAGTGTAGACTCATACCAGTACGCAGGAACCCACCTGTAGAAGGCTACGACCTTCTCTCATTCTCCAACTTCTACTAGAATGGATCTACAACCCCCTAGCTCTTATACTAGCTGATATGTTTACTAGTATGTAGGCACTAGCCTAAAGAAGGCTCCAACCTTCACTCATTTTCTAGCTGCTATTGGAAGGGATCTCCAACCCCTTGGCTCTTTACTCGCCGATATGTTTACCAGTACGTAGGTGCCAACCTACAGAAGGCTACGACCTTCTCTCTTCCTCTAGGGACCACGTTTCATTAATTTTCATACTAGATGCTCTTGGTACACAACAATACAACATGAAGGCCTCTTTTCATCAAATTTTCACATTGGACCCATCAGCAACATTGAAGCTCAAAATAAATCATCACTACAATACAACCAATCATTGAAAACCCATCATCACTGAAGCAAATCACAATCAATCAATCTGAACATTCAGAACATTATCACCAGAACACAGAGCAGAACTGATAACTCTACATCAACAACCAGAACCAACTGCAAATTCAAACATCATAGTTCATAATGTATATGCTACTTCGAAGTACCAAACCAGCGTGTATACGTGCCTTCACCAAGGTGAACCAACGTATAGATCTACAAAAACTAACTTAAAACTTCACACCTATTCCAGAATTCAGTCATACCTAGATCATAACATTTACATAATAAAACATGCATTAGCAATTAGATCTAGTCCAACGAATATTAGATCATTCAATGAAAATTCATTTCAGGTCTCATGATCCTAATCCAACATTGAATTCAAGGTGCACAAAATATTTCAGATCATATCATAATCATAGCCCCTGCAACATAAAATATACTTCAGATAGAAGTATTCTTGAGTAAGCCTTACACTTGCACACCTTTGGCCCTTTGATCTTCTCCTCCTTATATAGTTTTTGGCCTTTCTCAATACCTCAAACCAAAACAACACTTAGGACCTATGGTATTCTTGGACGGGATCAAATAGTCATTACTCTACTCAATATTGTGGTCTAATACCATGGAATTGACTCTTGGTATTATTTACTCTTGAATTTCCTTGATTTTACAACTCATGTGCACTTTTCCTCTTATGAAAGTGTGTGCATACGTTACATGCCTTTTATTTTGTGGACCCGTGTGTATACACTACTTGGACAAACTGAACCAGCATATATTTCTCAAACCATTCTCTTTCTTCAATCTCTGGAGTCTGATTTGTAATCCTTTGTTGTTAAACTGTTGCACTGTGAACTGTCATCTATGTAAGTTTCCATCAAGGAAAACACCTATATCATAATGCCAAAAAAATATAATGATCCAATTCGGATCACACCTCCCCATTTTGGGAGGATTTTGGTCCCCAAAATCGTTTACTAAATGAGGTGAGAAAATTTTTCCTCCACCATCTCTGTGGTGTACCATTTAGATTTCATGGAAGTTGTCCCTTCAACCCAATCTGCCAGAGGTCATTTTAACGTTGTCTTGTAGTTTTGGATCTCTTCTACAAAATTGTATCCTCTGTCAACTCTGCCTGAGTGTTTGGTGCCAAATCCTCCATAAAAGGTAGGACCTGTTCCTCTTCCTTATCTAACATGGAAGGTTCATAGAGTTTCAAGTTCTCTACATTCACAATTGATTAAATCCGCATATATCGTGGCAAAATGATTTGGTAGGAATTATCACCCACCTTTTCTGGTATCTCAAAGGGACCATACCTTAGAGCCTTGATTTTCTTACCAAGCCCCTGCAGCCTCTCCTTATTCAACTGTAGCCATACTCTATCTCCCACCTTGAATAATTTATTTTTTCTATGTTGATCATGCCTGCCCTTATACTTCTCCTGGGACTTCTGCAGTGCTTCTTGTACATATAGATGGATCTACATGATCTGCTCTATACACTTAGCCCTCGAAGAATCTCTTGTAAGATCTTCCCTCACTCCTCCTTGTTTCCCATATGCAATATCCAAAGGTGAAGGTGGAAAATATCCAAAACAAGTCTCAAATGGAGACTTTCCTATAGAAGTGTGGACTACTATGTTATAAGAATGTTGTATATATACCAGATTTTCATCCCAATTCTTTGGATGCTTTTGGTTGTATCCCCTCAGAAATTGCACCAAAGTCTTGTTGACTACTTTTGTCTTCTTGTCTGTCTATGGATGTAATGTTGTAGATCTCTTCAACTTTGTTTGCATATTTTCCCACAATGTAGTCCAGAATGCACTAAGAAATATTATGTCCTTGTCTAAAATGATGCTCCTTGGTATCCCAAAGTGCACCTACACCTGTACAAAGAATAAGTTTGTTGCTTCTTGTCCATTGATGGTATTTTTACAAGGCATCAAAACTCACATCTTGTTGAACCTATTAACTACCACAAATAGGTAGTCATGTCCCTTTGTGGATTTCAATAATCCTCCCACGAAGTCCATGGAAATTCTTTCCCAAGCATGAGTAGGTATAGTTAATGGACGATATAGACCCTGTTTCTTATTGCTAGACTTACCAGTACAAAAAAGCATGCATCGTCTTATGAACCTAGCTACCTGCTCTTGCATCTTGGGCCAATACACATACCTCTGCATGTTAGCCACAATCTTCCCTACACCAAAGTGCCCTGCAACTTTGGAGGTGTGAACCTCTCTAATCAGTTGCAAATGCTCACCTTTAGGAATACATAGCTTATCCAGCCTATAGAGTAACCCATCCTGGATATGGTAGTCAATGGTGTTGTCACCATCGTGCACATGACTCTGACTCTGCAACTATTGATACACCTCTTTGAATTCCTCATCTTCTGAATATGCTTCTCTCTATGCATCATGGGTGAATGTCTCCATGTGCATAAGAGCCCAAAGTTGTAATCTTTGATGTGGGTGGCCTTGAAATCATATCGGCGAACTTGTTTATGTTTCCATTCTTATACTTGATCACCAAATGAAACTGTTGTAAAAACCCCATCCACTTGTAATGCCTGTTCTATTGTAGCTTACTTTGGGCCTACAAGTACTGTAACGGTTGATGATCTATGTGGCTTATTGTCTCTTTTCACATCAGATGGTGCTTCCACTTTTTCATAGCATTCATTAGAGAACTTTTGAGGTCTAAAATGGGCCTCCTAAGAAAAATGTACAACCAAAATAAACTTTATAAGAACCAATAGGATTCAGGATGATTATATCAACCATGGGGGATGATTCACCATTTTTGGGGTAAAAGAGTAAAAGGATTAAAAAATAATAAAACTACTTTTTCAACTTGTATTTTCAACTTATCTTCCTAAGGTTTTACTCAAATTTCAAGAGGGAGTACTCATTGGATGAAAAATTTAATTCTTCATCCAAGGAGTACCCATGTTGCATACTTTTGATGGACCCTGCTACATGAAAAATATGAAAAACATCATTGCAATCACATTTTTCATGCATTTCTCATTTTTCGTGTAGTAGGGTCCATCAAAATTATGTAACATGGGTCATCCTTGGATGAGGAACCAAATTATGCATCCAACAAGTGTTCCTACTCGAAATTTGAGTAAACCCATAGAGAGATAAGTTGAAAGTACGAGTTGGAAAAGTAGTTTTTTCTTTTTTCTGTCTAAAATTTGATGATGTAATCTAATATTATTTTATTATTTCCACTATTATTTTATAATTTCCTTAGGAGGACCATTTTAGACCTCAAAAATCCCATAATGCACAATGACATATAGCTCCTTATTGTAGGTAGGGTAGTCAAGAACTTCCCCTTGAAATAGTTCAAATTGGTAGAAAATGGACCTTCCTCCTCGCATCAAGCCATCTCCCATAACATACCCACTCACATTTGTCTCCACTTCAAAGGGTTACTACAAGTTTGGTAATGCCATAATGGGTGCTTGGTTGATCTTCTTTAGCTCCTCGAAATCCTTTTGCTGACCTTTTCCCCACTAGAAACTCTTGCCACTTACTGGTATGGCGTGGAGCGATGTTGCTACCACTGAAAATGATGCTATGAATTTCCTCAATTATTATGCTACCCCAATGAAACTCTTGACCTCAGAAAAATTAGTAGGCACCAGCCATTTCATGATGGGCTCCATCTTGGAAGGATCTATCTTCATATCACCTCCACCAATCACATACCCTAGATACACCAAGTTTGCTTTGCAAACTCACACTTCTTGAGATTTACTGGTAGTTGGTGCTTCTTCAATGTTTCCAACTCCTGCGTCAAATGTGAAATATGCTCCTCCCAGGTAGCACTATATACTAGTATATCATCTGGATAAACAATCACAATTGAATCTATAAAAGGGCACAGTATATCATTCATTAATATCATAAACATAACTGGTGCATTACATAGGCCAAATGGCACAACTAACCATTCATACAAACGTTTGGTTTTGAAGGCAGTCTTCCATGTATCTTCATATTTAACTCAAACCTGGTGATATCTAGACTTCAAGTCTAGCTTGGTGAAATACTTTTCTTGTTGCAACTAATCTAGCAAATCATTTATCTTGGGCAGGGGGTATATGTTCTTAAGCGTGATTTTCGTGTAGTAGGGTCCATCAAAATTATGTAACATGGGTAATCCTTGGATGAGGAACCAAATTATGCATCCAACGAGTGTTCCTACTCAAAATTTGAGTAAAGTTGAAAATGTAGTTTTTCTTTTTTCCCTCTAAATTTCGATGATGTAATCTAATATTATTTTATTATTTCCACTATTATTTTATAATTTCCTTAGGAGGCCCATTTTAGACCTCAAAAATCCCATAATGCACCATGGCATATAGCTCCTTATTTTAGGTAGGGTAGTCAAGAACTTCCCCTTGAAATAGTTCAAATTGGTAGAAAATGGACCTTCCTCCTTGCATCAAGCCATCTCCCATAACATACCCACTCACATTTGTCTCCACTTCAAAGGGATGCTACAAGTTTGGTAATGCCAGAATGGGTGCTTGGTTGATCTTCTTTAGCTCCTCGAAATCCTTTTACTGACCTTTTCCCCACTAGAAACTCTTGCCACTTACTGGTATGGCGTGGAGCGATGTTGCTACCACTGAAAATGAGGCTATGAATTTCCTCAAGTATTGTGTTGCCCCAATGAAACTCTTGACCTCAGAAAAATTAGTAGGCACCAACCATTTCATGATGGGCTCCATCTTGGAAGGATCTATCTTCATATCACCTCCACCAATCACATACCCTAGATACACCAAGTTTTCTTTGCAAACTCACACTTCTTGAGATTTACTGGTAGCTGGTGCTTCTTCAATGTTTCCAACACCTGCGTCAAATGTGAAATATGCTCCTCCCAAGTAGCACTATATACTAGTATATCATCTGGATAAACAATCACAATTGAATCTATAAAAGGGCACAGTATATCATTCATTAATATCATAAACATAACTGGTGCATTACATAGGCCAAATGGCACAACTAACCATTCATACAAACGTTTGGTTTCGAAGGCAGTCTTCCATGTATCTTCGTATTTAACTCAAACCTGGTGATATCTAGACTTCAAGTCTAGCTTGGTGAAATACTTTTCTTGTTGCAACTAATCTAGCAAATCGTTTATCCTGGGCAGGGGTATATGTTCTTAAGCGTGATTTTATTAAATGCCCTGTAATCTATACACATATGCTAAGTCCCATCCTTCTTTGGTACAATGATGATTGGTGAACCACATGGTGATGTACTTGGTCGAATGACACCATGTTCTAGCAGTTGTTGCAATTGTTTCTTCACTTCACTTGCTTCTATAACAGACTTCTGTATAGCTGAATATTTTCGAGTGGGGAGTATGGAAATATATGGACTTCGTGCTCCACTTTTCTCTTAGCTGGTAATCCCTTAGGCTCTTGGAACACATCCTTGTATGCCTATAACAACTCCTCCAGTTATTTTTTTTGTTTCTTAATACACCCATCTAGGATTACTTCCCTTTTATTAACTCCTTTTCAGACTATATTTCTCTTAAAAATAATAAAACATACTTCTTGCTGGAACTGATTAGTTTCTTTGCTTGGTTGGCACGTACTAGTGAAATTTTCAACTTGCCTTTTTGCATGTTTATGATAAATGACTTTCCATCCTTGATGAGTCAGTACTAGTTAGCTCTCCTCATGAATATTTCATCATGCATGTACATGTATGGACTCCCAAACATCACTCCACTTACATCAAGTGAAACCACATCCAGATATACTTCATCAATAAAATCAACATTGATAGAAAACTTAATTTTGCATTGTTTTGTTACCTTCAGCTCTACATTCTTATTTACCCATCCTAGTGGATATGGGTTTGGATGGTCATGAACTTCTAGCCTTAACTTCTTCACCAACTATGTTGCAATGTGACTCACCTGCAATCCTGATTCAATCAAAGCATCAATCTTTGTCTTCTTGACCTATATATTTATACGAAAGAGTTTGGTCATTTATTTATTTTCTTGTTGATGAAAGCTACTTAGACTCACCTCCTTCTATAATGATGTATAGATGATCTTCTCATCCATGTCCATGTTTCTTTCAACTTGGTTCCTTGAATCAGTGGCTATGAGGTTTTTCTTCTTGTTATATTTCTTCTTGTTCTTCAGGTTTAGCTTTGGATGCAACTTCTAACACTTCTCCTCTGTATGGCCATCAATGTTGCAGTGGTTGCTAGGATATTTTCACTGGTGTGTTGTGGCTTCCATATTTTATATTTTATTACTTTAGCTTCTTCTTCCCCTCCTTAGAAGCTTCATGTTGCTCCTTCTGCTTCAATCCACTTGATTGTTCTCTTTTTAGGCCTATGTTGTAGGTTTTAACCCTGTACAGAAATTACCTGCATACGAATTCTAAAACACAGAAAATAAACAATGCGAGAGCATAACACATAAAACACATATACACAGAGATTTTCCCCTAGATCCCAAAACCGGGACTACTAACTTGATTTTTCAGTATGTTCCTTTCAATGTTATAATACATATTTATACATGCCGAAGCATCCAATACCATGGAATGAAAACCATCACGTCCAAAACCATGTGTGAAAATCATGCACAAAACCATATGTATGTCCACCCAACCTAATATAGGGTCCAAAAAACAAAATTTTTCGAGGCGCTTCCCCAAACCCCATGAAGGGCGGTTACTTTCACCCCTCAAACCCCCTGTGACCCCCCCCCACTACACAATCAACGCAATGAAGGGTGGGGTTCCGCCCCCCCTCTAACCCCCCGGTTAACTACGTGGGCTAGTCATGGAAAGAATATAACACAACCCAACATATGTTCTCCAGGTATTGTGACTGCACACAAGCCTCATCCACTGATCTAGGTGGATATTAGTGGCCACCTACCTATTCCACTTGGACCCCCAACATTGTATTTTTTAGTTTTTCGGTTTCCTTAATTGTAGCACAGTTTACTATTTTTGGTAGTTTTTCGGGTCCTAAACTTCCGGAGCCGTTTTGAGGCCCTAAACGATGTTTTTATGGAAAATGGAGAGACTAGAAATGACCCACATTGGATTGCCAATTTGTTTTTGTTCTTCTCTTTGAGATATTCGAAACAAGGTATTATGATATCCAAATGGAGATCATATGCCAAAGTTACGACCCTGGGAAGTTGATGTACCAATTTGCCCAAACGGGGCCCATAGTTTTGGCGTTTCATCTCCTAGGGTTATGTCTTTCGATGTTTAGGGTTTTCCATTATTTCTCAATAACAAATAGGCCTTTGAGCCTCATTGTAACACAGTTTAGAGGCATGTAGCTGCCACATCTCTTCTCAGAGATAAGCTACCATTGCCTGAGCTAGTCTTATTTCCATTCTATTTGTAAGCATATTTCAGTATTTGATATTAATGAAATGAAGTGTTGTTTTCTACTGCATATTTGTACTTATGGTTATATATGTAATTTTTTGTGTTCCTATTTAAATCCGAATCATCCACCAATTTCATGTTGAACAACATCACTCTCTCACATAGATGGAAATGCAAACCCCCCAAATACTTGAGGAGTTCTAAATTCTGTGGTGCGCTCCTGCATGCTTTGGCACAAATTTTTCCTAAAGTAATTCCACTGAATCCACTATTCCTCCACCTACCCAATGGGATAAAACTATGAATTAACAAGGGTTTTGAAATCCTCCCACTTAGTCATTGGAGGTTCTCCCTCCAAACTCAGGGTTTCTATGTGCATCTCCCACAAAGTCAGTGCATGGCCCTCTAATTCTAGTCATGCAAATGAGATCTTATGCCCTTCCTCAATTTGATGGACGTTGAAATAAAATTCCAGTTGCTGCAACCAATGGTTCAGCTTTAGAGTGTTGATATCATCGTGGTATAGCTTGATATTGACTTTTTCTTCCATTTTGAACAAGGATTGATTCACAACACTAGAAATGGATTGATCTTTTTTGAGTTCTTTCTTTAGCTGGTTCTCTGTGTCTTCTTGATCTTCCAATCCCCCTTTTGATCTATCCTATGCATTCAAACCCCCATCTTCTCCAAATATCCCCACCTTATTTCTTAGGAAACGATGAGGAGGTTTAAATTGTGGTTCATATTCGTGACTTGTTGTTCAAGCCGCGAAAACCTCACCTTTGTAGCATCACAAGGTTCATTTACAGATTCATCAACCATGATTAGGGTTTTACAATTTTTTATCTCGTCGACCAATATCCCCTGCAAATATCAAAAAATACCCAAAGAAACTTGTTCTGATACCAAATGATATGTAAACTATCATGGATATTCCACTGGAGAGTTCGTCACAACAGATCTAATAATATTATAGTAAAACTCTGAAAATTCTACACTATTATAGTTTATTAAACTTTAATATATGTGTATTAAACTGTAATTATTGCATGCATGCAAATAGAAATTATTAAAAAAAGTGGAGAATGAAAAAATAAGCACACACACAAGACACAAGATATTCTTTATGCGAAACCCGTTCAGGAGAAAACCCACCTGGAAGGTGAGGCTGCTTCGCTTTCTTTCTATGTCTGTAAATATGGCTGCAAGTACAAATAAGTAATTCTTGTGGCCCATGGGTTGCTACAGTGATCCTCTCTGTGATCTCTACCTCATATCTCTCATGGATTTATTTTCTCATCTATGGAACAAAATTCTCTTGAAGGAATGGAATCCTCTTCCTCTTAGTGGCCCAGTTATAACATAGCCTGATAGCCTACTAGTGGTTAAGTTTGACTACATCAATTCTTAACTAGAGTTATAAAATATACTCTTCTAGATTCTTTTACATCACAAACATGTGGCTAGAGCCTTTTCCATAAATAATGGAGGCTAATGTGACATCCTCCCGAACTATAGGTGTGAAAATAGGAAGGTCAACTTCTGAGTGGCATAGCTTCTGCATACCGACTCTAACTAACGTGATTCTTGTGTCATTGGAAAGGCATTTGTGTGTAGAATAACATGAAAGGTTCTATGATAAAGTGACAAATTTTTACCCCCAAAAAATGTCATTTGATGCCTCAAAACACTCTCGGAAGGTTTCAGACCTCGTTTCACCAAACTAGGTCTCGCCAGTGAAAACGCTTCTGTGAGCTGATTCCTCCACTTTTCCCACTCCAAATTCATTGATATGGATGAAAAAATATAATGATCCAATTTAGATTAGTAGCTCAGGGTTCTCGTAGAGCCTCAAAAGGCTTAGGCACCTTTTGGCTCAACTCTCAGTTCACATTAAAAGAGTGCAAGAAAACCTAGCATTGGATTGTAGTTATTCTTGAGAAAAATGATTCGAAGGAAAGAATCCCCATAATAAATGTCCATGCTCTAGTAAACTATGGAGAGAAAAGATATTTTTGAGATACATTAATCGCTTTAAAAGAGATGTAGTCGCATTCAAACAGTATTTTCAGATGATATTTCAATATAATCCTTTATTCTTTAGAAAACTGAGGTAATACAGTCAGGGTCCCATTTTGTGAAAGAATGGAAGACCAAGTAAATGAATGGGACCTATTAGATAGTGTGCCTAAAAAAAGGAAAGTATACATGGAATAATAGGAAAATGTGAAACGTGCCATATAGCTGCATGACTGGACAAGTTCTTATTACATAGTAATTGGTTGATCAAAGGGAAAGACTATGTATCTTCAATATTAGCTCAAGGAAACTCGGATCATCAATCAATCTCATCCGAGATAGAACCTCTAGAGAATATCAGTTTGATACCTTTTAGATAAAATCCAATATTGCTAATGGAAGAAGGAGTGATTGATTTAATAAAACGAGTTTGGACGACCCTAGTGGCAGGATCACCTTTGTACATATGGGAATAAACATTGAAAGCATTCAAGCATGCTCTTCTTATTTTATAAAAAGAGAAATATAAACCCCCAAGTTTTAAAAATCTTAAGTTAATACAGTAGCTAGAGAAACATCAATGCATGATAGACAATGTCCAACTAGAGGAATGTCATTTGGAAAAAGAAAAAGATTTAATCCAAAAGATCCACTCTTTAAATAGTCAAGAGGAGTAGTGGAGAATTAAATCATGAATCACTTGGATAACATCTAGCAATCAGAACACAACTTTTTTTCACAAGTAGACCAAGTTTCAGGAATTTTGAAATTAAGGGAGATCACTATAGAAGGTAATCTTGCAATCACATCCTTTTCAAATATAAGAAGGAAGATTTTTTTTTTCAATATCTTTACTCTAAAGAATAATAAATAGAGCCAAACAATGCAAAGGAATTTATATCATGTGTTCCTACAATTGTCAAAAATGAAGATAATCAACAATTATTCCAACCAATTAATGAAGTGGAAGTAATCAAGGCATTATAGTCTTTAGACCCTGATAAAGCCCTCGGATCATATGGCTTTAAAATAATTTTTTTGTAGCTTTTTGGTCGTTGATAAAAAAAAAATAATCTGATTTGAATGTTAAATCGAACTAAAGAAAAGAAAAAATTGGGTGGAGGTAAAAACTCGTCCTTCCTAGTACCATGATCCGAAAGGAATCCAAGCCTATTAATTTCTCTAGATTCAGACTCATATCACTCTATAATGCAACATATAGATTTCTTAACAAAATTATAGCTAATCGATTAAAAAAAATCCAACAATCATTTTAGATAATCAAGGAGGCTTCATGCAATAATAAAAAATATTAGACAATGTTATCCTAGTTCAGAGGGTAATACGTGTTGAAACAATGTTAATACTGAGAGGGGGGTTGAATCAATATTAAGGCTAATTTAAACTTTTATGCAAATTTTCCTTTACTCATTCAAACTTGGCATCCACTAAATGAGAGCAACCATTAACAAACCATAACAAAAACCATATGAATCAACACAAGCATACACATCATGAGCAACACACATATGACACAAAGGTTTAACGTGGAAACCCTTCTGAGAGAAAAAACCACCAAAGCTTGTTTTTTTTATTGATGTAAAAATAAGAGTAAATACTCTATTACATCAATCTTTTTGTGAGCCACCACTCATAGGAAGCACCAACTCCCTTTGATTTTTTTCTATCACTGACTAACAAGAAGCACCAACTCCCTCCATTTGCAGACACCTGATTATCCTACCAAAAGCACCATCTGAAGCACCAACTTCATGGGCTTTTTTCAAGCACCAAATTACAACTATTTGTATTTATGCAAGCACCAACGTGAAGGAGGCACCAACCCCCAAGCCTTCTCAAACACCCACTAGAGATGGAAGCACCAACTTCTTGTATGCCAGCTCCAACCCACACTCAAAAGAAAAACTTATTGCTCACTTTAATTTGGAAACTCTTTTCCTATTGTCAGCTCTTTATTCTTCTCCACCCTTGGCCCACACGACATTATTTTTCCTCTTCTCACTCTGCAACAACCCATTTTTCTACTCAACATCATTGACTAATAACTATCCCACATAGTACTCTGTCCACACTGCAGCATCATACTTATGGTATTAACCCTCTACTATTCCATAGGCTCTCTCAGCCTCACATAGCAGCACTAACCCACTCAGCCCCTTTTCCTCTGCAACATAGGCACACACATAGCCTATTTTTATAGCACAAGAACAATTGGCCTCTCCTCAGTAGCGCACGCACGCACATAGCTCTCCACACAGCTCACTGGCAACAATGTTTCTTCCCCCCCACATTGCTCAACTGCAATGTTGGGTTTTATTTCACTGAAACATAGTGATTAATGTTATCTCTGTCAGCCATCACTCTTCCATTCACACTATCAAATTGTTCCTCTGCATGTCTTATCCATCCTGTTGTTGTATCTCATTGCTTGAATTCTGCCTCTACAACATTAAATCAAAGAATGGTCTTCGTTCACTCACTAACTGTGGCTGTAGTATAATTAATGCAAGGAATCTCCACCTTAGTTTATTTCAACGTACTGAGAAATAAATCTCAGTCACAATGTAGACTTAATGAGATCTTCCATTAAATTCATTTTGTACCAACAATATGGCTCTTCACCACTCAGGACATACCTCTGAATTTTCTTGTAGAGACTAACATGTACCTCAGGCATGTCTTTCCTTCCAGTAATCGAATCTTTTGTTCCAAGGCTTTGTTCTTCATTTAATTCAATGAAGTATGCATGAGAGATCAAAGGTAGCTTATTTCAACTCAAGACAAGTCCAACACCAACTTTTCTATGCACATTTGCTCTTAGATGTTGATCCATTTATCCTTTATACAACTTTGTGCTGTAATATCATAGCCCCACATCTTGTAACTTTATTAAGGTGATGATGTTCTAGGATATTATGAGATCGTAATATTTTGAGCCTAGCCTTTAGCCCCTTTTTCTTTGCCTCTTATTATTTTTCCACCATAGGATTAGGTGCTATGACCAACAATATAGCACTTAGGTGCTATGCCCTTCAGGATCCTGTCAAGGGCTTATCTCCTTCTTTTCTTGCACTATGCCCTTGGTTCTTTGGGCTCCAGGACCAAATGGAAACAAAATCAAAATCTCCCTAGTATCAGAACTTTCTCAAAGTGAAATTATAGAGGAGTTACAAAATCCTCAGCCTCTGAGATATACTTCCAGGATGAAATCATGCTTTTGTCGTCAACCCCATGTGGTGTCTCCATAACACTTATGTGATAAGCCCTTTGGCATCCTGTTCGGGGCCTATCTCCTTGTGTTCTTTCTCCACAACCTTGGCTCTTTGGGCTCCACGACCAAATTCCAACAACATCGGAAGCTCCCTGGTATCAAAAATTTCTCAAAGTGCAATTATAGAGGAGTTATGAAATCTCTGACCTTCGAAATATACTTCTAAGGTGACATCATGCTCTTGTCATCAACCCCATGTGGCATCTCCTTAGTGGTGACATGTGTCACCAAATTTTCCCCATTAGGCCACTCAATAATGCTAAATATGATTGCTATGTGTCCTACGTACAACCATGTCATGCTGATGTCATCTATCACTGTCAAATCCTGAGGGCCAATCAACTATTTCCATGTGTCCTGTCCAAGGAGAGAGAAAGGGTCCCTCGATCCTTGGTTTTGCAAATTATTTCCTTTGTAAATCCCTGCTCCCTGCAACCATCAATGCTTTTAAAAGAATTCATTAATAAGAATTTATGAGGTTCTGAGGTTTCGATATTTCGACCTTCCAATGTCCTGAGATTTAGATGCTCTAAGGTCTTGAGACTCTGACCCTCCAATGTTTTGAAGTTCAAAAATTTAGGGTTTTGATATTTGGCATGCTTCCAATATTCTACCTTCCTTGGTTCTGAGGTTCTGAGGTTCCAAAATTCGGGGTTCTGATATTCCGACCTTCCGACATCTCAAGATTCCGACTCTCCAAGGTCTCGAGATTCTAATCATCTGAAGTTCCAAAGCTATGAAATTTGGGGTTCTGATATTCGGCTTGCTTCACTCATTCTGAGGTTCCAAAATTTGGCTTACTCCTAAGGACTTAAATATCCTAACTTCAACTATCAATCAATTTTGATTCTAAGATCCATTTATGGACTTCCACATATTGTTGGAAAAAAATTTCAAAGAACTTTCTATTGGAGAAGGTTAGATGCAATCCTTGAGAAAATTTTCTACGTAAAACATGGTTACAGTCTCTTTGCCATTCTTTGTACCTTGACTCTTCTTCTTGTGCCTTGAATCCTGGACTCCCCAACTAGCATAGTTATATTTTTATGGATTTTCTAATAGGACTTCTACCATGATGATTCTCTACCAGAGACTGCAACAACCATTGGACTCCCCCTGATCTTGTCACATCAATGCTAGCATCTATTTCCATCACAACTAACCTAGTGGAAATCAATGTTATCTTTCCTAGCATCATGATAGCATATACATCCATGCTAGTATGGTTGACATGAATGCCAACATACTTGCTAACTGTCAGGAAATACAAACTACCCAACACATCACCTAGCATGGGTGTTGACAACAATTCCAACACACTTACTACCACTAGCCATCTAGACATTTCCAACTGTCCAACAATCTATCTATTTGGCATTGATGGTCAATCCTCATGCTACTTCCACACATCTCCTTGCATGAGCCACCAATGGCTTTCTTTCCTCTACTTAGGCCCTCACATCTTTTCCAATCATTCTCCCCCCCTTTGACATCAATGGAAAAGGGCTACAAGCTACTTCTTCTACCCCATGCAATCATTGACTGTCGATGACGAGGGTCTAGTTGTTGTTGTGCATTCTTCTCTGTAGAATTCTATTCAAGGGTTAATAGTTGTTGCTACTCTATAAACTAGACCTATGTGATATGCTCCTCCTAAACATATACTTCCTCCATGCCAATAAACCTCTAGTTTTGTACACCTTATGGTTGTTGGGTAAGTATTGTTTCTGCCAATGCATATTTTGTACCAATTAAAATTGCTTATGGTATTGTTGCTCCTGCAAATACTAATCGTTAGTGATGCATTGAACTTATTTTCACTGATATTGTCACTTCATCCTCTATGCTCACTTATCCTGAGCATCTACATTAACCATTTTTTCTCCCCCTAAGCTCAAGCTACTCCAATTATGGATTGTTTCTTAAATAATACAAATTTCACAAAAATGATGATACAAATTGGATACTATACTAGGCAAACTCTAATACTTCCTTTTAGAAATAAATGCCCATTTTCACAAAAGGTTGATCCAAACAAACCCAGACCACCAATTGAAATTGTGATACCAATTGAAATCTAAGGGACATTCAAAGCTTCTACCTATTGTGTTTCATGAACACAAGATTGCTAGGCAAAATCAAATTCATAACTTAAATGAAATATGTGTATTTCACCTATGATGTAAACCTTTCATTCATGTGTAATATTTCTTCCTTAGGCTGACAATTGTTGCTTGCTACTACTTAATAAACAAACTCCCCTTGAGCCAATTCTTTTTGATCTCCTATAGCCTCTCCCTTCCATTTGTACGAGGACAGATCATGTGGACTTGACCTAAATATGGACCTTTTGTCATTCCACACTTCTATTGTAGCTTATATTCTTCATCCTACAACATAAGATGTTGTCTACTCCCCTTGAAACATGGCTGGTTTCAATCCTCCATCCTCTTTCAATTTTGATAAATTTGAAATAAACAAGTACATTACTGTAATCAACAAGGGGACTTGACCATACCTTCAACAATCATATGCACCGTTTTTTCTATTCCTTCTAGCTTCTTGCATCTGAATTATTTGACCTCCCTTGAGAAATTTATCTTCCTTTACTAAATAGAAACAAAGGAACTACTCCCCCTGAGAAAATCATCTTCCTTCTTCTTCCAAACCTTCAATGATCGATTCTTGATAGGAGCATTACTTTCAGCTTCTTCTTTTCCCATGTTTGGGCTTTTTGTTGGTTGCACATCGCTAGAGGAAACTTCTCCTTCAAGTCCTCTTTCTTAACCCAAGTCTTATTGTTTCCTTTTACCTTAAAAAGGGGTCTACTACAAGAGTTGGAGGATTATTCTTCCTAGATTTATTCTGATTTCTTTCTCCTATTTTCATCTTGCTCTTTTTATATTAAGAACCGAAGAGAAACTTGTATTCTTCTACTCCACTATTTCTTCTTATCTTCAAATCTTGAGTTGCCACATTTTCATGCATATGCTAAGAAACATGCTTTTTCTCCCCATATTTGTAGCATGTTGCCTCATTCCAAAAGTTTCCACAGTTATAGAATTTGATTTGGCTTAAGAATGGGGCAGAGGAGTTACTATTCTTGAAAACACTCTTGTCAAGCCTTCTATTACTATCAACATGCCTTCACCTAGCCTCTTTATGCATTCTTAGGTTGCTACTACCCAATGCATCTTGTTTTTCTCCATGCCATATAGGGTCTATGGCCTTATGCAGAAAATTATTGCAACAGAAACAATAACTATGAAAAGGATTCTAATAGTTAACAATACCTTTTCTTTGAAGGTTATGTCCTTGAGAGGGAAAGTAAGTTTGTTAGTTCTTCATGTGCCTTGCATGGAAGATTGTGCTACTTCCTTGCATTGTTCCTTGTTGTTGCTTAGATCTCTTCTATTGCTCTCCTTGTTGTTGCTTCTTAGCATATTGTTACTTGCTTTTCTTATCCTATTGTTGATGGTTTCCTTTCTACTGCTGAAGTTCAACACTTCTTTTCCTTTATTGTTATTACAACCTTGAACTACCTTTACCTAGGAAATTGACCCTTCAGCCTTTGTAATCTTAGAGCTTGGATTTTCTTTGAAACCTAAACCAGATTTGATGAGAGGGGATCCATGCTTAACAAGCATCTCATTCAAATACTATTTTCTCTCCTCAAGCTTATGATATTGAGACAACTCTTCACTTTCCCTTTCTAGGTCATGTCTCAATGAGACTACTTCATTTTGTAGTCTCTCACACTAAGCTTCTACATCATTTAGCTGAATGTCTAACCTCCCATTCAATCTGCTAGCCTCTTCTTATTGATCATTTTGATCAACTATTTTTTGCTCAACTTCTCATTCTTAAGCTCATACTCGTGCACCTAATCCTTTTTATTGAGATTTGATTCTTGTAGCTCCTTTATCTCTTTTAGAGAAGAGATAAACTTCTTCCTCAAATATATCCTTTCATCTAGATCCTTTTCTTCACTATTAGAGGTGCTGGATGAGCCACCACAAAAATGTAATTCCATCTTTGTGTCCATAGAATCTTCCACAAGTATGAAGAGTATTCCATCTTCATCACTTCCAGTGATACCCCTATTCTCTTTATGGGATATACTTTCTTCTTCTTCAGAAGATCCCTCATTTTATATTGCAACTAAAGTAGGTCTATCTTCATTAATACTATTAGATGCATGGTTATCTCTATCCTCAAGTGATTCACATGAACATATAGAAACGAGTGACTTGTTTCATTACATTTATCATAAAGAAATAGTTTACCTTCTTAGTCACATGGCATCTCATCCAGGTCTTCTTCTTCACCATCCTTGGAGTGAAGATCAACATTTTTTGTCACAGGAAGAAATATCTTCAATATTTTGAGCATCTTTCCTTTTATATGCCTTCTCCTAAGTCACATTGAAATCTTCTACATACATAAATTGCAATTTTTTTATCATTTACTTTGTTGTCTCATAGTGCCTTACTTCCTCAACATCTAATTTAAACATCCCTTTCATGATGATTTCCTTAGCTTCCTCATTCTTCTTGTTGTTTTCTCCATTCAATAAGGAGAACCATACATCAACATCCAAATCCATTAAATGGGATTCCATTCTAACCTTCCAGAGTACATACTCTAATCCATTTAAAAATGGAACTCCTTCTAATGTAAGACACATTGTTTCCATTTGATCTACCTTCAAAAGGTTAATTTTTTCCTGAAGGAACTTGGCTTTGATACCAATTTTTGGAAACAATGTCAATACTAAGAAGGGGGGTGAATCAGTATTAAGGCTAATTTAAACTTTTATGCAAATTTTCCTTTACTCATTCAAACTTGGCATCCACAAAATGAGAGAAATCATTAACAAACCATAACATCAACCATATGAATCAACACAAGCATACACATCATGAGAAGCACATATATGACATGAAGGTTTAATGTGGAAAACCTTCCAGGAGAAAAACCACCAAAGCTTGTTTTTGTTATTGATGTAAAAATAAGAGCACCTACTTTATTACATCTATCTATTTGTGAGCCACCACTCACAAGAAGCACCAACTCCATTTGATTGTTTTTCATCACCCACTATCAAGAAGCACCAACTCCCTCCCTTTTCACACCTAATCAACCTACTAGAAGCACCAACTTCATGGATTTGTTGCAAGCACCAACTTGCAGGAGGCACCAACCCCCAAACCTTCTTAGATGCCCACTAGAGATGGAAGCACTAGCTTCCTGTATGCAAGCTTCAATCCACACTCAAAAGAAAAACTTACTGCTCATTGTAGTTGGTAGCCTCTTTGCCAATTTTTAACTCTTTATTCTTCTCTTCCATTGGCCCGTGCAACATTCTATCTCTTATGCTCACTCTACAACAACCCATTGTTCTACTAAATAACATTCACTAATACACAGCCCATGCAACACTTTGTCCACACTGTAACATCATACTTCTACTCTCAGCCCTCTACTATTCCACTGGCTCTCTTGGCCTCACACAACAACATCAGCCCACTCAAACCCTTTTTTTCTACGACATAAGCACACACAAGCTATTTCTGCAGCACAAGCTTACTTTGCCGCTCCTCAGTAGTGCACTCACGCACATATCTCTCCATATAGCTCACTTGCAACAATTGTTTTTCCCCTAACATTGCTCAACTACAATCCTGGGTTTTGGTTCACTAAAACACAGTGATTGATGATATCTCTATCAACCATCACTCTGGGACTCACACTATCAAAGTGTACCTCTGCGTGGCTACTCCATCCTATTGTTGCTTCTCATTGTTTGAATTCTAACGCTGCAACATTAAATCAAAGAATGGGCTTCATTCACTCACCAAATGTTGTTGCAATACAATTAATGCAAGGAATTTCCACCTAAGTGACTTTCAACCTACTGAGAAATAAATCTCAGTCACACTATCAACTCAAGGAGTTCTTCCATTAAATTTATCTTGTACCAACAGTATGGCTCTTTACCGCTCAGGACACACTTCTGAGTTATCTTCCAAAGACTAAAACGTACCTCAGGCATGGCTCTCCTTTGTCTAATCAAATTTTTTGTTCTAAGGCCCTATTATTCATTTAATTCAATGAAGCATGCATGGTAGATTAGAGGTAGAGTATTTCAAATCAATACAGGCCCAACACTCTTCTCTGAAAATCATGGTCCTCTTTGCCCTTGGCTCAGTGATCTTAATAGTCATTATTTATTCCAGTGACCAACTCTTTTTCATACATTTACCCTTAGCTTCTAACTCATTCATCCTTCATACACCTATGTTCTACACTCTCAGAGACACACATCTCATAACTTTATTAAGGTGACGATGTTCTAGGATAGTACGAGATCGTGAGATTTTGAGCTTGACCTTTAGCCCCTTTTGCTTTGCCTCTTATTTTTTTCCACCATAGAACTGGGTGTTATGACCAGTGGCATAGCACTTAGGTGCTAATCCCTTCAAGATCCTACCAGGGGCCTATATCCTTGTTTTCTTGCTCTACACCCTTGGTTCTTTGGGCTCCATGACCAAACACCAACAACATCGTAAGCTCCCTCGTATCGGAACTTTCTCAAAGTGCAATTATAGAGGAGATACAAAGTATTAGGCCTCCAAAATATACTTCTAGGATGACATAATTCTCTTGTCATCAAACCCATGTGGCATCTCCATAGCACTTAGTTGCTAAGCCCTTCAAGATCTTGTTAGGGGCCTATCTCCTTGTGTTCTTACTCTACGCCCTTGGTTCTTTGGGCTCCATGACCAAATGGCAACAACATCGAAAGCTCCCTGGTATCAAAACATTCTCAAAGTGAAATTATAGAGGTATGAAATATCCAACCTCTAAAATATACTTCCAAGGTGACATCATGCTATTTTCATCAACCCCACATGGAATCTCCTTAGTGGTGACACATGTCACCGGGATTTTCCCCATTAGGCCACTCAACAATGTTGAATCTAATTGTCATGTGTCCTTGATACAACCATATCATGTTAATTTCATTTGCCACCATCAGCTCCTTAGGGCCAATCAATTGTTTCCATGTGTCTTTTCTTAGGAGAGAGAAAGGGTCCCTCGATCCTTGGTTTTGAAAACAATTTCCTTTGTAAATACCTACTCCCCGCAACCCTCGGTTTTTTTAAAAGAATTCATTAATAAGAAGTTACGGGTTCTTAGGTTATGAAATTTTGGGTTCTAATATACTGACCTTAGGACGTCCTGACATTCTGATCCTTCGAGGTCCCCATACTCTAACCCTATGAAGTTCAAAAGTTCTGAAATTCACGGTTCTAATATTCGACCTGCTTACGATATTATACCTTACCTGGTTAAGAGGTTCTGAGGTTTCAAAATTTAGGGTTCTAATATTCTATCCTTCTGATGTCCTGAGATTCTGACCCTCCAAGGTCCCAAGACTCTGACCCTCTGAAGTTCCAAATTTCTAAAATTTGGGGTTTTAATATTCGGTCTACTTCCCTAGTTCTGAGGTTATTAAATTTGGCCTACTCCTAAGGACTTCAATATCCTTAGTTCAGATATCAATAACTTTTGATCTCAAGATCCATTTATGGACTTCCACATACCGTTGGAAATATTTTTCAAATCACTTTCTAGTGGAGAAGGTCTAATACAGTCCTTAAGCCCATTTTCTACCTCAAACATGGTTGTAAACTATCTTCCATTCCTCACACCTTGACTCTTCTTCTTGTGCCTTGAATCATGGACTCCGTGACCACCATAGTCATCCTTTTATGGCTTTTTCAATATACCTTCTAATGTCATGATTTTCTACTAGAGACTACAACAACCATAGAACTCCCCCTAAGCTTGACACATCAATGCTAGAACCTACTTCCATCAAAACTAGCCTAGTGTACATCAATTTTATCTTGCCTAAAATCATGCTAGTCTGGTTGAAATCAATTCCAACATACGTTCTAACTGTCAAGAAATACCAACTACCAAAAACATTGTCCAACATGGGTGTTGGCATCAATTCCAACACACTTACTACCACTAGCCATCGAGACAATGTCAACTATCCAACAATACACTCTAGCAAAGAAAGGGGTAAACTAGGTATTGTAGGAAAATTGGATATGGCCAATAATTTTGACCAAGCCACTCCTTCCTATTTCTAACTATGGAAAAAATGGGATTCAATTCATATTTTATCAGGTGGATAAATGCTTGCATAGCTGATCTCTAGATAGATCCTTTAGTAAATGACATACCTACTCCATTTTCCATGGCCAACTGAGATTTAAGGCAAGGGTGTCGTCTTTCTCTGCTTTATATGTTTTGGTTGCTAAAAATCTAAGCAGGAATTTAGAGCAGGAAAGAACGGAAGGTCGTTTCATGGGACTAATAATTGCAAAGAATGTCAAGGATGTAAATCATTTTCGATTTGCATATGACGCTCTTTTGTTAGGAGGAGCATAAAAAATTATAGCAAATAGGTTCAAAGGATTATTAGCCTCCTACTTGGATCTCACCATCAGATTGGTCAACAAATGAAAGGGCCAGGTTTATGGTTGGAACTGCTCTGAAGCAACTTTGAGGAATATATCCAACTTACTTGAATTTCCTATGGAAATAGGGTGGAAATACTCCAAATATTTAGGAGTTCCTATATCAATGGGAGATTCGAAGTTGGAATATTAGGATGAAGTTATCCAAAAATTCAAGAAAAAAATATATTTTTGGGGTGTCTATTGGCTCAATACAAGGAGTCAAATAATTCTGATTAAATATTTCATTTTCTCATTGTTGATCTAATTATTATCTAGAATCCTCGCTCCTAGAGGTGTATTCAACTAGATAAGGACTACAATCCAAAAAAAATTATGCAAGGGGCTAAAATAAATGAAAAAAGGTTTCATCCCATCCACTAGAATGTCATCTAGCTTCCCAGAATATATGGCGGACTAGTGAATAAAGATCCAAACCTTATGAATATTGCGTTGGGGGATAAAATGATTTGATGATTACTCTTTGACTCTAAAGAGTGTTTGAAGCAAGTCTTTCTTCATAAATACTTCCTCAAAAGCATGCTCCTAAAGGCCGAAAAGGCTGGCTAGAAATGGATGAGATAAAAAATATGGAGGCTATGTAAATAAGTAGCCCCAATAATATTAGAGAACTTGATTTGGCTTGCTGAAAATGGAGAAAGGAATAATATATGGTAGGATAGTCTATTTTCAAATGGTTTTTTGGGAGAACGGGAATAAATTAGTGAATTGGTGATTTGGAGGAAGAGTATAGAAAGAGTGAGATTGAAATATATCTCCAAACGGGACATTCAAGGTATATGGAAATAGTATACATGTCTATATTTGCAGCTAAATCTTTAGCCACAATGGGATAAAATATTGGCCTCCTTTTCTAAAAGGATTAGTTCCCATAATAGTAAGGTTCAGAGATCAGCGCTCTTGGAATATCAACTCACATCAGTGATATACAGTTAAAGAAGGATATGATTTATCAATGAAAATGATCATGCACCCTATGCCTAACAAATTTTGAAGGAAAATAAGGTAGAAGAATGGAATCCATAAATTCAATACCTTATTTTGGCCATTGATTCATGGAAAAACGTCAACTGTAGATTTTTTTTTAAAAAGAAACATTCAAGGGCCATCAAGATGTCTGTTGCACAAGGTTGATGAGGAAAATATTCCTCACTGATTCAGGTATTTCCCTTTCTCTCTGGCGGTTCGGCAAGAAACATATACATTGAGAAAATCCCATATACCTAGGATGATATGTTTCAAAATTGGAGGAACAAACACCCTTGGTCTAGAAAATAAACCTCGATATCAATGAGATGCTTCTAAAAGGATTAGTTCCCATAATAGTAAGGTTCAGAGATCAGCGCTTTTGGAATATCAGCTCAAATCAGTGATATACAGTTAAATAAGGATATGATTTATCAATGAAAATGATCATGCACCCTATGCCTAACAAATTTTGAAGGAAAATAAGGTAGAAGAATGGAATCCCTAAATTCAATACCTTATGTTGGCCATTGATTCATGGAAAAACATCAACTGTAGATTTTTTTTTAAAAAGAAACATTCAAGGGCCATCAAGATGTCTGTTGCACAAGGTTGATGAGGAAAATATTCCTCACTGATTCAGGTATTTCCCTTTCTCTCTGGCAGTTCGCAAGAAACATATACATTGAGAAAATCCCATATACCTAGGATGATATGTTTCAAAATTGGAGGAACAAACACACTTGGTCTAGAAAATAAACCTCGATATCAATGAGATGCTGAGAAGCTATTCCCAAATACATTTGTTGGTCAATTTGGCTTGATTGAAATAAAATAATTTTCAAAGGGGAACTACCTATTCCACTAATGGTGGCCCATAAAACATCTTGTCTTTTATTTGAAGCTTTTACAACTCGTGGATATAAAAGGACTGAGCTAGAATAAATATACCCAATAGAAAGAGAGTGAATGAAATTTGGTACCCCAACATACCAAATCAGAGGTATCAATTATCATCCTACTACCAACAAAATTGTTATATTAGAATGGAACCATCTAAATTCCAATGGTAGCAAGTGAGCAAAGACAAATTCTCTATTTTCATTGATGGAGCCTCAAAAGGAAATCCAAGGTTGGAAGGAGTGGGAAGGGTAATATTTCACTTTGACGAACAAAAAGAGATTCAATTTGCATGGGGATTGGGCATATCAACCAATAACCAAATGAATATTTAGTGCTATGGCAAGGATTAGAATTGGAAATAACAAGTAGAATATCTAAGATTCTATTGTTTGGCAACTAAATTCTTATGATTCTACAAGTTCAAAATGATGAGAGATATACTAACTCTTCCTTTCCTCATACCCTACAAAGGATTATTCTTCATATCCATCAATTTGAATATACTGAATTTCTCCAAGTGTATAGAAACCTCAATATAAAGGTTGATACAATGGCCAATAAACGATCAACATTGGCCAGGGCATCATGGAAAAGGATCTAGGATCAAATACCTCCCACTCCCATGAACAAAATAGAACAATATCCATACCACATTAAAAGAATTTTTTATCGCCATCATTAGAGGAAACGACCAAGGATTAAAACAAGGATTTCATGGGCTAACCTAACAATAGGAAAACTTAGGAGAGTTATAATATCGATGTCCTTGAGAATAGATGGTGGCATATTTATGAACCTAGAATGTATGATATGAAGATGGAATATTATAGTTATAATGGCATCAACAAATAACATACCCATGCAATATCGAGAGTGCAAAGGGGGATGCAATATCTCTTACCAACAATTGAAGTTTGGTGGACACTTGCAATTAATAAGTCATATCAACATAGAGTGGTTTTAATTTCCCTTGGCATATCCATTGTTTACCCTCTCAACATTGAATTCAAGGATTCTACAGTGGTGATTACATGGATATGGAAGATTTGCAATAAATTATAATGGGATACCACTCCAAGGGAGAAGGAGGCTTTATAATCCTTGGAGTTTCTCTACAAAGGAATTAGAAAAATTCTTTGTGGTCAGATCTTAACAAGGGGATAGATAGATTTACAAATAACAAATAATTTTGAAGTGTCCTACCACGACGTGGAGCAACAATGGTCAATACAGATGCAATGACTCCCAATCAATTGTTTGTGAAGTTGAATGTGTTATTGCATCAATTGTTGAGGAAATAGAAGTATTTTTGAATGCAATAATGAGGAATGGCCTGGAAGAAGAGGGGAAGCAAATAAAATTGGAATCAATAGAAATGAAATATATTCAATTGAAGGGGTTGTTTGAAAAGCCGAAGTCATTGTGCAAGACTGAATTAGTTGTTATGGACATAAGGATAACTAACTTGGAAGAAAAAGAGAACAAGGCATTTTCATAGAGACTGATACCAACATGGAGCCTAAGAAAAAAATGTATAAACAAGTTTGGGATAAAGAAGAGAACAATGGAGACAATCATACTAAGCAACTAGTAGAAGCTCCAAAAGCAAGGCCATCCAGTGTCAGTTAAACAATTATGCATTGAGTTTTTTATGGTCTACAAATAAAAGTTAATATTAGGAGTCTTTTATAGAATTTATAGTAGGAATATGTTTTGAATAGTTGTTAAAAATTGTCATAGACATAGGTTCTCTATTTTTGTACTATTGAATACAATTCCTCTGTATAACATGATGAATTTTGTGAGGGATCTGGCTGGGAAAGAAACCTTTTATAATATAAAATTAATAACCATTCTTTTTAAAGAAAATAACGAAAAGGTAAAAAAAAAAAACATGTAGATGGGGTTAAATTACCCAAAAACAATTACTTTATAATATAAAATTAATAACCATTCTTTTTAAAGAAAATAACGAAATGGAAAAAAAAAAAAAAAAACATGTAGATGGGGGTAAATGACCCAACAACAATTACTAAAGGGATCTCTCTAGTATGAGGTCCTAACTAGACCTTGCATCATTTGGGATAAGGGACCCATCTATATTATGGCTCACTAACCATACTTGGTTTTGAGAATGTTGTGAGATATGGATGATCATCACAATGAGGGAATGCATATCCTAAGATACAACTATATAAATACAAAATGGAACGAACATAAGCTAGATAGCTTTTTGAATGATAAAGAAGAATTAAGAAGTGATCAATGAGCAAATAAACACAGATGCATAGTTAAGGAAAACGTTTGTTGATATCCATGACAAAAATGGATGCTTAACATACTAGATCAAAACCAGTAGTTGGTTTTTTATCTAATAAGTTCTCATTAAAGAAAGCTACAAAATTAAAACAATAAACATGTGAGTAGATACTATCTATTCCATAAATTATTCCACTACCTAGCAGCATTACTACTCAAAAAATACATACATAAATGAACTTGTTCAAGAATAGTTTAAAACAAACACATAATGAATGTAGAAATATGGCTTCAACAATGGCCTTCAAGGCTTCTCAATATTATAGCAATGAATACAGAAGTACTAACCTCCTAACATTGATTTGTAGGGATTTCCATAAATTCAAAATTTCATAACCTTTCATACTAAGAGTTTTACAATATTTATCGATTGAGTTAGTAATTGCCCTTTGTGATTATTGAACTTATCTGGGGTCAGTTACAACCCTTCATATTCTTATGATTTACAATTATAATAAAATAAAATGATTTCTTACTTTAAAAAATGAGGTTGATAGTTTTACAGACTAATTGGATCTTCAATTGGGAGCTTCATTATGTCTACAAGATAAACCACATAGACTTCATAACATGATGCAATAATCTTAATTTAGTTGGGTAGAAAGCTTTCCATGACAATGTGATACTCTAAGGTGCTTTAGGAGAGACTAGGAACATCCTTCTTTAATTAAACGAGGAAATAGTTTAGGATTGTTTGCTACGTAGCAGGATTAACAAGATGTTTCTTTATGTTGTCAGGTTATTGGCAAAAACACTAAAAGGAAATTCCTTTGCATGAAACAACTCCTCTAATTATAATTTTACTTCTTCACTTAGCTTAACCTCTCCTTGTGCCCCACTCAATGGACATTTATTCGTTATGATGATCATCTCAACCAAGGAATAGTGTTTTTATATTGTGCCACTGACCAAACTATGACCTTCTCTAGTTTCTCTTGTTTCTTTAGAGTTTGATTGATAATAAGAGAATCATATGTCAATTCTTGTTGTCGATTTTTGGAACTTATAATAGGGCCTAAGTATATTATTTGGTCCACTAATTTATTTTATTACCAACATTCAAGACTCCTTGTAGTTGATTTCCTCACTCCTTGATTAGTTTCCAAAGTGGTAATATCCTAGTTGGAATTTCCTATATGATTTGTAGGTAGCAGTACTCTTGTAAGACCATAGACTTGTAGGACTAGTGTGCTTCTAAGGAACATGCCTTATGGTCCTCCATCTTGATTCTTGTTTGTTTCTTTATCTTGTCCTATGATTTCAGTGATTTTACCTGCTTCTCTAGCTCAACTATTTTTTATCTTTCTTCTTCATTTATCATGCATATTTCTCCCAATGGCTTGATAGAATGACATGCTCGTTGAGGCCATGGAAAGGGGATCCTTTCTTGTGCCAAGAATAATTAGGGAAATTTTGAGGTCAAAAAATTCTCTCAAAATGATAAATATACTAACAAAATCAACATTAAAAAAACCAATAAGATTCAACATGAATGATGTCACCCCCAAGGGTAAACATTTTTGTGGGAATAGAAGAAAACTGTTTTTTTATTTTATTTTCTACTTATCTCCTCAACTGCTTACTCAAATTTCAAGTGTGGGAACTCATTGGATTGAGAATTATATTTTTCATCCAACAAATACCCACCCTTCATATATTTAAGTAAACCCACACCAATAAAAATTGAAAACATAAGAAAAAAAACATGGTTCTTTCAAGAAACATATTTTTTTCATGTATCTTCATTTTTTCTTAATGTAGGTCTACTCAAAAGTATTGAAAGTGGATTCTAGTTGGATTTGGAATATAATTTTGCATCCAACAAGCTCCCATGCTTGAAATTTGAGTAAACCTATAAGGAGATAAATCAGAATTAAAATTAAGAAATTAGTTTTCTTTCTTCTCCTTTAAAAATTCATAGCTCTTATTTTATTATTTTTACTATTATTTTATTATTTTCCTTAGGAGGCCCATTTTAGATCTCAAATCTCTCTAATGTATGGGCCTCTCAATAGTAACTTGTACTGGTTGTAGATGTGGTGTGAAATATGTCTTATTTTTATGTTCTTGTTATAGCATCTACAACCACCCTCCAAAATTTTGGCTCACATGCAAATTTAGGAGCCTACCTTGGATCTTGCAATCGATCATCCTTGGTCACTTGCTAGTAAGATGATGATTTCAAGCTCCCCTCCTTGATCTTAAGAATTGTTTGTGTTCTCATATTTATGCATCATGTGTCATCTTTGGGCATAGGGGTTGTTTTCTTGTCATGCAAAGGGAATGTCATTTTGTTTCAAGGGAATTGTGTGCGTATGAGTGGTTGTCATCACATAGACATGTTTCACACTCACTTCATGCACTATTTTCACTAAGGTTGTTGCATCAAGAAAAGTATGTCTTATGCATTCTGTATGGTCTATGTTGTGTCACTAAGTGCCAGTGTGCGATCACAGTGGAGTCCTATCACTATTTACATATGTGTCACTGATCTCACACTTAGCCATTTCCCAATAAACCTAGCCTTATTCAGCTTCCAAGAAATTTGCACTTTGCTTCTGCAACCATCAAGCTTCCTCCCTTCCCTACTGAAATGTCATAGTTCGCAGAGACCCTATCCAACACTATTATCTAGAAATGCGCATAGCAGTCAGGTAGTGATCACTACTCTCCAGAAATGCATTGAGCAGTCACGAAGCCAACATTGCTCTCCAAAAATGTGTAAAGAAGTCTAGTTGCCCTGCATTCAGAAACTGCACAAAGGTGTCCTCACAGGACCCCCATCCCACAACAGTGCCCTAAGCCTCAAAACTACGCAGTGTTGTCCAAGTTGTCTTGTCAGTCTTGCATGTCGAAACTGCATAGAAGGTCCTCCCAGGGCTTCATTATGGTAGCAGTCACTTACTACTGAAATCACGTGGATCCATCACCCAATGACTACAAAAAAAGGTGATATGCTGAGATAAATCCCGAGGAGTTAGGGAGAAGGACCAAGATACCAAGTAATGGAAAAGATCATGACCGCATGCAAACTCCATCAGATACATGATTATCTCAAGGGTATGGTAAGTAAAGAACACCTTTCGAGGTACACCTCTTAGTTGAGTTTGCAGGACTGTTTTCCATTATCATATCATCTTGTCATCAGTAACATGCATGTGCGCAACACAAAATTTATCTCACGTGTTTCCTCTACATGTCTTCCTTTCTTTTTTCTCGTTTGACCAACTATCATCTTCGACATGTTGATTGCTATGTCATGCTTGCAACCTTTTTCTAGTGATGTTGAAGGTTTCTGTTTGAGTTTTGTTCGCTATGTAAATATCTATCGCACTCACACATTATTTTCTAAGAACTCTCGCTCAAGTGTTTTCACGGTTGTCCAAAGGTCTATTCAAAGTGTCACACTTGTTGCTTTTACCATTAGACAGCTTCGCAATCAGTCACATTGAACATATGTTGTCTTGTTGGTTCAAGATGTCTTGTCATCAAGTCATGTTGAGTGTGCATTCGCAAGGTCATGCATGCATGAGTTCACCCATTAACACACTTAGTCATTTTGCCAATGATCTTTCGACTAGACCACCCTCCAGCAGCCAATCCTCCATTGAGCTACACTACACAGTCTCAACCCTTAGTGACCATGTGCTATTACCAAGAATTATGCAGAGCTTGAGGCTGCCTCCCACATAGTCTACACTACGCAATCCTGGAATCAACCCGATTGACTATCACGAGAACGGCATAGAATGTGCTCGGCAAGCCATCTCAATTTGTGATGCTTGCAAGAAAATATATCAAGCCTCTCGCTAGTCAACCCGAGGGTTTGATTAGGCAGTGACCCTAGGCTTCCCTCCTCTAAAAAATTGCAGAAGTTTCTAGCATTCCCACCTTTGGTGACTGAAGAAATATTGCAGACATGAAGGATAGGAACCCGATGCCTATCACTGCACTATCCGTGAAATTTGCGTAGTTCTATCAGCCAGTCCCCTGTCAGTTGACCTCCTGCTCCTCCTAAAAACTGCACATTTTTCTTGCACTTTCCTCCAGCTGCCTGACACCCTACTCAACCCATAAACTATGCAAACATGCCTTGTAGGCTAGCCTCCCAGTTTTAGACATTTTTGGATAGAAAGCTCCCGCAACCCGCTACCAGCCTCCTTGGAGAATCTATGTAGTTTTCACTGCCAGTGTCCTCCCTACTTCCTCCACTTCCTCTCTAGAAAATTTGCACAGTTCTACCCTCCAGTCGAGCCAGATCCCGCAAATGGTCATAGCCATTTCGAATTGCTAATCTCAGCCTCCTAGTGACCTCTGCACAATTTTCCTTGACAATGCCTCAGAGTCCTCATCCCAACCTAAAATGTGCTCTGCGCATTTTCAAAGCCCTTTCCTCTCCCCCAGTTACCTACACAAAAAACGAAAGATGATACATCATGGTAGACTAGGAGATTTATGGATTTGATGTCATCTCGTTACGAGTGATTGTAGATATAGGTACATGAATGAGACATGGTGCGACGATGAACATGATGAACAAGGAGTGCATGCTAGGAGACTTGTTCACAAACAGAAGAACACATGAAGCATGCCATGTACCAACAAAGGAGATACATGCACGTGCAACATCAACTAAACACCAATAACATGGAAGAGTTCACACACCTTGCCATGTGGAGGTGAAGCCATGATACACCAAAAGAACTCTCATCACTCAGTAGCACTACAGCTCGACCTAGACACCACCATCAACATGAACATACTAGCATTGTCATGTCTATTCATGTCATGAGACATCTCAGCCACATCACTATTATGGGCCATACTATTGTAGTCAATGTAATGTAACGTGGAATTCCAAGAGACCCACATGAAAGTTAAAGATTCATGTAAAGTTGAAGACTCACTTAAGTCAAACAGTCATGGGGGAAGTCAAACAGTCATGTCAAGGGTCAGTTTCACCCTTGGCTATATATAGCCCTCACTTGTACATGCAAAAGACTTTTCACCTTGGCTCCTCCCACGTAGCCTTGAGAGTCTATAATATTTTCTTTGAGGAGCGAGTAGTGGCTACAATGCCCCACTATCGGGGTTAGTTATGTAATGGTGTATAGATGTGTCTTGGACATTTCTTTTAATTTAGAAGCCTGTTAACAGGCCAACACACTTTCACACTTATTGTATTCATTTGTAAGACTATTCTTTAGACGCTTGTAATGCATGTTGCTTTAACTTGTATTAAGACAGTTGAACTATTTCAATTGTTTTAGTGCATATGCTGTTGGATTAGTTGTTAACATTGTCTCACCCATGTGGAATATTCCTTCGGACACTCGACATACTCATTCTTGTAAACTTATTATAATGCCCGTCGCACTCATGTGGACTATTCCGCTAGGTGCTATATGTGTTATATATTCACCTTGTGTTTGTGACTGCCACATCCATGTGGACTACTCCACTAGAAGTTGTGCATGTCCTGCTGTGTTGTGTGTCTCTAACAGAGTTGGGACTATTCCCTTTCGACTTGAGACTCACTCTCACCATCTCCCTTTACATTGAAAGAACCCTAACACAAGCAACACTAAGCACTTACCAGGTACGTGAACCTCATTGTTCGAAGACAAAGTAAACCATTCTCATGTGCTGAAAAGAAAGAGCTTAGGAAAATATTTAAGATAATGGCAACTGGGCCATCATACTAGATGGGACTCCTACATCAAATGGTGGGAGGTCTAGTTGGGACTTCATACCGAGGAAATCCCTTGAATGTTGTTGGGTCCAACACCGTCAACATTTCTGGTGCTAGAAGGAGGGTTAGATGACAAGTTGAGTCCTCACAATTTTTTTTGAATCTCTGAATACTTATCTTGACTAAACACGGAATTTCTCTTCAGAGTGTATGTCTTATGGAAATCACTTTGAACTCTAGGAAGATCTATGGAATAACTTGTCATGTAAAACATATGATGGTGGGGGCCAAGTAGCCTTGGTTAGACATGGGATTGGCATTGTAGGCCCATGTGAAAGGCATGAAATATTTATATATTACATGACCTACATGATGTTCACATACACGCTTCGAGGGCACCCATTGCATTGGTGTTCCACACTGCCCAAAAAGTCGATTCATTATTTCCATCATCTGATTGCAGAGATAGATCGTGCTTTCAATCATTTTGACCATAAAGCACTCAATAAAGAAATTATGGAACTACAAAAAGCACTTGATGAATCCGTTGAACAATTTTACATGTGCTTTCGTAATATTGCATATCGATTTCTTGAAGATGAAATTAATAGGGAATTCCTTGATGGAATATTTAAGTATCTTCTTTCCATATATGAAAATTTGTAATTCTTATAATCATTCGAACCCCTCCTAGCATACGTCAGTGTTAGAGCTATTAAATCTAAGATGTACAAGGTTGCTATCACAAGTGATTATATGTCCTCTTCTCATCAAATAGCTCTAGCTTCACAACGCAAAGTGGGGGAAGGTGCGCACACATCTGTTGAACTGTCACATCATCCTACCCCACATGCTATTGATATATGCGCAGATTTGGCTTGCAAGCATGTTGGTTGTCATCTAGACTTGTTACGTAAACTTCTATCCCTGCATTTTGCTGATACTCTGGATTGTACTATCTTGTGTTCTTTCGTTCCAGACTCGACACTTGTTGTGAACGAGGATCAAGTTGTCGATGGAGTTGGTGTTGTGCAAAAACCTGCGTTATCATTCATTATGAGTGTGTACGAGAATCTAAATAAGAACCCACATGAAGGATGACTCCTTTCCATCCACACCTCATCTGCTCTATCCTGACATCCCTTATGATTCTACCACTTTTGATTTCCCGTGTGAAAACTCATCTTCGGATGTTTCTACTTCTGATCATTTATGGGACACACCAGATGTCAGTCTGTCATTACATTGCAGAGAGGACACATCTTCCTCTGAAAATCCATCCCATATGTCATCTTTCATTGCTAAAAACACAAAGGTTGAACATCCTTACTTCTCATCTACCCCTCTACACGATTCATCAAATCATGAGGATGTCGATGAACATCCCAAATTTTTTGATCATGGTTGTCGTGATCTCCGTACTTATTAATTTGATCATGATGTTGATTCACTCATTGTTAATATGTCTAAGCCATTTATCTCTTATTATCTACCTAATGAAATAGTGGAAACCCCGCAGGATGTCGAGGCACTTCAACCTACACTAATGGTTATGTCAAGCCCTCACTGTCTTGAGGTTAGTTCCACTTCCGACCAGAAAATTTTTGAAACACCCAAGGCTCCTCATCACTCTTTGCATCACATTGAAGATCAACCAAACACATATATTTCACTTCCTCCACTCGAATAACATGGTCCCATCACTCATGCACTGGAGGAATCATACACAACAAGCACACTTTCAAGGCGTAAGTTGTCTCTCTTTCTCATGTATGCTTGTCTGTCACAGTCAAGAGAGTGTGCGTGCTTATCATCTACATGCAGTGTGTCACAGCACCATGTTAGTTCACAGAATGTTTGTCTTGTGCATTCACTCCTTTCTTTTCAGTGGATGTTTTAGAACTCAAAGCTTATTGGTATTCATTGTTAAATCTTCATTGTTCACTAGTTTACATGCACATTTTTCATGCCTTCACCAACATGGATCAGTCAATGCGCCAGTGGTTGCATTGGAAGTATCACTTCATGTGAGTAGGCCCATGCACTGTTTAGCATAGGAGTAGGAGTAGTATTTTCTTCTTGCTTTGATTTGCTTTCTGGTTTGCATGTTATTTTCTTGTTTACTTGGTTTGGTTTTCTTGCTTGCTTTCTTTCCTACCTATTTTACTTTCACTTTACTTCTACTTTTGATTTTTTCTTTATTTTATTACTTGTTTTTCTTTCCCTTTACTTCTACTTTTTATTTTTTCTTTCTTTGCTTTCTTGTACCCGTAGGTCAGCCTCTCATGAAACTATGTTTGGCTCTCGAGACAAGCTGGGAAAATCTAAGAGGACTTGCACATCTATCAACACTTGGTTATCTATTGTCCTCTCTATTTATGAAGAGCTTGTTGTCTTCAGTAAATGATGCCTTGATGGAAAATACATTCTGTTCAGAGTGAGTCTTGGTGAAAACACAATGCTTGCACTGTTAACTAGTACCATCTACTCCATTTGGTCCTTTGGGTTAACCCTTGTCAACTCAGTCAAGTAGAGTAAGGTGAGGGGGAAACCTTAACAAGTATTTCAAAGGTATATATAACATAATTCTCTGAAGGAACAACCTCTTCTGATCTCAATAAGTTAGGATCCCTCTTCCGCCTTTGAAATAAATAAGTGCATACGCATAGTTCCTTGAAAAAAATGAAAAATGAATAGGGCGAAAGAAGAGAAAGGCTTCCTCCATAGAGAGGTGATACAAGTGACTCTGTCAGGGTAATATCTAGGCCCACTGGCAGTGGAGCAACACCAAAGATGAAACTTAAACTATGACAGTTATATTACTTATGCATCAATATGCCACTCATCCCCAATTGAAACAACTAAGTTGACTTGGCTTGGGATGTGTGTTGACCAATCAAGAGAATGGAAGGGACTACATCTTTCACACAAGCTAATGTGGAAGCCATCATGATCAAAGAGATGAAAAATACTTCCGAAATGGTTAGACTCACTTTTCACGAAACAAGGTCCATATAGAGAGTTGGAGTTCTACCAGTGTGTCACCAATGTTGTAGCGGCTACAACCACCATCCAAAAATTTGGCTCGCATGAAAATTTAGGATCCTACCTTGGATCCTACGATTGATCATCCTTGGTCACTTGTTGGTAAGCTAATGATTTCAAGCTCCCCTCCTTGATCTTAAGAATTGTCTGTGTTCTCATCTTTATGCAGCATGTATCATCTTTGGGCATAGGGGTTGTTGTTTGTCATGCAAAGGGAATGTTTTTTATCTTCAAGGGAATTGTGTGTGTATGAGTGGTTTTCATCACATAGACATGTTTCACACTCACTTCATGCACTCTTTTCACAAAGGTTGTTGCATCAAGCAAAGTACGTCTTATGCATTTTGGATGGTCTACATTGTGTCACTAAGTGTTCGTGTGCAATCACAGTCGAGTCCTATCATTGTTTACATCCGTGTCACTGATCTCACACTTAGCCATTTCCAAAGAAACCTAGCCTCATTCATCTTCCTAGAACTTTTCACTTTGATTCTGCAACAGTCAAGCTTCCTCCCTTGCTTGTTGAAACAGCATGGCCCGAAGAGACCCCAGCCAACACTACTCTCCATAAATGTGCAGAGCAATAAGGCAACCAACACTACTCTCCATAAATGTGTAAAGCAATCAGGAAGCCAACACTACTCTCCAAAAATGCACAGAGCAGTCCAGTTCCCCTGCATTCAAAAACTGCGCAGAGGTGTCCTCCCAAGACCCCTATCTTGCAGCAGTGTCCTGAGCCTCGAAACTGCGTAGTGTTGTCCAAATTGTCCTATCAATATTTCATGCATAAACTGCGTAGAAGGGCCTCCCAGGGACTCATTTCAGCAGCAGTAACTTCCCATTGAAACTACGTTGATACAATGCCCAGTGGCTACAGGAAAGGGTGACATGCTGAGATCACTCCCAAGAAGTCAGGGAGAAGGACCAATATACCAAGTAATGGAAAATATCAAGACCGCATGCAAACTCCGTCAGATGCATGATCATCTTGAGGGTAAGTATGGTAAGTAGAAAAAAACTTTCGAAGTACACCTCTTAGTTGATTTTTCAGGATTACTTACCATTGTCATATCATCCTGTCCTAAAAAACATGCATGTGCGCAACACAAAAGTTATCTCGCATGTTTCCTCTACATGTATTACTTTATTTTTGCTCATTTGGCCAACTTTCATCTTTGGCATGTTGATTTTTATGTCATGCTTGCGACCTTGTTCTAGTGATGTTGAAGGTTTGTGTTTGAGTTATGTTCACTATGTAAATATCTAATGCACTCACACATGATGTTGTAAGCACTCTCGAGCAAGTCTCGTCACGGTCGTCTAAAGGTCTACGTGAAGTGTCACACTTTTCACTCTTACCATCAGACAACCCTGCAATAAGTCACACTAAGCATATGTTGTCTTTTTGGTTCGAGATGTCTTGTCGTCAAGTCATGTTGAGTGTGTGTTTGCAAGGTCATGCATACATGAGTTCACTCATTCACACACTTTGTCATTTTTCCGATTATCATTCGACCAGACCACCCTCCACCAGTCAGCCCTCCACTAAGTTTCACTACGTAGTCCAAACCTCAGTGATCATGTACTTCTACACAGAATTGCACAGAGCTCGAGGTTGCCTCCCACGTAGTCTACACTACATAATCCTAGAATCAACCTGACTGATTGTCACTAGAACACCGTATAAGTTTCTCAGCAAGTCATCTCAATATGCACTTCCCGCAAGCAAATCTATCAATCCTCCCACTGGTCAACTAGAGGGTTTGATCGGATAGTGACCCCAAGCTTCACTCCTCCAAAAAATTGTGTAGAAGATGCCAGCATGCTTGCCTATGGTGACTAAAGAAATTGTACAGACATGAAGGACAAGCACCTAGTGCCTCTCACTACACTCTCCCCAAAATTTACACAATCCTATTAGCCAGTCCCCCTGTCAACCAACCTGTTGCTTCTCCTGAAACCTGCACATTTTTCTTGGGTTGTCCTCTAGCTTCCTGACACCCTGCTTAGCCCAAAAATTATGTAAACATTTCCTACAGACTATCCTCCCAGTTCTGCGTAGTTTTGGCCAGCAAGCTCCCGCAACCCGCTGCCAGCCTCCCCAAAGAATCTGTGAAGTTTTCACCACCAGTGTCCTCCCTGTTTCCTGCACTGCCTCCCTGGAAAATTTATGCATTTCTTTCCTCCAACCAAGCCAGATCCTACAGATGGTCACTGTCATTCCAGAATGCTCATATCAACCTCCTAGTGACCTCTATGTGCTTTTCCTTGAAAGTGCGCCTAAAGCTTTCATCCCAACCTAAAATGTGCTCTGCGTAGTTTCAGAACCTTGTCCTCTCTCCCGGTCATTTGCACCAAAAACGAAAGACGATGCATCATGGTAGACTAGGATATTTCTGTATTTTATGGCATCTCATCATGAGTGATTGTGGATACAGGTACATGGATGAGACATGGCATGATGACAAACAGGATGAACAAGGAGAGCATGCTAGGAGACCTGTTCACGAATGGACAAACAAATGAATCATGACATGTACTAGCAAAGGAGATACATGTATGTGCAACATTAAGTGAACACCAAGACCATCAAAGACTTCTCACACCTTGCCATGTGAAGGTGAATCTACGATACACCAAGATCACTCTCATCACTTAGTAGTGCTACAGCTTGACATGGGCACCACCATCAGCATGAACTTACCAGCACTTTCGTGTCGAGTAATGTCATGAGTCATCTTCGACACATCACTATTGTGGGCCATACTACTGTAATCAATGTAATGTAACGTGGAAGTCCAAGAGACCCACATGAAAAGTTAAAGGGTCATGTAAAGTTGAAGAGTCATGTAAGTCAAACAGTCATGGGGGAAGTCGAATAGTCACAAGGGTGAGTTTCACCCATGGCTATATATACCCCTCATTTGTACACACAAAATAATTTTCACCTTGGATCCTCCCACATAGCCTTCAGAGTCTGTAATCCTTTCTTTGAGGAGCGAGCGGTGGATCCAATGCCCCACTATTAGGGTTGGTGATGTGATGGTGTATGGATGTGTCGTGGAACTTTCACTTAATTCAAAAGCTTGTTAACAAGCCAACACGTTTTCACACATGTATTGTATTTGTTTGTAAGGTTAATCTTTAGACTCTTGTAATGCATGTTTCTTTAACCTGTATTAAGACAATTGAACTATTTGAGTTGTTTTAGTGCATATGTTGTTGTAAATGTGTTGTATCAGTTGTTAGTGTTGTCTCACCTATGTGGACTATCCCACCGAACACTCGACAGACACATTCTAGTAAACTTGTTATAAAAACCATCACACTCGTGTGGAATATTCCATTGGGTGTTGTATATGCTATTTTCTCACCTTTTGTTTGTGACTGCCACATCCATGTGGACTACTCTACCAGAAGTTGCAAATGTCCTGCTATGTATTGTGTCTCTAACAAGTTGGTACTATTCCCTCTCAACTTGAGACTCACTCTCACCCTCTCCCTCTGTAGTGAAAGAACCTTGACACAAGCGACACTAAGCACTCACCAGGCACATGAACCTCATTGTTTGAAGACAAAGTAAACCACTCTCATGTGCTAACAAGTAAGAGCTAAGGGAAATATTTATGATAATGGTAACTAGTCCATCATACCAGATGGGACTTCTACACCAAATGATGTGAGGTCTAGTTTGGACTTCATACCGGGGAGATCCCCTTAATGTTGGCAGGTCCAGCACTATCAACATTGTCGGCCGGATAAATTGTTCTTGCAAAGAAGACCGATCTCCCTAGTATCAACAGATATCTAGTGACAAGCAGGACAAGCAAATCTACCTTTCTCTAAATATATTGCAATTCATTAATAAAAACTAAGAGGTGTTTTAGACCCTACCTTAAGTCTAACGCTAGTTTGTGGCAGCCACGCTTCGACCGTGCGAATGAGTTTCCTTTTGAGAACCTGCAATCACAAACAAGTGCACATCAAATAACACCTACATAGCTAATATAATAAATCATATTCATCATGGTGATCAAGGAATCCATGAAATAAACCATAAAAAACAGCTTATTGAGAAAAATAAACTTGATTGTATTAACTTTGAAAACAAGAAGAACTTTACAACCTTTGGTGCCTTGAAGTTGTACAAGCTCCTCCCAAGGTCCAGACAATAATCTCCTCTACTTTGACAAGCCTCACACTCTTCCCAATGAGATCAAAAAGGTATGTAATCTCTCCTCTCAAGCTCAATTAGGAAGACTAAATTCCAATAGCATTTCACCTCAAAAATCTTTAGCTTTTAACCTCTTCAATAACCAGCCCAATGCTTCATTTTATATTGCAAAGGAAGGAGGTTACAGGTCCACCTATGAAGGGATAGAGTCCTCCTTCAAAGGGATAAGCTCCTCACATCAAGGGGTTAATTCCTTAAGGTATGGGATACATGAATCTTAAAGGAGTGAACTTGCCACCTCAAGATTCCTTCCAGAAGCTTCCAGAAATGACTCAAAGTGAGTTTTTAAGAATATACTTGTGCCTTTTTTACTTTTACAGTGGTCCACACCCATTACACAGAGACAGAGCGATCATGTACATAGGGGACATGACCAGTAGGTGCGGGACCGCAGGTAATGCTAAGAGAAAGCACAGAACCATAGTTTTAGAGACTTTTAAGGGATTTCTCTCATTTTTCAAGGCTTGACATGAAGAACTGAGGTTTAAGACTTGCCAAGGAGGAAAGTATGAGTGGTGATAGACTCACACTGATTACAAAATGTCATGGTGACAATATTTTGTGCAACAAACATCTACACAATCTTGTTCAAGTTGTTATTGAACTTGAATTTATTCAAATTGACCACCTTATTCTTCTTGGCTAGCATGATTCCCATTTCTATATTGGGTAGGTGTCCTCCTATGATTTGTAGAACCATCATCAACACTAAATCAATATCCATGACAGTTAAATCCTGCTAAGATTTTTGTTTTGATTCTTCTTTCCTAGCCTCGGGGACTTCTTCCATGGTTTTGGATTTTGCTTCATCTTATAGTATTTTCTACTCTTCTTCTTGTCTTTTCATTTCTTCTTCATCTCTTATAATTTCTTTAATTTTTTTTGTCTTCCTTAGCTCTTCTTCTCTACTCCCTCTCTCTTCATATCCTCGTCCTCCCTTTCTTTATGTTTAAGTTCCTAATCTACTACGGGAAATTCTTATGCTATCATAGTTGCCTCATGTTCTTACTTCAAATTTTCCTCATATTCCTTTTGATATGTTCCTTTTTGAATTACTTTATCCTTGCCCATTGTTTCTATATTTTCCTAATTGTTTTCTACTTTTCTTTGATTAGGAATGTAGGTTATTCTTGATATGACTTCTGTGAACTTTAAAGCATTCTTCTACTTTTATTCCTATGCTCCAGTTCTTGACCGTTGCTCCCGCCCATACTTACATGGCCTAAAATGATCTTTCACTGTAGATCTTGGATCATATCCATGGAACATCAAGTCCCAAAGAAGAAAAGCATCATAGCCTCAAAATATTCTTTTATTCTCTTGATGTATTTCAATTCATATGCTCCTAGGTGAAAAGGAATGTGTGGCTAGCGATGATTCTTTGTCTATGTGAGAGCTCCACTTACCCCTATGTAAATGTGATAAGATATTTAATGAAACACTACTTTGTCAGTTACAAAAATGGGTAGTAGGCAAGGAGGTTTAGTTCCTTTAAATACTAACATAAGTTCCATCCTATTCCAGGAACCAGTGATTGACTGAGCACACAATTTTTATGGCCCTTTCTAACATTCGTGGGACATATTAATTGAATAAAGCCTCATACAAGGGTAACATAAAATATTGAAAAATTGTGCATACGATAGTATATGGTGATCCTCGCGCAATAAATATTAATTGGGTCCTCATGAATTGTCCATATCCAATTCATGGTTTGGAATGCCATGTTTGAAAAAACTACAACCAGGGGATCAGATGCCATGAAAAATTGAGGTTGTTGGCTTTCATTGGGGTTTTTATCCTATTCAATACTATCAATCAGAGAGCCTGATAAGATTTCTATGTAGTTGAAAATGCTACCTTCAATTAATATAGTGTACATGAGTAGGATCCAACCTTCAAGGAAGCTCTCAGCATTGGACCAACCATACATTCAACACAACATGGTATCCATTAATTGAAATGGGATCTTCATCATATTCACTAGATATTATTTTTTTCCCATGTCCTAAAAGTACCACTGCTAGTCCACCATACCTTGACCAACGCTCTGGGAAACCATTCTCAAGACTTTACCGTTTTTTTATCGATGTTTATTTATTTATTATACTTTTCTTTAACTAGGTGTAAATGGAAACAAGGTGGATGAGGGATATTGAATAGTATTCATGATGATTCCTTGAAACTTTAAATATTTCTTAATACTGATACATCTCCTTGGTATCATTGCTTGAGCTTGAGCTTTCAAGAATGACGCCTTAGTTAAGATTTTATAAGATGTTTGGGACTTCTCAACTAGACCAGTAATTGGATTAGTATCCACTCAACATTCTAAATCTTAACAAACCCTTTCCTCACTTCACAGTGGTCATATTATCCACAGGAAAAATGTGACTATGAATTTGATTGTGAAGTAGTTGTGGGTATTACACATAATTTCATGGTCAAACCTACAGAATTCCTGAAAGAAGTAGATAAATGAAGATATCACTGATCAGATAAATGCATGAATTCCATCATTGGAGAAGATTTTATTTGTGCACAAAGAGTAACATTGTTGATCGAAAACAAGGGAAAAAAAAGCCAAAACTTGAAAACCATAAATGAAAATAAGTTTATTTATGTATAGATGATGGTGGTTGTAGTGGCTAGGTAAAATATCTCTTCAGAATTTGGCCATTCACTAGGAGAAGATATAATTCTCACGTTAGAATATGGAGATGATATGTTCCTAGGCCAAATTTTTTAGTGTCCTCATGAGGTTTATCCCACTTAAGTACACAATCCCCTATTTGGAATTCCTTCTTACTGACATATTTATTGTCAAACCATTTCTTAGTCATACTTTTGTGAGTGGAAAACTTTTGTCGATCTTTACCTCTCTATTCTTCAAGCTTTAACAATGTCTTTATTCTCTTTTGTAAAGTTGGTTAGGAATGGCCATTTGAGTCTTGAGACAACTACAAGGTACGTAAGCAAAAGTTAGATTCTAGTATAGCCTCCTTCCCATAGACCATGAAGTGAGAGAGGTTCCTATACAAGCCTTGGGTGTGACTCAATCTTCCCACAATGCATTGGGTAGGGTGTTTTTCAAATTTCTTTTCTAAATAGTTATAGCTTGTTTCAAAACGCATATCATATTTTTTTTGTTGGATTCATTCAATCCATTTCCTTGTGGGTAATAATTGGGAAAGTGTCATAGTATAGTTCCTTTATATAATTCAAATTCACTTAATTTAAGATATGAAAAATATATAGAATTAAAACAAAATAATGAGGAAAATTAAACCTAGTTATGATGTGTTGTTCTAGGAATTAAATGACTACTTGGTCGATAATTGCAATGAATGGTACAAACTCAATCCATCAGGTGAAATAGTTTATGGATTTTAGTATGTGTCGATTTTGTTCAAAAGAGAAGGGGTAAATATCACCAATCATGTATGATCCCCATTATTGAAACGGTTCTTCCAACATCACAGGATATAATGGTATAGCAAATTGTTTCTTTTGGCCAACATTTTTTTTACAAACTGGGCACTCCTGTAAAAAGCATGAGAATATTTAAAGATAGTTGGCCAACAATACCCTACTCTAAGGATTTTGTGTGTTGTGGTCTCACTTGAAAAGTATCCACTGGCTATCCCATTATTCATTTTATATTTTGTTTTAGCATCATATTTTTCTAATAGTGAAGCAAGACTCCATTATGGTGCTTCCAAAATACCACCCCATTGATGAATTGATATTATGAATCCTTGATTTTTACTACTCTTCATTGCTTAGGGTCAAGGTGTGTAAGCATAATACCTTATTGCAAATATTATTTTAAATCATGGTACCATGAGCCTTCACATTGGAGAACACATGTAATTTCACATAAGTACATAGCTATCTCATTCTCTGGCCTTATTCTTCTTCATCTTCAAGGTCTAGGAATTTTACAAATATTCTTCACAAGCCATGGCCTTTTACGATGTGAACAGACTTGAAATCTAGATCATATTCCTGAAGAGAGTTCATACAAATTTCCCTCCATTCCACCACTTGTTTCTACATGAATCATCACTCTTTCTATAGGATGAGGGATATTTACCTTAACATGGATTTTCAAGATATACATCTAGAACTATTTGACTACCTTGTATACAATGTAGGCCTATTCTTCAATGTCAGGGAATTTCAATTTAGGACCATTTAATATAGTACTCATAAATGAAATGGACTCTCATATCCCTGGTCAATATTTATCTATGATAAAAACTTCTAGGGAGAAGTCAAAGACAAAAGTGTAGCAAGATAATTCCTTCTCAAATGTTGGGGTGTATAGGGTGGGAGAAAGAGTTATAACATATTGGATTTTGGAAAAGGCTTGTGTTTCTTCATTTTTTTCATTTGAACCATACATCCTTCTTTATCATCTCTTGCAAAAATTTGACAATATATGCAAAGTCTAAACAATGTTCGGATGAAATTAATCTTCCCTAAGAAGGACTGCATGGATATTTTTACTATTGTGTAAAAAAATGTAGAGAGAGAATTCCTTCTCAAAATTTGGATTGTATAGGGTGGGGAGGTGAGCTATAACATATTTTATTTTGTTAAAGGTATCATTTTCTACATCATTCCATTTGAACTGGATGTCCTTATTAACTATTTGTTGCAGAGGTTTGATAATCTATGTGAAGTCTAAAACAAAATTTTTGACGAAATTGATCTTCCCTAGGAAGGAATGCATGTATTTTTTATTGTTTATATAAGGAACATGTGTGGTAGATTTTAATCTTTTAGGATCAATAGAGATTCCTTTCTTGGAGATCACATGTACCGAAATGTTTCCTTCATCTACCACAAAAAAAAAAAAAACAAACAAACAAACAAAAAAACAAAATATTTGGCCTTAATGATATTCCATATTTCCTACACATCTCAAAGAGATACTTCAAGTGTTGTGGGTGATATGACCTACTTTTGGAGAAAACAATAACGCCATCTAGGTAGAGAAATACATTATTTCCCAAGATACCCCTGAAGGATATATTCATCACTCATTGAAAGGTAGAACTAACATAAATCAACCCAAATGGAATCCCCATGTAAGAAAAGTACCCCACTTGGTGTGGAAGGTGGTCTTGAGCCTATATTATTGGGCAAATAACATTGATTGCATTCAGAAAATCCATCCAAAAAAGAGAACATCTCTAATCTTGATACTTGTTGGAGAATATCCTTGTCAAATTGTTTGTTAATGTTACTAAAATCTACACGAAGTTAGAAATTTGTGCTTAGCTTCTTACTTTGAATATGATCCACGCATCCATCAAAATTTTCAGATCCTTTTGTATCAAGGGTTCCATCATGGGATGGAATTTGACCATTTTTTCTGAAATGGTTTGACACCCTCTTTTATTGGAATGACATTTTGGATGATATAAGTGTCTTAGTTTTTTAGATCATCATTTTTTTAGGAAAAAAAATCCGTATACTTTTTCAATAGATGAAGAGACATTTGCTTCTATGTTAGTGAGTAGTAGGTATCCAAGTTAACAAGATTTGGGTCCTTTCCAAACCTCAATTTTACTAATTCATGCTTTAAGGTAGAATTGTGGGTCTTGGGATTAATAGGTGCCCAAAAATTTTATTGCAAATCAAAGTATCTCTCGATTGAAATCACCCCTTTAGGGATAGGTTTACCATGTTTTCCTATTTCTCTTGTTGTTACAGATTGGTATTCTCTTCATCATAAATAATAATGGCCTTAAACATTTTTGAGTTCATTAGGGATTGAATCACCTGCTCATCATCATTAAACATCCACCATTTAGTGATGTTATCTAAGATAGTGGGATTAAAAACTAATTCAATAGAAAAACCATGACACACTACAGTAAATCTAGCACCTGCATTTGTCAGAGTGTTAGTGACCTCATTCATAGATAAAGGAATAGATGTAATATTAAATGCTTTGAATGAAAAAACTAACCCTCATACCTCTTGTTGGTTTATTTTCAGATGTAGAGACATTTAGTGAATAGTATTTTGTATCTATCACACAATCATCTCTAAGTCAGCTAGAACTCTCAAGCACTCTACCTTGATTTTAGTGGCATCCTTCAACCAAAATATGAGAGCTTTGTATTACATTGTGGTATTGGTATATTTGGATTTTAATTTTTAATATATCATTTTTTTTGTCTATGTGGATTGATTAAAATACACCCAAAACTAGCTCCAACCTATGTCTTAGAGCCATCAAAATACAAAATCCACATGTTAGTGTTAGATTGTAATCTAGAAAAACTATCACTATTTATGCATGAGTTAATAAAAACATCATTATATACATCTAATATACATGAGTCATTATCATGGTATGTGAACATTGAAGGAGATCAGACTGGGTTTCATATGTGAATGGGGATGACATGGCTACATAACAAGAAAGGCTGGTTTCTAGAAATCAAATCCTCGATGTTGTATTGGCAAAATTTATTGGCTCATTGGGCGCCTCTAGTTGAGTCACGATATGTTTCATATGGGGATCAGTGTTTACCTATATATGATTACTCTTTCCTTTGTAGGGTAACTAGAAGTGAGACCAATTAGTGGTGAAATATCCCTAAAGTTTTTGTAGCTAGTCCCTCCTCACAAGCAAAATGTATACCTCATGTATATCCACTACTATGATATCAATCACTTGATGGAAACTATAATCAAAGGAAATTATTATCATGAAATATTTAAGCTCTCCTATCACCTTAACTTTTGACTTGTCATGTTGAACGATCTTAGCATTAGTCTTTTCTGAAACAACATAATCCTCTTGCACATAGAATAAGGCATCACATTGGAGGAGGCTCCAAAGTCCACAAAAAGATTATGTACAATACAGTTCAAATTTATGAAGGGAAGAAGGAAAAGTGGAGTGTGTGATTTTGAATGTGCTTTGATGCTTCTAGAAATTATAGTGGGTTTGATAGCATCTAAGTTTCTAGGTGTAGTGGCAGGAGTTTTAGTAGAAGTTTTAAGGTGTTCTGTAGTTTTGGACTGAGTAAGAGAGGATTGAAAGGCTTTAAAAAGTAGTTCTCTCTATTGTGGTAGATCATAGAGATAATAAATATATACAATATTCCTATTTGCCTTCATATATTCAATTACATTATATTCTAGTGACTTTCTACCAAAAGAAACTAAAGGTTCAGTTTTCTTTGTAGGAGAGGGCAACTTGTCTTTCTCCAAAGAGGTAAGGGAATTTTTTTCTACACAAAAGTTGTGGTATATTCTATTTTCTAAATGGGAGTGGAATTTGTCTTGGTATTCTATGCAGCACTAGATATATTCTTGGGCACAAATGTGGCGGTCTTTATAGGAAACCAAGGGGTTAGTCATTGCTTCAAAATGGATTTACCTTTCGCGGGCTTAGTAGTTTTAAGTGTAGGTCCTTTGTTGTGGAGACTTTAATTTCTTGGAATTGTATAAGTGGCTTCATTTTCCCCTAAATATACTTACCCAATGGTATGAGTATACTTTTGTACCACCAAGTCCCAAAGAAACATGACAGACCCTTCATTGGACCTTTTCCTCAATTGTATTGGGCTTATCCTATATTTCTTAGGAAAGCTCATTAGATAGTGATTTCTACTTCAATGGTTGATTGATAAAAATGTCATGTAATTTACCCACTATGGATTTTTTTTTTTCAAAATGATTGGCTTGATGGTATAAAATTGTCCATCCTAAAATCATCTAGATTCAAGTTCACATTTGAATCATTAGCAAGTTTAGCTTGGCTATTGATTTTCTTCTAGAATGGATGGAAAGGTTTGTGCCCAGATCATCCCTCTTTTGAATTATTCTTTAGTTAAAATACTTCATTTGATATTTTATTTACCATCTTAAGTACACTCTAGATTTGTGGCTTCTTTCTCTACTAGGTTGTTCAAAATCATAGGCTTCTTTGTATTGGCCTTAGGTTCTTCTTTATGGGTATTTCTAGCCAGGGATAAAATTTCATTTTCTACTTTGATGGCTTCCTCAAAATTTAGGGTCAATGTAGTATTTTTTAATATTTTTATGAACATGGCTATAGATGGGTTCATGGGTGATGTTATCACAAAATCACAACTGAAGGGCTGCTGATCAGGCAGACTCTGTGTAACTATTTCAGACCAAGCTTTTGACTAAGGATTAGCCTCCCTAGCCTGAGAGGGCTCTCTCAAGAAAAGGTTATTGATTTTGAATGTTGATAAGAGGGCTAACTCTTGTACAATAGATTTAATGTAAGCATAACTGGTTGGAAACACACCAAAAGATATCTCATTGGGCTATGGAGTCTATAATATCAAGTAAACAAGAAAAACACAGTGAACTCATAGAAATCAAGGCTCTTAGCATTACAAGTCAAACATATCCCACCACACATAGCTTGCTGTATACACAGGAAGTCAGAGCATATAAGTATGAATTCTGAGTGATTGCATACAACAAAACCATAAAATAACATAAGGTATAACACATCATCACTTCATTTGACCGTGACAATCCTTCGAGAATCTTGAGAAGAGTATAACTCTGTTTTACTATTACTGTCAAAAAAGATCTTACAGTGGCCCAAAACAACACACTTTTTCTATTAAGTATCCAACCTTTTTTACATATCAATTCTTCCTATATATAGCCTATCAAAAACTACTGTACGAGGCTCCTCAACGAGCATGAAGGGAGCTCGTGTTTTTACATAAATGACCTTAACCATGACATAAACCAACTGATTAATTACAAAAGTTATGATGGTACGAAAACAGGGGATTCCATCATACTGGCCCTTTAAGTCTCCTTCCTTGTATACCCTGCTATGTTCTTCAAAGCTCACCACCTGTATCATTGCCATAACAACCATATCCAAACTAGAAGCATGTTCAATGTATATACAGCTTCGGATTCCTGATGCAGAGATGATTCACATAACCGAAAAGAAAATGAAGCCTATATTCTTGGTCATTGTCCCCCTCGGTGTCCACATATTAATGATCCATATTTGAGCCTCTTACACCTCGGATAACCTCGTCTGATTAAAAAGAATTCATGAACCAGCCATCCCAGAGCCAGACAAGTGGATTATCTTACACCTCAGCAGCTCTATCCAAACCCTAAATTCTCGGAGATAAAGTGACTTTTTAGCAAAAAACAAAACTTCGCCCATTTTTTTAATATTTACCCTTGGCCTCTTTAACAAAGTATCTGACTGATCTTCTAAACTCCCCAGGCTTAGTATTTGACCATTTGTTAAAATATATGCTGACCTCAGCATTCCATTTCAAGCTTTAATCATAACCAGTCATCTACAGCAGTTTCGTAGCGCGCTACGAAACTGCTGTAGGTCATTAAAATCAATTTTATGAGCCTCAAACAGTATCACTTCAAATTTATAATTCTTCAATCATTCTATACCAGCAAAAAGACACAAAAAGTCTCAAAAACTTTTGACAAGATAATGACCCAAAATATATCAAAATTTGAGAATACACAATCCTTCTTGAATCATTTAGCTAGCTTGTCTAGCTTTTCTCTCAGACTGATGACCTCCTTCTTCAACTTCTTATTCTCTGCTTTCAGACTTATGTTCACTTGTTTCATAGTTTTTGCTTGTTTTAAAGCTGGTACTGTCCATACATAGGCATCAGACACCGAACTAGCTTGACTGATCATTCTTGCTTTACCTTTCAACACAGCTTTCCTATAATTGGTATACCTGACTGCCTTCTCTTTAAAAACATTTGAGACCTGAGGTATCTCCTTACTTACTCCAGCTTGTTTTTTGATGGCAACCATATTGCCACTTGGACTTATAACCACCTTTTTGTCCTTACTCTTATTTTTAGCTGCTTGGACCATTTCAGAGAAAATTTCAAGTGCCTCTGTCCTAGGCAAGTCTGAAGAGACTTTCTCTTTTTGAACCTTTTCTGCTTCCTTCATTTGCCTCCTAGTCATTGGTCTACGGGGTTTAAAAGCATACTCTACCCCTGGTTCTTCAAACTTTAATTTTTTAGAAGCCTTTGACTTCTTTGAACTTTCAGGAGAAGACAGTGTTAAATCAATATGCATTGGTGATACCAATTGATCTTGTTCAATTTCAAGGGGTTCAACTTGAATTGGGTGCTCTTGTTCTAATTCAATAGCTTCCAACAAATCATTTAAACTACCCCTAGACACAGGACTTTCTTCCACAGGAGCTAATTTTCCCTTTTCTTTATTTAGCTGTCCTCTAGTTCTTACTCTTGAAACCCTTTCCACTTTATTAGACTCAAATTCATCTTTTCCTTTGTGAGTCTTCTGTTTAGATGATTCTGGTGTTTCTTTAAGAGATAACTTAGAAGCTTCCTTTTCAGATACTTTGGATGACTTTGAAGTTTTGATTGTTGATGCTTCAGGAGCTTTTTCAACTGCTAACTTAGGAGTCTTCTTTGTTTTAGCTCCAGGTGTGTCTTTGTCTGTTACAGGCCTCTCTGGCTTCTTTGTTTTAGCTTTGGACTTGCTATGGTCTGTTATTTCTCTTCTTAACTCAGCCAAAGTAGTACCGTCACTCCTATCTTCTTTTTCTCTTACAGGTAAAGGAGTTAGGCTCGTTTTACTAGGGAAACCGGCCATGAATACAAACGAGTCCCAGTCCTTACCAATTTTATGTAGGCTATCCAACACCAGTAATTTAACCAGACCATGATGGAAAAGAGAAGTTTCATAGGCTTCCTTCTTCAACTGAATTTTATCACACATCTTAGAAATACTCCTGAATAAGTAAAAGGGTATGTCTATGGAGCTCTTACCAGTAAAGTGTAGCAACAGCTTGAAATGATATGAGTAAACTTTGTTGTATCGGCCTTCACACGTCAAATACTTCTGAATGCATGACAATAATGTAGCATAATTCTCCTTAAGATAACTCCTTGGGACAGCTCTGGAGAGATCTTCATTCACATATGGTGCCTTTAAGAACTCCTTACACGGACCCATATCAAACTTGAAATTCTTGAACCACTCTTGACCACCTCTTGGGATTTCTGTGACTTTAGAAATAACTTCAGGTGAAACCGGGAACTCCAGCATGGCCACTTTTGAATTTAATCCCGTAAAATTCACTGCAAATGCCTTGGTAACTTCTGCATGTCCACCTTTGAGCTTTTCACAAAACCGCCAACAACCAGTAGCTCTGAATGCCTTTGCTATTTCCTCATCCCTGAGGGTTACATCTAATCCCTCCGGTTCTGTTCTCACACATCTCCCTGAACGATGCTCTTTTTTCTCCATATTTCTTAACACAATTCTTCACGAGGGAATGACAATGGTTTGCAGCACAATAACAGATTTTACGCTGTAGAAATCAGGCTCGCTTGCAGAAGTCTATTTAGGATAAAGCTCAAGCTTTCATCAAGCAGAAGACATTCATTTGTTATGAAAAACGTATTATGACACGACCACTTTCTATAACGTCCCCCAAACTGACACCTAACTCAATGAGATCAAACCTGATGGCAAAGTAATGACGAATCATGACAGACAAATGGTGTGAGGAAACAATCATGACCGGACACGTGACTCATCACCTCTCGGATTAGACAGTTAAGGAAAAACGCTGCATAAAAACCCGAAACCCCGATTTCGTAGCGCGGGCAGTTCAAATTTAAGGGAATGCGCTACGAAATCGCTAACAAACAAGCCTCTACGAAAACGCGCAAACAGATTTGAGCAACAGACTTGACCAATCATACCCGCGCTGCGAAACTGCGCAAGTACCTAAGACATGACACCCGCGCTGCGAAACTGCGCAAGTACTTTTGACAAGACATGACATAACTAACTATGATGAAAGATGACCAATGCCCTTGTCTTTACACGAATTTCATTCATAACTCTTGCATTTTCAAAATTTGAAATTGACACAAGTTAACAAAGCTATTTACAAGACCACAAGACTCTTCAAAATTTATGGACAATTGTCATATACATGGACTATAGTTTCTGGTGATAACAGCGGCTCCACTAGGGATAGTGTGCCCCTGTGGTACACTAAGAACACGTAGTACCAGTGCTTTATCCATTTATTACACTCACATCTGGCTGACAAGCATTCCTCTCAAACTTTGTGGGCCTTCTCCTCGGGCTAAAATCTGCTAGTTCAACTTGTCATTTATTACTAACACAAAACACTTTGAAAACCATGATTATTTACAATGATCATGAATTTCTTGGCAAACTTTTCACTGATAATAATGCTTTAAGAACCTGCCATTGACAGGCCCACCAGCATACTGTGATCCATCAACTTCTTGCAAAATATAAGTATTGTTTCCATGGAAAGCAGAGATTACATATGGTCCCTTCCATAAACTCTCAAATTTACCATGTTTGCCCTTTTCTTCAATCCTGGCTTCCCATTTCAAAACCTTGTCATTAATTTGAAAAGTCACATCTTTAACCTTCTTATCAAAAGCCCTCTTGACTCTATTCTGATTTTGCTGATAATTTTCGACCACTTCACTTCTTTTTTCCTGTAATGCAATCAATTGATTGATTCTCCTTTGAATGGCATTTGGCTCTTCCTCCAGTCCTTGAATTAATTTCATAACTGGGACACCAAGAGAGGTTGGAAAAATGGCTTCTGCTCCATACACAAGTTCATAAGGAGAGGTTCCAATAGATCTTTTAGTGCATATGCGATCAGCCCATAATGCATACTTCAGTTTCAAATGCCAAGTTTTCTTGTTTTCCTCCAGTAATTTCTTGATAATCCTCACAAGACTCTTATTTGAACTTTCAGCTAGACCATTGCCTTGTGGATAATAAGCTGTTGAGTGACCAAGAGTAATATGATATTGGTGGCAAAAGTTTATCATTCTCTTAGACTTAAATGCTTGAGCATTATCTGTGATAAGCTTGAGTGGACATCCAAACCTTGATAAAATATTGTTCTCTAAGAAAGAAATAATGACTGCATCATTAGCTTGTCTAGTTGGCACTGCCTCTATCCACTTTGTGAAATAATCTGTGGCTGTAAGTATCCACCGATGTTGGCCGGATGAGGAGGGATGTATCTCACCTATAAAATCTAGCCCCCACTGCTGAAAAGGCGCCTCTACATAAATAGGAACTAGAGGCATAGGCATGAGTTTTCTTTTACCTTCAAACAACTGACATTCATGACAGGCTGCAACCTTTTTATAAATATCTCTGAACATGGTGGGCCAAAAATACCCAGCTCTCAATATTTTATTAGCTGTAGCCTTCCAATAATGGTGACCTCCACAGTCTCCTTTGTGAAATTCTTCAATCACTCTATCAGCCTCCTCTTCAATTAAGCAATTTAGCAGAATTCCTCCAGCATCCTTCCAAAACAAACTCTGTTCATAAACGAAATATTTAAGAGATTTCAGCTTGATGAAACGGGCTCTAGACTTGGGAAGATTGTCAGGGGCTCTGTTGTGCTGTAATACAAATGAGACATCCTTATACCATTCAGATATTAGAAATTTTTCATTGATTTGAACCAACTCTTCCTCTTCTTCAAAAATTTCTGACATTTCTGCATTAAAATTAATATCACTGCAGTCTAGATTTGAGTGAGTTAGCAACTCTGCTAACCCTTGGCCTTTCACCAATTTAGTTGGCCTAATTTCAATATCATATTCCAACAATTTGGCTATCCATTTCCCTCTTTTACCATCCGGGTCTGCTTGTGTGAGAATTTCTTTAATAACAGCACTTGGCACAAATGCAATAATATGAGAATGAAGCACATAGATTCTAAAATCTTTGATTGCCTTAACCAAAGCATATGCTTGCTTTTCTAAAATGTTATACTTTAACTCAGCATTTGCCAATGTTTTACTAAAGAATGAAATAGGCTGCTCAGTACCTTGATCCCCTTTCTGCAAAAGAACTCCAGCGATTGTATCTTCAGAGGCATAAGTGAATATTAAAAATTCCTTGGAGAAATCAGGACTAATAAGCACCGGTGCTTGAGTGAGTGCTTTTTTAATTGCTTCAAATGACTTTCTTGCCTCAGCTGTCCATCTAAAGTCTGCTCCCTTCTTTAGCATTTTTGTGATGTGCTTAACCACCTCTGCAAAGTTAGGAATGAACCTCCTAACAAAATTGACTTTACCAAGAAAAGACTGAACTTCTTTCTTACTCCTCGGCAAATCCAGCCTTGAAATAGCACTAACTCTATTTGGATCTATTTTAATGCCTTCTTGAGAAATGATATGCCCAAGCAACTTACCAGAAGTCAAAGCAAAGATACTTTTAGTTGGATTCAAAGAAATGCCGAACCTTCTACACTTCAATAATATCTTTTCTAGATGCTTTAAATGATCTTCCTCTCTCTTTGAAAATACTGTGATATCATCAAGGTATACCACAACTGATTTATCTCTCTCCTCTGCAAAAGCAATGTCCATAGCCCTTTGGAAAGTCGCCCCTGCATTCATGAGGCCAAAGGGCATCTTGGCATACATAAATGTGCCCCATGGTGTAGTAAAGGCTGTCTTCTCCTGATCCTCTGGATGAACAAGGATTTGATTGTATCCTGAAAAGCCATCCAGCATTGACATTCTTTGAGAGCCTACAATATTCTGCAACATGAGATCCATTTTAGGAAGAGGATAATTGTCCTTGAGTGAAGCCTTGTTCAAATTCCTAAAGTCTATGCAAATCCTTATTTCTCCGTTCTTTTTCCTCACTGGAACCAAGTTGGCTAACCAATTTGAAAATCTGATAGGGACAATAATCTTCGCATCATACAACTTCTTGACCTCTTTCTCAATTAATGGCATCAGTAGAGGATTGATTCTTCTCAATTTTTGCTTAAAAGGCTTCTCATTTGGCTTGATGGGGATTGTATGTTGTATAACTGAGGAGTCATATTGCTTGAGATCAGTATAATTCCAAGCAAACACATCAATAAACTTCTTCATCAGATCAATGTACTTAACCTTTAGATCAGCTGATAAAAATTTTGAAATTTTGATCAATTTAGGCGCTACTAAATCACCTAGATTGCAGCTTTCTATCTCTTCTTCATTTGCCTGCAACCTTGGCGCCTTAAAAACATCATTCTGATCAAAAAGTTTCTCAAGTGGAATCAGACCCTTAGGAATGAGGTTATTTTGCAGCTGCAACACCTCAGACTTTTCTTTTGTTTCCACTAGCATGTTTTGCTGGTCAATTTGACAATTCTCAAACTCTCCTTTCAATTCTAAGAAACTTTTCACCTGCTGATCATCTTCAAATACTTGCCAATTTAGGATATTGTCAGGGATCACTGGCCTATGGCGAACTTTGACTGCATAACTGTCAGAAGCATGTTTAGGAATGACAAAAAGGCTAGCTGCTACAGCAAGAGAATCTGCCATGGAATTCTGCTCTCTGGTTATGACATTGAAAGTGTATGATTGAAACTTTTCCAACAATTCTAACACCAAATTCCTATAAGCTCTCATTCTTGCATCTTTTGTTTGATAAACACCTTGAACTTGTTTTATAACTAGCTCAGAGTCCCCATAAACAACAATGTTTTTTGCCTTGAACTCAATCAAACTTTCTAGGCCTAAAACCAAGGACTCATACTCGGCCATGTTATTTGTGCAATCAAAATTGAGTTTATAAGACAGAAACTTACTCTCATCAGCTGGACTCATGATCCAAATTCCAGCGCCAGCTCCTTCTTTCCCTGCTGCTCCATCAAAATACAAAGACCAGCAACCAGCAATGTCTTCTTCATTACTTTGCTGCAACTCTTCACACTGATTTTCTGCTTTTTCTTTCTGTGATTCCTCTCCCACTGATTCATTAAACAGAATGGCTGATCCCAAGCCTGTATCACAAGAATAGATAGGAAAATTCTGTGGTTTATCCTTACTACTCACCATGTATGCCATCCTTGTTTCCCGGTATAACCTTCTCTGCTCCCCAAATACTGGAATAGTAGCATAAGTCAAATCCATTTGCATAGTACCCTTAATTTTAGCTGCCCATGATCGTGAAAGTAATATTCCAAATTTAGGTGGAACATCAGCCACAACAATATCCATGACAGTGGTTTTGGCTGGGATTTGTGTAAGAGCCACAACAACATCCTTAATCAACCCAATACAATGCACCCTCTTAGAATCGAAAGAAAATAAATCTTTATAAGGTCTGGTCACTTCCAATCCTAACCTTTCCATAATGACTTTGGGCATAAGATTATGAGATGCTCCTGAGTCCAACATGGCATTATGAAGAGTCATTTCATGTATATCGATGCTTATATAAAAAGGAGGAAATTCATCATTCTGCTCATCTTCCAGCCTTGGACCCAAACAAATGATAGGATTGTCTTCTTGTAAATTTAAAATATCAGCTCCTCCCGGGGGAGAATTAAGCATTTCCACAATCTTGCTTCTATACTTGTTCACTTTCAAAAGTTCATTAAATGGGACTGATATTTTAATTTTAGAAATCTCATTTTCTATATTGAATCCTGGAGTAGACTTCTCAACTTCCTTAGGAAGAACAAGAGCTTGATTCTCTTTCTTTTCAATAGGAGCATCACCTTTTCCTTCAGCTTGTTTTGGCTTTTCTTTTTTGTCTTCCGCTGCTTTTGGAACATTCTTCTTAGGCTGACCCTTATTTGCTGTAATGGGGACATCTCGGTTTCTGAGGTTATATTGCTTCTGAATTTCAAATATGGCATGCTGATAACCCTTTAGGAAATCTGAAGGTTCTTCTTCAACTTTCTGTTGACTAGACTCATCATGTTCTTCTTTTGTTAAAAAGATTTCTGAATCTTCTTCACCAAGACAATGAATAGCTTCTTCCGGTTCCTCAGCCTCTTCCTCACCATCCACCATATTTTGCTGAAATGGAGGTCTTACAGGAGGATCAGCTGGCTGATTTCTATTTTCCCTTGGCCTTTGTTGATTTTGTGGCCTTCTAAACTGGGGATTTCTGAACCGAGGTTCTTGTTGCACTTGAGGAGCAGCAGTATTCCCAAGTGCTAATTGGTCCATTAACTTTTCCATAGTCTTCATCATGGTTTCAAATCTTTCATCTTGGGCTGAAGTAGAGGGCCTCTCCTCTTCCTTAATTTTGGTCTTAGCCATCTTAGACTTTTTAGCAGCAAGTATATTTACTTCAACCTTGATAGCATCATTTTGCATATCAGCCAATGTAGCAGACTCTCTTTCTCTGAGTAAGAGAGAAAAATCAGATTCAAAGGACTCAGCATATCTTAGTTGGGCTAGAGCTCCAGGAGGTTTTAAGTGAGCTGGAATGGAATTATAAATCTTATTGAACCTCTTAGAAAAGTTTTGAATAGTCTCATCTGGGGCTCTTCTCAAATTATTATACTCAGTGAGGGCTTGTACTGGATTAGTCCTATTTCCCCATTTTCTCAAAAAACTATCTTCAAACTCAATCCAACTATGAATACTACCAGCTCCCAAAGCCTTGAACCATTTCCTAACTTCCCCAATAAAGGACTGAGCAAATAATCTCAATTTGACATCTTCATCATCTACTTCATACCTATCAATAAAGTCATTGAATCTATCCACATGCTCTTCAGCTGTAATGTCTTCATCCCCTCCCCAGGTTGGAATCTTAGAAGCATATTTGTTTGGTAAGTCATGCAAAACAGCAGGAAGGGCTAAAGGCGCATACCTTGCAGGTACAGCCATGATGAAAGGAGGAACAGCAACAATAGGTATGCTATGACCAGGACTAGTATGAGATGTGAGTTGAGGACTGTTTGGACTTGCAGAAGCTGAGGACAAAATATGAGTACGAAAAGGACTATTAGGACTTTGTAACCCACCAACAAAAGAGCTCCAATTTGGGAGAGGTAACCCAAGGTTTGAGTTAAGCAGAATCTCAAAAGGATCAAGCTCCTTGAGCTGTTTTAAATCTTCTTTTTCTAACAAAAGCTCAGAAGAAACAATTTCCCAAAACTCCTCTTTATCTTTTTGTGAAATTAAAGAGGAGGTATCAATACCTCTCCTCTGTAAATCCAAGATAATGCCTATTACTTCTTCTTCATTTTCAGACCTTAATATGACCTCTTGAACCTTATCATCCACAAGTTTGTTCTCAAGACTTCTAGAAAACTCAGTAAATAATGACTTTGAAATACTTGAAGTACCTGGTATGTCAGAGAATCTTTGTTTACTTCTTGAGATGATATTCGGATTTTCCACAGGACTAGGTGGATTTGGATCAGGGTTACTCCTTGTATACCTTCCTTTCGAAGCCACCTTTAAACTTTAACACAACAAATGGAGTCACCAAGGTAGAATGCAGCCTCGAAAATCATTTGAACTCCTGCTACCTTCAGAAATTCAATCTTTAGCTCCCGGCAGACGCACCAAAATGTTATCACAAAATCACAACTGAAGGGCTGCTGATCAGGCAGACTCTGTGTAACTATTTCAGACCAAGCTTTTGACTAAGGATTAGCCTCCCTAGCCTGAGAGGGCTCTCTCAAGAAAAGGTTATTGATTTTGAATGTTGATAAGAGGGCTAACTCTTGTACAATAGATTTAATGTAAGCATAACTGGTTGGAAACACACCAAAAGATATCTCATTGGGCTATGGAGTCTATAATATCAAGTAAACAAGAAAAACACAGTGAACTCATAGAAATCAAGGCTCTTAGCATTACAAGTCAAACATATCCCACCACACATAGCTTGCTGTATACACAGGAAGTCAGAGCATATAAGTATGAATTCTGAGTGATTGCATACAACAAAACCATAAAATAACATAAGGTATAACACATCATCACTTCATTTGACCGTGACAATCCTTCGAGAATCTTGAGAAGAGTATAACTCTGTTTTACTATTACTGTCAAAAAAGATCTTACAGTGGCCCAAAACAACACACTTTTTCTATTAAGTATCCAACCTTTTTTACATATCAATTCTTCCTATATATAGCCTATCAAAAACTACTGTACGAGGCTCCTCAACGAGCATGAAGGGAGCTCGTGTTTTTACATAAATGACCTTAACCATGACATAAACCAACTGATTAATTACAAAAGTTATGATGGTACGAAAACAGGGGATTCCATCATACTGGCCCTTTAAGTCTCCTTCCTTGTATACCCTGCTATGTTCTTCAAAGCTCACCACCTGTATCATTGCCATAACAACCATATCCAAACTAGAAGCATGTTCAATGTATATACAGCTTCGGATTCCTGATGCAGAGATGATTCACATAACCGAAAAGAAAATGAAGCCTATATTCTTGGTCATTGTCCCCCTCGGTGTCCACATATTAATGATCCATATTTGAGCCTCTTACACCTCGGATAACCTCGTCTGATTAAAAAGAATTCATGAACCAGCCATCCCAGAGCCAGACAAGTGGATTATCTTACACCTCAGCAGCTCTATCCAAACCCTAAATTCTCGGAGATAAAGTGACTTTTTAGCAAAAAACAAAACTTCGCCCATTTTTTTAATATTTACCCTTGGCCTCTTTAACAAAGTATCTGACTGATCTTCTAAACTCCCCAGGCTTAGTATTTGACCATTTGTTAAAATATATGCTGACCTCAGCATTCCATTTCAAGCTTTAATCATAACCAGTCATCTACAGCAGTTTCGTAGCGCGCTACGAAACTGCTGTAGGTCATTAAAATCAATTTTATGAGCCTCAAACAGTATCACTTCAAATTTATAATTCTTCAATCATTCTATACCAGCAAAAAGACACAAAAAGTCTCAAAAACTTTTGACAAGATAATGACCCAAAATATATCAAAATTTGAGAATACACAATCCTTCTTGAATCATTTAGCTAGCTTGTCTAGCTTTTCTCTCAGACTGATGACCTCCTTCTTCAACTTCTTATTCTCTGCTTTCAGACTTATGTTCACTTGTTTCATAGTTTTTGCTTGTTTTAAAGCTGGTACTGTCCATACATAGGCATCAGACACCGAACTAGCTTGACTGATCATTCTTGCTTTACCTTTCAACACAGCTTTCCTATAATTGGTATACCTGACTGCCTTCTCTTTAAAAACATTTGAGACCTGAGGTATCTCCTTACTTACTCCAGCTTGTTTTTTGATGGCAACCATATTGCCACTTGGACTTATAACCACCTTTTTGTCCTTACTCTTATTTTTAGCTGCTTGGACCATTTCAGAGAAAATTTCAAGTGCCTCTGTCCTAGGCAAGTCTGAAGAGACTTTCTCTTTTTGAACCTTTTCTGCTTCCTTCATTTGCCTCCTAGTCATTGGTCTACGGGGTTTAAAAGCATACTCTACCCCTGGTTCTTCAAACTTTAATTTTTTAGAAGCCTTTGACTTCTTTGAACTTTCAGGAGAAGACAGTGTTAAATCAATATGCATTGGTGATACCAATTGATCTTGTTCAATTTCAAGGGGTTCAACTTGAATTGGGTGCTCTTGTTCTAATTCAATAGCTTCCAACAAATCATTTAAACTACCCCTAGACACAGGACTTTCTTCCACAGGAGCTAATTTTCCCTTTTCTTTATTTAGCTGTCCTCTAGTTCTTACTCTTGAAACCCTTTCCACTTTATTAGACTCAAATTCATCTTTTCCTTTGTGAGTCTTCTGTTTAGATGATTCTGGTGTTTCTTTAAGAGATAACTTAGAAGCTTCCTTTTCAGATACTTTGGATGACTTTGAAGTTTTGATTGTTGATGCTTCAGGAGCTTTTTCAACTGCTAACTTAGGAGTCTTCTTTGTTTTAGCTCCAGGTGTGTCTTTGTCTGTTACAGGCCTCTCTGGCTTCTTTGTTTTAGCTTTGGACTTGCTATGGTCTGTTATTTCTCTTCTTAACTCAGCCAAAGTAGTACCGTCACTCCTATCTTCTTTTTCTCTTACAGGTAAAGGAGTTAGGCTCGTTTTACTAGGGAAACCGGCCATGAATACAAACGAGTCCCAGTCCTTACCAATTTTATGTAGGCTATCCAACACCAGTAATTTAACCAGACCATGATGGAAAAGAGAAGTTTCATAGGCTTCCTTCTTCAACTGAATTTTATCACACATCTTAGAAATACTCCTGAATAAGTAAAAGGGTATGTCTATGGAGCTCTTACCAGTAAAGTGTAGCAACAGCTTGAAATGATATGAGTAAACTTTGTTGTATCGGCCTTCACACGTCAAATACTTCTGAATGCATGACAATAATGTAGCATAATTCTCCTTAAGATAACTCCTTGGGACAGCTCTGGAGAGATCTTCATTCACATATGGTGCCTTTAAGAACTCCTTACACGGACCCATATCAAACTTGAAATTCTTGAACCACTCTTGACCACCTCTTGGGATTTCTGTGACTTTAGAAATAACTTCAGGTGAAACCGGGAACTCCAGCATGGCCACTTTTGAATTTAATCCCGTAAAATTCACTGCAAATGCCTTGGTAACTTCTGCATGTCCACCTTTGAGCTTTTCACAAAACCGCCAACAACCAGTAGCTCTGAATGCCTTTGCTATTTCCTCATCCCTGAGGGTTACATCTAATCCCTCCGGTTCTGTTCTCACACATCTCCCTGAACGATGCTCTTTTTTCTCCATATTTCTTAACACAATTCTTCACGAGGGAATGACAATGGTTTGCAGCACAATAACAGATTTTACGCTGTAGAAATCAGGCTCGCTTGCAGAAGTCTATTTAGGATAAAGCTCAAGCTTTCATCAAGCAGAAGACATTCATTTGTTATGAAAAACGTATTATGACACGACCACTTTCTATAACGTCCCCCAAACTGACACCTAACTCAATGAGATCAAACCTGATGGCAAAGTAATGACGAATCATGACAGACAAATGGTGTGAGGAAACAATCATGACCGGACACGTGACTCATCACCTCTCGGATTAGACAGTTAAGGAAAAACGCTGCATAAAAACCCGAAACCCCGATTTCGTAGCGCGGGCAGTTCAAATTTAAGGGAATGCGCTACGAAATCGCTAACAAACAAGCCGCTACGAAAACGCGCAAACAGATTTGAGCAACAGACTTGACCAATCATACCCGCGCTGCGAAACTGCGCAAGTACCTAAGACATGACACCCGCGCTGCGAAACTGCGCAAGTACTTTTGACAAGACATGACATAACTAACTATGATGAAAGATGACCAATGCCCTTGTCTTTACACGAATTTCATTCATAACTCTTGCATTTTCAAAATTTGAAATTGACACAAGTTAACAAAGCTATTTACAAGACCACAAGACTCTTCAAAATTTATGGACAATTGTCATATACATGGACTATAGTTTCTGGTGATAACAGGTGAAGTGTAATACTCTATAGTTGATGGATTAGTAGGGTGAAAGTTAATGGGAATCTTGTTCAGAAATGTGGTGAAGCATTGATTAAATGCCTTAAACTTCTCTTTATTTTCCATCTTAATTTCAATCATTTCTTCCAAAATAGTGGTAGGTGATTCCTCTTCATTAAATTTGTTGAAAAAAATCCTCTCAAAGGAGTCCCAACTAGTTATGGAAGCGACAAGTAGATTGTAGTACCACATAGAGGTTTTGTTATAGGAAGTGTATGGAAAATATATATAGACTACATCTCCATATTTTACATTCATCATATGTAAATCCAAATAATAAAAAAAGCATATGGTATATAGGTGAAACAACTTTATTAGGATCAAACTCGGGAAGGATCCTTTCTTGTCAATTAGGAAGATCAAGCATGCTACCTAAAAGGTTGAGAGATCCCTATGATATCAATCTAGTCTAGGGTTGACCTGCCATTATAAACGGAATTCCTTCCTAATCTAATTCATATTTTGGATCTACATAGGAATATGGATAGCAACATGACTAATTTCAGCATCAGTATCAGATAATGTGCATGTAGAGGGAAGAGAACCAAAAGGAGTCAAGGTTATTTGACAAAAACAAACAAAGATACCCACAAGAGCATAATCAATCAAATCTTCAACAAGGTCAACTATGACATTATCCTTGATGATTGACCTTCTAGTTTTGTTTTTTCTGGGGGGATGGGGAGCTATAGGAATTCTTCCAATTGTTTAGCATAAGCCTGAGTAATACACCTGAGGGTGTTTACTTCTATAGGAGAGACATGATACAAAGATCATTATGAGCGATCTACATTTTTAGGTTCATAGAAAAGATCTTTGAAGCTAACTTCTCTCTCAATATGTTTAGTATGGATAAGGGGTTTTTGGGTAGGGTTTTGTTCATCGACAATGCTCAATTGGTAAGTAAAATGAATTATACTAGCTATGCAATTTGACACCCTCCTTCTAGTGAAAATTTAGCTATTTATAGGGATAAATTACCTAACAATAATTGCTAAGGGTTTTTCTCTAATATGAGGTCCCAAGTATATCTCGCATTATTTGGGGTTAGAGACCCATCTAGATTCTGGTCTAGTAACCATGCTTGGTTTTAAGAATGTTGTGAGATATGGATGATTGTCATAGCTAAGGAATGTAGATACTAAGCTAGAAATATATAAATTCAAAAAGGAAATAATCTAAGATATCAAGCTTTACCAAAATATAGGTAAGAATTAGGAAGTAATGAAAAAATAAACACACAAATGCGTAGTCAAGGAAACAATTAGTTGATAGCCAAGACAATAATGGATGCTTAAATTAATAGAACAATTCCACATAGTTAGCTTTATAATCAAATAAGTGTTCATTAATGAATGTTGTAGAAGAAAAACAGTAAACATGCATGAAGAGGCTATATATTACATATATTAGTCCACGGCCTGAAAAAATACTACGTATAAAACACATACATAAATGAACTTGTTCAAGAATATTCTAAAACAAATACACAATTCATGTAGAAATATGGCTTCAGCAATGGCCTTTAAGGCTTCTCAATACTATAGCATTGAATACAAAAGCACCAGCATCCTAGCCCTAGTCTACAAGGATTTCCATAAATTCAAAAGTTCAAAACCCTTCATACTAGGAGTTTTGCAATATTTATAGACTTAATTAGAAACTACCCTTTGTGACTACTAAAATTATTTATGGTCAGTTACAACTCTTCATCTTCTAATGGTTTACAAATACGATAAAATAAAATTCTTTACTACTCTCAAAGATGATGTTGACAACTATTACAATTCTTGTTTGCAAATTTTTGTGGTGATTTGAATTTGAGGAATAGGTTTCCGGAGATTTATCCACAATATTCATTTTTACTCGATGTTTTGAGTCTAGACTAGGACCCATCATCAGGAGAAATATTGATGAGCGAAAGGATAAGAGAAGAGGCGTAAATAAATGGATAGAAGAAAAAAAATGACAGGAAATCCAAAAAGTTAAAAAAATAGAATTAATCAATATAATAGAGGTAAATAACTAATAATTAATTATTATTAAATATTATTAGATTAATAATGTATATTAATATAATAATATTAAATAATTAATATTTTAATTAATTAATATCAATATTAATTGACTATTATTATTAAATAATTAAAAATAGAAGAATAATAATTAATATTAAAGGATTAATATAGTTGATTAAAATTAATTAATTAGAATTACTTAATATATTAGTAAGTAATTACTTAATTAATATCATTAATTAATTAATGTTGTAATCACCAAATTAAATAATTAATATCATTAATTATTTAATTAATAATGTAAATTAATTAATTAAGTAATATAGTTAATTAAGTAATTAATTGGTTACTTAATCAGTTAATTAATATAGTTATTTAATTAATTAATCATTACTTAGTTAATTAATTAATATATTGTATTAGTTAACTAATCCTAACTTAATTAATATATTGTTAGTAGGGGGAGGGAACAAACCTTAAAGTTGAGAGAGCACAGGGAGCCAACTCCTACTTACCTCAAGGCCTCCATCCTGATTGAGAGCAAGAGCAGATGTGCGAGATCTTAGATTTATAATGCTAGCACAATTGCTCCTTAATTCTTGTTTTGAATGATATTTCCATTTCACCTATGTAAATGTTTCCACAAGAAAAGTTGATCATGTAGACTCCCTTTAACCGATTTTGATCAATTTTATCCTTAAAATTTCATTTCCTACCTTATTGTTTCAAATGGCCTGAATATTGAACCAATATTCCTTCTTCTGAAAACTTTAGTTATTTTATCAGTCACACCGTGAATGTATGGAAGGTGTGCTCTTCTGCTAGAAGGTTGTAGACTAGTAGATCTATGTAAGTTGTTTATCTTTTCTTTAGCTTTCTTTATGGCCTTAGTGATGCCCTTATTCTTGTAACCAATCTCCTTGAAGACCTTACTGAGGTGGCACAACTCCTACTCCAAGTGATCCTTATCTGATATTCTAACAACTCTTAATGCCAAGGTATTTAGAACTCCAAATTACTGAGTTGGGTAATGATGGGAGTCTGCATGAAGATAACTATCAGTATGTGTCTTTTTTTTTCCTGAAAACTCAATGTCTAAGGGTTCCATCATTATTTCTAGTAATTAATACATCTAGGAAAAGAATACTAATGTTTTCCTATAGTTCCATAGTGAATTTTATGTCCTTCGATATACCATTAAGATGATCTAGGAATTTATTAAGTTTTTCTTTGCCATGTTGTCATTTCACATTAGTATCATCAACATACCTTTTCCATCTTTTAGGTTTTAACAGGTAGGAGTTCATTGCTTTCTGCTCAAATTTTTCCATGTATAGATTTGCTACAATAGGAGAAAGGGGGGATCCCATTGCAACATTTGTTACTTTCTCATAATATTCTCCCTGGAAGCTAAAGAATGTTGAGTGGAAGCAAACTTCTACAAGTTTCATAGTATCAAGGTTTGTTGCTTCATATAGAACTTCAATAGCATTCTCTAAGGGAATCTTGGTAAATAATGAAACAACATCAAAACTAGATATTATGTCATCCTTGTCCAATCTCTCATCTTTGATTATTTTGGAAAAGTCATATAGTCTGTTAGGAAGGAGTCAGTATGGCCAATCAAGGGGCTTAATTTTCTAGCTACATATTTGGCTAATCCATAAGTGGGGGAAACAATGGTATTAACAATAGTCCTTAAGGGAACTCCATTTTTATGTATCTTAGGGAGACTGTAGATTCTAGGTGTTATTTATTCTATTGGGAGGAGCTTCTTTTTTATCTTTTCTTCAATATTGGAGTCTTGAATTGCTTTCTTGACCTATTTAAAGACAATATGATTGAATCTTCAATTCGGAGGTTCATGATGTCTTGACAATAAGCCACCCAAACTTCATAATATGACACAATCATCTTAATTCTATTGGGTATAAAGCTTCCCATGACTACATGATACTCTAAGGTGTTTTGGGATAGAATAAGCATGTCCTTCTTTAATGAAACAAGGAAAGAGTTTAGGATTGTTTGTTTCTTAACAAGACCAACAAGATGCTACTTCAAATTTTCTGTAATGAGCTTACTAGTGAAGACACTAAAATAAAATTAATTTGTATTCAATGTTTCCTCTAATTTTGTACTTACCTCTCTACTTAGATTGACCCCTCCTTGAGCCCCAATTGAGTGATGTTGTTGATATTATGCCACTAATCGAATTATGTCTCTCTAGTATCTCGTATATTTTTAGATATTGGTTAACAATGATAGAAACATACACCAATTCATGTTTGTTGATTATGGGAACTTTGTCCATGGCGTGAAGATATCCTTTGAGTCATTGTTCTAGTTGATTAATAGAATTCATGACTCTTTTAGATAAATGCTTCTTTCCTTGGCTAGCTTCCAAAGTGTTAATATCCTAGATGAAATTTCCTGCATATTTGTAGGAAATTGTACACTCATAAGACAAAAGACTTGTAGGACTAGTGTATCTTTGAGGCACAGGCCTTGTAGTCCTCCACCTTAATACCTGTTTAATTGTATTAGCCTCTACTTTCAGTAATTGGACCTACTTCCCCTCATCTATTTGTTCACTTTCCTCTTCATATACTTTAATATATCCCGCGCATTTCTCTTAGTGGCTTGAGATAATGGTGTGCCTACCGATGCTAAGGAAAGGGGATCCTTTCTTTTGTCTAGTAGCACTATTGGTTCCTTTAGCCACAAGCTTATCTAGAGTAGTCCTATCACTCCTAGGATCTATGGGCTTCCAAAAATATATAAGGAGGGGGCCCCCCTTAGACCCATTGTCAACACCATAGGTGGGCCAACCTACCTTCTAGCTAAATATTAGCCATGAAGCTTAAGCCCCTTGTTGGCCTTCCAAAGTCCTTTGTCAAAAACTCCTCGTCATTTTTCAATGAGTTAAGGGACATGAAATTTGATCCTGGAGACAATCTTGTTAGTTTTGATGTAGTTTCCCTTTACACTAACATCCCCATTAAAAAGGCCATTGAGGTCATCTATCGGTTTATTGATCTCAACACAACCAAATTAGTTGAGATCTACCTTATTTCTACTTTTCTTCTTTCTTGAAGGTGAATTCTATGAAAAAACTTATGGTGTGGCCATGGGCTCCCCCCTATCCCCTATTGTTGTGTTGACGGTGCTAGACCCGCCAACATTCATGGGATCACCCCGATATGAAGTCCCAACTAAACCTCACACCAATTGGTGTGGGAGTCCCATCCAGTATGATGGCCTGGTTTCCATTGTCTTAATGATTTGCCTCAACTCTTGCTTGTCAGCACAGGAGAGTGGTCTACTTTGTCTTCGAGAAGTGAGGTTCACGTGCTTGGTGCTAGTGTTACTTGTGTCAATGGTTCCTTCACTGTAGAGGGAGAGGGTGGGAGTGAATCCCAAGTTGGCTGGGATGAAGTCCCAAATAGGCTAGGAACACACAACACAATAGCATGTGCACAACTTCTAGAGGAACAGTGCACATAGATGTGGCAGTCACAACACACAAGGAAAGATAATATGCACAACACTCAATGGATGAGTCTGCATGAGTGTAACAATTGTTACAACAAGTTTTATGTGAAATGTTTTTCTTATGTCTGGGGGGTAGCCACCAAAAGCGAGACAACGTTAATAACATATACAACACATTTTCATTAAAAGATTATGTATTAGGACAAGTGAAATAAGTTCAAGTGTTCAACACAGGTTAAAGCAACATGCATTACAAGTGTTCAAGATTAGTCTTACAATAGTTACAATACATGTCAGAAATCATGCTGGCCTATAGCAGGCTTCTGAATTAAACAAAAGTTCCAAGACACATCGTTACACCATACACCACTAACCTCATGCGTGAGGCGTTGGAGCCACTACTTACTCCTAAAAGAAAATATTATAGGCTCTCTTGGCTATTTCAAAGGAGCCACGATGAAAATTTCTTTGCATGTACAAATGACAGGTTATTTGTAGCCAAGGTTGAAACTAACCCTTGTGGTTGTTCGACTACACTCATGATAGTTTGAATTCCATGACTTTTTTACTTTACATGACTCTTTGTACAACAAGTGGGTCTCTTAAACTTCCACGTTACATTACATTGATTTGACAACATGTCCCACAGTGGAGATGTGGACAACATGACTCATGACATGACTTGACATGACAGTGTTGGTACATTCATGCTGCTGCGGGAGTGCATATCGAGCTGCAGTGCTACTGGGTGATGGATGTCTTCATGGTGTGTCACAGCTTCACCTCTGCATGGCAAAGTGCATAGAGTCTTCGATGGTTGTTGGTTCGCTTGATGTTGCTTTGGCATGTTACTCCTTGCTTGTATGTTGGAATTCTTGACAGGCTCATCTATTTGCGAAAGGTGCATGTTCATCCATCCATCCGTCCGTGAGAAAATATTTCATGTTTGCTCATCCATCTGTCCGTGAACACATCTTTGCATGATCATCCATTTTCAAGCACATCCGTTCACATGCATCATTCGTTCGTTTGTTGGTGAACCTATCCTTCTGCATGTTCTCCCATCGTTCATCCCATTCGTCGTCGCACCATCTTTGTTGGTGTACTTGTACCTACAGTCACTCATGACGAGACGACATCGAATCCAAAAACCTCCTAGCCTACCATGACACATGATCATTTCGGATGTAGGTGACCAGGAGAGGTAGTAAGGTTGTGAAGCAGGATGATGGCTCTGAGCTCTGCTGATGAGAACTATGAAAGAGTCATTGGGTGATGAAGATGGGAAATCCAAGTCGATAGTGACTGTCCACAAGGTATGGCTCAGCTGGAAGGAAAAACTACACAAATTTTGGGAGGTCTAGCTCAGCTGGAAGGCAAGGTAGACAAAATATGTTCATTTTCTGGAATGAGCGGGCAGGAAGGGCTTGATATCAAAATTTGTGCAATTTGAACAAGATGGGCTACATGGAGGATCAAGAGGGAAAAATTGTACAGTTTTTTGGAGGAAATGGATAGGAACCTGGCAGCCAAAACTATGCAATTCTTGGAGGGAACTGGCGGCTAGCTTCTTGGTCACTGGCAACAGAAACTATGCAATTCCTAGAGGGAACTAGCAGTCTGCTGCTGGGAGATGCTAGTGACAAAAACTACACTGAGGCTGGGACGCCAAACTGTTGATCATATCTGTGCAATTTCTGAGTTCAACAGATTTATGGGCAATAGAGGGCCTGCTCATGAGAACTGCACAATCTTCTAGATGAGTAGTCGATCAACTATTGGGAGGACTAACTGGGAAAATTGCGTAATTTTCTGAGGGAGACAAGGATGGGCACTAGTGTCTGTCTGGCTTGCCTGCACAATTTCTTCAGTCAGTAGAGCAGGTAAGGTCAGCAATCTCTACACAATTTTTGAGGGGAGTCAGTCTTGGGGTGGCTTCCATGTCTAACTCTCTGAGTGGACAACATGAAGGTTGATTTAATTTCTTGTGGGTAATTGTTCTTGGTGATAGTCGATTGAGTCGATGGCGAGGTGATGGTCCGGCTCTTAGAGGGGGGTCTGGTCATCGAAAATTCAGCAAAATAACTAAGTGTGTGAATGAGTGAAAGATGTGCATGTGATATTGCAAACACACACCAACATGACTTGACAACAAGATGACCCAAACCATCCAGACACACATGCTCGACATGACTGATCGACGGTGTGAGCAATAAGCACAACACTTGTGATTGATCATTGATTGATTGTGATGATGCTTGTACGACAATAAGTGTGACTCAATGTGCAAGTGCGACAGATGCTTTCATAGAAAACACGCGAAATGAAGACCTTTGAGCATGACCAAAGCATGGTCGCAAGCATGACTTCGATACCAACATGCAAAAACTTACATGAAATGAACAAGCAAGGCAGATGCAAAGACTCACACAAGCTCATAGAATTGACCTGAGTGTGTGCAATCATTAAGTGAAACTCTTGAGGGAGGCTCCGAAATTGGGTGCAAGCCAAAATTTTGGAGGGTGGTTGTAGCTGCTACAACACTTGGAGACACACTAGTAGAATTCCAGCTTCTATGTTTTGGTTCATTGATAGCATAGGGCCTCGGTCTCTTGGGGAGTATTGAATCACTGTGCGGGTTACTCCAGTTTTCTCACTTACCCCATGGACATACATGGTTCGCCTTTTTCCAACTCAGTCAAACATAATTAAAAGTTCAACTTGATCATAGTGTTTCGAATCGAGGAAGGGTAGTTTAGCTCGCGAGTTGAAAATTTTCAGAGTATAAGTTTTCATCTTAGGTGTTTCTCCACTACCAGCAGGCCTGGATAGTACCCTGGCGGAGTCATGTAGGAACACACACATTGCTCCACTTCCAACGAGTCTGCTCAGTACCCCAGTGGAGTTTCATGCTTCACCTCTATATGCATGAAGCCTTTCTCTTCTTACGCCTTTGTATTTTTGAAGAGAACTGTACATACGTGCTTATTTATTTTTGGGGTGAAACAGGGATCCCGACTTATTGAAAGTAGAAGAGGTTGTTCCTTTAGAGAAGCATGTAAGACCTCTAACATAGGTTTGTTCATTTAGATTTTCCCCTTCTACATTTCTACTAGTTGGACGAGCTTGAACACAGAAGGCAAAAGGCCGAGTACAGGCGTGGGGCTTCCTAGTGTGGACACAAGTTCATGGTTGGACCAAAACTTCCCTTGCATATGTTTCATATTTTCCATCAAGACTTCATCGGCCAAATGTTATAACCAAGCACAGAGAAGACGAACATAAGACTAGCCAAGTGCTACAATGTCACAAGTCTCTTCAAGTTTCAGCCACATGCTCTATTCAAAAGCCAAAACGTAGTGGTTGGTAACACTTATTTCCAAAAACAAAAATAGTAATATATCAAACAAACCAAACAAATGTAAACAAAAATAGTAAGAAGAAAAACAAAGTAAAAACAAAGATAATAAGCAAAGAAAATGAAATGAAAACAATAAGAAGAAAGCAAACTATGTACATGGCACTGGGCGTAGCCCTGCCTCCTGTGAGTGATGCTTGAGATCTTGGTCGTTGACAGGAAAGTTATCAACCCTCCCATCAAGTGATTGCAGATAGCATGTACTTATGCCAAGTTTATCATGGACCAGTATAAGTCCACCGGGTTCCACTATCGGAACCTGATGGTATTCCAAAAGACCTTTAAGTGAGGACAACAACATTGTTTCAGATACTATGTGCAACACAGGCTCAGATGATGGCATGACGTAGTTGTTTTTATTCTGGGAGCGGTTCAAATTTCTGAAATCAATGCATAAGCGGATTTTCCTAGATTTCTTACGTGCAGAATTTAAATTAGAAACCCAATTATGATGACGAACTTTGTAAGTAATCCAATCATCCAAAATTTTAGTCAATTTTTTTGTATAAGGAGTTAAAAAAACATATGTGTTTTACCTAGCCTTTGTTGCAATGGCTTGTCTCCCCCTTTACCTGGAATCCCGTGTTGAATTGCTCACATGTAGTGTGTACTCAAGCCATCATCTACTCATGTAGAAACATCCTGATATCGTTTGATCAAGCGGTCAAAGACTTGTCACTGCTGTGGTGTGTAGCTAGTACCGAGATTGGCTATCTTCAGATCATGATTGGTTCCCAGGTTTCTTTGTTCTTTCGTAGTGGAGGTCTTTTGGGTTCCGCTATTTCTTGGCCCTTGACAGAAGTTCTACAACCCATAGAGCTTGTTGAGGGAAACCCCACCCTTGGGAATGAGGTTTCCTTTCTTTCCCTCAGCTATATTTTTCAAGGGTTGCTCGTGCTTACCTTCATCAATTGTTATGTCCTTGAAAGCTCAACATTTTTTGCGGGTGCAGTATCACTTGGAGTGCGACTGTGTTGAGGTTGATGGTTCTTTGTAAGCTCAACAGGAGTGCTTCATATTCAGCAACATTTTTTGTGCACTCGAACTTCAAGCAGCTTGAAATTATGCATTTTCTATTGTATTGGGTGATTGTGATACACCCATTCCTTGAGCCATCATGTGTCTTTGATTCATCAAAATAGATGGCCCATGGCTTGTATGTACACAGACCGTTTGGCATGCTAGTACTGTTGCTGCTACTGTTGCCACTGCTACTGCTACTATTGATAGAGTGCACTGTACATGTTTCATTACCATCAGTTGGGCAAGGAAGGAGTCCCAACTACGTCTCTGGTGGGGTTGGAGCTAGCCGTGCAGGATAACACCCCAATGTTGTTTCAAGGAGGCAGTTTCCAAACATGAGTTCTGCGAAGGCCAACAGTTCATTCTTGCAATTAATAAGAGTGACATTACGCTTCATGTACTTCTCAAACAACACCTAGATTTGGTTTCACCTGCCCTTCTATGGAAGCCACATGTGAGGCCAGTCTATAGCAAAATATTTGTCTAGCTTTCTGGACCAGTCTCTACTGAGTAGTAGATCGTATGCTTTTGGTATGTCCACAACCACTATGTTAATGCATTGGTGGACTCGACCGTCAAGAGATAGTCAGATGATCACGTCTCGTAGTTCACCAATGGCAGGTACCGATGTTCGATCAAGTTGGATGATTCACATTGATGTCTCGCTCCATTGTGCATTGATCTTTTTTGCAATGGAGAGCGACATGACATTGGCTATCACGCCAGAATCAACCCAACTGTTGTGAACATTGCAATAGAAAATTTCAAAAGATAGCAAGAATGGACAGCAACCTGAGTTCTCGTTTTCCATCCAGAGTGTATTGAGCATAGTGGAGAGTGATCTGGGAGGTGTGCTTGTTCCCTTGCTGGTAGAGGCTGAGTTGTCCATTGTTGTCTATCCCAATGCACGCAGCAGGAGATCTTGCCGACTCTAGATCTTAGCCAACTCGAACAAATTGATGTTCACCCGAGTTTTATTCATGTTATCAACAATGTTGTAGTCCAGAGGTGGTAGACTTACCGAGATTTCCTAGGTAGGATGGATGTTCATGTTGTCTAACAGAGTGTTTTGCAACTTGCTGCTCATGGATGTACTCTTGTCTGCCGCTATCTTCCCAAACTTGTTTTGTGTTTTCTTCTTTGGGGAGGCCAGTGGGTTTGCCTTCCTCATCAGCAATCTCATCTTATCTTACATTTCCCCAAGTTTGGGTGAAGCCCCTTTACTCCTAATATTGTTGCAATCATTTTTCTTTTGGGGCTGCTTCTCAGTGTTCGTATTTTTCATTACTTACGAGCACTAATATGCGTTCACCACATGCCTAGAACTTGATGCTTCATCAGATGCAACCTCTTCGTCATCATCAGTGTATTTTGGATGCTTGTCCATATTGCTTTCCACATCAAGTATATGACTACCCAAATAGCTTGCAAAACGCTTTGAGTTCGAACAAGAGTTCTTGGGATGATGTTCTTCATGGAAGGAACAGAACTTAGGATCTGCACACTGTTCGACCTGGAACACAAGCTTCTACATAGTTTTGGAAGCAAACCAATTATCACTTGATGAGCTGCTTATCTATCTCTACCTAGGTAGATGGCTGCTTGCAGATGTGTCCATTTTCCATTGTTTAATCTCAGACACTTTTGTTGTCAAGTTCTTGATGAGGTGAGTGACGGTTTCAATTTTAGTTTCTTCCTTGTCTCTACCCTTTCTCGCCATCACTTGGGATTTCCTGCTCACATCTTTAGAGTCCTTTTCTAGTTCATCATCCTTGATAACTCCAATCATGCGCAGGTCTTTCTCAACAACAATAGCCTCTTCGCAACTTTCTAAGAGTGTTGGTTTCGCATCTCGCTTGACAAACTGTGCAATGCTAGTTGGTCGTGCAGACGTGTAGTAATCAACATTGATGGAGTCATAAGGTTTAATGTCTGCTGCAAACTTGTTCAATATGTGTGTAAACCTCTTATTGAAGTCTTTTACTTTTTATTTTCCCTCCAACTTGAGGCTTCCCAATTCTTTGAGTGGCATGGCTAGGGTCTTTTCATTAGCAAAGTTTTCAAGGAACATTTGTTTGAATGCACCCCAGTTCAATATAGAGTTTGGTGGAAGGTTGTGATACCATGCAGCTACGCGCCCGTGCAAGGTACATGGGAATAATCTACATGCTACATCATCATACTGTACCTCAAGGGTCTATAGCTATAGGTAGAGGTTGTCCAAGTGGTCTTCTGCCTTCACTATGTTGTCAGGGTTGAACTTGATGTTCATTCTCTCTGCTTGCTTCGACATCTTGTGTAGAACAACCGGGAGAGCCAATGGTCCCTGAGTCATCCATTCAAGATTTGGGTCAGCCATTTATTATTCTTCTTCGTCCTCCTCCTTTCTCTCATAATCTGATGGTTTCGGCTCTGAGTCCATCGGTTTGTCTCTGCCTCTGCCTCCTTCACTGCATTCCCCTCTGCCTTACGTACCGGAGTTTGATACCAAGATCATAAGAGTGTCTTGTTCACCTTGCTAGAAGACCAAAGGTTCCTCTTCATCTTCAATAGCTTCTACCAAACCTTCAAGTATAGCAAGGACTGTTTCTTCCACCGATGATACATCAACTATTGTTGGAGTTCCTTTTGGCTTTCTTGATATGTATGGAAGATGTTGTATGCGTGGGATTAGTCTGATTGCTTTTGTGAACTGGCGAATGATGGGACAGATGGAGCGAAGGTGCTGATATAGAATCTCATGTTAAATCCTAGGAGGTGAGGAGTAACCAACTGCAGAGTCACTCGTAGGTGAGAGGGATTACAAGTTACTACCTTGACTAGATGGTTGATGAATGAGTGTGAAGGGATGATCCGCCATATACAACTAGTTTCCCTCCTTCTAGCACCATAAGTGTTGACGGTGCTAGACTTGCCAACATTCAGGGATCACCCCGGTATGATGTCCCAACTAGACCTCACACCATTTGGTGTGGGAGTCCCATCTGGTATGATGGCCCGGTTGCCATTCTCTTAAGGATTTGCCTCAAATATTGCTTGTTAGCACAGGAGAGTGGTCTGCTTTGTCTTCAAGAAGTGAGGTTCTCATGCCTGGTGATTGATAGTGTTACTTGTGTCAATGGTTCTTTCACTGTAGAGGGAGAGGGTGGGAGTGAGTCCCAAGTTGGTTTGGATGAAGTCCCAACTTAGCTAGGAACACACAACACAACAGGATGTGCACAACTTCCATAGGAGCAGTCCACACAGATACGGCAGTCACAACACACAAGGGAAGATAACATGTACAACACTCAGTGGATGAGTCCACATGAGTGTAACGGTTGTTACATAAAGTTTTATGTGAAAGTTTTGTCTGTTTTCTGAGGGGTAGCCACCAAGGGCGAGACAACGCTAACAACATATAAAACACATTTTCATTAAAAGATTATGTATTACAAGAAGTGAAATAAGTTCAAGTGCTCAACATAGGTTAAATAAACATGCATTACAAGTGTTCAAGATTAGTCTTACAACAATTACAATACATGTGAGAAAACGTGTTGGCCTATAGCAGGCTTTTGAATTAAGAAAAAGTTCCAAGACACATCGTTACACCATACATCCCTAACCCTATGTGCGGGGTGTTGGAGCATCTACTTACTCCTCAAAGAAAATATTACAAATTCTCTTGGCTATGTGGGAGGAGCTGAGGTGAAAATTCCTTTGCATGTACAAATGAGGGGTTATTTATAGCCAAGGGTGAAACTGACCCATATGGCTGTTTGACTACCCTCATGACTATTTGAATTCCATGACTTTTTACTTTACATGACTCTTTGTAAAACGAGTGGGTCTCTTGGACTTCCAAGTTACATTACATTTATTTGACAACATGGCCCACAGTGGATATGTCGACAACATGACTCATGACATGACTTGACATAACAGCGTTGGTATATTCATCCTACTACTGGAGTGCATGTTAAGCTACAGTGTTGCTGGATGATGGATGTCTTCATGGTGTGTCACAAGTTCACCTCTGCATGGCAAATTTCACGGAGTCTGCAATGGTCGTTGGTTCACTTGATGTTGTTGTGGCATGTTTCTCCTTTCTTATATGTTGGAAGGCTTGACAAGCTCATATGTTCGCTAAAGGTGCATGTTCTTCCATCCATCCCTCCATGAGCACATCTTTCATGTTTGCTCATTCGTTTTTCCGCGAACACATCTTTGCATGATCATCCATTCGCGAGCACATATCTTCGCATGCATTTTTCATTCATCCATTAGTGAACCTGTCCTTTTGCACGTGCTCCCTTTGTTCATCCCATTCATTATCACACCATGTTTGTTGGTGTACATCTACTTGCAGTCACTCATGATGAGACACCATCAAATCCAAAAAACTCCTAGTCTACCATAACACACGATCATTTCGAATGCATGTGATCGGGAGAGGAAACAAGGTTGTGAGGTAGGATGATAGATCTAGGCACTACTAATGAAAACTACGCAAGAGTCACTGGGTGATGAAGATGGGAAATCCATGTCGATAGTTACTGTCCATGAGGTCTAGTTCGGTTAGAAGGAGAAACTGTGAAAATTTTGGGAGGGACAATTCGGGCTACAAGAAGGCAAGGCAAACAGAATCTGCACATTTTCTAGAATGAACGGGTAGAAAGGGCTTGACAGCAAAATTTACGCAATTTTCTGGAGTAACAGGTCGGGTTGCATGGAGGATGAGTAGGCAGAAATTACCTAGTTTTTTGGAGGAACTAGCCGGGAGCCTAGGAGCCAAAACTGTGCAATTCCTAGAGGGAAATAACAGCCTGCTTCTAGGAGCTACTAGCAAGAGAAACTGCACTGAGGCTAGGAGGTCGGCCTGCTAATCGTCTTTGCATAATTTATGAGCTGAGTGGACTACTGGATAGCAGAGGGCTTGCCCATGAGAACTACACAATTTTCTAGATGAGTAACCGGTCGATTGTTAGGAGGACTGACTGGGAAAACTACGCAATTTTCTTAGGGAGACATGGATGGGCACTAGTTTCTATTTGTCCTGTCTATGCAATTTCTCTAGTCAGCAGAGTAGGTAAGGTTAGTGGCCTATACATAATTTTTTAGGGGTGTCACTCCCAGGGTGGTTGTCAAGTCCAACTCTCCGGGTGGCCAACGTGAAGGTTGATTGAATTGCTTGCAGGAAGCGCATCTTGAATTGACTTAATTGGTGCTTCTACATTGTTCTCAGTGACAGTCAATCGAGTCATTGACGGGTTGATGGTCCCACTATTAGAGGGGAGTCCGGTCATCAAAACTTTAGAAAAATGACTAAGTGTGTGAATGAGAGAAAGATGCACATGTGATCTTGCAAACACACACCAACATGACTTGACAATGAGATGACCCAAACCATTGATACACAGATGCTCGACATGAATGACCGATGGTGTGAGCGACAAGTGCAACACTTTTGATTGATTGTTGATCGATTGTGATGACACTTGTGCGATAGTGAGTGTGACTCCATGTGCGAGTGCAAAAGATGCTTTCACAGTGAACACAACATGCACACATGAAGCAAAGACCTTGAGCATGACCAAAACATGGTTGCAAGCTTGACTTTAATACCAACATGAAAAAACTTGGATGAAATGAACAAGCAAGGTAGATGCAAAGACACGCATGGGCTCACAGAGTGGACCTGAGTGTGTGCAATCATCAAGTGAAACTCTCAAGGGAGGCTCTAAAATTGGGCGCTAGCCAAATTTTTGGAGGGTGGTTGTATCCGCTACAACATGTTGCTAATTTTCTTATAGAAGACTTTGAATCCAAAGCTTTGGCCTCAGCTCGATTTAAGCCCAGGATTTGGAAAATATTTGTGGATGACACCTATGCCATTTGGTCACATGGTCCTACAAAGTTGGATATATTTTTCTAGCATCTTAATAATCAGTGTAACTCCATAAAGTTTACCATGGAGCAAGAGGTTAACGATTACCTAAATTTCCTTGATTTCCTCATTTCCAGGAAAGATGATGGCTCATTCTCCCCCCAGGTGTTTCGGAAGAAAAATCACACAGAGCATTATCTTCATGCCAAATGCCATCATTTCCCTGCTCTAAAGCTAGGTGTTCTCAATACGTTAGCTACTCATGCTCTAAGGATTTCTAGTGAAGACCAAGTTCTTAAAGCTTTCCTCAAAGCTAGCATGGATCCTAAGGCCAAGAAAGACCTTGGTGATCGTATTTCATGTGTACATCTCCCTTTCATCCAAGGGGCCATAGACAAGACTGAAAGAATCTTGAGGAAGCATAATGTTACCTCAACCTTTAGACCCCTCATCACCATCAAAAATTGCTTAAAATATGTTAAATACCCAGTGAACCCAATGGATACGAAAGGTGCCTATGTTATCCCATGTTATTGTTGAACCTCATACATTGGTGACACTGACCGGTCTATAAATCAAAGGATTAAGGAGCATGCAATTGACATCAAGCATGGGAGAACCCACTCTTCAGCCTTGGCTGAACATAGTGAGAAGAAAAATCATCATATATGCATTGGGGAGGCTAAGGTTATTGCGAAAATTCCTCATTTCCATCGCCGTAGGTTTAGGGAAGCCATTGAAATTGAGAGGAGGTCGAGTAATCTGAATAGGGATGACAGGTAGAAAATTAGTAGTTTTTGGATCCCAACCCTTTCCTCTTAGTTTTTCTCCTTCATGGTATATCGGTTAGTCTTTTCCTGTTTTTACCCTTTTTCCTTGGTTCTTGTTTTCTTATGTTTTCTCCCCCCTTATATTTTTTCTTTCCTTTTTGTGTCCCTTTCCTTTTTTTATTTAATATTTTATATATTATAGGAATCTATTAGTTAGTCGATTTTCTTAAGCTTTATAATTCGAATTGATTTCCCTCATTTTGACTTTCATCCCTAACCTCTTTTCATGAAAGGTGATATAATTTTTCATCCATATATTTATCTTTATCTATTTTTATATAAATATTTACATATTTTAACTTATTTCATTTCCTAGGGATATTATTTTCTCCTAATTCTTAGCCTATTCATATGCTAGTTTAGGTATCTAGGGTTTTATTTATATATTTAATTACTCAAATTCTAATTAAAATATGAATTGTCCCAGTGTAGCCATTTTTTTTAAAGTTAGAATAATACTAATACATTTGACTTATAAAATTATTTAAAATTTGATTCAATTAATTCTTCCCATGTTTTCAACCCAGTCAAAGGTAGCCATTTATAGCCATATTTTTAGTTGTTGGAATGATTTTTCCATTTATTCAACCCATCACTATGATCTGATTCTTCATCTTGTCTTGACGATGAACCACACTAGTTGGTTCGAAACGCATCAGCAAAATTCTCCTTGATATTATTATTCTTGAAAAAAAATTCTTATAATACTAAGGGTCTCTAGTGGTGATATTTACTAGTGAAAAATGTGGCATGACATATATCTTCTTCAGATGATCTACGATCATGTTCAAGTTATGATCAAACCTAAAATTATTCAATTTCACCACCTTGTTCCTCTTGGCCAACATGATGCCCATTTATGTGATGAGTAGGTGGCCTCCTGTGATTTTTGGAACTACTTCCAATCCTAATCAATATCCATATTACCTAAATCATGTTGATCTTTCAATTATGGTTCTTATTGTTGAGCACAGAGGGCTTCTTCCTTGGCTTTGGTTGCTACTTGACTCTATATTCGTTTCTACTCTTCTTCTTATCTTTTTCTTTCTTCTTCAGCTCGTATGATTTCTTCATATTGTATGCATCCTTCAAATCTCCTTCTCTTCTACCTCTCTCTCGTCACTTCCTCCCCATTTTACTCTTTCTTCATCTTTTATTTCTTACTTATGCTTTTCCTCATGCTCCTTTCAAGCTAATTATTTCTTATTTTCTTGCTCCCAGGCCCCCCTGGGTTACTTCAATTACCTATTGTTGGAAATATTTTTTTCATTGATGTCAAATATAGGAGAAACCTACCTATGTTCAATATAAATATTGGAAAATGAAGATTGCTGGAAATACTATTTTTGGACTTTTTATGCCCCATTTGAATACCTTATATTTAAATGAATTTTTACTCTAATTACCTAGCTCAAATGGGAGAATAATATAGATGGTTGTAAATATTATTTTGAGACCTTTCCAATGGTATATGGAACTACCTATAACTCCATAGGAATGAGGAGAAATGAAATATTTCAGTAGGATGACCCATCCAAATTACATGCAAGATGACCAACAAGTTTTACAAGTCAACCCCATAAGTGAACATACAAATACTATATAAAGGGAATATGAATTCATTTTAACATGAATTAATAGAACAATAGATATGAGGTTGCAAGAGGAGTTGAGGAATAAATTTTGGGTTAATTCTTGGAATCTAAAGTTGAAACCGAAAATGTGATTTATGAAGTGAACAAGTGATATTGGAATTTTTGTTATATCTCTTTGTATGTAATGTTTCAGACTATGAAAAATTGAGGAGATATGGAAAATATCTACTTATACTTATGGTTACAATATCATACATTGATTCTCTATAATTTTGAAGATCTAGTCTAAGGAAGTTGGGCTTCCTAAATGCTCTTAGATCTTCTTCAAATAGGATAGCTTGGCATTTTCACTATAAATTTTGTTCTAGGATGTTTCAAACCATGAAACTTGGAGGATATAACTAATAGAATAACATCATCTACTTTTGGTTAAAATTATAGACCTTGATGCACATAATTTTGGAGATACAGTCTAAGGAATTTAAGCTCCTTGAATTCTCCTAGACTTTTCTTCAAACATGTTAGCTTGGAATTTTCTCTATAACTTTTTTTTGGAAGGTTTCAGACTTTGGAACTTGGAACATATAGATTTAATATCATCATATACCTGTGTTTCAAATTACAGACCCCGATTCACTATAATTTTGGATATATGCTCTAAGGAAGTTATGCTTCTTGTGTAGATTTTTCCTTGACACTTCAGAATCAGGTTTATGTCTAAAACATGATCACAAACACACCAAAATGTCACAACAAAAGCACATAGCACAACGAAAAATGTATAACAGTGAATCGATGTAGTACACAAGAAAAAATTTCAACCCAAAACTTATTATATTACAACTTTAGTACAACAATCATAGGGCTCCCATACCATGGATTATGGCCCTTACAATCACCCCTGATACAAGAACAACTAGGGCATGAGACCAAAAATGCATGATGATCAATATACCCTTGAACAAGATACACTTGACTTACTTTTTGAAGGAGAAATCAACTTAATTAACCCTTTCAATCCACATACCTTTAACACCTAGTAGGAACTTTTCCACCTCTTCTATTGCTCACAAGTACTTCTACAAATTTAGATTTCTTGCATCTTCAGCCACTCAAATTGCCTTTATCAATCCCTTAGTTGCTCCAAAGGTGACTGATCGTAGGCTCATAGATATTTCCTCTAACAACCCTCTTTCTCATCCAAAATTCCTACTCTTAGGGACTTCAACATCTTCCCTCTAACAATGACTCAGCTCCACCTAAGTCAGTGCACTTAAGGTTTTTAATGCATAGTTGCTAGCAATCTCCTAGTTTCTCCAAGGATCTATGTTCATGAGCTATATAATATACCTTCTTGTAATGACTTGTTTCACTAATTTCACTTCACATAAGGTCCTCTACAAGCATCCCTCTCACTATGAATTTTTCACATCAATCTACTAAACATAGGGCACACGAAATAGCCCTCACATAGTCACTTTGAACACTTCAAGTTGATTGATCTAGGGCACACTTAGAAGCCCACACACTTATGAATTTTACACATCAAATGTCACGGAACTTAGGGATAATTACACTGTCCAAAACCTTATTGGACAAACTTCAATACTTCACATCACCTTCAACACTTCTCCAATGATTATGTCCACATTTTCACCTCATAAAATCCCTTTTCTTGTTTCACCATACCACCATACACATTTTTCTCTAACTCACACTCCTCTTTACAAACTACTCTATTAGTCATCCCTATTTTAGGTTCAGACCATCCACATAAACCCTATGCAGGAGCACTGTAATTTTGTGACCCTAATCATAGGTTTAAGCCAATATTTCATCCAACCAATCCAGGGTCTTTTCCTTCCTTTGTGCGGACAGATCTTAAGAAAACTTTAATAGATTTTAGGAAATACTTTGGCCTCGTTGTACATGCTCAGAAACAACCCTAATATAGGGCACGAGCCATAGAGAAAACACCTCGAATCCAGCACAAACAAGCCTACACAAGGGCATATAAATTTCAGACTTACCCTATCCTCACAGTTGGGCATACTTGGTCACCATAGTAGACATGAATAGACCACACATGCTCCATTTGTCCCTCCCTTAAGTCTTGTGGATACCTTAGATATTCACTCTCCATTTTTTACAGAAATTACATGAGAATTATTGATTTGATGATTTCTCAAATGGTCTAAATTTCATCTCTACTTATAGTGTAGTAGATGGTGTCATCCTTCACCAAGGGTTCTAACCTTTAGCCCAAGCCAACTTGAGTTATCCTTCCAAAACCTAACTAACATAAGAGATAAAATTATTTCCATTTTATTTTCACCATATAATTGAAGCCTTACATGCCCCTTAGCCCTTCAAGGGTGCCCCACATGCTCTTAACGAATAAATTATTAATTTCTCTTCTTGCTCTTGTGCCCACAACTTTGGGTTAAAAACCCACTACTTGGGTACATTTCCCACAAACCACTTTTGTGGGCCAACTCCTCACAAACCTTGTACCCCATGGATTGTGGGAGTGCCTCCCAAGCTACACAAGTAAACACTCCCTCTTAGCAAAGGAGGTACTTCCACCACTTGCAAGTATCTTTGAATCCTTGGCGACACTAATCCAATCACTATTGTTCACCACTGTAGCATACCCTATAGAATGAAACACACTATTCTTGGTAGTATCTCCACCTCAATATCATTAGAACATAAAGATTCAAACTTACATATGGAATACTCCCTCTGAGTCTACACAACCTCCACTGGCTCAAGGTACTACTGAAATTGTGTCCTTCCAAGGTCAATCTAAGATGTGGTCAAACACTGGGTCTCATGTAGACCTCTGCAACTCAACTCGGCAAGTGATCTCATCCTCCTGGGTCAAATACCTCATGTGCACAAGGATCCAATCTTAAATGTGAAACTTCAAGACGCAATGACGATACTAGACTACCATCATCTCGTCCTTCACACTAAGCTAACTAGTTCATGCCAAAGAAACCATTGAGAATTCCAAACAAGGGTTTCTTTGGCATCAGAAGTCCATGATCTACAACCTTCCACACAATGAATTGTTGCTCACTAGGTTCTCCACCAATCCACCAAAACTCCTAGCCTATATCGTCACCTAGCCGGCCAAGACCACATTTCCATGTTCTTAATTGAACCTTCTGCTCCATGTTTTAGGCAATTTCTCAACTCCATCTTAATTTACTTTGTTGTGCACACTCTAATTCAACTATCCCTTCAAAGTAGCTTTGATACCATGTTTATTTTTCCTTGGCACTTCAGAATCAAGTCTATGTCTAAAACATGATCACAAACACACCAAAATGCCACAACACAAGCATATTAGAGAAATTTTGAGGTCTAAAATGGGCCTCAAACAAAAATTTACAACCAAAATCAGCTTTATAAGAACCAATATGATTCCAGATGATGATGTCAACCATGGGGGGTGATTCACCATTTTTGAAGTAAAAAATTAAAAATATTAAAAAATAAAAAAACTACTTTTTCAACTCTTATTTTTAACTTATCTCCCTATGGTTTTATTCAAATTTTGATCAGTCGCACTCATTGGATGTGAAATTTAATTCATCATCCAAGGAGTACCCATGTTGCATACTTTTGATAGACCCTACTACATGAAAAATGAGAAATACATAGGAAGCATGATTGCAATCACATTTTTTCATGTTTTTCTCTTTTTTTGTGTGATGGGGTCCGTTGAAAGTATGAAACATGGGTACTCCTTGGATGAGGAGTTATATTTTACATCCAATGGGTGCTCCAACTCAAAATTTGAGTAAAACCATGCGGAGAGTTGAAAAAGTAGTTTTTTATTTTTTCCTTCTAAAATTTGATGATGTAATCTAATCTTATTTTATTTTTTCCACTATTATTTTATAATATTCCTTAGGAGGCCCATTTGAGACCTGAAAATTTCTCTAATGACTTTTCACAATGAAAATGTAAAGTAGTGAATCAATGTAGTACACAAGACAATTTTTCAACCCAAAACTTGTTATATTACAACTTTAATACAACAAACATAGGGCTCCATTCTAGGGATCACGACCCTTACAATTATCCCTGATACAAGAAAAAACAGGGTGTGAGATCAATAATGTATGATCACTAATATACCCTTGAACAAGATACACTTGACTTACTTTTTGAAGGAGTTCTCAACTCAACACTTTCGGTCCACATACCTTGAACATCTAGCAAGTCCTCTGCCACATCTTCTATTACTCAAAAGTACTTATGCAAATTCGTAATGATTGCATCTTCAGCCACCCAAACTGCCTCTATCAATCCCTTAGTTGCTCCAAAGGTGAATGATCTCAGGCTCAAATATCTTCCCTCTAGAAACCCTCTTACTCCTCCAAGATGCTTTCTCTTAGTGGCTTCAACATATGCTCTATAACAATGTCTCAACTCCACCTAAGTCCATGTACTTAAGGATTTCAATACACAACCCCTAACATTCTCCTAGCTTCTCCAAGGATCTTTGTTTATGAGTTATATAATGTTCCTTCTTGCAATGACTCATTGCACTAATTTCATTGCACATAAGGTCTTCTACCAGGATCCCTTTCATTATGAATTTGTTAGATCATTCCACTGAACATAGTGAACAAAAAACATCCCTCACACAATCCCTTTGAACACTTCAAATTGACTGTTCCAGGGCATACTTGGAGGCCCACACACTTGTGAATTTGACACATCAAATGTTATGGAACTTAGGGCTAGTCATACTATCAAAACCTTATTAGGCAGACTTCAATACGCCTCATCACCTTCAACACTTCTCCAACAATTATGTTCACATTTTCACTTCATAACAACCCTTTTCTTGCTTCCACATACTGTCCCTACACATTGTTGTCTCATTTGAACTCCTCTATCCATAATTCTCTAGAATTCGGCCCTCTTTTAGGTCCAAACCATCCACATAAACCCTACATAAGAACACTAAAATTTTGTGGTCGTAATCATAGGTTCATACTAGACTTTCATCCAACCAATCCATCATCTCGTCCTTCCTTTGTGTGGACAGATATTGAGAAAACTTCAATATATTTTGGGGAAGACTTTGGATTGGATGTGCATACTCAAAAATAGCCCTAATATATGGCACAAACCATAGATAAAACACCTCCAATCCAACACAAACAAGCCTACACAAGGTCACGTAAATTTCATACTTCCCATGTCCACATAGCTAGGCATACACGTCATCCATAGAATACATGAAGATACCACCCATGCTCCACTTGTCCCTCCTTTAAGGCTTGTCGCTACCTCAGATGGCCACTCTCCCTTTTAGATAGAAATCACATGAGAATGTTTTCTTGGATGATTGCTCAAATGGTCTCAATCTCATCTCTTCTTATAGTGTCTTAGGTGGTGTCATCCTTCACCAAGGATTGTGAACTTTAGTCCAAGCCAACTTGAATTATATTTCCAAAATCCAACTAAAATGAGATAAAATTATTTCCATTTAATATTTTCCACATCATTGAAGCCTTAGATGCCCCTTATCCCTTTAAGAGTGCCCCACATGATATCAATGAATAATTTATTAATTTATACTCATAGTCTTGCGCCCACAACTTTGGGTACAAAACCCACTACTTGGGCACATTGATCACAAACCACGTTTATGGGTCAACTCTTCACAAACCTAGTACCTTAGGGGTTGTGGGAGTACCTCCCAATCTACACAAATCAACATATTGAATTCTCTTGAAATTTTATTCAAACATGTCAGCTTGGTATTTTCATTATATATTTATTTTTATGATGTTTTAGAATCTCAAATTTGGAGAGATAGAGAAGAGATTTATATGTACCTGTGGTAGAAATTTCATACCCTATTTCTACTACAATTTTGAAGATATTATTTAATAAAGTTAGTTTTCTTAAATTCTCATGAAACATGCTTCAAATAGGTTAGCTTTTCATTTTTTCTACAAATTTCTTTTTGATATTTTTCAGACTGTGAAATTTGGATGAGATGGAGAAGAGATCTCTAGGTACCTATGGTAAAAAAATTCAAAGAATATTTGCAAAATTGGATACGTTACATGTTGTGAAAATTTGTTATTAGAAGAAATCCAAGAGAAATAAATTTTGGGAGAAGTAGACACGGTGAAGGAAGAAGCAATAGGTAGCCCTATTGAAGACAGGAGAAACTAATAAATCTATTGAAGACGAAGTAGCAAGAAGACTTGGTAAAAGAATAAGCAACTAACATCCATTATGAAGAATAAAGAAAGTAGGTTGATGCCTACGAATATTAGCAGCAGTGGGGATTGGTGTCTCTTTTAGGTTGGTGCCTAAAAATCTTGTAGCAAAGGGGATTTATGTCTCCTGTAGGTTGGTGCTTATAAAACAAGAAAGGGGATTGGTATCTCATGTGGGTTGATGCCTATGAAGGAGTAGAGGGGATTGGTGTCTCCTATAGGTTGGTTCCTACAAAGTAGTAGAGGATATTAGTGTATCCTATAGGTTGGTGCTGACAAAGAAGTAGAGGGGACCAATGTCTCATGTAGGTTGGTGTCTACAAAGCAATAGAAGGGGTTCCTGTAGCAGTAGGTTGGTTCCTACAAGATATTTCATATAAATAAGTTTTGTAGTTTTTTCTCATAAGGGTTTCCATGTATATATTGTGTTACTTGTTAAGTTTATGAGATTTATGTTTTATGATGTTTAACTAGATTTAAATAAGTAAACAATTTCATTAATCTGATTCACACACCCCCCCCCCCCCTTCTCTCAATATAATGGTGTATCAAAGAAGGTTCCTTCAAAAGCAGTTTAACCACTAGAAGGTAAATCTTAGAGGGAGAAATGGCTAGCAAGAATAACATTTCCCCTACCTCTAATGGAACAAAATCCACTTTATGGGAGATAAGGATGAGAATGAATTTAATGTCTCTTGGACGCTGACACGTGGCATTCTATGTTAGAAGGCTATAAAGTTCCCAAAATTCCTCCGACGGATGCAAATAATAAAACGGTTTATGTAAATAATTCCAAAGCAATATAGGCCATCTTAAGTGGTATTTCTAATTTGGTATTTGTCAAGGTAATGCATTGTGACTCTACCAAACAAATTTGGCATAAGTTTCAAAGCATCTATGAAGGAGATGAAAAGGGGAAAAGGACTAAAATTCAAACTCATAGAATACAATTTGAAAGTTTAAAGATGAATGAAGAAGAAGACATTGCATATTTTTTCCTTCAAGTAGATGAATTTGTGAACACTATTAAAGGATTGGGTGAAAATATTAAAGAATAAGAAATTGTTCCAAAATTCTTGAGATTTATTTCATTAAGGTTTAATCCAAAGGTTTTAGCTATTGAAGAAATGAAAGATATAAAAAACTTGAAGATGGATGAACTATGTGGAATACTCATTACATATGAGATGAGAACATGAAAAGAGAAGTCGAAATTAAAGGAAGTAGCCTTGAAAACATCAAAGAAAATAAAAGGACACAAGGAATATGATCACTTCAGCCTTGAATCAAATGAAGAAGAAGCTCAATTCATGAAATGGTTGAAAATAAGATCTAGAAAATATGAAGGTAAGATGTCATTAAAATGTTTAAGTGTGTTATAATAGTTCATTATGCTTCAAAATGTCTGTATGGAAAATCAGAAGATTGTGATTATGAAAAGGAACATAGAAATAGAGGAAAATTTCATAAAAATGGAAAATATCTCAAGAAGAAAGGTTTTTATTCCAAGCAGCTCATCTGAAGACAGTGATGAAGATTCATCTGATGATGGTAAAGAATAATGCCTACTCATGGCCTTGACAAATCAGAAAGAGAAATTAGTTGCATTGCAATCTATCTCAAAAGGAACTAGGAAAGGAAAAAGTAATCGTCCACTTTCTTTTAGTTGTGGTAATGAAGGTCATGTTACTTCTATATGTCCATATGAAAAATATGAAGCAAACGATGATGCAGATTATTTTATAATCATGAATTCTCAACTATTGATGACAAAAATAAAGATAACCAGGGAGAGAAGGTAAGAAATGTTTTCAAGGTAAACTCTTTGCTAGCTTAGAAGAGATAAAGAGACTCACAATAATAATAAAAAATATAGGAGTTATTGCAGAAGTATGAAAATAAGGATCATGATGAAACATATAAAATGGTTTCCATCCTTAAACTCAATTAGAAGAAGCAAGGACATTGTGATAAAAGGAAGACCATTGTGAGAAACTAGGAGTTGAGATTGTTTCCTTGAGAAATGATCTTGAAAAGGAAACTTGATTTGTTGAAGTTTGGAAGAAGTTATAAGATCTTGAATAATTCACCTGGTAACTAAATCTCCTTTTTTATTAAATAAAGTATTGGTTTTAAAGAATATAATGAGATGTTCAAGGGAGAATCAAGCTAAAATACATAAGAAGAAGAAGAAGAACCTAAAAACTATGTCAAATTTCTAAAAGGATAAAGAAGCAATGGAAAAAAAGTCAAAGTTGAAGCTAAGTATCAATAGAGAAATAATCCCATCAGTAGCACAAATGGAAATAGGAAAGAAGGATAGGAACAATAGATCTCTAGTCCTCGAATGAAACATGGTAGCACTTGACAAGGAAGTAAAGGGCCATCTGAGAACTAGAAATGGATTCAAAAGAATTGCTCCACCAAGAAGGCTCATAATATCCATGTATCAAAATTTATTTTATGGCCATTTCTTTTCATGAAACAATTTTAGCTACAAGGAAATATATTGTAGATCCTATGTAAGAAATGACTATATAGAAATAGACGCAGAGGATCTTATAAGACCCTAATGAATAACTATGAAGGCAAAAAATATAGAAATTCATATGAAGGTGGTCACAATTCATTTTCTCCTACATTGGATTATGTTAAATGTTACAAATGCTACAAATATGGTCACAAATCAAGAGAATGTAAAAGTAGTCCAATAACACCTCTCAAGCAAAACAAGCAAGAAGAACCCATAAAGATTTAGAAAAAGAAGCAACAAAGACAAGGAGAGTGTGGATTTGTGTTATATGCTCAAAACCCAGGAAATAAATGGTATATTGGTAGTGGTTTCTCAAATCATATGTATGGAGATAAGAAAAACTTTCTATCTCTAAGGAAAGACAAAGGAGGAAGTGTTACCTTTGGTAATAATTCTCCAGTAGGGATAATGGGAAAGGGACAATTATTTTAGACAAGGGAAAGACCAAAGCTCAAAATGTACTATATGTTTATGGTCTTAAATATAATCTCTTAAGTGTTAGCCAAATATGTAACTAAGGATATAAGGTCATATTTCATTCAGATGGATATGAAGTAAAAAAGGCAGATTCAGGTAAAATTGTTTTGAAGATGATTAGAACCTCAAGCAATGTATATGCATTAGATGGAGTAAAAAAACATTGTAGCATGGGAAAAATGGATTATATCTTATTATGGCATGGAAGACTAGGTCATCTCAATTTTGATCAACTTGTCAAGCTAAGCATAAAGGATGTTGTATAAAATATGTGTAACACCGCCTCCTGCTAGGTACACCCAAGAAACTAGCCAGTCGAGCAAACATGTGATGAGATAAGTTACTAAGGGATTCAATCTTTTAGGTGACATTAAGGAAATGGAATCGACAGAACATATCAAACAAACCCATCCACATCAACAAGAGACATGTCAGCCACTCAAAGAGCTTATCCCTGAGTCGCATTGATGATTTAATCCTTTTAACACAGAGCCGCTCTCATGCCATAGGCAAGATAGTGACCAACAACTCAAAGTCTCTCTCAAAGGCCTCTGTGCTAGTGACTATGGCCTTTTCTCAATAGATTTGTGCCAATGACCCTGATATTTGAGCCACTTTTCTAGCCCAGAACTTGTTACAACCTTTCTAATCATTCAAAGACATGATAACAACACTGAACACTCAAAATTAACCTTAGGATTAGGCCTGAGCATCCCCACCCAAGACTGACATTTTTTCAATCACTTGGCATCAATGCCACCTATAGGTCTAGAATACAAGACAGAGAATAAATGTCTAAAAGAAATTACGAAACACAACTAGAAGGATCACCTCCCTCTCCATTGAACTATCATACCATCAATTATGTATTGCATCCATCCATCTAAAAATTACAAGTAAAAACATGAAATAACCATGACATGAACCAATCATGTAACCATGCCTATAACCAACATAAAACCATATAAATATCAGAGACATGACAACCATTAAATCCACATATAAACAAGTACAAAAGTAAGATAACTTAGCTTTTATTAATCATAGGCAAATCCAACCAGGTTCGGGACTTCCACATGCCACCTGACCATAGACATGGCTAAACCAAATCTCTCTTTTAGCCAGTCACCCCCATGCCATATTCCAAGCATGAATGTGGAATCTCATAAAAAAAATAAATCCAAAAATAACCAATGGAATCTAGAGGTTAAACCACCTCCACCCTCACCAAACCATGATCACACCAAAACTGGTGCTCTGATCACAACCGAACCAAACTTGGAATTTCATTTAGAATCCATCACTATCCTTGAGAAAGTTTCTATCTCCTTGTCTCTCAATATTTACCACAATCCAATCCTAGATCACTAGTCCCTAAATTGAGACCAATCTCTTGGGCTTTACTGCAATCTAAACCTAGATCACTATGCCCTAAACCGAGACTTATCCCTCATGCTTTACCATGTATCCCGCCAAAACTAGTCAAGGGATTCCTAGGTCTTTAGGAATGAACCTTGAGACCACCTCCGCCCCGGATTCCAAAATCCATCTAGAAAACCAAAGCTCAAGACCGAAATAAACATACCAACACCATGGAATCCATAAAAAGGCAAGGCTAGGCTCAAAACCACTGTCATAACCCAAAAAAACCATGTCGCTGACAGGAAGAGAACCATACACCAACATGCAAAGTCATGCAAGTCCAAACTAGCTGGGAAATCACACATCCAAACGATTACCTACAAGTATTCCTACTGAAGGTACTTGATCCTGATTTCATTTCCTTTATCCTTTCTTTCCTTTCCTTTCCTTCCCTTTCCTTGCTTTTCCTTCCTTGATCCAAAGATAGAGTGCCCCAAGAAAACTCTAAGTGACCAAGAGTAAGAGAGAGAGAAAGAATAATGAGAGAGCTCCAAACTTGAACTGACAAAAAGTTAGAAAAATATTTCCCATTGATCCTTGGAAGCATTTTTATTAATGAGGCCTCTATTTTCTTCATGTTCCATTATTTTCCTTCAATTTACTCCTCACATGCAACCTGTGACCTTCTACCTTACTTTTCTCCTAATTTCCATTATTTTCATAAATAAATGTGCCAAGAATGCCTTTTTTCCTTTTAATGCCTTTTCATTAGCCTTTGCTAATTTTCCTTATCCAAAACACACAGCAAGTGATGCCCACTAGGATTTCTTTGCCTGATATTAATCTTGGAATAAGTACCCTTAATTGTGGTCTTATTTTTCCTTTATTAACTTTTATTACATGAACTTTTCACCAAGGTTGTTACAGAACCCTCCCCCTTGGGGAACACCATCCTCAGTGTTAAACCACACCATGACCTAAGAAAAACTATTAAAAAGAAAACATACTTCCCATGGAGCTTTATAACTTAGCTCGTTGTAGTATTTACAATGAAAGACCTACTCAAAAGAAAAACATCATGACAATATAACAACCATAATAATATGATGCCCAATACTGCTTATTGGATCTTTATAAATTAGCTCATGGTGGTATTTACATCCATATACATATACCAAAACATGTGCCAAAGATATACCAACATCAGAACAAGACTAATTTTCCTCAACCGTAAAACAATGAAGGATACAAGGCTCACATCTGATCTGCCATCTCCCATGTAGCTTCTTCAGGTCCAAAGTGCTTCCACTACACTTTAACTTTCTCTATGGCTCTGTTCTTGAGCATGAGATGCTTCTGCTGCAATATGTTTTGATGCTCCAGCAAGAACTCTCATTCTTGCTCCACCTATAATACAGACCAATCAATAACATGATCAACATCCTTTATTTACTTCTTCAGCAATGAAATATGGAAAAAATCATGGACTTTCACTGTTGGTGGCAGTGCAAGTGATATGCCTCTAGTTCAATCCTCTCAAGGATCTCAAAAGGCCCAAAATACTATTTTCCCAACTTGCCACATGAACCAATCCTCAAAGATGCACAAACAAACATGCTCCCCAACCTGAAAATCCTTGAATACCCTGTGCTAATCCGAATAAATCTTTCATATATCATGTTTTTCCTTTAGATTCTTCTTTATAACCTGCATTTCCTACTCCATATCTTCCAACATGTTGTTGGCATTATGATACAAGTATTGTTCTTGATGCCAACTCACTCATAGGTCAATTTAGTTTTGGTAAAAGGCAACTCATAGTACAACATGTATATTCATAGGTAACAGGGCAGTGGTACAAAAGAAGAGGAAGATGGAACTAAGGGTAAAGTAAAAGGCTGATGAAAAGTAGTTTAAGAAGTATACATAAGTCCACTTAGTCAAAACAGTGTATACACGCTGGTCCATAGAAAAAAGAGTGTATACATATACATGCACTCCCACAGGAGAAAAAGAGCGTACATGCTAGAAAACCAAGGTTTTGGTCCGAGGTATTTGGTCCAAGGTATTTTGGGTCCAAGGTATTGGTCCAAGGTATTTGGCCTGAGGTATGTGATCTGAGGTATTGACCCTAGGTATTTGGTCCAAGGTATTGGTCCTAAGTGGTTTTGGTCCAAGGTATTGACAAAGGGCCTAAAGCTATATAAGGAGGAGAAGATCATAAGGCCAAGTGTGCAAGTGTATGGGTTTCTAAGGAATACTTCTATCTGAAGTATATTTTATGTTGTAGGGGCTATGTTTGTGATTTGATCTGAAATACTTTGTGCACCTTGAATTCAATGTTGGATCAGGATCATGAGACCTGAAATGAATTATTATTGAATGATCTGATATTGGTTGGGCTAGATTTGATTATGTACACCTATTTTATTCTTTAAATGGTGTGATCTAGGTTTGTCTGAAGTCCGAAATTGTAGCGAAGTTATGAGTTAATATTTGCAGATTTGCATGTTGGTTTGTCTCTACAAAATCGCATGTACATGTAGGTTCTACTCTTCAAAATAGCATATACAAAAGAAAAGCCTCTTATTTAGATCTAACTGGTCTATCTGATCAATTTTGTTGTTTTACTGATGTATTTCAATGAAGTCGTCTTAGATCTGAATGTAAAACTAAATACATAAGGATTTTAGTATCTGATTGATTGATTGAATAAGTGAGAAGGGTGATCTCTGCTATGACCTGTGTAAAGCTCTGTAAATAAACAATAGATGGTCAGCTTACTGCTAGTTCGTACAGACTTGATTCAGAAATTTTATGTTTCAGTAGTCTTGAAGGTATACGCAGGTTTGATTACAAGAAGTAGCGTATACACACAAGTTGGGTTTAGTAAAGTAGAGTATACATTCTAATGCATGACTTTTTGAGGTTGCAGATGATTCTAAATGATGATGCAGGTTTCTGGGTTCTTCACAGTGTTTCGGTGGCAGTGATCTGATTGTTTAGATTAACTGATTTTTGGTTGATGCAGTTTAAGTTTCAAAGTTCCTGATGGGTCCAGTATGAAAATTTGATGAAATGAGGCCTTCATGTGTATTGTTGTGTACCAGAAGAATCCATTCTGAAAATTTATGAAATGTGGTCCCTAGAGGAATAGAGAAGGTCATAAACTTCTGTAGGCTGACGCCTACGTACTAGTAATCACATTGGCTAGTACAAGAGCTAGGGGGTTGTAGCTCCCTTCCAGTAGAAGCCGGAAAACGAGATAAAGTTGTAGCATTCTATAGGTGGGTTCCTGTGTACTTGTATGAGTCTACACCAGTACAAGATTGTAAACAAATTTTCTTATTATTAAAATAAGACAGAGACGACAACAGTAGGTGGTTTTCACCCACATTGGGTTTCCACCTTAAATATTGGTGTTCATGTGTGTTGCTTATGTGTGATGGTTTATTATGGTTTTACTATGTTTAATAAGTTACTAATGCAATAATTAAAGATCAGCACATGATAAATTGCCTAAATCACAAGTTATCTGGGTGTACATTGGTTTTCTAATCATAGTTGACTGTACATGCTAGTTCACTTTACAGAAGTAGCATATATAAATATGTTTGAGAAAATAAAAAGTATTGATCAGATAATACTAATTAACCCCCCTCTCAGTATTATTTCCAATAGTTGGAATCAGAGCCAGGTCCTTTTGAAGAAGCTTGATCAATTGAAGGAAGATCTTTCAGGATGAATAATCATGAAGGCATGGGATCCATCAGACCACCAATCTTCAATGGGAGCAACTTAGTATCTACAATCGCGTGGAGCAAATGTTTGGGAAATTGTAGAAGGAGGATATCAATTTCCAGCAACAAATACTACAGACTCTGCAGGTAAGAAGTTATATGAAACCAATGTCAAAGTTGTAAACATATTATTGGGAAGTCATTTTAATCAGAATTTGTCAAAGTCATGCAACTCAAGACAACCAAAGAAATATGGGACAAAATCATTCAAAGCTACGAAGGAGACTCTCAGGTAAAACGTGCTAAGCTTCAAACTCTCATAATTCAGTATGAAACTCTTAAGATGCATAGTGATGAGAGTGTTGCTAGTTACTTCTTACGTATAGATGAGATTGTTAATTGTATGAAGAATCTAGGTGAAGAGATAAATGAAGTTACATTAGTGGAGAAAATTTTGAGATCTTTGTCTTCTAAATTTGAGTCAAAAGTGTCTGCCATAGAAGAAAAACAAGATCTTCAAACTATTATAGTGACTCAACTCCATGGAATCCTAACTACCTTTGAAATGAGAAAAGGAGGTCCATCAAATATGAGAGAAGCCACATTTAAAGCATCAGTAAAGGGAAAAGAAAAGGAAGAGCACCATGAATCAAGACACATTTCAGAAGAAGAAGATGAGGTAAATTTTGTCAAGAAGCTTCAACGGGGTTCTAGAAGATTCAGAGGTAAGCTACATTTCAAATTCTTTGCCTGTGGTAGAGTTGGTCACTATGCTGTCAAATGTCCTCATAAAGATAAATATGAAAAAGGAAGGAATATGCAAAAGGCAATAGAAAACAGGTTGTGAATATAAGGAGTTATTATACGCATGAAGATAGTGATGATTTATCCAATAGTGATGAAGATGAAACTAAACAAGATTATAGACTTCTCATGGCCTATGACAATGATGATTTTCTGGATGCATTAGAAGAGGAAGATTTTCTTGAAGAAATCACTAAACTAAAAATTTGTTTAGAAGAAAAGAATATGATCATAGATACCTTGACACACCAACTTGTTGAAAGAGAAAAACATAATGAAAATCTAGAATGTGAAATTGTGGGTCCAAGAAAAGATCTTGAGAAGACAAAATCTCTCAATATTAGGTTTTCTAAAGGATCAAAAACTTTAAATGAAATTATCAAAGTTCAGTTTTCTCCTCTGATAAAGACATGTCTTGGATATACTAAAGAATCATCTCAATCATAGAAGTCGTCAACCTCCACCAGAAGCTATCTTGATGCAACAAAGACGAGTGAACAATATGTCAATCATCAGCAAAGGCCTAAAAATACTCATCAGGTAAATCATACTCAATTTAATCCAAGGATGAATATCAGTAGAAGCCGCAACCAACAGGTAAACAATGTCAAAAGATTCTATGATCACATAAACTTCTTTAATGGGCAATTTTTTTCATGTCATAAATTTGGACACAAGGTTGCTCAATGTGTTGCTTACAAAACCATCATGACTAGAGAAGCATGAAATCAAAGAAGTGCAACAGGAATCAAGAAAATTTCCTATAATAACTTTTCTCCTCTTGAAAATGAAATAGAATGCTCGATTTGTAACAACTTTGGTCATGAAGAATCTGAATGCATGAGAAAATTTTGGCCAACATTTCAAAAGGAGAAAATTGCATTAAATCCCAAGATATGGGGAAGGAAGGTGTTAGCGCTTGAAATTTCACCTCAGGCTGAGAAAGGTAAACTCCAAGGCAACATCAAACCACTTAGCCTCGTAGCTAACCCTACGGGGCAGGAGAGGGCTCTCTCTGGTCTATCTCAGTAGGGATCTTCAACGGGCGAGATAACCAATGAGGAAACACTGATTTTAGGCTAGTAAACTAATAAAAGGTTTGATTTGGGATTTTTAGGGTTTTGGTGGAAAGTTGGGGAAAGACAATTTTGGGTGCGGGGATTGGACACAGTTTTTGCAGGGGGTTCTTTGGGGCAAGGTAGGAGACTGTACTGATGCCTTTGAATTAATTGAATGGATAGGAATGACCAATGAGGAGCTAAAGAGAGCAAGAAAACTTCAAGGGTTCTCTTTAGACAGGTGAAAACATAAATATTAAGCAAACTTAAAAGCAGAGTATGGCAATCATGAATTCTACTTTAACACTTCATTTGCCTAATTTGTAGAAGGAAAAGTAAGAAGATGATTCACATAAAAAACTTACAATTACAAAGAGAAACACACCATCAATACATGTAACCATAGGAATCCCAAAAAGGACTGCGAAACCCTGGTATTTCTTCCTTTGCCAAAATTGCAAAGATACAATGAGTAATACAATAGAAGCTTTCTCCCTCAAGAGTCCAACCTCTCCAACCCCTGAAAATGACTAAGAAAATACATAATATAGGCAATCTAACACCTTTCCTTGCCTCTAGGGGTCGATCTCATCCTTCTAGGAGCTGTTTCAACCAATTCTAAACTGAGCACTAAAATCTAGGCAGTCAAAACAACTTGCCTCTATAAGCTAGGAAACCAATTCATTCATTAAATGTTTGCTATTTCATGAATGAATCTTCTAGAATAGGTAAATAAGTGTCATGTCAACATGAAAATACATTAATTACATCAAAGAGGGTGAAAAATCCCATCACAAGTCAAAACTGGTCAAAGCTGGGCGAATTCCTGAGCTGTAGATGAAAAATTGGCAAACTTTCCCAACAGGTCACGCCCTGATCCTAAACAGGTCGCGCTACTTTGGAGCTGCTTTTGAGGCACTTCCAGGTGTCCAAATGAGGAAAAAGTGGGATTTTTGGAAAGTTCTGGATGTCTACTTTCCAACCCAAGTCGAATTTCTGAATTTGGTGGCCATTTGCCCCTCCAAAATTGCAATCTCCGAAGACTGCTTCCTGTGTGTCAAAAAGGTGGCAGAAAGTCATTTTTTGCTTGTTTTCTGACTTTCTGGAGGCCCAAAACTTGGTGAAATTTCTTGGCAATTGCTGAGCAAGTGTATCTTTGCATGAAAAATCCAAAAATGCTGAGTTTTCCCAAAAAGGAGTTGCCCAACGAAAAGGTCACGCGCGGCGCGCGACCCGTTGGGGAGGAAAACCTGTGTATGGCACAAAAAATTCACAATTGACAAAATTTACTCCAAATTTCTTGAAATTTTGGCTGGGAGTCCCCAATCAAGTACCATGCTCAGTCAAAGAGTCTTTGGCCAAAATTTGGATTGGATCAGGCCTTTTCCGTCGTTTTAGTGCCTTGGCCAACCTCCTTGGATCTAGCGATTGTAATTTTGACATTTCTCTAAAACCATGACACCTGTGAAAAACGTGAAGGAGGTTTTTCTTCCTTGGCCTGTTGTGGACAAAAACCTCTCTCAGTTTTCCAAAATTCATCTTTTATTTCTCTAAAAAATCTTTTGAGTGAAACTTATCCCGATGTGTGAAACAAGGAATTTTGTCGAATGAAGCGAAATGAAGGGGATAAGGGGATTCTAAATTCTTGGGGAAATTTTTGGAAGTAGGGAGGGATGTTAGGAAGCAGGGGAAAGTGGAATCTCAGAGATTGAGTGAGGGGAAGGGGTCCAAAAGGGAAAAACACAGGCCCAACCTAGAAAATTGCCAGGTTGTAGCTAGAAACTAGGGTTTGTGCAAAAATGAGGATTTTGGGGGATCTCAGTGATGGGAAGCTTTTGATAAGTTACATGAAGGATAGGGGAAGGTGTATGAACATATGGATACAAGTTTCGCTAATTATTTGACCGTCCACGAGAAATCGCCTTCAAAACCCTAGGAGAGGGAAATGACCTTACCTAGGCGCAACTGAAGCATGAACAAGGTGTAAAATGACTCATTAGACACTGAGATGATAATGACAACCCTATGAATGATGATAGACTCAGCTGAATAGCGACATAAATGGGCACTTGGGCAACTTTGAAAAGAGTGGGAGCAAACCCTAGACCTAATGCCTAGTGACCAAATTTTGCTTGAAAACTCTTTGAAATGACAAAATTTGACCTTGACACTCTGAGACCACTTTGTAAGAGCATATTTGATCACTGGAGGAAGGCTGGAAAGACTGACACTAACAGAAGGAATCTCAATTAGAAAGATGTGGTATAACTTTGTATGCAGAAGGACAAGAAAATTAGTGGTACATCGATAGTGGATGCTCCAAACACATGACAAGTGATCAAGAGAAACTTCATTCATATAATGCTTTAGAAAAGGAAAAGAATGTCTCATTTGGAAATGACACTCTAGCTTTCATTAAAGGTAATTTTTTGTTTTCTTGAAAGAAAAGGTTAAAGCTGGAAATGTCATGTATGTATATGGTTTAAAGCATAACATATTGAGTGTCAGTCAAATGTGTGACCAAGGAAATGAAGTGGTCTTTCGATCAAATAGATACGTTGTTTGTGAAATTGATACAGGAAAGACTGTGATCAAAGGTACAAGAACTCCAAACAACTTATACATACTCAAAGGAGGATAAAAACAATGCTATTTAAGCAAAATAGATGAAAATTGGCTGTGGCATAGAAGATTGGGACATCTAAGATTTTCTCAAATAAGAAAATCATGCAAGCTCAAGGCAATTCGTGATCTTCTAGATATCAGCATCCCAAAAAATGTCATATGCAAACCATGTCAAGTTGGTAAGAAAACTATAGTTGACTTCATTGAAAAGGAAGGGTTAGCAAGTAAGCCTCTTGAACTCATCCATACTAATTTATGTGGACCAACAAGGAAAAAGTCACCTCGTGGAGAAGAATACTTTATTTTGTTTATCGATGATTTTTCAAGGATGTGTTGGATAGGTCTTTTAAAACATAAAGATGAAGCATTTGAAAAGTTTAAAGCCTTCAAAGCTTTAGTTGAAAATGAATTAGATCGAAAAATCAAATGTCTCAGATCTCATCGAGGGGGAGAATTCATATCATATGAATTCTTTGACTTTTGTGAACAACATGGAATAAAAAGGAAATTTTCCACTACAAGAACTCCTCAGCAAAATGGTGTGGTAGAATGGATGAATAGAACAGGTCAACAAATGGCTCGAGCTATGCTAGATGAATCTGGAACTCTTGCAACCTTCTGGGGTGAAGCTGCATTTTTTGTCATGACTATTCTCAACAAAGCGAATGTTCAGGTAAATAGCAATCAAACTCCACATGAACTTTGGTATGATAAGCCTCCTACTGTAAAACACTTTAGAGTTTTTGGAAGCAAATGTTTCATTAAAAGCACTGATGAAAAACTTCGTAAGTTTGAACCTAGAGCAGATGAAGGTATTCTTATTTTTTATTCTTCTAGAAGTAAAGGATACAAATGTTATAATAAAAGACTTCAAAAAATTGTTGAAGACATTGATGTTGTAGTTGATGAAGCATGGAGAAATCTAGAACAGATGAAATCAACAAAGAAATATGATAGTGAGGAAGTTGGGGAATGCTTTCCTGCATCAAATCAAAATGATATAGAAAAAGAAACCAATGAAGCACTAGAAGAAGAAGATACAACAGATAGGGAAAAGACTCCATCTAGGTATGTTCAGAAGAATCATCTAGAATCTCAAATTCTAGGAGAAAAAGGGGCTAGTATACAGACAAGAAGAACTCTTACAGGGACCTCAAGCTATCTAGCATTACTATCCTCCACCGAACCTCAAAATGTAAATGAAGCCTGAAAAGATGAATGTTGGGTCAAGGCCATGAATTAAGAACTTGACCAAATTGAAAAGAATGATACTTGGGAATTAGTTCCTAAACCTCATGATAAAAATATTATACGAACAAAAGGATATTTAAGAACAAGCTGAATGAAAATGGAGAAGTTATTAGAAACAGGGCCAGACTTGTTTGTAAAGGGTATGCTCAACAGGAAGGTATAGATTTTGAAGAAACTTTTGCACCTGTTTCCAGACTTGAAGCCAAAAGAATGTTTCTTGCTCTTTCTAGTTTTCGAAAATTCAATGTATATCAAATGGATGTAAAATCAACCTTCCTTAATGGATATTTAGAAGAAGAAGTTTATATTGAACAACCAAAAGGATTCATTCTTGTAAATGATGCAAAACTCGTATTCAAGCTCAAAAAGGCTCTCTATGGTCTGAAATAGGTCCCAAGGGCTTGGTATTACCACCTTGACAAATATCTACAACAACAAGGTTCCACAAAAGGTTCTGCAGATAGAAATTTATACCCAAAGATTGAAAATGATAAATTGCTAATTATTGTTGTTTATGTTGATGATATCATTTTTGGTAGCAATGAAGAATCCGTGAGTCAGAATTTTTCTTTAGTAATGCAGCAAGAATTTTAAATGTCCTTACTTGGTGAACTTACTTATTTTCTTGGTCTACAAGTTCAGCAAACAAAAGATGGTATCTTTCTTTCACAAACCAAATATCTCAAGAAAATCTTGAAGAAGTACGGAATGGAAGATTCTAAACCAGTATGTACTCCAATTGTAATAGGATGCAGTCTCAACTCTAATGATGAATCGCCAGAAGTAAACCAACCAACTTAGAGTTCTATGATTGGAAGTCTGCTTTATCTAACAGGTACCAGACTCGACATCATGCATGCAGTAGGAATTGTCGGAAGGTTCCAAGAAAATCCAAGGGAATCACATATCTAGGCAGTCAAAGGAATCTTCAAGTATCTTCAAGGGACTCAAGACTTTGGACTATGGTATCCTAAAGATACAGAGCTTACTCTTCATGAATATACAGATGCAGATTGGGCTAGAAGTTTTGATGATCAAAAGAGCACTAGTGGAAGTGCATTCTATATGGGTTCTGCGTTAGTGTTGTGGTTCAGCAAGAAACAAAGTTCAATTTCCTTATCTACAGCTGAAGCAAAATATGTGTTTGTTGCATCTTGTTGCACACAACTACTTTGGATGATGTAAACATTGAAAGACATTCAGATCACATGTACTCCACCCATCTCCATTCTATGTGATAATACAAGTGCCATCAGTATTTCAAAAAATCCAGTCACGCACTCCAAGACCAAGCACATACCCATCAAGTACCATTTTCTACAAGAACAAGTGCTTGAACAAAAGGTCAAATTGGAGTATGTTCCCTCCAAAGAACAGGTTGGTAATATATTCACTAAACCACTGAACAGTGGTCGTGTTCACATAGCCTCTGTGTCTGACGAGCGTATTCTTGGGGGGAAGGCCCTCAAGATCTGAAAGATTGAAATGGATCTTGGGAGGAGAGACCCCCAAGATCTAAAAACTTGAATTGCCAGAAGAAAAAGAGGAGAATGACCAATAAACAAAACCACAAAGAAAATTTTTATTAAAACCAATAATAACTGTAAAGGCTACATTGTGGCGGACAATCTGTCCTTTTACAAAATGTGACTTGTTACTTATAGTATTTTTCAGTTACAATACCACGGGTCAATTCCATGGGTGAATGAATACCATGGGTGGATGTCACAATACCATGGGCAAATACCATGAGTGAATGAATACCATGGGTGGATGCCACTTACAATACCATGGGTAAATTCCATGGGTGGATGAATAATATGGGTGGATGAATACCATGAGTTGATTCCATTTTCCATTCAGATCATTCCTTCCTCCTTAAGAAGAAATGGTCCCCATTGCATAAAGTTCCCCCTTGCAAAGCCTTTGTTGAATATGAAGAGCCACTGAAGATAAGGGTTTTATGTGGTTAACCCATAACCATGATGAACGAAGATCCGAGGATAGAGATACCCTGTAATGCTTGTGACCAACTGTGGTTCTGATAGTGTGTGGCCTAGCAAATGGACTTCGATGAAGTGTGGGTTTGCGGATGACCCATAACCATGATGAACAAAGATCCGAGGATAGAGATACCCTGTAATGCTTGTGACCAACTGTGATACTGACAGTGTGTGGCCTAGCAAATGGACTTCGATGAAGTGTGGGTTTGTGGATGACCCATAACCATGACAAATGAAGATCCGAGGATAGATATACCCTGTAATGCTTGTGACCAACTGTGATACTAACACTGTGCGTCCTAGCAAATGGACTTCGATGCCAAGGATTTTGTGTGGTTGACCCATAACCGTGATGTTGGTTGTTGATGAAGTAGTAGATGCCTACATAGCCTGGGGTGGGAGGGCACATCTCCAAATAAACCAAGCTGAATGCTGCTATGGTAAAACTCATGAATGTGAAGCAGGTGCCTACTAAAGTTGGGTGGGAGGGCACGTTTCCAACGAGAACCCGCTCCGAATGTTGCTCCAGAATTAAAATGGACATAACTCAGTCAATATAACTCAAAATATTTATCATAACCTATTTTTGGAAACAGAAGGACCATTTTGCATCTTCCCTTGTGATCGAAATCCTTATCTGAACACTCCAGAATTTCATATTCACCCTGCAATTTTTCCGTCGTCACAAAAGTTATGAAAAAGTAGTTGATTTTAATTCAACGATATCTCCCACATCCGAACTCCGATTCAACCCATTTTTTTTTGAAATTGGGTGATTTTTCAAGAGGAGCTCAGATATACAATCCATTTTCTGAAATTCTGCACCAAAAACTTTAAAAAATGATAGGAGATTCGTCGTCCACTAGTTGTCGTCAGAAAAAAATTATGCAACATAGCTTATTTTAAATTAGCGATATCTCCCTCATCCGGACTCTGATTCAGCTGATTTTTTTTTTGGAATTTTGGTATTTTTTCAAAAGGAATCCAGATCTAGTATTTGATTTTGTAAATTTTGTACCAAATGTTTCAGATCTGATCTGCAAACTCACCGCCCAAAAACATTCTTGCAAAAAAATGAAAAAAGAAAAGTTCTTCCCACTTGGCCCAAGAAAATGCTCTGTGGAGGATGTAGCACATGTCTGAAGTTTGTTGAATATTGCTGCAAAATTTGAAATTGAAATATGCATCAAACCCTCATTCCCATGGATCATAACCTACTCTGATACCACTAGAAAACCCAGTAGTGCGACCAGAGTCTGAGCAGCCATGGCGGAAGCACTGGTTTTGTGCGGCAAAATGGAGGGCCACACCGACGCGGTGACGGCCATCGTGACCCTGATTGACAACTCGAACATGATCGTCTCTTCATCCCGTGACAAGTTGATCCTCCTCTGGAACCAAACCAAGGAACCCGAGAAGTATGGTGTCCCAAACCAAGGAGCAAGCGGCAAGGAGTGAAGACTGGATCGACTATTAGCGCAAGATAATGGTTAGTAGATCATCCTTTTCTTCCCTCTCTCATCTCATAAAGAAGAAACTTTGAATAGCTTTGCATTCAGTTGTTGCTGGAGTACTATCACCTTCAGAGTAGGGATAGAGGCATTCTGCATTAGATACTTTTCCCCCCAACAAAATGGCGACCATACTGGGGATCGTATCTTGTTAGTTTGTTGTGTTTCTTGCTATTCATTTCATAAACAAGGAGAGTACCAAATCGAACTGTGTTTGAATCCATCAAACACAAAGTAGAGGGCAGCTACTCTGGCTCAGTTTCTGAGCAAGTTTATGATTTGAAAAGCTGATCCACAAGGACTCTAATAAGCTCTTAGTGATAGCTTTTCATCCTCCTTTACATCCCTTAGTGTGTCCTTGACTGATAGCTTCTGATTTGAGCAAAAACTGTGAATTTTTGAGCAATCTGTGACCCGGAAACCAAGACGGACGAAAGTCTCGTTCTTCATTGCAGGCTGTACACTAGCAGTTTGCATTTCAGCGCAGTTCCCGAAGGGGCTACCTACGCTGAAGGTCAAACAGGCAGTGTTACACCTGCGCTGGACCAGTCTTGGCTTGAGTTCCTAGAGTTTCCTGCTGTGTCTTGATTTGTTTTCACTGTTGTTTTTGTTGTTTGCTGCCAGTCAGTAGGCCTATCTGAAACCATCTTCCTTTGTCATTATTCCGCCTCAGTTGTATAAAGAAACTGTATTTGTTCTTTTGTATTTCTTACGTCATTTACAGTTTCCCATAACGAAAGTGAACCAGTCTTGCATTGACCTCTTAGATCTAGACCTGTGATTAAGTGTCGTTTCTGATCTTAAGAGTTAGCTTATTTGTTGTTCATAGCTGATTGAGTTTGTCGCTTTCGTTATATGGTTTGAATTTACATATTTCTAAGTGTCGAAACAAGTAAATCGTAAGGTGTCTTTCGATTTTGGACGAACTTGTTTGCTTTCGCTTGAAATTGAATTCAAAGTTATACAACAACTTTCTTTCTGTATTTCATCAAACATTAAGAAAGAGAAAAGAAATACTTGCATTGTGCATGTACATTATGACAGTTTGCATGTTGATTTAGGAAAGTGCATTAGTGTGTGCTCTATGATCTGTGTGAAAAGGTGTTATCTTCCTTCTCCCTCAGTAGTTAAGGTTTTCAAAGTTGAAAGATTGAAAAGCTTGCTTATCATCTTAGATTGCATTCAGGAGTGTTTCTATACATCTCGTGGTGATCCATAAAGGCAAACTGCTAAACAAGATCAACCTTAAAATAAATTGAATTTACATAACAACGCATTGAAACATAACGCAAACATCTAGAGGTCTAAGCTAGAGACGTGTTCCGGCGTCGTTAAACATAGTGACTGTCGATCTCGACGAAGGTGGGTGATTCCTCCTGAGAGTCGGTGGCACTAATACGGACTTGTGCTCCCACGTACCGTCGCGTATATATTGGGAGACCCCTATAGGATCAAAGCCTTTATCCATAGGAAATCGTGTCGGCCGCCCTACTGATCGCAATGCAGTGAACACAGCATTCACGAAGATCGACCACTCGTACCGTAAAACGTATTCTGTGGTTTTGCGAAAGGTTTGGCACACCCTCTGCCTAGATCTCCAGAGCAGTTTCTTTTGGCCTTTTTCAAACTCTATAACTGAAAAAGTCCATCCGAGCATTTGTCACTTCGGGCTCGTTAAAACATCGAAGGAGACTAGAGTCATCTTTAGCTTTTTCTCGACTCTTAAAAAGTGAAAAAGCAAGTTGTGTCTAAGCGTCGTTATAAAATTTATTTTAAACGGAACATAATCACCTCCTATTCCCGCGTTGATCTTAAAGTTGAGAACATGGAACGCCCCAACCAAGCAACTCCACATGATGGAAGTCCTAGTCCATTCTCCTCTTGGGGAGAAGTTGGTGCGCCCCACATGGCCACATTGTCGCTTCCAGGATTGACAATTGGCCTGCCTGTTTGGCTATTCTCAACTAGTGTAGTTCAGAACACCATGGTTCCTGAGCAGTCGAGTCAACAGTTAGAAGAGTCTAGAGCATCCCACCAGCCTTCTACTTCCTATAACCCTTCCTCCAATCCTTTATCTTCAAAAGGTAGGGCTGGCAAAAGCCAAGCTCCCACGGAGAAGAAGGAAAAGAAGAAGAAAGAGAAGAAGAAGAAGGAGCCTAAGGCGACTGGGGGCAAGCAAAAGACATCTGACAAAAACCCACACACAGCACAGACCGGGCCTAAATCGCCATGTGTCATATGTAGAGGAGACCACTTCCATAGATATTGTCCCTGTATTCCCCGGATACTAAGGGACTGGTCACCTCGTTTGCACAATTCGGGAGCATCAACCTCTGATAGCCATGTTGATTGCTTACCGTCAACCAGCGAAAGTGAAGGTTCAAGACAAAGAGGGGGAGCGAGATCCCCCTGCAGACTGTGTGAAGGCGGTCACGCCATCCACCGTTGTCCCTTCTTAGACGAAGCGAAGAGAGTTTTGGAAGATCGTCCGGTTTCTCCGGTAGTACTTCCTCCTGGATACAAAAAACTCGTGCCAAGTCCTTTGTTGGTTGAAAATACAGCTGGCCCGCTCAAGTGGTCAGCTGAAGCGTCAGTCATTGGAAATGAACCTACTGAATCCAGACCAGACGAAAGTCTAAAGGTCGATACGGAAGTTGACCCGGTTCTTCCTTCAGAAGTTTCATCCTCAAATGACACCGTCACTGAAGATCCATCTTCAAACGACACCCTCACGGAAGAGAATAAGGATGACACCATCCAGATTCTTTTCGTCAACACAGATTCTGATGAGCATCAGGGCAATGCGCCCATTCCTTTATCGCAGGAAGGAACATCATCAGGATTGTATCCGGCCGTATATTCGGTCCCACCACTAAGCAACCTGGTTGTGTCCTTTGATTGGAACCAACTGGGCAGACCCCGGTTACCAGCCAGTATACCATTCAGAATCATAGTCCAAATTTATAGAATGGTGATGGCTGGAACTATCATTGATGAAGGGGCATCTGTGAGTATCCTTTCCTCTGTTTCTTGGAAAGCACTGGGTTCCCCGGCGCTTTTGCCTGAGATGAGAAATCTCTCGGGTTTTGATAAAGGAACCAGTCGACCATTAGGGATCCTCCCCAATGTGCCTGTTACATTGAAAGGGAAGACCGTTAATATGAACGTGATGGTCGTTCAAGGACCCTTGGATTATAACCTACTCCTTGGACGTGACTATATATATTGCATGGGAGCTATAGTCTCCTCACTCTTTAGAGTAATGTGTTTTCCACACGAAGGAAGGGTGGTCAAGCTCGTAGACCAACTTTCATTTCCGGGATCACGCATCGCAAATAGTCAAATACCAATCCTCAATAGTCTATTCACCCAAGAAATGTCTCCACCCACAGTCCTCCTTCCCGATGAATGCGAGTGATTCGGAAGGATAGAACTGGAACCTAGGGGGCATGCATCCTGGTCTGCTTCGGGCAGAGAAAACCTTGGGTATAAAGTAGAATTTCCGCGAAAGAATATGACTAGTCCGTACCCCGTCCATGGATGGAAGAGGGGTTGTTCTAGAACAGGATTCTTTTGATAAGGTTACTTGTCTGACAAAGGTCATTCATCTTTGTCTAAAAAGGTAGGCTACCAAGGAAAGAGATTCTATTGCGACAGCAAATGGTAACCGTCTTTGGGTAAAAGGCAAGCCTCACCCATTAAAACTAATGTTTTAGAGGATAAGTAGGGGCAGCCTCCAAAGAAGGGGATCCCTTTGCTGCAACAAGTAGTAACCATCTTTGAGTAACCTAATGATAGACATCGCCGAAGAAAGAGTTTCATTTGCGGCAGCAAATAAAACCATTCTTTGGGTAACCAGAAAGAGGCAAGCCTCACCCTTTAAAACAAATGTTTTATCGGATAAGTAGGGGCAGCCTTGAAATTGTACTTTATACCTGGGGGCATGCAAACCTTTTGGAGTGCAAGCAAAGAGCGGTTATTTATCTGCTTTTTGGGTTAGTCGTTTCCGAACTTGCATAAAGAAAGGATGAGGGGCAAAGGTCAAAACTTGCCAAAGAGCATAGCTTATGTGACGTGCAAGCTCTATAAAAATTGGAATCTTGCAGGAAGACATTTCTTATCCTATGACTGGTATGACGAGCAGTTTTAGCATAAAGTTCATGCTCGTTAAAAAATAAACGCAAGATCCGAGCAGTTTTAGTGTCATAGTTCATGCTCGTTAAAAAAATAAACATAAGCTTTTGAGCAGTGTTTTGGTGCATTCAAGCTCTTTAAAAAATGAAACCCGGAACCGGTAAATAACCATTGTGATCGTAAATTTATTAGCCATAAAAGCCTTGGTTGTGTTTTGCACCTGCCACCTCCATTCCATTTGGCCTATCGTTCACCTCCATATGATTGTTTACCCTTTTTGAGGAACAGCTGCGAAGAGTGATTTCACTTAGCCATCCTTGTGACACTGCCGTGATTGGAAAATTCCAACCCGTACCTGGAATCTGCTGCTATCCCTGTTTATCACTCGTTCCTCAAAAGACGAGTCTTCTTTAGGCTCTTTTCAACTGACTCGTAAAAATTGAAAAGATTGCCGAGTTTTGGCCTTCCAGCTCGTTAAAAGGACCGGAAGAGCTATCCCTCCTCTAGATTTTAATCTTTTTGGACCTGAGGGATTATTGCACAAAAAGGTCGAGCGCTTGTTTTGTTCGGCTCGTTAAAACTATCGAAAATTCATCCCTTTTGTATTGTTTTATACTTTTTCGGACTTAAGGGATTAGATGACGAAAAAGGAATTCTGGAGTTAACTTTCTGTACCTTTTCAGACTCTCTAAAAATGAAAAGGACCGAGTTGTCTTTGTCGCTAGACTCGTTAAAATGATTAATTAGCGACAAACTTGTCTTTAGACGAGAACGAGTTTCCCTATCGCTAGGCTCGTTAAAACATAGCGATGGGCTTGCCCGAAGGGCAGGTTATAGAACAAGCATATTTTATCCTCCTCAATCTTGACAAAAATAAAGAGGTACTGGTCAGAAATGACTGGGGAAAAATTGGGAGAACCTCAAAGCTTTGATGGTAGCAAGTCACTCTTGAACATGACACTTTGTCCTCCGTACCACATCGGGTTGGGTTGTTTCATTCACCGGTCTCATCACCATGGTCCTCGCCAAACCATCCGTATTTGGGGTAATGCTACCGATCCATCACATTAGTGTCGTTATATGTTCAAGAGATGTGTTCAGAAAGAGTCAACCGTGTCCCATCCACTGCCATACATTATCCTTCATCCACCCATGATCTCCACCCTGAATCATATCTCACAGTTTGTTTTCACCTCCACTAAAGTCATTAGCTCCGTTCCGTGTCACTGATGTGGGATTCATTAAATCCCTCCTTTGACGGATCGCTTCTTGTCGACTTCAGCTCATTATCCAAGAAGTTGATCTAGGAACACCCCCCCCAGTACTTTGAAGCTTGCATGCCTCAATGGCAAGTTTCTCACTTCCGGCGACAGGTATACATCAATGACCTTCGACCAGAAGATTTTGCGTGGTGTTCGACGCCAAGTCCTTTATTCACACCACGTGAATTGTACTGCAGTACCTTGAGGGTCATTGTCATTATTGGTGATTCCTCTCGCGCTTGTTAACGGTTTACATTATTGACCGGTAATCAAGCGATGTCTTTCCATGTTCGACTTCAACGCAATTCTCACATGGATCGACTTGTACTTAGAGTGAAGATCGAACGAGATTGAAGACCCCGGATCTAGTTTCATCCATCCGGGCTGCGATATATATTCGGGATATAAAGACATTTGATATGTACATCATTACAACAGATGATCATCCTACTCAAAGGATGATAATTTCAGCAGAGAATTATCAGTCTATCATCAGACGGTCGTCTGTTATATGTACCAAAATGAATTTATAAAGCTGAGCATGGGAATGCCCGCCTCAGCTAGATCATGAAAGCAGAATGAAAAATAATGTATTGTATTGTATTTTTATTGCAGGGCACCTCTCAGCCGATTGAATGAACTTCGGATCCTCCTAATAAAGCATTTCACCCGATAAACGACCTCATACTTTAGGGGGCAACTGTTATAGACATTTTTGTGCCTATCAGCATGGAGCATGAAATGTCAATAATCTGAGGGATCCAAAGTCCCTAAACATGTTGTTCTTACCCCTAGAGGAACAAGGTCAGCAAACCACAGCACTGAAAATCAGTTCTCCACTCAAAAACAGGCCATTTCTGGATCATGTCAGCTGCTCCACTGAGCATCTGCGCTGAATGTCAACTGCTCCTCCTTGTACCTGCGCTGAAGGTCAAAACCAATGAAGGCTACCTGCGCTGGGCGAGATTGGCCAAGTGGCACAGTCATTCTGCAAGGTGTCAACTGCCCAGGAAGCTTCCAAACTGACACTTGGGTCAAGGAATTCGCCTAGTGATGAGTAAGAGGGTCTTGATCTCCAAGTGGAAGCAAGATTCTCCAAGTGGACTCAAGAACTGAAGATTAACTAAAGTTGGAGAGGACACAAGTCAGCTTCAGGCCAGTCTCAAGATGACTCATCCTTTCTCCAAAAACCTATATATAGAGCTCTCTCATGAGGTCTAAGGAGGCTGGAATTTTGTGCAAGTAAGGAAGTGTTGTTGGTTTGTGATTAGAGCTATTGGGTGTTTGCTTAAAGGAGGTGAAGAGGAGATTTCTTTCAGCTGGGAGGTGTTGCTGGATTGGGCCCATTGTGGTTGTAACTCTCTCAGAACTTTACTTCTATTATCAATAAAGTATTTGAGGTTCTTCTATATGCATGTGTTTATGATGAATAGATGCTTGTATATTTGATTTATGCTAATCCTATAATCGATTATGGATGTATGCTTGTTGTAGTTTCCTTTCCTTGTGCTTTTACAGGATCTGTGTGTAGCTGGCCCGGTGAAAGGATAAGGAGCTAGGAGCAAGCGGCAAGGAGTGAAGACTGGATCGACTATTAGCGCATGATAACAGTTAGTAGATCATCCTTTTCTTCCCTCTCTCATCTCATAAAGAAGAAACTTTGAATAGCTTTGCATTCAGTTGTTGCTGGAGTACTATCACCTTCAGAGTAGGGATAGAGGCATTCTGCATTAGATACTTTTCCCCCCAACAAAATGGCGACCATACTGGGGATCGTATCTTGTTAGTTTGTTGTGTTTCTTGCTATTCATTTCATAAACAAGGAGAGTACCAAATCGAACTGTGTTTGAATCCATCAAACACAAAGTAGAGGGCAGCTACTCTGGCTCAGTTTCTGAGCAAGTTTATGATTTGAAAAGCTTATCCACAAGGACTCTAATAAGCTCTTAGTGATAGCTTTTCATCCTCCTTTACATCCCTTAGTGTGTCCTTGACTGATAGCTTCTGATTTGAGCAAAAACTGTGAATTTTTTAGCAATCTGTGACCCGGAAACCAAGACGGACGAAAGTCTCGTTCTTCATTGCAGGCTGTACACTAGCAGTCTGCATTTCAGCGCAGTTCCCGAAGGGGCTACCTGCGCTGAAGGTCAAACAGGTAGTGTTACACCTGTGCTGGACCAGTCTTGGCTTGAGTTCCTAGAGTTTCCTGCTGTGTCTTGATTTGTTTTCACTGTTGTTTTTGTTGTTTGCTGCTAGTCAGTAGGCCTATCTGAAACCATCTTCCTTTGTCATTATTCCGCCTCAGTTGTATAAAGAAACTGTATTTGTTCTTTTGTATTTCTTACATCATTTACAGTTTCCCATAACAAAAGTGAACCAGTCTTGCATTGACCTCTTAGATCTAGACCTGTGATTAAGTGTCGTTTCTGATCTTAAGAGTTAGCTTATTTGCTGTTCATAGCTGATTGAGTTTGTCGCTTTCGTTATATGGTTTGAATTTACATATTTCTAAGTGTCGAAACAAGTAAATCGTAAGGTGTCTTTCGATTTTGGACGAACTTGTTTGCTTTCGCTTGAAATTGAATTCAAAGTTATACAACAGCTTTCTTTCTGTATTTCATCAAACATTAAGAAAGAGAAAAGAAATACTTGCATTGTGCATGTACATTATGACAGTTTGCATGTTGATTTAGGAAAGTGCATTAGTGTGTGCTCTATGATCTGTGTGAAAAGGTGTTATCTTCCTTCTCCCTCAGTAGTTAAGGTTTTCAAAGTTGAAAGATTGAAAAGCTTGCTTATCATCTTAGATTGCATTCAGGAGTGTTTCTATACATCTCGTGGTGATCCATAAAGGCAAACTGCTAAACAAGATCAACCTTAAAATAAATTGAATTTACATAACAACGCATTGAAACATAACGCAAACATCTAGAGGTCTAAGCTAGAGACGTGTTCCGGCGTCGTTAAACATAGTGACTGTCGATCTCAACGAAGGTGGGTGATTCCTCCTGAGAGTCGGTGGCACTAATACGGACTTGTGCTCCCACGTACCGTCGCGTATATATTGGGAGACGCCTATAGGATCAAGGCCTTTATCCATAGGAAACCGTGTCGGCCGCCCTACTGATCGCAATGCAGTGAACACAGCATTCACGAAGATCGACCACTCGTACCGTAAAACGTATTCTATGGTTTTGCGAAAGGTTTGGCACACCCTCTGCCTAGATCTCCAGAGCAGTTTCTTTTGGCCTTTTTCAAACTCTATAACTGAAAAAGTCCATCCGAGCATTTGTCACTTCGGGCTCGTTAAAACATCGAAGGAGACTAGAGTCATCTTGAGCTTTTTCTTGACTCTTAAAAAGTGAAAAAGCAAGTTGTGTCTAAGCGTCGTTATAAAATTTATTTTAAACGGAACATAATCACCTCCTATTCCCGCGTTGATCTTAAAGTTGAGAACATGGAACGCCCCAACCAAGCAACTCCACATGATGGAAGTCCTAGTCCATTCTCCTCTTGGGGAGAAGTTGGTGCGCCCCACATGGCCACATTGTCGCTTCCAGGACTGACAATTGGCCTGCCTGTTTGGCTATTCTCAACTAGTGTAGTTCAGAACACCATGGTTCCTGAGCAGTCGAGTCAACAGTTAGATGAGTCTAGAGCATCCCACCAGCCTTCTACTTCCTCTAACCCTTCCTCCAATCCTTCATCTTCAAAAGGTAGGGCTGGCAAAAGCCAAGCTCCCACGGAGAAGAAGGAAAAGAAGAAGAAAGAGAAGAAGAAGAAGGAGCCTAAGGCGACTGGGGGCAAGCAAAAGACATCTGACAAAAACCCACACACAGCACAGACCGGGCCTAAATCGCCATGTGTCATATGTAGAGGAGACCACTTCCATAGAGATTGTCCCTGTATTCCCCGGATACTAAGGGACTGGTCACCTCATTTGCACAATTCGGGAGCATCAATCTCTGATAGCCATGTTGATTGCTTACCGTCAACCAGCGAAAGTGAAGGTTCAAGACAAAGAGGGGGAGCGAGATCCCCCTGCAGACTGTGTGAAGGCGGTCACGCCATCCACCGTTGTCCCTTCTTAGACGAAGCGAAGAGAGTTTTGGAAGATCGTCCGGTTTCTCCGGTAGTACTTCCTCCTGGATACAAAAAACTCGTGCCAAGTCCTTCGTTGGTTGAAAATACAGCTGGCCCGCTCAAGTGGTCAGCTGAAGCGTCAGTCATTGGAAATGAACCTACTGAATCCAGACCAGACGAAAGTCTAAAGGTCGATACGGCAGTTGACCCGGTTCTTCCTTCAGAAGTTTCATCCTCAAATGACACCGTCACTGAAGATCCATCTTCAAACGACACCCTCACGGAAGAGAATAAGGATGACACCATCCAGATTCTTTTCATCAACACAGATTCTGATGAGCATCAAGGCAATGCGCCCATTCCTTTATCGCAGGAAGGAACATCATCAGTATTGTATCCGGCCGTATATTCGGTCCCACCACCAAGCAACCTGGTTGTGTCCTTTGATTGGAACCAACTGGGCAGACCCCGGTTACCAGCCAGTATACCATTCAGAATCATAGTCCAAATTTATAGAATGGTGATGGCTGGAACTATCATTGATGAAGGGGCATCTGTGAGTATCCTTTCCTCTGTTGCTTGGAAAGCACTGGATTCCCCGACGCTTTTGCCTGAGATGAGAAATCTCTCGGGTTTTGATAAAGGAACCAGTCGACCATTAGGGATCCTCCCCAATGTGCCTGTTACATTGAAAGGGAAGACCGTTAATATGAACGTGATGGTCGTTCAAGGACCCTTGGATTATAACCTACTCCTTGGACGTGACTATATATATTGCATGGGAGCTATAGTCTCCTCACTCTTTAGAGTAATGTGTTTTCCACACGAAGGAAGGGTGGTCAAGCTCGTAGACCAACTTTCATTTCCGGGATCACGCATCGCAAATAGTCAAATACCAATCCTCAATGGTCTATTCACCCAAGAAATGTCTCCACCCCCAGTCCTCCTTCCCGATGAATGCGAGTGATTCGGAAGGATATAACTGGAACCTAGGGGGCATGCATCCTGGTCTGCTTCGAGCAGAGGAAACCTTGGGTATAAAGTAGAATTTTCGCGAAAGAATATGACTAGTCCGTACCCCGTCCGTGGATGGAAGAGGGGTTGTTCTAGAACAGGATTCTTTTGATAAGGTTACTTGTCTGACAAAGGTCATTCATCTTTGTCTAAAAAGGTAGGCTACCAAGGAAAGAGATTCTATTGCGGCAGCAAATGGTAACCATCTTTGGGTAAAAGGCAAGCCTCACCCATTAAAACTAATGTTTTAGAGGATAAGTAGGGGCAGCCTCCAAAGAAGGGGATCCCTTTGCTGCAACAAGTAGTAACCATATTTGAGTAACCTAATTATAGACATCGCCGAAGAAAGAGTTTCATTTGCAGCAGCAAATAAAACCATTCTTTGGGTAACCAGAAAGAGGCAAGCCTCACCCTTTAAAACAAATGTTTTATCGGATAAGTAGGGGCAGCCTTGAAATTGTACTTTATACCTGGGGGCATGCAAACCTTTTGGAGTGCAAGCAAAGAGCGGTTATTTATCTGCTTTTTGGGTTAGTCGTTTCCGAACTTGCATAAAGAAAGGATGAGGGGCAAAGGTCAAAACTTGCCAAAGAGCATAGCTTATGTGACGTGCAAGCTCTATAAAAATTGGAATCTTGCAGGAAGACATTTCTTATCCTATGACTGGTATGACGAGCAGTTTTAGCATAAAGTTCATGCTCGTTAAAAAATAAACGCAAGATCCAAGCAGTTTTAGCGTCATAGTTCATGCTCGTTAAAAAAATAAACATAAGCTTTTGAGCAGTGTTTTGGTGCATTCAAGCTCTTTAAAAAATGAAACCCAGAACCGGTAAATAACCATTGTGATCGTAAATTTATTAGCCATAAAAGCCTTGGTCGTGTTTTGCACCTGCCACCTCCATTCCATTTGGCCTATCGTTCACCTCCATATGATTGTTTACCCTTTTTGAGGAACAGCTGCGAAGAGTGATTTCACTTAGCCATCCTTGTGACACTGTCGTGATTGGAAAATTCCAACCCGTACCTGGAATCTGCTGCTATCCCTATTTATCACTCGTTCCTCAAAAGACGAGTCTTCTTTAGGCTCTTTTCAACTGACTCGTAAAAAATGAAAAGATTGCCGAGTTTTGGCCTTCCAGCTCGTTAAAAGGACCGGAAGAGCTATCCCTCCTCTAGATTTTAATCTTTTTGGACCTGAGGGATTATTGCACAAAAAGGTCGAGCGCTTGTTTTGTTCGGCTCGTTAAAACTATCGAAAATTCATCCCTTTTGTATTTTTTTATACTTTTTCGAACTTAAGGGATTAGATGACGAAAAAGGAATTATGGAGTTAACTTTTTGTACCTTTTCAGACTCTCTAAAAATGAAAAGGACCGAGTTGTCTTTGTCGCTAGACTCGTTAAAATGATTAATTAGCGACAAACTTGTCTTTAGACGAGAACGAGTTTCCCTATCGCTAGGCTCGTTAAAACATAGCGATGGGCTTGCCCGAAGGGCAGGTTATAGAACAAGCATATGTTATCCTCCTCAAGCTTGACAAAAATAAAGAGGTACTGGTCAGAAATGACTGGGGAAAAATTGGGAGAACCTCAAAGCTTTGATGGTAGCAAGTCACTCTTGAACATGACACTTTGTCCTCCGTACCACATCGGGTTGGGTTGTTTCATTCACCGGTCTCATCACCATGGTCCTCGCCAAACCATCCGTATTTGGGGTAATGCTACCGGTCCATCACATTAGTGTCGTTATATGTTCAAGAGATGTGTTCAGAAAGAGTCAACCGTGTCCCATCCACTGCCATACATTATCCTTCATCCACCCATGATCGTCACCCTGAATCATATCTCACAGTTTGTTTTCACCTCCACTAAAGTCATTAGCTCCGTTCCGTGTCACTGATGTGGGATTCATTAATGCCCTCCTTTGACGGATCGCTTCTTGTCGACTTCAGCTCATTATCCAAGAAGTTGATCTAGGAACACCCCCCCCAGTACTTTGAAGCTTGCATGCCTCAATGGCAAGTTTCTCACTTCCAGCGACAGGTATACATCAATGACCTTCGACCAGAAGATTTTGCATGGTGTTCGATGCCAAGTCCTTTATTCACCCCACGTGAATTGTACTGCAGTACCTTGAGGGTCATTGTCATTATTGGCGATTCCTCTCGCGCTTGTTAACAGTTTACATTATTGACCGGTAATCAAGCGATGTCTTTCCATGTTCGACTTCAACGCAATTCTCACATGGATCGACTTGTACTTAGAGTGAAGATCGAACGAGATTGAAGACCCCGGATCTAGTTTCATCCATCCGGGCTACGATATATATTCAGGATATAAAGACATTTGATATGTACATCATTACAGCAGATGATCATCCTACTCAAAGGATGATAATTTCAGCAGAGAATTATCAGTCTATCATCAGACGGTCGTCTGTTATATGTACCAAAATGAATTTATAAAGCTGAGCATGGGAATGCCCGCCTCAGCTAGATCATGAAAGCAGAATGAAAAATAATGTATTGTATTGTATTTTTATTGCAGGGCACCTCCCAGCCGATTGAATGAACTTCGAATCCTCCTAATAAAGCATTTCACCCGATAAACGACCTCATACTTTAGGGGGCAACTGTTATAGACATTTTTTTGCCTATCAGCATGGAGCATGAAATGTCAATAATCTGAGGGATCCAAAGTCCCTAAACATGTTGTTCTTACCCCTAGAGGAACAAGGTCAGCAAACCACAGCACTGAAAATCAGTTCTCCACTCAAAAACACTCAAAAATAGGCCATTTCTGGATCATGTCAGCTGCTCCACTGAGCATCTGCGCTGAATGTCAACTGCTCCTCCTTGTACCTGCACTGAAGGTCAAAACCAATGAAGGCTACCTGCGCTGGGCGAGATTGGCCAAGTGGCACAGTCATTCTGCAAGGTGTCAACTGCCCAGGAAGCTTCCAAACTGACACTTGGGTCAAGGAATTCACCTAGTGATGAGTAAGAGGGTCTTGATCTCCAAGTGGAAGCAAGATTCTCCAAGTGGACTCAATAACTGAAGATTAACTAAAGTGGGAGAGGACACAAGTCAGCTTCAGGCCAGTCTCAAGATGACTCATCCTTTCTCCAAAAACCTATATATAGAGCTCTCTCATGAGGTCTAAGGAGGCTGGAATTTTGTGCAAGTAAGGAAGTGCTGTTGGTTTGTGATTAGAGCTATTGGGTGTTTGCTTAAAGGAGGTGAAGAGGAGATTTCTTTCAGCTGGGAGGTGTTGCTGGATTGGGCCCATTGTGGTTGTAACTCTCTCAGAACTTTACTTCTATTATCAATAAAGTATTTGAGGTTCTTCTATATGCATGTGTTTATGATGAATAGATGCTTGTATATTTGATTTATGCTAATCCTATAATCGATTATGGATGTATGCTTGTTGTAGTTTCCTTTCCTTGTGCTTTTACAGGATCTGTGGGTAGCTGGCCCGGTGAAAGGATAAGGAGCTAGGAGCAAGCGGCAAGGAGTGAAGACTGGATCGACTATTAGCGCAAGATAATGGTTAGTAGATCATCCTTTTCTTCCCTCTCTCATCTCATAAAGAAGAAACTTTGAATAGCTTTGCATTCAGTTGTTGCTGGAGTACTATCACCTTCAGAGTAGGGATAGAGGCATTCTGCATTAGATACTTTTCCCCCCAACAATCATGTCGTGCTCATGGGACCGCATGGTAAAGGTATGGAATTTAACAAAGTGTAAGCTCATGAATACGCTTGTCGGACATGGAGGCTATGTGAACACAGCTGTCGTTTCACCCGACGGTTCACTTTGCGCCAGCGGCGGCAAAGACGGGGTTACCATGCTCTAGGATTTGGCAAAGGGGAAGCGGTTGTACTCGCTAGATGCCAGAGGAAAAAGAGAAGAATGCCCAATAAACAAAACCACAAAGAAAATTTCTATTAAAACCAATAATAATTGTAAAGGCTACATTGTGGCGAACAATCTGTCCTTTTACAAAATGTGACTTGTTACTTATAGTATTTTTCAAATACAATAGCACGGATCAATTACATGGGTGAATGAATACCATGGGTGGATGTCACAATACCATGGGCAAATACCATGAATGAATGAATACCATGTGTGGATGCCACTTACAATACCATGGGTAAATTCCATGGGTGGATGAATACCATGAGTTGATGCCATTTTCCATTTGGATCATACTTCTATCTGAAGTATATTTTATGTTGCAGGGGCTATGTTTGTGATTTGATCTGAAATACTTTGTGCACCTTGAATTCAATGTTGGATTAGGATCATGAGACCTGAAATGAATTATTATTGAATGATCAAATATTGGCTGGGCTAGATATGATTATGTACACCTGTTTTATTCTTTAAATGTCATGATCTGGGTTTGTCTGAATTCTGGAAATGCAATGAAGTTATTAGTTAATATTTGCAGATCTTTACGCTGGTTCATCTCTACAAAATCACGTGTACACGCAAGTTCTACTCTTCAAAATAGTGTATACAAAAGAAAAGCCTCTTCTTCAAATTTGACTGGTCTATCTAATCAATTCTGTTGTTTTACTGATGTCCGTTAATGAATTCTGCTTAGGTCTAAATGTAAAACTGAATGCATAAGGAGTTTCATATCTAATTGATTGATTGAATAAGTGAGAAGGGTGATCTCTTCTACTGCCTGTGTAAAGCTTTGTAAATAGACAGTGGATGGTCAGCTTACTGCTAGTTGGGACAGACTTGATTCAAAAATTTTATGTTTCACTAGTATTGAAGGTATACGTAGGTTTGATTACAAGAAGTAGCGTATACACGTAGGTTGGGTTAAGTAAATTAGCGTGTTGTACCTCTAAGATAATAGTGGTCAGCTATCAATGCCAGAAGTTTGGAGGACCAATGAATGAAACATATATACTGTAATGCCTAACCTTTTGAATACTATTAATCCCAAAATATAGGGCTGCTATAAAACTTTACATATTGATAAAGCTTGAATAGTGGTGAGCAGAAACAAAATATAATATGATTATTATAATTTTTAGACAGAAAATTAAACAATCATAAGTATGAAAACCTCTGACCGATGTTCAGAAGGTTCAAGAGAATAAGCGTATGCTTACAACAAGATGTTGATGATTTATTGATTAAGAGGGAATTAATTAAACAGACAGTTCATTAATCCATTCTCTTTAATTATTATCACTTCAGAAGCTTATAGGAATAGAGTGAGACACAACTATTCCTACCTAGGTATCTCTGTAAGACATAATAATATGAAGAAAAACATAATGTGTAATACTGGAAAAACTTATAGGAAACACAAACTATGTAAAACTAAATTCAGAATCCTTTGCTTTGTATTAAGGGTCCAGAAAAGCTAGTACATAAAATGTTGACAAATGCTTCTTCAAGGGTGAACTCTCTTTCAATGGTCAACCAGGTTCAATGGTGAACAATGAACCCTTAATAATTCTAGAAAAGAGTTATTTATACAATAGTATAACTAAGAAAATATCCTAAATTGTTTAAGGATTTATTCTAGGAAAAGGAAATATATTCATGCAAGAAGATAGAGACAACTATTGAACTGCTGCTTGTTGTTCCTATTATTTAGGTTCTGTTGGCTTTGGTCTTTGATATTTTGCCCTTTAAGTTGCATGTATATTTGATCTTCGTGCTAGAAGTAATATTCACTTATGACTTTTCATCTGATACTCTTTGACCTTGTTGACCTGACAATAACCTTTACTTTTAATTTTTACATTTATTATACATTTCAAGTTTTTACTGTGTATTTCAATAGTAAATCATTTAGTTTTTTATGTCTCAACATCAGGTAGTTTGGATATTGATCATTTGTTTGTCTTTTAACTATGTAAATTGTTTGTTTTAACATTTACTGTGTTAACGATTTCTTCTGCTATGTCTTTAGTTTAGACATGATTTCTGTCTGTACAGGAAAATCATTTGAACTCATTTCTCAATAATTTGGAACAAACAGGTTTTTAACTAGTATAAAAATCGTTTATCCAGTCTCTTGGTCTTCTACTAATCACTTGCAAAGTACAACAATTGCTAAGAAAAACACAAGTTGACAGGGAGGGCCATAATGGTTTCATTTGAGTTGAAAGGTTTGTGGGTGGAGTCCGAAGCGTTTTCAAGAGGTAAACAATGGTTAAATCTGTTGCAAAGGCTTAGGGTGGAACAAGAGGATTATATAGGTTTTACTGTGTAAATGGACAAAAAGAGCGAAAGTGAGGGTTTTCACATTTAAATTGGTAAACGGTTAACTTTTTAAAATTTGGCACAAAGTGAACAGTGCCGGGTTTTATTGTACATGGGGGGGCAGTTTTGGAGGCTCATCGCACCACTTTTGGTCGTGGGGTGGTTTTCCTCCAAGGGCACGCGAGTTAAAGTGGGAATGACACGTAACCACAAGGGTCCCGAGAAAAACCATGAATCTCATGTGCTCTCGAGCCTTTAAAGACCAGAGATAGGGAGCTTGTGATATGGTTGTGGATTGTTAGATCTGGGAGCAGGTGATCAGCTAGCTATCGCGCAGTCACGATGCACAGAGGGTGCAGGCACAGAGATTAGCAGGCCCAGAGAATAATTACAAAGGACTTGTAATTATTTTAATGAATAAAGTGGGTTTTAAACACATTGCAATGGATTTATGGAGTGGGACCAAGGTTAACTGTGGTGGGTTTTTAATTAGATAAAGAAAAGGGGGAATTTATACTTAGCGTAAAGGGTTTTTTTATGGGTTTTAAGGGAAATCACAAGGGAAATTAATATTTTCAAAGGGGAATGGGTTTCACACTAGGGCAAAAGGGTTTTTTGGGTAGGAGAATGAATTTGGATGGTAATTTGATAGGGAAATGTGTGAAACCAAGGGAAAGGGTGAAAATGAAGGGAAAAGGGTGTTTGCTTAAGAAATGATGGTATGATGAGGAAATTAGTAAGGATGTAGTGGGGAATGAAATGAATGAGGGGAAGTTAACCAGATCAACTTGTGAACATCTTTTCACTTTCATAATTGCTCCTGCACATTAAAACACATGATCAAGCATGGTAAATGTACTTCTGCAACTTTTCTCTACCTACCCATTTACTTACCCTAACATTTTCTCTTCACTTAATTGGGTGAATTTAGGCTAGCAGACCCTTTTCTTTCCTTTTTCTTTTGAAAAGAAAACTATCTAATTCTAACCTTATAACATCCAAGGGCTCAGATTAAACTAATGAGCTCCTTATTATTCTCTACCTAACTACTGATCTGCCAAGATTAAACAGTTTGGCTAGATCTTTATTCTCTAACTATAAACATGAAATTTAAAGCATGAACTAGTCAAGATTAAACTATTTGACTATCATGGGTTGTGGCATTTATGACAAGCTGCACACAACCATTATTTTGTTTAAAGTAAAAGTAGTGGCACTTGTACTTGCACACTTTCAAATTTTATTGCTTTTTGTTTTTCTCTCTAACCTAACATTTTATTTTTGCCTTCAGTTTTTAGGGCATATATTCTAACATTTTCTTTGATATGGACATGTTATCAAGATATTTCCTAACATTTTTATTTAGTATTCTTTTTGTCCATATCCTAGCTTAACATTTTTTTTTAAATATTTTCATTTTTTGACTAATTGATTCTAACTTACCAAAACCAAAAAAATGCTACAACATTGGCTCCAACTGTGGGCTGCTTTCTCCTGTAGAATGCAGAGAACCCGCAGATCCATGTGCCTTCTCCTTAGGCTATGGAGTCTTTTGCTATAAAAAATCACACTGACATCTTGAAAAGTAAAAGAAACCAGAGTTTTTACATTAGTAGTAATGAAACTACTTCAACTTCTCGGTACTGAATCTAATGTTTGAGAAACCTTCCATTCACAGGATAAGTGGAATATAGCCCCTCAAGATTTTGTAGCAAAAAAGTGTTGTTTCCCTTCACTTTAGTACTTACTAAAGGTCCAAACCACAGGTTTTCAAACTTGCCATGTTTTCCCTTCTCTTCTCTCCTTGAATCCCATCTTAGAACTAGGTCACCTTCCTTGGAGTCCCTTTCCCTAGCTCTTTTGTCAAACTGGCTCTTCATCTTACTCTGATACTTTTTCAATTTGTATTGAACTTCATCTATGTTTTTATTTAGTTCAATAATCTGATTTATTCTCCTTGAAAAATCATCAGGTTCATCTGGTGAATCATGTAGTAATTTCAAAAGAGGGAAGGCCAATTTGGCAGGGAAGATTGCATCTTTCCCATAAACTAATTGGAAAGGGGATTTTCCAGTAGATCTCTTTGGAGTAATTTTGTTTTCTCATATTGCATAAATTAAATGAGAGTCCCGGCTCTTTTTATGATTTTCTAAAGTCTTTTTTATTACTTTTACTAGACTTTTATTGGAGGATTCTGCAAGGCCATTACCTTGTGGGTAATATGGAGTTGAATGATGTAACAGAATATGATATTTTTGGCAAAACTCAATCATTTTAACACCAGAAAAATTTTCTGCATTATTAGTGACAATTTGAGTTGGGCAACCAAATCTAGATAAGATGTTCTCTTTAATAAATTTGATTACTACTGAATCAATGACATTTCTCATTGGGATTGCTTCCACCAATTTAGTGAAGTAGTCTATTGTAGTGAGGATCCACCTATGCCGATTACTTGAAGTAGGATGAATCTCTCCAATAAAATCTAATCCCCATTGGCTAAAAGGTTCTGAGACTATTGATGGAACCAGTGGAAGAGATGCTAGTTTTTGCTTACTAGCAAACATTTAACAAGGAACAAAACCTTTGACCTTTGATCCTACTTGTAGGAAAAATGTTTGCAAATAAAATCCTCCCCTTAATATCTTATATGATGTTTCTCTCCAAGCATAATGTCCTCCACAAAATCCTATATGAAACTAGTCAATGATTCCTTCAGTTTCTAATTCTGTTAAACATAATAACAAAATATTTAGTGGATCCTTCCAGTACAAATTTGCATTATGATACAATACTTGACTACTTCGATTTTGAGAGTTTTATACTGGATTTTGGAGAATGAAGCTCGACATTCAAAATGGATCAAGAAATTTACAATGTCTTGGTACCAGTCTGACAACAAAAATTTGTCATCAATGTATACAGGGCTGATCTGATCTAAAGGTAAAGGTTCTTATGGATTATTTTCTTCAGGATGAAGGGAAGGTTCTTGTGGATTCTCTCCTTCTGCCAGGATAGAAGGTTCTTGTGTATTCTTCTTCTCTGAAGTTTGAGAAGGTTCTTGTGGATTCTTCCCCTGTATCTCTAAAACAGAATTGATTCTGAGCACTTTACAGTTGGATTCAGCTAGAAGCTTAGCTAATCCTTGGCCTTTTACTAGCTTTGTAGTTTTTATAGTTAGATCAAACTCCAGTATTTGAGTGATCCATATACCTCTCTTTCCATCAGTGCCTGGTTGAGTTAAAACAATTTTCACAACACTGTTAGGAACATAAGAAGTAATAGGAGAATGTAGGACATACATCCTAAATGATTTTAGGGCTTGAATAAGGGCATAGGCTTACTTCTCAATTATGTCATACTTAAGCTCAACATCTCTCATAACCTTACTGAAAAAGGTTATGGGTTGGTGATGGGAATCTTCACTCTTTTGTAGTAGAACAACAGCAAGGGTTGTTTATGAGGAAAAGGAAAAGATACTGAATGGTTTAGTGTAATCAAGGCTGGCCAAAGTGGGAGCTTCAGAGATAGCATTCTTGATCTGATCAAAGGAATTCCTGGAAGAGACTATCCATTTAACTTCATGATCTTTTTGAAGCATGTCAATTATATCTTTTACAATCTCAACATAGTTTGGGATGAATCTCCTTAAAAAATTAATATTGCCTAGAAAAGTTTGAATCTCCTTCTTGTTTCTAGGTAAGGTCAATGTTTCAATGGTAGACACACGCTTGGGATCAATCACTACTCCTTTTGAAATTATATGGCCTAGTAGTTTTCCTTCTTTGATAGCAAACATAGACTTTTTAGGATTTAATGATATTCTGAATTTTCTACACCTGTCAAAAACCTTCATCAAGTGCTTTATATGTTTCTGATCAGATTTAGAAAAAACAGTTATGTCATCAAGATAAATAACTACAAATTTATTTACATGGCCCACAAAAGCTACATCCATTGCTCTCTGAAATGTTTCTCTAGCATTGGTTAAGCCAAATGGCATCCTAGCATACATGAATGTACCCCAAGGTGTAGTAAAATTTATCTTCTCTCTGTCTATTGAATCAACCTTTACCTGATTATAGCCTGAAAAACCATCAAGCATAGAAATTATTTGTGCTCCTGAAGCCATTTGAAGTAACTAATCCATTTTGTGCAAAGGATAGTTATCTTTTAATGATACTTTGTTAAAATTTCTAAAGTCCACACTAAGTCTAATTTCTCCATTCTTCTTTCTAACAGGAACTAATTTTGCAACCCAATTAGAATATCTAAGAGGGAGGATGATCTGGGCATCTATCATCTTCTTAATTTCCTTCTCTACAGTTGGTAGAAGAGCTGGATTGATCATCCTAAGTTTATGTTGATAAGGAACTGCTTTTGGCTTTAAAGGAATGTTATGTTGTATTAATGAAGTGTCATAGGCTTTTAGATCAACATAGGTCCATGCAAAAACATCCTTATAATTTTGAACTTAAGATATTGAGCTTTGATCTCAGGATCTAGAGAGGCACATATTTTGATTTTTTTAATATCATCATTTGTTCCAATATTGATTTCTTCTATGTTGTCTTATGAAGAAATGGACTGAGGGTTTCTGAGGACATCATTTTGATCAAACAATTTTTCTAAAGGAATGAGGCCTTTGGGAATAAAATTGTCAGACAATTGAATAATGTCATGATCAAAAATTTTTGAATTGAAATTTGAAGCATCATTTCCATCTGTATTTTCATCTATTTTTGTTCTATCTTCATCAATTTGTAGAACTAAAAAATCATCTATAACCTACAAAAAATATTTCAAATGTTCATCATCTTCAAATATCTGCCAGTGTTTTATATTGTGTGGGATGGATGGTCTGTACTTGACTTGTATTTTATAGAGTAAATTGCTTTGATTAGGGATTTTAAATGAACTAGCAGAAACAGCTAAGGCATCTGCATGAATAATATGATTTCTTGGAATATAAGTCAAATTAAAAGCATCAAAGAAGTTTTCAACTGAATCCCAAACTTCATTTCTATTAGACCTAAGTCTAGGATGCTTAGTCTGGCAAATATTTCTCACTTGTTTGACAATAAGTTCTGAATCAGTAAAAACACTTAAGTTTTAAACCTTTAAGCTTTTGGCTAATTGCATTCCTAAAAGGAAAGCTTCATATTCAACCACATTATTGGTAACTTCAAAGTCGAGTTTGCATGATTGGGTGATATTTTATTTTTCTGGTGAAATTAAAACTACCCCAGCTCTTGCTCCATATTTTGCACAAGAACCATCAAAAAATAGTTTCCATATATCATTTTGATTTGGTTCAGGACTTTCAATCACATATTCTATTTTAACTTGAGTTTCATGTATTTTGTTTGAAGAGAGTTGAAAGAAACCAAAATCCGTATAAACAGTGTGCACAAACAGTGTGCACAAATCTTACCTCTCTATATAACCTTAGTTGTTCTCCCCCATAAACTAGAATAGTGGTATAAGACATATCCATTTGAAGAGTTCCCCCTAATTTGGCACAACAAGACCTAGAAAGGAGCATTCCAAATTTGGGAGGGATATATGTGGCAACTATATCAAGCACTACACTTTTCACTAGAATTTGGGCAAGGGTGACTACTAAATCCTTAATCAATCCTAAGCAGGGCACCCTTTTAGAATCAAGGGTGTATAAGTCATGATAGGATCTAGTTATGTCAAGTTTCAAATGGTCCATGATAGTTTTTGGCATGAGGTTATGTAATGCTCCAGAATCAAGCATACAATTATATAACATGGAATCATTTGTCTTAAGAGTTACATAGAAAGGAGGCACTATTTCATCTATCATATTTGAACTATGACCAAAGACAACTGCTGGTTTTTCATCTTGCAGAATAATGATATCACTTTCATCATCAACCAATGTGTTCTATATCCATTTGGAGACTTGATTTTTATACCCAGGTTTTTTAGAAAGTTCTGAAAGCGGAATTGGGATTTTTACTCTTTCTAACTCTTTTTCAACATTAAATTTGGTCAAAGCATTCTTACCATTTTGAGCAGTATTAGTTGACTGGTTTAATGGTCGAATAACAATTTTTTGAGTTTCAACAGTGTTGGTACGAAGTTCAATTATTGGAGTCTCCTTAGGAGGTCTTCCAGGGCCAGGTCTAGGCCTAAGATCATATCTCTTGTTCAACTCTGCAATTAAAAATTCAGAGAAAGCATGGTATTTAGAAACCTATGAGGATTCTTGATCTTCTTGAACCTGATTTTGTTGTGAGAGAGGAATAATAACTATTTGATCAAAATAAGTATCCATGTTATTGATATCTTTAGTGATATCCATAGTATTTTCATCATGTTTCTAGTCATATATCAGTAGAGGAGTAGGAACCTGTTGATCATTACTAGGTCTATGAAGAATTTGTAATTGTGGATTCCTACTATACTGACCTTAATTTTGATTTTGGGGTCTATTAATTGTTTGTTGAACTATCCTAGGTTGAGTCTCAATCTTGGAAATTCTATTAGATAGATTTCTAAGAAGAGAAGTTATTTCATCTATTTTAGAATCTTTAGTTTTAGTCTTAGAAGAACTAGAGGAACTAGAGGCTTCTTGAATAGATTTGAGTTTTCTTTGAGCCTTTTCCTCTTTAGCTTTCAAGGAAATTGAAGTAGCCCTATTTTCTTCCACCTCTATAGTGTTTGTTTGCATATCTTCAAGATTTCTTGAAGTTCTCTCTCTTAGCATTACAGAAAATTCATCGTCAAAGGCTTTAGAAAACCTAGACTTAGTTGCTGCTACAGGGGGTTTACAATTAGGGGGCATCTTATGATAAAGTTTATTAAACCTTTTGATAAAATTTGATATAGGTTCACCAAAGTTTCTTTTAAGTTATTCAACTCAGTCAAAAAGTAAAGAGGATCTTTCTTTACACCCCATTGGTTTTTAAATATGTTTGTAAGATCTTCCTAATTTCTAATAGAATTTATAGGTAACTGCCTAAACCAGATTCTTACATTTCCTTCAAATGATTGTACAAACAATCTCATGTAAACATTTTCTTGTTCGATATTCATATTGTCTACAAAGTCTAGAAAAGCTTGAACATGGTCCACAACTATGGGACCAGTTTGTCCATTATACCTAGGAAGGTATTTCAAATACCCAGTTGGGAATGCATCGAGGTTAGTAGGTAAGACTAAAGCTGCATATCTAGCCTGTAAAATAGGTTGGAATTCCATAGTAGAAGGTGGTGTATGAGGTTTTTGTGTGGATGAAGAAGAAGAAGATGAAAAAGAGGAAAAACAAGGTGATTGAGGGGGTGTGTGACTATGTGGAGGTGGAGAAGGAGGGGATCTCCAGAATAACTTTAAAGGAGTCTTAAGAACTAACTTTTGGAACCTGTGAAGGAATACCCTCTTTTGGTTCAAAGAGTGGATTTGAATATACAGTGATGGTCTCTTTAGGTTGTTCAGAAGTAGAAGCTTCAAGTCGTTCAGAAGTGGAAGGAAATGAATAAGTGGTAGGGGATATGAAATCTACGGATTCATATTCAGGTAAATGAACACACAAGTCAGACTTTTTTAGGTGATCCTGGTGGTAGTGGGGGTTTTGGATGCTTTTCAAAGGAATGAATGAGGAAAGATGAATCTAAATCAACTCCCCTATCTAATAGTTTAGAAACCCTAGGAGGTATTTGTGTCAAATCGAGATCAGATGGAATATTACTAAAAGGATCAAATGATACTAACTTTTTAGACTCCAAGGCAGAAGAGGAAGAAGAAGATGGTTGTTGTCTCCTTTTAGAACTGGCTTTTCTCATAATTTTTTTCGGGATCTAACAGAGGGTTAACTAAGTGAGATTCTGAATGAGATATTGTGTGCTTCAAAGGTGCCAATTTTGGGATCTAACAGAGGGTTAACTAAGTGAGATTCTGAATGAGATATGGTGTGCTTAAAAGGTGCCAATTTGGGCTAGTGGATTCGCGAGGTGAAATATTTTAACCTTTCTAGACCTTTAATCACCTTAAAGGAATAGAATGAATATCGTTGTCCCAGGAAAACTTAATGGAATTCGAATCCCCGACAACAGTGCTAGACTGATGTTGTACCTCTGAGATAATAGTGGTCAATTATCAATGCCAAAGCATCTAAGATAATTGTTTTGGGGTTTTACAAATGAATGAAATAGATATAACACTATAATGCCTAACCTTTTGAATAATATTAATCCCAAAGTAGAGGGTTGCTATAAAACTTCACACAATGATAAAGCTTGAATAGTGGTGAGCAGAAACAAAAAATAATATGATTATTATAATTTTCAGACAAAAAATTAAACAATCATAAGTATGAAAACCTCTGACCAATGTTCAAAAGGTTCAAAAGAATATGCTTATGCTTATAACAAGATGCTAATGATTTATTTATTCAAAGGGAATTAATTAAACAAACAGATCATTAATCCATTCTCTTTAATGATTATCACTTCAGAAGCTTATAGGAATAGATTGAGACACAATTATTCCTACTTAGGTATCTCTGTAAGACATAAGAATATGAAGAAAAACATAATGTGTAATACTGGAAAAACTTACAAGAAACACAAACTATGTAAAACTGAATTCAGAATCCTTTGCTTTGTATTAAGGGTCCAGAAAAGCTAGTACATCAAATGTTTATAAATGCTTCTTCAAGGGTGAACTCCCTTTCAATGGTCAACCTAGTTCAGTGGTGAACAATGAACCCTTAATAACTCGAGAAGGGATTTATTTATATAATAGTAGAACTAAGAAAATATCCTAAATTCTTTAAGGATTTATTCTAGGAAAAGGAAATATCTTCATGCAAGAAGATAGAGATAGCTATTGAATTGTTGCTTGCTGTCCCTGTTATTTAGGTTCTGTTGGCTTTGGTCTTTGATATTTTTCCCTTTAAGTTGCATGTCTGTTTGATCTTCGCACTGGAATTCATATTCACTTATGACCTTTTATCTGATACACTTTCATTTGATACTCTTTGAACTTGTTGACCTATCAATAACCTTTATTGTGCCTTTTTACGTTTACTGTACATTTCAAGTTTTTACTGTGTATTTCAATAGTAAATCATTTAGTTTTTTATGTCTCAACATCAAGTAGTTTGGATATTGATCATGTTTTTATCTTTTAACTATGTAAAATGTTTGTTTTAACATTTAATGTGTAAATGATTTCTTCTGCTTTGTCTTTAGTTTAGACCTGATTTCTATTTTTACAGGAAAATCATTTGAATTCATTTCTCGAGAATCTGGAACAAATAGGTTTTTAACTGGTATAAAAACCATTTATCCAGTCTCTTGGTCTTCTTCTAATCACCTACAAAATACAACAATTGTTAAGAAAAACATAGGTTGACAGGGAGAACATTTATTTCATTAAATTTGGAATTAAATAGTGGAGCTAGAATTTCAAAATAACCAAAATAGTCAATTATAATGATGTCTTTGTAATAAAAAATTTCCAATTTTAATGAAATATGTGTTGGATGGCCATAATGGTTTCATTTGAGTTGAAAGGTTTTTGAATGGATTCTGGAGCGTTTTTGGGAGGTAAAGAGTGGTTAAATCGATTGCAGAGGCTTAGGGTGGCGCATGAGGGTTATACAGGTTTTACTGTGTAAATGGACGAAAAGAGCGAAAGTGAGGGTTTTCGCATTTAAACGGGTAAACGGTTAACTTTTTAAAATTTGGCACAAAGTGAACAGTGGATGGTTTTAGCGTACACGGGGGAGCCGTTTCAGAGGCTCATCACACCGCTTTTGGCTGTGGGGTTGTTTTTATCCGAGGGCACGCGAGTTAATGTGGGAATGACACATAACCACAAGGGGCCTGAGAAAAACCATGAATCTCATGTGCTCTCAAGCCTTTAAAGACCGGAGATCGGGAGCGCGTGATATGGTTGTGGATTGTTAGATTTGGGAGCAGGTGATCAGATGGCTATCGCGCGGTTGAGATGCACGGAGGGAGTAGGCGCGGAGATTAGTAGGCCCGGAGAATAATTACAAAGGACTTGTAATTATTTTAATGAATAAAGCGGGTTTTAAACACATTGCGATGGATTTATGGAGTGGGACCAAGGTTAACTGTGGCGGGTTTTTAATTAGATAAAGCAAAGGGGGAATTTATACTTAGGGTAAAGGTTTTTTTATGGGTTTTTAGGGAAATCACAAGGGAAATTAATATTTTCAAAGGGGAATGGGTTTCACACTAGGGAAAAGGGGTTTTTGGGTAGGAGAATGAGTTTGGAGGGTAATTTGCTAGGGAAATGTGTGAAACCAAGGGAAAGGGTGAAAATGAAGGGAAAAGGGTGTTTGCTTAAGAAATGATGGGATGATGAGGAAATTAGTAAGGATGTAGTGGGGAATGAAATGAATAAGGGAAAGTTAACCAGATCAACTTGTGAACATCTTTTCACTTTCATAACTGCTCCTGCACACTAAAACATATGATCAAGCATGGTAAATGTACTTCTACAACTTTTCTTCTACCTACCCATTTACTTACCTTAACGTTTTCTCTTCACTTAATTGGGTGCATTTAGGCTAGCAGACCCTTTTCTTTCCTTTTTCTTTTGAAAAGAAAACTATATAATTCTAACCTTATAACATCCAAGGGCTCAGATTAAACTAATGAGCTCTTTATTATTCTCTACCTAACTACTAATCTGCCAAGATTAAACAGTTTGGCTATATCTTTATTCTCTAACTATAAACATGAAATTTAAAGCATGAACTAGTCAAGATTAAACTATTTGACTATCATGGGTTGTGGCATTTATGAAAGATGCACACAACCATTATTTTTCATAAAGTAGAAGTAGTGGCACTTGGACTTGCACACTTTCAGAGTTTATTGCTTTTTGTTTTTCTCTCTAACCTAACATTTTATTTTTTTGTTCATTTTTAGGGCATCTATTCTAACATTTTCTTTGATATGGACATGTTATCAAGATATTTCCTAACATTTTTATTCAGTATTTTTTTTTGTCCATATCGTAGCTTAACATTTTTTTTTTAAATATTTCATTTTTTTGACTAATTGATTCTAACTTACCAAAACCAAAAAATACTACAACATAGCATATACATTATGATGCATGATTTTTTGAGGTTGCAGATGGTTTTGAATGATGATATAGGTTTCTGGGTTCAGCACAGTGTTCTAGTGACAGTGATTTGATTGTTCAGATTAATTGATTGTTGGTTGATGCAGCTTAAGTTTCAAAGTTCCTGATGGGTCCAATATGAAAATTTGATGAAATGAGGCCTTCATGTGTATTGTTGTGTACCAAGAGTAGCCAGTCTAAAAATTTATGAAATGTGGTCCCTGGAGGAAGAGAGAAGGTCATAGCCTTCTGTAGGTTGGTGCCTATGTACTAGTAATCACATTGACTAGTACAAGATTGTAAACATATTTTCTTATTATTAAAAGAAGGCAGAGATGACAGCAGCAGGTGGTTTTCACCCACCTTGGGTTTCCACTTTAAATCTTGGTGTTCATGTGTGTTGCTTATATGTGATGGTTTATTTTGTTTTTACTGTTATGTTTAATAAGTTACTAATGCACTAGTTAAATATCAACACATGATAAATTGTCTAAATCATAAGTTATCTAGGTGTACATTGGTTTCTCTAATCATAGTTGAGTGTACATGCTAGTTCACTTTACAGAAGTAGCGTATGTAAATCTATTTGAGAAAAGAAAAATTATTGATCACATAACACTGATTCACCCCCCTCTCAGTATTATTTCCAACACATGTCTGGTCCATTAAGTACCTTGTTTACTAGATCACTCCAACTGATGGGAGTGTTACAACTTCCTCCATACAATGCCTCGAAAGGACTCATCTTCAATGACTCCTTATAACCATTGTTGTATGCGAACTCAACCAATGGAAGATACTCCTCCCATTTCTTTTGTTGGTGCATCATGTACATCCTCAACATATACTCCAAGGCCAACTCTATACCCAAGCCTGCAAATAGCTCCTTCCAAAACTTGGAAGTGAACTTTGCATCCTTGTCTGACACAATATTCTTTGGAACACCATGCAGTCTCACTATCTCTCTAATGAACACTTGTGCTACCTCACTAGTTGAATATGTAGTCTTTACTGGAATGAAGTGAGCTACCTTGCTCAATCTGTCAACCACGACCATAATAGAGTCATGTTTCTTTACTGTCCTTGGAAGACCTGTGATGAAATCCATGGAAATGACCTCCCATTTCCATTCTAGAATCATTATATGCTATAGTAAACCACTTGGATGCTTACATCCTGCCTTGACCTACTGACAATCTAAACATATAGCCATGAATTTTGCCACTTCCTTCTTTAGATTCGGCCAATAGTAGAACTTATTCATCACCATCAATATCTTATGATATCTTGGGTGACCCGAGTATGGATTAGCATGAAATTCCCTCAATATAAGCATATTGATCTCACTACAATTCGGCACATAGATCATGTCTATAAATCTCACTAAACCATCTACCATGAGATGATAGTTTGCATCCTGATCACCTGTACCTACACCTATACCTGTACCTGTACCTGCACCTGTGCTCTATTGTAACCTATGTATAATCTCCATGTATTTGGCATTCGTTGTCCTGCCTGCAAGATCCTATCATGTAACTCTGTCCCATAAGAGCTCATAGCTAATATATGATTCACTTGTGCCTTCCTACTAAGGGCATCCGCAACCCAGTTCTCCTTCCCTTTGATGTATCTGATCTCAAAGTCAAACTCACTAAGGGTAGCCAACCATCTAGCTTGCCCGAAATTTAGATTTGGTTGATCAAACAAATATCTCAACCCATTGTGATCACTGATCATTGTAAACCTCTTTCCAAGAGGATAGTGCCTCCACATCTTCAATGCATGTATAATTGTTGTTAACTCAAGATCATGCATTGGATAGTTCTACTCATGCTCATTCAATTTTCATGACTCTTAACACACTACGTAGCATTCTTGCATGAGAAATCCAACAAGTCCTCTCTTGCAAGCATTTGTACACACTACAAACTCCTTGACCAGATCTGCAATCTTTAGCATTGTTTCATGTGTCAACAACTACTTAAGTTGCTCAAAACTAGCATCACATTCTTCTGTCCATTCAAACTTCTTACCTTTCTGTTGCAATGATGTGATATGATATGCAATGCGTGAGAAGTTCCTAATCAACCTCATGTAGTAACCTTCCAATCCCATAAATGATCTCGCCTCATCCACATTCTTAGGATTTGCCCACTCCATGATAGCCCTTATCTTTTTTGGATCCACTACTATGCCATCCTTGGAGACAACACGCCCCAAACAATGTACCTCGATCTGAAAGAAATTGCACTAGCTAAGTTTGGCATACAATTGATGCTCTCTTAGCAACCTTAACACTAATGCTAGATGCTCAACATGTTCTTCTCAGCATGTTCTTCCTCATTCTTAGAATATACCAACATGTCATCAATGAATACAATAACAAACTTGTCCAGATAAGGACACAACACATCATCCATCAAACACATAAATGTAGTCGGAGCATTAGTCAAATTGAATGGAACAAAAAAAAACTTGTAATGCCCATACCTGGTCCTGAACACAGTATTGAAGATATCCTCTTCCTTGATGCATACCTGGTGGTATCCTAATATCAAGTCCATCTTATATAACAATATTTCTCCCTTCAACTAATCAAATAAATCATCAATCCTCAGCAAATGGTACCTATTCTTGAATCTAAGAGTACCATATTTCTTCTTCACGAACAACACTAATGCACCTCAAGGTGATACACTCAGCCTAATGTACCCCTTGTCCAACATTTCCTTCAATTGCAACTTTAACTCAACCAACTCAAGTGTGATCATCCTATAAGGTGCTTTTGATGTTGGGGCTACCCCTAGCACCAATTCAATAGAAAATTATACCTCCCTATGAGGTGGAAACTCTGTAATGTCCTCAAGAAATACATCTTGAAACTACTACAAAACTAGGTATCTACTTAACATGTTTTCATCCTCAACCTCCTTGCCCTTGTCACTAGAAATGTGTACTGCAAACATCACACAACATTTTCTGCAACTATGCTTAGCCCGCATAGCAGTAACCATCCTCACTGATGTAGGATTATTCTTCCCCTACAAAGTCCTCTTTTCCCAACTATCATCCACACACTCAATGGCCTTGTTGAAGCAATCCACTTTGGTTTTGTGAAGGTATATCCAACCCATACCCAAAATCATATTATACGAACCCAATGGTAATACATTCAAATGTGTTTTTGTAGGCATACCATTTAACTCAAATGCACAAGCTCTCACCCAATGGTGAACTCTCTTCTTCGTACCTATAGCCAACTATACCAACCAAGATTCTACATGCGCTTATTTTCTCAAACCACACTTATACACTAGGTCAAGATTAATATAATTATAGTTAGATCTAGGATCAATGAAAATAGAAACGACTTGATCAAAAATCTTATCATCCATCTCAATGATCGATGCCTAATGATCTTCATGCATGTTGTCCATAGCAGCATATATTTGAGGAATGTTATGACCAACATCACCAACTGTATGTGCCTCTTGACCATTGTAGCTTTGGGGTCTACCACCACTCTGATACTATGGACAATTCCTCTTACGATGATCCTTACCACATATCCAACACTACAATGGTTCCCTACCACCACCTCTAGCGTGCTACTCTCCACGTCCTTTATCAGTTGTATTGAATTTCTTGTAAGGAACTACATTTTCTTTCTCACTTTCACCTTGAGGCCTTCCTCTCTTTGTTTTCCATGTTACTTAGCCTTTTCATTTCCTTTTAAGTCATTCTTGAGCTCAACTTTGCACTTCGACTACTCATAACAATGATTCAACTTTCGGATGGCCTCCTCCAACGATCTAGGTTCATTGAACTCAATCTGGTCTCTGTATGCAACTAGAAGTCCATTGATGAATCTCTAAACCTTGGCCTTGTCCTCCCTGAGGTAAGGCACATATCTCAACAACTCCAAATATCTGCTAGTATACTCATAATCTATCATAGAACCCATCTGCAACTCATAAAAATCCTTAGTTTTGTCATCATAGTACCTTTTTGACAAGTACTTCATCTTAAAGAGCCTTTCAAATGCATGCCAAGTCAAATCCTCTTCATGTATACCTTTGACATTCTTCACATCTTCCCACCAAATATGATCTACTTTACCTTTGAGACTAAAAGTGGTTATCTTTGCTTTCATGTTTTCTAAATAATCATGCAATTAAAAGAATTTATTCATACCAAGAAATTATGCTTCTGCATCCTGTGATTTCTTCATCTATCCATCAAAGTTTGGTGACTTTACCTTCTGAAACTCATCTGGAAAGTATCCCCTATCACTCCTCCTATAAGGATCTTGACGATGATGATCATGATGATCACGATGTCTATCAGCTCCAGAACTGGAATAGTACCTGTGTCAATCACCTCTCCTATCTGGAGTGTCCAACAACCTTCCATATTTGATCATGTCATATCTATTTGACCTGTGTCTACTAGGAGACATACTTCCATATGCCCCATTAGTTATGTCCTCAGTCCATGGCTAATGCGAAGTGGTCCCTAACGGTGCAAATATGACAAAATCTGAAGTAGTATCACATTCACCTCCGCTTGTTTCTCTTATGCCTGCATGATTTTTTAATTGTCTACTTTGAAACTCCTTATTTCTTCTTTAAAGCTTCTCAATGTGTCTATGAGGTCAGAAGAGTGCCCCACACCACATTGCCCATCTGATTCATAGGGAGATTCTATGTAGTCTACCACCTTGCTAGCCATCTGATCTCTTTCCTACAAGGCATACTATGTCAGTTAAACCAAATCAAAATAAACCAATGTACCTTAGCATAAGTCAAGGAGGACACCTTGTCTGCAAGATCATCAAATCAATGTGATACATGTATAACATAATCATAATAGCATATAGACATATTTCAAATAAATGTATCAACGCATAAACTCCCTTCTAGCTAGGGTCAAGTTATCAATGCAAGGCCATATCAACAATTCAAGTTCTGACCTCATGCATGACAACAACCATTACTCCATTGTACACATTGCCACATGCAACTATCAACATGCATAAGAAATTCCTAATCAACTAAATATATGTATGAAAGCATGTAGTCGAGCATAAGTGATCAATTCTTGTAAGCAACCTACAAGATTGATACATGTAATCAAAGAATTCAATAATGCAACCGAGCATACAAGGATGTATTCAAGTTTCATGTAATCAACATGTAAGTGACATATAACCATATGCAACTAGTCATAAACTTCCAACAATGCATCCCACGAATCACATCAAGCTCCTCATGACAACCTTACTACAATCATTATCAACATGATGCAATGCAACAAGCACATGGAATGCAAGTGTAAGAGACATACATGCATTTCACCCAAGGAGAGCACAACCATGCTCTGATACCAATCTGTAACACCCCCTCCTCCCAGATCCACCCAAGCAACTAGCTAGTTGGGAAAACATGTGATGAGAGAGGTTACTAAGGGATTCAATCTCCTAGGTGACCTTAAGGAAATGGAATCGATGGAACATATCAAACAAACCCATCTCCATCAGAAAAACACCCTCATGAGACATGTCAGCTACTTAGATAGCCTATCCCTAAGCCCCACTAATTATTTAAGCATTTTAACCCAAAGACAATGTCATGCTATAAGAAAGACACTGACCAGTAACTCAAATTTGCTCTCATATGCCTCAGTGCCAGCAACCGTGGACTTTCCTTAGCAGACCAGTGCCAATGACCCCGAGATTTGAGCCACTTTTCTAGCCCAAAATCCCACCCTATGCCTAGAACTTGTTACAACCTTCATAATCATTAAAAGACATGATAACACTACAACAAAATAGGCAATTTGCGCTAGATTTAGCACCAGATTTTAGTGCATTTTTTTCTCAATTGGGATGAGTAGCTTGGTGCTAAATCTAGCTCTATTGTACAATTTTTAAAGCATCCTTTTTTGCACCAAATTTTGCATCTTTTTATACACCAAATTTTCCATCATATTTTGCACCAAGATTTTCATTTGGTTTTACAATAGGTTTTGCTTCTAGTTTTGTGCCATTTTTTGTATCTATTTTTGCATCATTTTTTGCTTCCTCCTTTGTGTCATTCTTTGCTTCTAGTTTTGTGTCATAATTTGCATCGAGTTTTATACCATATTTGGCATCTGATTTAGTGCCTTTTTTTACATCCAGTTTGTGCCAATTTTTGCATACGGTCTTATGCCATTTTTTGCTTCTAACTTTGTACTTATTTTTACATCTATTTTTGCGTCAATTTTTCTGCCTTTTTTTACACCATTTTTTCCATCCAATTTTACACCATATGTTGAATCTAATTTAGTGCCAAATTTTGCATGCATTTTTGCACCATCTTTTTCATCCACTTTTGTGTTTCATTTATCTCCCTTTTTTGCATCCTATTTTGCACCATATTTTTCATCTAATTTTGCATCATTTGTTGCCTCCAATTTAGCATCATTTTTAACACCATTTATTGCATCCAATTTTGCATCATTTTGAGCATCTAAATTTGCATCCTATGTTCAACCATGTGTTGCATCCACCTTTGCATCCCATTTGTGTCCATTGTTACGTTCAATTTTGAGCCATTTTTTTCGTCTACTTTTGCATTTGTTTTTGCACCAAGTTTTGAATGATTTTTTGTACCTCATTTTACATCCAATGTTGCATCTCAATTTGCATCCAAATTTGAGCCATTTTTATGCCCATTTTTGCACCATTTTTTTTTCTTTTGTGTCTAATTTTGCACCATTTTTTATGTCCAATTTTGCATCCTTTTTGGTATCTAATTTTGCATCTTTTTTGGCATCCAAATTTGCATCCTTTTTTCTGCCACATTTTGTGTCCACATTTGCATCTCATTTTGCACCTAGATTTTAGTTTGAATTTTCATCTAGTTATGCATCATTTTTGACATCCTTGGTTTCACCCTTTTTTAGTCCCATTTTTCATCTTGTTTTGTGTCTTTTCTTACATCCTTTTTGCACCCAATTTTGCATCCTAATTTTACACCATTCTTTGCATCCTCATTTTGGTGTCCATTTTTGCATCCTTGTTTGCACCCAATTTGGTATCCTTTCATATGCCCTATTTTTTTCCCTTCTTTGTGTCTAGTGTTGCACCCTTTTTCAATTTTACTTTAAAACCCTTTTTGTGTCATTGTTTGCATCTTGTTTTGATGGCTAGTTTAACATCCAATTCTACTCCCAATTTTACATCCATGGTTACATCCACTTTTGGCTTCTTGTTTAGAGTTTTACTTTTATTTCCATTAACGACCCTCTCTATGGGTTCATTTTATTAATTTCATTTACATAGTGAAATATATTAAAGTTTCTAAATATCATTTTGTTGTAGGATTTAATACACGGTTAGATGAACATAAAACCCCCTCAGTTTATCCCAGAAACCTAGGACAGACCAATTAAGAGAAAGGTTGGTCTAAGGCTCAAGATTCTTAGTAGATCAAGATGTAGAGTATAGATTAAGAAAAATAGAAGGAATTCTTGTGAGTCCTCGCATGCAGGTCTTCTTGGAGTTATTAGTATAGCTAGGAAGTGCTCCTAGCTAGCTCCAAATCTTGGTCCTACACATAAGAGAGAGAATAAAGCAACCTTCACAACATAATATCTTGATAATCGAAACTATCAGAAACATATAAATATTATTGAATAAATAAATATAAACCAAAATCCTATACATTCATTAGTTAAATAGAATAAGTAAAGAATGAATAGAAACATATGGAAGGAAGAACAACTGATCCATATTAATAAAGGAGTTGGAGGAAAGTTACAACAATGAGATGTAGTTGTAGCAGCACCTCCCCCAACTCCTAACTCCAAAACTCTCCCTCTCAAGATAGATCTCAGCAGCATGACAATACAAGGATTCCCATCATTTTCTCAATGGCCAAGCCTCCAATATATAGGAAAGTGAAGGTTATGAAGATTTCCCAAATTCCTCATTAGTTCAATTTGGGTAAAATATTTTGGGTGAATAATGTTTCCTCATATAAAAATGGCCTTTTCCACTTTTTGGATGTTTTTTTGCTTAGGAAAAAGCTTCCCCATGCTTTATGGCTCTTTCCCACTTTTGTATGCATTTTTTTTAGGAAAAAGCTAAAGATGAGGATAAAGAGATCACATTCCACCATATGAGTTTCCTAAAGTGAACAAGAGTGTCAAATTCAAATTCTAGATGTTTTAGTTTTTTTTAATATATATTTAATTTTAGTATTTTTTTAATTTTCTAAAAAAGTATATTTTTTTTTGGTATTTTTTTTCTATAAGAAAAAATATGTTTTGTTTTTATAAAAATGGATTTTAAACATTCCATTCATGCTAAATTTGTGATTTTATGATAGGAGTTTAAATTATATATAAAAAAAGTAACTTGATTCCATGTGTTGTGTCGCTGAGATGGGTATTATACATCTCTTCCTTGCTAAGTTATAGAATGTGCTTGGGTTTTCTTAATGCAATAAAACTAATTATGTTCTTCATTATATCTTGAAATTTTCATCTTGAACCTAATAAAACAATAAAGTTAAAATAGGTTTGCCTTTGTCCTTTGTAGATCTTTATCCCCATTAATCTTGGTCTTAATAGATTAATTGTCTTATGGTGGCCTTGAGTGGTCACTTCCATTAGTTGCATGCTTTATAGTTTTTTGTTAGTGATATTTTTTAGGCTTGATAATATGTTATTTAATTTATCAAAATGTGTTATTGTCCATATTATTGTTAAATATTAATATTAAATATGTTGGTTTTTGAGCATGGTTTAGCAAAACGTTCCCAAAAAGTTTATAGATTGTATTTTATAATGCAATGATTCATTGCTTGATGAAATTGTTTTGGATATTTTTTTAATGATTTATTGATTGATGAAATTGTTATGGATATTTTTGCTGGTATATTAAATTGTATGTGATAAACTCAAAAGTCACCTCTTTTTTAGATTTTCATTGATCAATTTCCCTTAAGGCCATCAAGTTCACCATTCGGTCCCAAGTTAAGGAAATATAGGAGTCATGAAGTGGAATTGTCCAAGCACTTAAATCTTGAGACATGTTTTTTTTAGTCACATTATACTTCCTTTCTGTGTAAATTCTCAATGAAAATAGTCTCATGGAACATGAGGGGCCTCAATAGTAAAGGAAAACAAAGACTCCTAAAAGAAAAATGGTACACAAAGCACCCATCAATAATGTTGATATAAGAAACAAAAATATTAAGTGAGGTTCTACCTCATATAATTAGCAAATGGGGGAGGAATTTACAAGTAGTAGTGATTGATTCTTAGAGATACTTGGGTGGAATGGTTATTATTTGAAATGATTAAGACATCAAGGTTACCAATATGTTTACCTCTTTTCGCATTATGACAGTAAAATTTTAGTTCATTGACATCGAGGACTGCTACCATGTATCCAAAGTCTATGACTCCAATATCACAAATGGAAAACCTCTATTTCTCAATTCTATTTCTAGCACAAGTAATTTATACTCCCCATCTCCATGGATTGTTGGGAGTGACTTCAATATTATCAAGTGTCTCAAAGAAAAGAAAGGATAAATCACAATGTTTAACAAGATATTTTGTAAGCTATACCATTAAAGCCATAAAGTAGTCTTCATTAAAGTTGTCAAGCAATGAGTCTCCAACCCACACATGTGGATCAATGACATGTAATACATGTGTGTGTGGTGACTAACTTAATACACTATTCTAATAACTCCACAAACTTATGTATTTCACTCTATCACATAAATTGACAGTAGTGTGACATAAGTAAACCAAGAGTAGACATGAAACCCTTAGGCAACAAACATTCCCTAGATCCTCAATTAGTTGCTTAAATGATGAAGTGAAAATGCAAGGGTAAAAGTGGACTTCATGATTTAACCATCACAAACATGTGATCAAGTGTGACTAGGAGTGTATATATTCATATATTTTCCAAAGAGGGAGTGAATACATGAGTTACCATTCATTAAGCCTTATTTTTCTTTCTTTTTCTTTTTGTTATATCTAGGACTTAGGGAATAAGGTTTTCATAAGTTTGGCACAACTCATAGATATAACATTTACATGAATTTTCACTTGAATCTTAGATTTTAGACTTAGATAAATCATTATAGTGTATATTTAATGATTTTGGCTTTTAGTTTTTTATTTTATTTCATGACAAATGAGAAAAGGGGAAGTATTTTGCCACAAATATATGAATGCTTAATCATAAAGGCGTCATGTGATGAAAAAAAATTAATGATGTTATTCTCTATGAAAATGATGGTTATTCTTGAGAAAATCTTATGCTTGTGGATGTCTCCTCTCTAGTTGAAAGGGAGGGTAGACACGATATTATCCATGTGTCATGTACTATGGCCAAGACTAATAGTCGTAAGCCTAGTAAAGAAACCATTAGGGAGAATGGTGGATTGGATAAACATCTGGGACCAATATTCTTTGAGAATTTGTACTTTGACTAGGACTAACCGCCATAAGTCAAGTACATTAATACAAGATAAGAATAGTCATGACGATTGACATTTCCTGGTATCAAACATTATGATAGTGGATTAGGAAATGATCATGTGAGGACATACCTAGTGAACATCCTGGTGGGGTAAGTACCTAGAGAGGTAGTGGTGTCCAAATTTATGCCTCCCAACATTGTGCTCTGATCTAATGGAGAGATAAACTTGTTAGTCAAGGCCTTGCTATTTTGACAATGTTGGCTATGATGATGTAAATCATCATTGATGCTTATCAATATAGATCCCTTCTTATATGAATATTTCAACTTGAGAGTACTTTTTTGTCTCATTATGAGAACCTCCCTAGTTTAGAGGGAGGATCATCATCTTCATTATCACCATTATCACCACCATCATGATCATCATTATTGTCATCATTTCATTATCATCATGATCACCATTCATGTCATCATCATCATCATCATCATGATTATGGACATTTTCATCAATTGTTCATAATTATAGGTATCATAAGAAATATCATCAACCAAAAAAATGTTACGAGTGCTCGAAAAGGGTTGCTAGGACACATGATATATGCAAGAGAAATAACAACATTATTTTTTAAGAGATGATCGATGATCATCATCATCACTACCATTATCATCGTCATTATAATTTTCATCATCCTCATCATCATAACTAATATAATTTTTATCATAATTGTTGTAATCTTCATCATGAACATCATAATCATCATTCATGTCATTATTGTTGTTGATGACGACCAAGATGAAAATAACGATAATGATGATCAGATGATGATGACTTGGAAGATGACGCCAAAGATAATTATTATGATTATGACCATGACAACATTTAAAAATTGGGAATAATGGCCAAGGTCATTAGCATCGTCATCATCATTGTCATTGTAACCCCCATCGTCTTTATCATCATTATCATAAGAATCACAATTCATGTCATCGTCATCATCTTCATTATCATCATCATCATAATTATTGACATTGTCATCAGTTGTTCATAATTTTCAATGTCATAAGAAATATCATCAATGTAAAAAATATGATGTGTGTTAGAAAAGAGATGCAAAAGTGAACAAAAAAATGGGGGTAAAAATAGATGTAAAACTAGATGAAGAGTGGACACAACATAAGTACATGCAAAAAAAGACAGAAAAATTGACACAAAAGTGGATGAAAAAGTAGATGCAAACTTGAACGCAAAATAGGATTCAAACATGGATGAAAAGGTGGAAGAAAACATGGGAACAATAGTAGGCATAAAACTTAGCATGAATTGTGGTGAAACAAATGTGGATACAACAATGAATGTAAACAAAAAATGACACAAACTTGAATGAAAAAAGGAGGAAAGCTTGGATACAAGAAGGGATGTAAACATGGGCCAAACATGGGTGCAATAGTGGACACAAAATTAGTTACAAAATTGGATGAATCAAAAGTGGATGTAAAAGTAGATTCAAAATGGGATGCAAAAAACATAAAAAATTATTTGATGCAAACTTGGACAGAAAAGAGGATGCAAATGTGGATGCAATAGTGGAAGAAAATGTGGGTTGCAATGATAGGCATAAGATATGGCACAAATCATAGCACAACAAAAGTGGATGAGAAAGTGGATGTAATAATAGACACAAAAAAAAAGATGCAAACTTAGATGCAAGACGAGATTCCATAAGGGATGTAAAAGTGGATGCAAACACGGGTGCAATAGGAGAAACAAAATTGGATGCAAAAATGGATGCAATGGAAGTACATGCAAAAGAATATACAAAATGAGAAGCAAAACCCAACACAAAAGTGGATGCAAAAATAGATGCAATATTTTATGCAAAAGAGAATGCGAAGATGGATGCAAAATTGGAAGAAAATGTGGGTACAACAGTAAGTACAAAACATGGCACAAATTGTGTCACAACAAAAGTGGATGTAATGATAGATGAAAAAAAGAAGCAAATGCAGATGCATAATAAGATGCAAAAATGGATGTAAAAGTGGGCATAAACATGGGTGCATGTTATGAAACCAGCTCAAGAAAAGATAGAAAAGAAATATCAACGCCTTAGAATTCAGCGTCTTCGAGGGGGCAACCTCCTTTACATTACATAAATGAACAATTCTTGGATGATACAAATGACAAAACCTCCTTTCTATATATAGGAGTCTAAGGAGTCACAATATAATCCAGCCGACCTAACAATAATAATGTAAAGCCACAAAAATAACAATAGAGGGATTCTAAGGGGCACATAAATAACAATATGGGGGTAATAGGGGCACAACAATATAAATAAGGGTATAACTACAATAGTAATGGGGTAATCACTAGTATTATAGGGACCCAACATGCCCCTCTCCTTCAAAAAAGTGTTGTCCTCAACGCTTGAGCAATTTTGGATACTTCTGCATAAAATTTTCATCCTCCCATGTGGAATCTTCAGCCGATAAGTTCTTCCACTTGATAAGATACTCTGAAATTGATCGATTTCGTAGCTGTCGAGTTCTTGTTTCTGTGACTGCTTCCGGTTCCAATATAATTTTTCCTTCCTCGTCAAGTTCTGGCAATATTGTTTGAACTGGGAGCTTGTCGCCTATAACCTTCTTTAAGCATGAAACATGGAAAACTGGGTGCAATCGAGAAGCTGCAGGAAGCTCCAATTTGTATGCCATAGTACCAATCTTTTCCAACACCTTGTACGGACCATAATACTTTGGTGATAATTTATTATCCTTCTTAGCTTGCTTTAGGGACATTTGCTTATATGGTTGTAGCCGTAGGAATACCCAATCACCTACATCAAAACTTCTTTCACTGCGATGTTGATCTGCCTGTTGTTTCATTCTATTTTGTGCCAACACGAGGTTATCCTTTAAGAGTTGGAGGACTTGTTGTTGATGTTCGATGTGATGTTCCACTGCTTGAACCTTAGAATTTTCTCTTAAATATGATGTGATTGATGGTGGTTGGTACCCATAAAGTTCCATAAATGGGGTCATTTTTGTTGTTGTATGGAAGGAAGTGTTATACCACCATTCAGCCAGAGGCAACCATTTGACCCATTGTGTCTGTTTATCAGATACAAAGCAACGAAGATATCCTTCCAAACATTTGTTTACTATCTCAGTTTGCCCATCAGATTGAGGATGATAAGATGAGCTATGAGCTAACTGAGTACCAAGACAAGAAAATAATTCTGTCCAAAAATTTCCAGTGAAAATGGGATCTCTGTCACTTACAATAATCTTTGGATTTCCATGTAGCTTTTGAACTGTTTCCATAAATGCAGTAGAAATTGTACTGGCTTTAAATGGATGTGATAATGCACAAAAGTGTGCATACTTGGTAAGTCTGTCAACTACCACCATGATGACACTCTTTCCCTCAGACTTGGGTAAACCTGTGATAAAATCCATTGAAACCTCCTCCCAACGTTGGCTTGGAATGGATAAAGGTTGTAATAGACCCGGTGTCTTAATTGTTTCAACTTTATTTTGTTGGCAAACCAAACATTCCGCCACAAAATTTTGAATATCTGATTTAAGGCCATCCCAAAAAAATTCCTTCTTAACCCTGTGGTAAGTTTTTAAAAATCCTGAGTGCCCTCCTAAGGGAGAAGTGTGCAATTCCATAAGAATCTTTTGTTTTAGCTGGGAATTCTTACAGAGGTATAAGCGATCTTTGTACCATAGCGAATCATTTTGCCAACTAAATGTATCAGAAGTACTGGAATCTTGTTGTAGCTTTCGAATAAGTGCCCACACTTCTTCGTCATTCTTCCATTCCTCCTTTGCTTCGTTTATCCAATCTGGTTGGATAATAGAAATGGCACACAACAATGCTTCCATCCTCATCCTTTCTTGAGAGTGCATCTGCCACCACATTTTGCTTCCCTTTTTTGTGGATGATTTCAAAGTCATAACCCAACATATTTGTGACCCACTTTTGTTGCTCTTCAGAGGATAATCTTTGTTCTAAAAAGTATTTAAGGCTATCATGATCCGTTTTTACCTTGAAGTGTCTTCCCATTAGGTAGGGTCGCCACTTCTTAAGTGCATGGAGTATTGCCAACATTTCCTTCTCATAAATAGCTTTGCTTAAAAACTTTCCCTTGATTGGACGACTTTCAAAAGCAATGGGTCTTTCATCTTGATCCAGATTTAAAGCAGGAACGCAACAAATTACAGAGATAACCATATACACAAAGATGCAGTGGAAATAATACTTCATTTCATTAATGGAAAATACTGACATATGCTTACAAACAGAAATGGAAATAAACTAGCTAGGGCGATGGTAGCTTATCTCTGAGAAGAGATGTGATGGCTACATGCCTCTGAACTGTTCTGAACTGTATTACAATGAGGCTCGAAGGCCTATTTATTGTTGAGAAACAATGGAAAACCCTTCACATACCGAAACCTAACCCTAGAAGATGAAACGCCAAATTGTGGGCCCGTTTGGGTAAATTGGTACATCAATTTCCCGGGGTCGTAACTTTGGCATACGATCTCCGTTTGACGCGTACGATAGCTCGTTAGAAAGATCTATCCGAGTAATACCACTTTGGGAGGCAACATAGGGCTTGGTTGCCCCAGAATTCCAAAAAAAACGTCGTTTAGGGCCTCAAAACGGCTCCGGAAGTTCAGGACCCGAAAAACTGCTAAAAATAGTAAACTGTGCTACAATTAAGGAAACTGAAAATGCTGAGAAGGACAATGGTGGGGGTCCAGGTGGACCTGGCAGGTGGCCACCAATATCCACCTGGATCATTCCTCCCCCCTTAGGAAGCAATGGTCCCCATTGCGTTGAGCTCCTCCATGAGATGAGGAAACCTCTGCTGAACTTGTTCCCTGGTGAGCCACTTGCCCTGCTGAAGGAGTTGGCCTGCTTTGACAACTCGATACAGTTGGATATACTGTTGGCGAGTGTTCTTGATCTGTGTGTCCATGATCCGATCAGTTGCAGCTTGTTCCATGCAATCTGGATTTAATTCTGTGGGTTTGAGCTGTTCTGCAATGTCGGATGTGTCTAGCAATGGTGGAAAGTATGGCCGAAGGCGGTCCACATTGAACACTGGGTGCAGGCCAAGGAATGGGGGAATGCTGAGCTCAAATGCATTGTCTCCCATAGCCTTAGTAATGGTGTACACTGTAAGGACCATATCGAAGTGGTCTCAATTTCCGATAGGCTCCAGTAAGGCGTTCCTTTTGCAAATGCAACCAGACTTTGTCGCCCACCTGAAACTTGTGTGGCACCCGGTGTTGATCATGTCGCTGCTTGTACTTGGCATTTGATTTCTCAAGAATGTCATGGACCTGCTGGCGAATATGTTGGATGCGCTCAATGAAGCTGGTGGCCTTATCTGTTTCGGACTGGACATGAGCTGAATTCATGTGAGTAGCTGCAAGTGGCATGGCCACATCAATGGGGCATAGTGGCTGGAATCCTAAACCCACCTGAAAAGGGCTATGGCCAGTGGAGCTGTGAAGAGCTCGGTTGTAGCTGTGCTGAACATAGGGGAGGCTCTCGTCCCATGTGCGTGGATGCTTTGAGTTATACATGCGCAGAATGTGCACAATCATCCTGTTGACAACCTCTGTCTGGCCATCAGTTTGAGGATGGAAGGCTGTGGACTTCGTGAGTTTGGTGTCCAGCATTGACCAGAGACTGGACCAAAATGTGCTGAGAAACCGACTGTCCCGATCTGAGATGATAGACTGTGGGATCCCAAAGTGCACCCACACTCGTTCAAAGAAGAGTTTAGCAGTGGCTTCTGCTGTGATATTCTTCTTGCAGGCCATCATAATGGCCATCTTTGAGAACCTGTCGACGACCACAAAAACACAGTCATTTCCATGCTTAGTGGAAGGAAGGCCTGACATGTAATCCATGGAGATGGATTCCCAAGGTCGACTAGGGGTAGGCAACGGGGTATAGAGGCCTTGCTTCTTAATGGTCGGTTTGGCAATGGCACAGGCAGTACATGATCGGATGTACTTCCCAACATCCTGTCGAAGATTCGGCCAATAGAAATAGTTTTGCAGTACTGCCACTGTTTTCTCGACCCCGAAATGCCCAGCAGCCCGACTGTAGTGTGCTTCCCAAATCATCTTGGCACGCTCGCTTGAAGGAACACAAAGGTGACCGAGGTGGCATAATAGGGCATCCTGGAGGTGAAAATCTGCAACCTGCCGACCCTCCAAGAGTGTCTGGTATGTGTGGCCGAATTCTGGGTCGCTTTTGTAGAGAAGTGGCCAATCAGAAGTCTCGTGCCCGCAAGAGTTGAGCACGGTGGTTAGCGCCATGATCGGTGGTCGACTGAGGCAATCTGCAACATTATTGGTGCTGCCCTTTTTATACTTGATATTCAAGTGAAACTGTTGCAGGTATGTAGACCACTTCTGATGGCGATCATTCTGCAATTTCCCTTGGGTCTGTATGAATTGCAGAGGTCGGTGGTCTGTGTGGATGACCGTTTCCTTCCCCAAAATGTAATGCTTCCATTGTCGGCAGGCCTGTACAATGGAATACATCTCTTTATCATAAGTGGGGTACTTCCGGACTGTGTCTGAAAGTGTTTCACTGTGATATGCCACTGGATGTCCATGTTGAGTAAGGACTGCCCCAATAGCATAGTCAGAGGCATCTGTCTCGACCTCAAATGGTTGTTGTAAATCTGGTAACGCGAGCACTGGTGCCGTGCAGAGGCGATCCTTCAACTCCCTGAATGCCTTCTGTTGAGATTCAGACCAAAAGAATTTTGCTTTCGCCCCGCCCTTGGTGACTTGACTCAAGGGCCAAGAAATATGAGAAAATCCCAACACAAACCTGCGGTAGAAGTTGGCAAGACCTAGAAAGCTGCGGAGCTCTGTTAGAGTGGTTGGAGAGGGCCAATCCCGAATGACTTGGACCTTGGCTGGATCGACATGCACCCCCTGTTCATCAATGATGTATCCCAGATACTGACCTCGGTCATGCCAAAAGTGCATTTCTCCAAATTGGCACATAGCTTGTGTTGCCGCAGTGTTTGGAGAACCTGTCGGATGTGGTGGAGGTGCTCTTCCCAACTCTGGCTGAAGATCAGAATGTCATCCAAGTATACTACTACAAAGGAGTTGGTGAATGGCCGCAAGATGTCATCCATTAGCCTCATAAAGGTTGCAGGAGCATTCGTCAATCCGAAAGGCATGACCAACCATTCGAAGAGGCCCTCCTTGGATTTGAAGGCAGTCTTCCACACATCTGAGGGTTCAATTGGTACCTGGTGATATCCTGACTTCAGATCGATCTTGCTGAAATATTTCGCCCCCTTTAGTTGGTCTAGGAGGTCATCAATCCGCGGGATCGGGTACCTATTACGGACAGTGATCTTGTTCAGCGCCCGATAGTCAATACAGAGTCTCCACGTCCCATCCTTCTTCTGTACCAACACTATCGGGCTCCCACAGGGCGAAGAACTCGGACGGATGTGACCTTTCTGTAGGAGCTCCTGAATCTGCCTCTTGATTTCATTGTTCTCCAGAACGGAGCGCCGATAAATTGGTCCATTGGGTAGCGGCGCACCTGGGGTCAGATCAATGGAGTGCTTGACTTGACAGTGCAGAGGAACCCCTGCCGGGGAGGTGAAGATGTCTTTGTACTCCTCCACAATCTTGTCCATTTGTAGCTGCCGTGCAGAGGGACCTCGTTTGGAGGCCGCGGCCACTGTCTTCTTCTTCCCTTGAGGGCGTATCATCAGGAAAACAAATTTCCTGGTTTTGGAAATGATCTTACTGCATTGTTTTGCAGTAATCAAAGAGATGGCGGCAGGTGGTGGTACCTTGGTATCCTGAACAACTTATTTCCCAATGTAATAATAACAGCACGGGGCCTTGATTCATACACAGCATGTCGCTTCCACAAGTATGGTTGTCCTAGTAATACATCACAAACTTCAAGGGGAGCAATGTCACACAATACCTCATCCGTGAAGGGCTTGATGTTGTATGGAAGGCGACACTGCTGGCTCACGCGAAGATCTCGCCCTTGGTAAAGCCACCCAATGGTGTATGGTTGTGGATGTGCTGTGGTCGGTAAGCCCAACCGCTTCACGACCTCTGCCGAAATGAGGTTCTTTTGACTCCCGCTATCAACAATGAACTGTATCGGGGAGCCCTTGACCCACATCTGGGAGTGGAAGAGACGCTCCTCCTCCTCTGGATCTTCGGGTTCATTTTTCTGGATCTTTGCGGTAGCAACAGTGGCGCTGGGATCCGCATCAATGATCTGCTTCCCTTTTTCATACCCCTTATCGGGTTCTGACTCAGAGTCGGAACATGCATCTGATTCTGAAACCTTTAGCTCAGCCACCAGTGACTGTTTGGCCCGACACTCACTTGTGTTGTGAGTGGAGCTCTTATGGAACTCGCACCATTTTCCAGTGTCCTTTCTCGGCTTCGCGGCGTTGCTCTTTTCTTGCAGCTTCAGCTGGTTGTCTTGGGCTGTCCCGCCTTGGCTTTGTCCTTTGTTCTGTGGTTTAGGGGCACCTTTCCCCTGCTTTGGATTCGCAGATCCAAAGTCTCGCTTCTTTTGTTTAAACTTCTGCTCGACTTTGACGGCATACCGGTATGCTGCGCCGAGCGAGGGGATGTTTAGGAACTGTATTTCTTCCTGGATGTACTTGTGCAGGCAGCCACGGTATTTGAGTATCAAATGTTGCTCCGAATCCTTGATACCCAACTTTGTGCGAAGGGTATGGAAAAGATTGGTGAACTCCGGCACATCTTGGTCCCTTCCCTGCCGCAGCGTGGTCCACTTTATGTATTCATCCTCATAGCTTCCGACAGGGTAGTACTGCTCCTTGATGGCATCCCGGAACGAATCCCAGGTGGGTGCGGCTGAAAATAGTGAGCCAGTACTTTCATCCTTCTGCTCGCAGTAGGTTTCCCACCAGTCCTTGACGTGGGGGGCTGCTTTGAGAAGAGCAAAAACAATCTTTTCCCGACTCGAAAATTCATGAACAGAAAAATAACCCTCTAGCAGATTTAACCATTTATCTACGGCATCGGCGTCTATCTGACCCTCGAATATGGGGATTTCAAAATTAACTTGTACCTTAAAGGGTGTGGCGTTTCCGTTGTCGCTCGAGCGCTTCTTCGAGCAAGATTTTGATGGGATCTCCTGCCCCCTCGTCTTTCTTCTCGTCCGCCATGGGAGGCCGTCGGGATTTGCGAGGCTGGTCTTGCAAAGGTTCAACCAGTTCAAGCCCTAACTCCTTATATCCCGACCTTGTTGGGGACATGCAAAGAAAAACAGAGAAAAAACAGACCGCTCTGATACCACTGATCCAGATTTAAGCAGGAACGCAACAAATTACAGAGATAACCATATACACAAAGATGCAGCGGAAATAATACTTCATTTCATTAATGGAAAATACTGACATATGCTTACAAACAGAAATGGCAATAAACTAGCTAGGGCGATGGTAGCTTATCTCTGAGAAGAGATGTGATAGCTACATGCCTCTGAACTGTTCTGAACTGTATTACAATGAGGCTCGAAGGCCTATTTATTGTTGAGAAACAATGGAAAACCCTTCACATACCGAAACCTAACCCTAGAAGATGAAACGCCAAATTGTGGGCCCCGTTTGGGTAAATTGGTACATCAATTTCCCGGGGTCGTAACTTTGGCATACGATCTCCGTTTGACGCGTACGATAGCTCGTTAGAAAGATCTATCCGATTACTACCACTTTGGGAGGCAACAATAGGGCTCGGTTGCCCCAGAATTCCAAAAAAACGTCGTTTAGGGCCTCAAAACGGCTCCGGAAGTTCAGGACCCGAAAAACTGCTAAAAATAGTAAACTGTGCTACAATTAAGGAAACTGAAAATGCTGAGAAAGACAATGGTGGGGGTCCAAGTGGACCTGGCAGGTGGCCACCAATATCCACCTGGATCACATCTTGCATTAGAACAACACCAATTCCATTTCCTGAAGCATCACATTCCACAATAAAGGTTTTTGTGAAGTCCGGTGTAGCTAAGACCGGTGCTTGGCACATTGCCTCTTTAAGATGTTTAAAGGCCTTTGTTGCTTCCGGAGTCCATGAAAATGAATCTTTCTTCAATAATGTTGTTAGAGGTGCTGCTATTCTCCCATAATTCTTAACGAACTTGCGATAATACCCTGTCAACCCAAGAAATCCTCGCAGATGCTTTATGGATGTGGGGATTTTCCATTCCTTAATGGCTTTAATTTTGCTAGGGTCTACCTTAACTCCTTCATGAGATACAATATGACCCAAATATTCCACCTCCTGGACTCCAAAGAAACATTTGGATCTTTTTGCATATAATTGTTTCTCCTCCAATAGTTGTAGCACCTTGTCAACATGTTCAACATGATCCTTCCAAGACTTGCTGTAGATTAGTATATCATCAAAAAATACCAACACAAATTTTCTAAGGAATGGTTTGAAAATTGAATTCATCAAACCTTGAAATGTTGAAGGTGCATTGGTAAGGCCAAAAGGCATGACCAAAAATTCATAATGACCCTCATGAGTTCTAAATGCCGTTTTCGAAATGTCTTCAATCTTCATTCTGATTTGATGATATCCCGAACGAAGATCCAACTTGGTGAAGTAAATTGATCCATGCAATTCATCCAGTAATTCATCAATGACAGGAATGGGGAACTTATCTTTAATAGTGAGCTTGTTGAGCTCCCTATAATCTGGACACATGCGCCATGATCCATCCTTCTTGTGCACCAATACTACTGGAGCTGAGAAAGAACTTTGACTCGGTTGAATTATACCAGCCTCTAGCATTTCTGCAACCATACGTTCAATTTCACTTTTTTGGACATATGGATATCTGTACGGCCTGATGTTTGGAGGAACACTTCCTGGAATCAGATGAATAGCATGATCATGATCACGCATAGGTGGGAGACCTTTTGGAGTCTCAAATACCTTGGAATGATTGTCCAGGACTTTTTGGAGATCTGGAGAAATAGATGATTTCAATGTGGAAACATCTAGCGAACATAATTGTGCAATTACACCTCTTTGCTCCTTTTTTAGAAGCTTTGTCATGCCATTAGAGCTGATTATCTTTCCTGGTTTCCCTGCAATACCCCTTAATTCAACTTCCTTTCCTTCCACAGAAAATTTCATGAAAAGTTCTTGAAAATTAAAAGCTATTGTACCCAAGGATTGTAGCCATTGGACTCCTAGTACAACATCAGCACCTCCCATTGGAATGGAAAGCATTGGGCTAGTCAATACATATTCTCCCATGGATAGCTTGATATTATGGCACTTTCCAGAACAATTTATTGTTCCTCCATTTGCAATCATCACTTGACACTCTGGTGCTGGATATAGGAAGCAATTCAATTCTTTTGCTACCCTACAATGAATAAAATTGTGGGTGCTTCCTGAATCAATCAACACTATTACCTTTTTCTTCTTGATTTGTCCTTCTATCTTGATGGTTTGAGGAGTGGTAATTCCCGCCAATGCATTACAAGATATGGTCGGATTTATTTGTTCTTCATCTAGGCTTTGTTCCTGGAATATATCCTCTTCTTTTGACCTTTCTTGCTCCTTTTCTTCTTCCTCTTCACAATCTATGTAGAATAATTTCTTCTCAGCACACTTATGACCTTTTGTGTATTTGCTATCACAATTGTAACAAAGCCCTTTTGCTCTTTTTTCTTCCAATTGTTGTGGTGTCAACCTTGTAGGTGGAAGACTATGGGCAACAACACTTCCGTCTTTATAGTTGTGAATGGTATGCTTCCTAGTTGCCATAATTTTGCTTTCCATTTTTCTTGCTAACCTGAATGCCTTCTCTAATGAATCAGGTTCCCAAAGGCGCACATCATGTTGGATATTATCCTTTAAAGACCCTATGAACACATCAATCCTATGCTCCTCTGGAATATCTTTTACCCTTATGTTCAATTTTTGGAACTCCTCAATGTGCTCCATTATTGAACCCTTTTGTTTGAGACTTATCAATTGGCTAAAAAAAGTGTTGCTTTTTGTATCCTCATAATGTGCTATCAATTCTTCCATAAAAATTGCCCAAGTGATAAATTGTTTACGAGAGCAAAGCCATTGATACCATACAAACTGATTTGGTTCCAAATATAAAGTTGCCATACGTACCTTTTGTGTGTTTTGCACATTATTGAGATCGAAGAATTGCTCCATCTGTAATATCCATGTGGCGGGATCCTTGCCATCAAACTTCCTCATATCGATTTTTGGAATATTGTGGGTCTTCGATCCAACATTAGAGTCTATGGAATCATGATTAACATTTCTTTTGTTCACATCATGAGTTTCCTTTACAACCTTTTCACCATTAGTAAGTATTTCTTGTAGAAAATTTGTCAAATCTGTCTTCAAATCTGCCATGTCTGTCTTCAAATCTGTCCTCAAATCTATCTTCAGATCATCCATCTTAGCTTCCATGCCATTTATCTTAGATTCCACACCATTTATCTTAGATTCCACGCCATTTATCTTAGCATCTGTTAGCTTTTGTGAGCGTGACATTTGTTGCACTTGTTCTTGTAATTTTGATATATCATGTAGCATTTCTTCCTCTTCTTCATGAGTCATGCTAGAGCTTTCAGGTTCCTTACTAGGTGTTTGCATTTTCTTTCCTCGGGGCATCAGTTACCGATAATAATTCTTTACTATGCCCTTTGAATTCCTTCAAACCAAGCTTATGCAAAAATTTAAAAAAAAACTACACACCTTTTTTTACTTTGTAGAAGCCTGATATTGAATCTGATGTATCTCTGTAATTTCGAATCATCCAGTTCTGAAATTGTGACCTGTAGTAGCCTTCTATGTCCTCTTTCCAATGCCACTAGTCTGATCCAAATTGGATTCTCCAAGAAAGAGTTATGCACAATCTCCCGCAGTGACCTGATTATAGACTAGTTCAGTAGAGCGAACTTGTATGAAGTGCCACATGTCACTGTTCCAACCTTTGACTCTGAAAAATATATACAAGAAAACTAAAGTCTGTCCTCTTTCTGTACCTTCTTACAAAATTTCAATCCGATGCTTAGAGAGAAAGTTATGACGATTTTCCCCAGGACACCTGTTTTGAATGTAATTCAGGAGTCTACGAAAAGACCAACTTCCTCAGATCATATCTCTGAAAATATCTCGCAAAATGCACTGAAATTCAGACCCAAGGTTCAGCACGATGTCTTCTCAAATGGGTTTTTTTTGCAACTTCTGAAACGTCACAGAAAAAACGTTATAGCGAAAATTCCACGATGACCTGTTTGGAGCAGCGAAACCCTAGAATCCAAAGCTCTGATACCAAATGTTATGAAACTAGCTCAAGAAAAGATAGAAAAGAAAGATCAACGCCTTAGAATTCAGCCTCTTCGAGGGGGCAACCTCCTTTACATTACATAAATGAACAATTCTTGGATGATACAAATGACAAAACGTCCTTTCTATATATAGGAGTCTAAGGAGTCACAATATAATCCAGCCGACCTAACAATAATAATATAAAGCCACAAAAATAACAATAGAGGGATTCTAAGGGGCACATAAATAACAATATGGGGGTAATAGGGGCACAACAATATAAATAAGGGTATAACTACAATAGTAATGGGGTAATCACTAGTATTATAGGGACCCAACAATGCAACAATAGATGTAAAATAGGATGCAAAAGTTGATGCAAAAGTAGATGCAATATGAGACACAAAACCTGATGCAAATCTTGACACAAAAGTGGATATAAAAAGGGATACAAAAATAGATGTAAAAGTCAATGAAAACCTAGATGTATATGAGGATGCAATCGTGGATGCAAATTTAGAAACAAAAAAGTTGCAAAGGGAGGTGTTAAACTAGGTGCAAATTATGGCACAAGAAAAATAGATGCAATAGTGGACACAATAACAGATGAAAAAGAGGATGTAAATATGGATGCAAAACAAGATGTAAAAGTCAATGCAACAAAAGTAGATGCAAAATTAGATGCAGAAATAGACACAAACCTCGATGCAAAACTTAGCACAAAGGGGATGTAAAAAATATACAAAAATGGATGCAAAAAATTGATTTAAAAAATTATGCAAAAGAGGATGCAAAAGATGATGCAAAAGTTGGTGCAAGTGTAGGCGAAAAAAGTGGATGCAATAGAGGATAAAAAAGTTGGTGAAACAAAATTAGGTGCCAAACTCGATGCAAAACATGGTGCAAAGAATAGCACAAAACTTGGCATAAAACCTATAGTAAAACTTCATGTAAAATCTGGTGCAAAACCTATTACAATACTTGGTGCTAAACTTGATGTAAGACTTGGTGCAAAAATCGGTGCAAACTTTGCATCAAATTTTGCACCATATTTGATAAATGGACACAAATAGCACCAAAATGGGCTCTAGACACAAAAAAGGAAGCAAAAAGGGATGCTAATCATAGGGTTTTGTTGTAGTGTAACAATATTGAATACTTAAAATCAACTTGAGGATTTGGCCTGAGCATCCCCACCCAGGACTGACATTTTGTCAAACACTTGGCATCAATGCAACCTACATGTCTAGCATACTAGACATAGCATAAATGACTGAAAGAACTTATGAAACATAACCAAAAGGATCACCTCCTTCTCCACTAAACTATCATACCATCAATTAGGTCTTGCATCCATCCATTTAATAATTACAAGTAAATACATGAAATAACCATGACATGAACTAGTCATTTAACCAAGCTTATAACCAACATAAAACCATATAAATGTCAGAGATATGATAGCCATTAAATCCACATATAAACAAGTACAAAAGTAAGAGAACTTGGATTTTATTGTTCATAGGAAAATCCGACCAGGTTCAGTACTTCCACGTACCACTTGACCATAGACATGGGTGAACCAAATCTCTCTTTCAGCAAGCTACCCCTATGCCATATTTCAAGCATGAATGTGGGATCTCATAGAATAACCAAGGAAATCTAGAGTTTAAACCACCTCCACCCTCACCAAACCATGATCACATCAAAATTGGTAATCCGATCACAACCGAACTAAACTTGGAATGCCATCCGGAATCCATCACTATCCTGAGTAATTTTCTATCTCCTTGTCTCTCAAGCTTTACCACAATCCAATCCTAGATCACTAGGCCCTAAACCAAGAACAGTCTCTCAGGATGTACCGCAATCCAAACCTAGATTGCTAGGACCTAAACTGAGACTATTCCCTCAGGTTTTATCATGTATCCCACCAAAACTGGTCAAGGGATTCCTAGGCCTTTGGGAATGAACCTTGAGACCACCTCTGCCCCAGATTCCAAAATCCATCCAAAAAACAAAAGCTTGAAACCGAAATAAGCATCTCAACACCATGACATCTAGAAAAAGGAAAGGCTAGGCTGAAAACCATTGTCATAACCTGGCAAAACCATGTCACTGACAACAAGAGAACCACACACTGACATGCAAAACCATGCATGGCCAAACTAGCTAGGAAATCATACATACAAAAGGTTACCTGCAATTATTCTTGCTAAAGTTGTTTGATCCTTCTTTCCTTTCCTTGATCCTTGCTTTCCTTTCCTTTCCTTTCCTTTCCTTGCTTTTCCTTCCTTGATCCAAAGCTAGAGTGCTCCAAGAAAACTCTAAGTGACCAAGAGTGAGAGGGAGACAATAATGAGAGAGCTCCAAACTTGAACTGAAAAAACATTAGCAAAAGCTTTCACACTGATCCTTAGAAGCCCTTTTATTAATGAGGCCTCTATTTTCTTCATTTTCCATTATTTTCCTTCAATTTCCTTCTCACATGCAACCTGTGACCTTTCACCTTAATTTTCTCCTAATATCTATTATTTTCATATAAAAAATGTGTCAAAAATGCCTTTTTTCCTTTTAATGCCTTTGCCTCAGCCTTTGCCAATTTTCCTTGGCCAAAACACACTTCCAGTGATGCCCACTAGGATATCTTTGCCCAACATTCAGCTTGGAATAAGTGTCCCTTAATCTGGTCTTATTTTGTCTTTATTAACTTTTATTACATGAAATTTTCACCATGGTTATTAAAATATGCCAAAAATTCAAAAACAAAGAATATCATTTTAAATTCATGTCAATTTGGAAAGCAATAGCAAGTTCAATTCAATACAAAGGAGCATTCAACATCAACACCTTTATAACTTATTCATATAGATCTTTGTGGACCTGTGAGACCTCATACTCGAAGAGATGAAAGATGTTGCATGCTCTTGATTGATGATTATACTTGAATGACATGGATTGGTTTGATAACTGAAATAATGTTATGAAACCAGCTCACAAAAAGATATAAAAGAGAGATCAACGCCTTAGAATTCAACCTCTTCAAGGGGGAAACCTTCTTTACATTACACAAATGAAAAATTCTTGGATGATACAAATGAAAAGACCTCCTTTCTATATATAGGAGTCTAAGGGGTCATAACATAATTAGAGTCGACATAACAATAATAATGTAAGGGCAAAATAATAACAATAGTGGGCTTCTATGTGGCACAATAGTAACAATATGGGCACTACATGGGTACATCAATATAATAAGTGGGTTGTACTAATAACAATAAGGGGTTACACTAGTAATATAGGGGCCTAATTTTCCCCTCTCCTTCAAAAAGCATTGTCCTCAACGCTTGAGTAGTTCTTGATGCTTCTGTATAAAATTCTTGTCCTCCCATGTGGAATCTTTAGTGGGTAAGTTCTTCCACTTGATGAGATACTTTGAAATTGATCAATTTTGTAGCTATCAGGTTCTTGTTTCTGTGACTACTCCAGGTTCCAATATGATTTTTCCTTCCTCTTCAATTTCTGGAAATATTGTTTGAATTGGGATCTTTTGAAACTTTTGAATAAGTGGCCATACTTCTTTATCCTTCTTCATTTATCCAATCTGGTTGGATAATAGAAATAGCACAAAATAATGCTTCCACATCCTCATCCTTGAAGAGACTTCCCATTCGGTAAGGTCACCATTTTTTAAGTGCATGTAGTATTGCCAACATTTCCTTCTCATAAATAGCTTGCTTGAGATGTAGCAGTAAAAATACCCAATCACCTACATCAAAACATTTTTCACTACGATGTTGATCTACCTGTTGTTTTGTTTGATTTTGCGCCGAAGTGGCGTTATCCTTTAAAAGTTGGAGAACTTGTTGTTGATGCTCGATGTGATCTTTCTCTGCTTGAACCTTTTTCTTATTGATATGTCCTTCTATCTCTAGAGTTTGAGGAGTGGTAATTTCTTCCAATCCTTTACAAGATATGGTCGGATTCATTTCTTGATGCTCGATGTGATCTTTCACTTCTTGAACATTTTTCTTCTTGATATGTCCTTCTATCTTGATAGTTGGAGGAGTGGTAATTTCAACCAATGAATTACAAGATATGGTTGGATTCATTTCTTCTTTCTCGATGTGATCTTTCACTTCTTGCATCTTTTTCTTCTTGATATGTCCTTCTATCTTGAAAGTTTGAGGAGTGGTAATTCTTGCCAGTGCTTTACAAGATATGGTCTGATTCATTTCTTCTTTCTCTAGGGTGGGGTCCTGGCATATATCCTCTTCTTTTGATGTTTCTTAATCCTTTTCTTCCTCCTCTTCATATTCTATGTAAAATAATTTCTTCTCAGCACACTTATGACCTTTAGTGCATTTGCTATCACAATTGTAACAAAGCCCTTTTTCTCTTTTTTCTTCCAATTTTTGTGGTGTAACCCTTGTAGGTTGTGGAAGGCTGGGAGAAACAACACTTCCATCTTTATAGTTGTGAGGGGTATGCTTCCTTGTTGCCGTAATTATACTTTCCATTTTGTAACAAATCCCTTTTATTCTTTCCAATTGTTGTGGTGTTGCTCTAAAGAAGGTGGTGCTCTTTGTATCCTCATAATGTGTTATCATTTCCTTCGTGAAAATTGACCACGTAACAAGTTGTTTACGAGAACAAAGCCCTTTATACCATAAAAATTGATCCGGTTCTAAATATGAAGATGCAATACATACCTTTTGTAACAGTGGTACACCATGCAGATCAAAATATTTCTCCATCTGTAGTATCCAATTTACTGGATCATTGCCATCAAACTTCCTCATATCGCCTTTTCTTGATTTTAGGAGCTCGATCTTGAAATGACTATAAATCTTTAATTTCAGATCTTCCAGTTCTAAAATTGCGATATGTATTAGCCCTCTGTGTTCTCTTTCCAATGCCACCAGTTTGATCCAAATTGGATTCTCCAAGGAAGAGTTATGCCAAATCTCCCACAGTGACCTGATTATAGACTAGTTTAGTAGAGCAAACTTGTACGACATGCCATGTGTCCCTGTTTCGACCTTTGGCTCTAAAAAATATATAAAGAAACTACAGTTCGTCCTCTTTCTATACCTTCTTACGAAACTTCAATCCGATACTCAGCGAGAAATTTATGAAGATTTTCCCGAGGCCACCTGTTTGGAATGTAATTCAGGAGTCTGCAAAAAGACCAACTTCCTCAGATCATATCTCTACAAATATATCGCGAAAAGCTCTGAAATTCGGACCCAAGGTTTAGTATGATTTTGTCTCAAATGGTTTTTTTTCACTTCTGAAACGTTGCAGAAAAGAGTTATAGCGAAAATGCCACGATGACCTATTTGGAGCAGCGAAACCCTAGAATCCAAAGCTCTAATACCAAATGTTATGAAACCAGTTCACAAAAAGATAGAAAAGAGAGATCAACGCCTTAAAATTCAGCCTCTTCGAGGGGGAAACCTCCTTTACATTACACAAATGAACAATTCTTGGATGATACAATTGAAAAGACCTCCTTTCTATATATAGGAGTCTAAGGGATCATAACATAATCAGAGCCGACATAACAATAATAATGTAAGGGCACAATAATAACAATAGTGGGCTTCTATGTGGCACAATAGTAACAATATGGGCACTACATGGGTACATAATATAATAAGTGGGTTGTATTAATAACAATAAGGGGTTACACTAGTAGTATAGGGGCATAACAAATAATTTCAAGATCTTCAAATAAATGGTTGAAAATGAGATGGACTTGAAGATTAAATGCTTAAGATCATATACAGGAGGATAATTCATATCCAATGAATTCAATGACTTTTGTGAGAAACACGGGATAAAAATTTAATTCTCAATAGCTAGAACTCATTAGAAAAATGGTGTGGCTAAATACTAAAAGGGAATGTTCAAGAAATGTATAGAGCATTGCTTGATGAGTCAAAAGTGCCAAATAATTTTTCAGGAGAAGTAGTTCAAATATTTGTCAATATTCTTAATATGGATCATATTAGAGTAAATAGATAAAAGAACCCTATGAAATATGTCATGGCATACCAACTTCCATAATACATTTCAAAACATCTATAAGTAAATTGTATATCAAAAGAAAGGAGAACAAGTTGGGAAAGTTTCAATCTGAAGTAGATGGAGGAATTCTGCTTGGTTATTCCTCCAACTATAAGGCTATAAATTCTATAATAAAATACTTTTCAAAATATTTCAATGCATTAATGTGAGAATAGATGGGGCATCTCTTATGATAGTTAGACTGGAGAAACATGACAGATCAAATGATCTAATCAGCGAAGAGCCCTAAGAGGATGAATTAGAAGAGCAACAAGAACATGAATAAAAAGAAAGCAAGAGGAAAAGGAACAAGAGATAGAAAATCCACATCAAAAGACTCCCTTAAGACATGTTGATAAAATTCACCCAGAAAACCAAATCCTTGGTAATAAGGATTTGGGGATTCAAAGCAGAAGGTAATTGACAAGCACATTGAGGCATGTAAATTTTTCTTAATTTTCCACTATAGAAACCAAGAACTTTTACAAAGACTATAAAGATAAGCATTGTGTTAATCCTATAAAGTAAGAGTTAGAACAAATAAATAAAAAGTATGCATGGGAAATTGTTGTTATACCCCAAATATAAGAATGTAATTGTGACTAGGTGGATCTCCAAGAATGAACTAAATGAGGTTGGACAGGTAGCGAGTAATAAAGCTAGATTAGTCTACAAAGGGTATGCTCAAGTGGAAGGGGTGGATTCTGAAGAAACCTTTGCTCCTATAGCTATAATTGAAGCCATCAAAATGTTTTTGGTATTTTCTTGTTTCAAAAAGGTAAAAGTTTATCAAATAGATGTCAAATCATCCTTCCTAAAATGTGTTTTAGAGGAAGAAGTATATGTTGAACAACCAAAAGGATTTAAGTTGTCAATAAATGAAAATGATGTTTGGATATTGAAGAAATTAGTGTATTGTCTAAAGAAATCTCCTAGGGCTTGGTACTCAAAACTTGAAAAATAGCTAACAACAAGGTTTTGAAAGAGGAGCAGCAAACAATAATATCTATATAAAAAATGATAATGAAATTTGTTGATTATTGTGGTATATGTAGATGCAATTATTTTTGGAAGTGATATTAATCTAATGATTCAAAAGTTTCTAGCATAAATTCAAAATGAGTTTGAGATGTCCATGCTAGGAGAACTATCATTCTTCATAGGATTACAAGTGACTTAACTAGACAAAGGAATATTCATCTCTCAATAAAAGTATCTAAAGGAAATAATAAAGAATTTGGCATGGAGAATTGTGCATTGTTCAAAACTCATAGCCACAGGATGCAAGTTGAGAAAATAGGATGAATACATTGATGCAAATAAAACCATGTGCAGATCAATGATTGGAAAACCACTCTATTAAAAAGCACAAAGACAAAACATTTTTCCAGCCATTAGTTTGGTTGGAAGGTTACAATATGCTCCAAAATAAAATCATTTGCTAGTTGTGAAAAGAATATTTAGATATTTGAAATCCACCCTGGACATTGGCCTATGGTATTCAAGAATCAAAGGCTTCACTCTAATAGCATATACAGATACTAACTGGGTAGGTAGTGTGGATGATAATAAAAGCATAATTATAGGATCATTTTACTTCAGAAATTTTTTGGTTTCTTGGTTGAGCAAGACACAGACTTTTGTCTCCCTATCTATAGTTGAAGTAGAACACATTGCAGTAGAAACATATTGTATTCAAGTTCCTTGGATGAAACAAATTTTGCAAGATATGAAGGTAAATAATGATCAACCTATTACTATTATCTGTGATAACACAAGTGTTATAAATATGACAAAGAATCATTTTTTAAGTTCAAATACCAAGTACATCCCCATCAAACATCACTTTTGCAGAGAATAGGTAGTTGATTGGAATGTCAAGTTAGAATACATTTCTTCAAAATAATAGATTGAAAATATTTACCAAACCACTACCCAGAGAATATTTTGAGTATCTTAGAGAGAGGGTATGATTGACTTGTCCTTAGTTTTCTCAATAAATGGAGTAGTATCCAAATTTTGTTCACAAGGTGCTCTATAAAATATAAAAGTGTTGTTCATATACAACACAATCGCAGGAGGAGTTGTCTCGAAAGAACATAAGAAGAAATGTTTCCTATAAAATGACATATTATTGATAGGGGGTATCCTAGTTTCAATAAAAAAGAATTAAGCAATTAGAGGAAGTAAGTGTTTTATTGTTAAGATCTCAGGGGGTGAAATTACATCCATAAGTAAAAATAGCCCTTTGAGGGGGATAATATGCATAGAAAATAGGGGGAGTATTTGTAGTCACTAAGAGAAGTGCAAATAGAGGAATAGTTATAGACATTAAGAAACATTTCATACAAAAGAAGAGTTACAGATGAGTAGAAGCACAAGTTCATGGAAATCACCCCTTTTCCATTGTTGTCATGCACAGCAGATAGGGGGAGTAGTTGCAGTCACTAAGAGAAGTTACAAATAGAGGAATGGTTACAAACACTAAGAAAAGTTGCATACCTAAGAAGAGTTGAAAATAAGGAGAAGAAAAAGTTTAGGGGGAGAATCCCTTTTCCATTGAAGCTAAAGGGGGAGAATTTACAAGAACAAGGGGAATTTCACATAGGGAGAGTGCTATAGTATTATTGGAAAATTCACTTTGGGTTTCCATAAATGACAAAAGGGGAAATTGCTGGAAATATTTTATTCATTGGTTTCAAATACAAGGGAATCTCCCTATGTCTAAGTTAAAGACTAGAAAATGAAAATTATTCGAAATATTATTTTTGGCCTTTGATGCCCCAATTTTCTATCGTATCTTTCAATACATTTTTACTCTGATTATATAGCTCAATTGTAAGAATAATATATATGGTTGGAAATATATTCAGGTATCTTTCCAATGGCATATTTCACTCCCCCTAACTCCATATGAATGAGGAGATATGAAATATTTCATCAAGATGACCCATTCAAAGTACAAGCAGGCTAACCCAACCAGTTTTACAAGTTAACCCCATATATGAATGTAAAAACACTATAAATAAGGGGAATATGAGTTAATTTTAAGATGAATCCATAGAAGAATAGATCTGAGGTTGCAAGAGGAGTTGAGGAATAAATTTTGGGGTGATTCTTAGCGTTTAAAGGTGGAATCATGAATGTGATTTATGGGGTGAATGAGTCATCTTGCCATTGTTTGCTATATAATTTTATATGTGATGTTTGATATCATGAAAATTGGAGGAGATATTAAAAAAAAAATATTTATGTACCTGTGGTTAAAATATCAAACATTGGTTCACTATAATTTTGGAGCTATGGTCTAAGGAAGTTAGGCTTCCTAAATGCTCCTGGGATCTTTTTCAAATAGGTTAGCCTGGAATTCTCACTATAGCTTTTATTTTTGGATGTTTTTGACTATGAAAAATGGAGGATACATATAGAATATAGTCATGTACCTATAGTTCAAATTCTCTTGGGATATTCTTGAAATAGGTTAGCCTGGAATTCTCACTATAACGTTTATTTTGGAATGTTTCAGATTATGAAACTTGCAGGATATAGATAGAAGATAGCCATGTACCTGTAATTCAAATTAAAAACCTTGATGTGCTATAATTTTGGAGATATCGTCTAAGAAATTTAGGCTTCATGAATACTCCTGATATCTTTTTCAAATAGGCTAGCTTAGAATTTCCTCAATAACTTTTGTTCTGGGATGTTTTAGACCATGAAACTTTGAAGATATAGATAGAAGATCATCATGTACTTGTCGTTCAAATTATAGACCTTGGTTTGCTACAATTTTAGAGATATTCTCTAAGTAATTTAGGATTTTGTAATGCTCTTGAAATTATCTTCAAATAGGTCAACTTGGTATTTTCACTATATCTTACTTTCTATGATGTTTTAGAATATTAAATTTGGAGGAGATAGAGAAGAGATATCTAGGCACTTGTGATAGAAATTTCAAACCCTATTTTTCTACAATTTTGGAGATATAATTTGAGGAAGTTGTTTTTCATTAATGCTCATGGAACATGCTTCAAACAATTTAGCTTGTCATTTTTTCTATAACTTTCTTTTTGAGATGTTTCAAACTGTGAAATTTGGATGATATAGTGAAAATATCTCTAGGTACCTGTGATAAAAATGTCTAAACTAGATTTGAAAAATTTGATACATGGTATGTTATGAAAATTCATTCTTCAAAAAAACCCAAAAGAAACAAGTTTTGGGAGAAATATACTTGGTGAAGGAAGAAGAAGTTGCTGGACCTGGTGAAGGCATAAGCAACAAATAGAGTTGGTGAAGAAAGAATCATCAAGAAATCTTGGTGAAATCAAAAGAAACTAATATACATTGTGAAGAAGCAAGGAAGTAGGTTGGTGCTTATGAATATTTGCAGTAGTAGGGATTGGTGTTTGTTGTAGGTTGGTGCCTACAAATCTTGTAGAGAAGGGGATTATTGTCTCCTGTAAGTTGGTGCCTATAAAATAGTAGAAGAGATTAGTGTCTCTTGTATGTTGGTGCCTACAAAGAAGTAGAGGGGAATGGTTTCTCCTATAGGCTGGTTCCCACAAAGTAGAAAAATGGATTGATGTAACAATAGGTTGGTGCCTACAAGATATTTCATATAAAGAAGTTTCTTAGTTTTTTTCCCATACGGATTCCCATGTATATATTGTACTAATTGTTTAGTTTATGAGTTTGATGTTTTTTTATGATGTATTGGCTTAAATAAGTAAAAAAATGTCATTATATTATTCAACCCCAAGTATAATTATGAATTCCAACAATTTCCTCCCCCTCCTCCTCTTTTTGTTTAAGCACGTGAGATACTTTGGTAGCATCCTATGTTACATCTGTTACCTCATGTTCTTGCTCCATCTTTTCCTTGTGATCCTTTCAGGATATTACTTGTTGAATTTCTTTCTCTTGGGCCAATGTTTTTATCTTTTCCTGAGCCTTTTCTCCTTTTTTGGGTAGGATTGTAGCTTATTCTTGAGACGAATTATACAAATTCTAAATCATTATTCTCCTTTTATTCCTCTTCCCAAATTTTTGACTTGTGCTCCCACCTGCACTTACATGACCTGCAATGATCTTTCATTGTGGATCATAGATCATACCTATGGAACATTAGGTTCCCAAAATGGGAAATAATCAAAGCATAAAAAAGTTCTTTATCTCTCTTGATGCATTTAAACTCATATGATCTTATGTGGAAAGCAATTTGGAGCTAGGGATGTTATTGGTTTGTGAGAGAGATCCACCTACCCCTGTTTAAACATCATAAACTAATTCTCGAATCACTACTCTATCAGTTACAAATTTGAGTAGTGTATGGGGAGGTTTGGTTGTTCCAAGGACTCTGATGTAAGTGCTAGCTTAGTCCACAAACCAGTCATTAATTGAGGGAACTACCTATTTGTCTCTTTTTGACATACATGGGGAAGTCTCATTGAACAAATCCTCATACAAGGGCACCAGAAAATCTTGAAAAAATTATCCATAATACTATACATAATACCTCTAAGAGTATCTTGCAGTAAATATGTATCAACTTCTTGTGAATTTTCCATCTCCAATTCATGGTTGCAAATTCTACCTTGGCATAGACTATGTCTAGGAGATAATCGGCCATGAAAAATTGAGGTTGTTGGCCTTTCTTGGGCTTTTTATCCTATGCAATATTGTCCCTTAGAGATAAGTTGTGTACCCAGTTTAAAAACATTTTTTCACTACTATAATGTACATGAGTGGGGCCCAACCTTCAAGGAAGGTATCAACATTAGAACTACCATACATCCAACATAGCATGGCATCCACTAACTAAAATGAGATCTTCATCATATTCACTGGATATTATTTTTTTCCCAGGTACTAAAAATATCCCTATTGGTCCACCATGTCTCAAGCATTTCTCTGGGAAAATTTTTGAATTTTTTTAGCCAACCTCTATCTAAACACACTTATTTCTTGGGAAGCTTATAATACATTTTGATTTCAAAGGTGTTGAAAGAAGGAATGGGCTTCCCATCACTATCATTGGTTGTGGCTTCTTCAATTTCTACATGTTTCACCAGCCATTCTACAACTTTAGCACATGGGAACATAAATGACTAGGTAGCCACTTTAAGAAACTAGGATCTCTTATGTGCCTTGTATATTTTTGAATATAGGTCATCTATAGGAAAATTATCTCTTTGGAATAGCCTATATATCTTTGACCATTTATATGTGGTGAATTTGTCGATAAAACATGGAGTGTCCCAGAACTCAGACCTAGATAAATTATCAAGCTTTTATTCATTAATGTTTCAGAAACTAGAGCCTTGTAGGAAAACCATTGTAGAAACAAAAAATCAATTATCAGATAGCTTGGATGTATCTCTAGGTCAAATTGAGTAAGAATAGATAGTGAGGTAGTTATTTTGGGGGTCAAATGGCCTTTACTACACTCCAATATTTTTGTTAGGGTCAAGCTAATGGTTTTCCTCTCTTTTAATGAGTTGTATGATATGGTACAAGTGTGCACTAAGTCACTTGATGGAAATGGTTGAAGAGCATGTTAGAGCCTAGATCAACCTCAAGCTGAAGGGAGGCAATCCTAGGATAACCACAAACCAAGCTTAACCTGGTAGCTAGCCCTACTAGGTTGGGAGAGGGCTCTCTCCTTGTGAATTTCAGTCAAGATGACTGAATAAAATATGGACTTTAGGCTAGGTATAGTATCTTAGAGGATTTTATTGGATTTTTTTTGGGTCAAAACAACAAGAGAAAGGATGATTTCGACTATGGAATCGATGTTAGTTTCTGTCGACAAACCTGGGGAAAATTAAGTGGTGAGCTCCAGTATTTTAGCAATAATGCTACAACTCCTGGGGCTTCCTGTCTCTTAATTTTATCAACCCGGTAGTTCGTACAAACTTGGAAGCGACGGTGCTGTATGCACAAGTACTAGCTCTTGTCGCAGTTGTCACTTGGTCAGCTGGCACAAGTCCGCTAGGGCTCAAGCCAACTTCTGTAGGCTCACAGAAGAAGCTTTATCAATGATGGACGAAAGCTAGCTCAAAGAAGACTAATCTACTTGGCAAAAATGAACTGAAAGCAAATCAAAACATGGAAACCCTAGGAAACCCTAATTTAACTAGTCTAACCTCTATGATGCAAAGAATATGAAGGAAACTTCTACCAATGATGCCATTACTTCTAATAAGTGAAAATGCATGAATCTAATCTACTTGCATCTTAAAAGACATGTTTTTGTGTTTTTTCTTTAAGTGGATGGAGTGATTGTGATTTGGGGCTTATTAGGGTTTGGTTGTGCAGATGTGATGCGGAAGGAAGGAAAGCTTGGGAAAGGTTGGGGAGGCTAGGAGAGGTCCCCAGAGATCCTTAGCATCAATCCACAGAGGTTCCTCACGTTCAGAGGCGCAGCAACCAAGTGAGTGGCCTCCTACAGGATGTCTGTAGGGGATTCTACAGGAAACGCAGGGGTTTCTATAGGAAGTCTACAAATTGCTACAGGATGACCTACCGTGGGTGTTTGAAGTGATGGAGGAGTGATGGAATGGTAGGGGAAGGTGTGTAAGGTAGGAATAGGGCTGGTGATGGCTCAGGAGTGGAGAAGTAGGATGGAGAACGAGTGTGTGAAGTGGGTTGATGGATGAAAGGTGATAGCAACGGAATGTCTAAAGAACGAAGTTATGTGAGGAGTGGAGTTTGGGAGATAACAGAGCATAACAGAGGTCAAGAATGTGGTTGTATGCGTGATCAAGATGAAGAAGGAGGTGATAGAATGATGAAAAGCAGTGTAAATGAAACAAATGGCTTATGACTGTCACCAAGATGAAAATTCATTAACCTAAGCTACCTGAACTCAATGAACAGCAGTATAAAGCATGTAGAGGAATGTGCATGAAGCAGTGATGAAGGTGTATGGTGCAAGAGTGAAGTGCATGGAAAGATCTATCATAAACGAGACTATGTTGCAGCATGTATAACGTGAAGAACTGCGTATTTTTGTGGCTGGTATGGGCTGCACTCCAATCTCCAAACAGAGATGGCAGTGGAGACCTTCTCAACCTTTTTGCTGGAGCTCCAATGTATTATCAACCTGCTAATCTAACTAAACAACCGAAATCAATTCAACCATAAACTAGTCCTATCTATGCTCATGAAAATGACTAAATTACCAAACTGTGAATTCGAATTGCATGTGAAAATAAACAAACTCAAAGTTCTGGAACGAAATGCAAACACATTACAACACTGAGGAGATCTATTGCTCTCAGGTTGGGCCCTAACCTGAGAGCTATAGCTCCTTGAGAAAACTCAGAACTAGATCAAAATCTGCATTCTTTATTCATAATCTGATGTCATGCCAAATTGGCTTACAAAAAGGAACAAAGACCGAGCTGTGCTCAAAAATTACAATAGGAATGCGAAATTTTCAACAACCTATCAAAGGATACGGCCTCCATACTTATGCAAAACGATCATCCAACAGGTGTCCTCGATTTTAGGAGCTCGGCTGTCCAACTGAAGTTTAAACTGCTGATCCTGTAGGACAGTCATAATTGTTGTTCATGTAGAACAGTTATAACTACTGTTCCTGTAGAACAGCTGGTTGCTTCTAAGCTCGGTGGGGAGATGGATTGGAGCTCGGAGCTATGGTGGGAATCACGAGGAGGGTCCCAAGACTGTGGACATCCTCTCCTAAAAACCAGCAGTGCCACCTCATTGTCTCCTTGTCTCCTTTTCACGTGGGCTTTTCTCCCTTTTAGTGCAAAAACCTGAAATCATAATGCATTAGTCACGTAGATAAAGTGTCTACCCTTCTTCCTACAAACAACACGAATAAACTAAGAAATGCATGCATAAGCAGTAAAAAGTGAATGGTTTGAGCAAAACAAGTAGGCCAAATGAGCCCAAATTATACCAAAAATTGGGGCTCATCATCACCCCCCAGCTAAACTATTTGCTCATCCTTGAGCAACTTAGTCCAAGTCCTCATCTTTCATTGCTTTCACTGCTTCTCTTGCATCCCAAGGCTCTGTGGTAGGGTCCTCTCTGTAGATGTGAAACCCTGATTTTCTGTTTACCTCTTCCCATTGTTGACTGTCATCTTCCTTTGTATTTCCTTCAGTCAATCCTAGCAATAGTGGTGGACTGAGTTTAAGGCCAATCCAGCTGGCCTGGAGGCTTTGCATGTACTTCTTGTAAAGGTCAACCCTTGCCAAAGCTTCTCGCATCCGGATGGGGGTATGGTACTCCCGGATTTTCAAGCTGTGGGCCATGGTATTCCATCTGCGTGCACAAGCCTGGGCAGCACTTTCTCCCAACAACCTTTCCATGTCTTCAAAGTGAGCTATGGCCTGGGCTTGTTGGTCCATAAAACTCAAGGAAGCTGTGGGATCCGTAGCCAACTGTTGGTGGGTTGAGATGAGTGCCACCGGGTCCTCTAGTTCCGGCCTAATGAACAGTGGTTCCATCACTTCTCGGTTCATGACCGATTTTGCTTCAGCTGCTCTTTGATATTCATGGTTTAACCATGAGGCGGGGGCCATCAATTGCATATCACCCAAGGCAATGTTGGGATCCCATGAGACTTCATCAGGCAAAGCCAAGTTGTGGAGGTAAAACTCTGCCAATTTGGCTTTGTCTTCTGCCGAACTAGTAGTGCATAATTCAGAAAATTGTTGTGGGTTTTCGATGTGTGCAATACCTCTTTGGGCCAAGGTGTTTATTTGGAAATGAAGCCATTGATCTTTTGAAAACAATCCATAGGATTTTTCGGGCGTTCTGCACTGAATTGCTTCCATGGCCCAACTAGCCATGCAGGCCAATTGTGCTTCCTTTTGTTGCAGTTGTTCCTTTAAGGCTTGCACTTCAATTCTTGTCTGTTGTTCTGCTTCCTGTAGAAGTGTCATTGGCTCTTCAAGACTGGTGGTCAGCTCCTTTTTGCCTTCTTGTTCATTTGTGATGTCCTTGGAGGATGTTCCTTCCCCTGCCTTTAGTTCTTGTAGCTGCAACCGTAACTTCTGATTTTCTTCCTGTAGAAGTGCCTGCTGGCAACTAGCCACATGTTTAGCCATGGTGAATTCACTCCTGACCTCCCTGAGTTGATCCTGTAGAGGGCCTATGTCTGCCACACCCTTTGATTTGGCGATCTGCATCCATGTGTGGGAACGGACTCTTTCTTTCTCTAATTCAAAAAATAGAGGCACGGTGAATTTCTGCGGTATGATTTTGCCCGCCTCTAAAAAGGTGTAATATGAATTCAGGTTGGGCGAAGGGCTAGGTTCTGGTATGTGTTCTCTTGCTATCTCTTCAGGCAGTTCTGCCTCACCCTCCCTTGGTGATGAGGGTCCTTCTCCTTCCCTCTTTTCTGTTTCCTGTAGCCGGGCCAGAGTATCCTGTAGAACGTTTTCTGCTTCCTGTAGCTGAGTTTTTTCTAACTTTTCCTGCCATGTATTTTTCTTTGGACTCCCCTTCTCGTAGGTGACTGTGACCTTGGAGGGTGACTTTTCTTTGGGAGAAGTAGGTGTATCTTCGATGACGATCGGGCTGCTGGATTGGGCCTGTGGCTTGCCCGTCTTTATCCTAACACTTCTCTGAGCCTTAAAGTACAGAGGAGTCTCCCTCTTCCTCTTGTCTTTCAGCTTAGGTGGCGTATTGAGGCCAGCTAATACAGCTGCTGCCTCCCGCGCCAGAATATCCACCTCCTTTTCTTTGGTTTTTACCTTTTTGGGGCTTCCTGTAGAAGCCTGTTTCTGCAATTTCGGGCTTCCTGTAGAAGCCTTTTCCTTCAGCACTTTTGGGCTTCCTGTAGAAGACCCTTTCTTGACCGGTTTTGGGCTCCCTGTAGGAGCCTTTTCCTTTAGCAGCTTTGGGCTTCCTGTAGGAGCCTTTTCTTGAGTCTTTGGGCTTCCTGTAGAAGCCTGTGTCTTTGTTTCCGGACTCCTATAGAAGTCTGTTCCTTAGTGATTTTCGGGCTTCCTGTAGAAGCCTGCTTCTGTTTTCCTGTAGGTACAGGTGTCTCCGTCTTTGCTTGCTTACCTGCCTGAATTTTGCTTTTTGCTTTGGTTGCAGGTGCTGTTGAGGTACTTGGGCTGACGTGGGCCTCCTCTGCTTTGTCCATTCTGCCTTTCATCCTCTTTTCCCTTGCTGACAGGATTGGTGTGCCACCTTTTTCTTGGTCCTTCTTTTCCTCAGCCACTGCTTCCTTGTCTTCACTACTGGAGGATCCACTATCTTCGACTAGCATTTTTATGTCCCCATCTCGTGTTAGATTCCTAAATGACTCCCAGGAGAGGGGAACTTTATACGAGTGCAGTGCATCCTCCACAAGCAATTTTATTAACCCATGGTGGGCTATCTGATCAGGTATGCCCTCTCTTAGCTTTGTAGCACATTCCATTAGGGACTGCAGGAGATAATGAGGGATGCTCAGTTTTTGCTCTATAGGAAGGTCAATTCGGTGCCTCAACTCAGTGAGTAACCGAAAGTGATATGCATACACGATGCTGAACCGGCCTTCACAAGTAATATATTTCATGATTTGCAAACTGACTTCATTCCAAGGTGGTGATAAACTCGTTCTTCTCACCCCGTTTTTATCCTCCGAGAATTCTTCCTCAAGTGGAAATAATTCTTTCTTTGCTTGCTGGCTCTGCTTTCGCTCTTCTTTATCCCACGGCAGACCCATAGGAAGTTCTGTGATCCGACTGATATGTTCTGGGGTGAGTTTGAGGCTTAAACCTCTGAAGCTTACTGTGGCCAGTGTCTGGGATTTAGGCTTCAAAGCCTGCAAGAATTCCTCGGCTACTTCATCATCGTAGCCCTGCAGCTTATCACAAAAAGGCATCCATTGTGCTCTGGTAAAGAGCTCTACCACTGCCGGGTTTCTCCTTAATTTGGTGGAATCTGTGGGTTCTCGCCTGATAAACCCACCCGGCATGATGAACATGGGGGTTTTGACTAAAGGTGACAAATGCAAAGGAGATTCGGTCTATTTTAGGCAGAGCATGCATACAATTCACAAAACACAGTCTAATTATACTGCTATCCTGTAGAAGCGATAGTATAGGCACAGCAATCCGATATTTTTATGACCAGACTTGTGAATAATGATCTTGCCACCTTTGAAAGCCAATTGCGGAAGGAGTTTCAGGGTTACCTTTTTCTGCCACCTTTTCTTACGTGAGGACTTCACCTTCCTGTAGAACCGCGTTCCTGTAGAGACTGCTTCCTGTAGGACTGCGTTCCTGTAGAAATTGTTCCTGTAGGAGCAGTGTGCAAACTTCGGGGAGGACTGTAGTTGGCCAGCGGTCGAGAGGTGCTTCACCGGTGTTCTGGTAGCTGAAAGCTCGGCGTATCAACATGCAGAGAAAATCAGAAGAGCCACTCGAGTTTTGAAGTGGAGGTTGATGAATACATGCGCATAATCTAGCCGATTAGATTTTGAATCGGCGCAGCTCGTGGCGCGGGGGGTGAGTTGTCCCCGCCGGACCGTTGGGCGACGTCACCCATCATTCACCTGCATATTCACTCGCTGCCGCATTCATTCCCACAGATCTGCCGCCGCCCTTTTCGGTTAAACTCGTTTCTCGGTTGACGGGACTATCCTCACGTGCGTGCTGCATATTTTCTTTGTCGTGGCTGCCACCCAAGCATCTGACTATACCATAACTAGCTGACGTGGCCAGTCAACTGGCCATACGGCTGCTCAACCATTCATTTCTACGCCATGCAAAACAAATCAAAGTAATACTCATGCGATTTGGTGGAAGGAAGGGTTGAGACACTTACCTGCACGCGGCTGCACATGATTTTTTGGTTTTTGGATGACGGGGAGCGGATCTACCTGCTGCATGCGGCTTACATAGTCCCGGAGGCTCATGGTTACAGGATGCTGGCGATGGAGTGGATGCTCTGGTTGCCTGCGCCCGTGTTTTGCTTGCAGAGGGCGGTGCTGTGAATGGTATCCACTCATGCAGGTTTGACTATTACAGGATTCCCGCGAGGTGCCTTGTAACAGTCTCGCCTACTTTGGTGCATGCTGCACAACGATGGATGGAATCTTCTGATCACGCTCCCGGAGCTTCTGATGCTCGACATGGATGTGGTATGAGCTCTCGGTGCTTGCTTTTCTTTGACAAATGGCTTTACCACGAGAACTCATTGATCTGGTTTGCTGGTGCAGGGATCTTGGTTGCATGGCGACGAGGATGGTGGAGCAAGGTTACAGCCATGTTCAGGGGTGCCAATCAGTGGCATGCATGCATCCAACCCATTCCTCAGCCGCTAGATCTCCGTTTGAAACAAATTTTTGGCCATCCCAAACTTCTACAGGAAGTTTCCTGTAGAACACAGAGCTTCCTGTAGAAAGTTCGGCCTTCCTGTAGAAAGTCTGCACTTTCCTGTAGAAAATCCGTGCCTTCCTGTAGAAAGACTGCGCCCTCTTGTACAAAGACTGTGCCTTCCTGTAGAAAGACAGCAACTTCCTGTAGAAGATTCAAACCATGATAAAATTGCACATACCTTGAAAAACATGGGTGCTCTTGGAGGAGGTACTGATGAGGTTCCTTGACAGCATGATAAGGACCCTTGGCTGTGATTGAAGAGGCTTCTTCTCCTCCATAGAACATCTGCAACCTGCATGCAATTTTCATATTGTGCTTATTATTTTTTCTTTTTTCTTCTTTTTTTTTTTGAAAAGATAACAGGGGCGCCCCAAAGGGGTTTTCACCCTTGCTACCTGCCCTGAGCGCCTCAGAGAGGTTTTCACTCAAGGATCTTTTTCAACCTTTTCTCTTTTTTTTTTTTTTTTTGAAAAAGCAATAGGAGCGCCTCAATGAGGTTTTCACCCCTACTACCTGCCTTGGGCGCCTCAAAGAGGTTTTCACCCAAGGCTCTTTATTTTTTTTTTATTATTTTTTTTTTTTTTTTTTTTCAGATCTTCTTTCAGGGTGTGCCAGAGGCAGAGGCAGAACCCTTCTCTATGACCAATACAGATTTCTCCATAGTTTTGATAAACTCTTGTCTTGAGAGAGGTCTCCTGTAGATCTTCAATCGATGCCCATTGACAAGCATGGGAATGGATTCCTCATCAATGGTTCGAATGAGGACAGATCCATTGTCATGGCACTTCTCCACTGTATATGGTCCTAGCCATCTGGTTCTCAACTTCCCCTTGAAATCTTTGTATCTGGAATCATACAACAAAGCCCAATCTCTCGGCTGAAATTGCTTGTCATGGAGATGTTGGTCATGCCACACCTTCCTCTGAAGTTGAAACACTTCTGAGTGAAGGAGGGCCTGCATGCGGTGCTCATCCAGTCCATTCAGCTGCAACAGCCTTTCTTGTTGTGCATGGCTGAGATCTAGGTCCAGCTGAGCTGCCATCCTCAAAGTGTTATACTCAAACTCAATGGATAGCAAAGCTTTCTTCCCATAGACCAGCTCATAAGGTGTGAAGCCGGTGGTGGTCTTCCAAGTGGTGTTGTAAGCCCATGTGGCCTCAACCAGGCGATCTGCCCAATCTTTTCTGCTGCTGCTCACCACTTTGGTCAAGATCCCTTCTAATGCTCTATTGGTGACTTCCACCTGCCCATTTGCTTGAGGATGATAGGGAGTGGAAGTCCTATGCTTGATCTTGTGATGAGCTAGGAGATCTTCAACTAAGTTGGATGTGAACTAGCTCCCTTGATCGGTCACCAGCTCTCTTGGGTAGCCAAACTTGTAGAAGATGTTCTCTCTTAAGAACTCGGCCACCTTTTCTTCTGTTGCTGCTTTGATTGCTTTGGTCTCTGCCCATTTTTTCAAATAGTCAGTACACACAATGATGTAAGTCCTTTGCCTCGAAGAGGGGTTGATTGGGCCCACAAAGTCCATGCCCCACTTCTCAAATGGCTCAAGATTCACTTGAGGTTGGAGAGGCATCTCATCCCTTTGGGTTGGTTTCCCCATTCTTTGGCATTGGTCACACTGGCTGACATATCTTCTGACATCTTGATGAAGTGTGGGCCAATAGTAGCCTGCCTGCAGGATCTTGAAGGCAGTTCTCTTTGCTGCAAAATGCCCTCCACAATGCCCATCATGACAAGTGAGGAGGATATCAAAGACTTCCTCCTCCCTTACACAACGCCTTAAGATCTGATCGGGGCCAAGCTTGAACAGGTTGCCCCCAATCCAAGTAAATGAGGCACTTTTTCTTATGATTCTGCTCTTCTCTTTTGAAGAGAGATGCGGGGGGAACTGAGCTGAAACAAGGTAGTTTGCTATATCAGTAAACCATGGAGAGAGTACTGAGATAGCAAACAGATGCTCATCAGGCATCTGGTCATCTACCGTCCCATCTTCATCTGCAGACAAATCCAATCTAGACAAGAAGTCAGCAACAACATTTTCTCTACCTGGTTTATCGACAATGGTTAGATCAAACTGCTGCAATAAAAGTAACCATCTAATGATACGAGCATTCACATCTGGTTTATACATCAAATATCTAATAGCAGCATGGTCAGTATGTACAAAGGTCTGGTAACCGGTAATATAATGTCGGAACTTGTTCAATGCATGGACCACAGCCAAGAATTCCTTCTCGGTTACAGTGTAATTCAGCTCAGATTTGGACAAGTTTTTGCTAACAAAGTAAATGGCATATGGAAGTTTCTGCTCAATTTGTCCTAAAGCTGCACCTATGGCTTTGTTCGAGGCATCAGTGTGGATGTGGAAAGGTAGGGCCCAGTTTGGACCTCTCAAGATTGGTGCTGACACCAACTTGTCCTTTAACTCATTCAAACTCTTCTGACAATCGTCAGTCCACTTAAACTCCACATCTTTTGCCAACAGACCAAACAATGGCGAGGCTAGCTTGCTGAAATCTTTAATGAATCTCCGGTAGTATCCTGCTAATCCTAAGAAACTCCGGACATCCCTTACCTTTTGAGGAGGTGGAACCCTCTTGATGAGAGCAATTTTGTTAGGATCCACCTGCAATCCTTGGGAAGAAATGGTATGGCCTAGCACGGTCCCCTCAGTCATTAGGAATTCACATTTTTCAGGACTAAGGGACAAGTTCATCTCGGTGCATTTGGTTAGGACTTTCCCCAGGTTGGACAATGCTTCCTGGAAGTTGGCCCCATATGGAGTAAAGTCATCCATGTATATTTCCACTGCATCATGGACCAGCTCCGAGAAGATGCTCAAGACAGCTCTCTGAAAGGTAGCAGGAGCATTGCATAGCCCAAAGGGAAGGACTCGGTAGGCAAAGGTACCCCAAGGACAGGTGAAGGTGGTCTTATCTTGGTCTTCCGGGTTGATTTGGATTTGATTGTACCCGCTAAACCCATCCAGGAAAGAGAAGAACTTCTTTCCTGCCAGTCCATCCAACACTTGATCTATGAAAGGTAGAGGGAAGTGGTCCTTCTTGGTAGCTTTGTTCAGCTCACGGTAATCCACACAGATTCTCCACTTCCCATTCTTCTTGGGAACCAACACTAAAGGGGACACCCATTCACTATCTGAGATGGGGTAGATGAATCCGGCATCCAACAGTTTCTGCAATTCTTCCTTGATAATGTCCTTAAGGGCTGGATTCATTCTCCTCTGAGGTTGCCTAACCGGTTTACAATCCTCTTTGATGTATATATGATGGGTACAGACCGAAGGATAGACTCCTTTCATTTCCTTATAGCTCCAAGAAAAAGCATCTAGGTGGTTGGCCAACAGACTACACAGCTCCTTTTCCTGAGAAGGAGATAAGGAGGAGCTGATCTTCAATGCTTTCTCAGGGCCGAACTCCACACTCTTGACTCTGGGAGTAATAGGGTTGGTTGTACAAAGATCCACTAAGGTGCTAGCTTGGGCATCCTCCACCACTTCCTCTAAGGGTAGTGCACTGGAAGGTGGATCCTAGATCAAGGTCTCGATCAAGTCATCCTCGGTTGGAGGGTCTTTTCTAGTGGTATCTAAGGTGCACAGAGGTGCTGAGTACACCTCGTCTTCTTCTCCTTCTTCCAACCAGAGTGGTAAATCATGCTCTAAAGAAGGTTGGGCAGGAGGGTATAGGACTAGCTGCTTGGACATGGGACCATTTTTGATGGTCATGTTTCCTGCCCGACAACTTATGTAAGCATCTGCAGTAGCTAACCAAGGCCTTCCAAAAATGAGAGGATATCCAGTAAGCTTGGCCTTTGGTTGCAGAACCAGGAAGTCTGCAGGGTATTCCCAAGAATCAATGGAGACCATGACATCCTCCACAATCCCTTCGGGAGTCACGGTGGAGCGATCTGCTAATTGCAGTACTGTCGAGGTCTTCCTCAAGGAACCCTGTAGATTGAGTTTAAGCATGGTATCCCTGGTCATCACATTAATGGCAGCCCCCAGATCAATCAAGGTGTGAGGTATGATGGTGCCATTGATGTGAACATCTACTACAGGACTTCCAGGATCTAGGTACTTTGGGCAGATGACTTGTCCTAGCATAAGGTCAGACAGTTGTCCTATGACATTTATAGTTGAAGCATCTTTCTTCCGTCTGCCTGGGTGTTTGAAACACTTCTCCTTAATCAGCTTATTATATATTGGCACATCCTTGATGGCTTGGAGAAGTGGGATTTTTACACACAACTGCTTGAGCTCACCCAAAAGCTCATCTTCTTCTGGGTTAGGTTGTGTGGTGGCTGTTATTCTCTCAGGAAATGGTGGAATAGGCCTTGGTTCACTCTCCTGATGGTCTTCCTCATCCTCTGGGGGAGGAGGCTGGCGATCTGGAAGAGTCTTTCCAGATCTAAGATTGATCTCCTGGATCTCCACAGCATAGGTAGGGCATGAGGTTTCCCCAGTGTATACTTGCTAGGCCTGTCTATTGTTGGGGTTCGGGTTCGGTTGAGCAGGCATTTGAGGTTGCCTTGGAGGAGCAGGAGGTAATGGTTGAGGTTGCATTGGTGGTGGAGGCAAAATGGCAGGAGGAGTGTTGTATTGGGGCCTCCACCCTGACTGAGGTGCATTCCATTGAGGCTGTGGCTGGGTATGTGAGTGGTATGGATGAGAAGTAGGTTGAGTGGGGTACTGAGGTGGATAAGACCATGGAGGAGGCATGGACCATGAAGGATGAGCAGGGGGACCCCAGGGAAGGCATAGGAGTTGACTGGTTGGGGTTGTAATAAGCTTGAGATGCCCCTTGCATCCCCTGCTGATAAGGTCTAGATCCTTATGGCCTCCTTTGGTTGAGGTAATAGAGAGGCTCTGTGGGAGCTTCGGTCCCTTGGTACATGGCTTTAAACCCAGGTAAGTTTGGACACTGATTTGTGGGATGGTCCTCCTCACAAACGAAACACACTTCAACCAAATGCAATGGACATTCGTTCTTAGGGTGCCTCCTTGTGCACCTAGGACAGAAGACAGCCAAGGCTCTCTCAGCCTCTTCTTTCTTTTGCTGAATCCTGAATGTATCAAGCTGCATGGCAATGGTTTGTCTCACCTCACTCTTAATATCTTCTAATTGGTTTGCAAGCTCATGTTTGGAGAAAGGGACACTAGTTGAGAGGTGATTTCCTCTACCTCGTTTCCGAGCTGCCCTGGAGTGGTTTCTAAACACAGTCTTGATGTCCTCATAAGGCAGTTGGTAAATGTCCCCCCCAGCTAACATGTGAAGGGTATCTAAGAGGTCCTCAGGGACTCCTCGAAGTAGGACCAACTTGAGGGATTCAGGGTCAAGTGTGCACCGGGCCCGCTTATAGCTTAGTTGGAACCTCTCCTCATAATCCTCTAAGGACTCATCATTTCCCATGGACATCTGAAAGATTTCCCCCTTTGTTTCCTTGGACCTACAGTAATCCCGGTACTTGGTGTTGAAATCTTGCTGCATCTGAGCCCAAGTAGTGATACTATTCCCAGGTAAACCCATGAACCAGCGTAGTGCTGCATCCTTGAGAGTGGAAGTGAAAAGTTTCAACTTTTTCTCATCTTCAGTATAGTCATAGGTTCTACAAAGGATAGCAAACTCAAACAGGAAGGTATCTGGATCTTCAGTGGTTAACCCATGGAAGTGAGGTAAGGCGGAGGGGCTAATGTTTTTTATTTTCATCTCTCCATTGGTCTCTCGGATGGGGAAGGCACCTTCTATTCTCTCATCTTCTCTTCTATTGTCAGCCATAGCTTCAGATGGATTGGTCTCTAACTCTTCTTCTACTATAGGGTCTTTGGATATCTCAGGTTGTTCACCTATAGGTTCCTCTGGGTCACTGTCACCAAAGAAGAGAGAAGGGTGACTCAGTGATGTGGTGGGGGTGTTTGGTAGGAATTTGCCTGATCTATCTCGGTTCCTACGAGGCATGAAATGGAAAAGACTTTATTTTTCTTTTTGCTTGCTTTTGCTTTGATTTTCTTTTGGTACCTGCAAAACTGAGACAGATTGATCTAAAACCAACTATAAAAGATGCAAAATTAACTGAAAGCAGGAAAGAACTAATCTACTTTGCTCAAATGAAATTGCAGAAAGGAAATGCTAATCTATGAAAGCAGGAAATGCTAATCTATGAAAGCAGGAAATGTCTATGCTACTTTTGCAGAATGGAAATGAAGTAAACTACTAGCAGAAGGTAAGAGTAAGAAAGTAGAAGAAAAGCAACAATTACTAATACTCTAACACTTCCCTGGCAACGACGCCAAAAAGATGGTCAGCTCCAGTATTGTAGCAATAATGCTACAACTCCTGGGGCTTCCTGTCTCTTAATTTTATCAACCCGGTAGTTCGTACAAACTTGGAAGCGACGGTGCTGTATGCACAAGTACTAGCTCTTGTCGCAGCTGTCACTTGGTCAGCTGGCACAAGTCCGCTAGGGCTCAAGCCAACTTCTATAGGCTCACAGAAGAAGCTTTATCAATGATGGACGAAAGCTAGCTCAAAGAAGACTAATCTACTTGGCAAAAATGAACTGAAAGCAAATCAAAACATGGAAACCCTAGGAAACCCTAATTTAACTAGTCTAACCTCTATGATGCAAAGAATGTGAAGGAAACTTCTACCAATGATGCCATTACTTCTAATAAGTGAAAATGCATGAATCTAATCTACTTGCATCTTAAAAGACATGTTTTTGTATTTTTTCTTTAAGTGGATGGAGTGATTGTGATTTGGTGCTTATTAGGGTTTGGTTGTGCAGATGTGATGCGAAAGGAAGGAAAGCTTGGGAAAGGTTGGGGAGGCTAGGAGAGGTCCCCAGAGATCCTTAGCATCAATCCACAGAGGTTCCTCACGTTCAGAGGCTCAGCAACCGAGTGAGTGGCCTCCTACAGGATGTCTGCAGGGGATTCTACAGGAAACGCAGGGGTTTCTACAGGAAGTCTACAAATTGCTACAGGATGACCTACCGTGGGTGTTTGAAGTGATGGAGGAGTGATGGAATGGTAGGGGAAGGTGTGTAAGGTAGGAATAGGGCTGGTGATGGCTCAGGAGTGGAGAAGTAGGATGGAGAACGAGTGTGTGAAGTGGGTTGATGGATGAAAGGTGATAACAACGAAATGTCTAAAGAACGAAGTTACGTGAGGAGTGGAGGAGTTTGGGAGATAACAGAGCGTAACAGAGGTCAAGAATGTGGTTGTATGCGTGATCAAGATGAAGAAGGAGGTGATAGAATGATGAAAAGCAGTGTAAATGAAACAAATGGCTTATGACTGTCACCAAGATGAAAATTCATTAACCTAAGCTACCTGAACTCAATGAACAGCAGTATAAAGCATGTAGAGGAATGTGCATGAAGCAGTGATGAAGGTGTATGGTGCAAGAGTGAAGTGCATGGAAAGATCTATCATAAACGAGACTATGTTGCAGCATGTATAACGTGAAGAACTGCGTATTTTTGTGGCTGGTATGGGCTGCACTCCAATCTCCAAACAGAGATGGCAGTGGAGACCTTCTCAACCTTTTTGTTGGAGCTCCAATGTATTATCAACCTGCTAATCTAACTAAACAACCGAAATCAATTCAACCATAAACTAGTCCTATCTATGCTCATGAAAATGACTAAATTACCAAACTGTGAATTCGAATTGCATGTGAAAATAAACAAACTCAAAGTGTTGGAACGAAATGCAAACACATTACAACACTGAGGAGATCTATTGCTCTCAGGTTGGGCCCTAACCTGAGAGCTATAGCTCCTTGAGAAAACTCAAAACTAGATCAAAATCTGCCTTCTTTATTCATAATCTGATGTCATGCCAAATTGGCTTACAAAAAGGAACAAAGACCGAGCTGTGCTCAAAAATTACAATAGGAATGCGAAAGTTTCAACAACTTATCAAAGGCTACGGCCTCCATACTTATGCAAAACGATCATCCAATAGGTGTCCTTGATTTTAGGAGCTCGGCTGTCCAACTGAAGTTTAAACTGTTGATCGTGTAGGACAGTCATAATTGTTGTTCCTGTAGAACAGTTATAACTGATGTTCCTGTAGAACAGCTGGCTGCTTCTAAGCTCGGTGGGGAGATGGATTGGAGCTCGGAGCTATGGTGGGAATCACGAGGAGGGTCCCAAGCCTGTGGACATCCTCTCCTAAAAACCAGCAGTGCCACCTCATTGTCTCCTTGTCTCCTTTTCACGTGGTCTTTTCTCCCTTTTAATGCAAAAACCTGAAATCATAATGCATTATCACGTAGATAAAGTGTCTACCCTTCTTCCTACAAACAACACGAATAAACTAAGAAATGCATGCATAAGCAGTAAAAAGTGAATGGTTTGAGCAAAACAAGTAGGCCAAATGAGCCCAAATTATACCAAAAATTGGGGCTCATCATTAAGTGCCATGTTCAGCCAAGTGAAGATTGTAAATGTGAGAAGTATAAGGGATAAATCCCGCTGCCCTGTAGGCATCAAACAAAGGATGGATCTGCAAAAGCAACTTTAGATGAAAGAGAATAACAAGGTTGCTCAACAGAGCATCTAACAACGGATGAATTCTACTAAAACTACCATTACAACTAACAACAAAATCATCATGAAAGGAGCATCATTATGGATGAATTCCTAACATATCACTTAGATAATTCTGAAACAAAGGAGAAAAACATAATGTGTAAATGAATTACAAGAGAAAAAACATATTGAACATTTAAGCACAGTGATGAATCTCAGTGCTAAAGGGCAAAAACTGCTTTATTATGATATTCAATAAAACTTTACATAGTCCAAATGCTTCTTTGCTGCCAAAATCCAACCTCTACACTATGAAATTCATAAAATATATACATTTTCTCATCCTTGTACTAAGGGAATTGAGCTCAACCATTTTCTTCAAAATAGAATCAGTTACATTAAACTTGGACCGAATTTCTGAAAATAATTGTTGAAGATGAACTCGTATCTCCTAAACCTTAGCACCTGTTACAAAACTGAAAGAGGTTTTTGCATATAAGGTCATGTTGGAGAAAACCCTCTCTCAAATTTTGGAAATTATTTTCTATTTGCTCGTAATTTGTGCCACCAAATCATCTCTAAACCTAAAAATCATTAAAAATTTAAATTTGAGAAAATGAGCTGTAAAGATCTAGTCACATATCCCAATTCATGACACCTACAAATAAACTGAAAGGATTTTTTTGTTATATGTCTTTTGGTTAACAAAAACCTCCTTGGGTTTTGCAAAATTAATTTCCATCTGTTGTAAAATGGAACCGCACTAAAATGACTAAAATAGTGAAATAAATGAAAATTTTGCTTTGTTTTAATGTAGGCTCCAAATATCACTGTATATCTCCCACATAGTAGCACCTGTGCATAAACTAAAGGAGGTTTTTTTATTGGGTATGTGATTTGAAAAAAACTCTTTCACTTTTGAAAAATTCCTTACCATTATTTTAGAAACTGATCTTGTACTAATCTTTTCATTGTGTGCGGCAACTGACCTCAAAACATGCATAACCAAGAATCACTCATTCATTTCGGTCATAGCTTCTAATCTAGAAATCGGTTACAGGACTGTGATATACCATTGGAAAGATTTTTCTAAGCTTCTTCTGATGGACACATTTGTGACATGTTTTGTGCTAAATATTATGTGCAAAACATCTAACCAAACCAAACCTAGTAAGAGCTCATGTTAATCCCTGGTGACAAGCTGCGAAGACTGGCACTAACAGAGCATAAGCTTGACATAGCCCAAAGATCAATAAAATTTACTTAAACCCCACTTGCTTGGTTAAAATGAAGTAAAGATATTATTTCAAGAAACTAAAATGAATGTTGGCTAAATAACCACATTAAAATGACCATAAAAGAAAAAAGAAAAAAAAAAAAAAACAAACAAACTGAGTAAGCATAAAAAATCACATTCTTGGGTTGAGTTGGCTAAATCTAGTGTTGAATAGAAAGCTAAGGTACAATACTTCACGAATAATGTTATTTCACCTCTATAACAAGAAATCTAATTGATATGAGGAATAAAGGCTGATATGAGCCTCTTCTTAAATATTTTTCAGGACCTTTTCGCATTAATTACTTAAGTAATTTATTTTTTTGAATTTGAATTTTACCTTTTGTTGATTGTGTTTTACTTAAGAAAACCCAATAAAAATCTTTATTAGAGAAAAAATCTTGAGAAATTCTTCATGTTTATTGCTTGAGGGTCAAAATATATTTGTAGTGTTGGGTTCAACCCTAGTGGTGCATTATAGCATTGAGGCTCAGTGGAGCAACACAAAGAGGAAAATAGGAAAACTTATGAGCTCAAGAGAGAGATTTTAAGACCATAGCACTTGAATAAGGCTCAACGAGGTGTTATAGTGTTGGAAGTGGCTTAGTGGAGTGCTAAGGAGGCTCAAGGAGGAAGAAAATTTAGCCTAAAGACCAAGTCTAAGGGTTGTAGCATTGCCTTGAGGCCCAAGAGGGTGTTATGACACTGTTTTGATGATGACGAGGGAATTATGGTAGCTTGAAAAGGAAAGAAAAATTGAGATAAATACTCAAGAAAGAGATTTTCTCGGGGTTGTAGTGCTACCTTCAGGCTTAGAGGGGCATTATAGCACTTCCTTGGGGTCTAGGAGGGCATACGTGGAAGTTAGAAGGATAAAATCTAGGTTGCAAGGCAAACTCCAAGGTAATATTTTTGGGTTTACGGTCATTGGGGTACTATATCACTATTATGATGCTCAAGAGGACTCTACATTGCCTTTGAAAACCTAAAAAATACAAAGAAACGTGTGTTGAAACTTTTCCCTAAAGGTCACCTTACTAGGCTTAATAGTTGCAAGGTCCCTCTATGTTTTTGGACTAAGGCTTAGTGCTCCTCACTATTTTTGGATTAGCCATCAAGTCTTAATCAAACTCATAAGCATTCCTCCAATATCTCAAACCATCAAAGAGCTGATCATAACTTACAAGTTATATTTATGGTTTCTAAGGTAACTTCTGAGATGTCGCTACTAGGTGGGCCCCTCAATTCTCCCAGTCTCAAGAAACTAAGAGAAATTGAGGAGAGTTGTTGTAGAAGCTAAAACACAACACAACTAAATATATGCAAAGTTAAATGTGGATTAAGGTGAAATATAATTTTCTTGGAAAGCTACATAAAGGGATATTTATTTCATGTGGAAGCTCCAACTTCTGGAACCCTCTCCATTCTTATTAACTTCACCTAGTCCTACTTAAATAGAGGTTCAATACGGAAGAAATTATCTAGTCATCTCTATTATCAATGCATGATAGGAAGATTATGAAATAGACCCCTAACAATTTTAAAACATAGTCTTTCCATGGGCATTCTCCCCTTCTATTTAGAAATCTTGGATAAAGGTAGTCAAAGTGAATTATATATCTATATATATATATATATATATATATATATATATATATATATATAGATGAATCATCAATAGGTACTTCTAATGATAAAAATTATTGGTTAACATCCTTCCATGTTAAATGTAGTGTCCTTGAAGGTATCATCATCTAATAAAAATGAAGTAACAATTTTAATAATTTAATTACCCTATGATTTCATGAGCATGATCTAGCTTCAATTGAGAGTACCCTCTTTTCTAACAAGGAATTTACTCAACATGTTCTTCTAGTTATCTATTGAGTGGGTTTTAGGATATTGTATTATACACATCAAGTACATGAATATTTGTCTAGATAGATCAAAATGTGCATGAAATCAAGGAAAATGCCTTGCACAATTTAATCCAAACAAGGTATTGCGATAGTCTAAATTCTAGATAAGGTTTCTTAGTTTATGATGCAATGTAACTCATCAAAACATATGCCTAGATAGTTTGCACAAATCAAAGTGAATCTAAGGAAAAAACACTGCATTAATAAAATACATACAAGAGCTAGTGCTTCTATGCTAATAGATCCAAATTTATTTCCCAACATTCCAACAATGAATATGAAGTTCAATTTCTAAATGCGTGTACCTAGAGTTCCAAATTAATTTCATGTTAAGTCCCAAGAATATTTGAAATAGTAATGCATTTATATCAAGTCAAAGAAAAATTGCAGAATGATGCATATCAATTTAAAATGTCTTAAAAGTTACAAAGAAGGTATTGTGATATTCTAAATTTTAGATAAGGTTGCTTAGTTTATGATGTTATGCAACCCATCAAAAAATATCCCTAGATAGTTCTCACAAATAAGAGTGAATCCAAGGAAAAAAATAATGCATTGAGAAAATACATGCAAGAGGTAGTGCTTGTATGCTAATAGTGTCTACGTTTGTTTCCCAACATTCCAACTATGAATATGAATTTCAAGTTCTAAACACATGTACCTAGAGTTCTAAATGAATTTTATGTTAATTCCAAAGAATATTTGAAATAGTAATGCATTTATATCAAGTCCAAGAAAAATTGCACAGTGTTGCATATAAATTTAAAATGTCTTAATAGTTACAATTAAAACTTTGAATAAATTACAATTAAATGTAATAAACAAATAAATAAATAATGAAAACAATAATTTAAAAGTCAGTTATTTAAAAACGAATAAGTAAACACAAAAATAGATAAATAGATATAAATTAAAAAATACTTTATAAAACAAATTAACGAACCTTCTCAATATTTTCAACAATATCTTAGTAATGAAAAAATTTACAAGAATGCATACCCACAAACATACAAATCATACATCCACCATTAACAAAGTTAGGTATATCATCCACAATTGTAGTATGAACAATATCTTAAAATAAAAATCATAATTCAATTCATTCTACAATCAACCAACGAAAAACATGTGATGTCGAAAACAATTATAATAACAAGAAAACATAGCAATCCTCTAACTAATCATCCATAGCATGGTGGAAAATCTACTTAAATTACAACACTCCCATACCCCGCCAAGTTATAGTGTACATGGATATGACTACCACTCAATCCCTTGATGCACACTCCAGCTAGTCAAGTAACATAATAACGGTGCATTTATGTGAATATGTTTCTACTACCTTATCCCCCAATGAATACCCTAGTTGGTTAGGCATAATGCTCAATAATGGAATCCTAAGGGCCCTCATAAAATAATTGACTAGGTACAAATGAGCATTAGTACCCATAAATACATAAAAATAACAAATAGATTTCTCAATACAAAATTCCCAATTACCAACAACAATTAGCCCCTCTCTAAAGGTAGGCATGTGTTTTCTAATTTCTCAATGTAACAAAGATCCCCAATATTGTCCTTTGGCCTTCCTAGTTACCCTAGTAGATCCCACATGGGATGAAATTACTCTTGAGTAGATTTACAAATGACAAGAAGGTAAAATGTGAATTAGATCTTCTTGTTATCCCTTTTTATACTAGGCAATTTTAATAGACATTTACCAAGTATTTTCCCTTTCCCCAAATATTTTTAATCACTGTGATTAGTCGTTAACCTCATTGAACATGAACTCCATTTCAACTTGGGAAAATTCCCTATCATTTTTTAATGTTTTAGTCCTATAGTGGGTTGTCCTTTTCCAATTGTATAAAACATGTACCATATAATCATCATGAAAATTAAGGAACACCATCTTAACTATGTGTGTAAACATTCCTTATAGTCTAACTTCTTAACAACATCAAGTAAGGATTTCTCACCATAAGTTGTCAAAAATATAACTGTCAAGTCACACATGCACCTAGATGCAATTAAATATAAAATAAGGAACCATCTATGGATTGAGGAGTCCAAAAATCTATCATCGAATTATCATCATAAGGCACACATTGTCTATCCAAACAGTAACTAAAACAAAGAGCAACATTCCTAGATTAGGGTAATCCAAAAATAAAAATGTTTAACAATAATTAATGATAAAAAACTGAGCCCCCAGGGTTAGCTCAATTTATCAATTCCCCGTCATTAAAGCACCTTTGTTATTGAGAGGTCATGGGTTCAATTCTCTTGACACCCTCGGGGTCAGGCTCTATTATTTAGCCGATAGGAAGTGGCCCATTCGGGTGGATATTCCAAGTACAAATATTATGTGGATGTAGACGTCACCAATCTCCAAGGTCTATGAACCACACTTAAATAAATAAACAAAAAAATAATAAAAACTCACCACATCCCATCGAATGTATATTTCATGATAATAAAAAGATAAGTCTATACATATTTCAGTGCTCAATGTGAAGATTTCTTCATCAACAATTCACTAAGGATAGCCATCATCTCCCAAAATCTTCTAAGACAATAATATTCATCAATATCACCAGTAGTAGTCAAAGGCATAATCAATAATATCCATTTACTAATAGATTTATATGAAGGTATCTTCTCACTTTGTGTCACCTTAAGTAAACAGACATACATCTATTACTAAATTAAGTTCAACAAAATAATTAGCAAGGGCACATCTCAAGTAACTAAAAAATAGTTAGAACTCACACAATAACCACCATACACTAGGGTCAAGTGTTACAATTCTTTCCCTCACCATAAGGATAGAGCCCCAAAGCCATGTCATTGTCAAGAAAATTATAATAAAACCTTTTTATCCCAAATTCTAGTTCACACATCATATTCTTCAATCACATCCTTTTAGTGTTGCCATTGATGTCTACCTAAGGAATCAACTATGAAGTCGATTATGTTGCCAATAATGTCAACAAGGTTGGAGAAATTGTCATGATTATTATAGGTTTGATGACATGTTACTAAGGTGTTATTAATGTTTGCAAAGGATCTACAGGTTCTGGAGATGTTTAAAGTGGAATATTGACAATTTTTGGAAGTGTTGAATCAAGGTTATGGGCAAATAGGAGGTGAATATATGGTAATGCAAGTCAATAAGAGGGAAAAATGTATTACAACGAATTCCACAGAGCTATTTACCTAGGTTATAATGTAGTTCTCAAATGTAGAGGATGTGTTACTACCTATAGATGGATTTCCCAAATTGGGCGTGCATTCTAGTCAATTCCAAGGGTACTTCCTATGGTTTTTGCACATGGTATTTATTGGTTAGAGTTGATTTGAGTTAGCCAACATTCTGGAAGGGGATCAATTCAAGAGAATGAGGATTAGTGATGTGATTCCAATATGAAAATGTATGAAATGAGGCTCACAAGTGTTTAATTGCAGAGAGAAGTGGATCTAGTATGAAACATTATGAAACATGGTCCACAGAGGAGCTTGAATGTTGGGGCCTTCAGTGAAGCAAGTAGTGGCTTGTTGTGACAGGGTGTAGCGACATCCTTCAGGTAGAGGCCTACAAACTTGGGAGTGGTGGATTCCATCCATTGGTGGTTAGACAATCCATTGGTGGTTGATTGAGACTTATTGGGATTAGTGGCTTCCAATGGGTAGTGGCCCGCAAAGTCGAGGAAGTGGTGGTTTTCAGCAAGTAGTGGCCTAAAAATTTCGTACTAGTGGCATGGAGCGAGGAGCGGCTTGTGTGATTGGCAATTTGTGGCTTGTACACTTGTGGTGGCTAGTGATTCATATGTAAATAATATTATTGAATATTAATAATAAGAAGAAGACAAACACTATCTGTCGATGGTGTTTTTTACCCTTTGGGTTTCCACCTTATGTCATGTATCCCCTTATGTGTGATGTTATTATTGGTTGCTTCTATGTTTATCTGCTTTGATGATCTCATGGTTATATGCTTTTATGTGTTTCTTATATGATCATGGTTATGTTATTGGTTGATTTTATATTGTGATGTGCTACTAAAGATTGATGACCCAATTATTGTGTAATAAAAGGAAAAAATTGGTAAAAATTGATCATAGAGCACAATATTGATTCACCCCCCAAGTATTGTTGATATCTTCCAACAAGTACTATCAGAGCCTCAAATTTATGTCAAGTGGTATCATAGTGAGGCTCTTAGTTGTAGAATAATCACTAGAGAGTAGATCCTAGAAGTGTTGGTAAAAATTTGAAAAAAAAATATCAGAATGAATCCTCCAAGAGTATTTGTCGCCACTGCTACAAATTTCAAAGTATGGCATGAGAATGTTAAATCTCAATTGTTGGTTTGTGGATGTAACATTTGTAGTTTGGTATGTGAAGGATATGGCAAGGATCCATTTTCACCTAAATTAATGAAATAGAATTCTCGAGCGAGATGCATCGTTTATAAGAATCTCCATAATGCAGACTTGGAGAAAATAGGAGATCTAAAAACTGCCAAGGAGATTTGGGACATACTGCAAGTGTTGTTTGGAGGTGATAGCAGCAGCAATGGATAGGTTGAGAAGAAGAGTGAGAAGAATAAAAAGAAGGATTATTAAAAGAAAATATCTCAGCTAGAAGAGCCTCATCCCCTTAGTGTAAGTTCAACAAATCATAAGAAATCGGAAAATAAGAACCAAAAGTATTGCAGCAGAATGGATCTTAAGGTACAAATACTAATGAATTTATTATTCTAGTCATGCTAATTTTCTTAGTGATGATGAGGAAAATGTTAAGCTTCTTAGAGTTGATTATGAGTCCACTGTGGATGTAAAAGAGAAATTATTCAATGAAGTTAGTAGACTGGTAGTTGCATGTAGGGAGCAAGATAAGTTTATGCATATTTTTTATGAAAAAGAAAATGAGTTGAGGGAAGAAGTTAGATTGAAGATCCAACTTCAAGAGGCTAAAAGGATTGAGCATTTTATGTCTAGTCAGCAAAAAGAAAAGGAGGCTCAAGATGAATAGCTTGAAGGTGAAGTTGTCAAGTTGAGAAAGAAGCTTGAAGAAAAAATAATCAATTGAAGTAAGAAAAGACTATGAAGGACTTGAATAGTTTGATTGAAAACTAAATATCTCCATTGAATAGATCTGGTCTAGGTTTTCAAAAGAGATAGTCCAACTCACATGCACGAAAGAACAAAAATGCAAGACCAAAAAGGTCGGAAGAAAACAATAGTAGCAACAAGAGTAGAAAAGGAGAAATGAAGCAAAAAATCGAGCAGCATTCGAGAAGAGAACCTCAAGGAGAATCTACCACTAGAATATCTTTCACTCCTAGGGTTAAATATTGTGGCAGATCTGTCAAATTTCAAAGGAATCAAATCCCCTTTATTCCTTTAATCGATGACCTAGAATGTTATGCATGCCACAAATATGGACATGTTGCAGCCTTACATATGTTTTTCACTCATTTTTTGGTAGCGCCTTACATATGTTTTCATGAGTGAAAGGATACGTTTTCATCCATTCATATGTATTTTTTTACTTTGAAAAATCGGTTGAAAATCATATGTAACACCCATGCATAGAAGAAGATCATCGATTCATTCATGTGTAGATAAAGGTGATACTTTAAATCATATGTTTCTACATGTTCTTTTTTATAAAATCGTTGAAATGGCCCATGTACATGAATTTTATTCAACACATCAGTTCAGTAGCATTTGATGTTGGCTTGAATTAGGAGGAGACATTATTTTGGCCATGTAACCACCTTGATTGCATTGATGTAACAACCATGTACTTGGATATCATTGTAATCATCATTTTCAACCATGTACTCTCATTGTGAAGCCATGTAATATGTTGTTTTCATCATTTTGTTATTGTTGGATTCATGGAAAATTTTAGGGGCGAATGTTCGCCCTTTGGCGAAATTAAGGGGTTTCAAATTTTTAGTGGGCGAATATTTTGTAGCATAGTACATTTTTACAAATAGCCTCAAATAGCCCACCTTATTTTAAGGGAGAGGGTAAAAAGGTAAATTTAGCCCTTGAAATTAGGAGTTACAACCTTCCATTCGCCCTAATTTTCAAGAATAGGTTTTATTCAAGTGAATCCTATAAATAAAAATATAAATAAATGAGAGGTATGGTAAATAAATAAAACATTTTTTATATTTACTCCATAAGTCATCTTATATACATGCAAGGGTGTAAACAAATAAAAATATAAATAAAGTGGAGGTATGGAAAATAAATAAAACCTCTTTTTATACTTACTCAAAAGGTATGGTAAATAAATAAAAATATAAATAAACTAGTTGTATGGTAAATAAATAAAACCTCTTTTTATATTTAGTCCATAACCCTCTTTCTATTTATGAAGGCTCAAAAAGGAGGTTTTATTTAAGTAAATCCTATGGGCCAAATACCATATTTGTAAAAGACGTATGGTAAATTAATAAAAATATAAATAAACAAAAGGTATGGTAAACAAATAAAACATTTTTTTATATTTACTCCATAAGTCACCTTATAAACACTCAAAAAATGTGTTATATTTAGGTGAAACCTATGGGCAAAATACTATGGACCAAATACCATGGGATAGATTATTATTAATACCAAGCAAAAAAACATTATTAACCCTAATATTAATATTAATAAAAATATAAATGGCACATGGTATTCACCTGGAATGAGTAAAAATGGATGTTGTAATTTAATGTGTGTTAAACATTTTAACTTGGTTAAAAAAAAAATCAATTATTAATTTTATTAATTTTTATAAATTACTAATAGTAATTTTTATAAATTACTAATAGTAATTTTTAAGCTCCAGGTTTATGATAACCCATGGTATTGACCCATGGTAATACCATGGTATTCATGTGAGCATAGACTATTTAAAGGGGAAATTCTATCATCTTAAATCCATTTTAATTCTAGGTCTACCAAGTGCTCAGAGGGATAAATAGATTTCATCCCCCTAAGAGTGGTAGATGTGGAGTTAAGATGGATATTAAATAGACTTAGGAAATTATATTGTAAAAACATCTTAGGGTGAATGGTTAACACTAGATTTAGTCACTTCACAAAATTTAGTAAAAAATACCAATATCTCCATTAATATTGGTTTTTAATTTTTTCTGATTTGACAAAAAAAAAATCAAAACAATGAAACCTTATCACTCTTTCCGCATCACCGTCACAGAAGATTTCTCACCATTTTGCAAGCATTCTCAATATGATATCTCCATAAAAAAGTTTAGGTACTAATGTTGGATTATTTGTTTGAAAAATAAGTTGGTTTGTAAAACCTTTCATCTTCTGTGCTATTCTTAGTTTGTCCTAATGATCTGTAGGGGTTGGAGCCACTGCACTATATTTTCCTAAAAGGTGGAGATTGTTCACCAAAAAAGAAATTAATCTACATGTTACAACACTATTAAAAAATGTGAGACCTATGAGGGTAGTGAATTATGCTAATAAGCATTTTAGATTGGGAGAGACGTAATTAAATTTTATTATTTAATTGAAGATTCCCAATTAAAATAATAATAAATCTACATTTATATATTCATATATTGATTGGAAGGATTCTCACAATGGTCACTTCTTTCAATTAGATCCCCTTCAAGCCCTCGGGATACCTAATACTTTCTTATATAATATAGTTGGGGCTTGCTACTTGTTGGCATGTTGGGGTAAACAAACTTAATGTGTTTTTTTTATCTCGCAGTTGGAGTCTATGGCATAAGAAAGAGATTTGATAACTTGAAAAAAGTGAAGCTTGACAAAAGTTGTAGAGAAAAGATTAATCTCTCCTACCTTAATAGAACTCGTTATCAATATCAACACCTACAAGAACTTTGTTGTGGAATATTATCAAAACTAATAGAAGGATATGAAAGAGTGTATTGTAAGAACCTTGACAAACATGGCCACTGAAACTTGGAATATTGTTTGTAGGAAGAGAAAATTATGTTTCTTTTTCCAAACATGTATGTTAGTATATTACAGTTTAATGAATATGTTTTCTCATTATCATATATGGTTTCATACTTTAACAAAAAATTCGCCAAGACTTCACAATGTTCTATTATTCAGTAAAAGATTTGCCAAGATCTTACAAGATTTTATAATTCAGTGAAAGATTCTCCATCACTATACAATATAATATAATCTGGTGAGAGATTCACCAAAAAAATTATATATACATATTATATTATTGATAAAATCACCTCCCATTTTTCCTATGTATCATGGGGATTAGCCCATTTATTATACATATAAATTTAGGGTGGTTCTTAAAATTTTCCCAACTTGGATTGGTTCTAGAGTCAAGAGATAGAGTCATGGGTCATGTCAAGCATGTGTTGAAGTGAGTTATTTTGAGTGATGAGAGCTATTATAGCTATGTTTGGGTTGGTAGATGTCATGTGTTTCATCCATGTATGAGATTGGAGTCATTATTGTAGCCATGTACTATCATGTTTTTCTTATGGGCCATTGGTTGAGTCATATGAGTGATGTTCATGCATGAGAGAGGAGTTGTGTTTCAACCATATATTAGTTTTTTGGAGGTATTGTATGGCCATGATAGATCATCCATGTTTTCATGTATTAGGCCTATGAAGCCTTTTACTTTCATTGTATATCATTGGGTCAAATTTGGTTGAAGTATTGGTCCATGAGGAGAAATCTCTTGCAAGTGGCAAGGAGGATTATTATAGTGTAGAAAAAGTGTTTCTACAGTGGCATGGATATATATTAGTAGCCCCATTACATGTTTAGGGGGAGCATGTTCAGCCTAGTAGAAGAAGGAGGCCCATGGTGTTAGAATAGAGGCATGGTGTTGACTTGTTGGTTTGTTGGCATGGTGTTGTCTTGTTGGCATGAGGTAGTGTCTTGTTGGCATGAGGTGTTGATCAGGTTTCATCCATGTAGAAGTTAATATCAGCAGTGTTTAGCATGTAGTTCATCCATACTTGTCTTCCCTTTGCCATTAATGTCAAAGGGGCAAAGTGACACAACCACTTGAGCAAGATTGAGACCAGCTAGTTGGAGATGTATGGAGTTCAAATTAGTGTTGTGCTTTTAGGTTGACATCAATGCCAAAGTGGGAGCATGTTGGCCTCATGGTGTTGGCATTGGTGTCAACCTAGGATGTATATCTTAGGAATCAACCATGGAGTTGATTGTGTTGGCATTGATGTCAACAAGTTTGGAGGAGTTTTCATGATGATTAGAGGTTTTATGACATTTTGTTGAGGTGTTCCTAATGTTTTCAGAGGCTCTATAGGTTTTGGATATGTTTACAGAGGAATATTGATAGTTTCTGGAGTTTTGAAGCAAGGTTATGGACAAAGAGGAGGTGAATAGGGTAATGTGGGTGAATAAGAGGAGAATATGCATTTAATGCAATTCAGAGATCCAATTACCTTCATTATAATGTGGGTCCTAAATGCATAGGGTGTGTTACTACATGTAGATGGATTTCCTGAATTGGGTGCACATTCCAATCAATTCCAAGGGCATTTCCTATGGTTTTTGCATATGGTATTTGGTGGCTAGAGTCGATTTTAGTTGGTATACATTCTAGAAGGTGATCAAGTCAAGAGAATGAGGATTAGTGCTTTGTATTGATTGCATCTTTCATCATTGATAAAAAGGCCAGAGTGTGCAATAGAAGGGGTTAGATAGAATGAGAGAGTAAGCTACAAGAATGTAGAGATAGAATGTAGATCAGAGATCTGAATAGGAGCATATGTTAGAAGATGATGGAGATGTAGTGTGTTTAGATGTCTAACATTCTTGTGTTATAGATTGTATTGATGTCAATTGTGCTAATTTGGAGATGAAATTGTTGTTGTAGTTGATGCAATAGATATTATGGATCAAAATTCAAATTGTCGATATGTTTGTGTTGCAGGGGTTCCATTAGAGATTTTATTGTTGTAGCATAATTCGATGTGTTGTGTATGGATACTAGATTATGTTAGTTATTGTATGTTGTTTTGGGGTTTGAGTTTGATGCCACATGTTGATTATGTGAATTGATGCATTAATTGAGTTTGTATTGCAGAGATTGTGTTCGAGGGAATGTATTTAGAGTTTGATATATGAGAATATTGTTTATTATGAATCCAGTATGAAAATGGAAGATATGAGGCTCACAAGTGTTTGATTGCAAAGAGAAGTGGATCTAGTATGAAACATTATGAAATTGGGTCCATAGGGGAGCTTGAAGGTTGGGGCCTTCAGTGAGGCAAGTAGTGGCTTGCTGTGATAGGGTGTAGTGACATCCTTTAGTTAGAGGCCTGAGAACTTGGGGGTGGTGGCTTCCATCCAGTGGTGGTCGGATAGGCTAGTGGTGGCTGAGTAAGACATAATGGTAGTGGTGTTAAGGGTTTGAGAAACCATGAGCAGTTTGTGGAGCCCTAGACTTGTGTGTGGAGAAGGAATTCTACAGGAGATGATGGGCATTCCTCATAGCTCGTGCTCATTGTGGGAGATGGATATCTTGTAGTGATAGTTGGCATCCCTCTATGCCCTATATTGGTCTTCATCGGAGAAGCGCATGAAGACCATAATGGGCTAAAAACAATGTAAACTTTGAAATGGGAACTCTGGCCAAAAAACCCTGAAAAAACATCAAAAATAGTGCTAAAAACAAAAAGTGTGTATACTGGAAAGATGGTTTTTTTTTAGAGTCAATTTTGAACAGTTTTAAACATGGCAGTGAAAATGAAATTTTCGTGCAAAAAACACCATGAAAACGAAAAATGTTGATACTGGAACGATGGGTTTTTTTTTAGGGTCAATTTTCAACATTTTTAAAAAATGTTAGTAAAACCAAATTTTTATGTGCAAAAAAATAGTTGTTTATGAGGAAAAAAACACACTAATGTTTTTGGTAGAATAACATTTTTCTTTCCTAAGTATAAATTCAACATGTTTTAGTAATGACCATAAATATAAAATAATGGGATCTAAAATACATTTAAATTCTATTACCCCAGAATAACCCCACCACCCCCACGGGTTGTTGGGCCGCCAGGGTGGGGCAGAGGGCACCCTAGCACCGGTGCAAGCCATTGGGTAGCCGAGGTGGGGCGAAGGGTTGTGGATAGCCTCTGCCCCACCCTATGGTCCATCCCCACCTACAGCCCCACGGCCTGCGAGGGTGGTGTGGAAATTCCCCACCACGGTGGCCCTGCGGCCCACGCGGGTGGCGAGGTGATTCCAGGAATCACCGTGCCAACCCCGCGGGCCGATGGGCCATCGGGGTGGGGTGGAGGGCTGCAGACAGCCTCCACCCCACCTCGACGGCACAACAGCCCACCAGGGTGGCAGGGTGATTCTAGGAATCACCTCGCCCTCTGCCCCACCCCAGCTGTCACGCCCCTACACTGGTGGTACTCTTCCAACCGCACTATAGTGAGGTGTAGCACTACCAATCGCTTTATTTTCACCAATACTTCCAATTGTAGACTACGCCTAACATTACATACTTTGTTTATTTTTCATTACCAAGTATTATCTTTGTCCTTTATACATTGAAAGCCCATAACATTCTCATAAACAAAATTATACAAGAGAAATGCACAACAGTATAAAGGGAAGGCAACTCCCTGCAATATGAGTCTACCCAAATCAATATATATAATCTTCTTTTATAAATAAAAGTTAAATCTTGGGAAACCCCAAATTTACACTTAGCCAATTTTCCAACTTCGGCAAACTCGATTGCCCAGCTCGTCGGTGCCTCCACACGGTTGCCGCATGACTCACCAACCCTTCGTTCACCTCATCAGACGATCTTGTTATTTGCCCAACTTGGGTGTGCCTTGTCGTAACCAAGTTGCCACACACAGGTGCCTCCGCACGAGTCACACCTCCGTTCACAACTCCAACACTTCACCGTTTCGTTGTGCACGACACACCCTACCCAAGTCTCCCATCGGCACGATCCTTCGTTTCGTCGTGCATGGCACGCCCTCACCCAATCGCCCATCCACACGTCCACCCATTCACCCAATCTTGTTCACCCGAACAACTTCACCCAAGTCGCCACACGACTTCACCCGGGTCGCCACACGACTTCACCCGGTTTGCCCAAACGACCTCACCTGGGTCGCCACACGACTTCACCCGGCTCGCCCAAACGACTTCACCCAACGACCTCACCCTGCTCGCCCAAACGACTTCACCCGGGTCGCCCGACGACCTCACCCGGCTCACCCGAATGACCTCACCCAGTTCACCCGAACGACCTCGCCCAAGTTTCCCGCCCAACGACCTCACCCAAGTTCTGCTTGAACGACCTCGCCTGAGTTTTTCCTGAACGACCTCGCCCGAGTTTTCTGCATGAGTTTCCTGCATGAGATTTTCGCCCAAGTTTTCTGCACGAGCTTTTCACCCAAGTTTTCTACACTAGTTTTTCACCCGAGTTCCGCCCAAAGTGCGGGCTCATCCACGCACTGTAGAACTCCTTTGATCGAAATTGTGATGATTGAATGATGCCTTTGCCTCCACAAATGTATGCCAATATATATGGGTAGGTGGCTCATTATGTCACCCAGCCGACCTATGCACAATGCCCAAGCCGACTCGTTTACAATGTGTTGTCTCGCCCAGGAGGACGGTCGGCCCGCCCAACTCGTGGGACCGCCCCCTCAACTCACCCAACACCTTATAAACTCATCCAAGGTTCATTTACTTCACATTTCTCATGAGCTCCTCGCCTCTCCTTCACATGTTGAAGGTGGCCCAGACCGCAGGTCCTTACACCGGCGGCCCAAGGCCCGATGGGGTGGCAGGGTGATTCCGAGAATCACCCTGCCCTCCGCCTCACCTTGGCAGCCCAACGGCCAGCAGGGTGGCGAGACGATTCTGAGAATCACCCCACCACCCCTGTGGGTCATTGGGCTTCTGGGGGGGGGAGGAGCCCTCTGCCCCACCCCAGCGGCCCAAGGGCTCGCAGGGGTGGCAGGTTAATTCTGGGAATCACCCCGCCCTCCGCCCCACCCCGGCGACACAACGGCCCGAGGGGGTGGAGAAGTGATTCCAGGAATCACCCTGGCAACCCAAAAACCGATGGGGGTGGCAAGGTGATTCCCACCCCGACATCCCAATAGCCTACGGGGGTGGCGGGGTGATTCCCAGAATCACCCCCGCCACCCCCGCGAGCTGTTGGGTCCCTGGGGTGGTGCGAAGGCTATCTGCAGCCCTCTGCTCCACCCCGGCAGGCTAATGACTCGCGGGGGTGGTGGAGTGATTCCGGAAATCACCTCACCACCCCCGCAGACCATTGGGCCACTGGGGTGGGGCGAAGGCTGGGGTGGCGAGGTGATTCCCAGAATCACCCCGCCACCCCCACGGGCCATTAGGCCACCGAGGTGGGGTGGAGGTTGTGGGTGGTAGGGTGATTCCCGGAATCAACCCACCACCCCCATGGGTCGTTGGGCCGCTCGAGTGGGGTGGAGGCTACGGGCCACACCTGCAGGTCATTAAGCTGTCGGGGTGGGGCAGAGGCTAGGGGTGGCAAGGTGATTCCAGGAATCACCCGGCCACCCCCGCGGACATTGGGCCATTGGGGTGGGGCAAAGGGTTGCGAACAGCCTCTGCCCGACGTCGGTGGCCCAATGGCGTGCAAGGGTGGCGGGGTGATTTTGGGAATCACCCCGCTACCCCCGCGAGCCATTGGGCTGCCAGAGTGGGGTGGAGGCTGGGGGTGGAGGGGTGATTCCACCCCCACAGGCCGTTGGGATGCTAGGGTGGGCAGCCTCTCCACCCCGGCATCCCAACAGTCTGCGGAGGTGGTGGGGTGATTCCGGGAATCACCCCGCCCTCTACCCCACCCCGGAAACCCAACCACCCACGAGGGTGGCGGTGTGATTCCGAGAATCACCCCACCCTTCTCCCCACCCCGACAACCTAACGGCCCGCGGGGGTGGCGGGGTGATTCCGGGAATAACCCTGCCCTCCGCCCCACCCTGGCGGCCCAACGGCCCACGGGGGTGGCGAGGTGATTCCGGGAATAACCCTGCCCTCCGCCCCACCCTGGTGGCCCAACGGCATGCGGGGGTGGCGGGGTGGTTCTGGGAATCACCCCACCTTGGCGGCCCAACAGCCCGCTAGGGTGGAATCACCCCGCCTTCCGCCCCACCCCAGCGGCCAATGGCCCGCAGGGGTGGCGGGATGATTCCGTGAATCACCCTGCCCACCACCCCACTCCAGCAGCCCAACGGCTCGCAGGGGTGGCGGGGTGATTCCAGGAATCACCCCGCCCTTCGCCCCACCCCAGCCACCCAACATCCCGCGAGGGTGGTAGGGTGATTCTGTGAATCACCTCGCCCTTTGCCCCACCCCGGTGGCCAACTAGCTTGCAAGGGTGGTGGGGTGATTCTGGGAATCACCTGGCCCTCCACCCCAGCCTGGCAGCCCAACGGCTCGGTGGTGTTGGTTATGGAATCCCCCCAAGACATGTTTTGGGGCTCAAAGCCCAAGTTTTCACTGAATTTTGTTGTAAAGCTCTATGATTTGTGGGCGTGGGGCGCAAAAGTATGATAGAGTCATAGGGTTGTCCACCCTAGTTTTGTATTGTAATGTCAACTGGATAGACCTACCCATGGTTTGCGGACCATGGGATTATATAAATAGAGTGAGGCTCTAAGTGTAAAAGAGAAGAATAGTAGAGAAGAATAAGAAGTCTAGGTGATTGAATCGCAAGTGTAAAGTGTGCCTTTGGGTCGTAGAGTAGGATAAGGCTCTGCAGCTGAGTGCGCAGAGGCCTAGTAGTCTGTAGCTGAGTGCGCAGACCCTTGCAACTGAGTGCGCAGGGCAGAGTCGAGTCTATAACCGAGGAAGGAATTAATAAAGAGAAGTTTTATCATAATTCTATGTATCTATTCTTGGGTTAATGCATGTTTGATATAATTTGCGAATATATTGTTTATTTATTGCGCACACCTGTATGAATGGTTTATATTGTTAAGTATACTTAAAGCACTCAAGTAGGCAAAGTTAATTAACTAACATTGGAATACTAGTAAAGTCTTGGGTAATAACGCAAAAGCACAGTGTTCAGCCCCTGAGTAGGGTTGCGAGTAGGCAGTATATCAGGCCGCAAGGTACAGGAAAAGTGCATGAAGAAACCTGCACATAGGGTCAAGCCATGGACCACTTGAACTCATCAGACATCTCCAGGGTGCGGAAACCTGGTTCTAACACCCTCCCATACTACTTCGGGTGAGACCTTAGTCCACGCTCTACGGACTATTACCGAAAGGGCCAGTAGTACTAGGATTTATTTGGCTAAATCAGCTCTAAACCTGAGTCAAGCCCCAATAAGGCAACAAATGGTTATGTTGCCAGGACTGGGATCTGCATAAGAGATGTCTGATGTCATATCACTGGAATCCAACAAAGAAAGGAATTGAAGAGTGGTTGGACAAGAATATTCACGAGTTCGCAGCGCAAGAAAATAGGAATCAGCGATTATTGAAGGAAGAGTGGTTAGATTTCTACTTATATACAGAAATCCATGAAATTTTCTTTGCATCCTTCCCCTTTGAGTTATATGAGTGGATCGCGAAGCTAGTAGACAGTCAAGGAAAGTGTAGGCTTGACAAACCTATTGTGTGGACTCCAAAGTTGGTGTGCAGACTGGAAGCATCGGAGGATAAGATCACACACACTGTGGACCATTGGCTCAATCGAATTATAGGAGGATTTATCACCGAGTTCACGATAGATACTTCAGTCTGCTATAGCGAGGTGGAATGACGCTTCATCAAAGGACCGCGAGGTAACTACGTTAAATATTTGAACACTTGGATTAATATGCTACTATGTGAAAAGTGGGTTGTGCGAATAAATTGATGTTTGGGGATACGCGAAGTGGGAGGATCTACAAAAATGAAGGTAGCACAGAACTAGAAACGAGCCCCTTGATTTCACCTCTGCGAGAAAGCAAGGAAGAGCTCGCAAATATTTCACCAAGAAGTGCGATCAGTTTGATAAGACAGCGAATTTTGTGCATACCACTTCCACCTACACCACCTCCAGTCTCACCATCTTCACCCACACCACCTCCACCACCATCACAATTCAATATGGCAAGCGCAATAAAACTTCCAGTGTTCAGAGGAGTAGGGAATGAAGCTCTGGACTAGTTTTGGTTCATGGTAAAGGTTGTATGGGAAGCGTAGGGAGTCACAGATGACAATATAAATAAAGCAACGCTAGTCAGTGCTCTGCAGGATCACGCACTAACGTGGTACATTAAGCATTCCAATGACAACCCAAATGCAGGGATTGCAGATATCCAAGCTATGCTAAATAGGGAATTTAGCAGGCCAAAATCAGAGATAGTCGATTATTGGATTTAAGGAAATTGCAATGCTTCTAGGAGAGACCCCTTGGGAGCTAGATCAGAGACTGAAGGGTATGATTTGTGAAGCCAACATGACCTTGACAGATGGGCAACACCACGCATGGTTTGTAGCATCACTAACGCTGCATCTAAGGAACGCACTGTCACAACAGAAGCTATCCACTTAGGCCAAGGCCTTGGAAATTGCAATGAGACTACATGAGACCCCGATAAAAGATCCTAACCTAGGAGTCCAACAGATCCACGTGTAGTTGAAAAACTTGTGTCTTGAGATGCAGAGTTTGAAACAAGATAGGACAACTCACCCGGAAGCGTGTGAGCAGGTATGGTGCGTAAGGTGAAAAGGTTAGGGGCATGACAAGGACCATTGTCTAGTCTTCACGAACTACCTAGAGAGAGGACCGTCAATGCCATTGAGACCAGAGGCACAAGTAGGACTGAGCATGGCGCATACATTATGGTGTGTGAATTGTTAGATAGGAGGGAAGCATGTTATAGATATCTGCCATCTATTACAGACGTATATGCAGACTTCCTAGCATTTGTTCTGTAATTTCTGCAGATGAGAAGGCCATGATGAGCATACCTATAGAAGTTATGAATTGATGATGGATTGGACTCTTACCTATAGAGTTTAGACCGAGACACGGGCCCTCAATCAAAATGTAGGGATGGTGTGCACTGGATTTCAGGGGCACGGATAAGGTCGAGGTGGAATGGGACCAGGAAGAGGTTGCGGCCAGTTGATTTGTTACAATTGCGGAGGGCCAAGACATTATGCCCGCAATTGTACAAATCCAATGAGAGCATCATGCTTATATTGCACCTAGTTTGATCATGAGATGGAGGACTACCCCATGCTAATAGTGGGGTTGCGCAATGAAGGAACACTCCAACCTCCCCCGACTCAAAACCTGCAAATGATGAGGTCTGAGCCACACAAGGAGGACTTGAATGTAAATATCGTACTCTGAAGTGGTATCACGAAAGGAGATGATAAAGGCAAGCAGCCCGAAGAGGGTACTTGAGTTCGAAAGGCTCCAACAAAGGAACTAGAATTTGATTTGGAGCACGCTAAGGAGACATTCATGGAAGCTAAGAAGAGCTTCACAGAGGCCTCCACTTCAGGTAGTAAAGACAAACTAGAACCAGAAATGGACCCATCAATGCTCACTACCTTTCTGGAGACATGCATGAAGCTGCTGCATGACAGAAAGGCTTTGAAGGAGTTGCAAGAACTCATACGTAGATGTGTTGGGACTGCGCTAGGAGAACCGCGCATAGTCCGGAAGCTCGGGAAGCACACAACACGAACAGGAAGAGAGATGAGATTGACCACGCAAATCAAGGAATATGAAATGGATCAAGTGATTTTGGATCTAGGATCAGACGCGAACATCCTGCCAAAGCAAACATGGGAGCACATGGGCAGGCCCACGTTGCAAAGGTCTCCTATTCAACTGTGAATGGCGAACCAGCGAAAGATCCTACCTATCGGAAGATTGCAGGGAATAATGGTAGATATTGAAGGTGTGAGCGCGCTTGCATATTTCGAAGTGATAGAGATTGTTGATGACATCAATCCCTATCCCACACTACTCGGAATAGATTGGGCCACTGACATGAATGGAGTGATAAATATAAAGAAGTGCAAGATTATTTTTGAGAAAAAGTCACTGCGCGTAGTGGTAACTTTAGACCCTGCGGAAGAATTGCACTACACAGAGCCGGTGTGTGACTACGATAGCGACAATGATCTAGACTGTATTTACAAGATAACCACGTGAGAGCAGTACTAGGTGAATCCAATAGCGGATGGAAGGATTTCGTGGGAGCGCAAAATCTCTTGCACCTCAGATTCGGACGAAGAGATAGAATGATGGCAGAACCGGTTACATGAGGTAACAACGCTCAATTGCAACATGATGACAAGGTCGCTGCGTTATGTGGCAACAGAGGTAAGAGATATGCCTTTGTATGATGGATTGACCAAGGTGGATGATTTCCTAAACCAATTTGAAAGAGAAGTACCAAAACAGCAGCATTTTGACGCTCTAAAATGGGCACTATGCTCTACGCCCGCACGTTGGTGGGGTATGCACCAGCAAAATTTTGAGAACTGGCACGAATGCAGAAGGATGATGCTCATGTGGTTTGGAAAGCCTCAGATGCAGATGAAAGTTGGGTATGACAGACGAAACAGCCTGCACACCCACCTTTCTAGATGGGTACAGGCATATGGTGCACAACCTGTACGAATGCACACTGTCCTCGCGATAGGAAACACAACCAACAAGCAAGAGTGGACAACATGATGGCGTGAACAATGACAAGGAAGTATGATAAAACCAAGCATGTCGAAGATTATCTGCGTGGAAGCCTTTTAAAAACTATACGAAGCACTGAACGCGGTCCACCATGTGAAGAGAACTAACTTGGACCTGCACGTACCAGCGGTTCTATGGCCTTATAGGACCATGCACAAAACCTTGACCACGCAGGCACTTCCGAAGCTGCAGTATGAAGTAAATTCTATAATCCCTATGGAGCATACAAAGCCTAATCTGCGTAGAGTGACACCCGTAGATACAATGGTTCGCGAAGCCCAGAAAGGAGGGATCACACAACCGCAAGAGACAGAACGCATGGGAAATGAGGAAGAAATCCAACAGGGAAACCTTAGACTCTAAGAACTTGAAGAAGACAAGGTACGGTTAAGAAATAAAATTGCACTGGTGGATGCAGAAGTCAAGAAGCTGGAGGACGAGATAAAGAAATATTTTCTCAGCAAAAATACTAGAATGGTAAGACAGGGAGCACGCGATCACGATAATAGAGTTACGGCCTATCGCCATGAGTTGACCAGTCTGATGCCTTGGCTTGGACTGCATATTGTTAAGCATAGTGACCAAGGTAGTGCGTTTCAAATGGTGAAGTGCAGGATGCCGACCATAACTCTACAAGGTGGGGATTCTCCAGGAACCATGACAGAGGACAAGACGTAAATCTACGTAGTGGTGCGACCACCTGACTAGCCAAGGGAAGGACAGTCTTAGCACTCCAGGCAGTTGGAAGGGAATGCAGGACTATAAACTATTTTGCCTGGGAGCTGTGTGATATTGGAGATTTTCGCAGAAGCAGAGAGTCACAAGGTCCGCGACCGCGCACAGGGGGCTATGCTGTCACGTGGGTTGGCCAGAAAGTGACCGTTGAAGTCAGTATTCACGATGGGATGCTATATTTGAGGCCAAATGGAGAGGGAAACATGCATTTAAGATGTGATTTATGGGCAAGATTTGGGAAAATCTACCGCCAAGAAAGCATTAATGAACTGAAATTTGGGGGAACAGTCGAATTTGAATTCAAAAAGTGCTATACAATACAAAGGGTTGCCCAGCAAACAACACTTAGTCTTTTGCGAATTGAGAAATTGAGCAGAGCCTTGAGTATTGTGAGCCAAGCGTCGATTAAGCCCCTGAATTCGCGAGTGATAAGTTATTGCACAGCTACAATGACAGCAACTAAGGATGGTATGGGGATAGAAGAGGTGACCGCCGAGGAGGCCACGCAGGCCCTAACTATAGGGTATGTTCCAAAAGGTGTCGGGCTTGTGGCAAAGATCCTGAAATCACCATGTACGCCAAGGCCCAAGAAGGATAAACAAGCAATGGCTCATGTATGCGTGTCCCAGTGAAACTCGGTGCATAGCAAACTGTCGATGGAAGAGAAAGGGAAAGTTGTCACTATACAGAAGAAGAAGAATAAGATCTGCAAGCCCTTATCATTGCAAAGGAAGAAGATGAAGGCATGGAGGTGGATACTCAACCTATGCCCTCTATGACAAAATTGCCCGCCTATGTCCCCCTGTGAAAAGCGAAGGCCACAGTGCCCAAGGACCTGGATAAGACCAAAAGTTCACTCTAGACGTCGCTCCTCCCAGATGGCATTATGTTTGAGGGCACACACCTGGGCCACATGCCAACCATGAAATTTGAAGATTGGGACCTCACCAACCATAAGAATTTCCCTCACCTTGAGACCAGAAATCTCATGAAGTAAAACACCACGGGGTGGTAACAACATTAGAGCCGCGAAAGAGGTTGCGTGGCGTGGAAAAGGCTCGGCTGCTGAACCTACTTTGGGTGACACATTTCCACTGCCCCCTAATAACCATTTTCCTCATCAGGCAGCTGCTATGCCTAGTACATGATGGGTATCTATGGCTAGAGGAGCCCATCCCCATCACAACAAAACTGATTCATCATGTTTCCCGGCTTCCATACAAAGGAAAGGACCTCGCGACCATATCGGAAGGAAAGCACAGTGATTTGGCCCTCACGGAGGTCATGAAGACGAAGTACAAGATGGAAAATAAGAAAAGGGGTTATGCCATCTACAACATCAAGGACAAAGTGGTGCTTGTGGCAAGTCAAATCCTCGCAGGAAAAGTTATGTGCAAATGCGGCGCAGACAAGGTACCTGCACCAATGGTCGCACTGGCTGAGAAATGTGCAGAGGGGGTCCAGTTTAACTGGTCCAAATTCCTTTGCACAGAATTCTTAGAGAATTTTCGCGAAGCCCGGGAGGAGGGTAAAACCTTCCACTATGCATGGTTGTTTCTTTCCATAGTGCTCGTAGCTGGGGAATTGTCGGAGGACATTCAATTCTGCATAATTAACAGAGATTTATCATAGGTTGCAAAGTACGCTTCGCTCTAGGCCATGAAGGATGCTACAAGGATAAGTGACAGCAAGATCTTCTAGGTGCTCATGGAGATGAACATCTGAATGTGGATCAATTGTAAGCAACTGTTGTCGCCCACGGTTTACAACAATCTGCAGAGTTTTGCAGAATTCAAGGTAGACATGCACAACATCTATATCAGGGCATGCAAGGATCTGACGAAGCAGTGGATGAAGCTACCTTTTGTAGCCACTAACAACGCCATTTTCAATATCTTGGAGGCATGGCCTCCGGAATGGTGTGCCCTAGACATTGCAGAACTCGAGAGGTCAGAAACGCAAAAGACGAAAGACGATGCCAAGTTGCGCATCACATAGTTGGCTGAGAAAAGACGAAAGGAAACAACAGCAGCCGAAGCGCGGGCAGCACAAGATGCGGCACAAAAAGCAGCTGAGCAGGAAAATTCCGCAATAGTAGCAGCAGCATAGGTAGCAACCACGAAGGTGGGCGAGGGCCAAACAACGCATTTGCATGGGCAGGAGGCATAGTAAGTAGAAACAACAGAAGGAATCACAGACCGATGAACAGCGTCCACACAGCTGAAGCGCCAACACCCAGCAAAGCGGGCAGGGTCGTGGAAGAAGGTCAAGGCCTCAAAGTTTTCCATTGACCCAATCACCCTAACCAAGGGTGATCTATATGACATCAATGAGATGGTGTGCAATGTCACAAATGAGGCTCTCCAGGATTTCATGCAAGAGCACTAGACTGTGTTGCGGGCCCTCAGAGTGCAGTTGCAGGACTTACAGGCATGCCCCCCTCAGGTTGGTAACCTTTCAACCAACCTCGCAGTCAGATCCACGGAAGCAGAGTAGATGTTGCATGTGCATATGATGAACACAATAGTGTTGTCAGAAGGGGATCTAGTGACATTAAATGAGAACGACAAGCTTTCGGTTAGCACGATGAAAGTCTCAAGGTTAATCTAGCTACCCTTCCACGCGAGACATTATATCTATTGCAGGATGGGATAACGGTAGAGCTGCATGCTAGGGAGAGCTGCACACTCCAAGTCCTCAATGAGCAGAAGATAAACATGGAACAAATCATCTTGTAGCGCGATGAACTGGTGTTGCAAAATCAACAATTAGTGCAAGTGATAGGCGACACTTGCCGAAGCATCCTGGAGCTGGCCATCCCAGCAAATCTACCAGCAGAGGTGCAGATCCACAGGTTAGCAGCAGGAGTCTGCGAGGCCAGGGAGGAAATGACAAAGGTTCAGCTAGAGCTGAATCTTTATATTGCCAAGCTACAGTTAAAGGCACAGCCATCCACTCCCCTGGAAGTCAGAGAACAGTGCGCTAGCGCTATCACAGCGGGATTGGAGGAAATCGGAGGTGCAGTGTGAGACTACACCATCATGTTGGAAGAATCACTTGAGGTCCTCAAAACTTTGCAAGAGGACCCCAACATCCAGCACTTAGAGACAGAGGTGTGAGAACTCCAACAACAGTATGACAGTATATGAGGAACTGTTCAGATAGTGGTCCTCACCCAGCGACTTGCAAGGATGCAACAGGCTAAAGCACATAAGGAGGCAGTTCTAAAAGCGTGCGTCTAACCTTGGATCAACGAGCCCTTCACCATCATGGAAGACATCAAAGGCAATCTCACGAACATACAGGGGATGCACACATTGATGTAGAGAAGCACCCTAGACACAGAGGTCTCAGAACAGCATATGCAGTAGATCTAACAAGGAGCTACTCAGTGCGATGCTTACCTCCACACAGTTCGAGAACAGTTGGAGGGACTCCTCACTAAGATTGCCACACCGACAGAGTGACTCGAGGGTGAGTCACGATGTTTGTGTTGGGGGCCTATTTGGTATGGAATCCCCCCAAGGCATGTTTTGGGGATCAAATCCCAAGTTTTGACCGAATTTTGTTGTAAAGCTCTGTGAATTATAGGCGCGGGGGGTGAAAGTATGATAAAGTCACAAGGTTTTCCGCCCTAGTTTTGTATTGTAAAAGAGAAGAATAGTAGAGAAGAATAACAAGTCTAGGTGATTAAGTCGCAAGTGTAAAGTGTTTCTTTGGGTCGTAGAGTAGGAGAAGGCTCTGCAGCTGAATGTGCAGAGGCCTAGTAGTCCGCAACTGAGTGCGCAAACCCCTGCAGCTGAGTGTACAAGGCGGAGTCGAGTTTGTAACGGAGGAAGGAATTAATAAAGAGAAGTTTTATCATAATTCTGTGTATCTATTCTTGGGTTAATGCATGTTTGATATAATTTGCGAATATATTGTTTATTTACTGCGCGCACCTATATGAATGGTTTATATTGATAAGTATACTTAAAGCACTCAAGTAGCCAAAGTTAATTAACTAACATTGGAATACCAGTAAAGTCTTGGGTAATAATGCAGAAGCACAGCGTTCAACCCCTGAGTAGGGTTTCATGTAGGCAGTATATCGGGCCGCAAGGTACGGGAAAGTGCGCGAAGCAACCTGTGCACAGGGTCAAGACGTGGACCACTTGAACTCATCAGACATCTCTAGGGTGTAGAAACCTAGTTCTATCACCCTCCCATACTACCTCGGGTGAGACCTTAGTCCACGCTCCGTGGACTGTTGCTGAAAGGGCCAGTAGTACTGGCATGTGTTTGGCTAAATCAACTCTGAACCTAGGTCAGGCCCCAATAAGCAAATAGGTGCCGAGGTGATTCTGGTAATCACCTCGCCCTCTGCTGCACCCTAGCGGCCCAATGGCCCGTGGAGATGGAGAGGTGATTCTGAGAATCACCCTTCCTTCCTCCCCACCCCGGTGGCCCAATGGCCCACGGGGGTGGCGAGGGGATTCTGATAATCACCCCACCCTCCACCCCACCCGAGTAGCCCAACGGTTCGTGGAGGTGGTAGGGTGATTCTCAGAATCACCCCGCCCTTCACCCCACCCTGGCGGCTCAATGACCAACAGGGGTGGTGGAGTGATTCCAAGAATCACCTTTCCCTCTGCCCCACCCGGGCGACCCAATGGCTTGTGGGGGTAGCAAAGTGATTCTGGGAATCACCCCGCCCTCCACCCCACCCCGGCTATAAGGGCCTTGAGCTACGAGGCTAGACAAGCAAAGGTGCATCGTGTGGGTGCGCGGACGAGTCAAGCAAACCGCAGCACACATGAAATGAAATAGAAGAAACGCGATGGCGTTTGAGTTTATACCCAAGGGCAATCCCAAGCGAGCCGACGGGTGGGAGAACCAACAGGCAGACAAGTGAACAGGAGGACGAGCTTTGTGAACGTTGGACAGGCCGACGTGTTTAGTGTTATGAATGGTCGGTCGGCCGAATGCCCACACAACAAGCGGAACGCACATACATAACCAAATGAATATTTGGTTGGAGATCATCGAATCGAACATCAAAACAAGTCTTCGGTTGAGAAGTGCGAAGGGTGAGTTATGGTGGTTTTGCGATAGGAGCAGTGCGCTGTGTGATGAACCCGAATGACGAGCGAACCGAAGGGTGAATGGAGGCAGTGAACCAAGAAATGAGTTTGGGCAGGGCAACACAAGTGTGTGTGCCCACCAAACGAACCTCGGCTGGGCTGAATGACCATGCAGGGTGACTCGCGGGTGGAGCGCTTAGTGAGGAGAACGAAATGTGATAGTGTGTTGGGTTGTGAATGAAGGTGCAGCCAGCATGCGAAGGCACCTGAGTTGGATAACACGGACACGAGTAGCGGCGCCCAAGTTGGGCAAACGACATGGAAATTGAATGAACGCGTTCAGGGGTAAACGACGAGTTGGGAAAGTCGTGCAGCGACTGTGTGGGCACGCCGAAAAGCTGTGCTGAACGTGTTGTGAATGTAAAATTTGGCTGTGTAAATTTGGGGTTTCCTCAAGATTTAACTTATATATATATTGATTATTCGGGCAGACTCATTATAGGGAGTTGCCCCTCCCTTTATATTGTTGTGCATTTATGTGTTAATGTTGTTTATGGTGAATGTTAATGGTTTTCACTATGTATAAAGGAAAACATAATACTTGGTAAAGAAGAAAATAAACTAAGTATCGAAAGTAGGTGTAGTCCATGATCGCAAATATTGGTGAAAAGAAAGTCGTCGGTGGTGCCGCACCTCCTATAGTGCAGTTGGAAGAGTACCGCCAGTATAGGGGCGTGACAGTTGGTATCAGAGCCAGGTTCAAGTTTTGCAAAAGACCTGGGGAATGCTGAAAGTGGTGCAGGATTTGTAGGGAAGCTGATCTACACTTCATGACAGAGATAAGAAGCTAATCCCACTTCACTAACGTGACAGGAGGTATGGCTAATGATCAGGACAAAGAGCTTAATTCAGGTGAACCAGGCTTACTGATGGAAGTTTATGAGTTCAAGGAACTTGATGAGGAGATCCAGTGGAATGACTTAGTCTTCAAGAACTCTTGGATGAGAGAGTTTGACTAAGGAAGAAAAGTGTTGTGGTAGAGATAAAAGTCAAGTAGCTTGAGGATGCAATGAAGGACTTTCTTAGTAAGAAGGTCATTGTAATTGAGTAAGAAGAGCTCGACTACATTGACAGACTAGGGGACTACTATCGAAACAATCAGGCAGATGTTCGGAAGCTTAGTTCAATGGAAGAAGTCAATGGACACTTGGTTGGTGAACTTGAGCAGAATGCAATGGAGGAAAAGCTTGAAAGGAATTCAAGCCGAACTAGGATCGAATTGCTTAGAAGAGCCAATCAAGGAAGTGAAGTACCTTAAGAGGAATGTTGGATTGGAACATAAGCCAATGGACACTTCTGAGGCTGAATTTCTGAAGAAGGTTGCTGATATAAGACACAAGATAAAGCCGACAGAAGGGGGTAATACCTTGAAGCTGATTTTTGTGCAGGTGACTGTGAAGGGCAAGAGATTTGCAACTTTGGTGGATACAAGAGCTACTCATAACTTCCTAAGTAGGAAAGCAGCAAATTATTTTGGAAAGAAAGCTAAGATGAAGAAAGAGTGGAGTGCTTTCAAAGCAGTCAACTCTACCATGAAATCTATTACTGGTGTGATGGAGAACACTCACGTGAGAGTGGACTCGTGGTTTGGAAAGTTGGACTTGAGGATTGTGGACATGGATGATCATTCTATGGTTCTGGGGCAAGATTTCATGAAGCTTGGACAAGCCATACCAATGATGGACTGGGACATTCTCTTGATCACAGCTGAAGGGAGAACCATGTTGGTTCCGATGAATAGGATGAGTTGCTTGGGATATAGACCAAGGATGGCTTCTATGACTTTGTATCCCAAAGATCCAAATGTGAAGCATGAGGAGGTGGAGCAAATAGCACTTGGGATTATGACTCAAACAACGAAGGAAGAAAAGTTAATTGACTTCATTGCAAGAGTGAAGAAGAAGGAAGGGAGTAGAAGATCAATCTCACAAATCCTGAAGCACTTGGCAGAGACATCTTCTACAAGAGATCTTCACGATGGAGTTACAGATGAAGGAAGTCTAATTACTTCAAGAGATCTTCACGATGGAGTTACAAATGAAGGAAGTCTAAGTACTTCTTCAGTGGCAATGGTTGGGGAATATTATGCAGGTAGAGATCCAGTTGACATAGTGGAATTTTGCAGGTATACTATGCGCATATATGAATTTGAGTTGACGAAAGATAAGCTTGAGAAGCTTGGGTGTACATGGGAAGAGGTTGAGTCTGTGCATAGATACTTGAGGACACAGTAACAATCTGATACATGGGTTGATGAGAGTCAGGGAGGAAATTTCCTAGCCCTCCTCTCTCGATAGACAACCTTGGAGATGGGTTGGTGCAGGGACCTTGGTTGGAAGGGGGTGGACCACCTTGACAAGAGGCCTTGGAGGAGGCTTCTTTAGGATGATATATGGTTGGGTGACTGAGTTCACTAGACCAGATTTGTAGACTTGGGTGAGGATGACCAATTGTTGTGATGGGTCTACTCAGTTGTACAACATGGGAAACTTAGTTATGGACATCAAGTTGGAGACATGGAGCATGGCAGTCTTATGCATGGACATTAGGTAGGAGCACTTGTAGAGGTGTCACTTATGGGCATCCAATGAGGAGTGCCAAGGCAGGGATGTTGTGTAGGTGGAATTTTTTGTGTGACATGGATATGTTATACTTATGAGCCGATGGAGATGTTGTGCACTCTTGTACAAACAAGACCATGGACTGGTTAGAAAGCATGTTGCAGACAAGATGAAGGTGACTTCATGGACCTGGACATGGCTTATAATGGAGATGAATTCTTGATTGAATTGATGTTGTGACAAAGAGTCTGAGAAATGATTGATGATGGCATGAGGATGTGCATTCTCATGGTTTGAGCATGACAGTTGGATTAGCTACCTGACTAGTTTGAGTCATGGGGGACATCAATGTACAGAGATATGTTAGCATTATTTTGGAGTATCATGGCGAGTAGTTCACACGATGATGGTACATGATGAGGTCAACACGGTATGTTGCAGTAGGCATGTAGCTTGAGATGGAGGGGCCAACCTTCCATAGTCGGAGCAACATGTGGAGATTGCAATGGGTAGGGTTGATGATCATGGGTTGAGGAGACTTTCATATGTATGACATAATGGAGGATTATATGCCTTGGTATGGAAATATTGATGACAAATGGTTGTTGAGGTGGAAAACGGGATTGTCGAGGATGGCAATGACTTTAGGTGGAGGAGGATGTAAGGGCCTCGAGCTGCGAGGGTAGACAAGAAAAGGCGCACCGGGTGGGCACACAGACGAGTCAAGAAAACTACAGCATGCACAAAGTGAAACGGAAGAAATGCGATGGCATTTAAGTTTATATCCGAGGGTGGTCCCGAGCGATCCGACAGGTGGGCGAACCGATGGGCGGGCTGATGAACGGATGAGTGAACGGGAGGATGAGTGTTATGAAATAATGGATAGGTTGAAGTGTTTAGTGTTATGAATGGTAGGTCGGCCTAATGCCCACACGACGAGCGGAATGCATATACATAACCAAACGGAGAGTTGGTTGGAGATCATCAAATCGAACATCAAACAAGTCTTCGGTTGAGAAGTGAAAAGGGTGAGTTGTGGTGGTTCTACGGTAGGAGCAGGGCGCCGTGTGATGAGCCCGCATGACCAGTGAGCTGAAGGATGAACGGAGGCAGTGAAGTGGGCGACGAGCTCGGGTAGGGTGACACGGGCGTGTGCGCCCACTGAATGAACCGCATTGAGTTGAACGACCGTGTAGGGTGACTCACGGGTGGAGAACCCGGCGAGGTGAACGATGTGCGATGGTGTATTGGGTTGTGAATGAAGGTGCGGCTAGTGTGCGAAGGCACCCAAGTTGGGTGACATGGACATGGATAGCAGTGCCCAAGTTGGGAAAACAACACGGCATCTGAACGAACGTGTTCGGGTGTAAACGACAAGTTGGGAAAGTCGTGCAGTGACCATGCGAGCACACTGACGAGATGTGCTGAACGAGTTGTGAATGTAAAATTTGGCTAAGTGTAAATTTCAGGTTTCCTCAATATTTAACTTATATATATATATATATATATATTGATTATTCGAGTAGACTCATTATAGGGAGTTGCCCCTCCCTTTATACTATTGTGCATTACATGTGTTAATGTTGTTTATGGTGAATGTTAATGGTTTTCATTGTGTATAAAGGAAAACATAATACTTGGTAAAGAAGAAAATAAACTAAGTATCGAAAGTAGGCATAGTCCACAATCGCAAGTATTGGTGAAAAGAAAGTGGTCGATGGTGCCGCACCTCCCAGGATTAGGTTTTGCAGAAGACATGGTGAATGCTGAAAGAGGTGCAGGATTTGCAAGGAAGTTGATCTACACTTCATGACGGAGATAAGAAGTTGATCCCACTGCACTAACGTGATAGGTGGTATAGCTGATGATTGAGACAAAGAGCTTGATTTAGGTGAACTAGGCGTACCGATGGAAGTTGATGAGCTCAAGGAACTTGATGAGGAGATATAGTGGAATGGTCTTAGTCTTCAAGAAATCCTGGATGAGAGAGTTCAACTAAGGAAGAAAAGTGCCATGGCAGAGATCAAAGTCAAGCAACTTGAGGATGTAATGAAGAAGGACTTTCTTGGTAAGAAGGTCATTGTAATTGAGCAAGATGAGCTCGACTACATTGACAGACTAGGGGACTACTACCGAAACAATCAGGCAGATGTTTGGAAGCTTAGTTCGATGGAAGCATTCAATGGACACTTGGTTGGTGCACTTGAGAAGAATGTGATGGAGGACAAGCTTGAAGGAAGTCAACCCGAACTAGGATTGAATTGCATAGAAGAGCCAAGCAAGGAAGTGAAGTACCTTAAGAGGGATGTCAGATTGGAAATGGACACTTCTGAGGCTAAATTTCTGAAGAAGGTTATTGATATAAGACACAAGATAAAGCCGACAGAAGGGGGTAATACCTTGAAGCTGAGTTTTGTGCAGGTGACCGTGAAGGGCAAGAGATTTGCAGCTTTGGTGGATATAGGAGCTACTCATAGTTTCCTAAGCAGGAAAGTAGTCTTTTGGAAAGAAAGCTGAGATGAAGAAAGAGTGGAGTGCTTTCAAAGTAGTCAACTCTACCATGAAAGCTGTCACTGGTGTGATGAAGAACACTCAGGTGAGAGTGGGCTCATGGTTTGGAAAGTTGGACTTAAGGATCATGGACATGGATGATCATTCTATGGTGCTAGGGCAAGATTTCATGAAGCTTGCACAAGCCATACCAATGATGGACCAGGACATTCTCTTGATCACAGCTGAAGGGAGAACCATGTTGGTTCCGATGAATAGGAGGAGTTTTTTGGGATATAGACCAAGGATGGATTCTATGACTTTATATCCCAAAGATCCAAATGTGAAGCATGAGGATGTGGAGCAAAGATCACTTGGGAGTATGACTCAAACAACGAAGGAAGAGAAATTAATTGACTTCATTGCAAGAGCAAAGAAGAGGGAAGGGAGTGGGAGATCAATTTCATGAATCTTGAAGCACTTGGCAGAGACATATTCTACCATAGATCTTCACGATGGAGTTGTAGATGAAGGAAGTCCAAGTACTTCTTCAGTGGAAGTGGTTGGGGAAGATTATGCAGGTAGAGATCTAGTTGACATAGTGGAATTTTGCAAGTATGCTATGGGCATATATGAATTTCAACTGACGAAAGATAAGCTTGAGAAGCTTGGGTGTACATGTGAAGAGGTTGAGGTTGTGCACAGATACTTGAGGACACAATACCAATCTGATACATGGGTGGATGAGAGTCAGGGAGGAAACTTCCTGGCCCTCCTCTCTCGATAGACAACCTTGGAGATGGGTTGGTGCAGGGACCTTGGTTGGAAGGGGCTGCACCACCTTGACAAGGGACCTTGGAGGAGGCTTCTTTAGGATGATATATGGTTGGGTGACCAAGTTCACTAGACTAGATTTGCAGACTTGGGTGAGGATGACCAATTGTTGTGATGGGTCTACTTAGTTAGACAACATGGGCAACTTAGTGGGAGCAGCATGTAGAGATTGCAACGGGTAGGGTTGATGATCATGGATTGAGGAGACTTTCTAATGTATGACATACTGGAGGATTATATGCCTTGGTATGGACATTTTGGTGACAGATGGTTCCTAGGGTGGAAAATGGGATTGTCGAGGATGACAATGACTTCGGGTGGAGGAGGATGTAAGAGCCTCGAGCTGCAAGGGCAGACGAGCGAAGGTGCACCGGGTGGGTGTGCAGATCAGTCAAGAAAAATGTAGCATGCACGAAGTGAAATGGAAGAAATGTGATGGTGTTTGAGTTTATAGCCGAGGGCGGTCCCGGGAAATCGACAGGTGGGCGAACCGACGGGTGGGCCAACGAGCAGATAAGTGAACGGGAGGATGAGTTTTATGAAATGATGGATGAGCCGACATGTTTAAGGTTATGAACGGTGGGTCGGCTGAGCGCCCACACAACAGGCGGAATGCATATACATAACCAAACAAAGAGTTGGTTGGAGATCATCGAATTGAACATCAAACAAGTCTTCAGTTGAGAAGTGCGAAGGGCGAGCTGCGATGGTTCTGCGGTAGGAGTAGGGCACCGTGTGATGAACCCACATGATGGGCGAACCGAAGGGTGAATGGAGGCAGTGAACTGGGCGATGAGTTCGGGCAGGGCGACACAAGCATGTGCACCCGCCAAACAAACTACGGTTGGAGCACCCGGCGAGGTGAATGAAGTGCGACGGTGTGTTGGGTTATGAACGAAGCTATAGCCAGCGTGCAAAGGCACCCGAGTTGGGTGAGACGGACATGGGTAGCAGCGCCCAAGTTGGGCAAACGACATGGCAGTTGAACAAACACATTCAGGTGTAAACGACGAATTGGGCAAGTCGTGCGGCAACCATGCAGGAGCACTGACGCGTTGTGCTGAACAAGTTGTGAATGTAAAATTTGGCTGTGTAAATTTGGGGTTTCCTCAAGATTTAACTTATATATATATATATATATATATATATATATATATATATATATTGATTATTCGGGCAGACTCCTTATAGGGAGTTTCCCCTCCCTTTATACTGTTGTGCATTATATGTGTTAACATTGTTTATGGTGAATGTTAATGGTTTTCACTGTGTATAAAGGAAAACATAATACTTGGTAAATAAGAAAATAAACTAAGTATTGAAAGTAGGTGTAGCCCATGATCGCAAGTATTGGTGAAAAGAAAGTGGTCGATGGTGCCGCACCTCCTATAGTATAGTTGGAAGAGTACCGCCAGTGTAGGGGCGTGACACCGGTGGCCCAATGGCCTCCGAGGGTGGTGGGGTGATTCTGAGAATCACCCCATCCTCCACCCCACCCCAGCGGCCTAATGGCTTGCGGGGGTGGCGGGGTGATTTTGGGAATCACCCCACCCTTCGCCCCACCCCAGCAGCCCAACGGCCCACGAGGGTGGTGAGGTGATTCCAGGAATCACCACACCCTCCTCCCCACCACGGCGGCCTAACGGTCCGCAAGCATGGCGAGGTGATTCCAGGAATCACCCTACCCTATGCCCCACCCCGGCGGCCCAACGGCCCACGGAGGTGGCGAGGTGATTCCGATAATCACCCTACCCTTCACCCCACCCCGGCAACCCAATGACCCGCAAGGGTGGCAGGGTGATTATGAGAATCACCTTGCCCTCCACCCCACCCCCACGACCCAATCGCCCGTGGGGGTGGTGGGGTGATTCCAAGAATCACTTCACCCCACCTTCCACCCCACACCTGTGGCCCAACGGCCTGCGAGGGTGGTGAGGTGATTCCAGGAATCACCCTGCCCTTCACCCCACTTTGGTGGCTGAACGACTGGCGGCGGTGGTGGTCTGATTCCGGGAATCACCTTGCCCTCCACCACACCTCGGTGGCCCAACGACCCACGGGGGTGGCGGGGTGATTCCCAGAATCACCATGCCCTCTGCCAAACCCTGGTGGCCCAACATCTCGCGGGGGTTGCGGGGTGATTACGAGAATCACCTTGATGGCCCAACAACCCACGGGGGTGGCGGGGTGATTCCAAAAATCACCCCGCCCTCCTCTCCACCTTGGTGGCCGAATGGTCCACGGGGCTGGCTGGGTGATTCCAAGAATAACCCCACCCTCCGGCCCACCCAGGCGGCCCAATGGCCCGTGAGGGTGAATCTGGGAATCACCTCACCCTCTGCCCCACCCCAGTAGTCGAATGTCCCCTGGGGGTGGTGGGTTGATTCTAGGAATCACCCCACCCCGATGGCCCAACGGCTCGCTTGGTTGGCAGGGTGATTCCGGGAATCACCTCACCCTCCACCCCACCCCAGTGGCCCAACGGCCTACAGGGGTGGCAGGGTGATTCCAGGAATTACCCTGTCCTCCGCCCAAACCTGACGGCCCAATGGCCAGTGGGCATGGCGAGGTGATTCCGGGAATCACCCCGCCCTCTGCCCCACCCAGGCAGCCCAATGGTCCATGGGGGTGTCGGGGTGATTCCAGGAATCACCCTGCCCTCCACCCCACCCTAGTGGCCTAACGACCCGTGGGGGTGGTGGGGTGATTACGGGAATCACCCCACCCTCCAACCCACCCAGGCGGCCCAACACCCCATTGGGGTGGTGGGGTTATTCCAGTTATCACCTCATGTTGGGTGTGGAGCCTGATTATCTCCTGTATTCAAAGGTATCGCCGCATTGGACCCCAGTTCATAATGGGGCAGCAACGCCGCTCGCAAAATATTCGCTATAGGGGGGGTCCAGGGGGGGTAGTGATCTGACAATAGAAGTTATGTTTAATTTAGGGTTTTTTGGCCTAGAAGGCAACCCCTCACTATATATGAGGGAATTGTATTGCATTTATGTAGATCTGTATTCTAAGTGAGGAAGAGAGAGGAGATTGAGAGCGAAGAGGGAGTTACAATGAATCTGCTGTAGGTTGTATCTCTTCAGTTTGTTGGATAATATAATAAAAGAAGGACTAGATGTTTCTCTGTGGATGTAGCCCAAACTAGGTGAACCACTTATATCTGTGTCTCTCTTGTTTTATGCATTTTCTGTGTTTATATTTCTGCAATATTTTATGTGTTCCATTGCTCTGTAACATATAATTTTCTAACAACCCATCCCACCCTCCACCCCACCCCGGCAGCCTAATGGCCCACAGGGGTGGCGGGGTGATTCCGGAAATTACTCCACCCTCCGCCTGAATCATCGCCACGAGTCGTTGGGCCAGCGGGGTGGGGCAGATGCTAGGGGTGGCAGGGTGATTCTGGGAATCACCCAACCACCCCTGCGAGCTGTTGGGCCGTCAGGGTGGGGCGGACGTTGAGGGTGGTGGGGTGATTCTCGGAATCACCCCACCACCCCCGCAAGCCATTGGGCCACTGGGGTACCCACCCTGGTGGCCCAACGGCCTGCGGGGGTAGTGGGGTGATTCTGGGAATCACCCAACCCTCCGCCCCGCCCCGACGACCCAACGGCCTGTCGGGGTGATGAACTCTGCCCCACTCTGGTGGCTGAACAGCTCGCGAGGGTGGTAGGGTGATTCTAGGAATCACCTCGCCCTTCATCGCACCTCGGCAGCCCAACGGCCCGTGGGGGTGGTAGGGTGATTCTGGGAATCACCCTACCCTATGCTCCACCCCAGCGGCCGAACAACCCACAGGGATGGCGGGGTGATTCCGAGAATCAGCCAACCCTCCACCCCACCCCGACATCCCAATGGCCCGCGGGGGTGGTGGGGTGATTCTGGGAATCACCCCACTCTCTGCCCCACCCCGGCGGTCGAACGGCTCCCGTGGGTGACAGGGTGAATCTGGGAATCACCCCGCCCTCCGCCCCACCCCTGCGGCCCAACAGCCCGCGAGGGTGGCAGGGTGATTCCAAGACTCACCCCACCCTCCACCCCACCCCAGTGGCTTAATGGCTCACGGGGGTGGCGTTGTGATTCCGAGAATCTCCCCGCCCTCCGTCCCACCCCCATGGCCAAACGGCCCGCGGGGGTGGCAAGGTGATTCTGGGAATCACCATGCCCTCCACCCCACCTAGGTGGCCCAACATCCCACGGGGGTGGTGGGGTGATTCCAGGAATCACCCTTCCCTCTGCCCCACCCAGGCAGCCCAACATCGCATAGGGGTGGCAAGGTGATTCTGGGAATCACCCCACCCTCCGCCCCACATGGGTGGCCTAATAGCACGTGAGGGTGGCGGGGTGATTCTGGAAATCACCCTGCCCTCTACCCCACCTGGGTGGCCCAACGACCCGTGGGAGTGGCGAGGTGATTTTGGGAATCACCCCACCCTCCACCCCACCCCGACAGCCTAACAGCCTACGGGGGTGGCGAGGTGATTCCGGGAATCACCCCGTCATCTGCCCCACCCCCACGGCCAAACGACCTGCAGGGGTGGCGACATGATTACGGGAATCACCCCTTCCTCTGCCCCACCCCAGCGGCCCAACGGCCCACAAGGGTGGCGGGGTGATTTCGGGAATCACCCCACCCTGGCGGCCCAACGGCCCGTGGCGGTGGCGGGGTGATTCCGGGAATCACCCCGCCCTCTGTCGCACCCTAGCAGCCCAATGGCCCGCAGGGGTAGCGGTGTGATTCCAGGAATCACCCCTTCCTCCACCCCACCCTTGCGACCCAACAGCCTGCGAGGGTGGAGATGTGATTCCAGGAATCACCCCGCCCTCCGCCCCACCCTGATAGCCCAACTACCCACAGGGGTAGCTAGGTGATTCGGGGAATCACCCCACCTTCTGCCCCACCCTACCGGCCCAACGATCCGCATGGGTGGCGGGGTGATTTTGGGAATCACCCCGCCCTCCGCCCCATCTTAATGGCCCAACGGCCCTCGAGGGTGGCGGGGTGATTTTAGGAATCAGCCTGCCACCCCTCGCGGGTCCTTGGGTCATCGAGATTATTGTTATTGTCAAGCTTCAAGGGGAAATCAAATTCAAGGATGCAGCTTACATGGTAGGACGTTTAAAATATATATTTGATTAATGTTAAAAAATTCATTTATGTACAAGTTAATTGAACTTTTACTATTTCATGTTACAGGGAAAAGTCAAATCTTCTTAACCATGAAGATCAACTATTTATAGATGATTTTGAGGTCATCCATATTGATAGTTGGGCAAAATATGATAGCTATATGTCTATGATTTTTAGTCGGGTAGATGGAAAGAATCATAGCCAAACACTGACTTATGATGTTGTTGTGATAAAACTAACATATGAAGACAAAGAAGAAAAAGGAGAGATAGTTAACATTTATCAAAAACCACAGTTGTTGATTAACTATCTTATAGACATATGTTCAAATGAAGGAGATTGGGTTCTGGATTATTTTCTGGCTCAGTTAAGTTTTATTATATGGACTTGAATTTCAATATGTTATTTCTTAATTTATATGTCATTGTACTAATTTACTTCATTATTTCTTTTGTGCTTGATAATTAGCTATAACACTAGCATGTTGCCTTCAAAAAGGAAGAAATTGCATTGCCATTGAAAAAGAGCCAATACAGTGCAATTTTATTCAGCAAAGAATTAATGCTCTTCAATTTCTTCCAGATGCAATGCAAGAATTTGGGTTGAAAAAAGGGGACTTTTGTGAATCACGTGTGGCAGAAAAGACAAAGGAACCCCAACCACCACTACACAAAATGATTGGAAAGGCATACATTTGGAGATTCGCAGACATCAAAGATCCATTAGAAGAGGAAAATGAGCAAAATGAAGCTAAAAATATTGTGGAAGAAGACAATGGTGAAACTCTAGAGGACGAAGAGTTTAGATTACGTGACATTATTGATTAAATTTAAGTTATGCTTGGAAATCAAGCTCATTTTTTGTAACTATTAATTAGCTATACTTGTAATGTTTTGACTTTGACATTTTATGAGAAGAATAAGCACTCAATTAAGGTTGTTATGCGTTCAATATTTGTATTATGTGATTTTCGCATTAATTTTTATGTTAATCATTATTTTTTGAAAAAACAGTGATTATTATTATTTTTTGACATGAAATTCATAAAAAACAAAAAAAAACAAAACAAACAAAAAAACTATTATTTAACCATTTTTAGTTAAAATTTTCATATAAAAAAAGTGATTTTGACATGTCATTTCTAGCAAAAAATTACAAAAAATTATTAAAACGTGTAGTTTTTTAGTTATATTTATGTTAAAAATGGTTATTTTTATGTAAATTGTTAAAAATTATTGTTTTTTAGAGACAATTATTTCATGTCGATTTAAAAATTAATTAATGATGTATAAATATGTAGAATATCGAAAATTCAAAATATCGGCCTTCTTTTTTAAATATGCAAAACAATAAAAACATCACTACAAAATAAATAAATAAATAAAAACAAGAAAATATGAAGAAGAAGACCACTTCAAAAATTATTAAATTTAGAAAATAATTATTTATATTTCATACATTAGAAAATTTAAAGTCAAAAAATAGGTCTTTTAAAAAAAGGCCCTAATGCAGAATTACCACTTTTTTAAATCAGCATGAAAATCACTACCATTCTAAAACGCAATTTACATAAAAATAAATAAATAAATAAATAAAAAATAAAAAATAAAAAATTGAAGTGCCAAAAACTATGCTCTAAAAAAAACATGTGTGTTCTGCATCAGCCATTTTCGAAATTGGGTCACTTTTTTGCTATCTCTACGAAACAGGTAATAGTATCAGTTCCTGTTTCAAAATTTACATTGTTTAAAGTCCCTAATTAGCTAAGGAGAAGTAGTGGGCAGATTGAGAATTTTTCACAAGTGGAGTTGTGAACAACTCAAAAGGAGTCTCGATGTGTTGTGTCCTTAATGGACTAAGGCACAACTAGTGAGCAGATTAGATATTCAAGGTTCAGTGGTTAGATGGACTTGGATCGTTGATAGAGTCAGTGCTACAGATTGAGAGTCGAAGGATTGGGTAGGTAGAGGGTATGACCGAGAGGAGCTGAGAGAGCGCGCTACATCAACCAGATGGTCAGAGTATCTTCTTGAGGGAATATTAATCTTCGATATACTGACACCAAGTGCCAATTTTTATCTTGTACTAGTTGATGTATGAGGGCCATTATCCCTGGTATCACAAATAAGCCAATGACTGCATACCTTCTATGCAGGTTGTTGTCAGTGGGATGGCTTCTTCTGTGATGCAATTGTGTTCATTTATTTTAGAAGCTCTGTGTACACTTTTTTGGACATCCCTACTAGCTATGTTGGGTTGTCCCTCATCTATCCACTAGAATTTTCATAATCTTCCTGAAAAAGGAAAAAGCACAATATTTTTTTTTCAACATGAAAGTATATATATATATATATATATATATATATATTGGTAATTATGGGGTGACGCATTATAGAAAAACTTTTCTTGGTAATAATCATTTTTAAATGATTCTTTATTGTTATTATAAGTTTTATATATTGCAAGTCATATAGGTCTCATTCACCATCTCTCTAGAAACACTTTCTATATTTTATGTATAACTTGGTTCTTGGATTCAATGGTTTGATTTTTGTTTTCTAAGTGGAAGTTATGTATAGATGTTCTTTCCACCATTTGTTAGGATATTCCGACACATAGGATATAGTTAAGTTCAACTTGGTCTAGTATAGAGTTAGGTTAGAGTTAGGTAAAGTGTGTTTCTTTACCGTTGTACATTTTGTAACTTACAATCCGACGGTCACGATATGTAGTGATCCGACGGTTCACTCTCACCTCGGTATTACCGACACTTGATCTGTGGCTTGACACCCGATTGGTCCATGAGTTCTATTTAAAGCGCATGGAGGGTCATTGTTCGGGAAATCCGTGCATGAGAGAAGCTTATGTAAATTTTCATTCTTTGATTAATAAATTGCCTGTAGTACCCACGTTGGGACAGGCCGTGGACTGTTTCCCTCCTTGCACTTTGAGGGTTTTAACCACGTCAAAAATACTGGTGTATTGATTTGAGATCTGGTTGTGAGCGGTGTCCTTTTGGTGTTCTTTCTGAGGAACTTACCCTGTAAATTCCTACATGGTATCAGAGCTATTTGAGGGCCGCGTCCGTTGGTGATCCAAATCTGAAGCCGGTAGAACTGCATGCGGCTGTCGTTTCCTAGATCTGTTGTTTTTGACTGCTTTCGGGCCGAGAGGACTGCTCTGTTGCGTTTGGAGCATCTGTTCTAGTGAGGAACCCCTTTCGTTTCACGCGAAAAGGTTTCCGGTAGCCCTAGCTGCGTCATTTTTCAGATCGGGAGGTATACAGTGTTTTTTTTGCAGTTTACTGTTATTTTCTCTCTGCTTATTTCGGTCTCAGTTTATTTAGTCTTTTTTTTAACCGGATCTATACCTTTCATTTCTGCGTATGCTCTTTGCCCTGCGACTCTGTGCGATCTGGGCAAATCAGAAACAGAAAGGAAGGATTTTTCTCATGCGTATGCTCTTTTCCCTGCACCTTAGTGTGATCTCGGAAAATCAGAAACATTGAGAAAAATATTTAGTTTTTCGGCTAAAGCTAACTTTGAGATTTTTTTTAAAATTTCTAGTTTTTTGGCTAAAGCTAACTTCGAGCCGCAAGGTTCGTTTTTCTTTGCATATTCGTGTTGGGTTTTGTGTTTTGTGTTTTGTAGGGAAAAAGAGCTTTCTCAAGGCAAGCACGCAAACCAAGCCCCCCCCCCCCCCCCCTCTCTCTCTCTCTCTCTCTCTCTCTCTCAAATTTTTTGTATAGATCAATTGGTTCAAAGCTATTTTAAGAGAGTAGAGGTCTTGGGTTCAAGTCTCCATTTTGTGGGGGCGGATTTTTTTCATTCCCGCACATTCGCGCACTTTGCCGGCAACGTCAACAATTTTTTTTTCAAAAAGCCATAACTTCTTCATCCGGAAGCCTTTTTCAGAGCCGTTTTTTTTAAAACCGCCTATTTTTTCGAGATCTATCCATTGGAACACTTACTTTCAGCATCTTCAGCTTCAGTTTTTTTTTAAAAATGGAAAGTCCATGCCAAGTCATTCTTGACAGCACTAACTACTTCCAATGGGTAGCCTACATGGAAGATTTACTTAGAAGTAAAGGTCTCTTCAGAATAGCCACAGACCAAGAGAAGAAACCAAAAGATGAAGACAAGGTTGCAAAATGGGAAAATAGACAAGATCAAGCACGTGGTTTGATAGGGATGTCTATTTCTCCTGATCTTAGATTCCACATTGCAGAACTTGAGACTCCTCATGAAGCATTAGAAAAACTCGCTAAAGTTTTTGGGATTAAAAATGAAATTAGAGCCCATCAACTTGAAAATGAGCTGCTTACTTTGGATCCTAATAATTTTTCTTGCATTGAAGATTTCTTGTCCAAATTCAAGACCCTTAGATATCTCTTGGAAGGTGTTAAAGTTAAGAAAGAAGATGGTAACCTTATTTATTCCATCCTTACTAAGTTGGGACCAGCCTACTCTGTATTTGTTTCCACTTTCCATTCTACAAGGGAAGCTTTCATTTGTCAAGGAAAAGACTACAAGGCCCCTTCCTTTGACTCCTTTTGTGATTCCTTAATAAGAGAACAAGAAAAACTCTTACACCTTGGTCTTCTTAATCTTGGAAACTCTTCCACGAAAGCGTTAGCCGCCCAGCAGCAACCAAATTCAAAGAATCCTAAGAAGTCATATCCTCAAAAGAATGGTCCTAAACCATCTCAGCCTCAAAATGAAAGATCATTTCAGCAAAATGATAAGACCAATAAAAACAAATGGAAGAAGACTGATAGACATTGTAACTTTTGTAATCGAGATGGCCACTTAGAATCTAAATGCTTTAAGAAGATGGAAGCCTTGGAAGCCGCAATGAAGAAACATAACATCCATGTGGAGCCTACTTCAACTTCAACTTCCGGAATGGCACTTTCTGCATGTCATTGTCAATCATCTCAGTCTGGTTATGCATTAAATGTATCTTCTTCTTCTTCTCATTCTCATGAGTGGCTCATTGATTCTGGAGCCTCTTGTCACATGGCCAAAAACCAAGCCATGTTTTCTTCTTTAAATGATTGTAACACCAAAAATATATATGTTGGTGATGATAGATCTCTTAATGTTGTAGGGACTGGAACTGTTCATCTAGACAATGGTCAGTTTAATGATGTATTATGTGTTCCAACCTTATCCTGCAACCTTCTATCTGTCTATCAGATAACTCATTCAGGTGAAGGTAAAATTGTTGAATTTTCACCTCATGATGTTGTAATCAAGGATCTAAAAGATCCTAAACAGATTCTAGCTACTGGTCTTGCTGATGATTCCAAAAGGTTGTATAAGTTTCACAACTTTGGGTCATCAAATCTTCCCTCAGTATTTGTTGCTCATAATGATGAAGTGAGCAAACTTTGGCATGAGCGATTTGGTCACTTAAACTATCGCTCCCTTCAGCATCTATGTAAAGAAAATATGGTGACAGGTCTTCCTATGGTATCTTGCAGAGATGGTGTTTGTTCCGGATGTGTACTCGGAAAACATCATCGGGACAGTTTTGACAAACGTGCCTCTTGGCACGCCTCAGCCCCTTTACAGCTTGTGCACAGTGATTTATGTGGTCCTCTTCCTGTTGCTTCATTCTCTGGCTGCAAGTACTTCTTAACTTTCATTGATGATTTCTCCAGACGCACTTGGGTATACTTCTTAAAACTCAAGAGCGAAGTATTTAACACCTTTTTGGCCTTCAAAGCCTTTGTTGAAAAACAATCTGGACATCAAATTCTTAAGCTAAGAACTGATAATGGTGGAGAATATGTTAAAAACACATTCATCAACTTTTGCACCGAAAATGGAATTCAAATGCAACATACTGTTCCATACACTCCACAACAAAATGGTGTAGCTGAAAGGAAAAATCGCACCTTAAAGGAAATGGCTAATTGTATGCTGCAATCTAAAGGACTCAGTCTTAGTTTTTGGGCCGAAGCAATTAATTGTGCAAATTATATAATCAATCGCACTCCTACTAAGGTTCTAGAGAATATCACTCCAGAAGAAGCTTGGAGTTCCATTAAACCAGATGTAAGTCACTTTCGTGTGTTTGGAAGTGAAGCATGGGCCCATATTCCAGATGAAAAGCATAAAGCTTTAGAACCTAAGAGTGAGAAATGTACTTTTGTTGGATATTCTGAAGATGTAAAAGGTTATAGACTTATTCCATTTAAGTCCAAAAATGTTATCATTAGAAGAGATGTAAAATTTGATGAAAATAAATCGGCCTGCGAGCCTAGTCCGGCGGATGTGCCACCTCTTCCTATCTCTTCTACTTTTGAAAACATTTCTTCTTCAGATGATGAAAGCGAGGATGATAATCCTCCCCCACCTTCTCAGGATCCTCAACTTCCAAGATGGGTCCGTGCTACTCGGGATGCAGCAGGTGATCTTGCCGGTGATCCTACAGATCAGCGACGTACACGTTCTCAGTTTGAAAGAGCCTCTTCTTTACTGGCTCAAGCTCCAGTAAATCATGATCCTGACACTTTTGCAGAAGCTTCAGGCCATCCACATTGGGAAGCAGCTATGAATGAAGAATATCATTCATTGATGACAAATGATACATGGGATCTTGTTCCTCTACCAAAGGGACGCAAACTTGTTAGATGTAAATGGGTTTACAGAACCAAGTATGGACCAGATGGGAAAGTTGATAAACATAAAGCTCGTCTCGTTGCTAAGGGCTTTTCACAGGTTGAAGGCATTGACTACACTGAAACCTTCTCCCCTGTTGCCAAAATGAACTCTATCCGCCTTGTTCTTTCCCTTGCTGCCTCTTTAAAATGGGAAGTCCATCAGATGGATGTTAAATCTGCCTTCTTGCATGGGGACTTGCAGGAAGAAATCTATATGGAACAACCCATTGGCTTCATACAAACAGACTCCAGCCTTGTTTTTCGACTTAAGAAATCCCTTTATGGCCTCAAGCAAGCTCCTCGGGCTTGGTATGCCAAAATGGATAGCTTTCTTTTAGAATCTGGCTTTTCTAGGTGTCATTCTGACAATACTGTCTACACCAAGAAAGTGGGCAACTCTCTTATCATCCTTGTTCTTTATGTTGATGATCTTATTCTTACTGGTAGTGATCCCAACCTTATAAACCATGTGAAGTCCAGCCTTAAAAAGAAATTTGAAATGACAGACTTAGGACACTTACACTATTTTCTCGGTCTTCAAGTCTTGCAATCCCAAGAGGGTATTTTCCTTTCCCAGTCCAAGTATGCTTGTGATATTCTTCGTCATTTTCACATGGAAGACTGTAAGCCAGCCCCTTCTCCCTTTCAGTCTGGAGTCAAACTTTCAGTCTCTTGTACTTCTCCTGAAGTTGATGCTACCTTATACCGTCAACTTGTCGGAAAACTCTTGTATTTAACCCATACTCGTCCTGATCTTTCCTTTGCTGTTGGCCTTGTTTCTCGTTTTATGCAAAACCCCCGTGAAAGTCATTGGAAAGCAGCTAAAAGAATACTTCGTTATGTTCGAGGTACAGTACAGTTTGGGATTCATTACAGTGCCAAAGCAGCTCCTCTGTTAGTTGGTTTCACTGATTCTGATTGGGCTGGTGACCCTGATGATCGGAAGTCTACTGCCGGTTATGTCTTCACTCTTGGTTCAAGACCTATTACATGGGCTTGTAAGAAACAGGCTGCCATTTCTCTTTCGTCAGCAGAAGCAGAGTATCGTGGTGCCGTGGAAGCTAGTAAGGAAGCCTTGTGGCTTCGTCAGATCCTATCAGAGTTTGGCTTTGAGCAGCAGCATCCAACCACACTTTGGTGTGATAATCAAAGTGCCATTCAGCTATGCAAAGATCCAGTCCAGCATCAGCGCAGCAAACACATTGAACTACACATGCACTTCATCAGAAAGCTCATTCATGACCATGTTCTTGAAGTGCAATATTGTCCAACAGATGATCAGGTTGCAGACATCTTCACAAAGGCTCTCACAGAGGCGAAGTTCACTAAACTTCGATATATGCTTGGAGTTCAGGAAGTTGTCACTAAGGGGGGATAGGCTCTAGTGCCTCCTTCCTTCTCCTATTGTGTCATATTTGTAAATCCTTCAATCCTATCCCAAGTTGTTCTTAAGGGGGGATGTTAGGATATTCCGACACATAGGATATAGTTAAGTTCAACTTGGTCTAGTATAGAGTTAGGTTAGAGTTAGGTAAAGTGTGTTTCTTTACCGTTGTACATTTTGTAACTTACAATCCGACGGTCACGATATGTAGTGATCCGACGGTTCACTCTCACCTCGGTATTACCGACACTTGATCCGTGGCTTGACACCCGATTGGTCCATGAGTTCTATTTAAAGCGCATGGAGGGTCATTGTTCGGGAAATCCGTGCATGAGAGAAGCTTATGTAAATTTTCATTCTTTGATTAATAAATTTCCTGTAGTACCCACGTTGGGACAGGCCGTGGACTGTTTCCCTCCTTGCACTTTGAGGGTTTTAACCACGTCAAAAATACTGGTGTATTGATTTGAGATCTGGTTGTGAGCGGTGTCCTTTTGGTGTTCTTTCTGAGGAACTTACCCTGTAAATTCCTACACCATTTTCATCATAGTTTTGTAAAAGCATATCATCTCTCTTGTTAACTTCCAACACCACTCAAAATGAACTAAGGACCAAGTCATTATCATTTACATCCTTCAATTTTCATCTTCTTAGGATAATATTTGACTCCCTCACTATCAATTTTGCATAACACTTAAAAAAATGGGGTAAAATTGATTATCTTAAACATGTTAATGATTAATGTTCAAAAAATCATTTAAAAAAGAAATTCAAAGTAAAACTTCATATTGATTACCTTTTGATCCACCTAATTCTTTTCTTTGCAACATTTTTTTAAAATATTTTATGTTTTTTTGCACTCAAATTGTGAACAATCTTATTAAGTTTCTTCAAGTTTTTGTTCTGCATGACACACATTAGCCAATATATATCATTAATTTAAACCTACAAATAATTCAAATATATTAAATTTTTAATATTATTTAAAGAGCATGTCTTGTTCTCTTGTTCAGATGAGATATCATTGTACTTTTTGTAATATGTTCTTTTCCTTGAGCTTCTATTAGCCCTCTTTTATAAAAAATAAACAAGTGTAATGTGTAGTGTTGTTGCTTAGTACTTGCCTCTTATGCAAAAAGTAATTGATAGCAATTATTGAATGCTTGAACAAATTCATAAATATAATAATGAAATACATTTGAATACAATGAAGGGAAGTGACAGAAGTAATTAATGGACTAGATAACCTTGGAGAAAAATAGAGATAGGTGCATAGATAATTTTGGATGAAACATTAGCCCTAACATCATTGTTTGTTACAAAAGTTAAGATTTTATTGAAATGTGTTTGTGCACATTTTATTCCATCTTTAGCTTATGGGACCAAATAATGAGGAGAAATTACAATGTCTAGTATTTTTATATTAAATAATGTATATATATGATATAAATAAAATAAATTATTTTTTAAAAAGCTAATTATTGTAACAAACTATTTATTTAACTTTAAATTTATATTCATCCTAATTCAGCAAAAAATAAATAATTTATGGTAGAATTTGTATGTCGAATAAATCAAATTGATATGAAGTATCGTGTGTCGTGTGTGGCAAAGAATTCATATGTAATAAAATATCTAATATAAAAAATTACAATGTCTAGTATATTAAAATAATAAAAAAATAGTTATACAAAGGCTTAAGTGTGAATGCAAAAGATTCCTAAAAAATGTTTTCTTATTTTATATTTTTAAGTCATGATTAAAATTGTGAAGACATAAAAGAAAATCTTATTTATTGTAATATTGACTTAAATTTTTATTTTTTATATTGCATCATGATTTAAAATTGAATTGTGAAAATATATAATATAGGTAAGGTTTATTAAGGAAAATGATAGAACCAAGTCCATTCAATAATGACAATCCACAAGGAAAAATCAGTGTAATATGCAGTGTTGCTATTTTTGTTTTTTGAATTGGTCAGGTTCCATAGCTAGTAAAAGCCCGAAATGTAATGTCAAATGGTTTTCTTTTTTGGTTCTTGGATTCAGCAAGGGAAAAATCAGTGTAATATGCAAGGTTGCTATTTTCTTTTTTTAAATTGGTTAGTTTCCATAGTTAGTAAAAGCCTGAAATGTAATGTCAAATGTTTTTTTTTTTTGGTTCTTGGATTCAATGGTTTGATTTTTGTTTTCTAAGTGGAAGTTATGTATAGATGTTCTTTCCACCATTTTCCTCATAGTTTTGTAAAAAGATATCATCTGCCTTGTTAGCTTCCAACACCACTCGAAATGAACTAAGGACCAAGTCATTATCATTTACATCCTTCAATTTTCATCTTCTTAGGATAATATTTGACTCTCTCACTATCAATTTTGCATAACATTTAAAAAAAGGGGGGTAAAATTGAATATCTTAAACATGTTAGTGATTAATATTAAAAAAATCATTTAAAAAAAAATTCAAAGTAAAACTTCATATTGATTACCTTTTGATCCACCTAATTCTTTTCTTTGCAACATTTTGAGAAATCTTTTATGTTTTTTTGCACTCAAATTGTGAACAATCTTATCAAGTTTCTTCAAATTTTTGTTATGCATGACACACATTAGCCAATACATATCATTAATTGAAGCCTACAAATAATTCAAATATATTAAAGTTTTAATAATATTTAAAGAGCATGTCTTGTTCTCTTGTTCGGATGAGATACCATTGTACTTTTTGTAATATGTTATTTTCCTTGAGCTTCTATTAGACCTCTTTTATAAAAAATAAACAAGTGTAATATGCAGTGTTGCTACTTAGTACCTACCTCTTATGCAAAAAGTAATTGATAGAAATTATTGAATGCTTGAACAAATTCATAAATCTAATAATGAAATACATTTGAATACGATGAAGGGAAGTGATAGAATTAATTAATGGTCGAGATAACCTTGGGGAAAAATAGAGATAGGTGCATAGATAATTTTGGAAGAAACATTAGCCCTAACATCATTGTTTGTTACAAAAGTTAAGAGTTTATTGAAATGTGTTTGCGACATTTTATTCCATATTTAGGTTATGGGACCAAACAAAGAGGAGAAATTACAATGTCTAGTATTTTTATATTAAATAATGTGTGTGTGTGTGTGTGTGTGTGTATATATATATTAAAAGAAGTTAATTATTGTAACAAACTATTTATTTAACTTTAAATTCATATTCATCCTAATTTAGCGGAAAATAGATAATTTATCGTAGAATTTATATGTCGAATAAATCAAATTGATAAAGTATCATGTGTCGTGTGTGGCAAAGAATTCATATGTAATAAAATATCTAATATAAAAAATTACAATGTGTAGTATATTAAAATAATAAAAAAATAGTTACACAAAGGCTTAAGTGTGAATGCAAAAGATTCCTAAAAAATAAATTATTTTATATTTTTAAGTCATCATTAAAATTGTGAGGACATAAAAGAAAATCTTATTTATTGTAGTGTTGACTTAAATTTTTATTTTTTATATTGCATCATAATTTAAAATTGAATGTGAAAATATATAAAATAGGTAAGATTTATTAAGGAAAATGATAAAACTAAGTCCATTCAAATATGACAATCCGCAAGGGAAAATCAGTGTAACATGCAGTGTCGCTATTCTTGTTTTTTAAATTGGTCAATTTCCATAGTTAGTAAAAGCCCAAAATGTAATGTCAAATGTGTGTGTGTGTGTGTGTGTGTGTGTGTTTTTTTCACGGATTCAATGGTTTGAATTTTGTTTTCTAAGTGGAAGTTATGTATAGATGTTCTTTCCACCATTTTCCTCATAGTTTTGTAAAAAAATATCATCTCTCTTGTTAACTTCCAACACCACTCCAAATGAACTAAGGACCAAGTCATTATCATTTACATCCTTCAATTTTCATCTTCTTAGGATAATATTTGACTCCCTCACTATCAATTTTGCATAACATTTAAAAAAAAGGGGGTAAAATTGAATATCTTAAACATGTTAGTGATTAATGTTCAAAAAATAATTTTAAAAAAATCAAAGTAAAACTTCATATTGATTACCTTTTGATCCACCTAATTCTTTTCTTTACAACATTTTTATAAATCTTTTATGTTTTTTTCACTCAAATTGTGCACAATATTATCAAGTTTCTTCAAGTTTTTATTCTCCATGACACACATTAACCAATACATATCATTAATTTAAACCTACAAATAATTCAAATATATTAAATTTTTAATAATATTTTAAGAGCATGTCTTGTTCTCTTGTTTGGATGAGATACCATTGTGCTTTTTGTAATATTTTCTTTTCCTTGAGCTTCTATTAGCCCTCTTTTATAAAAAATAAACAAGTGTAATTTGCAGTGTTGCTACTTAGTACCTGCCTCTTATGCAAAAATTAATTGATATCAATTATTGAATGCTTTAACAAATTCATAAATCTAATAATGAAATACATTTGAATACGATGAAGGGAAGTGATAGAAGTAATTAATGGGCTAGATAACCTTGGAGAAAAATAGAGATAGGTGCATAGATAATTTTGGATGAAACATTAGCCCTAACATCATTGTTTGTTACAAAAGTTAAGAGTTTATTCAAATGTGTTTGCGACATTTTATTGTTAGTACAAGAGTTTGAACCACAGCCAAACTGGACATTGCTAGAGATTGATATTGATAGGCTTTATAAAATGCATGTATTCCAGTTTTGAGCTGCTCAGTTATTTAGATTTACATCTGTGAATATTCATATTTACACTAGACAGTCCGTATATCAAATCCCACTGATACGGCCAAAAAATATCAAATGGGGTTTAGAAAATGGTTATAGATATATCCATATAGGTATCATACAATTTGGAATTAATCCACTAGTCCATCCTGGTCTAAATACTTCATGCTTGACATGTGTCCTTGATACCAGAATGAATAACTTCAACGATGCTTTATTGGGAGGATTCCAAAGTCCCCTCAATAATGGCCCTGTCTAGTCATCAGTTATCCCCAGATATCAAGTTTCACTAACAGGCCCTTATATCAATGAATTCTTGAACTCTTATATTTAGTTTTATGGTTTTAATGTTTCCCCACAGTCACAGATTGCTCAGCTCCATGCTTCTATATGCCTGAGATTTGTCTCTACCTCCATGCCTCCTCTCAATCCAAAGTTAGCTACTAGAGCTTTAAAAGAAGGCGTTATTTTTGGCCCTGGTAACACTGCTCCCTTACAGATTGGTTTTGCAGAATTTACTCTTCCCGATGAATGGAATAGTACTTATATTCCACTTTCATAGAAATATCCTCAACTGCAAACATCTAAAGTTCCTCTGCAATTGTCTCTCATCCATTATCCTGATGGATCCTCTGGTCTTAAATTTACCACTCCTTCACTTACTAGATCTATGTCATCCTTCCCTATATCTACAGTTTTGGGTGGTAGGAATCCACATATACCCTCTGTTCCCAAAATTTTATCATCAAGACATTCTGCTCCAAGAGAGGATCATAGAAAGTCTACCTCTCATAAACCTGATGATTGTCGGTTCTGTGTTCCATCTTCATCTTCTACATTCCAGGTTGATGATTCCCCTAGCTCTGAAGTCTTTATACCTGATATTAAAAGCTTCTCACTTCCTAGAGCCCAGTCAGAAGTCACTGCAAAAATACCAGAAAGATATTTGGAATCTGGAAATTCTAGAAGGACATTTAGCAATGGAACAAAGAAAGGAGAATTCCAATGGTTATATCTGAGAGAAACTTCTGATCTAGATCAGATTAGAACGAAAATGAAAAGCTGCATAATTATACAAACTACCAAATAGTTTGTATGCTTCAGAATATTGATGATATAGCCCGAGATGTTTTAGAAATTAAAGAACGCATCAAAAAGATGCATACTGGTTATATTGAGACATTGGGAACCCAAGATGCACACACAGAAAAGTTGAATAATATTCAGTCAAATATGGGTATCATCTCCAAGTCTTTGGAACATCTTAAAGATGCACTCCCCACTCCTGATTCTCTACCTCATTATAGAAAAGTAGATGTCTCAAGTTCAAAGTTGAAATTCTCGTCCAATTTTGATGAATCGAAGCATATTTTTTTTAAGGGGGTAGAGAATATAGATAAAGTCAGACTTGAGAAAATTCAAAAAGGAATCAATATAGCTAGAGAAAAGACAGAGTTGATGAAGAATAGACTAGTTGATCTTCCTTCTGTTGAAAGTCTGAGATTGCCAAAGAATTATGTCAGCCTTAGTTCTTTAATAAAACAAAATGGCCAATCATATGCTCCTACAATAATGGCCATGTCAGGAGTAACTGGTGAACAATCACAAGGTGAACCAAGTTCTAAAAGAGATAGAAGTGATTCCTTTTTCTATTCTAACAAAGGAAAAAGAGGTGTTGGGGATACCTCTGCACATGAAGCATCAGCATCAAGCCCGTTCAGTAGATATACTGAAAATCTACAATCTACACCTGTAAGATTAGACAATCCTGCTTCCAGAGGCTATGGAAATTCATTGTTAGTAAATATTGATTGCCTTGATTATAATGAAGTGATTGTTGTATTGCATAATGTCCATGCTTGGGCACTACAGAGAAAAGCTGAAACCAAAGCACCATGGTCTGATATAGTCACTCAAATTGTATGATCTTTTACTAGCATACTAAATCAATGGTGGGAAAGGCTTGCAGAAGAAGAGAAAGATCAAATAGTTGAACATAGTACTGATCCATTAAGAGCACTGTTTGAAGCTTTAAAACATGAATTTGTTGGATTAGTCCCTGAAGACTCAACCCATCATTCACAGAAGTTATGTAACATTGGTTATTTGCAAGAATATTTTTGTGTTATGCAGAAACTTCTATATCAGGCTAGTGATCCACATAATGTTTCCTATCTGAGGTATTACATTCAGTCTATGCCTGGTAAAATTCCTGATCTCATTAATCAGTACATAGCAGATCATAAAGTGAATTTGGAAGGACAATCATTTGCAGCTATTCACCAAATGGTTGTCACAATTTTGCAGAAAGAATGTGCAAAAAGCAAAGCTAAGAAGAATTTTTCCAAACATATGCACTTTAGCACAAAGCTTTGCAATAATTTCAAAGAAACCTATAATTTTGGTTGTCATAAGAAAAGCGAAAGAAAGGTTTCTAAAAAGACAAAGTTTGACAAGTCCTTCTCTTGCAAGACTGATAAATACTTTCCTAAAAGGAAAAAGTGCATTCCTTCCAAAAGATCATTTAAAGGAAGAAGGGTAGTATTTAGGAAAAGATCAAAACCTTCTAAAAAAGTTGTGTGTTTTATTTGTGGTAAAGAAGGTCATTATGCTAACACTTGCAAAGAAAGAAAAGATAAGAAGCAGATGAAGATAATGAATATCTTTTCTACAATCCACGATCCACAAGATTGGGATCTCATATCTCACTCTGATGGAGAATATTTTGAAGTTTTAAGTTCTTCTTCAGAATCTTCAGATAATGAAATTCCTGAAATCATGAAATTAACAATTGATTCAGAATCATCTGATTCTGATGAGACATTCATTCCTGATATTAAAATGTTCAATTTAAAATCTTCAGGAGATATACAAGTAGAGATTACAGCAGTCAAAGCTGATCTAGCACAGTTAGATCTAGTCCAGTTTACAGCAAGAAGAAGATTGACTGAAAAACTTGAGAATCTTGAGAAACAACTACCATCTAAAAAGAAAGAAATATTTTCAGAAGAAGAAAGAGATGAGGATGATTTTATCGAAAGAGAGTTCGATTCAATGTTCAAACCTTTACAGATTTCCCTATCTCCAGGTATGAATCAAATTGATGCTCTCAAGAAGAAGATCACAGATTTGGAATCTTCAATTCATCATACAAGGTCAGAAATGATACATTTGTCATCCAAGCTTCAATTACTTATTTCTGATTACGATGATTATAATTCTAAATTAACAAGTTTACTGATGAAAAATGTTCCAGTTATTGAAGAGATATCCCCAAAGAAAAATTTTGAGTTGTTTAATGTTATGGGCATTGGAGATAGAGTGGTTATTCAAATAAGAATTAAAGTCCCTAGCATTAAGCCTTATACTTTGGATGCTCAAATAGATTCTGGTGCTATGAGTAGCTGCTGCAAATACAAAGCCATTCCACATTATTATTGGCAGCCTACTAAACTCCAATTCAGGGCTATCACTGGTGATTTAATGGAAATGGGTCGCATAGCTCCTGAATTTCCCATTTTCTTGAATGATGTACAGGTTTTTGTCACTTTGTATAGTTTTGATACTGGTGCTGACATTTTGTTAGGACAAGATTTTCTGAAGAAATATTTGCTAGTCACTTTTGGGCAAGATTATGTTATATTCTCCACCACTATTGGTCCTATCACAGTCCCTGCTTTCAGTGACTAAAAAATCAATGTGTAGCCTAAAGATGAGGATCCTCTCCAGTATAGTCTACAAGATCTGACCAAGATTAATAAGATTGTCAATAATGCAGAGTTACATGGTCCCAAGAATTTGCAACAGATTTCTGATAAGCTTCGTGCAGATTGTACTTCCAATAGGCCAGATGCCTTTTGGGTACAGGAAAAGTATTTTGTTGCACTACCTTACAAAGAAGGATATGTTCCTAGGCCACAAAAAGCTAGTGCAAACCATATGAATCCAAAAGAGCAAGAATTTTTCAAAGAAGAAATTGGACAGCTGTTAGAACAGAAGCTTATTGAACCCTGTAAGAGCCCTTGGGCTTGTCCTTCTTTTTATGTCAATAAGCATAGTGAGCAGAAAAGAGGTAAGAAAAGACTTGTGATTAATTATAAAGCATTGAATGATGCTCTTCTTCCTATTCGATATCCTCTGCCTAACAAGGAATTATTACTTGCTAAGATTGCTAATGCTAATGTGTTTAGCAAGTTTGATCTTAAAAGTGGATTTTGGCAGATTGGTATTATTCCTGCTGACAGATATAAAACAGCTTTCATTGTTCCTCATGGCCAATATCAATGGACTGTGATGCCCTTTGGTCTGAAAAATGCTCCATCTGAATTCCAAAAAAGAATGGAAGACATTTTTGGTGGGGTAGAGTACATTATTATATATATTGATGATTTGCTTGTATTTAGTAGAGATGTAAATATGCACAAGGTCCATTTAGAACAGTTCTACCAACTTGTATATAAGCATGGCTTGGTACTTTCAGATACAGAGGAAAATTTTCAAATTGGGAAAGTCAAGATTGACTACTTGGGTTTACACATAGAAAAAGGACATGTAGAACTTCAGCCACATGTGCTAACCCATCTATTGAAATTTCCTGATATTATTACTGATGTGAAAACACTACAGAGATTTCTTGGATGTCTGAATTACATAAGGAATTTTTATGCTAAGTAATCAGAAGACACAAAGATACTGCTGAACAGACTAAAGAAGAAAGCTGTCAGTTGGACAGATGAGATGACAGCAACAGTAATTAGTATTAAGAGTAAGCTTAATGATTTTCCAAAACTTAAGCTTCCTGATACTAATCTTCCTTTTATACTTGAGACAGATTCTTCTGATCACACTTGGGCTGCAATTTTTTTACAAAAGCATGGCAGAAAAGAATTGGTTTGTGCCTATTCCTCAGGATCTTTTGATGATACAGAGCAAAAGTATCCTTCATATCATAAGGAAATACTTGCAGTAAAGAGAGGAATAAAGAGATTTCACTTGTTCTTGAAAAGTGTTAAATTTATTATCAGAACAGACTTAAAGCATATGAAACAGATGTTGGCTAACAAAAGATTGTTAGAAAAAGGCAGTACCAAAGTGCTGAGGTTGGCAGTATGGCTTGAGGGTTTTGATTTTGATATTGTTTACAAGTCTGGTGCTGAAAATTATCTTGCTAACATGCTTACCAGAGAAGGTGCTCAAGAAATCAAAGAGATCAAGATGTTCAGACCGCTTCACCAGCATGAAGCTTCTACAAGTCAGTCCAATCATGTCAAGTCTAGCAGAGTCAAGTATGTTACAGTTTGTAGTAACTGTCATTATGAGTTTTGTCTAGAATGTCTTTCAAAACAGTTCCTAATCTTACCATTATGCCTGAGACAGATCATTTTGCAAAAATGGTTTGACTCTGAAGAGTCTAGATGGTCATATACAAAAGAGTTACCATATAGGATTAGGCCATGGTGTGTTTATTATGCATTGTCTAGAGAACCATATCCTGTTTATTTTGGATGCATTCAAAATATTGACTGGACATGGTCAGGCTATTTCTCTATTCATCAGAGAGCTAGGATACATGGTTCAGTTAAGGTCATATTTTATGCAGCAGCTATAGACCCTGCTAACAATTGGTGGAGTCCATGGTTTAAGCTATTTATGTTTAGGTATTTTCCCAGAGCTAAAAATATTTTTGATAGGATTTTTGCTGAGTTTGTCAAAATTCTCCATTTGGAAATGCATGTAGCTATCTAGAACGATTATGTCATAGAGTTTGAGTTCATCCACCGCCACACGATTATCATTCCAAATGAAGAAGATGAATCCTTTAATATTTCTGTCAAATTTAGAGGATTGATATTATTGGACGAGCAAGATAGGCCTCCTTTCATGTGCACATTTCCATTCTTTTGTTGTACCAGAGATGCCGCACCATATTGGCTAGATGAATCTATACCATACGAAGTGCTTGCTCCAAATAATGAAGAACAAATTAATGAATTAATAGAACTTGACCAAACCAGACTTGGTCATATTGATCCAGCTGTCCCAGATACTCATGCACATGATTATGATGACAGAGCTAACAGTGATTGATTGAAAGGATCACTCAGATGATATCCTTCCATATCCTGCTTTATTTGTACATATATTGTTTTCTGGTTTCCGTGGGATTTAGTCCGAATAAAATCTCCACTGTGTAATTACTTTTGTAAAAGAGTCGATGTCCTAGATTCCGGCCATCTTTTCGTTTTTAGATATATCATGATTCGGTCCCCATATGGCCTAGCCTCCAAGGGATGAGATAACAAGTGGTTGTCCCCACTTGCCCGAATCTTTAGAACTGTTCATTACTTTTTGTACAAGGTCCTTTCGTGATAGACATCTTGCATGATGTTCTAGCCGAAAGTTTGATTCTTTTGGTTTCAAGTTCCCGGTAAAAGTTTTCACCGGATGACCTGCTAGGATATTATAAATACTAGCATTGTAAGTTCATTTGGAGGAGTTTTTGAGAGTTTTAGAGAGTCTAAGAAGTTTGAGTCTGAGTGAAGTCTCCATGCTCTGCATCTGTGAGAAGTTTTCTTGATTTGCTTGCACCACAGAGTTTTAACTCTATAGTCTGTGATGTTAGTTTGAGTCTTTTGAGTCTGTCTGAGACTAAGTCTCCCTGCTCTGCATCTGCGAGAAGTTTTCTCAATCTGCTTGCATCACGGAGTGCTATTCTCATATTTGGATGTCTGTAATTACCTGAGAAGTTAATATAAACTGAGCATGTTTTATTTTGGAATGACTCTGTGTAGAAATGGTGTATATATATATATATATATATATATATATATATATATATATATATATATATATATATATATATATATATATATATATATATATATATATATATATATATATATATATATATATTATAAATAAAATAAATATTCTTTTTAAAAAGCTAATTATTGTAACAAACTATTTATTTAACTTTAAATTCATATTCATCCTAATTTAGTGGAAAATAAATAATTCATCCTAATTCAGTGGAAAATAAATAATTTATGGTAGAATTTGTATGTCCAATAAATAAAATTGATATGAAGTATCATGTGTCATGTGTGGCAAAGAATTCATATGTAATAAAATATCTAATATAAAAAATTACAATGTCTAGTATATTAAAATAATAACAAAAATTAGTTACACAAAGGCTTAAGTGTGAATGCAAAAGATTCCTTAAAAAAAAAATATTTTATATTTTTAATTCATGATTAAAATTGTGAGGACATAAAAGAAAATCTTATTTATTGTAGTGTTGACTTAAATTTTTATTTTTTATATTGAATCATGATTTAAAATTGAATTGTGAAAATATATAATATAGGTAAGCTTTATTAAGGAAAATGATAGAACCAAGTCCATTCAATAATGACAATCCGCAAGGGAAAAGTGTGAATAAAATCAGCAAGGGGAAAATCAGTATAATATGCAGTGTTGCTATTTTTGTTTTTTAAATTGGTCAGTTTCCATAGTTAGTAAAATCCCGAAATGTAATGTCAAATGTTTTTGTTTTAAGAAAATATTAATTATGGAAAAATCTATAAGTTTATAAAAAAATAAATCAATAATTAATTTATGAGGACACTTGGCCATTAGAGTATTTTTTTATTTTTATTTTTTTTAAACAATTTTAATTGTGAAAATTTGATTTTAAATCATATAAAATTAGTCCTCCACCAATCAAAAATTAGAAATTCAAATTCAAAAATTAATTAAGAGTCAAATTTTGATCCAAACTTATTAAAATATAATGTTCCTTATAAAAATAAAAAGAGAAACATCATACAACCCTTTTTTATTAAAAAAAAAAATCATATATAAAAGTCATGAAATAATTTTTTTAACAAAAAATATTATTGTGTATAAGAAAACTATATGCTCCAATGCAATTGATATATATATATATATATATATATATATATATATATATATATATATATATATATATATATATATATATATATATGGCATGAAGATGGGTAACACTTTTGGGCCAAATTTGGCGATGAAATTTCAAGTTTTTCTTCTTTTATTGAATTAAAGTCCTCAAAATTCATATATGCATTGTAAATTTTGATTCTAAGTAAAAAGACAAATTGTCAAGAATTATGTTGTTATCCTAATGATATTTTTTGAAAAAATATTTAGTGTCGTATAATATGTCAATTTTCCATTAAATGGAAGGCTTGTCCTTGCAAATTTTCACATATCTTCAAAGGTATACATGTGTTCACATAGCATATTTTAGTCTGACATGTGTATTTTTTAAACACTACATATATGAGCATGATCTACACGGAGAGAGCTAAGTTTTTCATATTAAAAAAAAAAAATTATGCAAAATTTTATTTTTATTTTTTCGAAGTTGGCAAAGTAATATTCCAAATGCATTTTGCAGACACATGTGTTCATGTAAGGTGTTTTTCAACTATTTAAATAAATTGAAAAAACAAGAGTACCCTTTTGAAAAGCACTGGTAAACAAAGATATTGGTAGTTTTTTAAATTGCTTCGTTGTGTATATTTTATGATATTGATTTTTTATTCAACCACTTTAAAACAGTTCAAAAGCATTTCAAGCATTATGTTTAAAAGAAATTAGATGAAAAATATCATATGAATTTGAAAATGCCAAACTCATATTCCATTGGATAGAGGATTATGTCATGAATCCAATGTGATCAACTCCACCACCTAAGGACAAATTTAGCCCTAAGTTTGCTAGGGTACAAAATGGTGTTGCAGGAAATTTTGTAGAAGGGGTGTTGAAATTGTGGATTTTAGGACTTAAGAGGCTTGATCGAGCACCTAAAATTCAAATTCAAATAGATCAATTGACTGCTTTTTAAACCCTCGATCAAGCCATATATGTGGTTAGCAAGGACTAGATCAAGCTATTATGCTTGATCAAGCCTCTATAAAAAAAAAAGAATGATCTAAAATTAAGCTTTTACTTCATTTTAAAATTCCAAATCTTATTAGAATTTTTGTTATCATGTCATGTAAAAACCTTATTAAATTTAATATTATTATTATTATTATTAATTTAAATTATGAAATGATATTAATATAAAAACATATATATTAATATATTTTAAAGTTAATATTAAATTTATTAATTTTGGATTAATATAATATTATTAACTTTAATAATATATATATATATATATATATATATATATATATATATATATATATATACTAGCACAAACACATTATTAAATGTGGGTCATATGCACCATAGGTGTCAACAAAAGAGTCATACAAGCTGACTCAATATGTTAATTTTATTTAACCTAATTTTTTTATAAATCTAACATAATAAAATATATAATATTTTTAAAAACCTGAAGTAATCATAAACTAAGGCTACCTTTAAATAAATAAAACCTAAACAAATTCAATTCGAAGATATGAAGCACTCTATGTATCTTTGATGGAGGTAGTTGGAACATTAATATTTTGGAAAATTTTAGATAATATTTCCATGGAAAATTATCATTTTCCCTCGACGTGAATGTACAACACAGAATTGAAATCATGCATTTTAAATATGTATTATAAAAAATAAAAAATGTAAGACATCAAAAATTATATATATATATATAGTCCAAGTATTTTTAAATTTTTAAAATATAGAGGAGAGAGAGTGAGAGAGAAGGGTGAGAGAGAGGGGGACACAAATATGGAGATAGGGAGAGGAGGAGATAGTCTCTGAGAAAGAGAGGGAGCTCGAGAGATGGAGTTGGAAGAAAAGATAGGGAAGGAAGAAGTTCAAGGCATATAGAGAGAAACATGGGGAGAGAGAGAGAGATAGAGGAAGTGACAAGGGAGAGATGGAGAGAGAGTGTGTATGTATGAGGGTGATATATGAAGATAAAGAATGAGAGATGGAAAGAAGGGGGAGAGAGAATGATAGAGGGAGGGAGATAGTCAACAGAGTTTCCAGACGAAGCTTGAGAGAGAGAGAGGGTGAGTTAGTGAGTGATGTGGGGGAGAGACAAAGGGAGGTGGGAGAGAAAGGAAGAGAGAGAGGACTTGAGAAGGAGGGAGAGAGAGAGAGATGGAGTTGGAGGGGGAGAGAGGGGGGTAAGAAAGAAATACATATAGAGAGAGAAAGGTGGAGAGAGAGAGAGAGAGGGAGTGGCAAGGGAGATGGATAGAGAGATAGGGAGTGACAAGGGAGATGGATGGGGGGGGGGGGAGGAGAGTAGAAGGGAATATAGATATAAGGGGAGACAAAGGGAGAGAATGGGAAGAGAGAGATAGAAGGAGAGGGAGGGAGATATAGATAGATATGGAGAAACAATGTGTATGTTTGTGGGGTGATATAGAGATATGAAGAAGGAGAGACAATGGGAGATAGAGATATAGATGGAAGGGGGAGAGAAGGAAGAAGAGAGAGATAGAGGCAAGGAGGGAGAGATAGATAGATATAAAGAGAGAGAGCATGTGTTTCTGGGGGGGTTGAGATAGAGAGTCAAAGAAGGAGAGAGGGAGGGAGATATCGATATAGATGGAGGAGGGAGACAAAGAAAAGAATTTTTTTTGCACTAGATGCATTGATTTTAGTGTACATATGTTGATTTATAATCCTATTTTATTTCTTGCAAATTAGATGCTTTGATTTCTGTGTAGATGTTGATTTCTAATTCTATTTCATTACTTGCATTAGATGCATTCATTTCATTAAAGATTCTAATTTCTAATCTTGTTTGATTGAGCTTGCATTAGATGCATTGATTTCAATGTAGATGTTGATTCCTAATCCTATTTGATTGCTAGCACTAAATGCATTGATTTCAGTGTAGATGTTTATTTTTTATCCTATTTGATTTCTTGTGGCATTAGATGCATTGATTTCAGTGAAGATATTGATTTCTAATCCTATTTGATTGTTTGCACTAGATGCATTGGTTTTAGTGTAGATGTTGATTTCTCAACCTATTTGATTGCTTGTATTGGATGCATTGATTTTAGTGAAGATGTTGATTTCCTATAAATGTTGTAACTAGATATATGGTGTACATTAATTTCAAGGTAATTAGTTTAACATTGTGCATTGATTTCAATGTAAGCACAAAAAAATTATCAACGATGTGAATTATGACCAAGATTTTGTAGATACCTCAAATAAAATAAAATAGAATAAAACTTGTATTTGTATCTTGTTGGCTTATTGGGGCCTGACCCAGGTTCAGAGTTAATTAGCCGAACAAATCCCCGTACTACTGGTCTTTTCGGCAATAGTCTACGGAGCGCGGACTGATGTCTCACCCGAAGTAGTATGGGAGGGTGTTAGAACTAGGTTTCCACACCCTGGAGATGTCTAATGAGTTCGACTAGTCCATTGTTTTTCCCTGTGCGCAGGTTGCTTTGCGCACTTTCCCGTTCCTCGTGGCCTGATACACTGCCTTTGCACAACCCTACCCAGGGGCTATGCACCACTTTCTGCACTATTACCCAAGATCTTGCTTATATTCCAATATTAGTTAATTATCTTTGCCTACTTGAATGCTTTAAGTAATAATTAGTTATACAAAATATTCATATAGGTCTGCGCAGTAAAGAAACAATATACTTGCAAATTATATTCAATCATGAATTAACCCCAGAAAAGATACATAGAAATGTAGTAAAACTCTCTTTAACGATTTTTCCAATGATTACAGACTCGACCTTCCTTGTGCACTCAGCTAGAGGGGTCTGCGTACTCAACTGCAGACTACTAGGCCTCTGTGAACACAACTGTAGAGCCTTCTCCTACTCTACAACCCACAAACACACTTTATGCTTCGACTCAATCACTTAGACTTCTCCTCTTCTCATCTCTCTTAGCTATTTGTTTTTCTACACTTAGAGCCTCACTCTATTTATACAATCCCATGGTCTTTGGACCATGGGTAGGTCTATCCAGCTGATATTACATTACAAAACTAGGGTGGACAACCCTATGACTCTATTATGACTTCGCGCTCCACGCCCGCAATTCGTGGAGCTTTTACAAAATAATTGCTCAAAACTTGGGCTTTAAGCCCCAAAACATGCCTTGGGGGGATTCCATGCCTAACAAGCCCCCAACACAAACATCGTGACTTTCCCTCAAGTCACTCTGTCAGCGCAGAGATCTTTGCGCGAAGTCCCTTCAACTGAACTTGAACTGCCGCAAGGTCACTAGCACACTAAGTTGCTTCTTGCTAGATCTGCTGCATACATTGTTCCAAGACCTCTGTGTCAGGAGTGCTCCTCTGCATCAATACATGCATCCCTTGCATGTGTGAGAGTTGGCCTTCAATTTATGTTGTGATGGTGAAGGAATCATCGATCTAAGGCTGAATGCACGCCTTCAAGACTGCTTCCTTCTATCGTGCCGCGTCCACCTGCTCTTTTAGTGCTTTATCCTGTTACATCCGTGTGAGCCTCTGAGTGAGGACCACTGTCTGCGCAGTTCCTCGGACGCTGTCATACTGTTGTTGGAGTTCTTGCACCTTTATCTCTAAATGTTGGATGTTGGGGACCTCTTGTAGATTTGTGAGGACCTCAAGTGATTCTTCCAACATATTGGTGCAGTCTCACACTACACTGCCAATCTCATCCAGTCCCACTATGATAGTGATAGCGCACTGTTCTCTAACTTCCGGAGGGGTGGATGGCTGCACCTTTAACCGCAGCTTGGTGATCTGAAGGTTCAGCTCCAGCTGAACCTTTGTCATTTCCTCCCGTGCCTCACGCACCCCTGCTACTAACCTATGGATGTGTGCCTTTGCTATTATGTCTACTGGGATGGCCAGCTCTGGGATGCTTTGGCAGGCTTCATTGATTACCTGTACCAACTGTTGATTCTGCAACACCAATTTTTCGTGCTGCAAGCTCAATTGTTCCATATTGATTTTCTACTCACTAAGAACTTGCAATGCACAACTCTCCCTAGCTTGTAGCTCTGCAGTTATCCCATCCTGAAAAACATATAAGGTCTCTCGTGGGAGTGCAGCCATATTGATACCGAGACCCTTCAACGCGCTCACTATAGATCTATCAGCCTCATTTTTTGTGACGAGTGCCCCTTCTGGCAGCACTATGGTATTTGTCATCCGCACATGCAACATCTGTTCTACTGGCGTTGTTCCGACTGCGAGGCTGGTCGAAAGGGTACCAACCTGAGGAGGGCATGCCTGTAATTCCTGCAACTACGGTCTGAGGGCCCCCAACATAATCTAGTTCTCCTACATGAAATCTTGGAGGGCCTTAGAGGTGACATCGCGCACTGTCTTGCCAATGTCATGCAAATCACCCTCAGTTAGGGTGATTGGGTCAATAGATAACTTCGATGCCTTGACCTTCTTATGCGACCCTGCCCACTCTATTGGGTGCTGGCACTTGAACTACGTTGATGCGGTTTGTGGGTCCATGCCTCCCTCTTCTGTCTCTACTTCCTCTACTTCCTGCCCCTGTGAAGGCATTGTTTGGCCCTCGCCTGCCTTCGTGGCTACCTTCTGTGCTGCTACTACTGCTGCAGCCTTTTCCTGCTTAGTTGCTTTCTGTGTAGCATCCAGCGCCGCCCACACTTCTGTTGCCACTGCTACCTCCCTTCTCTTTTCCACAACCTGTTTGATGTGCAGCTTGGACTCTTCTTTCTTCCTCTGTGTCGCTTACTTCTCTATGACATCGTCTATGGCTACAAAGGGTAGCTTCCTCCATTGTTTAGTCAGGTCCTTGTGCACTCTCATATAAATGTTATGGATGTCCGCTTTGAATTCCACAAAACTCTGTAGACTGTTGTAGACAGCGGGTGAACTGCGGCTTATGGTTGATCCCCATTCTAAGGTTCATCTCCATGAACACCCAGAATATTTTTCTATCGTGGATCCTAGTAGCATCCTTTGTAGCCCAGAGTGAAGCGTACTTCGCGACCTCCAGTAAATCCTTATCAGTTATGGAGAATTGACTATCCTCTGGCAATTCCCCAACCACGAGAACTATGGACAACAGAAGCCATGCATAGTGAATCATTTTTCCTTGTTCTTGGGCTTCACTACAATTATCCAAGAATTCCTAGTAGAGGAACATGGACCAGTTAAACTGGACTCCCTCAGCGCACTACTCAGCTAGTGCTACCACCAACGCAGGTACTTTGTCTACGTGGTACGTTCGCATAACCTTTCTTGTCAGGATTTGGGTTGCCATGTGTACTACTTTGTCCTTGATTCTGGAGATGGCATAGTCCCTCTTCTTCTTTTCCAGATTGCACTTTTTCTTCATGGCCTCCGTGACGGCCAAGTCACTGCTCTTCCCTTCCGATATGACCGCGGGGTATTCTCCTTTGCATGGAAGCCAGGAAATGCGGTGAATCAAGTCTGTCGTGATGGGGATGGGCTCCTCCAGCCACAAACACCCATCATGCATCAGGCAGAGCAGTTTCCTGATGACGAATATGGTTATTGGTACACGGTGGAGTGTGATACCTAGAGCAGATTCAGTGGCCCAGCCTTTGCCACTCCACACAATCACTTCCGCAACTCTAATTTTGTCACCCCCGCCATAGTGTTCTGCTTGGGCTTCATGAGGTGTAGGGTCTCAAGTTGAGGGAACTTGATGTGGTCAGCGAGATCCTAATCTTTGAATTTTAAGCTCAAAACCTGTCCCAGGTGCATGCCCTCAAAGAAAATGTTGTCTGGGAGGAGCGGGGTCTGGAGCAAGCTCTTAGTCCCATCAAAGTCCTTGGGCACTCTAGCTTTTCCGTTCCGCGGGGGGACATAGGCGGGCAACTTTGTCAGGGGGGTGCGCAGGCTCGACTTCTGCCTCCATGTTTTCGTCCTCATCTTCTACAATGAGTAGGTCCTCTAGGTTTTCTTCTTCATCATCAATTTCGATGGTGACAGATTTCCCCTTATCCTCCATTGTCAGCTTGGGGTGCAGCGGGTTCTGCGGGGACACACGTATGGGGACCATTGCTTGTTTTTCCTTCTTGGGTCTTCGTGTGCGCGATGATTTCAGGATTTCTGCCACAATCCTAGCGCCTTCTGGAGCATCCCCCACAATCAAGGCCTGTGTGGCCTCTTTGGTGGTCATTTCTGTTATTTCCATAACATCTACAGTTGTTGCCATCATGTTTTTCCAGGAATCTAGCATTGTCGAACTCAGGGGCTCAATCGACACTCGGCTCACAACAATCAAGGTTCTGCTCAATGGCTCAATTCGCAAATGACCAAGTGTTTTTTTTTGGGCATCCCTTTCTAATTTATAGCATTTTTTGAATTTGAATTCGACCATTCCCCCCAAATCCAATTCATTAATGCTCTCTTGGTGGCAAAATTTTCCAAATCTTACCCATAAATCACGTCTTAAATGTCTGCCGCCTGCTCCATTTGGCCTCAAGTCGAGCATCCTATTGTGAATAGTGACTTCAACGGTCACTTTCTAGCCAACCTGCATGGTAGCACAACCCCCTATGCGCGGTCGTGGACCTTGTGACTTTTTTTTTTGCACATAGCTCCAACATCGCGCAGCTCCCGGGCAAAGTAGTTTATAGTCCCACGCTTCCTTTCAACTACTTGGAGCGCTAAGACATTACTTCTCCTGGCTAGTCAAGTGGCCATGCCACCCAGGTATGGTTTCCTCCGGTCATCCATCATTCTCCCTGGGAAATACCCAACTTTCTCTGTTACTGGCAGCATCGCATACCTTATCATCTGCAGTGTGCCACCCTAGTTACTTTGCTTAGTAATATGTGGTCCAAGCCAAGGCATCAAATTGATCAATCTGCGGCAAAAGTCCTCAAACTTGTCAGTGTGATCATGCACACCCTACCTTATCATCCTGGCCTTTTTATCGAGGAAATCTTCCCTTATTTCATCCTCCAGCTTCTTGACTTCCACATCCACCAGAGTGCTTTTCTTTCTTAATCATACCCTTTCTTTTTCAAGTTCCTGGAGCCTAGAGTTTCCCAGTTGGATTTCTTCTTCCAGGGTTTCGCGAACCACCGTATCTATTGGTGCTAGTATGTGCAGTCCAACATTTCCCTGTATTATAGCATTTACAGTGGTTCCTTGATACTCAAACATTAGGGGTGCCTGCGGGTTCAGGTGCTTGCACATAGTCGTATAAGCCCATAGAACCGCTGGTATGCACAAGTCCCAATCAGTTCACTTCATATTGTGGACCTTATTCTTTGCTTCACATACTTGGTTAAAGGCTTCTATGTGGATATCCTTCTACGCACCTGGTCTTTCCATACTTCGTGGTCGTAGCCGAAGGGGTCATTTGCGCCATTGGCTTGTCTGCACCTACTTACCAATCATGTCTCCTACCACAAGCATTATGCGCATTCTAGCAAGTTTCGTACCATGTGCTTGTATCCACCTGGAAAGGTGGGCGCGTGGGCCGTTTCATCTGTCGTACTTGTCTTTTAACTGCATCTGAAGCTTCCCAAAACATAGACGCATCATCCTTCGGCGGTCACGCCAGTCCTCAAAACTCTTCTGTGTGTACCCCACCACCTTGCAGATGTAGTGCACAATACCCATTTCAGAGCGTCGAAACATTGTTGTTCTGACACTTTTCTTTCAAATTTGTTCAGGAACTCCACTTTACCCAACCCGTCATACGTATGCAGATCTCTTATCTCTTTTGTTACACAGCGCAATGATCTCGTCATCATGTTACAGTTGAGTGTGGTTACCTCGTGTAAGCAGTTCTGCCATCATTCTATCTCTTTGTGAATATAATGTACAAGAGCTTTTGCACTCCCATGAGATTAGGCCATCCGCAGTTGGATTTACCCAGTCTTGCTCGTGCATAGTTATCTTGTAAATGCAGTCTAGATCATCGTCACTGTCATAATCGTGCACTGGCTCTGTGTAGCGCGATCCTTGCACAGGGTCTAAAGGTACCACTATGCGCAGTGACTTTTTCTCAAAAATGATCTTGTTCTTCATTAGATTTATCACTCCACTCATGTCAGTGGTCCAATCTATTCCTAGTTGCACGGGGTAGGGATTATTGTCATCAACAATCTCTATCACTTCGAAATCTTCTAGCATTCTTGCTCCTTCGATATCTACTATGATTCCCTACAGTATACCCATACGTAGGATCTTTTGTTGGTTTGTCGTTCGTAGTTGGATAGGAGGCCATTACAACGCAGGCTTGCCCATGTGCTCCCATGTCTATTTTGGCAGGACGTTCACGTCCGATCCTAGATCCAGAATCACTTGATCCATCTCATATTCCCTGATCTACGTGGTCAATCTCATCTCCCTTCCTGTTCGCATTGTGTGCTTCCCGAGCTTCTGGACTACATGCGGTTCTCTAGCGCGGTCCTAGCACATCTAGTTATGAGTTCTTGCAGCCCCTTTACAGCCTTGCTGTCGTGCGGTAGCTTCATGCATGTCTATAATAATGTAGTGAGCATCGATGGGTCCATTTTCGCCTCTAGTTTTTCTTTACTTCCTGAAGTGGAGGCATCCGTGAAGCTCCTCTTAGCTTCCATGAAGGTCTCCTTAGCGCGCTCTAAATCAAATTATGGTTCCTTCGTTGGAGCCTTGTGAACCCAGGTACTTTCTTCAGGCTACTTGATTTTGTCATCCCCTATCGTAATACCACTCTGGAGCATAATATTTACATTAGGGTCTTCCTCATGTGGCATAGACCTCATCATTTGTAGGTTCTGAGTTGGGGGAGGCTAGAGTGCTCCTTTATCGCGCAACCTCACTATCAGTGTGGGACAGTCCTCTGTCTCCTGATGAAACTGTGTACAATATAATCATGATGGTCTCGTTGGATTTGGACAACCGCTGGTATAATGCCCCAACGCTCCGTAATTGTAACATATCAGCTATCTGCGACCTCTTCCTAGTCCCCCTCCACCTCGGCCTCATCCGTGCCCCTGAAATCCAGTGCGCGCCATTCCTGCATTTTGATCGAGGGGCCGGGTTTTGGCCTGAACTCTGTAGGTAGGAGTTTGATCCATCATCAGCTCATAACTTCTACAGGTGTGCTCATCATGTCCTACCAACCTATAGAAATTACAGAACAACTACTGTGAATTCTACGTATACTTCTGTAGTAGATGGCAGTTATCTGTAGCATGTTTTCCTCCTATTTGACAAATCGTGCACCATAATGCAGGCACCGCGCTTGGTCCTTCTTGTGCCTCCGATATTAATGGAATTGGTCCTCCTCCCGCAAGGTAATTCACAAACATTGGGCAGTGGTCCTTTTCATGTCCCTAACCTTTGCACTTTACGCACCATACCTCCTCGCGCACTTCTGGGCGAGCTGTCCTATCTTGTTTCAAACACTGCATCTCAAGGCATAAGTTTTTCAACTGCGCATCAATCTACTGAACTCCGAAGTTAGAATCTTGTATCAGGGTCTCATACAGCCTCATCGCGATCTCCAAGGCCTCGGCCTGAGTGGTTAGCCTTTTTTGTGACAACGCATTTATTAGATGTGACATTAGCGATGCTACAAACCATGTGCAGTGTTGCCCATCCATCAAAGTCATATTAGCTTCATGAATTGTACACTTCAGTCTCGAATCCAACTCCCAAGGGGTCTCACCTAGAAGCATGGTGAATTCCTTGAACCCAATGATCGACTGTGTCTCTGCCTTTGGCCTGTTAAATTCTTTGTTCAACGTAGCTTGGATATCCACGATCCCCGCGTTCGAATTGTCATTAGAATGCTTAATGTACCAAGTCAGCGCACGATCCTGCAGAGCACTAACCAAAATCACTTTCTTTACATTGTCATCCGTGACTCCCTGCACTTCCCATACAGCGCTTATCACAAACCAAAACTAGTCCAGATCTTCATTCACTGCTCCTTTGAACACAGGAAACTTTATCGCACTCGCCATATTGAATTGCGGTGGTGGCGGGGGTGGTATGGGTGAAGATGGGGTGAAGATGGTGAAACTAGCGATGGTGTGGGTGGGGGTCGTATGCACGGAATTCTCTACCTTATCAAACTCATTGCACTTCTTGGTGAGACCTTCGCGAGCTCTTCCTCACTCCCTTGCAGAGGTGAAATAAAGAGGCTAGTTTCTAGTTTTTTGCTACCTTCGTTTCTTTAGATTCTCCCACTCTGCTTAGCCCCAAACATCAATTTATTCGCATAATCCAATTTTCACACAATAGCATTTTAATCCAAGTGTTCAAATATTTAATGTACTTACCTCGCAGTCCTTTGAGGAAGCATCGTTCTACTTCGCTATAGCTGACTGAAGTATCTACCGTGAACTTGGTGATGAATCCTCCGATAATTTGATCGAGCCAATGGTCAACAACGTGCGCAATCTTATCCTCTGATGCTTCCAGTCTACACACCAATTCTGGAGTCCACACAATAGGTATGTCGAGCTTACACCTTCCTCGACTGTCTGCTAGCTTCATGATCCACTCGTACAACTTAGTAGGGAAGGATGCAAAGAAAATTTCATGGATCTTTGTGTATAAGTAGCAGTCTAACCACTCTTCCTTTGATAGTCATGGGTTCCTGTTTTCCTGCACCGCGAACTCGTGAATTTTTCTGTCCAACCAATCTTCAATTCCTTTCTTTATCGAATTCCAATGGTACGACATCAACCATCTCTATGCAGATCATGGTCCTGACAATGGAACCATTTGTTGGCTTGTTGGGGCTTGACCCAGGTTCAGAATTAATTAGCTGAACAAATCCTGGTACTACTGGCCCTTTCGACAACAGTATGTGGAGTGTGGACTAAGGTCTCACTTGAAGTAGTATGGGAGGGTGCTAGAACCAGGTTTCCACACCCTGGAGATGTCTGATGAGTTCGACTGGTCCACTATTTGTCCCTATGTGCAGGTTTCTTCACGCACTTTACTATTCCTCGCAGCCTGATATGCTACCTTCGCACATCCCTACCTAGGGGTTGTGCGTCGCGCTCTGCGCTATTACCCAAGATCTTTCTTATATTCCAATATTAGTTAATTATCTTTGCCTACTTGAATTCTTTAAGTAATAATTAGTTATACAAAATATTCATACAGGTTCGTGCAGTAAAGAAACAATATACTTGCAAATTATATTCAATCATGCATTAACCCCAGAAAAGATACACAGAAATGTAGTAAAACTTCTCTTTATTGATTTTCCCAATGATTACAGACTTGACCTGCCCTGCGCACTCAGCTACAGGGGTCCGCGCACTCAACTATGGACTACTAGGCCTCTACGCACACAAATGCAGAGCCTTCTCCTACTCTATGACCCACAAACACACTTTACGCTTTGACTCAATCACTTAGACTTCTCCTCCTCTCATCTCTCTTAGTTATTCGTTATTTTCTACACTTAGAGCCTCGCTCTATTTATACAATCCCATGGTTCGCGAACCATGGGTAGGTCTATCCAGCCAACATTACATTACAAAACTAGGGTGAACAACCCTGTGACTCTATTATGACTTCACGCTCTGCGCCTGCAATTCGCGGAGCTTTTACAAAAGACTTGCTCAAAACTTGGGCTTTAAGCCCCAAAACATGCCTTGGGGGGATTCCATTCCCAACATATCTTTTACATCTCCACATCTTTTAAAATTGAATATATAACTTATTTCAATCATATTTGAGTTTTTAAAAATTGAATAAAACGTATTTCCATCATAAGGAATTGATTGAAATACTTGGATAACTACTTGTAAATTTAAGAAAGTTGATAACATTATATAAAATTATAGAAATGTTTCCATATATTGTTTTTTGACCTATATATTAAATTTTAATATGATTGACTTATATCATGTTATGACTAAGCTCTTGTAGATAATCTCAAAATAAATAATGTTGAATAAAACCTATTTGTTGTTTACATGACATCTTTTAATATTAAAATTGAATAGAACTTATTCCAAACCTATTTGTGTCTTTTAATTGAACCTTAGATAAGAAACTTATTGAAATACTTTAAAAAGTTGTCCATGTTGTTAGGGTACTATAATATAGGGATGATAGTTTTTCTGTCTTATTCTTAATTTGGGTTTCTTGTTGTAAAAATTTAGCCTATGAAGGGTCTTTGCACAAAATAATCAAATTGGTCAAATTCATTGTAAATATTTGTGTCATAAAAGTGTCTATTAACCCTAATTCAAATTTGTAAATTCATAAAGAGTCCATGAGTGGTCATAATTTGAAGTTTGAGGTCATGGAGGGAAACGGGTTATTATGAGAGTGAAATAGGTCATGTCATAAGGAATTTGTTCATTATAAGTCATTTTTAGAGGTCATGTCAATCATATGAGTCAGTATAGGGTTAGTTATGAGTTAGTTAGTGTCATGTCCTACTCATGATTGTAAAAATACCCTCTCATGTCACTTCACTTTCATCATTCAAAACCACCATCATGACAAGAAAGAGGTTTTCAATGGCATAAAATTCAAATTTTCTTGAAACTCTCCCATTCTCCCTCATATGTGATTCATTCTAAACATTGGAGTAGTGTCAAGGTGTAATAAGGTTTCAGAAGCCGAAAAAGAATATTTAAATATTGAGGGTTGCGCAACTATTGAATGAGGAGGTGAAAATGCTATCAGGTTTCTGAGTAAGGTTTATTTCTCTTTTTTTTCAATATTTCAAATCTCTTGAACCTAGAATAACACATTCCAACCACCCGCAGAGTCAGAAATAAGCTAGGTATATCAATTTTTTCTTCTGCTACACATTCGTTGCACTTGTGCATCATTTATCTGTGCATGTAATTATTTTTTGGGCCATCTTTGTGGTAGTTTGTACTTTTAATATCATATTTTTAAACTCCAAGTCCCTACCTGTGGCTGAGATTGAAGTCAGGTCCCCCATATGAAACCATCCATCATCTTTTTGTGCATTTTCTATGAAAAATACCTTGTTTCACCGAGACTTTGATTTCCATTTTCCTTTGCACAATTTTGTCTTGGGGAGGTTTTTCTTAATACTACATAGTTGAGATGGAGACTCCAGAAAATAAAAAAAAGTCCACAGGAGGAGATGTAGTGCGTTATGAACCAAAAAATCTTGATCTAGTCAATGCAGACCCACCATTCAAATTGCTTTCGAACAAACATCCTGCATTACTTTTTGTGAGAGAATTAAAGCCACGGGTCATCATTTTCAACTCACTAGACTATTTACATTTAGTTTCAATGGTAATGAAGTAAAGGTGGGAGATCTTGAGTTCACTGTTTCAGAAGAAACCATCTCGCAAGCAACAGATATACCCTTGACAGGAGAAAATTGGTTTAAGGGCATGGAATTGGATGTGTCACATTACAAATACTTCCACAAACCTCAATATCAAAACAAATTTGAGCCTAAATTTCCAAGAAGGTACTGGTTAGATCATTACAACCAACTCCTTAAAGTCATACAGAGTTACTTCACTTGTGAGGGGCATTTCAACAGAGCATATCAATATCACATAAGGCTCCTGATGCATTTTACTGGAAAGAGAAGTCTAAATTTTCCTCATTATTTGTTTAAGAGCCTGTGTAAGATGGCAGACAGGGTCCAGTCAAAGGGAGAAAATCATGTGCCCAACTTATTCCATTTTTCTTTAGTCAAATTGTTAGTTTTGAAGGAGCTTGATAAGAGGAAGAGGACTTGGGATAGTTTCTTAGCAGCCTCAGGCCTTTTGGCTCACTTTGATAGTCCTAAGAAAGAAAGGAGCACACCTTCTGTGGCAACACATGAAGTTTCACGAGCAGCAAAAGAATCAGTTTAGAAGACTATGATGAAAGAGAGAACAACACATACGAAGAAAGGCAAGAAACTATAGTATGCACATGAGGAACAAAAAGTGACTCAAAAACAAAGAATTAGATCTGCAGAAAAGAAGATAATTGAGGAGACTAGTCCTAAAAATACCATGGAACCATCAAATGATGTACCAAAGCAGTTTGAAGTGGGTGATCAAGAGGTTGAAATGGAAGACAAAGATTTGAGAATCATGGAGTTGCAATACTAACTTAACAAACCTCATCTCAGAGTGGCATATTTGCAATAGAAAAACAGAGAACTCGGGCATAAATTATCTCAAGAAACTGTTCATCCTAGTGAAGGATAACCATCATGGAAAACATTGGTACATGCTGCAAAAGGAAAAATTAAACAGGCTAATTATGTTGAAGAGTGTTTAGCCAATTTAATGTCCTTAAATTGTCAACATAAATTATCGACCAGGGCAAGTATACTAATGAAGCACAAGTGCACTATATGTGCTAGAAGTTAATTGATGTCGTTAAGATATCTATGTTCTTGTTAAAGTCTAAATTTATAATTAATATGAAGATGGTATTACTGATTATATTAAAGAATTGTGCCTTAAAGTTGTTAGCTACTTATCTTAGAAATTAATTCCTATTTAATCAGTTTATGGATGGTTTAAGTGTGATTCTAAGCTTTACTCTTGTTAGACTGTTTTGGATTTTATCTCTGAATTTTATGCTACAGCCAACCCTAAATTACTATGTGCTAAAGAGATTTATTCTATCAAATTGTAAATGAATGAAGTTTGGATTTAATTATCAAGAAAATGATTGTGACTCTTTTACTCATTCAACTTCATCCAAACAAGTCATAAATCTAATCAACTGAAAAGAAACTACACTATGAAAAAGAAACAATTGATTACACTAGGTAGAAAGTAAGGAAAATGATCAAATTGTACCAGATAAAAAGAAAATGAAATTACAGAATTAAGCTAGGTATAAAGTAAAGGGAATTTCTTATGTAGACAATGATTCAATCATGAATTCCATCATACTGCATTTCAAACACAGAACAGAGCATCTACACTAAAATTAAGGAAATCTATGTGCAATTGGTTAAAGACCTGTACTGTTCATAGGGGCCCTCCACGAAACAGTGGACAATCTTGATCAACGCAGTATGGAAAACATAAACCAAGTATATTACTCGCAAACAAGTGTATCAAGATGTTCTTAAAATTTACATATATCGGCGTGCACCCAAAACACAGAGCGGCCATTGCTTTTATAATACTTCTTTGTATAACAATACGAGAGTTTCAAGCCTATATATCTTTATTCTAATCCTACTAAATCAAACTATATCGCTAAATAATCGATTTGCTATTTGGAAAAGAAAATCGATAAGATTTCGAGAAAACTTGGTCTCTGTCTCGGCGATAATCTTGCAGTTGACTTTGAGGTTGATCGTGTTGTCATGCGATCTTCTTGAAGGATTGGCTCAAGAGAATAGGAAAGAATCCACAAGGGAATCATTCATCATCCATCCATATCTTCCTTGGCTAAGCTGGAGCATCTGAACCCTGTTAACAAAGGAGATAGTTACGTAAATATGGAATAGTTGGAGAAATAGACCAATTCCATAGCTAAATGCATACTTTAACAAAACAATATGGTATATAGACAAATATGAAAAATAATACATTTAAATTCTTACCTTTAACAAAACCTTATGTCTATTGCATTATTTAGGTGATAGGTATAGGGAAAAAGAAAGAAAGTATAGGCAAAAAGGGTGTCAAGGTAAGACAGTCCTTGGACTCTACATTCCCCCACGGTGGAGGTTTTGTATGTCCTCATACAATTCATCATTGTGATTCTCTTGTTCCTTCTTATTATCACCTTCAATATTCACTTTTTTCTTCTTTATGGCAACCACCTACATCCTTGGTTTCCTCATCAGGATTTTGTATTTTAGGTTGATAATTTCTCTTTGCATTGCCATGTTCTCTTTCTTCAGCTTTTTGTTATTTTTGTACCACAAACTCAAATGAAGGGTAAGGTTGTCACTTATTTCAATTTGAATCCTATTTTGTGATTTCAATGTCTGATTTTCATTCTTGAGACATCTGTTTAATGTCTCCAGCTCAAAAATTTATTACTTTAAAACATTGGATGTTGAAGGTTCTTGTGGCTCATTAAATTGATTGCTTCCTTCTCTAGGACTTTGGATTGATTCTTTAGTTGTTGCTTCCTTTCTTTCTAATGACTCTATGTAGTCATAAATCTCTTATTGAATAGGGTCAACACCTCGACTGTGCTCTAGACTTTTCGGTGGTGAACTGCAGGGTGGTGATGACACTCTTGGTGATAGTTTTGGTACTCCTTGGGAACCTTTAGGGTTTTCAGTTGTCTCATTTTCCTCGAGATCAATATATTTCGTAGCTCCTGAGACTGTTTTTTGCATTGTGTTCAACTTGGTACTCCTCCTTAGTCCTGTGTTTTCTAACCTATGTGCTTTATTTCTTTGGCTTTTGACATTTCTTCCTGAGGAAGGGTCTCAGTTTGTGGTAAATATTATGTTCTTTTGCTAGCTTTCTTCCTTCTAAGATTTCCCCTTTTCATTTATGCAAAATATCAACTATGGGTAGTTCATCTTCTGATAATTCCTGTTGAGACTAGGGTTCGTTTATTGTTTCCATTGTTCTCATCTTTCCCCTAAGGGTTCTACTACTACTAGGTTGTTTAAGATCTTTTTCTTCAAAATGGTTTCTTACCAAGAAATTTTCCCAATTATCCCCTACACTCAGAAGGTGGAATTCAACCAAGATCTTTACCAATCCATGATGATACATGGTACTATCTATGAATTGAATCTTATTTTGAACATTCATGGACATTTTCTTAAGACTATGCAAGAGGAAATAAGGAAGATTCATCTGGTGTTCCTCAAGAAAATCTACCATTATCCTAATGTGGTAGAAATACATATATCCAAACCAACCCTCACAAGTAATAAATTTATGAGGTACAAGAAGTAAATTCCTCCATTTATTCTTAAGGGTTGTACTAGGAATACCTTTCTTGAAGACTGTGGTGTCCATGTTTGGATTTTTCAAGAAGACTCTCCAATCTTCTTCATTGATTCCCCTATTTTTGAACCATTTATCTCTGCTTCTGGGAAATTCAGTAGCTTCTATGACTAGAGACTCCATTATAGTGAACTTAATGTCTCCTACCTCAACTTCTGTTCCATCAAATGAGTGTGCAAAAGTCTTCATCGCTTCCCTATGGAAACCTTTGAATTTATCTATGAATTGTAACCATTATTTCTTTTGCAACAGCTCCCTGGTCTAAGGATATCCTTCTAAGAATTTCCTTCCTACTAGCTCGGTTCAGAAAATAACACCCGTTATGAAGGATGCTTTGTCTCAAGGACTGCTTATTTTGATAATAGAAATGGTGTGGGTAGGGTTTTGGTTAGTTGTAGAGAGATAGAAGGGTTATATGAATTTGGAGAAATGGAAGAATGTATGAATTATAATGAAGGATGTGGGAATGAATTTGACCGTTGGAGTGCATTCAAAATAATGATTTGGTGATTTACTTCAACCGATTCAGAATAAGGACAAGACAAAGGTTTTAAGTGGTGGTTTATGATGATTTTGATAGCCAACCTTCACCCTAGTTTGCAATGATTTCATTTTATTTTGGCAATGCTATGTCCTCATAGTTCATATATGTGATATATTAATCCTCATTGTTAAATTAAAGTATCACATACCTTTAATTAACTTTGATAACCTTAATTGTTCTTTGATATCTCTTGCAGGTGCTTTTCGCTGTCAATTATCCTTCAATTCGAATCCCCAAGTGTTCCCGTCAAGTGGCTTCAAAGATTTATTAGGGCTGCAGAAACTTGTCCTAGCTGCAAAAAGTTGTTGATTCTGTAGCTGAAAATAAAAACATTAAGAAAGGAACTTTATTTTGAAAATAAAATTTAAGGTGCCAAAAAGAGTTGGTTTTCATGTTTATACCTTTTATTATTATTATTATTATTTTATTTTATTTTTTAAATATTATATATATATATATATATATATATATATATATATATATATATTTGAGTAAAATTTCTAAGGTGGAAAAGAAGGAGAACTCTTTTCAACCATCTTCAATTTTGAATTATCTTGGAAAATTTTGACAAATTCTTCTTTTTTCAATGGCTTCTGATAAAGTTTGAGTGGTTGTCCATTTAGTAAAAGAGGAATTTTCTCTTCATCAATAGTCCTGATTCTAACTGCACCATTTTCAAAGACACTTTCAACTTCATAAGCTCCAAGCCAGTGGGTTTGGAATTTCCCTTGAAAATTTTTTAACTTTGAGTCAAAGAGTAATGCCCAATATCCTGGATGAAAATTTATTTCTTTAATGTACCTATTATGCCATCTGGATCTCTGTTGTTGAACTAGGTTGGTTCTCTGGAGGGCTTCTTGTCTTATTTCATCAAGATCATTAAATTATTTCATCCTTTGCTTTTTTGTGCTTCTGATAGGTCAAGGTCTGGCTGGAATGTTGTTTTGTAAGTCTGGATCTGGAACTCTATTGGAAGTAAGACTTTCTTCCCATACACAAGTTCGTAGGGAGTATGTCCAGTAGTACTTCTCCATGTAGTTCTATAAGCTCGGAAAGCTTCTAGAAGCTTTTCTGCCCAGTCCTTCCTGTGTAAGTGTACAGTCTTGGTAAGGATTGTTTCAATCACCTTATTTGTAGACTCAACTTGTCGATTGGCTTGTGGATGGTATGGATTAGACTTCCGATGTTTAATTTTGTATTGCTCCACAAGCTTCTGCACTAATTTGGATGTGAATTGTGTTCCCTGATCTATTAAAATTTCTCTTCGAACACCAAAAGAGTGAAAATATCCTCAAAAAGAAATGAAACTACATCATTTTCAATAGCAAAAGGAAGTCTTTAGTTTCTACCCATTTATTTACATAATCAGTACATACCAGAATATACCTCTTTTGCTTTGAAGGTGGGTTGATTGGTCCAACAAATTCTAGTGCCCACTTTTCAAATGGTTCAATTAATACCTGTGGTTGTAATGGCATTTCATTTTGAAAGTGTGGGTTTGCCCATTCTCTGAAAACTATCACATATTTAAACATATTCCTTAGTATCCCTAAAAATGGAAGGCCAATAATATCCTAAAAGTAAGACTTTATAAGAAGTTTTTTTGTCAGAAAAATGTCCTCCACATGGTTCATCATGGCAAGCTTTAAGTATTTCTGGTATTTCATCCTCACGAACACATCTTCTGATGATGAGATATGGTCATGTTTTGTATAACTCTTCATTTATCCATGAATAATATGTGCTATTGTGGACTATTCTCCTCTTTTCTCTAGGAGACAAATGAAATGGCATTTTCCCTGTAGCTAAATAGTTAGCAATATCTGCATACCAAGGTGATTTAGTAGATACTAAAAAAATATATTCATCAAGAAATTTATCCTCTACAGGTTGATCATTATTATCATTTTGAATTCTAGATAAAAAGTCAGCAATTGTGTTCTGTTTTTTGGGCCTATCTAGAATGGTGATGTTAAATTCTTGTAATAATAAGAGCCATCTGGTTATTCTCCCATTAGTGATTGGTTTATTCATTAGGTATCTAATGGTAGAATGGTCTATGTGAATGAAAGTTTCATAGCTATATATATAATGTCTGAATTTGTTAATGGCATGAACTACAGCTAAAAACTCCTTCTCAGTTACAATATAATTTAACTCTGCAGGAGTTAAATTTTTACTAGTATAATAGATTGCATGAGTAAGATCTTTTTTCCCTAACACGGCTCCTAAGGCTGAATCTAGAACATCAGTTGAGATATGTAAAGGTAATTTCCAATTAGGTCCTTTTAAAATAGGTGCTTCAGAAATTCTCTTTTTCAAAGTTTCAAAGGCAGTTTGACATTTAGAATCCAATTTGAATTCACAATCCTTGGTAAGAAGTTTAAAGAGTGGAGATGCAATTTTTGTGAATTTTTCTGTAAATCTTCTATAGTATCCAGTAAAACCTAGAAAACTTCTAACATCTCGTTGGCAGTTTGGCATTGATATCTTAGAAATGACTTCGACTTTCGATGAGTCCACCTTAATTCCATTTTTGAAATATGGTGACCTAAAACAATTCCTTCGTTAAACATCATGAAACATTTCTCATGACTTAACGAAAGATTTGTTTCTTTACATCTTATTAACACTTTCTCTAAATTTCCAAGTGCTTCAATAAAAGAAACACCATAAACTGTGAAATCATCCATGTATACTTCCACACAATCATGAATAAGATCAGAGAAATTTCTAACGGCTGCTCTTTGGAATGTTGTTGGAGCGTTGCATAATCCAAAGGGAAGTACTTGGTAAGCATAATTTCCCCATGGATAGGTGAATGTGGTTTTATCCTGATCTTCAGGTGCTACCTGAATCTGGTTATATCCACTAAAACCATCCAAAAATGTAAAATACTTTTTCCCTACTAATGTGTCTAGGACTTTATCTATTTAAGGTAGTGGAAAGTGGTATTTTAATGTTTCTTTATTTAATTCCTCATAATAGATGCATACTCTCCATTTTCCATTTTTCTTCGGAATGATTACTAAGGGTGAAACCCACTAACTGTCTGATATCGGATAAATGAAATTTAGATTTAATAGCTTTTGCAATTCCTCAATAATTTCTTTTAGATTTGGATTCATTCTTCATTGTGGTTGTCTAATTGGTCTTACACTTTGTTCATTGTAGATATGTTGTATACAAGTTTTAGGATCATTTCCTCTCATATCAGTGTATTCCCATGCAAAAGCAGAAGAATTTTTCTGTAAGATTTCCACCAACTGATTCTTTTGTAGTTCTTCCAAGTTTTCATTAACATTCAAAGTTTTGCCTAGAAAGATTTCTATTAAATAATTCCCAAATTTTTCCATAGAAAGAAATGATACTTGTCTAGATGAGAGATATTCATTTCAAATACAGTCATAATGTGAGGAAGATTCATTATTTTCCAATAGATTTAAAATTTGGTCTTCCTCTCTTACTTGTTTAGTAGTAAAAACAGGTTGTATATCATCTTCATCATCTATCCATTCTTCATTTTTTGTTTCTATTATTGTTCTTGCTGGAGGGTATAATGTAAATTTCATTATAGGATTTCCATCTGAAATAAACATGTCACCTGATCGACAACCAATGAAAGCAACAGCTGTAGCTAAACAAGGTCTTCCTAGGATTAATGGATGTCCTCCTAGATTATTCTTGGGTGTTAAGACCATGAAATGAACAGGATATTCCCAAGAATCTAAGGATACACAAAAATCCTCCAATACACCATCAGGTTTGATCACAGACCTATCTGCTAATTGTAATAGTGTTGGTGTGTATTTCAGGTTAGGAAGCCTAAGTGAGTCCATAACTTGTTTACTCATTATGTTTATGGTTGCTCCTAGATAAATCAGTGTGTTTGGGATTTCAGTTCCATTGATGTGAATTTTTACAATGGGGCTTCCTAGATCTAAATATTTTTGAATGTCGTTTTCCCCATCATGATGTCTGCAATTTTTCTGACTAATTGAATTATTTTTATGTCCTTTCTTTTTCTTCCTGATCTTTGAGTACTTAATTCCTTGATTGTTTTTGCAAAGATTGGTATTTATTTTATGGCTTGTAACAAAGGAATTTTGATACAAACATTTCTTAATTCATCCAACGTATCATAATCAGGCAATGTAATTTGTTTTTCTACTCCTTCATCAATTTTCAACCATTCAGGGAAAGGTGGCCTAATTGATACCAAGGGTTGTTCTATGATAGGAGTATTTATTGGAACATTTTTTGTTTGATTATTTTATTTTTGAGGGAGAGAGGTCTCTCCTTCTTCAAATTTATTTTTATCTTTTTGAAGATTTGATCTTGTTTCCTACATAACAACAAGGTGTTTTCTTTGTAACACTCTTCCAGACCTTAATTGGACATTATTTAGATCTAGTGGAGTTATTACATAAGTTTGAGGATTTTGCCCTTCCATGTTGTGCACAGGTTGTTTTGGTATTTTATTATTAGGTTTCAGAAGTGGTTGAGTGGGTAGTTGATTTGGCTTTTGTGGAAATGGTAGGGAGAGCTGTGGATTTTGATTTTGAAATTCGATTTGAGGTAATTGATTAGCTTGGGGAATTTGATTAGATTGGGGTAGAAATTGCGGTGGAAGATAGGATGTTGAATAGTGTTAATATTGACCATAAGCCCCATAAGGACTTTTCCATCCTTGATTCCAAGATTGTGATTGTGGTTGAGCCCAATGCTACCAAGATGGATTTTAATTATTTTGTGAAGACTGAGAAAATTGTTGTGGTCTAAATCCTTGTGGTTGATTTGGTTGAGAGTTTTTCCATGGTCTCTTGGCTATAAAGTAGAGAGGGTCTAATTGCTCTGGTATTCCTTCCTCATTAAATAAAGCCTTGAGACCTGGTAAGGAAGTACATTCCTTAGTATCATGATTATTTACGCATATAACACAAGTTTCTATGTCCTTTGAATCTAAGGGACACTCTCTTAGTGTGTGTTTCTTTCGACATCTAGGACAAAAGATAAATAATGCAACATTTTCAGATTTTTGCTTGTTCTTTATTTTAAGGGTGTCTATTTGTTCACTTAGACTCCCTAAAATATCTGTCTTGAAGGTATTAAGCAAAATTCCTAATTCTTCCCTGCTGACTGTCCCAGCTGCAGATTTATTAATTCTTGATAAGAGAGGGTCTCTAGGACTATTTCCAACTTGTGCTTTACCCCTTGAGATATGTACACATAAATCACAAATATCTATAAATGGTAATTGAGAAATATCTCCTTTCCCAGTTAAGTTAAGGAGATCGATCCATTCATCTTTAATAGCTTTAAGCAGGAGGGATTTTAGAGTTCCCTCATCAAAATTGTCCATTTTTTCTCTTTTAATATTGTAGACAAATCTCTCTACTAAGTCTTCAAGATTTTCATCTTCCTTTAGTGTCATTTTGAAGACTTCATCTTTAAGGTTACTAGGAATACAATAATCTCTATATTTGCCTAGGAAAGCCTCTTTCATTTGTTCCCATGTTCTTATAGAATGCATCCCTAGACTCATGAACCATTTTAATGTTGAATCCTTTAAGGTAGCAGGGAACAATTTTAGTTTTTGAGCATCATGCCAATAGTCATATGATCTGCATAATACTTCAAATTAGAAGAGAAATGTCTCTGGGTATTCATTTCCTTTTCCGTGGAAATTAGGAAAAATTGAGGGTGATATATTCTTCATTGTGAGAGTTGTATCTTCATCGAGAATAGGAAATCCAAAAAGATCTTGGTTTCCTCTACCTCTACCCCCTCCTCTATTCATATCTCCACCTCCTCCTATACCTCCTCCTATCCTATTTTCCTCACCATTGAAATTGTGTACCTTTCCTCCACCTTCCTCAACCATGACAAATTCTTCAGAATCAATATAGGGTTCTTCTAATTCTTTTGGTTCTTCTATCAATGGTTTTTCAAAATAATTTTCCTGTTCCTCTTCTTCTCTAGGAACTTCTAATTCTTCTCCCAAAATTTGTTCACCAGTGGAGGATAGAAAAACTACTCCTGTAGTTGGGGATATAGGATTTTCTTCAATTATAGCTTCAGCAGATGAAGTAGGTGAAGTTCTGGATTGGATTTCTGATCTTGAGACTTCAGAAAGTCTTTTTCGACCTACAAATGGAATCTGGGTTTGAGTAGGTGGTGTGGAATTTCGAAATTGAGGTGAAGTGAGTGGATTTGTGGGAATTAAACTTCTTCCTCGTCCTACAAATCTACCTCCAAAGTCTCTATCCCTACACATATCATGTTAATAATTTTTTTTAACTTCTATTTGTACTTCCCTGGCAAAGGCACCAAAATGTTTAGCCAATTTAATGTCCTTAAAATGTCAACTTTAATTATCGACCAGGGTAGGTATACTGATGAAGAACAAGTGCACTATATGTGCTAGAAGTTCATTGATTTTGTTAAGATATCTATGTTCTTATTAAAGTCTAAATTTAGAATTAATATGAAGATGGTATTACTTATTATATTAAAGAATTGTGCCTTAAGTGTGATTCTAAGCTTTACTTGAATCAAGCAGAGGATTCAAAAGCATGCGGCAGATATTAGACATAACAGGTCCCACTCATCTACCTTAACTGAACATGCGTCTAATACTAAACACCACATATGTATTGAGGATTCCAGGGTTTTAGCCAAAACTAATCACTTCCATCATAGGAAGTTCAGAGAGGTGTTAGAAATTGAGATGGCAACAATCTGAATAGGGATGAAGGTTCGAAAATTAGCAACAACTGGATCCCTGCTCTTCATTCCTAGTTTTTATTTATTCCTTGAAATTTCTCCGTTTATCTGGATTTTGATTTTTCCCTCCAATCACACACACACACATATATAATTTTTTATCATTCTTAATTTTTACTAATTTAATATTATTATTGATTTAATTTACATTTTACATTTGTTTATTTTTCTATTAATTTTTTATAAGTATAATTCTTAATTCTTGATCTCTTATGCTTATTTTTATCTAAAAAATATGATTTTTTTTTAATTTGTTTTTTGAAAATTTGTTTGATTCGTAATTATTCATTCTTAATGCTTTTCTCTTTATTTATTTTTTTTATCATTCTTAATTTTTATTGATTTAATATTATTATTTATTTAATTTACATTTTAAAAAAAAAAATTATTTTTTTTTTTTTTTGAAAATTTGTTTGATTCTTAATTATTCCTTCTTAATGCTTATTTACTTATTTTATAATTTATTATTATCTACCTATTTTATTTTATTTCATTTTCTTTATTTTTTATTTTTTTATGAGGATGTTTTTAAACGTTTGTAACTTCTTTGACTTTATAACGTTTAATTTTTATTTAATCAATTTTTATTTTTGACTTTCTAACGGACCAATTTATATTTTGAAGCATCTCCACCTATATATATGGTTAATGTTAGATTAGATGCTCCACCTTTGCCCTGATGATGAACCACAGTGGAGGGTTCGAAACATTGGCTCCAATAAATTATTTGATGTGATTTCTCGGGAAAATTTTCTATCTAAGATTTACTCTTGTTATACTATTTTGGATTTTATCTTTGAATTTTATGCTACAACCAAACCTAAATTACTATGTGCTAAAGAGATCTATTCTATCAGATTGTAAATGAATGATGTTTGGATTTAATTGTCAAGAAAATGATTGTGACTCTTTTACTCATTCAACTTCATCCAAACAAGTCATAAATCTAATAAATTGAAAAGCAACTACACTATGAAAATGAAATAGTTGATTACACTAGGTAAAAAGCAAGGAAAATGATCAAACTTTACTAGATAAAAAGAAAATGAAATTACAGAATTAAGCTAGGTATAAAACAAAGGGAATTGGTTATGTAGACAACGATTCAATCATGAATTCCATCATACTACATTTCAAACACAGAACAGAGCATCTACACTAAAGAAATTAAGGAAATCTATGTGCAATTGGTTAAAGACATGTATTGGTCGTAGGGGCCCTCCACGAAACAGTCGACAATATCCAATCAACACAGTATGGAAAACATAAACCAAGTCTATTACTCACAAACAAGTGTATCAAGATGTTCTTAAAATTTACATATATGGATGTGCACCTAAAACATAGAGCGGCCATTACTTTTATAATACTTCTCTGTATAACATTACGAGAGTTTCAAGCCTATATATATTTACTTTGATCCTACTAAATCAAACTATATCACTAAATAATCAATTTTCTATTTGGAAAAGAAAATCGATAAGATTTCGAGAAAACTCGGTCTCTGTCCTGACGATAATCTTGCAGTTGACTTTGAGGTTGACTGTGTTGTCATGTGATCTTCTTGAAGGATTGGCTCGAGAGAATAGGAAAGAATCCACGAGGGAATCATTCCTCATCCATCCATATCTTCCTTGGCTGAGCTGGAGCATCTGAACCCTATTAACAAAGGAGATAGTTGCGGAAATCTGGATTAGCTACAGAAATAGGCCAATTCCATAGCCAAATGCATACTTTAACAAAACAATAAGTTATATAGACAAATATGAAGAAGAAGACATTTAAATGCTTACCTTTAACAAAACCTTGTGTCTATTGCATTATTTAGGTGATAGGTATAGGGAAAAAGGAAGAAGTATAGGAAAAAAGGGTGTCAAGGTAAGACAATCCTTAGACACTACAAAGAGATAAAGGAGACAACTGAACAACCAATGAAGACCAGAACAAGGTCAAAATCTAGAATAGAAGAGAAGATGAAAGACACTCTTCCTCCAGACCAAAAGGCATTATTTGATGAGCATAAGGAATATGAGAAGTTATTGGAACAACTTGAAGGAGTTCAACAGCAGGTAGATCAGCTTGCGGGATAAACTGAATTTATTCAGGTAGGTAAAAGTTGTTGCACCCACTCTAGACAAGGTTAAGCATAAGCTAAAGTGGACCTTGCCTCTCGATAGGTAAGTGAAAAGTTTGTATGTACAGAATTTGGCACTAAAAAGAAAACTTGGATTGGTTAATAAAAAGCTCATTGAGGCCAAGGAATCTGGAAGAAAAAGGAGGAGCAAACTTTATATTTTGGTCGAAGTTGCCCAAAAAAAAATTTTGCAATAGGAGAAAAGTTATCACCTTTTGTTCTTTGAAATTTTTCTCCTATGCCCTATTCATTCAAGTTTTTGCTGAAGCTAAACTTGCGCAGCAAGGTCCCGCTATGCAAGTTGCATAGTGCCATTTTTTGATTAAGTGATGGAATTTTTGTAGTTTGCAAAGATTGATGAGGTTTTATAAGGAGTTTGTATGTAGTAAGAGTGTTCCTTGGCCATTTTGAAGCATAAAGGTCATCATAAGCTTGAAATGTTGGACTTGTTACAAATTTGATGTGCAAGTCGAAATCAACCATCTATGAGATCTGCAAGCATTGGAAAAACTACTTTATGGGTTCTACACCATCACACTATCATTTCAAACATGCCCATTCTCTTTTTTTTAGGAAGCATCTACAACCATATCAACCATAAAAGTATGCTACACTTTGCTATGCATCTGCTGCACAAGTACACAATCATATATTTTCTTTAAAAATTCAAAATTTTGAACTTCTAGAAGCGATTTCGAGTAGTTGAATAGGTTTCTAGTAGCATTAAATCATGTCATTCAAGTCGCTAAGAAAATATTCCTTTTAATTATTGTTTTAAAAATGTATTGGTCAATAGGGAAATTGCTACTATTTTTCAGCTAAGTAAGTAAGAATACATTGTATCTAGCTTAGTTTAACTTCTATGAAGAAAAATAGACCACGTAGAGTGGTAATTCAAATTCTATATTGTATATAATAATGTAAAACATGAAAAGGGAGTTTTGGTTAGGGTGGAAAGGAAGCTAGTCTACATTTTCTGAAATTTTTGTATCATTTTCCCAAGTGAATAGAAGAAGGCAGGTGCAGTTTTGACAAAGATACTTGTGTCAGTACTTATTGGTATGTGTGTTTCCTTATGATCTATTATATGTTTTTCCTTATGATCTATTTATGTTTTTCCTTCTAATCTATTTATAATATATTCTTTCATGGTATAAACATTCCTCATGCTCAGTTTGAAAGGAAATATTTTCATAATTCACTTAGTGCTCTGATTTAAATCAGTTGATCATATGTGTTATCTTTTTCCTCTATGGAAATATGAACTCATTAGTGTTTTGATGCTCAATTTGTCCTCTTTCCTCATGCTCCACTCACCCATTCACTGCAATGAAATTTGATTTGATATCAATAAGTTTTCCTATCTTTCCTCTGTTTGAATTTCATCATATCCCTTATTCACTTGGATCTAAAACAATGATCTGATCTAGAGTAGCTTTACTTTCCTACACTTACCTTCAGACATCAAGCCTAAAACTACTCTTTTATCATCATAGCCAACCTAAGATCTAGAAACATTCTTTCATTTAGCTGATTGAGAGAAAAACACAGTGATAGAGCCCCCTCCAAGGCTAGTAGGGTCAGATTCTAGCCTAAGAGTGGTCAGTGGATACCTCAGCATTTCTCTGTTCAGCCTAGAGAAATTTACATTGTGCTAACATAGTGGTGTCGTTGTCATGGACTGAAAGCTAAATATTCCCTGGTAAAACCTTGATTTGAAAATATTATACCTAGTTCATGTGGGTGACAGTGAGTTAGGAATCATTAGGCTAAAATTTTCACCTAAAAATTGTGTTTAAGCCTAGTTGTGATAAGTTTTCTTGCAAATATGGCTTCTAGGAAGATCCATACAACATCACATCCAGATCATGATCCCCTTGAAATTGTAGGTGATCCTGAGAAACTGATTAGAAAGAAGAAGTTTGAAGAAGGTTAAGCCAGTAACAGTCCTTTACAGAGATATTCCACCCTTCCTTAAATCTTTGTAATAGTTGAGGACATTGAATTTGATCTGTCGTTTAAGAATAGGATTTTTACATCCAAATCTGAAACTTTTGTTTCTGAGACTATCATTGATGATTCAAAGTTAATACCATATATCCCAGTATAGAATCTTGGCATTTCAAAGTCTGGTAAAGACAATTTACAGTAGTTTCATAAACTTGAGAATGTGGTCAATCAGTTGCATAAGGCTACTGAAAAATCATCCATACTTTAGCAGATTGTTACTTCATATTTTTTTCCTTCATTTACTTTCCCTTTGATCCCTTCACATTGTTCTTCTCCTATTACATTTTTTGTCTATACTCCTCCCTTTAGAACAACTTAGCATATCATAGTTTCACCACCTCTTCCACTCTCATCATCAAGCACAGTAGTGAGTACATCTACATCTCAGACCACAATCATGGCAGCTTGTTATGGCCCATTGACCTTTCAAGCACCACTAAAGTTTATGCCATAGAAATATGTCCAGCTCATACCTCAATTTTATGGCACTGTGCCTACTACATCACAGCAAAACATAGACAAATTGAATGATTTTACAGACCTTGAAGAAGTTGATGATGATGATGTTAAGCTAAGGCGTTTTGCCCAAAGCTTGGCAAGAGAAGTTATAAAATGGTACATAGGCTTGGCAGCAGGCATAATTACAACTCTTCAATAATTTCATCAACTTTTTCTTTCTCATTGGGAGGTAAAAAAGAAGCCTGGTCTGTTGAAGCATAATCTCGTAAGTAAAGCGAAGCATAATCTCTCTCGTTGGGTAGTTTTGTCTCGCCACACGTTCTAGCGTAACGTTCTTTCTTGCCTCACGTTCTAGCGTAACGGGTTCTAGCCTCACGGGTTCTAGCCAGCAAGCAAGCTGTGTCAAGTAGTTCATTGTCTCCAGTTTGCAAGAAGAGAGATCGACTTCAAATTCTTGCATAATATGAAAACTTGAAGAGGGCTCCAAGGAAGTCAGTCCAAGATTATTTAGACGGATTCAATAATGTTTATAATTCTATCCCTACAGAAATAAAACCTCCACCAAGTTTTTCCTTACTTGCTATCCAGATGATTCGATGCTGACATGGAATACCAACTAAAAGAAAGAAACCCAGCTACCTTGCATGACATGTAGAAGAATGTTTTCATTGTAGAAGCAAACCTACTAGCCAAGAAAGCTATGTTGAAGACTAAAAAGAGGGTAACCATCAAGGAGGAAACTTCTACATCATCAAACATTAAGGTGGAAACTTTAGTGAAAACTATGGAGAAAATGATGGAGAAAATGACTTTGTCAGATAGAGTTGTTGCAAGAGAACCAAAGGGAGGTCTGCAAATTAGAAATTTGATTTTTAGAAGGCATCAAATCTAAATTAAACAAATAGGCCAAATAAATCCAGCAGACCAACAACAGATCATACCTCCTTTTCAACATAATTATGTAGAAGAAGAGAAAGAAGTAGCAGAAGAACAAGAATAGGATCAGATTAATCTCTTTGGTGAGGGAGAAGTAGATAATATTTTCTTGACAAAGGAAGAACATGATTTTTTCTTACAATCACAACAAGATATCATGCCTGTAGAATCAAAAGACTACAAAAAAGGTTATCAGAATGCTATTATGGAAGTCCACAAACAGTATAATTTGAGGAATAGGAAAGTCCCAATAAATTCTCCTAAAAATGTCCAGGCTGATATACCTTCTACTAGTCAAACAAAGGTTGATCCTCCCAAAGAAGTTCCTCAAAATTAACATACAACTATTAAGGAGGTAGAAAGAATTCCATCATATTTTAATCTTGAAAATGAGATATCAAAGATTAAAATTTTTGTTCCATTAGTTGAATTGATGAATAAGGATGCATATAAAGGTCAAATTCCAAAGGCATTGAAAGTAGGAGAAGTGTTAGACACTAACAATTTAGATGATGATCACCTAGAATTTCTTTTTGGTACAGAAGTTGAAGGAGGTTCTCTGGAAGGTAATGTGCCATCATTCTATGTCAGCCTTAATATTCATGATTTGATATTACATAATTCCATGCTAGATTCGGGTGCTTCACACAACCTAATCCTAAAGTGATCATGGACAAGTTTGGCTTGGATATAACCATACCATATGGGGACATCTTTTATTTTGACTCAAGCAAGGTAAAGTGGCTTGGTTTGATCAAAGATTTATGTGTCACTATCACACAAATTCCAGCCAAGAGTGTGGTTATGGATGTGGTTGTTGCTGACATCCCACCAAAGTATGGTATGTTGTTATCGAGATCTTGGGGTGCAAAATTAAAGGGCTCTATGTGTTGGAAATAATACTGAGGGGCGGGTGAATCAGTATTTACAATTCAACAATCTTTCATTTCCCAAATAGATTTATATACGCTACTTCAGTGAAGTGAACTTGTGTGTGCACGCTACTGTGATTACATAAACCAGTGTATACCCAGAGAACTTATGATTTAGTCAATTTATCATGTGTTGATCTTTAATCAGTTCATCAGTAACTTATTATATAGAAAAATAACATAATAAACCATCACACATAAGCAACACACATGAACACCAATTTTTAAGATGGAAACTCAATGCGGGAGAAAAACCACCTGTTGTTGTTGTCTCTGTCTTCTTTTAATATAAAGAAAATATGTTTACAATCTTGTACTACTGCAGACTTATACCAGTACATAGGCACCTGCCTGCATAAGGCTACAACCTTCTCTCGTTTTCCACCTTCTACTGGAAGGGAGCTACAATCCCCTAGCTCTTGTACTAGCCGATATGTTTACTAGTACATAGACGCCAGCCTACAAAAGGCTACGACCTTCTCTCTTCCTCCAAGGACCACGTTTCATTAATTTTCATTTTGGATGCTCCTGGTACACAACAATACAATCTGAAGGCCTCGTTTCAGCAAATTTTCACATTGGACCCATCAAAAACTTAGAAACTCAAATTGCATCAACCAATCAATAAGTTAATATGAACACTCAAATCATGGTCACCAGAACACTTTGTTGAACCCAGAAACCTGCATCATCATTCAGAACTAGCTGCAACCTCAAGAATCATACATCAAAATGTATACGCTACTTTAATGAACCCAACCTACGTGTATGTGCTACTTCCTACAACAAAACTTACGTATACCTCCAAAACAACTGAATCATAAAAACTTCTGAATCAAATCTATACCAACCAGTAATATTCTGAACATCTACTATCAATTGCAGAGATCTAGACAGTCAGTAGCAAAGATAACCCTTCTCACTTAATCAATCAATTAGACACAAACTCCTTATGCATTGAGTTTTACTTTCAGATCTAAGAAGACTTCATTGATAGACAGCAGTAAAATAGTAGCATTGTTCAGATAGATCAGTCATTTCTGAACAACAGGATTTTCTTTGTCATACACTGCTTGTAAGAGTTGAAATTGTGTGTATACGCGCCTTTACCAAGGTGAACCAACATATAGATCTACAAATATTAACTTACAACTTCACTGCTATTCCAGACTTCAGACATACCCAGATCATGACATTTAAATAATAAAACATACATTGTAAGAAATTAGATCTAGCCCAATCAATATCAGATCATACAATGATAAGTCATTTCAAGTCTCATGATCCTGATCCAACATTGTATCCAAGGTGCACAAAATATTTCAAATCATATCATATTCATAGCCCCTGCAACATAAAATATACTTCAAATAGAAGTATTCTTGAGAAACCATTTCACTTGCACACTTGTCCCTTTGATCTTCTCCTCCTTATATAGGTTTTGGCCTTCCTCAATACCTCGGACCAAAACAACACTTAGAGCATGTGGTATTCTTGGACAGATCAAATAGTCATTACTCCACTCAAAATTGTGGGCTAATACCATGGTATTAACCCTTAGTATTCTTTACTCTTGAATTTTCTTTATTTTCCAACACATACGTTTTCCTCTTATGAAAGTGCATGCATATGTATATGCTCTTTTTTCTGTGAACTTGCATGTATATGCCGCTTTGTTAAGCTGAACCTGCGTATACAACTTAAACTATCTGAAAACATCCTTTTCCTTCAACTTCTTGAATCTTATCAGTAGACATTTGTTTCAAATTCTTGTTCTTCTGTACCAATGCCCTGTTACCTCTGAATTGACCTATTACATTGTGAGTTTCCTTTTATCAAATCTGAGCTGACTTGTGAGTGAGTTTCCATCAAGGACAACACGTGTATCATAATGTAAACACTCTATTGTTCGACATGACATATGCCACTATCACAGTGTTCAGACACCCAAGGAAGTTGTAAATGGAAAATCTCATTAAATACATGGTAAGCAGTCAAGACAAACTAGTTAATTATCTTGTTTATTCCATGAATTCGTATATGGATTCATTCATTCTATACAATGATATATGTTTGGAAGAGATGCTCAAAACAGGCATGGAAAAGTAGAAAATAATGGAGGTGAACTATTGGAAGAAAAATCAGAGTCTAATGATGATGAAGAAGGTATGTGGAACATGGAATTTGATGGTGCAATTAGTAAGGAGGGGGTTGGAGCTTGCGTGTGGATTATGAGCCCAAAAGTATGCAAGTCAAAGACTTGCTCTGACAAACTTGCTTTCGAATGCACAAACAATGTTGTTGAATATGGGGCATTGATTTTGGGGTTGTAGTTGTTGAAAAATGTGGGAGCCAAAATAATTTCAATCCATGGGGACTCAAAAATGATCATAAAGAAAACTAAAGGTGAGTATTCAACTAAGCATCCTAAAATGAGGGCATATAGAAATGTTTTTTATATTTCCTGTAATATTTTCCAAAATACAATTTGTCAATGATTCCTACAGATCATAATGAAATTTTCGATGCCTTGGCCACCTCAGCGAGCACTTTTAATATTCATATTCATCCAAATAAGAGGTATGAAATTGAGGTTAAACATCGTTTGTTGTCCTAGACAATATAAGATATTAGCAAGTTGTTGAAAATGACAATTCATTAGGGGAATTTTGAGGTCTAAAATGAGCCTCCTAAGAAAAAATTACAACCAAAATAAACTTTATAAGAGCCAATATGATTCAATATGATGATGTCAACCATGGGGGATGATTCAACATTTTTGGAGTAAAAAGGTAAAAAGATTAAAAAATAATAAAATAATAAAACTGGTTTTCAACTTATCTCCCTAATATTTTACTTAAATTTCGAGTGGGAGTACTCATTAGATGCAAAATTTAATTCCATATTGAAGGAGTACCCATGTTGCATACTTTCGATGGAATCTGCTATAAGAAAAATGAGAAATACATGAAAAAACGTGATTGCAATCACTTTTTTCATATATTTCTCATTTTTCGTGTAGTAGGGTCCATTGAAAGTATGCAACATGGGTACTCCTTGGATGAGGAATCAAATTATGCATCCACCGAGTCTTTCCGCTCGAAATTTGAGTAAACCCATAAGGTGATAAGTTGAAAATACGAGTTGAAAAAATAGTTTTTATTTTTCCCTCTAAAACTTGATGATGTAATCAAATCTAATTTTATTATTTCCACTATTATTTTATAATTTCCTTAGGAGGCCCATTTTAGACCTCAAAACTCACCTAATGAGTTAGAAAATTTTATGCTTATGGAGGAATTTTCGAAGATGCAGATTGATGATGATAGTGGTTGGGAAGAAAATGAAAAGGAAAATTTCATAAACCAAATCAGGGAGAACTTGGATAAACATGTAGTAGACTTGAGGGTGTTGCAGCTGAAGGACAATGTCATTCCGAGAGGGGTAGTTCCACTTAAAGAATTATTCGACCAAAATGATGTAGCTCAAACACTAAAGATGATGTCTACTTAAACAGGGGTAGAGGAGTGTAACATGGGTACGGAAGACAGAAAAAAAAATGGGTAAGTTTTCCAAATCCTTAGATATAGAAATGAAACAGAAGTGAATAGATCTCCTGAGGGAGAATTTTGATGTATTTGCTTGGGGGTATGAATATTTAAAGGTCTATGATAACAGTAGCATTTAACATATAATCCATATCAAAGAAAACCAAAAGCCATTCAAGCAAAAGATGCGGAGGATAAACCATGTATTTTTTCCCTTAATCGAGAAGGAGGTAAGAAAATTATTTGATGAAAAAATTATTGTGCCTTTGAGATTTTCTAAGTGGTTATCCAATCTAGTTCTAGTTAGAAAGAAGACATGATAAATTAGGTTGTGGGTGGATTTCATAAATTTAAACAAGGTGTCCCTCAAGGACAATTATCCCTTGTCAAAGATGGACCACATTTTGAAAAGGGTGGTGGGTTCAAGGAGGATATAATTGTTGGATGGTTTTTCTGGGTACAACCAGATACTTGTTCATCTAGAGGATCAAGATAATACTGCCTTCACCACACCGTGGGGGACATTTATGTATGCCAAAAAATCCCTTTGGTTTAATCAACACGGGGGCCACTTTCCAGCGAGCTATGGACATAGATTTTGCTGATGAAAAGGACATATTTTTGGTTATCTATCTTGATGATATCACTATGTATTCAAAGTTTGATGAGGATCATTTGCAGCATCTAAGAATTGTTTTTTAGAAATGTAGGAAATATGGCATCTCCTTGAATCCGAAAAAGTCACTTTTTGGAATGGAGGAGGGAAAGTTGCTAGGACATATAATCTCCAAATATGGAATTAGAATAGACCCTAGCAGGATAGAAGAAATTCATAAATTTGACATTCCAAGAAACAAAAAATAAATTTGGTCTTTCCTTGGAAGGATTAATTTATTAAGGAGGTTCATTCCTAATTTGGCTGAAATCATTAGGGCTATCACTAATATGCTAAAGAAAGACAATGAAATCAAGTGGACAGAGGAAGCAAGAAATTCCTTCAATGAGGTAAAATATGCTTTGTCTCGTTCCCTTGTTCTTATCAACCCGGATTATACTCAAGATTTTATTGTTTTTTTTGCTTCCAAACATAGTATAGCAGCAATTTTAATGTAGAAAAAATAGGAGGGTCTAGAGCAGCCAATAGCATTTTTCAATCGAAGTCTTAGAGATGTTTCTCTAAAATACAATATTATGGAGAAGCATGATTTTTCCTTAGTAAAATCCCTAAAGGATTTCCAGGTGTACATTCTACACTCCCATGTCATTACTAATGTACCAAGCATCGTTGTAAAATATATCCTCACTCAGAATGATCTGGAGGGTAGGAGGGGTAAATGGATCATTGTCATTCTCAAGTATGATGTGGAAATCAAGCCCACCAAGTTGATTAAAGGGAAAAGATTGGCTAAGATGATGGAAGAATCAAATCTGCATGCTCTTGACATAAAAATTTTGCCTGCTTTGTCAGATGATGATGATTCAGGGTCAGTACAACAAGTATCAGAGAGGTTTGTGTTTTCTCCTTGGTATATAGATATTATATATGTCTTGCAACACCTACAAGCCCCACCAGGCTTGACTAAAATGAAGGTAAGGTTCCTAAAATTCAAAGTTGTCAGGTTTTGTATTTTAGATCAATCCCTATGTTGGAAAGATGTAGGGGGCATGTTATTAAATTGTTTGCTTGAAGATGAGGCATAGAAAATTATGGAGGAGTTTCATAAAGGAGATTGTGGAGGGCACTTATTTTGGAAGGCAATTGTTAATAATATTTTGAGGGTTGGTTTTTATTAGATGACATTGTTCGGTGATGTCTACAAAAGGGTTTCCATCTATTATGAATGTCAAAAAATTTAAGGGAAAAAAAAGTTGCTACCATTGCCCCTAAAGCCTATTGTAGTTGAGTCACCTTTTCAGTAGTGGGGTCTTAACTTTATAGGTGAAATTCTCCAAGTCTCGTCTGGACAACATTAGTGTATTTTTATAGCCACTGACTATTTTACCAAATGGATTGAGGAAGTCCCAACTAGACAAGCTATTGATGCATTCATCATTCAATTCTTGGAAAATAACATTTTATCTAGGTTTGGATGCCCTCAAAAGATTATTACTAACAATGTTGTTGCTTTCAAATCTCAAAGAATGGTGGATTTCTACAACAAATACCATATTGTTATTGGTCATTCCACATCCTATTAACCTCAAGACAATGGCTTAGTTGAATCCTCAAACAAAAATCCTCGTCAATATCATTAAAAATTTGTTGCAAGAAAACAAGAAAAATTGGCATAAGAAGCCGGTAAATGCATTATAGGCTGACAGGGTGAGCACTAAAAAATAATTTGGTATGCCTCCTTTCCAGTTAGTGTATGGAGTAGATGTTATTTTTCCTTCTTCATTAGGAGTTCCAGTGATGATTTTTCTACAGGAGGCTGAAGTGGAACCCAATTATGTACAAAGGAGGATCAATCAAATGATCCAATTGCAGCAAACTAGGGAGGAAGTTTTCAAGAATACTCAGGTGATACAAGATAGGATTAAGAAGATTTATGACAAGAGAAATAAATAAGATGATTTCCAAATTGAAGACTTAGTGCTAATGTGGGGTGTCATGAATGAGGATAAAGGTAAACATGAGAAATTTGAAAATTTATGGAAGGGACCTTTCAAAATCAGAACTTACAAGGGATGCAATGCCTACATATTGGAAGAATTGTCAAGGGAATTTCTGCCAGGAGGGCCTGTTAATGGCAAGCTGCTAAAACATTATTTCTCTTGAGATTGAGTTGATCTCAACATTCCATTTTACGTACCATTTTACTTTCCATGTACTACAAGTGTGGGTAGCTATCATTGGAAATTGGAGCCCAAAGAGAACGCCTTAATGTTCTTGTGATCTGCTGCCATATGTAATAAAAGTTACAGTTAGCCAAGTCAATTTTAGTTTGTCAAGAGTCAATAAAGCACCAAATGGATAAGGCTACTAGTCTATGATATTCTTGGCACCTCACAGGGATGTTGTCATCCCCATTGCAGCCAATGTTAGGGTCCTATAATATAGGGATCGTAGCTTTTTTGTCTTACTATTCATTTGGGGGTCTTGTTGTAAAAATTTATCCTATGAAGTGTATTTGTACAAAAGAATCAAATTGGTCAAAGTCATTGAAACTATTTTTGTCATAAAAGAGTGTATTAACCCTAATTCGAATTTGCAAATTCATAAAGAGTCCATGAGGGGTCATATTTGAAGTTTGAGATCATGGAGGGAAAAGGGTTATTATGTGAGCGAAAGGGGTCATGTCATAAGGAATCTTTTCATTATAAGTCATTTCTAGAGGTCATGGAAGTCATATGAATCAGTTTAGGGTTAGTTATGAGTCAGTTAGTTTCATTTCCTACTCATGATTGTAAAAATACCCTCTCATGTCACTTCACTTTCATCATTCAAAACCACCATCATGACAAGAAAGTGGTTTTCAATTGCATAAAATTCAAATTTCCTTGAAACTCTCCAATTCTCCCTCATATGTGATTTATTCTAAGCGTTGGAGTAGTTTCAAGGTGCAAGAAGGTTTCAGAAGCTGAAAAAGAAGATTTAAATCTTAAGGGAAATAGTCGTTTTGCAACTCTTGTGTAAATAACCAGTGTTACGCAACTGTTGCATGAGGAGGTGAAAATACTCTTATGTTTCTGAGTAAGGTTTTTTTCTCTTTTATGTTCAATATTTCATGTTGCTTGAACCTAGTATAACACATTCCAACAACCCGTAGAGATAGAAATAAGCTGGGTATATGATTTTTTCTTCTGCTACGCATTTGTTGCGCCTGTGCATTATTTGTCTATGCATGTAGTGCTTTTTTCAGTCGTCTTTTTCATTAGTTTGTAATTTAAATATCATATTTTAAAACTCCAAGCCCTTGCTCGTAGCTAAGAGTGAAGGCAGGTCCCCCCATCTGAAACCCTCCATAATCTTGTTGTGCATTTCCTACACAAAATACCATATTTCACCGAGACTTTGTTTTCCATTTTCCTGTGCAAAATTTTGTCTTGGGGGTGGTGGGGGGTTAATCCTGCGCAGTTGATACAGAGACTACAGAAAACAAAAATAATTTCATCAAAGGAGATGTAGTGCATTATGAACCACAAAATCTTGATCTAGTCAATGCAGACCCAGCTATTCGGATTGCTTTTGAACAAATAGGTTGCATTACTTTTTGTGAGAGAGTTCAAGCCACAGGTCATCATTTTCAACTCACTAGACTATTTTCATTTAGTTTCAAGGGTATTGAACTAAGGGTGGGAGATCTTTAGTTCATTTTTTCAAAAGAAACCATCTCACAAGCAACAGATATACCCTTGACGAGAGAAATCTAGTTTAAGGGCATGGAATTGGATGTGTCACATTACAAAGACTTCCTCAAACCTCAGTATCAAAACAAATTTGAGCCTACATTTCCAAGAAGCTACCTGTTAGATCATTACAGCCAACTCCTTAAATTCATATAGAGGTACTTCACTTGTGAGGGACATTTCAGCAGGGTATATCAATATCACATAAGGCTCCTGATGCATTTTACTGGAAAGAGAAGTTTAAATTTTCCTCATTATATGTTTAAGAGCCTATGTAAGATGGCATACAAGGTCCAGTCAAAGGGATAAAATCGTGTGCCCATATTATTCCATTTTTCTTTAGTCAATTTGTTAGTTTTGAAGGAGCTTGAGAAGAGGAAGAGGACTTGGGATCGTTTCTTAGTAGCTTCGGGCCTTTTGGCTCAATTTGATAGTCCTAAGATAGAAAGGATCACTCCTTTTGTGGCAACACAAGAAGTTTCACCAACAACAAAAGAATCAATTAAGAAGCCTATCATGAAAGAAAGGAAAACACATCAAAAGAAAGGAAAGAAACTGCAGTTTCCACATGAGGAAGAGAAAGTGACTCACAAACTGAGAACTAGATATGCAGTAAAGAAGATAATTGAGGAGCCTACTCCTAAAAAGACCATAGATCCATCAAATGATGTACTAGAGGAGTTTGAAGTGGGTGACCAAGAGGTTGAAATGGAAGACAAGGATCTGAGAATCATGGAGTTGCAAGACCAACTTGACAAACCTCATCTCATGGTGGCATATTTGCAGTAGAAAAACATAGAACTCAGGCATAAAGTATCCCAAGGAATTGTTCAGCCCAGTGAAGGAGAACCATCAGGGAAAACATTGGTACATGTTGCAAAAGGAAAAAGTAAACAAATTATTGATGTTGAAGAGATAAAGGAGACAATTGAACAACCAAGGAATCCCAAAACAAGGTCAAAAGATAGAATAGAAGAGCAGATGAAAGACACTCTTCCTCTAGAGAAAAAGGCAGTATTTGATGAGCAAAAGGAATATGAGAATTTATTGGAATAACTTGAAGGAATTCAATAGTAGGTAGATTAGTTTGCAAAGAAAAAAAGGATATACTGAATTTATTTAGGCAGAAACAAGTCATTGGACCCACACCGGACAAGGCTAAGCATAAGCTGAAGTGGACCTTGCCTCTACATAGGAAAGTGAAATTTTTCTATGTATAGAATTTGGTATTAAAAAGAAGACTTGGATTGATTAAGCAAAATCTCATTGAGGCCAAGGAATCTAGAAGAAAAAGAAGGAGGACCGGACTTGATATTATGGCTGAAGCTACCCAAAAATAAATTTTGCAATAGGAGAAAAGTTATCAGTTTTTTTCTTTGAAAAATTGCTCATATGCCCTATTTATTCAAGTTTTTGTTGAAGTTGCACTTGCGCAACAAGGTCTTGCTACACAAGTTGCATAGTACCACTTTTTAATGAAGTGATGGAATTTTTGTAGTTTTCAAATATTGGTTAGGTGTTATAAGGAGTTTGTATGTAGTAAGAGTGTTCCTCAGTCGTTTTGTATCAGAAAGGTCATCATAAGCTCGATATGTTGGACTTGCCAAGAATCTATTGCGCAAGTGGAAATCATCCATCTAAGATGTTTGCAAGCATTGGAAAAACTACTTCATGGGTTCTACACCATCACACTGCCATTCTAAACATACCCATTTTCTTTGTTTCTCAAGGAAGCATCTGCAAGCATATGAACCGTTAAGGTCTACTACACATCTATTGTGCAATTAGGAAGTCAGCTATTTTCTTTGCAAATTCAAATTTTTGAACTTCTAGAAGCAATTTTGAGTAGTTGAATAGGTGTCTAGTAGCATTAAATCATGTAATTTAAGTTCTTAAGAAAATATTCCTTTTAGTTAGTGTTTTGAAAATGTATTGGTCAATAGTGAAACTGCTCCTATTTTTCAGCTAAGTAAGAATGCATTGTATCTAGCTTAGTTTGACTTCTATGAAGAAAATTCGACCACCTAGAGTGGTAATTCGAATTCTATATTGTATATAATAATGTAAAACATGAAAAATGGGTTTTGGTTAGGGTGGAAAGGAAGCTAGTCTACATTTTCTAAAATTTAAATTTGTATCATCCTCCCAAGTGAATAGAAGAAGGTAGGAGCAGTTTTGACAAATATACTTGTGTCAGTAATTATTGGTATATGTGTTTCCTTATGATCTATTTATGTGTTTCCTTATGATCTATTTATAATATATATTTTCATGGTGTAAACATTCCTCATGCTTAGTTTGAAAGGAAATATTTTCATAATTCACTTAGTGCTCTAATTTAAATCAGCTGATCATATGTGTTATCTTTTTCCTCTATGGAAATATGAACTCATCAGTGTTTTGATGTTAAATTTTTCCTCTTTCCTTATGCTCCACTCACTCATTCACTGCAATGAAATTTGATTTTATATCAATAAGTATGCCTAAAATGATCTGATCTAGAGTAGCTTTACTTTCCTACACTTACCTTCAGACATCAAGCCTAAAACTAACCTTTGATCATCACAACTAGGCTAAGATCTAGAAAATTTCAGTCATTTAGTTGATTGAGAGAAGAACACAGTGAGAGAGCCCTCTCCAAGGCTAGTAGGGTTGGATTCTAGCCTAAAAGTGGTCAATGGTTACCTCTACATTCCTTTTTTTAGCCTAGAGGAATTTACAGAGTGCTAACACATGCAATGGTATATGGGTGGGTCACAAAAATTTTGATATATATGTATATATATACACGGATGGCTTATAACTCAAATAATTTATTTTTAAAATTGAATTGTAATAGCATACATGTTGATTGCACTAAAAGACACTTTCTACAAGCCAATATGAAGCATGATTGGAATTATTTCCATGTTCAACATTAAATTGATACATGAAATATTGTAGTTCATTTTAAGTATCAAAGTGACTTGCATCATAACTTAAGATTGTGCTTAGTTTCTTAGTCTATGAAACTAGAAATAAAAAGTGAACATCTTTTTTTACTAATAAAAGTTATAGTATTAGAAAAAATATTAAATTAGCAAAACCATTTTAATAGGTCCATAAACTTCAAAAATTAATGAGAATTAATAAATAAGATTAATACAAATCCATAAATTGAAATAGTGAATACATGTATCAATAAATTATCCATATGAAAATATATGCAAATTACAAATATCACATGAACATCCATAAACTGAAATAATAAGCATACATAATCTAAAATAATTTCCATTATGTACATCCATAAACTGTCCATGTATGGAAATATACAAAGTCTATGTCACACATGTGAATGTGATCTATGAAATAAGCATGAAAATATACAAACTATGACACTCTAAGTACCACCAAAACTCCTATATGAGTTCTATCGTGCAAAGTCAGTGTCCATACTAGTACTGCAATATAACACATTCAAATTAAAACTAATTAGATCATTATTTGTACAAAATAAACAATATGGAAATAAACGATTTTAAACCATATTTTTAATTACATATACATGAATCTACTAACCTCATTTGAGTCCAAATGCAAGTCAGATAGTATGGGGGTTTGATCATAAATTTGGGTTTGGTGCTCCCATGTTTGTGGCTCAGTGAGTGGGCCTGCATCAACGAACTTGCATCACCAATGCCTCTAAACCCATCATCTCACTCATGTCTCTTCATAACAGTGGCATCAACAACACTCTGCATATGGGACTGTGTACACAATGGAAAGGACAAATTATAATCAGTTTACAAATTAATTAGCATATATGTGTAACTTAAACAAAGAAAATGTTGAAATATTAGGAATAAAAAAGTTTACCTCAATTGTTGGTCCATGTGCTTGTACATAGTGACTCTCCTCCACATTAGTGAACATATAAGGTGGAGATGGAGGATAAAACATGGAAACATGCTCTAGTTGAGGATGGCATGGTTGATCAACTTCCCCCCTAGATGACTGCATAAGCTCATCCATGTAGCTGGGATGTGTTTACATGTTATCATGAGCTTGTTAATATAAATTCAACCTAATATGAACTAGAAATTTTAATATAAATAATTATGGATAATTTGACAAAAAGAGTCAAAAGTTTTGTATATATATATATATATATATATATATATATATATATATATATATATATATCTGTATTTGGACTGTGTCACATAGGTTGTGCATCCTCCAATTCTCATGAATGGCATCATGATACATACATGTATATGTTAAAAGTTGGTTAAAGGGTAAACTCATGAAAAATGCATCATCATATAAGGGCACTGGTGGGTCACAAGAAAATGGTGGTGGTCTCCTAATCTCTCCATCTAATGCAACATGTGCACTAGCCAATGACGTACTCATTTTGTGTGCAATAGTCTCCTGCATCTCACCACCAAGCTGCGACAACTCCTCTAGCTATGTCGGTAATACCAAGGTTCAAGACGATAGCGGTAATAATCTCGGAGGTGGTGGTACATGCCTAGGGTCCCTATCAGCCCCCTCGCACTCATAAGTACATCCCAAGTCAGGTACATAATAATGAGATCTGGTATCAGTGTAATCCAATCTCATATGTAGCATGAACTTTGTATATAAATGCTTGGCAAAATAAATTATGACCTAGTCATGGTGGGGGAGTTAGCCCCAAGCTCCAATGAATCTACCATACACAAAAGGGGTTTCATTAACATTCCTAAAATATTTCAGTGGAATCAGACCTTTATGTCTGGCAGGGTGATCCGTAAGGATTTCAAACAACCCCCACCAACATCAATGTTCTTGGTGGCCTCTTTCCCCACCTACCAAGAATTTGGGCCTCTAAGCTCATGCCTCCTGATCCTCTGTATGGACTGTAATATGTAGCTATGTGGGTCTGACCTCGGTATGTCTTGATCAGCCTATTGATGTTATCCAGCATCAAATACAATGCAAGATGAGTATGTGAATTGGCAGGGATATTCTCTATCTCTGTTGTGATCTGCTTATTATGGGTCATAACATCCTCTAATGTGATATGAGATGTAGAATAATCCCACAGAGGGATCGATGTCGCACTTTGATCCTCAACTTCGTACTGTTGAGGGCCTGTAAATCATAAACATAATTTAACATATATATAATTAAGAAACTAGAAGCATAATAACATATATATTAAATTCAAACACATCGGTTGAAGGAAATTTAAATATTAAAGGCAATTTTAAGACATAAACACAAAGTTTAAAGAGGATTTAAAAATGCAGGAGGTGTACCTGAAATAAGTGAAGAAGTTCCACTAGATGTAGCATGATCATCAATGGAGACAGAAACACTGCCTCTGACATTTTGACTGGCATCAGAGGCAGGATCTATGAGGGGAACATGAACTCTCGGTGGGCTACATGATCTATCACAAGCCCGACCACATACAATAGAATCTCTCACACTGTGATGGCCTGTAATTGGGGCTTGTATATGGGATTCCTTAGCATATTACATATAATATGTATAAACTAATCCAAAATAGGTTGACAAAAAAACCATTTCTAATCTCAAGTAGGATAATCTAACCTGAAGTCATAAACTTTAGAGTCTATTTGTTGATAATTTATCAACCAAATTATTGAGTTCCATGTAAACACAATCAAAAGAAGCGATCAAATATACCTTCGCACTTTTTCTCATTTCTAAATAATGCATTTTATTCATAGAGCATAAATATGTAAATATATATGTAAAAAAATGAAATAAACCTATTTACAAAACTAATAAAATTTCATGCCAACAAAATACTACAATAGACTGTAAGTTCTTAATGTTTGTCTTTGACACATGATATGTACTAGGTGCAAGCACATGAAGACAATGTTTCATGTGTTAGGATATTCCGACACATAAGAAATAGTTAAGTACAACTTGGTCTAGTATAGAGTTTGGTATAGAGTTAGGTAAAGTGTGTTTCTTTACCTTGTACATTTTGTAACTTACAATCCGACGGTCACGATATGTAGTGATCCGACGATTCATTCTCTCCTCGGTATTACCGACACTTGATCCGTGGCTTAACACCCGATTGGTCCATGATTTCTATTTAAAGCGCATGGAGGGTCATTTGTAGGGTAATCCGTCTATGAGAGAAGCTTCTGTAAATTTTCATTCTTTTATTAATAAATTGCTTGAAGTGGCCGCGTTGGCTCAGGTCGTGGACTGTTTCCCTCTTTGAGGGTTTTAACCACGTCAAAAATACTGGTGTATTGATCTGTGATCTGGTTGTGAGCAGTGTCCTTTGGTGTTCTGTCTGAGGAACTTACCCTGTAAATTCCTACATGGTATCGGAGCTATTTGAGGGCCGCGTCTGTTGGTGATCCAAATCTGAAGCCGGTAGAACTGCATCCGACTGCCGTTTTCTAGATCTATTGTTTCTGACTGCTTTCAGGCCAAGAGGAATGCTCTGTTGTGTTGGGAGCATCTATTCCAGTGAGGAACCCCTTTCGTTTCACGCGAAAAGGTTTCCGGTAGCCCTAGCTGCGTCATTTTTAAGATTTGGAGGTATACAGTGTTTATTTGCAGTTTACAGTTATTTTCTCTCTGTTTATTTCGGTTTCGGTTTATTTAGCTTTTTTATTACTGGATCTATACCTTTCATTTCTGCGTATGCTCTTTGCCCTGTGACTCTGTGCGATCTAGGCAAATCAGAAATAGAAAGGAAGGATTTTTCTCATGCGTATGCTCTTTTCTGCTGCGCCTTAGTGTGATCTCGAAAAATCAGAAACATTGAGGAAAATATTTAGTTTCCGGCTAAAGCTAACTTTGAGCCGCAAGGTTCATTTTTTAAAATATTTGGTTTTTTGGCTAAAGCTAACTTCGAGCCACAAGGTTCGGTTTTTTTGTATGTCCGTGTTGGGTTTTGTGTTTTTTGTTTTGTAGGGAAAAAGAGCCTTCTCAAAGCAAGCACGCAACCCAAAGCATCAAACCCCCTCCCCTCTCTCTCTCTCTCTCAAACTTTTTGTATAGCTCACTTGGTGCAAAGCTAATTTATGAGAGTAGAGGTCTTGGGTTCAAATCTCCTTTTTGTGAGGGCGGATTTTTCATTTCCGCACATTCCCGCACTTCGTCGGTGACTTCATCAAATTTTCTTCAAAAAGCCATAACTTCTTCATCCGGAAGTCGTTTTCAGAACCATTTTTTTTAAACCAGCCTGATTTTTCGAGATATATCCATTGGAACACTTAGTTTCAGCATCTTTAGCTTTAGTTTCCGTTGAAATGGAAAGTCAATACCAAGTTACCCTTGACAGCACCAACTACTTCCAATGGTTGCCCTACATTGAGGATTTACTTAGAAGTAAAGGTCTCTAAAGAATAGCCTCAGGCCAAGAAAAGAAACCGAAGGATGAAGATAAGGCTGCTAAATGGGAAAATAGGCAAGATCAAGCACGTGGATTGATAGGGATGTCTATTTCTCCAGATCTTAGATTCCGTATTGCAGAACTTGATACTCCTGATGAAGCAATGAAACAAATCAATAAAGTTTTTGGGATTAAAAATGAACTTAGAGCCCATCAACTTGAAAATGAGTTTCTTACATTGGACCCTAATAATTTTTCTTGCATTGAAGATTTCTTTTCCAAGTTCAAGACCCTTAGATATCTATTGGAAGGTGTTAAGGTTAAGAAAAAAGATAGTAACCTTATCTATTCCATTCTTACTAAGTTGGGACCAGCCTACTCTGTGTTTGTTTCCACCTTCCATTCTACAAGAGAAGCCTTCATTTCTCAAGGAACAGACTACAAGTCCCCTTCCTTTGACTCTTTTTGTGATTCTTTAATAAGAGAACAAGAAAAACTCTTACACCTTGGTCTTCTTAATGTTGGAAACTCTTCCAAGAAAGCGTTAGCCACCCAGCAGCAACCAAATTCAAAGAATCCTAAGAAGCCATATCCTAAATAGAATGGTCCTAAACCAAACAAGGGTCCTAAGCAATCTCAGCCTCAAAATGAAAAATCATTTCAACAAAATGATAAGACAAATAAAAACAAATGGAAGAAGACTGATAGACATTGCAACTTTTGTAATCGAGATGGCCACTTAGAATCCAAATGCTTTAAGAAGATGGAAGCCTTGGAAGCAGCGATGAAGAAACATAACATCCATTTGGAGCAATCTTCAACTTCAACTTCATCTTCAGGAATGGCACTTTCTGCATGTGGTTGTCAAGCATCTCGGTCTGGCTATGCACTAAATGTATCTTCTTCTTCTCATTCTCATGAGTGGCTCATTGATTCTGGAGCTTCTTATCACATGGCCAAAAACAAAGCCATGTTTTCTTCTTTAAATGATTGTAACACCAAAAATATATATGTTGGTGATGATAGATCTCTTAGTGTTGTAGGGACTGGAACTGTTCATCTAGACAATGGTCAGTTTAATGATGTATTATGTGTTCCAACCTTATCCTGCAACCTTCTATCTGTATATCAGATAACTCATTCAGGTGAAGGTAAAATCGTTGAATTTTCACCTCATGATGTTGTAATCAAGGACCTAAGATATCCTAAACAGATTTTAGCTACTGGCATTGCTGATGATTCTACAAGGTTGTATAAGTTTCACAACTTTGGGTCATCAAATCTTCCCTCAGTATTTGTTGCTCATAACGATGAAGTGAGCAAACTTTGGCATGAGCGATTTGGTCACTTAAACTATCGCTCCGTTCAGCATCTATGTAAAGAAAATATGGTGACAGGTCTTCCTATGGTATCTTGCAGAGATGGTGTTTGTTCCGGATGTGTACTCGGAAAACATCATCGGGACAGTTTTGAAAAACGTGCCTCTTGGCACGCCTCAGCCCCTTTACAGCTTGTGCATAGTGATTTATGTGGTTCATTTCCAGTTGTTTCATTCTCTGGTTGCAAGTATTTCTTAACTTTCATTGATGATTTCTCCAAACACACTTGGGTATACTTCTTAAAACTCAAGAGTGAAGTATTTAACACATTTTTGGCCTTCAAGGCCTTTGTTGAAAAACAATCTGGACATCAAATTCTTAAGCTAAGATCTAATAATGGCAGAGAATATGTTAAAAACACATTAATCAACTTTTGCACTGAAAATGGAATTCAAATGCAACATACTGTTCCATATACTCCACAACAAAATGGTGTAGCTGAAAGGAAGAATCGCACCTTAAAGGAAATGGCTAATTGTATGCTACAATCTAAAGGACTTGGTCTTAGTTTTTGGGCAGAAGCAATTAACTGTGCAAATTACATAATAAATCGCACTCCTACTAAGGCTTTAAAGAATATCACTCCAGAAGAAGCATGGAGCTCAATCAAACCAGATGTAAGTCACTTTCGTGTTTTTGGAAGTGAAGCGTGGGCCCATATTCCAGATGAAAAGCATAAAGCTTTAGAACCTAAGAGTGAAAAATGTTCTTTTGTTGGATATTCTGAAGATGTCAAAGGCTATATACTTATTCCATTTAAGTCCAAAAATGTTATCATTAGAAGAGATGTAAAATTTGATGAAAATATATCGGCCTGCGAGCCTAGTCTGGCGGATGTGCCACCTCTCCCTATCTCTTCTACTTTTGAAAACATTTCTTCTTCAGATGATGAAAGTGAGGATGACAATCCTCCCCCACCATCTCAGGATCCTCCTTCAACTCCTCAGCTTCCAAAATGGGTTCGTGCTACTTGAGATGCAGCAAGTGATCTTGTCGGTGATCCTACAGATCAGCGACGCACACGTTCTTAGTTTGACAGAGCCTCTTCTTTACTGTCTCAAGCTCCAGTAAATTATGATCCTGACACCTTTGCAGAAGCTTCAGGCCATCCAGATTGGGAAGCAGCTATGAATGAAGAATATCATTCATTATTGGCAAATGATACATGGGATCTTGTTCCTCTACCAAAGGGACGAAAACTTGTTAGATGCAAATGGGTTTACAGAACCAAGTATGGACCAGATGGGAAAGTTGATAAACATAAAGCTCGTCTTGTTGCTAAAGGTTTTTGACAGGTTGAAGGCATTGACTACACTGAAACCTTCTCCCCTGTTGCCAAAATGAACTCTATCCGCCTTGTTCTTTCCCTTGCTGCCTCGTTCAAATGGGAAGTCCATCATATGGATGTTAAATCTGCATTCTTGCATGGGGACTTGCATGAAGAAATCTATATGGAATAACCTATTGGCTTTATACAAACAGACTCCAGCCTTGTATGTCGGCTTAAGAAATCCCTTTATGGTCTCAAGCAAGCTCCTCGAGCTTGGTATGCCAAAATGGATAGCTTTCTTTTAGAATCTGGCTTTTCTAGGTGTCATTCTGACAATACTGTCTACACCAAGAAAGTGGGCAAGTCTCTTATCATTCTTGTTCTTTATTTTGATGATCTTATCCTTACCGGTAGTGATCCCAACCTTATAAACCATGTGAAGTCCATCCTTAAAAAGAAATTTGAAATGACAGACTTAGGACACTTACATTATTTTCTCGGTCTTCAAGTCTTGCAATCCACTGAGGGTATTTCCCTTTCCCAGTCCAAGTATGCCTGTGATATTCTACGCATTTTCACATGGAAGACTATAAGCCAGCCCCTTCTCCCTTCCAGTCTGGAGTCAAACTTTCAGTCACTTGTACTTCTCCTGAAGTTGATGCTACCTTATACCGTCAACTTGTAGGAAAACTTCTGTATCTAACCCATACTCGACCTGACCTTTCCTTTTCTGTTGGCCTTGTTGCTCGGTTTATGCAAAACCCACGTGAAATTCATTGGAAAGCAGCTAAAAGAATACTTCGTTATGTTCGAGGTACAGTTCAGTTTGGGATTCATTACAGTGCAGAAGCATCTCCTCTATTGGTTGGTTTCACTAATTCCGATTGGGCTGGTGACCCTGATGATCGGAAGTCTACTGCAGGTTATGTGTTCACTCTTGGTTCAAGACCTATTACATGGGCCTGCAAGAAACAAGGTGCCATTTCTCTTTCTTCAGCAGAAGCAGAGTATCGTGGTGCCATAGAAGCTAGTAAGGAAGCCTTGTGGCTTCGTCAGATCTTGTCAGAGTTTGGCTTTCAGCGGCAGCATCCGACTACACTTTGGTGTGATAATCAAAGTGCCATTCAGCTATGCAAAGATCCAGTCCAACATCAGCGTAGCAAACACATTGAACTACACATGCACTTCATCAGAAAGCTCATCCATGACCATGTTCTTGAAGTGAAATATTGTTCAACAGATGATCAAGTTGCAAACATCTTTACAAAGGCTCTCACAGAGGCGAAGTTCACTAAACTTCGATTTATGGTTGGAGTTCAGGAAGTTGTCACTATGGGGGGATAGGCTCTAGTGCCTCCTTCCTTCTCCTATTGTGTCATATTTGTAAATCCTTCAATCCTATCCCAAGTTGTTCTTAAGGGGGGATGTTAGGATATTCCGACACATATGAAATAGTTAAGTACAACTTGGTCTAGTATAGAGTTAGGTATAGAGTTAGGTAAAGTGTGTTTCTTTACCTTGTACATTTTGTAACTTACAATCTGACGGTCACAATATCTAGTGATCCGACGGTTCATTCTCTCCTCGGTATTGCCGACACTTGATCCGTGGCTTGACACCCGATTGGTCCATGATTTCTATTTAAAGCGCAGGGAGGATCATTTGTAGGGTAATCCGTCTATGAGAGAAGCTTATGTAAATTTTCATTCTTTTATTAATAAATTGCCTAAAGTGGCCGCATTGGCTCAGGCCATGGACTATTTCCCTCTTTGAGGGTTTTAACCACGTCAAAAATATTGGTGTATTGATCTGCGATCTGGTTATGAGCGGTGTCCTTTGGTGTTCTGTCTGAGGAACTTACCCTGTAAATTCCTACATCATGTACAACACACTACATAATGAAACAATATGGTACAAATTAGAAAAGAGTATAAATGCTTCTATTCACTAGACCAAATGCACTTTTCATGATGGATTTAATGTATCTATTAGTGATGCATTGTTGGAACATAAACTTATATATATAGGTATATGTTAAATTCTATATATGTGTGTGTGTGTGTGTGTGTTATGTTTAAATAATTATGTTATGTTAAATGTTATAGTTATATTATGCTATAGTTATGCACAATACATGTTACACTATGTTATGTTATGTTACATTATGTTAGATTGTAAATTATGTTATGTTACTATATATATGTGTGTGTATGTGTGTGTGTTATGTCAAATAACTTTATGTTATGATAAATAATTCTAGAATTACCTTTTATATGTATGATGTTATAGTTATAATAGTTAAATTATATCTCTAGTTATATAATTATGTTATGAATTAGTTATATATGTGTGTATGTGTATTTTAAATAGTTATAGAAATATATTATGTTATAATTAATATATATATGAGATAGCTATGTCACGTTACAACTTTATATATATGTGTGAGAGAGATGTTATAACTTTATGATAATTAAATATCTATAATAGTTATATTTATAATTGTATAATTATGAGTTATAGTTATGTTACATTCTATGTTAAATAATTATAGAACTATATTATGTTATGTTAACTAATTTTATATTAAGTTTTAAATGTTAAATAACAATTTATGTTATGTTAAATAGTTATAGAATTTTATATATCTATATATATATATAGATAGATAGATAGCTATGTGATATGTTATAATTTTATAATCTAGTTAAATATATATAGTTATGTTTAAATAATTATATAGTTACATAGTTATGAAATAGTTATAATATATTACATGCTATGTTATATATGTGTTAGGTTAAATTACTTTATGTTATACATGTTAAATAATTATAGATTTATATGTTATAACTTTATGTTATGAATTAAATAGTGATAGAACTATATTATGTTATAAACAATATATATAGAGAGAGAACTATAATATATAGTTGTGTGATGTTATAACTAAGTTATAATTTTGTTAAATATATATAATTATATAATTATGTTATAAACGATAGTGATGGTTATGTTGTAACATATTATATATATATATATGTGTGTGTGTGTGTGTGTGTGTGTGTGTGTGTGTGTAAAATTATGTTATGTAATATATTTTATCTATAGAACTATAATATATAGCTATGTGATGTTATAGTTTAATAATAGTTAAATATAATTATATGGTATGTTACGTTAAATGCTATAATTATATATATGTTACGTTAAATGTTATAATTATATAGAGTTAAATATTATATATAACTAAGTTAAATGTTTTATATATATATATATATATATAACAAAATTTTCTTTTTTAGATTTTTAATTTTAAAGATTAATATTTTATTTTTAAAACTAGAATCATACTATATTTATTATTAAAAAAATATTTAAAATATAAATTAATTTAAATTTAAATTAATAAAATAAAATAAAATTTCTTATTTTATAGAGGTTCACCATGAGCAACTAGATTCATCGTGTCAATCTCAAGCTCCTAATTTATTTATTTATTAGTTATAGTTTCGTTGTTTTCTATTTTTGGAGTTTTTTGAGGGTATATTTTTAGTCAAATTTACTTGAAATTTAAAATGCATTTTAAATGACAAAAAAAATATATATTTCACAAAATTCCTAAAGAAAAACTTTAAAACCTAAAATAATTAGAAAAAAATATATATATTTTTACCATTCAAAATCAGAAAATATGCATTTAATGAACAAAACATTGGAAGTAAAAAATATATTTAAACCTAAATTATAGTTTTGTGGGTGGTTTGGAAGCATTTTCTAGGTTGTTTTGAAGGGTTTTTTTAATGGTTTTCTAGGTTGGTTTTGTGGTTTTCTAAATTGTTTTAAAGGGTTTTATTTTATGGTTTTCTTGGTTGGTTTTGTGATTTTCTAAGCTTTTTTGAAGGGTTTTTTTGTGGTTTTCGTAGTTTTTGTATGGTTTTTTTTAATTAATTGGTTTTCATGGTTTTTGTACATGGCTATTTTTTTAAATTAATTTGTTTAATTTTTCAAAAATAAAATTAAATAAGAAAGACAAGGGATAGAATTCCTACCTTTGTTTCATCCTCTGGGACATTGGCGGGGTGGTTGACGAGATTGATTTGAACGTTCCATTGCTCGATTAAGCTCCAATACTCACGGTCGACCTACTATCGCACTCTCAATCGAGCTCCTAGTTTACCTGAGGTCTATGTAAATGGCGCACGCAAAACGCAAGATCGGTATATATAAAAATAAAAGGGCTCGGTCAAGGTTTATTTTTTAACCCTTGATTGAGCTACCTTTTTAGTACCCAAGGAGCTTGATCAATAAAGCCATTAGTTTTTCCACCCAAATGCACCCTCTTTCACCAAAAAGTATAAGTAAACTCCATACTTTCACTTTTATATATATATATATATAAAACATGTTATGCGAACCAAATTTTTAGATTCATGTGGTGCTCTATAAAATAATAATTGTACTTATACTTCAATATTATATTTTTTTGCATTATTGTACCAGTGAAAACAAAATTTAAACATAACATTTTTGGCATTAAAAAATATTATTATTTATATTTTAAACTAAACAGTGTTGTTTACTTATACCTCAATATTATATTTTTTTGCATTATTGACTTATACCTCAATATTATATTTTTTTGCATTATTGTACCAGTGAAAAAAAATTTAAACATAACATTTTTGGCATTAAAAAATATTAGTATTTATATTTTAAACTAAACAGTGTTGTTAACATAAACTTATGCATTGGTGCTCTATTGCTATATATTAAGCACCACTAACTATGAAAACATTTTTATTAAAAAAAAACTTAAGATGACAAGGTTTGGTATTCGGTGCAATGAATGGTCCCATTACAATATATATCAAATGCCCCATATACAAGTAAAAAAAACTTTAATAAAATGTTTTTTTTTAATAAAAAAAATTATTGTGAAATTTTGAGAAGAAAATTAAGAAAATCAATGATAAAGCCAAGGGTTCCATTGCTAAATTTTATCATTTTGAGAGTGCATTGAATCGAATAGGGTCGAAATATTGAGATAACGAATAGCACAAAAACTCATATCTAAAATTTTTCTTATGTAAAATTTTGGATTTGAAATTTTGGATGTGAGTTATGATAATCGCTAACAAATTTGGCTCTTTAAAAAAAATTACGTAGTCCAAAGCATTTGTTGGTAAGTCTCTCTTGCACAAATTTTTCCTATATTTTTTTAACAAAAGAATGAAACAAGTATCAGGTTTTCATTTATAAACACATAAATTTTGAAAAATGAAATACTGGTTATTTTTTTGTTGTATATTTCAATGCATTGACATTTTTTTTTAACTTACTATAATGTTCACTTAATATATAAAGCGCACTAAAGACATTTATGTGCAATAAAAATGCACTAATATAGAATTTACTTTTGAAAAAATACGAATGAGAACCTATGCAAATAACATTTTGTTAAGATTTTGCTTTGCAGAGGACGAAAAGAGGTCACTTGTCGATGTGTATTACAATTTAGTGCATTGGTGCTTTGGTTTTATATAGAAGCATCAGGGCACCAAAACATAATTAAGAGCACCGAATACTTTTAAAATCCATTCAGATTCTATTTTCTATTAAGAGTTTAATTGATGATGGTTTTGTCTACAATCCAACAAAAAAAATGTTATAATATCATATGGAAAATTCTTCAAAGTCTAGTTATTCCATATCATTGGAACACTTTCAAGTTCTCCCCTGTGATTTGTAGTAAGTCTAGATTTTATTTATGATTCATTTATCTGATTTAAATCATGCTATTTATGCATATTCATTTGAATAATTGCATGGAAATATATAAGATCATGATTTAGGATCACGTTCGAATGCACAAGATTTTCCACCAATCCCAAAATTTCACAAATTCGTATCAAGATAAAGGTACCATATGCAGATGAAATTTGACAACTTCCTTACCTTTTCAATTATAACATTATATCTTCTAGCAATCAACCTGGGTCAATGGTATTACATTGTGAATTGGATTTCTTTTACAACAACTCAGTAGTATGTGGTTATTCAAAATGTAAATAGTTAAAGGAAAACCCTCAATGTGCCACACTATCCCATTATATTAATGATTGAGTACCCAAAGTTAACAATCTAATACCTCCCACCTCCATCAAGAATCCAATATGTGATATAAAAAAGACACGTAGAACACTCCCATATGATCCCTTTTTCGAAAACTTGAAAGCTATATCAACTAAGTTCCATCCTAAATTGAACAACCCATCTCCTTTTTTTAAGTCAACAAAAATTTCTAGTGAGCTAAAGTATGATATAAATACTCCCAAAACATATCTACTAGGAGATGTAAAAAGTTGTATGAGCTTAAAGAAAAAAGGTCCAAGTACGCACCAAAGTTGATTTACTTGCTGGAAGGTAGTGATGACTTCCCTCTTCCTATCCATCTACAAAGTAAATACTAAACCCATCACAACCACTCTTTGCATGGTAATTGGCCATCTTCCATGTTTGTGCCTAATGTTGGAACTAAATTATGCTTTTGTGGCAATAGTTATATGATTGTCAAATCTAAAATAGGTGTTCCAAATCTTGTATTGTTTATCCTTTCACATATATCCATTCCCTCCAAACAATTAATGGAACTTTTTCCATTTTTTGGTCCTCCTTGTAGTTGGTATGATCACTTGAATGTTGTTAAATAGAAACATATAATTTCCATGTATAGTATGTGGACAAATAGTTATGTTTCTATAAACCTTAAGAGGAAGAACATGTTATACATTGAATGTCTTCTATGAATTCATGGGAACATTGCAAGGTTCGAAAATAGTTGTAGGTCCTCATTAATTAGTGCAAATTGTCCCTTTGAGGAACACTCCAATGACAAAGAGTTGTTTATGAAAACGAAGGCATCCATATTTTTGTTTTGCATGCAATATGTAGTTTTTTTTCCTAGTGACAAATTGTTCATAAACTATAACTTTCATAGACCACCAATCACTTGTCAAAAATGCCTTATATTGGGTATACCTTTAGACACCATTGGGGCATAAGAAAAAGATGATTAAGACATTTTGTTTTTGGATTTTCAATGGAATTAATGTAAATGTACTACTTAACTTCACATTTGTTTGATAAAGTGGTTGGTTGCATGTTATTGTTGGGAAAAAATTCCATTCTTTTGATAAATATCTAATATGATGTTGGAACATGCTAGATGCATTTTGTTACATATATTATTGATGTAATGTTCAATATTTTTACAATCAGGATTTTGATGGCAAGCGACCTCTCTACCATCTATTGTTGTACTCCAATATGACATCAAATCAAGATATTATTTCTTATTGAGCCTAGTTTGGAGGGGAAGCATTCCAAGAATGGTTGAATCAACCACCTATTCAATTTCCACTATGTCCTAAGTCACCAATTCAAAACATCTACAATAATACCAGTTCTTCACATGTTGGGGTTGAAGGTGATGATATAAGGGTTGGTATGGATGTTTTTTATGGGATACCCATGCCACTGAGGGAATGTTTTATATGCATTCCATCAAAATGATGTTGATGTTATTGATACCTTCTTCAAAAACATGACATCTACCTCCACTACACCTCTCTTTGGACAAGGCTCAAGTCTACCCAACTAGGGACAACAATGTTACTATACAACTTGAAAGCAATAAATGGTATGTCAGAGACATGTTTCTCGCCACTTTTGAGGTAATTGGCCCTCAAGTCCCATATTTTTTTTACAACTTGTCACACAATGACAATACAGTTGATTTTATGGATGCTTGGTGATTAGGTACATTCTTATTTCCCACTAATTGCAGATTACTCAAATATAAGGTACTTCCAAGTGATAATGTATTTCCGGAAAATTGCGTAGAGGAAAAGAAAATGTTGAAAATATTGGGTGTTGGGTACATATCATAATATGCATTAATGAATGCATGTATTCTATACCGAGACAAATATTTGGACAAAGAGATATGTCCAAAACATGGAAATGACAAGTACAAAAAATTTAAAAGATAAAAATATCAAGGGTAACACACATGTTCCTTCTCATAAAATGTTGAGGGACATACCTATAATTCCAAGGATTCAATGGATTTTTTGTCACATACTATTATCCACATTGCATGGGTGGCACATCTCACATTCAAGTGAGCTAGGAGTTATGTGAATCCTACCATATTCAACAGCCATGAAGCATATATAGGATACATTTCCTGACAAATTCAAGGATGAAGTACAAATCCTTTTATTGATCATTACCTGTTAGGTCCCTATAATACTAGTGATTCCCCCATTACTAGTCATTATAGTCCTTATTGTTATTATTGTGCCCCTATTGTCCTTATATTGTTAGTATTGTGCCTCATAGAAGCCCACTATTGTTATTTTTATGCCCTTATATTATTATTGTTATGTTGGCTTTGATTATATTGTAACCCCTTAGATTCCTATATATAGAAAGAAGGTTTTGTCATTTGTATCATCCAAGAATTGTTCATGTGTGTAATGTAAAGGAGGTTTCCCCCTCGAAGAGGCTGATTTTGAAGTTGTTGATCTATCTTTTCTATCTTTTTGTGAGCTGGTTTCATAACATTTGGTATCTGATATTTGGATTCTAGGGTTTCGTGGTTCCAAACAGGTCATCGTGGAATTTTCATTATAACTTTTTTTATCTGATGTTTCAGAAGCTACAAAAAAAACCCATTTGAGCCGAAGTATCAGTGAACCTCATATCCAAATTTCATATCTTTTCTCACTATATTTTAGGAGATATGATCCAAGGAAGTTATAGTTTTGCAAGCTCCTGAATTACATCCCAAACAGGTGACCTTGGGAAAATCATCATAACTTTCACTCTGAGTATCAGATTGAAATTCCGTAAGAATTTACAAAAATAAGATGAACTGTAGTTTCCTTTTAATTGTTTTCAGGTTCGAATGTTGAAACAATGACACATGGCACTTCGTACAAGTTCGCTCTACTGAAAAAGTGGATAATCAGGTCATCTTAGGAGATTGGGCATAACTCTTTCTTGAAGAATCCATTTTCAATCAGACTGATGACGTTGGAAGGAGGACTCGGAGGGTTAATGTAGATCGCAATTTCAGACCTTGGAGATCTGAAATATCATAGATACATCAGATACAATATCAACCTCCTACAAAGTGAAAAAATGCGTGTAGTTTTTTTTAAATGTTTGCATAAGTTTGGTTTGAAAAATTAGTTTGAAGGAATTCAAAGGGAATAGTGAAGAATAATTATCATTAATTGATGCCACAAAGAAAGAAAATAGAAACACCTAGTAAACAACCTGAAATCTCAAACATTACTCATGAAGAAGAGGAAGAAATGCAACATGATATATCAAAATTACGAGACCAAGTGCAACAAAATTCACTCTCACAAATAGTAACAGAAGCTAAGATGGATGGTTTAAAGAAAGGCGTGGAAGCTAAGATGGATGGTTTAAAGAAAGGCATGGAAGCTAAGATGAATGATGTGGAAGCTAATATGGATGGTTTGAAGAATGATGTGGAAGCTAAGATGGATAGTATAGAAGAAAACTTAAAGGCAACATGGAAGATTTGAAGACATATTTGACAAAGTTGCTACAAGAAATTCTTACTAATGGCGAAAGGGTAGTAAAGGAAAATCATGATGAGAACAAAAGAAATGTTAATAATGATTTCATAGACTCTGTTGGGTTAAAGACCCACCATGTTCCAAAGATCAGTATGAGGAAGTTTGATGGAAAGGATCTCGTAACATGGATACTATAGATGGAGCAATATTTTTATCTCCATAATGTGCAAAACACACAAAAAGTACGCATTGCAACTTTATATTTGTAACCATATCAGTTTGTATGGTATCGATGGCTTTTCTCTCGAAACAAATTGTCACTTGGGAAATTATGAAAGAAATGATAGCACATTATGAGGATACAAAAAGCAACACTTTTTTTATCCAAATCATAAATCTCAAAAAAAAGGGTTCAATGATGGAGCACATTGTGGACTTCCAAAAATTGAATATAAGGGTAAAAGATATTCCAGAGGAACATAGGATTGATGTGTTCATAGGGAATTTAAAAGATAACATCCAACATGAGGTTCGCCTTTGGGAACCTGATTCATTGGAGAAAGCATTCAGGTTGGCAAGAAAAATGGAAATCAAAATTATGGAAACAAGGAAGCCTACCACTCATAACTATAAATATGGAAGTGTTGTTTCTCCTAGCCTTCTACAACCTACAAGGTTAACACCAGAACAATTGGAAGAAAAAAGAGCAAAAGGGCTTTGTTACAGTTATGATAGAAAATACACTAAAGGTCATAACTGTGCTGAGAAGAAATTATTTTACATAGATTGTGAAGAGGATGAAGAAAAGGAACAAGAAATGTCAAAAGAAGAGCATATACACCAAGAACAAACCCTAGATAAAGAAGAAATGAACCCGACCATATCTTGTAATGCATTGGTCAGAATTACCACTCCTAAAACTATCAAGATAGAAGGACATATCAAGAAGAAAAAGGTAATAGTGTTGATTGATTCGGGAAGTACCCATAATTTTATTCATTGTAAGATAGCCAAGGAATTGATTGCTTCCTATATCCAACACCAGAGTTTCAAGTGATGGTTGCAAGTGGAGAAACCATAAATTGCTCTAGAAAGTGCCATAATATCAAGTTATCCATGGGATAATATGTATTGAATAGCCCAATGATTTCTATTCCAATGGGTGATGTTGATGTTGGACTAGGAGTCCAATGGCTACAATCCTTGGGTACAATATCTTTTAATTTTCAAAAACTTTTCATGAATTTTTTTTCGGAAGGAAAGGAAGTTGAATTAAGGGGCATTGCTGGAAAACTGAGAAAGATAATCAGCTCTAACGGAATGACAAAGCTTCTAAATAAATAACAACGAGGTATAATTGAACAATTATGTTTGCTATAGGTTCCCACATCGAAATCATCTATTTCTCCAAATCTCCAAAAAGTCTTGGACAATCATTCTAAGGTATTTGAGGCTCCCAAAGGCCTCCCACCTATTTTTGATCATGATCATGCTATTCATTTGCTTCCAGGAAGTGTTCCTCCAAACATCATGCCTTGCAGATAACCCTATGCCCAAAAGAGTGAAATTGAATGTATGGTTTCAGAAATGCTAGAGGCTGGTATAATTCAACCTAGTCAAAGTTATTTCTCTGCTCCAGTAGTATTGGTGCACAATAAGGATGGATCATGGCGCATGTTTCCTGATTACAGGGATCTCAACAAGCTGACTATTAAAGATAAATTTCCCATTCTTGTCATTGATGAATTATTGGATGAATTTCATGGATCATTTTACTTCACCAAGTTGGACCTTCATTTAGGATATCATCAAATCATAATTAAGACTGAAGACATTCCAAAAACAGCATTTAGAACTCATGAGGGTCATTATGAATTTTTGTTTATGCCTTTTGGCCTTACCAATGCACCTTCTACATTTCAAGGTTTGTTGAATTCCATTTTCAAACCGTTCCTTAGAAAATTTGTGTTAGTATTTTTGGATGATATACCAATCTACAGCAAGTCTTGGAACGATCATGTACAGCATGTTGACTGGGTTCTCAAACTATTGGAGGAGAAACATTTATATGCAAAAAGCTCCAAATGCTTCTTTGGAGTACAAGAGGTGGAATATCTGGGTCATATTGTATCTCATGAAGGTGTTAAGGTAGACCCTAGCAAAATTAAATCCATTAACGAATTGAAAATCCCCACATCCATAAAGCATCTGCGATGATTTCTTGGATTGACAAGGTATTATCGCAAGTTTGTTAATAATTATGGGAAAATAGCAACGCCTCTAATAACATTATTGAATAAATATTCATTTTCATGGACTCGAGAAGCAACGAAGGCCTTTCAACATCTTAAAGAGGCAATGTGCCAAGCACCGATCTTAGCTATGTCAGACTTCAAAAAAACCTTTATTGTGGAATGTGATGCCTCAGTAAATGTAATTGGTGTTGTTTTAATGCAAGAAGAAAGACCCATTGCTTTCGAAATTCATCCAATCAAAGGAAAGTATTTACACAAAGATATTTATGAGAAGGAAATGTTGGCAATACTACATGGGCTTAAGAAATGGCAACCCTACCTAATGGGAAGACACTTCAAGGTAAAAACGGATCATAATAGTCTTAAATACTTTTTAGAACAAAGATTATCTTCAGAATAAGAGAAAAAATGGGTCACAAAGATGTTGGGTTATGACTTTGAAATCATCTACAAAAAAGGGAAGCAAAATGTTGTGGAAGATGCACTCTCAAGAAAGGATGAGGATGTGGAAGCATTGTTTTGTGCCATTTCTATTATCCAACCGAATTGGATAAATGAAGCAAGGTATGAATGGAAGAATGACAAAGAAGTGTGGGCACGCATTCAAAATTTACAACAAGATCCTAGTAAATCTAATACATTTTGTTGGAAAAATTACTCGTTATCGTACAAAGATCTCTTATACCAAGGTAATAATTCCCAATTCAAACAAAAGATTCTTATGGAATTGCACACTTTCTCCCTTAGGAGAGCACTCAAGATTTTTAAAAACTTACCACAGGGTTAAGAAGGAATTTTTTGGGATGGCCTTAAATTAGATATTCAAAAGTTTGTGGCGGAATGTTTGGTTTGCCAACAAAATAAAGTTGAAACAATTAAGACCCCAGGTCTATTACAACCTTTGTCCATTCCAAGCCAATGTTGGGAGGAGGTTTCAATGTATTTTATCATAGGTTTACCCAAGTCCGAAGGAAAGAGTGTCATCATGGTGGTAGTTGATAGACTTACCAAGTATGCACATTTTTGTGCATTATCTCATCCATTTAAAGCCAGTACAGTTTATACTACATTTATGGAAACAACTTAAAAGCTACATGGAAACCCAAAGATTATTATAAGCGACAGAGATCCCATTTTCACTAGAAATTTTTGGACAGAATTGTTTTCTTGTCTTGGTACTCAGTTAGCTCATAGCTTATATTATCATCCTCAATCTGATTGGAAAACTGAAACAGTAAACAAATGTTTGGAAGGATATCTTCGTTGCTTTGTCTCTGATAAACAGACACGATGGTTCAAATGGTTGCCTTTGGCTGAAAGATGGTATAACACTTCCTTCCATATTGCAGCAAAAATGACACCATTTATGGCACTTTATGGATATTATCCACCATCCATCACATCATATTTAAGAGAAAATTCTAAAGTTCAAGTAGTGGAAGATCACATCAAGCATCAACAACAAGTTATCCAACTCTTAAAGGATAACCTCACTTTGGCGCAGAATAGAATGAAACAACAGGCAGATCAACATCGCAGCGAAAGAAGTTTTGATGTAGGTGACTGGGTATTCCTACGTCTACAACCATATAAATAAATGTTCCTCAAGCAAGCTAAGAAGGATAATAAATTATCACCAAAGTATTATGGTCCATACAAGGTGTTGCAAAATATTGGTACTATGGCATACAAATTGGAGCCTCTTGCAGCTTCCCAAGTGCACCCAGTTTTCCATGTTTCATGCTTAAAGAAGGTTATAGGTGACAAGCTCCAAGTTCAAACAATATTGCTAGAACTTGATGAGGAAGGAAAAATAATTAGAACCTGAAGCAATCACAGAAACCAGAACTCAACGGCTATGAAATCGATCAATTTCGGAGTATCTCATCAAGTGGAAGAACTTACCTGCTGAAGATTCCACAAGGGAGGATGAAAATTTTATACTGAAGCATTCATAACTACTCAAGCATTGAGGACAACACTTTTTTTGAAGGATAGGGGCATGTTAAGTCCTTATAATACTAGTGATTCCCCTATTACTATTGTCATTGTAGCCCTTGTTGTTATTATTGTGCCCCTATTGTCCCCATATTGTTAGTATTGTGCCACATAGAAGCCCACTATTGTTATTGTTGTGCCCTTATATTATTATTGTTATGTCATCTTTGATTATATTGTGACCCCTTATACTTCTATATATAGAAAGGAGGTTTTGTCATTTGTATCATCCAAGAAGTTTTCATTTGTATAATGTAAAGGGGGTTGCCCCCTCGAAGAGGCTGATTTTGAAGTCTTTGATCTATCTTTTCTATCTTTTTGTGAGTTGGTTCCATAACATAGCCACAAATGGAGTTAAGCCATATTCCCTCCAAAACACCAACTATTATGTTTAGCCAGTGGCATTGATCAATAAAAATATCCCCCCATGGTTGTTTGTTAAGAATGAACATCTTTTTTTACCTCATCAAGACCCATCCTAATGGATAGATATTTTATGTTGTGTGGCATATCTGTTTATGCCATGCACAATTATCCAGGACTAGGAGTTTGTTTTTTTAAGCGTGTTGATTGATTTCTTTGTATCTATAATGTTATTTTGGCATACTTAATTTGGTGAAAGTATATTTTTAATGATGTACTATATATACAATAACATCGTAGGTATTTTAACAAAAAGGTATCATGGATATAAATATTGTGGACCTTTATAAATGCTAGGTGGTCCAACTACCTATGAAATTTAGTCTATGACTACTCAATTGTATTCCTACCACAATACCACCCTTATAAAATACTCGCATCAACTTTCAATGGTAATCCAAAGAGATCTTGGGGACTTGAAATAATGACAATGGTAGATTAGATCAAGGAATATGACACAAATAAAGAGAAGGAACATGCATAATTGTTCAATACAAATGGAGAACCTATATTTGATGATCCTTTTGAAACTTATGTTGAAAAAATACTAATGAGGATAAAATGGAAATATGGACTTTATGAGCTTTCATATTGGGAACATCTTAATATTTCCCACTTGTCAGATCACATGCATATATTCAAAAATGTTTCATCTTCTTTATGGAGGCACATATAATCAAATAAAAGTGACACATTAGTTGTTAGGAGAGATTTTAATTATTATAACACTAAAATACATTGGCCAAGGAAATAAAGTAGAGAGGTTGGTCCCTCTTTTTATTTTAAAGAATGTGATTTTCCATGGATTTTGAAGAAAGATGACCTTTTTATGGCCAAGGATGTTATATCATATTAGATAAATTTTGAGGTCAAAAATGGGCCTCAAAACAAAAAAGTACGAAAAAAATCAACTTTGTAAGAACCAATAAGATTCAATATGATGATTTAAACCATGGGAGATGATTCACCATTTTTGAGGTAAAAAGGTAAAAATATAAAAATATATAAAAATAAAACTACTTTTCAACTTGTGAAAGGTGAAAGTGTTTCCATAAACCCTTGATTTTAAGAATTCCAAGGTGAAATAATTCTCATAAAACCTTGAATTCAAGAGTTCTAGGAAAATTTAGGGATACATTAGGAAGTGTGAAGGATGAACCAAGTTATTGTGGACATATTGTATATTTTTCATGTTGGAAGCAAGCTCACTGCTGGGGGGTAAATCAGTAGTGATAGGAATTATAAAACTTTTCAATTATTTTTCTTGGATATTGAATTACAACATGCATTAAACCATTAGTAGATCATATCATATAATGCATTAAACAAATTATTAAATAGCATATATGAATATGTAGCTACACCATGATCATCACATGAGAACCATAAAACAACCAAATAAACATGCACAAGATGACACAAAATATTTCTGGTGGAAAAACCTCTTCAGTTCAAAAACCACCCTTCTTGCTACTACGTTGCTCAAATAATTTTATTATTCATCAAGCAATTCAATACATAGAATATACAAATAGCTACTATCAAAAAAGAACTTTGATCCTCATCTCATGACTCTATGAACAACTATCCGCTAGAACCCACCATGACCAACGAGCCTCGCCCAACACTCATTGGACTATGAAGAAATATGTTCTCTATACTGATTTTTCTAGAGCCCCCACTCCACTCTTCTATGTGACCCTCGTTTCATGAATATTTCAAACTGGAGCCAATGTGAACTACTCAACTAGAACAACACAACAATTTCTCTTCTTGTTAGCTCAAATCAACATAACAAGCAAACTGATAAAAACCTTGTAACACACTCAATCACTGCAAAACCCCATCAATAAAATATGTTGCATACACAAATCATAATCTGATGGAAATACTATGAGAAATCATACAATAAATTATCTACAATCATTCCTTGCTCCTTCTTCTCACTATTGCATGAAATGTTGGTTGAATCATACGTCTGCTATCACCTGCAACTATTATCAATTGTTGTAGATATTTTACATAATTCCATGCACAACCTACACACACTACTCTTCTCTCACACACCCTCTTCTTATTCAATCATCCATTCATTTTCCTTCACAAAGGAACTAGCCAAATAACTTCATGATTTCCTCCTATTTGTAATCTTTTGTAGTGGTTAAATCAATAATTACATTTTTGTAGTGGAGTTTCATTCATATGGTGGAAGTGGTACGGTCCATTACTCTTTGACTTAATCTAGCCACTAACTTCACTTAATAATATATACTCCTCCTTTTAACCACCTTATAGAAGTTAGCCAACCTTCCTTGACCTTTATTACAAAATTCCCAAACAAGTCCTGTCAGAAAACACTTAATACACTCAAGATGTGTAAGGAATCCGAAGAAAAAATTCACCTATAGACACAGCCACACCCAAAAAACTATCAAGTTTTGGCTGGAAGGCTCCTAGCTTCATGCACAAGCCTTTCTCCCAATGGTCAAGGACCTCCAATTGCATGCAAGGCTTTCATCCATGCAACAGTGGCAGGGGATAGGAAAACTTAGTTAATTCAACGAAGAACTTGCCCAAACTTCTTCCATAGCTTGATCATCATCAGTAAGTCTTTAGGAAGCCACCATAACCTCTGCAACACTTTAGAAAACTATTTCCACATCACCAACATCATCACAAGTCAAACTAGGTTGACTTGAATTCCAACCAACAACTGCACTAACACTTGAGCCATCAAACTGCTCCACAACTTCTTCAGCACCTGCACAACCTTCAAATCATCAATGATAAGCCCTGAAATTGATCATACTAGACAAAAAATATCCACACACTCATCTAACATAAGACATCCCAACAAACATGACTTGACAACCTCCAACCACTGTCAACTAGTTGTAGCTGCTCCACAACCTGTCAAAAACATCCACACACAAGTCAACTACTTGCACTAACATCTACAACCACTGCACTAATATCTAAAACCAAGGCATAAGCTCAGTACCATCTCACTAGCACCTACAACCAATCACCAATCCAAGTACATGTACTAATCAAACGTGTGCATGAAAAAACATCTACAACACATGCTACCAGCAACTCATGCTACTAGTTTTATATCAATTCCAACAAACAACACACCAATGCTACTAGGTTGACATCAATGTCAACCAACAACTGAGCCATAATTCCAACATTTCAATGTGCTAATGAATTAATGTATAAAATATAGTGTAGGTTTTCTTGGGGAGAATCATGGTAAAGTGTATAGTAATAAAAAATTACCTTTTTAAAATTGGAAACCACAATATTTGTCCATGGAATAAATTTAAACCCTAAAGTTCTCCTTGAGAAACACTCAGCTCACTCCAAGAGAATGGCATAGAATAATGGAGGAGAAGGTTTCCCACTATGTTTATGAGCCCATAACTCAAAATGATAAGGTAGTAACTAAGTGTTACAAAAGGAAAAAATGTTTTTTTGGGATCACAAGCATCAACCCATTAGGTATAGAGATCAACTTAGGAAAAATTGAATAGTCTAAGCCATGCTTGATCAACTAGTTCATGCAACATATCATTCCCTATTACAATTCATTCACTCAATAGGCACGTAATATGGCATTCACTTCCCATTCTTGACAATGTGAAAATAATGGGTAGTGAAACACTATCTATAATTCCTAATGCTACCATTCTAAAGAGAGCATCCCTAAATATGGAGATATCCATAGCATCATGATTAATACTCAATAATAGGAGAAAGGTTGATTAAAGGTCATGACTCTAACACTTGACAATGATAGGTACAGAGTAATGAGTGCATCACCACTTGATTTATCATGCTTTCACAACCCTAGGCTAGGTTTAATTGCCTAATCTAGTATTTAAAGTTGTAAATCATTGAGCTAGGAACTCAGGGAGGAAATTCATTAAGCTGGAAAGGAATTTTTTCACATTAATGTGAATGATTACCTCAAGAATTAAAAGGTGTTAGACTGGAAGCTCAAGGAGGAAAATCATTTGGTTGACGAATCACCAAAAGATGGGATATTAAAAAGGGTGTGAGACTCTTGTTGGCTCAAATCTAGCATGTTCTTAAAGAATATTTAAAGGATGTTAGGAGTTTTAATCAAAGACTTGATCATTTTATAAAGTCTATTCCTAAAAACTGAAGACATAGGGATGATCTTATCCTCCTAAAGTACATTGATTCTTTTCAGGGACAATTTTCCTTCCTCCTCAAAGATAAATCTCCTAATAACTTTGATCAAACCAAAAAGTGCATCTCCAAAACAAAGGAAATTTAATGATAGATTCGTTTGACACTAAGATGGAAAATGTGATCAATTCAGTTGATGAATTTGTAACAAGTGTAACCCAAACCTTTGAAAAAGTAACTCCTCAAATACTTCAAACATGTGATTCCATTGCAAAAAGAAATCATGTTTTGGAAGTTGAGAATATGCAACAACCTTTTCCTCCTTATGTCAAAGATTTGGGAATCCATCTTCTAATGAAATCAACCTAGAAGGGCATCATTCTATTCCAAATATTGAGGATATTTATCTTCCAATTGTACTGCATACTATTAACCATGCCAAAGTACATCTTGTTTTCTTTATTACCTTGATACTAAACAACTTCCTTCTCCACGGTTGTATGTTGGACTTAGGTGCCTCTACTAGCAGTATGTCTTTAAAAGTTAATGGTAAGTCAGGATTGGAAATAATAATGCCTTATAAAAAAATTGTGGTATCAAGGTTTGTGGTATCATTAAAGACTTATAAGTGAGTTTGGAAAACCACCCTACTATATCCCTCTAAATGGATATAGCTATGGTGGATATTCTTGGTTCTTGCAGTATGCTCTTATCCAAAAAAAATGGTCTACTAATATGGGAGGTAATATAATCAAATGGAATTATCTTGCGCTAAAATTCATGTGCAAGAAGGAACCCTTGTTATCTAATATAGGGAGCCAACTATAATACCTCAAGTTGAAGATTATTATGACCCTTGGAATAAGTTGAGCTATAAATATAAAGATGTAGATATTTCTACAAATCTAACTCTGATACCATGTAGAAATTTCTACAAATCTAGCTCTGATACCGTGTAGAAATTCCTTGTAGATTCAAATTGCTAATTGTAATTTACTAAAACAAATAGACTTGAATATAATCTACTCATCAACGGAAATAATTAAATGATTGTGAAATAACAAAGAATAAAAGAGAAATAATCCAATCACACATAACACAATGATTTTCTAGGGAAAGCCGCAACTAAAAACCCCTGCTATCTGTATATTGCATTAGTCAGAAAATATGAGAAGATTTCAATTCTTTGCTCAAGCCCAATCAACCTTTGTACTATCTCTATCTGTCTCACTACTTCCTAGACAAGCTTTCGCCAATACTTAACCAATTTCTAGCTTCCCTAAGTCCCTATTTCCTTGCGTTGCTCAATGAGGAATTAGGCTCATATTTATTAATAATTTTCCTCCATTGGATTGTGCAGTTCCTTTAGGATCTTCCTCTGATTGCATGCACCATCTGTACAATTCGGCCAATTATACAATTGATCTAAGTACATTGTCCCTGAACTCCAATTTCAACTAGGCCTTTCTCAAATATGACATGCATGAGTTATTTATGAGTGAATCTTCAGTTTACTAGTTGAGCACTGTAGGTAGTACCACATTGCACTTCAGGCAGCACCACATTGCACTTCAAGCAGCACCACACTGCACTTTAGGAAGCACCACACTGTACTTCAGGCATCAACACACTTAACTGCAAGTAGCACCACATTACTAGACCTCCCACTAGTTCCTCCATCAATTGGAACTAGTTTAACTAACTTTAACTCAGTTAGACTAAATTAATTAATTACAACTCAAAATAAACTCAACCAGAGCTCCTAATTGTAGGAGACACTCTACATGACTCTAGTTAGACCCTTAACTCGAATTAACTAAGCCAAATAAGTCAAATTAAGTTAGTTAACTCATACAAGTTGTCTTGTGATATGGAATTACAATTTTATCCCAATTTAATTCAAGGACAAAATTAAATTAGGATTTTCTTGATGTTATTTTCCATATTTCTTGTTGCAATTTTCAACAGAAGAATTTGGAAATTTTTATGTTCTTGCTAATTCAATAATACCTCAAGATGATAAGGATGGAGTTTGGACCATCTATTTTGATGGAATTTGTTCTAAAATAGATTTTGATGCAAGGATTATTATAGTTAACCAAATAAACATTGTTGGTTATTTTCATATAGGATTGAATTTGAGTGTACCAATAATATCATTGAATACAAATCTCTAACCTTAGGATTAGATCTTACCTTAGATAGGAAGGTTAAGTGTTTAAATGTTATTGGGGAATCACATTTGGTTGTCTCTAAAATTAAGAATATTTTAACATAAAAAATGACATAATTTGAAGATATGGAAATTCAATATGGGATACCATTGTATTTTTTGATTAGTTTTCGATAGAATTCATCCCTAGGGAATGTAATGCCTTGATAGTGTCTACCTTGCAACCTTCAAATAATTTTATAAATGGGAAACATAATTTGGAAGTAATTTTTAAATCATTAGTGTTGGATAACCTTGAGCATTGACAATGTTTTAATGATGATGCTCAAATCCTTCATTCATGCATAATGCAAAGGATTTTTCATAAGAATATATAAATTTTGGAAGTCTAAGTTGGAAGAATTACCAAATGAATCCCTTCCTAAAGAAGTGGTTCCCTTAGAAAATATATTTGATAGATATGATATATGTAATAAGAAACCCATATATTATCAGTTCAATGAGATTTTTTAAATCAACTTTGTTTTTGTGTCTATCTTGAGAATGATCCAAATATGCATGAACACTACTCCTAAGGAAAGAATATATTTTGAGAAACTTCTTTGACAATATGAGGATGTGATTAAATGGTATTATCAGAATTTGAAGGCTTACAGTTGTTGAGTTATGTAATGGGTATGTATTTACTCTCAATTACAGTGCCTTTTTCCTCTTTTCTTATCTCTTTCATACCTTGATACGCTAACATATTGATGGATTATGATAAGAAATGAATGAACTACTCTTGATTAAGATTTAGCCACCATAACTAACTCTTAATCCTTTTTATGCAGAAAAATGACGAAAGGAACAGTTGTTGTTCCCTAGATACGGAACAACGTAAACTAACAAAGGAGGAATAAGGCGCGTCGGTTGCAGTCAGGCTGGAGGACGAATCAGGAGGATCAATGCTAAACAAGAAGAATTTCAGAAGATAGCATTCAGTTGTGAATCCCTCAGGATCTCCCAATCCTGAGGGATCACATTTATCTTTTACCCTTTTTTACTATAAAAGTAAAAATTGTAGGAGGAAAGGGAATCAATCGATCCTTGTTTATTTTCAAATTGTAATTTTAATCTATAGACTGGTGCTTTTGAGGAGCATGATTGTATTGTAATGAGGATTGAGTTCAATGGTTAATACATAATTTACGTTATTGTTCATTCACATTCTCTGAAGTAGCTCAGCAGTATTTGTTGGTGGCTAAGGGCCCGGCCTCTGGTGGATCAGACTGCTACCCTTTGTGTTATATTTTTTAATTTATGCAAGTTTGAGTGGTTTGATGTTTTCCATTCTCTGTAAGTTTATCTTATTTGTTATTCGCCGATTTCCTATATTGAAGCTAGTTTGCTTTCCTTATCTGATTCGTAGCTTTGTCATTTGATTCCATTCATGCTTACTGTAGATTAAATTTATTATCAGTAAACGCATTGAATCTTGTTGAGTGTGGTTATTATAGAATCAGCTGAAAGCGATTGGTTAATACTATTAAACTCTCGGTTGACATTATTTCCATTTGAATCGCTTAATTGAGATTGAGTGTGATAGAATCAGCTAGAAGAGATTGGTTAATGCTACTACGCTCTCGGTTGATCTTATTGTTAATTTAATTGCTTGTGTGAGATTTGATTACGATTTCCATTGAAGATTAAATCTTAATGCTTAGATGTAGTATTTCCTTTAACAGTTGCAAGTTGAGTTTTATAAATGCATCCATTTATTCTTGTGTCAAATATTTATACTTCATTGTAAAAAGCATTACTCTTTCGATTCATAGCTTGCACATATTGTGTACACTCTTGGAATAAAATGAATTTCCTAGGTTGATCATTAATGTGAGGCAGTTAGGAGTTTTAAAAGACACCTATTAGCACCCAACATTTTGGCGTTGTTGCCGGGGAGAGTGTTGCCATTTTACAAAGTGTGATGTCTACTTGATAATTGCTGCTAGGAAAGAATTGGGTATTGAAAACGGGAGGTAAGAACCTACGTAACGAGCAAGTAAAGTGCTTGCTACTCCACCCACTTTTCAGCACAATTGCATAGAAGTGAAGTAGGTGTTTGATGTTTGTCTGCTAAGGGAGAACTGGGTATTAAAAATGGAAGGTAAGAACCTACATAAGGAGCAAATAAAATGCCTGCTCCCTTGCCCACTTTCCAGCAGAATTTCTAGGAATTTAAGGTAGAAATAAACATTTGAATTTTTGCATGAATGACTAAGAAGAAAAGACCAGAAAATGATATAATCCAACATCCCAAACCTCAAAAATATAAGGGACCGGTGACCCTTGGACGATCAACTTTTATCGACGAAATCATAAGGAAAACTAAGTCTCATCCATCAGTAGGACCCCGAACTGTTGCTTCTAGACACCCTACTGTCTCCCTTCAGGCCACAGGATCACCATCTGTAGCCTACGCTGAGGTTCACAGTAAAACTAAAGGGACTGAACAGAGTTTTCAAGATATTGAAAATTCACGATCAATTCCCTCACAAGAAGGGAATTCTTGCAACCTCCGTGAAGGAGAAGGAGAAACAGGTAAATCTAAGGTTAAATCAGCAGAACCAAGATCTCCTAAGGTAGTAATTAAGCAGAGGACACCTAGTGTCCCAGATCAAGGGAGTGTTGTTAAAATCATTCTCGCCTCTTCTGGACATCCTAGAAACAACTCTCCAACTCTAGAGATCCCAGAAGGATACTGGCATATTTTTGACCAAATGGCCAATAATCCACAACCACCCTAAACCTCTACACTACAGTATCCTATTATTGACACAACTATCAACGCCCCCATGAAAGTTATCCCATTACAAAAAATTCCCACTGTTCATGGACTCACTTCAGAAGATCTAGATGCATTCCTATTTGAATTCGATGTCCTATGTAGGGGTTATGATTACACCACCGACCCCCAAAAACTGAAGTTGTTCCCCTCCACTTTAAAGGGAGCAACCCTGCATTGGTTTATGGGACTAGGTGGAGGCACCATCAACGATTGGGACCAAATGAAAACTGCCTTCCTTAAAAAATATCAAGATTATTTCAGATCTAGAGAACTAAAAGATGAGATATTCCAAATGGTAGCAAGGCCTAGCAAAACTTTGGAAGAATATGTGGAGCGTTTCCAATATAACCTCCAAAGGTATCCTTATGCAAACCTACCTGATAATGTTCTAAAAACCACGATGATTAAAGGGATGAAAGACCAGTGGATAGAGACACTAAATATCATGGGTAAAGGTGATATTTATTAAGAAGACTATGCTAATATTATTGGTTTGTGTATCAGGTGCTTGAGGGGCAGTACAAGACTGAAACCAACTGGGCGCGATGCGATCACCAGCGACAAGAAAGTCTCTGGGGGAAGCGTTACTCGTGCTGAAATCGACAACCTACTGGAAGTTTTCAAAACAGATATCCTGGGAACCTTGACATAACACAGTTAGACATTATGCAAGCCAAGAAGAAGCAGGTTGAAGCAGAGAAGAACTTGGTTACTTTTTGCCCCTGATGCAGAAAGAAACATAGTCATAAATAATTCCCGTTGGATATGGTACAAACCTATGCCATATGCACTAAGGAACATGCCACAGAAAGTTGCCCATCACTCCCAGGATTCAAAGCGGTCTTCAAGGAATCAGAGGAAGAAACAAAACCAGTATACCTGTTAAACCAACGTCTCCAATGGCAAGCACAGCAAACAAGTATGCTTACTGATCCATCTTCATTCTTTCAGCCTTCACAATATAATTCCCAGCAATGTACAGGAGCAACATGGCAGAACTAGCCACCTTTTCCTAATTGGCCACCACAAGCATTCTCCATTCCACCTTGGTCCAATCAGTCAAACCCAAACAATAGTTGTCCAAATCCCTCTTACCTTCCATCATCCTGGCAGAACAACCCATATCCATCTCAATGGTCCCCCTCTACTTCACAAAACCAAAACTGGAAATCAAGCTAACAAAGACCCACGAACCAGCCAGTAGGGACAGTCCCTCTACCTCAACCCACGCTACCAGCACCTTATACGTTGTAGCAGAATCCTTAATCCAATCTACGACTGCAACTCCCAGCCCAGCCAAACCCAAATCCTAACAACAAACCAGTCCAGTCAATGTAAATCATTGAAGGTTTGGATCTGAAAACTGAGTTGAGAGAATGTAATGAACTCAAATTGAGGTCTGGACGAATAATCACACCAGAGGATGATAAAACTCTCCAACTTGAAGAACCTTACCCAAATAATCCATTGACTATAGAAAAAACACCTCAAAGGGAAAATACAGTCAAGTAGAAAAGTCACGAACAGATCATTACCTCTTCTCCACCATTCCCAGAAAGATTGATTATACCTCACCCAATCGTATATCCTGACTTCAATCTCCCAGGAGAACTAAAAAATCTTTGCGTAAAAATACCCCTCCTCCAAGCTATTCAAGGCATTCCATTCTATGCAAAAACCATTAAGGAATTGTGTGCCAAAAATTCTATGAGGAAAATAAAGCCAACACCAACTGTCCATGTAGTTGGAACTTTGTCTTATCTATTATTAGGCAAAGAGGAACCGGTGAAATATGAAGATCCAAGAAACCCTATTGTCACAGTATAAATAAATGGATGCTCCTTTCCCAATGCGTTAGTCGATTTAGGGGTAGCCATTAATATTCTCACAACAACAACCTATGAGAGACTTGGCATCACAACCTTAGATCCAACTACGACCTTGCTGGAACTTGCTAACCATTCAGTTATTAAACCAGAAGGGACATTACAGGATGTGATGGTGTTTGTATATTCTTGGGAATACCCAGCATATTTTTTAATTATTAATCCTAGAAACTGGTTGGATGGACATCCTCTAATATTAGGAAGACCTTGACTAGCGACTACAGATGCTTATATAAGCTGTCGAATAGGAAGTATGACTATAACTAGAGGGAATGATGTGAAGAACTTAGATTTATACCCTCTAGCTCAGCCAAGCCTAACCATAATAAAAACTAGGAAGTAGCCTGTAACATATTTAACCGAAAATATTCGATCACCATTAACTATAGCAGATGCTCTTGAATTTAAAAACCAAAGAGAAGACGACATTATTAACACTTACATTAACCACCCTGCTGTCATATCTAATCTAAAATGTCACATGATTGAAACAGTCCTTGATAATGAAATTGAAGAAGAACCTTTAAAAGATATCAATGACCAAACAATACCAACAACAATTTTCTATAATAGTAAACCTATTGAAATTGAGCCAGGGAAGATCCTTAACATTAACAAAAACTTGAGTGATGACCAGCAGTAGAAGCTTATTCAAATCCTTAGGAAATATAAAACATCTTTTGCTTGGGATTACCCAGATATGAAAGGGATTGACCCTCAACTATGTATGCACCACATCTACACTGAAAAAGATGCAAGACCCATTCGACAACCTCAGCGTAGATTGAACCCTCACCTAAAGGATATCGTTAAAGACGAACTGTAGAAACTGTTAGATGTGAATTTTATCTATCCTATATCTGACAGTAAATGGGTCTCTCCATTAGTTGTGGTTCCCAAAAATAATAGGAAATGGTGTATATGTGTCGATTACAAAGAGCTTAACAAAGCAACGCAAAAAGACCATTTTCCCCTTCCATTTATCAACCAGGTTCTAGAGACATTGGCAGGTAAAAAATTATTCTCTTTTTTGGATGGCTTCAGTGGCTACAACCAAATCCAAATTGCCCCCGAAGACCAAGATAAGACTACCTTCACCTGCCCCTAGGGGACATTTGCTTATAGGGTATTACCTTTTGGACTGTGCAACGCACCTGCTACATTCCAAAGAGCCATACTCAGTATTTTTGCAGACTTGATAAACGAGGGATTAGAGGTATACATGGATGATTTCACACCCTATGGAGATGACTTCGAGCAGGCATTACAGACATTGGAGAAAGTCCTGTAAAGATTCATTGCTACTAGACTCTACTTGAGCCACAAGAAATGCCATATGATGATGACAGGGGGTCTGATCATGGGCCATTGGATCTCTACAGCAGGAATTCAGGTAGATCCAGCAAAAATACAGGTAATCCTCTTACTAGCTACCCCGTGCACTCAAACAGAGGTATGTAGTTTTTTTGGATTTTCTGGATATTATAAGAGATTTATAAAAAAAAATTCACAAATTGCGGACCGGAAATATTGATTTTATATGAACTGACAAATGTGACATTGCCTTTGCAGAATTAAAACGGTTAGTATCAATAGCACCAGTATTATGAGGCCTGAACTGGGATATACCATTCTAGATTTCATCAGACGCATCAGATACAGCCATTGGAGTAGTTCTTAGCCAAGAAGAAGACAAGAAACCCTATGCAATATACTACATCAGCAAAAATTTAACTCCTGCTAAGTTAAATTACATAGTAACAGAGAAGGAGTTTCTAGCTGTAATCTACACTATTAATAAATTCAGACACTATATAACAGGATACCCTGTAGTCTTGTATACTGATCACTCTATTATAAAATATTTAGCTAATAAACCTATTACAAATGGAAGAGTGACACGATGGTTAATCCTTTTGCAAGAATTTGACATAAAAATCAAGGATCGACTAGGAAAGGAAAATCTGGTGGCAGACTTCCTCTCCCGAGTGCCAAGAATAGATGACGCAGTGGTGGTAGAAGACCAGTTCCCTGATGAGCACCTGTTCGCTGTGACAGTGAAAACACCGTGGTATGTGGATGTGGTGAATTACTTAGTAGTGGGGAAACTACCCAAACACCTGACACCCAGAGAAAGGAAATTGATAGTGCAACGCAGCACTCGGTTCTCCTGGATCGGAGGATACCTCTTTCACACAGGAGCTGATATGCATATCCGCAGGTGTGTCAGAGAAGATGAAATTTATGATATCCTAAAAGCCTGCCACGATGGACCTTGCGGTGGACATTTTACAGACTGTAGGACTGGACATAAAATTTTACAGATGGGCTATTTTTGGCCCACAATTTTCAAGGACGCTAAGAAATTTGTCCAGGCATGTGATAGCTGCCAAAGAATGGGTCGCCCTAGCCAGTCTGATGAGATGACCCTACATCCACAGCTAATCATCGAACCCTTTGAACGTTGGGCGCTAGATTTTGTCAGCCCAATAAATCCACCATCTAATCAAAAATCATATATATTGGTTGCAATAGAATACATGACTAAATGGGTGGAGGCAGTAGTGTTACCAAGAGCAACAAAGGAAACAGTAATCAATTTTCTCTTTGAAATTTTTGTGCGATATGGTTTGCCCAGAGAAATAATTACAAATGGAGGGCCACAATTTGCAGACCATAAGATTGCTGCTACACTAAAAAATCATCACATTTTGCACAGAATCACCTCTCCATACCACCCGCAGGCAAACAGCCAGGTAGAAAGTACCAACAAGGTAATCGAGGCCATTCTAACAAAGAAAGTCACCTCGCATAGACGCGACTGGACTACTCGATTTCCAAAATCCCTGTGGGCATATCACACAACCTCGAGGAATACAACAGGATACTCCCCATATCAGCTGGTGTCTGGTAAGGAACCTATCTTCCCCATAGAATTTGAAATTCAGACAGTAAGGATAGCCAAAGAAGTGGGGTTGGATTTGAATGAAGCACAGGTTAACAGATTACAGCTAATAAATGAATTAGATGAAATCCAACTATTGGCTCTTTAGCATACTGCAATTATTCAACAATAAAGAGAAAAATGGCATGATGCCCTCATCAAGAAAAAGACATTCCATGAGGGTGACTGGGCACTTCTCTACGATTCCAGGTTCCAAGACTTCCCGAGGAAACTCCAAATTACGTGGTTAGGTCCCTACAAGATAAAAGAAGTACATGATAATGGCACCCTTACATTGGCCACCATTGATGGGTCTGGCTACTCCTTTAAAGAAAATGGGCATCGGGTACGCCTCTACCATAAACCGCTTACAAGGGAATCCTTTTGCAAATAGATACGCAAAGATTCTATGATATAAATTCTTGTTGCAGAAGGCAACTCTTTGGCAGCACCAGTCCTGTAAAAAGAGATTTTTTTTAGACTTGTAAATACAATTGTTTTTTTGTTTGTTTTTTTGTTTTTCTTTTTTTTCTATATCATAGCCCTTCTGTTATTAGAGAAGTAAGGATGATTATTGTCTGTGTTTTTTTCTCTCCCCCTGTGTTCTTTTGTTATTCCCTACAGGGAACAGTTGTTGTTCCCTAAAGTGAACAACACTGTTTGTCTACTTTCTTTTACTATTCCCTACAGGGAACAACACTTTTTCGAGTGTGTTTCCAGCACTTTTTCATGTGTATTCTTTTTTTGTTCCCTATAGGGAACAGTTTTTGTTCCCTAAAGGGAACATCACTTTTTCGGATGTGTTCATTTGTTGTTCCCTACAGGGAATAGTTGTTATTCCCTAACAAGGAACAACACTTTCTGCGAGTAATTTTTTGTTGTTCCCTACAAGGAACAGCTGTTGTTCCCTAAAGGGAATAACACTTTTTCTAGTGTGTTGTTGTTTCCTCCAAGGAATAATTGTTGTTCCCTAAAGGGAACAACACTTTGTGACTATTTTTTAGAACAACCCTTTCTTCCCCTTGCATGATCATTCCCAGCCACCCCGGCTCATTTTTTTCCCCTCTTTATGGCATAGAGTAAAATACATATATCAGGACAACAAGTATGGAGTCTATCGAAGCAAGCGAATATCCTTAACAAGATTGCTTTGAAATGAACGAAAGAGAAAGGACACAATTATCTATATCACTTTACTGTCCTCATTTCTGTTATAAATGATATTGATTGATTATCTTCACCATGTTGGTTCTACTCCCTCTAGTATAATTCTCTCTACTTATTATCAATAAGATTATGGGTATATTTATTCTATTTGATATTTTTAAACTTCTTCTGCCATCCCTACTCTTAAGGAGTACTGAGCCACCCTCTATATATAAATGGGGAGTGTTAAAAAAAAAAAAAAATCACTAACAATTTTATGTTTTTGATCTACAGATGGAGGATAGGGGGTCTCATCATGAGCCAGCCTACCATGTTCATAGGGATGGGGCGAAGTGGCATTCCCACTATGGCCACCACACCAGGGATATGATCCAATGGATGCATCAAGAAACAAAATCCTTGGAACAGGAGGTCTCATCACGAGCCAGCCTGAACACTTTTGCTACTTCCTAGTGAATGGCAATGTGTGCATCTGGTCACCATGCCAGCACATTGATCTCTACTCTATACATCATAATACACTTCCCCAACTATACGTAGAGGATCCTGGTTCCCAAGGGTTAGAAAGCAACTTTTTTGAGGCTCTGGATGCCTGCAGGCAGCAGCAGCTCTACTTATGGTATTGAAGTTTTATTTCCTACATCAATTATTATTACAATGCCATATTCTTAATTTTTTATTTTTCTACAGAGAGATTATTTCCCTAACTTACCTTACCTTGAACCTTGATGCATGAGTTAATTTTTTCTAAATCAATCACATCATTTTCAAGTGGAATAACAGCAGTAATGTATCATCTCTTATGCATGTAGGTTTTAACCCCGTACAGAAATTACCTGCATATGAATTCTAAAAAACAGAAAATAAATAATGTGAGAGCGGAACACATAAAACACATATACACAAAGATTTTTCCCCTGGATCCCAAAACTAGGACTACCAGCTTGATTTTTCATTATGTTCCTTTCAATGTTACAATACATATTTATACATGCCGCAGCATCCAATACCATGGACCGAAAACCATCGTGTCCAATACCATGGACCGAAAACCATCGTGTCCAATACCATGGACCAAAAACCATTGTGTCCAATACCATGGACCGAAAACCATCGCGTCCAAAAAACATGTACGAATATCATGCACAAAACCATAGGTGGGTCCGCCAAACCTAACATTGGGTCCAAAAACAAAATTTTTTGGGGCGCTGCCCCGGACCCCATAAAGTGGGGTTATGGGTGCCCTTCAAACCCCCTGCTAACTACGTGGAAAGAATATAACACAACCCAACATTCTCCCACTTGTTGCTTTCTTTCCACAGGGGGCCACAAGAGAGATTAGTCATTTTCCCAGCCCTGAAATGCCCATTGTCTCTCTACACCAAGAGAACTTCTCAGAGCTCACATATTTTATCAATGCATCTGCAGTATTCTTCAAAGTGTCCACCTTTACCAGCAACACCTTTTTGTCTTCTATCATATCCCTCACAAAGTGATACCGAACATCAATGTGCTTTGTCATTGAATGATATGCAGGGTTCTTTGCCAAGAAAATTGCACTTTGGCTGTCACAGTCTATCCTTATAGCTTCCTATACTAACCCCATACTTGAACACAATCTTTGAAACCAAACTGCTTCCTTGCTTACATGAATGGCTGCCATGTATTCTACCTCTGTAGTTGATAGTGCCACTACAGATTGTTTCTTACTCATCCAACTGACTGCACCTCCAAATAGGTTAAACACATACCCACTTGTAGATCTTCTCTGATCCAGATCTCCAGCCCAGTCTGCATCAACAAAGCCATGAATATCCAACACTCTGTTCAATCCTGGTCTTTCTTGGTAGCACAAACCATAATCACTAGTGCCACACAAATACCTGAAAACCCGCTTCATTGCTGTCCAATGCTCCTTTCCTGGTTTTGACATAAACCTGCTCAATACTCCCACTGCATGTGCAATGTTTGGTCTAGTACAGACCATTGAATACATCAGGCTATCGACTGCACTTGCATATGGAACACATGACATGTCCTCTTCCTCTTCTTGTGTCTTGGGACACTGTTCAGCAAATAACCTCACACCTACAGGAATAGGAACCTTCACCGATTTACTATCCTACATATTAAACCTCTGCAGTATTGTCTCGACATACTTCCTCTAGTTTAACCAGAGCTTCCTCTTTGCCCGATCTGTTTTAATTTCTAGGCCCAAAATATAGTTTGGAACACCAAGATCTTTCATGTCGAATTTGGAGGACAATTGGGTCTTCAAATCCTAGATAACTTCTTTGTCATTTCCAACCAGCAACATACCATCCACATACAAGACCAGATAAATAAAACGGTCACCAATTAATTTAAAATACACATAATGATCTGCTTTGCTTCTGGTGAATCCAAGTCCCCGTATAAATGTATCAAATTTCTGATACCACATCCTTGGTGACTGTTTTAACCCATACAGAGACTTCTTTAACTTGCATACCGGTTCTTTCTTACCCTTTACCGCAAAGCCTTCAGGTTGCTTCATGTAGATCTCGTCTTCCAGATCCCCGTGAAGAAATGTTGTCATCACATCCATCTGTTCTACCTCAAAATCAAAAGAAACAGCAACAAATAAAAGTAATCTAATAGAAGCCACCTTAGCAACAGGATAAAAAATATCACCAAAATTAATTCCCGGAACTTGGGAATAACCTTTTGCTACCAACCGAGCTTTGTATTTCTCCACTTTTCCTTCTGCATTTGTCTTCTTTTTGAACACCCATTTGCTGCCAATGGGTTTCCTTCTAGTTGGCAACTCCACCAGATCCCAAGCCTCATTTTTGTGCAAATATGCCATTTCATCAACCATGGCCTCTTTCCAGAGTTTTCCATTCTCTGAATCCACTGCTTCCTTCATAGTTCTGGGATCATCATCAGTAACAGACAAAGCAAAATTTGAACAGAAAGCAAATGGACTATACCTTTCTAGCTACCTTCTTTCTCGAACTGATCTTCTCACAGCTAGAGTTTAAGGCTCTTCATCTTTTGATTCCTCGTCTATTGTAGATTTTGATTCTTCCTCCTTTATCTCAAACTCTATCTTCTCAAGTTCCTTTGGTTGGACTTCATGTTTAATAACATCTTTCACCTCTCTGAACACCACATCGCAGTTGTACATAACCTTCCTTGTTACTGGGTTCCAAAGCTTATAACCCTTTAAACCATCCTTATACCCAATAAAGATGCACTTTTCAGATTTACTATCCAACTTTGTTCTTTTCTCCTTTGGAACATGTACATATGCATCACATCCAAATACCCTCAGATGTGAAAGAGAGGGTTTCTTACCAGTCTATACCTCTTGTGGAGTCTTATCCTCCAACGCTGATGAAGGTGACTTGTTGACCAGGTAACATGCAGTATCCACCGCCTCTTCCCAGAATTCATGTCCTAACCTGGCACCACTGAGCATGCTTCTTGCCCTTTCCATCAACGTCTTGTTCATTCTTTCTGCAACTCCATTTTGTTGAGGTGTATATGGAGTAGTCTTCTGCCATGCTATACCACACTTCTTGCAGAATTCTTCAAATTCCTTACTGCAAAACTCTCCACCATTATTTGTCTGCAGCACCTTTATCTTTTTCTCTGTCTGGTTTTCCACTAGAGCCTTAAATTCTTTAAACCCCTCAAAAACTTCAGATTTCTTCTTAAGGACATATATCCATGTATTCTTTGAGAATTCATCAATAAATGATACATAGTACACAGACTTACCCAATGATGGAACCTTCACAGGTCCAAACACATCACTATGCACAAGCTCTAATATATGTTTCGCCCTCTTACCACCAGAAGGGAAACTCACCTGATTCTGCTTCCTGTATACACAATTTTCACAGAAATCAAAATCCAGAGAGCTATTACTCATACCTTCTACCATACATTTACCATGAAGTATTTGAAGGCCCTTCTCTCCAATATGTCCAAGCCATTGATGCCACAGCATGGACTTTTCTCCAGAGACCACTAGATTTTCTGCTCCACTTTCAGGAACCACGAAACTATTGCATCCATCAACAACAGTGCTACCTTGCAAGTTGTACAGAGTTCCAACCCGAACTCCCCGCATCAATACCAGTTCTTCCCAAACCATCTTGTAGGTATCCTTTTCGAACACTGTTTTTACACCTGCATCATCCAGCTTACTAACAGAAATCAGATTTATGGCTAATGCAGGAATACGCAGAACACCCGGAAGTTTTCTAACCCTTTCGCCTTGCAGCTTCAACTTTACTTTTCCACAACCAATGATTCTAGCCTTCCTGTCATCCCCCAAGAAGACATCACCACCATCATATTTCTCATACTCACAGAACCACTCTCTATGGGGAGTGAAGTGAAAGGATGCACCTGAGTCAATCAACCATGCCTCATGATCTACATGTGTACTTGAAGAAGCCAAGTACACATCCCCACCTTCATCTGAGGTGGTTTTCGCCTCTGCAAAAGGAGCCTCATCAGACCCCTTTCCTTTGTCAGGAGCTTTAGATTTACAGTCCCTTTTGAAGTGGCCTTCCTTTCCGCATTTCCAACACACCACCTTTAAAAGTTTTCCTAGAGATTTAGATCTCCCTCTAGATTTAGATCTCCCACTCGATGACTTATTTTTATTTCTTTTCTGGGACCGTCCTCATACAAACAAGGCATCACCATTTTGGCTCTCCATATTTTTCCGTCTCATCTCCTCCGTCAGCAAGGCTGAGATTATTTCATCAAACTGCAAGGCAGTTTCATTGCTACCTATTGCAATAACCAGACTATCCCATGAATCTGGTAGAGAACACAACAAACTGATGCACTTATCTTCATCTGAAATTTTAATATCAACAGATGCTAACTGACTTACCACAGTATTAAATGCGTTCAGATGCTCTGTCACCGAGTCTCCATCTTTCATCCTCAGGTTATACAGCTTTTTCCGCAGGAACAGTTTATTCACCAGAGACTTAGATTGTTACAAAGTCCCTAACTTGTCCCACAAAGCCTTTGTTGTAGCTTCCCCTCATACATTCAGCAATACTGAATCTGAGACACACAATCATATTGTTCTCTTTGCCTTCCGATCCAACTTCTTCCATTCTTCATCGGACACTCCTATTGGTTTAGTACCTAGATCTACCGCGATCCACTGATCTTTATCCACCAACAGATCCTCCATCTTGAGTTTCCACAACTAAAAACTCTGACCATTAAATTTCTCGATCTATATCTTTCCATTGATCACCATCTTCTTTCACCACCAGAATCGATCTCGCAGATATCCCATTGAACGGGGTCTACCACAGGCCCGAGTGAAACCCCTCACCAACAAAGGCATCCCCTTGAAGCCAAATATGCTCTGATACCAAATGTAGGTTTTAACCCTGTACAAAAATTACCTGCATATGAATTCTAAAACACAGAAAATAAATAATGCAAGAGCAGAACACATAAAACACATATACACAAAGATTTTTCCCTTGGATCCCAAAACTGGGACTACCAGCTTGATTTTTCATTATGTTCCTTTCAATGTTACAATGCATATTTATACATGCCAAAGCATCCAATACCATGGACCGAAATCCATCGTGTCCAATACCATGGACCGAAAACCATCGCATTCAATACCATGGACCGCAAACCATCACTTCCAAAAAACATGTGTGAAAATCATGCACAAAACCATAGGTGGGTCCGCCCAACCTAACATAGGATCCAAAACCAAAATTTTGCCCTGGACCCCATAAAGTGGGGTTATGGGTGCCCTTCAAACCCCCTGTTAACTACGTGGAAAGAATATAACACAACCCAACATTGCATGATGTCCTTTTTGCTTATCGCATCACCTCACAACATCTTATCACTCATTAATAATTCTCATTACATGCCTCATCTTCATTACTCCAATATCCGTTTATGGTCCTTTCATTAATATATGTACTCTGCCACCTTTACTACCCAATCCATCACCCCTGTACTTCACCGCAAGAACGTCATCTTTTCGTCCATTCGGTCGTAGGCGACCTGTAATTTCAAGAGGGGGCATGGACCTCCAGTACACTCATGCATGCGTTGTCATCCTTTTATTGGATGTTTTAGGATAATACGACATCCCATAATCATAGAGCATGTGGCATTATAACAGTCCTCGATTTAACGGTATTTATTTTTATAAAACATCATCTAAAAGAGTTGTTACAACTACTTGTTGTTCCATCTCTCAGCTCTACTCGTTGTTGTGTTTTCTCCACTACACTAATCGTTTATAGGAGTAGGAAGAACTCAAGCATCATGGGAGGTCAAACAGTGTGACGAGAACCTTTAATACTCACTATCTCCGATGGAGCCAGGGAAATTCTAGCTCATGTAGGATGGACAGCATATTTTACAGGATTTCAACCCCCAATGAGGAAATCGCCATTGAATTTCTACAGCATCTACATAATGTAAAATCCTTGGTGAGAGGTAGACAAGTCATCGTAACAGATGTTGTGATAGCAGAAGTGTCTAGTCTGCCGGCAGAAGGACTTGTATGGGCTGACAAGCAACTAAAGTTGCACGACACTATGGATATTTTTAGGGATGAAGGAAAAGAGCTAATCAAGAAAGGCAAAGGCATTTGGCCATCTTCTCTCAGAGCACCATGGGGATAATTGGCACGAATTTTCCAGAACTATATTACCTGCGATGGGTGTCGAGACGTGGTAAGGCCGCAACAACTCAAACTTTTAGTAGTATTAAAACAAAAATGCTCTGTTAATTTGCCTCCACTGCTGAATTCATTATTTCATGACATTGCCGAGAGGCTGAGATGATCTAAACACCTAGAGGCAGTAGTTAGCCACCATTGTTTGATCATATTAATAGTTATTCACAACCTTGCCCAACAACAATCAACATGGGAGGATCTCATTTCGGCCCTCGAAAGAGGTGAAAACCTGCCAGCACCTAACCCTATTCCAAAAAGAAAAAGGACTGCCCCATCAGGTAGCAGACCTCACAAGCGTAGATGATCTGCAAGGTTGAATCCAGACAAGGGAACGTCTGAAAATCCTCAAGGCAATGCTAGTCAACCGACAGAATCATCTAGCCCGATAAATATGCAGGACTTGCAACCAGAGTCAGAAAGACAAAATAAGCCTGAATCAGAACCTGAGGGAGGAGATAGACCCGACTCAGTGCAAGAAGGAGCAAGGCATTCCGATGATGAACGAGAAAATGAAGGGGGCCCTCCTCCAACACCAAATATGAGTTCTCAAGACGATCTTTTGCAGGACTTCGAGGCAGGGATGGCCCAGGTCCTGGCCAATATGAACATCTACATGCAGCCTAAAGAACCGCTTAATCCTAACTTAGGAGAAGCCCAATCTCCAAGGAATTTTGGTTATACCAGAATTTTGCCTTCCCCAAAATATGCGAACCAGGAAGAGGAAGATACGGAGGCCATTCAGGGGTCAGAGAACCAATCTGGTGACACACTCCCAGTGGAAAGCAACCATGATCAACAACAAGAAGGTCTAGACGCAGAGGTCACAGGCCAAGAAGAGGAAGTAGACACAGAGGTTATTCGGGAGTCCGATAATCAATCTGGAGACACGGTCTTATTGGAGCAAAGCCAGGGTGAACAACCAGGCTCTTTAGAGACAAAGGCTATTAACGAGACTAGTAGTAGACCAGTTACTCCTTAGAAGAAGCACGGAGCCAGAACGAAATTGAAGAAGCTAAGAAAAGAACACCAGAAGCTTCGTAAGACGGTCAAGAGGCTCTGACGAGAGATAAAGGAAATTACAATGGGAAAAACTCCGAAAAATACCCCTGAGGTAGCCAATGTGGTCGTGCAAACGGAATTATGCGAAGGTAGGGCTACAGGGACTCAAACTAATCTCATACCTACTCGAGCACTCGCCACTCAAGCAGGATTGTAGGTAGATTTAGTAGATGTAGCCGCTCAAACGGAGGTTTGGACCTCCCACAATAAAGAAGTGTAGACACGGGATATCCCCTCTTGTAGCATAGGCACTCAGATGGACATACAAGCCAAAGACATTCTGACGCACCACGACCTTATTTTACTAAACCTTCAGGAGGAGTTGGCACAAGCCTGGCACACTTTGGAACGATATGAACAAGAAACAATTTCCCTACATAGATATCAAGAGCTGCAGAAACAGCTTAGGGAACTAACTATAACAGAGAGGGAGACCTTTGACAGGTATAGAAAGGCGGAAAAAAGGTTGGAGAAGGAAAAATTCAAGCTAGACAGAGTCATGAGTTAGGCAAACACCATCTTCTCACTGTATTCAGATGTCCTGACATGTAGGTCTCCCGCCACCAATTATGCCTTTTCTTTATTAGAATGGTACCTGTTATTGAAAATCAAAGTTGTAAGAGCTGGTAAACCAATTGAATCAGGGACAACTGAAGATTTTATAAATTGTTGCAAGAAAAATGGTGTAAAGGTCCAGAGGCTTCTTTGTGAGTTCTACCTACACAATTTCATATTAGAAAACGAGGTGGAAAGGAACCTTAATCCTTTTGTTGGAGACGTTCAATTCCAACCTTTTATCTCGTTTGCAGTTAACCAACTCAAATGGTTTAAAGCTTATAATCATTTCAAAGATAGGAACATGGATTGGATCTTTGGGTGAGGAGTGAACCTAAAAACCCTTTGCAAATGTTTTCCAACCATAAAAAGCCGATGACACAAGAGGGCGTGATTAAAACTTTAGGGCCCATACATAAGGAGATTGTGTGGAAAGGAATAACATATTTCCTCTCCATTCAAGAAAGATCCCTGATTGCATCTAAGCTCAGATGGATGACCTCCACTATTAGTGTGAAAGAAAGGGAACCATTTAATTACAGGAATTTTAAAGTTGTTGCGGCCCGGATGATCACCTACAACAATCTTATTTTGAGAGAAGGACCTTATTGGTTGGGATGCCGGTTTCAGAGTCCCATTATTTGGTATCCTCCTGAAGGGTATCGATCTAACTACGAGTTGCCTAAAGGAAAAGAAAGGCCTGCCTTTGCACTCCTGGCTCAACATCATGGCTTTAGGCCAATTTTTGAAGCTTTCTCTCCAGCCTACTCTTTAACTGCATTGCATAAGAACTATTTACTTTTCATGAGGACATGAAATAGGGTAAGTAGGGGAGTATGTTGAGTTATGCAATGGGTATGTATTTACTCTCAATTACAGTGCCTTTTTCCTCTTTTCTTATCTCTTTCATACCTTGATACGCTAACATATTGATGGATTATGATAAGAAATGAATGAACTATTGTTGATTAAGATTTAGCCACCATAAATAACTCTTAATCCTTTTTATGCAGAAAAACGACGAAAGGAACAGTTTTTGTTCCCTAGATACAGAACAATGTAAACTAACAAAGGAGGAATAAGGCACGTCAGTTGCAGTCAGGCCAGAGGACGAATCAGGAGGATCAATGCTAAACAAGAAGAATGTCAAAAGATAGCATTCAGTTGTGAATCCCTCAGGATCTCCCAATCCTAAGGGATCACAATTATCTTTTACCCTTTTTTAATATAAAAGTAAAAAATGTAGGAGAAAAGGGAATCAATTGAAAGGAATATAATGAAAAATCAATTTCGTTTTCCTGATTTTGGGTTCCAGGGGAAAATCTTTGTGTATATTTTTATGTTCTCATTGTTGACACCTAATCATAGGGATTGGGTGAACAACTGTAATTAGTGTAAATAAATAATAGAGGAAATGGAGAGTCATCGAGAGATGAACTGAATAGTCACTCCCTCTTGTATATAATAATAAACAACCTGAATGAATAATACGATTACATTTGAGGAGTTACCTCCTGGTCTGACATGGTATCAGAGCCAGCGCCATTTTTGGCTTCCCTCTCTACTTTGTAACTCCCTTCTTCCTATTTTGCCTATGTTCTGCCTATTTTGCAGAACTGACCTCTTGCAACCACTCCACAGGTGTGCCTCTGTCAAGAATTTGATAATTGTTCTGCAGGTTTTCCCCTCTCTGGAAACTGTTGTAGACGTTTGGCTGGTTATGTGAGGAAAATGCTCCATGGTATTGGCCCTTCGCCTTCCCTAAAAATAATTCATGGGTACTTTCTTTGACACAGGGTTTTAGACTGTGACTCTTAGATTGACCGTGAAGAAAACCTGTAGATTACATGCCTTATTATCTATTCTAGTACGTTTTTAAGTGGGATGTACTGGTGAATTTTGAAAGAGGAATTTTATTTCTTGTATATGATGTTTTTAAGTGGGATTAAATGGTGAATTTTGAAAGGGAAATTTTATTTTGTCAAAAATGTGCTTGTTTTCATGAGAGATACAGGTCCTGAATGTGTGCTTTGTTGATAGTTAGACATTGAGGTTCAATTTTTGTGAGGGCCATCTCTAAATCGAACCTTCTGAAGTGGAAGCCTTACATTTGTACTCACCTATTAGGTTTTGTTAGCATATCCATACCTCTATTATATACATTAAAATTGTAGCTTTTTTTACAAGCAGAAGTGCAATTTCTTACAGCTTATTGGCAGTAGAAGTATATATATATATATATATATAGATATATATAGATATATATATATATATATATATATATATATATATATATATATATATATATATATATATATATATATATATATATATTAAATGCACTCATTAATATCTATTGTGGGAGTGGTCCTCAATGGGAAGGAAAATTATCCTGAGTGGTCTCGGAAAATCAAACACACTCTCATTTTTAATGAGTTGTGGAAAGGAGTGTGTGTTGGAAAAGGAGATAAAGAGCCAGAATAGCCTACCTCAGACAAGGAATTCAGCATTTGGGAAAATAAGAATAGAAAGGCTTATGCATTGATTGCAGCATCAGTAAATGAAGAGGTGAGTCACCATATTTTGCCATTTTCAAATGCTTTCGAAGCCTTACAAAAACTGAAGGAACTCTATGACTCACACTCTGCACTTGAAGTTGTTCAACTCATGATTAAATTGTTCACCCTTGAATTACAAAATGATGATCCTCTTGCTCTTGCATCATAAGTAAAATTTGTTATGCATGATATCAAAGTCACTAATGTTGAACTGGACATTCCTCTTATAACTTTTCTGAAGGCACTTTATCCCACTTACTCAAATTATCTTGAGTCATTGCAAGAAAATGGAAACCTCAAAGATATTACCTTTGACTCCCTTGTGAAAAAATTTGTTGAAAGAGAGAAAGCTTTTGGGAAGAAGACAGCTCCTCAATCTTCTGAAGAGGTTGTGTGCCTTGCACATAGAGAGAAGAATCTTACTCAATATTCTTCCAAAGGAAGAGGTGGTCGAAGAGGAAGAGGAAGAAATTTTAGAGGCAGGGGGGGCAGACACTTTCAAGGAGAAAAGTCATATTTGCACTGCATGCGCTGCAAAAGAGATGGATCACATGATGCATCCACATGCAAGTTACCTTGGGACAAAATTGAGCATGAAAGAAACCAACCCAAAGGTAAAACTAATGACAAATAGAAAGGTAAATCACCTGAATCCGCTCACTATGTTGTGGCACACTATAATATTAGAGTAAATGAAGACTTATTTAATGTTTCACTTGCTTCTTGGAAAAGTGATCGATTGCTTGATTCAGGAGCAACTTGCCACATGACTTTTAGAAGAGATTCTTTTGAAGAATTTACTGACAATGTTGATGGAGTAGTATACTTTGTCGACAAATCAAAACTCAAGCCATCAAGGCTTGGTACAATCAGGCTTAAATTGCCTGGTCTTCCAGACTTTCTTCTGCATCATGTTTTATATCTCCCACAGCTGAGGAGAAACTTGTTGCCCTTGGTCCACATCTACCAGCAAGGACACTTCATTCATATGTTTGATGGCAATCTTGAGGTGAGAAAAGCATCAGACCACTCACTTGTCATGATGGGGATAGAAGAAGAAAGGCTTCTCAAGCTACAGGGTACCTCTGCTCGTGCACAAAATTTCTCATATAGTTCTCATTATGAAGAAGGTACATTTCCATCAAGTTTATTATGGCATGCTAGATTTGGACACTTGAACTATGACAGCCTCTGCTTGTTGGAGAAAAATGGTGTTACTAGTTTGCCTACAATTCCTAAGAAACTTAAGCGATGTGATGCTTTCATTCTAGGAAAGCATAGCAAACAATCTTTTCATGATTCGCATTCTAGAGCACATAGAAAACTTGAACTCATTCATTTAGATTTATGTGGTCCAATGCCTATTCCTTCTACAAATGGAAATAAATATATGATGACATTTATTGATGACTACACCAGAATGTGTTGGGTTTATTTATTGAAGAACAAATCCGATGCTTTTAAAACATTCAAGAACTTTCATACATGGATTGAAAATGATGCACAATCTCATATTGGCTCTATTCGCACTGATAATGGAAAAGAATACACTTCAAATGAACTTGAAAACTATCTTTGCCAAAATGGGATCAAACATCAAACAATTGTGCCTTATAATCCCCAACAAAACAGAGTAGCTGAAAGAATGAATAGGACAATCTTAAATATGGTGTGCTCCGTGATGTTTTTCAAAAATGTAAAATTGATGTCTTGGGCTAATGTAATTCTATGTGCTGTATATGTAAAGAATAAATGTCCATCTAATGCTATTAGAAACAAGACTCCTTATGAAATTTGGTATGGGCACATTCCTTCGGTAAAGCATCTCACGGTCTTTGGTTCCACATGTTATGCCTTGATACCAAAGGTACATAGAAACAAACTTGGTGCAAGAAGTCGTAAGTGTATCTTCCTGGGGTATTCAAACACCTCCAAAGCATACCGTCTATATGATGAAGTCAATAAAAATTTTGTTGTATCTAGAGATGTAATATTTCTTGAATCATCCAAAACTGACAATGTTGTTGAGCAACAACTTGATCGCTTGGATAGATTCGCAAATGAAAAATAATTTCAAGAATTTGATAATCAGATTCCACATCTTGAAGGGAGGATTCCTATACTATATCAACCTATGGAATCCTCTTCTGAAGCACTCTCTCCCCTGCATGAAACTCCAACAACATATGATACTTTGAGTGATGTGATTGACAGAATTGGGAGACTCAATCTTGATTCAGTCCCAACTCAATCAACGAAGTAGCCTGCACCATCTCAAAAAGGTCCCCCAAAGTGGCTGACAAAGACACTTGAAAGTGTTCATCCTGATGAGGTTGGAAAGACAGGAACTAGAAATTCAACCCGGCAAAATGGAGGTGATGTAGATGACTCTGATTCACCTGTTGATATGGATGTTTCTTATGATTGTGAGTTTAATTTGTCTATAGATTTTGAACCAACTTCCTTCAAAGAAGTTGCTTCTTGTGATGAATGGAAAGAAGCAATGAGAAAGGAGTATGATGCCTTGATAAAGAATGGCACTTGGAAGCTAGTTGATCCTCCATTGGGAACCAAACCAATTGGCTGCAAGTGGGTCTACAAGAACAATTATAAAGCTGATGGCTCACTTGAAAAGCACAAAGCCAGGCTTGTGGCAAAAGGTTTTGCACAAAAGAAAGGGGTCGATTATGAAGATACTTTTGCCCCCACAGCAAAATGGGCTACCATCCAGACACTCTTTGCCCTGGCAGCTCAGAACAGTTGGAAAGTCCATCAAATGGATGTAAAAAATGCTTTCTTGAATGGAGATCTAAAAGAGAATGTTTTTATGTCCCATCCTGAAGGATTTGTTGTAAAAGGACATGAACATAAAGTATGCAAACTTGTGAAATCCTTGTACGGCCTCAAACAAACACCGCGAGCCTAGTATGAAAAACTAACTGAGCATCTTCTGAAACTCAATTTCAAACATTATGATCTTGATGATGCAACTTTGTTTATCAAGAAGGTTGGAAAAATAGTTGTATATCTTGTGGTATATGTAGATGATCTTTTGATGACAGGGAATAATGAGAGCTACATTGCATCCATAAAGAAGGAATTGAGGAAAGGTTTTGAAATGACTGATTTGGGCTATGTTCATTACTATCTTGGTATTGAAGTAACTCAACATCCGAAGTCCATATTCCTTTCTCAAAAGAAGTACATTGGAGATCCGTTGAACAGATTTGGCATGACTGAATGCAACCCTCTGACTACTCCAATGGAACAAAACTTAAAGCTCACATCCATTGAAGGAAAAGAATTTGAGGATGCAACAAAGTATAGACAGCTTGTAGGAAGTCTCAACTACCTAACTACTACCAGACTAGATATTTCGTTTGTTGTTTGAATCCTCTCCAGGTTTATGAAAAAAGCCTTATGAGGGAAATTGGTCTGCTGCAAAAAGAGTTCTAAAGTACTTGAAGGGAACTCAAGACTTTGGAATCAAGTATACACAAGTGGGCGACTTCAGCTTGATTGGATACTCTGATTCAGACTTCGATGGAGACAAAGAAACTGGTGTATCTACTTTGGGTTATGCTATGAGTCTTGGATCAGGAGCTGTCTCCTAGAGATCGCGCAAAAAATCAGTTCCAACATATTCCACAATAGAGGCAGAATATGTGGCAGCAGCTAAGGGAACAAAAGGAATTGTGTGGTTTAGGAAAATTCTTGAATATTTGCAAGTAAAACAAGTATAATCGACTCCACTCATGATTGACAATACCTCGGCAATAAAGTTGGCTAAGAACCCAACGTTCCATGATAGAACGAAGCACATCAATACAAAATATCATCTGATTCGACATCATGTTGAGGCCAAAACAATCCATCTTCACCATTGTTCCACTAATGAGCCGATTGCAGACATCCTCACCAAAGTGCTTGGAAGAGAAAAGCTTGAAAGATTTAGAACAATGCTTGGACTCACCAATATCCCTTCAAATTAAGGGGGGTAATGTTGACACCTAATCATAGGGATTGGGTGAACAACTATAATTAGTGGAAATAAATAATAATGGAAATGGAGAGTCATCGGGAGATGAACAGAACAGTCACTCCCTCTTGTATATAATAATAAACAACCTGAATGAATAATATGATTACATTTTAGGAGTTACCTCCTGGTCTGACACTCACCATTGTATATTTTTATGTTTTTTAAGAATTCATTTGCAGGTAATTTATGTACAAGGTTAAAACCTACATGGTGATTCAAAAAAAAAGAGGTGATTTTAGATTGTGTGTTGACTTCAGGGATTTGAACCAAGTTTTCCTAAAGGATAAATACCCCTTTTCCAACATGAAAAATAATTTGCAAAGAGTTCCTAGGGATGGAATATTGTTTATGTTAATGGCTTATGTAGATATAATCAAGTCTTGGTTAAGGAATAACATAAACTAAATACATCCTTCACCACCCCCTGGGGAACCTATCAATAATTAAGGATGTCTCTTGGTATTTTAAATGTCGTCTCAACCCTTTAGAGAGCAATGGATTTTGATTTTCAAGACTTCATTGCAAAATAGTTGAGATATACCAAGATTACATGACTATAGTCTCTAAAGAGAGAGATGCCCATATGCAACATTTTAGATTTTTTATTTATGTAGGAAGTATGGGATTTCCCTTAATCCGAAAGGATTCATCTTCAGGGTAGATCGTGGGAAGTTGCTTGGATATAATGTTTCTAAATATGGTATTTTCATAGATCCAAACATAATTAAATCTATCAAAATGACATGTCTCCCCAAAGATAAGAAATTATTATTGTCTTTCTGTGGTAAGATAATTTTCATAAGAAAATTCATCCCAAATTTTGTAGAAACTTTTAAACCAGTGAAGGTTTTGCTTGTATGGTATGAACAAAGTAAGAAGTTATTTGATGATATAAAAGACAAAACTTTATATGCACTCGTTCTAGTTATCCCATATTTTTCTAAAAGATTTATCATTTACTCATTTACTTTGGAATAAACAGTTGCCATTATATTCTTAAAAAAATACATGGATGAAAATGTGAAATATATTGCATTCATGAGCAAAGTCCTTCCAGATTCAAAACTAAGATACACAATTGTTGGAAAACAATCCTATGCCCTTGTAAAGTCTCAAACATTTTCGGGCCTATATTGGCTATAACAAAATAATGGCACATATCCGTTATCTCACCATTAAAGATGTCCTAACTCAACAAGATTGTTTGGGTACTAGGGGAAGTAGATCTCTAAGATCCAAGAATATGACCTTGATATTAGACAAAAAGAACATTATCAAAGGGAAAGGATTAGCTAAAATGTTAACTGAAGGAAATGAAAAGGTCTTTGAATTAGAACAAAGTGATCATATTTGTGCTACCTTATGTGAATTGTAGAATTATGATTGGTACATTGAGATTGTTTATTACTTAAAAACTTTATCATGTGTCCCTCACTTAGTTGATCACAAAAGAAAGGCCTTGACAGTGAAAGCCACAAACCTTTGTGTAACTTAGGATGAACTTGGTTGGAGAAACCCTAGTAGAATTATTCTTATTAACACACTTAAAATTATGGGATTAGTTGCTAAGGTTATAATGATGACACTCTCATTGTTGCTCCTTGTCTAGCTCACCTAGTAAGGCTTTGCCTTAAATTTTGTTGTAGTAGGGATCAATTGATTAAGAGGTTTAATCAATCTCCAACAATACATAGGATGATACTACTTCTATATGAAAATTTAAATCTTCATGTTAGTTGTACACTCAAACTACTTATGCTTTTCAATGTCGTGTTAAAATATTCATTGTAAGAGTTCAAGGTGATTTAATCAATCTCCAACAACACATAGCATCACTTTAATTCTGTGTGAAACTGAATTATTCGTGTTAGCTATACACTCAAATTGATTATGCTCTTCAATGTCATGTTCAAATTTTCATTATAAAGGTTCAATGTGATTCAACACTCACCAACAATATATAGCAGGACATTATTTTTGTGTGAAAAAAAATTGTGTTAGTAATGTATTGTTTATGTTTTTCAATATCAAGTTCAAATATTCATTGTAAGAGTTCAAGGTTAAATTTTCTTTCATATGTTTTAGATGAACGTTTGGTCAAAATATTACCTTTATGAAATTAATTTAAACTTTATTGACAATAAAATATATAACATTTAAAATTTATAATTGTATCGCAGGTCTAGCTCGAATAATTATAAGATGTTGTAACTTATCTTTATCACTCATATTCTATTCCTATAACATATTGAGTATTGAGTTTATAATGAATATATTGTTGTAACGGATATCTTTATAAATTTTTAAAATCTACTTTAAATGTTATTTTTAAAATAAAATGCTAAAAAAAATCTCCAAATTATATTACATAAATAATAATAATTTAAAATATATTTATAATAAATAATAATAATTTAAAATATATATTTATAAAATATTAATATTTAAAAATATATGTTTTTAAAATTTTATTAAATTATGTGTAATCATTTAACTTAAGTAAGATTTACTTTATAATGTCATTTTCAAAATAAAATGAAATAGAATTTTCTCCCAACTATATTACCTGAATAATAATAATTTAAAATGTATAATTATAAAATATAAATTAATAAATAATGACATTTAAAAATAAAATGGAATGGAATTTTCTCCGAATTATATTACATAAATAATAATAATTTAAAATGTATAATTATAAAATATAAATATTAATAAATATATAGTTTTTAAAATCTTACTAAATTATTTGCAATCATTGAGCATAATATATGCATTTAAAAAATAGTTACTCTATTTACTTAAAATTTTGTCGGTAAATATCTAAGCAAGCTAAGGTTTTATATTGTATAAGGTGATATTACAATTTGCCTAATTACTCTCTCTCACACAAACTTCAAAACAAAGTGCAGAGTTTATTGTTATCGAGCTTAGGGCCCAATTATGTAGCCTTTGCCACATATTCTATGTGCCTTTTGAGGCTTTGCCACATATTTCATGTGCCTTTTGAGGCTTTGTTGTAATTTTCAACAAATTTATTATAATTATTTAATTATAAAAAAATTGATGAGAAGATAAATTTATAAATATATTTTTATTATTTATTTACAAAAATTATTTATATAATAAGTTTAAATAACCTTATAGTGCTAATTTGAAAACAATTACTTATTTTTATGGACATTTAAGTACAAATGTGGCACTGCATGTTTATTTCATGAAATGTGTTCTAAAATATGTATGTGTTTTTTTTTATTCCAAAGGAAAAATTGTAATTTTATTCGACCATAAAATAAAGAATAAAATTACATTTTGCATTTACTAATAAGTATTTGGTCATGCCAGTCTATCAACTAATGCACATATAAAAGAAATGAACTCTAAAAATTATATTTTTCAGGGCTAAGTGTGATAAAAGTCACTTAGCTACCCCATTCTACCTTTCTTTTTTTCAACTTTGTACCAAACTCCTTGGATGGGAGCGGCGGTTACAATTGTTAGTTGATTGTCATTTGCCTTCAAGGGGACTTTTCTATTTGAGTCTCAGCTCTCTAATACATGGGATCTTTTATGCTCCCTAACTCATTTTCGGCGTGTTTCATCTGTCTATTGTGTTGTAACTATAGTCTTTGCTTATTCAATACCCCTCTAGCTTTAAACTATTGTTCCTACTTGCTCTACCCCTATGCCCACGGATGTGCCTTATTGATTTTGAACATCCACGTTTATATGAGTCTCCATTGTTTCTTTGTCCTCTTCTTCTAAGAGATGCGGAGTTGAAACCTGTCATCCCTTTGGCTTTCGAGGTTGTTTATTTTTCCTTTTTTGGAGCTTTCTTTGCTTGTGGACATGTGTTTTGTAAATGCCCTGTTTGAAAACAAATATGGCACCTGAATATCATGTTTTCAAAATCTAATGGTTGGGATCACTAAAATTGTCATGAATCAAATGAATGTGATCAAGTAAACCTTTAATAAGGTACACCTCTACACATATTATGGAAAAGATGAAAATTCCTTTTTCAGGTCTTTCCAGATTAGTCTTCATGAACTTTCCTAGTGTATTTCCAATTCCCTCTAATATTTGGTAGTGCCAAAAAGGAAGAGGGAGGTTATGTAATCTCACCCAAACCAACATTTTGGAAACCAATATTGTGTTGGTGTCAAAACCCAGAAACCATGGGGTTATGAAAAGAGTTTCTCTACACCAAAACCATAGCCCCTCATTTAAGTTGAAGTCCATATCCTTTTGTATATCAAATTGTACAATAAAAATCCCTTGGAACATGAGTGAATATTGCAGTTGAGGGTACAGGTGGAGAATACCCATTGATGTAGGTCCTATGATTTGGGCCTGAACCCATTAAATCTACAAATAATAGCTTGAAATTGGAGGACATTGAAAAGATCATTAACCTCTAGAAGATTAGATGTCATAGTTGCAGCTTGTTCCATGTGTTCAACAATGTAAGGGCTTGGGATATTTTGGATTTGCATAGATGAACTGAGATGAACTTTGTCTTCCCATGTGATGCTTCTTGGGAAGACCCTGATCCACTAGGGATTTTGGATCAAACAACATCCTTTATGACGTTGATCCACTAAGGTTTATGAAACTTTGTACTCCACCTCATAACCTCATATTTAAGATTAAATGGTGCAATCTCATACAATAACATATTCATTCGTTGTCATAACGTCCTATAATATTTTCCCCTCAAATAATAGATTTTGAGGAGCTATTATTCCAAGGATTTTTTGAATTCTTTGTTTCAGATCTCAAACTATACATGCGCCCCCAATCCAGGGACTAACAGTTCTCCCTATTTAGATTCTTTAAAAATATCTGACAATATCCCTCTTCACCTTCCTTTCGATCATATCTAAAGGGATCTAGGAATTATGGGGAAAGAAGGCACGGAGCTAGAAAAGAATCACATTTATCCCCCTAGCAAAATTTGTCCATATCTGCAAGGGTGAAAAGTTCGAGCCACCATGACATCACATTCCACGAAACCTTCTCGACTCTTTCCTCAACTAGATCTGGGATAGAGAAAGGATCAAGTTGTCATGGCTTCGCATGTCATGAAACCCTCTCAACACATGAAAATTGTGACTCCTCCTCGATCCAACTTCCCATCATTACAGTGATCATGTCATGGGCTAGACCTTATCGAAAAAAAGGTTTTGCCAGTCATCCATGATTTTGATCCCGCCATAACCTCTCTATGAATGAAGATCTACTACAATCATGAGCCCAAAGCACAGAGTTGCGAATAGGGAAATTTGCGTCCTGCAAAAATAGATACAATCGACAATCTCCTCCATGAATAGAACAGATCCATGCAACCTCACACTAAAAAACTCCATTAATGCATGAATCTTGCATGTGTGCGACAATGACACTTTGCATAGCTTTGCACAAGAAAACCCTAGCAAACAAGATCGCCCTCTTCCAACCTGTGCACATGTTATATAATATGCATATGTTTTACTATTCACCAAGCATTATTTTCTCACATATGTCATCTCCATAGTCAATAGAATTCATTTAATTGAGGATGTGGAAGTTTGGAATCATAGTAGACTAGAAATCTCTAGAAGTCAAGTTTCATGGGTATTTTTATTCATTATATCATTTAGTACCTAGGTTGGGTTTTTATTTATTTTTGTTAAATTTTAAAAAACTTATTTTTATTTATGGAATATTTTTTTAATTATTTAATGTAACTAAATACACATAGTTTTATTTATATGAAACAACCTCCATTTCCAAACCTAAATTTCCAACCAATTGAAGATAATATAAACATGAATCCACAACTAGTTGTAGATAATCTAAACTCGAATCCCAAACTAGATGTTGCACCACCTCCAGATGCAAACATAGAGATTGTCAATGGTCTAAATAGGGTACATTTCATTTGTACACTAGATGTAGAATGCATATCCTTCCCATAGCACATAAGAGGAGACAATTATTATTTACCTTAGCACACAACCAATTCACTAATATGACCACTAATGACATATATGCAGGATTGAAAAATGAGTTTAAGTTATGACCAAGTCAAATATTTGAAGAAAATAAATTCTCATGAGAATGTTTGTCAACCCTACAACTAATTAGCATCATTTTCCCCACAATAAATGAATTTGTATTTATTGGTACAAAAATCAACCATTTATTGTTATGAAACCAGCTCAAGAAAAGAAAGAATAACGCCTTAGAATTCAACCTCTTCGAGGGGGCAACCTCCTTTACATTACATAAATGAACAATTCTTGGATGATACAAATGACAAAACCTCCTTTCTATATATAGGAGTCTAAGGAGTCACAATATAATCCAGCCGACCTAACAATAATAATATAAAGCCACAAAAATAACAATAGAGGGATTCTATGGGGCACAGAAATAACAATATGGGGGTAATAGGGGCACAACAATATAAATAAGGGGTATAACTACAATAGTAATGGGGTAATCACTAGTATTATAGGGACCCAACATGCCCCTCTCCTTCAAAAAAGTGTTGTCCTCAATGCTTGAGCAGTTCTGGATACTTCTGCATAAAATTCTCATCCTCCCATGTGGAATCTTCAGCGGATAAGTTCTTCCACTTGATAAGATACTCTGAAATTGATCGATTTCGTAGCTGTCGAGTTCTTGTTTCTGTGACTGCTTCTGGTTCCAATATAATTTTTCCTTCCTCGTCAAGTTCTGGCAATATTGTTTGAACTGGGAGCTTGTCGCCTATAACCTTCTTTAAACATGAAACATGGAAAACTGGGTGCAATCGAGAAGCTGCAGGAAGCTCCAATTTGTATGCCATAGTACCAATCTTTTCCAACACCTTGTACGGACCATAATACTTTGGTGATAATTTATTATCCTTCTTAGCTTGCTTTAGGGACATTTGCTTATATGGTTGTAGCCGTAGGAATACCCAATCACCTACATCAAAACTTCTTTCACTGCGATGTTGATCTGCCTGTTGTTTCATTCTATTTTGTGCCAACACGAGGTTATCCTTTAAGAGTTGGAGGACTTGTTGTTGATGTTCGATGTGATGTTCCACTGCCTGAACCTTAGAATTTTCTCTTAAATATGATGTGATTGATGGTGGTTGATACCCATAAAGTGCCATAAATGGGGTCATTTTTGTTGCTGTATGGAAGGAAGTGTTATACCACCATTCAGCCAGAGGCAACCATTTGACCCATTGTGTCTGTTTATCAGATACAAAGCAACGAAGATATCCTTCCAAACATTTGTTTACTATCTCAGTTTGCCCATCAGATTGAGGATGATAAGATGAGCTATGAGCTAACTGAGTACCAAGACAAGAAAATAATTTTGTCCAAAAATTTCCAGTGAAAATGGGATCTCTGTCACTTACAATAATCTTTGGGTTTCCATGTAGCTTTTGAAATGTTTCCATAAATGCAGTAGAAACTGTACTGGCTTTAAATGGATGTGATAATGCACAAAAGTGTGCATACTTGGTAAGTCTGTCAACTACCACCATGATGACACTCTTTCCCTCAGACTTGGGTAAACCTGTGATAAAATCCATTGAAACCTCCTCCCAACGTTGGCTTGGAATGGATAAAGGTTGTAATAGACCCGGTGTCTTAATTGTTTCAACTTTATTTTGTTGGCAAACCAAACATTCCGCCACAAACTTTTGAATATCTGATTTAAGGCCATCCCAAAAAAATTCCTTCTTAACCCTGTGGTAAGTTTTTAAAAATCCTGAGTGCCCTCCTAAGGGAGAAGTGTGCAATTCCATAAGAATCTTTTGTTTTAGCTGGGAATTCTTACAGAGGTATAAGCGATCTTTGTACCATAACGAATCATTTTGCCAGCTAAATGTATCAGAAGTACTGGAATCTTGTTGTAGCTTTCGAATAAGTGCCCACACTTCTTCGTCATTCTTCCATTCCTCCTTTGCTTCGTTTATCCAATCTGGTTGGATAATAGAAATGGCACACAACAATGCTTCCACATCCTCATCCTTTCTTGAGAGTGCATCTGCCACCACATTTTGCTTCCCTTTTTTGTAGATGATTTCAAAGTCATAACCCAACATCTTTGTGACCCACTTTTGTTGCTCTTCAGAGGATAATCTTTGTTCTAAAAAGTATTTAAGGCTATCATGATCCGTTTTTACCTTGAAGTGTCTTCCCATTAGGTAGGGTCGCCATTTCTTAAGTGCATGGAGTATTGCCAACATTTCCTTCTCATAAATAGCTTTGCTTAAAAACTTTCCCTTGATTGGACGACTTTCAAAAGCAATGGGTCTTTCATCTTGCATTAGAACAGCACCAATTCCATTTCCTGAAGCATCACATTCCACAATAAAGGTTTTTGTGAAGTCCGGTGTAGCTAAGACCGGTGCTTGGCACATTGCCTCTTTAAGATGTTTAAAGGCCTTTGTTGCTTCCGGAGTCCATGAAAATGAATCTTTCTTCAATAATGTTGTTAGAGGTGCTGCTATTCTCCCATAATTCTTAACAAACTTGCGATAATACCCTGTCAACCCAAGAAATCCTCGCAGATGCTTTATGGATGTGGGGATTTTCCATTCCTTAATGGCTTTAATTTTGCTAGGGTCTACCTTAACTCCTTCATGAGATACAATATGACCCAAATATTCCACCTCCTGGACTCCAAAGAAACATTTGGATCTTTTTGCATATAATTGTTTCTCCTCCAATAGTTGTAGCACCTTGTCAACATGTTCAACATGATCCTTCCAAGACTTGTTGTAGATTAGTATATCATCAAAAAATACTAACACAAATTTTCTAAGGAATGGTTTGAAAATTGAATTCATCAAACCTTGAAATGTTGAAGGTGCATTGGTAAGGCCAAAAGGCATGACCAAAAATTCATAATGACCCTCATGAGTTCTAAATGCCGTTTTCGGAATGTCTTCAATCTTCATTCTGATTTGATGATATCCCGAACGAAGATCCAACTTGGTGAAGTAAATTGATCCATGCAATTCATCCAGTAATTCATCAATGACAGGAATGGGGAACTTATCTTTAATAGTGAGCTTGTTGAGCTCCCTATAATCCGGACACATGCGCCATGATCCATCCTTCTTGTGCACCAATACTACTGGAGCAGAGAAAGAACTTTGACTCGGTTGAATTATACCAGCCTCTAGCATTTCTGCAACCATACGTTCAATTTCACTTTTTTGGACATAGGGATATCTGTACGGCCTGATGTTTGGAGGAACACTTCCTGGAATCAGATGAATAGCATGATCATGATCACGCATAGGTGGGAGACCTTTGGGAGTCTCAAATACCTTGGAATGATTGTCCAAGACTTTTTGGAGATCTGGAGAAATAGATGATTCCAATGTGGAAACATCTAGCGAACATAATTGTGCAATTACACCTCTTTGCTCCTTTTTTAGAAGCTTTGTCATGCCATTAGAGCTGATTATCTTTCCTGGTTTCCCTGCAATACCCCTTAATTCAACTTCCTTTCCTTCCACAGAAAATTTCATGAAAAGTTCTTGAAAATTAAAAGCTATTGTACCCAAGGATTGTAGCCATTGGACTCCTAGTACAACATCAGCACCTCCCATTGGAATGGAAAGCATTGGGCTAGTCAATACATATTCTCCCATGGATAGCTTGATATTATGGCACTTTCCAGAACAATTTATTGTTCCTCCATTTGCAATCATCACTTGACACTCTGGTGCTGGATATAGGAAGCAATTCAATTCTTTTGCTACCCTACAATGAATAAAATTGTGGGTGCTTCCTGAATCAATCAACACTATTACCTTTTTCTTCTTGATTTGTCCTTCTATCTTGATGGTTTGAGGAGTGGTAATTCCCGCCAATGCATTACAAGATATGGTCGGATTTATTTGTTCTTCATCTAGGCTTTGTTCCTGGAATATATCCTCTTCTTTTGACCTTTCTTGCTCCTTTTCTTCTTCCTCTTCACAATCTATGTAGAATAATTTCTTCTCAGCACACTTATGACCCTTTGTGTATTTGCTATCACAATTGTAACAAAGCCCTTTTGCTCTTTTTTCTTCCAATTGTTGTGGTGTCAACCTTGTAGGTTGTGGAAGACTATGGGCAACAACACTTCCGTCTTTATAGTTGTGAATGGTATGCTTCCTAGTTGCCATAATTTTGCTTTCCATTTTTCTTGCTAACCTGAATGCCTTCTCTAATGAATCAGGTTCCCAAAGGCGCACATCATGTTGGATATTATCCTTTAAAGACCCTATGAACACATCAATCCTATGCTCCTCTGGAATATCTTTTACCCTTATGTTCAATTTTTGGAACTCCTCAATGTGCTCCATTATTGAACCCTTTTGTTTGAGACTTATCAATTGGCTAAAAAAAGTGTTGCTTTTTGTATCCTCATAATGTGCTATCAATTCTTCCGTAAAAATTGCCCAAGTGATAAATTGTTTACGAGAACAAAGCCATTGATACCATACAAACTGATTTGGTTCCAAATATAAAGTTGCCATACGTACCTTTTGTGTGTTTTGCACATTATTGAGATCGAAGAATTGCTCCATCTGTAATATCCATGTGGCGGGATCCTTGCCATCAAACTTCCTCATATCGATTTTTGGAACATGGTGAGTCTTCGATCCAACATTAGAGTCTATGGAATCATGATTAACATTTCTTTTGTTCTCATCATGAGTTTCCTTTAGTACTCTTTCACCCTTAGTGACCATTTCTTGTAGCAACTTATTCATATTTATCTTCAATTCTTCCATCTTATCATCCATGCCATCAATTTTAGCGTCCATGCCATTCACCTTAACTTCCATGCCATCCATCTTAGCTTCTACGCCTTTCTTTAAAAAGTCCATCTTAGCTTCTACACCTTTCTTTAAACCATCCATCTTAGCTTCTACATCTTTCTTTAAACCATCCATCTTAGATTCTGTTCCTTTTTGTGCAAGGGACAGTTGTTGCACTTGGTCTTGTAATTTTGATATATCATGTTGCATTTCTTCCTCTTCTTCATGAGTCATGCTAGAGCTTTCAGGTTCCTTACTAGGTGTTTGCATTTTCTTTCCTCGGGGCATCAGTTACCGATAATAATGCTCTACTATGCCCTTTGAATTCCTTCAAAATAAATTTTCAAACCAAGCTTAAGCAAAAATTTAAAAAAATCTACACACCTTTTTTCACTTTGTAGGAGCTTGATATTGCCTCTGATGTATCTTTGTACTTTCCAATCATCTAGTTCTTAAATTGTGACCTGTAGTAGCTCTCTGTGTCCTCTTTCCAATGCCACCAGTCTGATCCAAATTGGATTCTCCAAGAAAGAGTTATGCACAATCTCCCAAGATTACCTGATTATAGACCTTTCCAGAAGAGTGAACTTGTATGAAGTGCCACGTGTACAATTTTCGACCTTTGGTTCTGAAAAACATATACAAGAAACTACAGTCCGTCCTCTTTCTGTACCTTCTTACGAAATTTCAATCCGATCCCCAGAGAGAAAGTTATGACGATTTTCCCTAGGTCGCTTGTTTTGAATGTAATTCAGGAGTCTGCAAAAAGACCAACTTCCTCAGAGCATATCTCCGCAAATATCGCGCGAAAAGATCTGAAATTCGGACCCAAGGTTTAGCGCGATTTCGTCTCAAATGGGTTTTTTTTGCGACTTCTGAAACGTCACAGAAAAAAAAAGTTATAGCGAAAATGCCACGATGACCTGTTTGGAGCAGCGAAACCCTAGAATCCAAAGCTCTGATACCAAATGTTATGAAACCAGCTCAAGAAAAGATAGAAAAGAAAGATCAACGCCTTAGAATTCAACCTCTTCGAGGGGGCAACCTCCTTTACATTACATAAATGAACAATTCTTGGATGATACAAATGACAAAACCTCCTTTCTATATATAGGAGTCTAAGGAGTCACAATATAATCCAGCCGAGCTAACAATAATAATATAAAGCCACAAAAATAACAATAGAGGGATTCTATGGGGCACAGAAATAACAATATGGGGGTAATAGGGGCACAACAATATAAATAAGGGGTATAACTACAATAGTAATGGGGTAATCACTAGTATTATAGGGACCCAACATTTATCTACAATGGGTTGTATGTGATTTATGGTTTTTGAATAAATGTCAATAAGAAGAAGGTTCCAATATAATTTTTCTAGATATTATATGTTGATTTTGTTTTATTGTGTCGTTGTCAATTACATAATTAGAGGAAATTATAGGAGGCATGTGAGAGATTGACACAAGACCAACATGGCATCATGTGTTAAAAATAACATGTCAAATTCCTTCTTAGGTATTGGCCTAATTTCCCTACATCGTTTACTCATATTTCTTAGCATGTTCTCTAGACCCAAATTGCTTTACTGACCTTGACCCATAATTTGTTGTATCATGGAATGTTTGTTGCAATGAACCACTACATCAAATAATGTGCAACTTGAGCATGAGAGGGTATTCTTCTATATAGGAAGTAGATTATAGATATGCAATGACCTTTGGAAAGGTACAATGTATTGGGCACATATTTTGATCTCCTCATCGATGTTCAAGTTACAAGAAGACAAGTTATGTGTTTGTGTGGGAAATTGTTTATGATCACTTCCTTGTAGATGAAAGTTGAAATCTACTTTTATATTTTCATTAATTTTATGTAATTTGAACAGATGGTTTATATAGAATTACTTGATATGGTTTTTAATTAACTAATTGTTTGCATGCTAGATGCTTCAAGTTTATACTTTATATCAAAAAAAATGTGACAATGTTTCCCTTTACTAACATAGGAGTCAAAGTTGAATGTTCTATCAACACGCCTCACATTCTAGTATTATTTCAATATTTTTATGGTGTAATGATAATAAGTTATTCTTATTGTGGTTTATTTGAATCAAACTAGTTTAATCATTGTATGTTTCTAGAACCTTCATGCACCACCTTCACCAAAGTTGCAAATATCCTTTGTTGCCTCTACTAAAGTGAATGTAGTGCTTTATGTAACATATTTTTTTGGCATGCCTTGGACTCAAAGTATTGTGGAAGATTAATTTAGCTTAATGATGATAGTGCATTTATATTATGGTTATTTTTTCATTATTTTATATCTTAGTGGTTTGAAATTCATGTTTACATCAATCACTGGAGACCCTCATATTTCACCTCTATCAAGGTTACATATATTGTTTGCCATTATTGGATATTGGGTTTAGTGCTCCTTGTGTATTTTGTGACATGGACGAACTGCCTCTCATGGATCCTAACTCTAGCAATTGTAGCAAAGACTAGTGCCTATGGGTTTTGGTCTAATGGCAATCGTGATTCCAACAAGTGGCATCAGAGAAACAGGTCCCGAGTTCGAAACTCCCCCGGCTTGTTCTGGGGGGAGATTGTTGGACATTGGTTTCAATGCTGCCTGTGTGTTTCACAACATGGACTAACCGCTTCTCGTGGATTTTAACTCTAGTGAATGTAGAAGAGACTAATGCCTGTGGGTTTTGGACTAACAACAATCATGATTCCAACAACAAAATCTACCACTATCAATGTAGTATATATGATAAGTTTTTTGTATGCTCCACACTCAAGTATTGTGGCAAGTTAATTTGGTTCACTGACAATAAGTTATCCTTGTTATGGTTGTTTTTCATGGTTTTATGTGAATATAATAGGTTTGACACATCATTATAGTCTATCACTAGACATTCACCTCCTACTTCGATAGGGGTTATATATATATATATATATATATATATATATATATATATATATAAACAATTTGTTTCCTCTAAGAAATATATTGTCGAGGATCAATTGCAGTGGGATGTTAAGTACACAAATCTTATACAAAACCAAGAGACCCAATCTCTTATATTTCACCATTTTTCCTTGGGGGAATCAAAAAGTATAAGACACTATTGATTTCAAAAATTAAATTTAGTTTATCATCCTAATTAAATATTAAATGCTTGTTTGAAACATATAGGGTCTACGATCAAATAAAACATTGCAATTAAGAGGACACACTCTCCAAGAGAATCCTCATCAAATATATGAGTTTATATTATTCCTAATAGTATTTTAATTTGTAGGATTTACTAAAATCAAACAAAAATGCATATACTTAAGGGTTCTTTTATCATCTCAAATTATTATCTCTCTTTGCAATCTATACAATCAATATCATCCTCAAGCAAAAGAAAGGAGAACATTGTCTTTGGGTATACCTTTGGCAATGGCAAGGGAGGGGCCTCAATGTTTGCGATGATTTTTTTTGTCTTTGTACATGCACATGTTGCATTCATTTATTTCTAAAATTGTCCCTTTATCATATAAACGCACTAGGAACATAATGAATCTTAATGAAATTGTATAACTGAGATGAAATTCTCAATCTAGGGAAAGCAAAATTATGAGATTGTAGGCAACCTATGGTTGTTAAAAAATATTTTTTTGTAGAAAATATAGATATACTTGCCACTAGCATACAAAGTATAGTTGTGGAGCTCTCAAGCAAAAAAGATGGCTAAGATTGTGAACACCTTGATGGAAAAGAGTTGCCATGTAAGAACGAAAATGGATATAATTTTGAATGGAGAAAGTGCATATAGCATAATCATTGTCAATTACAAGAAAAAACAAAATCTAATACCAAAAAATTAAGGTTTTAAGGCTTGACAAAAACGAGAGAAAAATGCATGTCCATCTAAGTCACATGACACATCTCACCCCCTCTCCCCCCAGTGTCACATATTTCAAGTGTCAAATACGACACATGGGTGACACATGTCCAACACAAGTTTGACTCGTGTCAAACACAAGCCCTAATGGTGTCATGAAATTTGGACACATGTCTAATGAAAAACATTTTAAAATTGAATTATTGTCTCATTCTCACATAATTTAGTCACGGGTTTGGAGCTCTAAAAGGATTTGGAGAGTAGTTAAGGGCAATTAAGCAATGTTAGAAGGATTCCAAGCATTGGTAAGTGGATTTGTCCAAGCTATACTAATGTTATGCATTTAATGGTAATATTAAATTCTTAAAGTAAAAGTGGCATTTTCCTTCATCTTTCATTTTCATCCCTTTACTTAAATTTTTAACATTATCATTACTCTAGATTTTTAAGAGTGGTTCCAACCTCTTCAGATTTCATATGAAGAAATTAGAATTTTATATCCCACTCAAAATCCAACAAACTTAACAGTTTTCAATATTTCAAGATTGGGGGGATTGCAATTTTTCTATTGGAATTTATAATGTATGAAGTTATGGAACTAGCATTTAATAAAGAGGACCACGCCCTCTATATACCTCGATGTTGGTGGCATTGATTGTTGAACTCCTCTATCATGACCCTCGTAAAAATGTACCCATCTCTCAAACAAAATCTCTATTTGACATGTTAATTTTTTCTCTTATTTTAATGCTTAGAGGGTGATATTGATGATGAGAATCCCAATATATGCAATGATATTGATGACATGTGGTACTAGTCATTTGTTGTAGTGTGATTTTTTATGGACTCTACAAGCCATTTTGGGCATCTTTGTTGATGTATTTTTTGTTCAAAGATGGATTACATTCAATGTTATTTTGGTTATATGTGTTAGCAGTATGATTGAATTTGTATCATCATCATGTAAATGCTTTACATATTTCATACTTTGTGTAATTTACTAATTTGTAATATTTTTTAATATATGATACATAACATGTCCCCTATGTCATGTTCCACATAATCATTGTGTCATGTGCCAGATACTCGTATTTTCGTGTCTTCCATGTCGTGTGTCTTCCATGTCATGTGTCCTCATGTCATGTGACTCAGATGTCCATTAATTGAATTTCACTTCAAACCTAATATTGTTGGACATGCTCAATTGTAAATTGAGAGGTAATCTTGGAATACTCTATTAACAAATTTGAAAAGACTGCTTTTGAATTTAAATACATCCACGCGCAACTCCAATTGTTAAAAAACATTAAAAGCAGTAATATTAATGAGCATAGAATTGTAACTATATTTAAATTATCAACTAATCATAAGTGATGATTGGAAAATCCCAAAATCTCAATATGTACTAACTTTACTAAAATACTCTCCATCATATCATACATTGAATACTTTTTTGAGGGACAATTCAAGCCTTCAAATGGTTATTGATGCTAGATAGCATGAAACTTAGGAATAGGATTGTAGTTTTATTCGCTAGAAAGAGGTAAAATCATAGGAGTGGCTGGAGAATAATTATCAAACACCAAAGCAGTAAAATGGATACAAACACAAGCAACGTGTTAATGTAATTTTCACAAAGACGACAAAATACATACAAAGATAGCCAATAGAATATGCCCATCCAAGGGAAACAGGATACTTATAGTTACACAATTACTAAATAGCAGTTAGAAATATAATCGTTCTGGGTAAAGATTTTATAAGTAAAATTTAAAACACCTTTGACCCAAAAAAAAAGTACATTTATTTGATTCTACAGATGTGCAAGACAGTATATTTCTATGGTAAAAGATCCAAAAAAATGATATTTCATAAAACTTTCATGTAAATAAAATGAGTTAGGGTAGAGAATGTCAATGGCTATAAAATTAGGAGCATTATAACTATCTTTATAAATTAATTTATTGTCCCAAATTTGATGAAAGTTTCTTTTCACAAAGTTATTGTTTTAAGCATAAATATATATTTTGATTGAAAATATATTTGGTTAAAGATCTATTAAACATTAAGGGAGCTTCCAATGAAGATAATTATAAGTTAATAAAATAAACCCTATTGCTCTATTAAATATATTAGAAGAAATGTAGCCTCTGAAGGTTAGCTCAATTGGTCGAATCCTTGTTGTTAAAGCACCTTTGCTATTGAGAGGTCACGGGTTCAATTCTCTCGACACTTTCAAGGTTAAGCTCTGTGGTTGAGCCAACATGAAGTGATCCCTTCGATAGATCTGCCTAGAACAAATATTTTGTAGACGTAGTGGTCACTGATCTTAGGAACCTGTAAACCTCAAAATATATATATATATATATATATAACATTTTCAGCAAAACATTAATGTAAAGTGAAAACATGTGAGGTTTACTATACCTGGACATTAACATTTTTGCAGAACAGAGAATGTGGATTTAATAAACATTTCCTTATATTCATTGGTCATTTTAAGTATTAAAAAGTTTACACGGATTTTGAAAGTTCAAACAAGTTCCTTTTATGTTGTAACATAATATCCATGACAAAGCGGATCATAATATATAGATAATAGAGTTGTGATGTATTTGTCTTTCTAACTTTATAGTTAATGAAACGTTGCTCAATTGAAACAAGTTGAACTCTTGAATTATATAAAAGTCATTTTGAGCTTTAAATATGGGATTTTATCATTCACTCCCTTGTGTAAGAGGAAACAATTTGAACACTTGAATTATGTAAAAGTCATTTTGAGCTTTAAATATGGGATTTTATCATTCACTCCCTTGTATAAGGGGAGGTGAGGTGATTTGAACAATATCTTAGCTCACTAAGACTGCTGTGAGAAAATGTTAAGTGCTAATGATATTTTAAAATAAAATGCAAGAGGTAGGTCAATACAGGGTTCCCAAGCCACATTGAAAACGATGGTACCTAATAAGAACATAATTTCCCAAGATTCCCAATGAAGTTTTCCAAGTGTTATTTTACAAGTTCATATTAACATACACACACAAATTATGGGTCTTTGAAAAATGAACTATTGAAGGTTTATCCTACAAAGTTCTTTCTTTCTTTCTGCAAATTCAATCATCTAAACTTTCAAAATGGTCATCCTACCTTAACTTTTAAGAATGAACTATCATCACAAATCCAAATTAAGAGATGAAACGGAGGAAAAAGAAAGCCACGACATACTGTAAACTCAAATAATTTGGCTCGAATGCAGGTAATGTATATTCTTGGCATCCATTCAATTGCTCATTTGTTAAATGTACCCATGGAAAATATAAATTCCCCTAAATCAGACTCCTATATATTGTAATATAGACCCTAAAGGATGCTGACTACTAAGGCATTTATTTATTTATTTATTGAGCTGGAGAAACTCAAGGCTCAAACGTAATTCCATGCTTATCAGACATTCATATCATTTCCTCGGAATGAGATGAACACAATAAACATAATTTTCAAAAGCATCCAACTCAACATTATCTTCAGCATTCAAATTCAAGGTCAATAAAAGACTTTCCATTTAAGTGTGCCCAAAAGCTACCTTCATGTAATGTGACTTCTATTTGTGTAGAATTTATTTTTAAATCACCATAGCCTATAATATTTTCATTGCCATTACTGTTTCTGTCCACATCATCATTTCCTCGGATCATTATCATGCAACCATATTGTCCCTCCCTAGGTGGTTGATTGAGCACACTTGACCTGCCAGAAACGATTGTGTTTTTTCTAACAATGCAATTATCTGTTGTTAACACCAATCGATGCTTCCTACCGAGTAATTGTTCAACGCGTTTGATATTGCCAGCAGCTAGAGCTTTACGGACAAGAGTTGAAGAGACCTGCCCTTTCTCTCGCAAATCTGTTCCTGTATTTCCTTGTTCCAAACTTGATCTATCAAACTTATCCATAACAGGATCTACAATGTAAGCCTTAAGACCATATTCCCCACACAAATGGACCAAATCGGATGCATCACCCGAAGCCTTGTACCCAAATCTGTAATTTGCACCTGCAAAGTTGCAACTTAAGCCACTTTAAAAATATATACTGTACATGCAACGGCTGTAACAATGGAACCAAGAGAGAGTATAAATTATTCTTTTAAGTGTACTGCTGCACTGCAGAATAAAAGGCAAGTTTGCACTTTCTCTGGACCATAGCATTGTCAAATAACTGATCCAAATTTAAAAAAAGAGAACAATCTGCTTTGCAAATAGCATAAACGTGAGGACAAAACTTACCTGCTACCACTCCCTCTACTCCTAATTCCTTTGATAGTCTCTCTACAAATTGGCGAGGACTCAAATAACGCACTTGAGAAAACTGAACATGGTATTCATGTGGAACCACACCACCACATAAAGGTGCCCACAGAGAAAGTACACGCTTTCTATCACATTTGGCAACAATCGGCAACCTGCATAAATAAGTAACAATAAACCTCACAGAAACAAAAACTCAACTAACAGTACTGCCAACTAGATGGAACAGATGACAGAAGATATTCAATTTAAACAAACGCAGACATATAGAACAAAGGTACCGGGAGAAATCATGAAAAGCTGCTGTTAATAATATACACACAATTGTGGTATTTCATGTCAATATAAAGTACTTATCTGCACAGAAAATGGAATGCTTCAATAGGGCTTCACTATGTGTTGCTCAAGTATCAATATGGAAACTGTGTATCCGATTCTCAAACTTTATTGTACCCTATACAAATAAGCATATCTTACAAAACCTGCTGAATGACACGTTAAAGAAGAATCTATTGATTTTCTCCAATTAGTTGATTGCATAGTATCACAGCTGCGAGGATTTATTTCACAGGCGAGGTCTCTGGTTCAAGTCCAGGACAGCCCAGATGTGCCAGGAAAATCTTAGGAAGAAAAAGCAAAAGCATCTTATTTGTTCATGTATGCTACACTTGGTCTGGGTACGGGGATATAGCTCAGTTGGCAGAGCTTTGCTCTTGCAATTGGGTCGTTTCAATTATGAGTTGGATGTCTGATCATCTAGGTGGTAATGATGCCCTTGAACGAATAAGCAGCAGTTACAAATGGAACACAATGTTTAAGAGGAACGGACAAAAATTTGTAGTAGTAGACGATTGATGATGTAACCTCTTCAGTAGATACTAGATACTAAAATGAATCTATTTCCAAGAGGCTGATTAAAAGTAAAAACACAACATAAACTTCAATTAGGAATCTTACGAAGGCAATCATATCAATATGTTGAAGCCAAGCTCTGTTGAATTTTCTTAGTCTATCCGTTAAAAAATTAATCTGTATTCTGCTGGTTTATTTCTTCTACTTGTAAATTCTGAACAAGTTATTTAAAACATTTAAATACCAAAATAAACACAATAAAGTCAAAACATCTACAAATCATCAGTTGAAAGAAAACAAACACACAAGTGACACCGTTATTTTTGAACAAATGTCCCCGGAAAACCCCAATGCGGGAAAACTGGTGCAGCTATTCTGAGGGTTTATTATTATGCAGTATTTCCTTAAGTACAATTGGGTGTCTAAACGGCTCACCTGACAGAGAAAAAATACACGGTAACAATAACTCTCTATTCGGAAACAGGTATTCAAAAAACCTATCCCACGAAACCCTCTCCAGCGTCTCTAAAGCTCTGCGCTAGCCCTTCTGGCCTCTGCGTTAGCCTCAAACCTCTCTATGTCAGCCCTCTAAGGCACTGCGCAGCCTCTGGGACCCTCTACGTCACTCCTGCAACCTCTGTGTGGATGACGCAGTCCCTCTAGCCTCTGCGCTGTCTCTGTTGGACTTTGTGTGGCCTAAACAGGCTACTGCCTCTTGCTCTCTGCTTCTGCGCTGGTCTCTTGGCACTGTCTCTGCCTCTCTACCCAGTACTCACTGCCCCTCATTGTTGATCACTAATTCGACTTTGCTTAGCAACCCCACTCTAGCAAATCGAATGACTGATCACTCTAGTGTATTCTCTAACTAACCCTCAAGCCTCTTCTTATACTTTTCTCATTGGTCCTTCAACGACCGAGATTAAATCTCTAATCAACAACGAAGATTAGATTTGGCTTGATCCATGACTTTTGGAACCTTCTAACCCAGTTTTATATTAATACCCATTAATATTTTATTTTTCCTAAGTTTAGACATAGGAACTCCATTAAAAATATTAATTATTTTAATATCTCCCAAACCGGATACAATCTGTCCAAACCATTTCTAAGTCTTGGAGATCTCATGTGCTTTAGCCTCTCCACCAATTTTCATGGCTAGAGCACATTTGATGCTACACAAATCAACACTCCCTCTTAGCAAGGATTGTGCTCTAGTAATACTCCTCACTAAGCATCACTCTGATTATCTGGCACCGGTACCTATGCTGATGCTAGGCCTCCCCGCCCAACATCCTCTGCATTGTTGCATCCTGTACTACTGCCCATGGCCCTCCCACTACCACTGTTGCATTCGTACGACAGCTCCCTCTGCATCTGCGCTGCTGCTAGTCCATCCTCCCAACACTGCATCTGCACTGCTGCTAGTCCATCCTCCCAACACTGCATCTGCGCTGCTGCTAGTCCATCCTCCCAACACTGCATCTGCACTGCATCCCCCTCTCATCATGTTGCATCGTGCTACTACAAACTACTACTGCACAGCAACTCAGTTACTGAGAAGTAAGTAACTGATCCACCCAACTTCTGACATCCCTGTCAAGCTAGAAACACACCCAATGCTGAAGCTCTCTCTGCCACTAATAAGTGCTCCCTCTACTGACCTCTGCGCTGCTGCAACAACTCCCTGCATCTCGCACCGTTGCAACACTCCCGTGCTTGTCACACTATTGCAACCTACTAGCCTTGCGTTGTCTAGGGACTCCTGCACTGTAGCACTCTATGTCGCTTCATCTGCATCTGTCTCTACCGACATCCGCCAGTCTTGCTACTCTTTCTTCAGGGCTCCTGTAGCAAGGTATAATCCAAGAGGTTGGGTACTTCAAGGATCCTGCCCCTCATCGCCTGTAGTCCTCCTGACTACAGCTCGATGTCTCCCCACTTCTTCTCTAGTGACACATGAGTACTCATGGCACAATCGTCATCCTCCTTGACTTCTTTCTCCACTTTCGTTGGCGTTGCCTTAGACTCAGACACCTCTCCCTTGTTCTTCTTCCTCGAACACTGGTTCGCATAATGACCCAGTTCCCCACAATGGAAGCACTTGACCTTGGAGAGGTCCTTCTTCTTCCTCTTCTCCTGCTTTCCCGCAGATGCCAGAGCTGCATCCTCTTCTTCTTCTTTCTTGATTCAGACTCCTTTGCTGCTACTTCCCGTCTTGGTCAGCCGTTTGATCTCTTCTTGACGAAGAGTCACACACAATTCTTCCCAATCTGGAAGATTCGCCCTGCCCAGTATGCTCTGGACAAATGTCTCCCACTCCTCGGAGACTGCATTTAGTGCAGTTTTTACCCTCAACACCTGATCCGACATGACCCCTATGGAAATCGCCCTGCCCAGTATGCTCTGGACAAATGTCTCCCACTCCTCGGAGACTGCATTTAGTGCAGTTTTTACCCTCAACACCTGATCCAACGTGGCCCCTATGGAAATCAATTGGTCTTGGATCTCCTTCAAACGACCGAGGAAGAGATCTATCTGCTCTCCCTTCTGCATCTGGTATGACCGTAGCCGATTCTTAAGTAGCATCTTCCTCTACACAGAAGTATGCTGGTACAACATCTTCAAGGTATCCCACATTTCCTTTGTCGTCTCCTTCTCGGCAATATGTTGGACCACATGATCCTTGACCCCATCAAGGATGATGCATTTTGCCTTGGCCACTGCCTCCTCGTACCTTTCATTAGCTATCGGGTCAACTGGGATAGCCATTACTCTCAAAGCGAAGCCCTTGATGCGACGTCTGTATAGAATGGACAAGATACTGGCCTTCCAGACCACAAAGTTGGACACTCCGTCCAGCCTATCCTAATCCCTTAGCGCATTCACGGTCATCTCCCTGCTCTTCTCTGTCAACTCCTCCGAGTCTCTCTACTTCCTGGAAGTTCTCGGTTCGACTCCTGCTGAGTCTCTCTACTTCCCGTCTGGAAGTTCTCGGTTCGACTCCTCCAAGTCTCTCTACTTCCCGTCTGGAAGTTCTCTTCTGGACTCCCTCTGAGTCCCAATTTCCCTCCTGGAAATCCTTCTGCCAACCGTCAAGTTGCCCCTCTCTGATCGTCTATGCAACTACAACATTGATCTAAATTCCTTACCTAGAAATCTGTCTCGATAGCAACTCCCTCTACCTTGGTTTTGCCCTGCTAGGTACTATTCTGACCACAGTACCCCACCAGCTTCGCTCCCGCAAACTGCCCACAGCTTCCTTTGCCCCAACCACTGAAGGATTGAGCCTCCTGGCTCTGCGCAATCCTAGCACTAGCAAAACAGCTCCCTCAGCCAACTGCGTCAACCCTCCTAGCCTCTGCATGAGCTTGTTTCTGCCCTCCTCAGCCTCTGCGCTGGCCTCTCTCAGGCCCGAACTGATGACGCCATCCCTCTGCGTCAACCCTTCCTCTGTCGATTTCTGCAATGATCATATCTGTCACTCGGGACAGTTGAATCTACTGCAAATGCTCTGCTCAACTGATGCCTTTAGCGTCCCTGTAATCTGCAACCACACTCTGATACCATGTTGAATTTTCTAAGTCTATCTGTTAGAAAATTAATCTGTATTCTGCTAGTTTATTTCTTCTAATTGTAAATTCTGAACAAGTAATTTAAAACATTTAAACACCAAAATAAACACAATACAGTAACAAAATCTATAAATCATCAACTGAAAGAAAACAAACACACAAGTGACACCGTTATTTTTGGACAAATGTCCCCGGAAAAACTCAATGCGGGAAAACCAGTGCAGTTATTTTGAGGGTTTATTATTATGCGGTATTTCCTTGAGTACAACTGAGTGCCTAACCGGCTCACCCGACAGAGAAAAAATACACGGCAGCAATACCTCTCTATTCGGAAACAGGTATTCAGAAAACCTGTCCCACGAAACCCTCTCCAGCGTCTCTGAAGCTCTGTGCTGGCCCTTCTGGCCTCTGCGTCAGCCTCTTGCTACCTTGCGTCAGCATCAAACCTCTCTGTGTCAGCCCTCTGAGAGACTGCGCAGCCTCTCGAACCCTCTGCGTCACTCCTGCATCCTCTGTGTGGATGACGCAGTCCCTCTGGCCTCTTCGTTGTCTCTGCTGGACTCTACATGGCTTGAACCAGTTGCTGCATCCCGCTCTCTGCTTCTGCGCTGGTCTCTTGGTACTGTCTCTGTCTCTTTGCCTAGTACTCACTGCCCCTCGCTACTGATCATTGATTCGACTTTGCTTAGCAACCCCGCTCTAGCAAATCAAATGACTGATCATTCTGGTGTATTCTTCAACTAACCCTCAAGCCTCTTCTTATACTTTTCTCGTTGGTCCTTCAACAGCCGAGATTAAATCTCTAATCAATGGCTAAGATTAGGTTTGGCTTGATCCATGACTTTGGAACCTTCTAACCCAGCTTTATATTAATACCTAAGTCACCTGACACGGGGATTCGGGACACGTAGGATTCGAGATTCGTGGTGTCGGATTCGGACACACTGACCCCCCGGAACAGGGCACGTTAGGACACGTTATATATTATTTTATTAAAAAAAAAAAATATATATATATATATATATATATATATATATATTAAAAATTAGAGATTATCATATTTCTTACACAAATTTTAATTAACGACACAAATTTATTGATTTCAAACATAGATCTTCATCTATACCTATTAGCATGCATAGTACATACAAAATTCAAATAAATGTCAGTGGTACTGGTCACATAAATGATAAATCTGTTAAAAATTTAAATCATGATTCGTAATTCATAACTGAAAGACAACTTACAACTACAAGATAGTAAGATAAACACACTGACAACTGTAGTTTTCTCATTAAGTCATCAAATCAAAATGTGTTACATAGCTACTGTTGGTGCAATGCCAATGGCAAATAGAAATAGAAAATATAAAACAACTACAACCTACAGGTATACAAGCCTCAAGGCATCAATCAGCATCAGAATCAGCATCACTGTCCCCATCATCATGGTCCCCACTGCTCTCCTCTGCATCCTCCTCCTCCCCTGTATCCATAGTCGCCTCTGCATCTGCTGGTATGGAGGTTGACCCCTCTAAGTCATCAAAACTAACAGGGTCTAGCACTGGATCACTGAGATCCATGTTGGCCAATGCCAACTCAACAGTGGTGTCCAGACCCATATCATCAGGAAAGACATCCCACATCTTTGTCTTTCCCCTCAACCACTCTTCCCTCTGCCTGTAAATAAGACGAAGGTTGGTGTGCACATACACCATTGTCTCTACCCTAGACTGCTCAAGCCTGCTCTTCTTCACATTATGCAAATTCCCATATGTGCTCCAATTCCTCTCGCAACAAGAGGATGAAGTCACCTGAGAGAGGACCCTCATGGCTAACTGCTGAAGAGGAGGGCTTGTTGCCCCATGATTTGCCCACCAAGAATAGGGCTTCTTAAGCCCCCTGTCTCTAATCACATCATAACCTCCAAATCGACCAGTGCCAGTGGAAAACTCTGCAAAGGCATCCTCCACCTCAGCAAGCAATGCATTATCCTAATAAATCCGCCTGAATGCCTCTTTCCTCCCCTGTGAGATTTCACCATCCATGTGAGGAGGGAATCTGCGGGAAGGTCCACCATTCAGCCACTCATGGCTGTAGTATTTGGGGTTCAATGAGTGAGCCAAACATTGTAAAGGTGTACAATTCTTGTCCCATCTGCTGACAAGAATATCATGTATGGTATCGCAGAAGGCCTCTGGTGATGTCTCATACTCGAGGCACTCACTCTATAGAATAATGCTCCTCACAGACTCAATCATGGAATCCCATCCCTCATAAACCTCCCCTAGGATGGATTTGTCTGTATCTGCAACTCGAAGCAAAGAAATGATAGGGTCCATGATCCGAATAATTAGATCTACCCTCTCCCACCAAGCATCATCTAGTACCGTGTCCTTCACTCTTTTAGAGGCTGCCTGATCTGTCTTTCTCCAAAAAGACCAAAACTCAGAAATAACCATGGACCCAAGAGCGGTCTTGACCTCCCTCAACCTCTTCAACATCATGAATGAAGATGCAAACCATGTATCAGCAATCTTCAACAATGATAGATTGTTGTACTCCTTTTAGATAGTAAGGGCATTTGTATGATTTTGCACAAAGTTACAGATATGTCTTGCATCCTCAATAATGCTTCCAATCCAAAGCACATCAGAAGCAATGGATTTCAGTGCTAAGTTCAATGAATGGACAATGCAAGGTGTCCAAAACACTTGTGGATATTTAGCTTCCACAATCATGCTAGCAGCCTTGCAAACAGGTGCATTATTTGTAATGATTTGCACACAAGATTCAACACCTACATCTTCAACAACTTTAATAAATAACTCACCCATAAATTGTGCATCCTTGTATTCGCCAAGTGTATCCATTGCTTTTGAAAACTGGACCATTCAAGGAAAACACCATGAAGTTGATGATTGGGTGTCGTGTGACGTGTCGGATCTGTCCATCCATCAGAAACAATGCTAACCCCAGATGTTGGCCATGATGCCATAATAGGCTCAAGCATTTTTTGCACCTCTTTTTTTGCCTTCGTCAACAATGTGGTTCTCAACTTCTTTGACCCAAGAGGCACATACCCCTGTTGGAGCCCCTTGAGTTAGAGCTCGGCACACCTCAACAAATAAAGGTGAACGTGCAACATTAAATGATATGAAGTTTTGATAGAAGAAGAAGGCAATGGTGAGATCAAGCTCTTCCTGTCTCTCTTTTTGGAAAATCTTTTCCATTGGACCAAGTGATCTTCTTTTTTATGCTTGTCCCCCAGTAGAAGTAGAACTCTCAAATGGAAATTTGGTGGTGGTTTTCCTCAAAAATGGAAGGGGGTCTTCATTCTTGGGTTTTTTTTATTTTGAAGCCAGTGCCACATGTTCCATACCAACATTGGCCTCCTTTTCCAATTCTTTTCTCTTTTGTGAAGTAATAGCTCTACAAGATCCAATCCCACAACCAGATAAAGCCAACAAATGTGATTTCACACGGTAATATGTGCTTTTGAAAGAAATGTTACAAAAGTTGCATTTCCATTGCACATTGCCTCCTCCCTTTCCCTTGTTGTTTGGCCCATCCTCTCTTCTGACATATTTCCACAATGGATATTTATCATTGTCTTTAAGTCCTCTTCCCTCAACATTACTTGCAGCAGACTCTGATGATATTGGGGGAGGAAGGGCATCTCTACCCATGACATTCTTGCCCTTCCTTTGCCCCCTAACTGCTGCCTTTGATTGAGCCATGAACACTGTTACCTCAACCTGTAAAAAAAATGAACAAACTGCTGTAAAAAAATTAAAAATGCAAAAAAATGAACAAACTGCAGTAAAAAATGAACAAACTGCTGAAATGCCAGTCTTAGAACAGAGACAATACACATAAATTCAAGGTTACAATACACATAATTTCATAAATTATAATTAAATTATTAAATAGATTCCACTGTTCACCTAACAGAGGGTTGGCCTCACACATCTCATTGCTACGTTTCCATTAAAATTTAAAAATAATCTGAAGAGTGAAGACTGAAGGGTTAATAAATCCTCTATGTTGCATTTAAAGTTTCAACTTTCAAGCCAACTTTCAACATGACCTTGATAGAAGAGATATCCATGGTCATTGGTGGGTATCCTTGTAAGTTGTAATATGAATACATCATTGCCAACTGGAGGGTTGGATTTCAGATTTATCATTTAAGTCATCCTCTAGTGAACTGTGAAACTGAAATAGCTTCCAGTTCCACAGTTTCTCCAACCTTCAACAGTGAACAGTGAACACTAATTTGAAAGTCCAGTACCAATAAACATAAATTTATGCTTTAAAAATTAAATCAAACAGCCAAGCAAGCTCCATCTCCTAAGAGTCCAACTAATGAAGTTCAACCAACTCCATGTAATCTTGTCAATGGAAGGATGGACATTGGATAGACATCTGTCATCTATGAAACTCTGAATAAACTACGTTCTTCCTTGAGATGAAATTCCAAAGATGAAGTTCAATGAAGGACCAAGGTAGAAGAATAATAAGTTGAGAAAAGCAAGGCCACATAAAGAGGTTTATCAGTTTATGTAAATATTCAAAAGAAGAGGGGGTATATTTTCAAGATAGAGATTAATGTAACTGCAAAACATTATTATTCAGGACCCTTCGTATTACTACGCACGTCAATAATCATTTCATCAAACAGTGGCACATTTCATCAAACAGTTTATAAACACACTGCTGTAGGTGCTCTTCTTGTATTTATTTCAATGTATTACACACAGTACCACAAGAATGAAGCGTGTTTGTCACTGACTCACTCCGTTTTATGAGTTACCTGTCAGTCCGTTTTATGACACTGTTCTGCTACATATACAATATTCACATGCTATTGCTAACTTAGGGTGAGAATATATGAGAAACGGATATATTATTAAGTTATTAACACATAAAATAGGCACAGCCGCATACATTATGAACTCCCAACATGTATAATACTGATACATAAGTTACGGCGTCCGTTTCAGATGTAATAGAAAGGGACATCCTTGCTGTAGCAGTGTAGCGTAATAGGTAGGTTACGTAGGTAAACAGTGAACAATACCAACTTACCTGGTGGACTGTGGACAATGCAACGGTGGTCTGAGAGTCTGCTCCTCGCTGCTACAGCACAATCACTTGCAAAATGAAACTATCAAGCAGCGAACATGCCCTTTTAACCCGCACTGGGCGCTTAGCGAGTCCTGGAAACAGGACTCGTTTTTCAAAATCGTGACACGCTCAGCCAAATTGTGACACGTGCCAGGACACGACGTGTCATAAAGGGACACGACGTGTCATAAAAATTGGACACGAATCCGTACCGAATCGTGTCGGATTCGTTGGATTCGCGATTCGAGGGGCCTTTAGGGCGAATCCAATGATCTAGATTAATACCCATTAATATTTTATTTTTCCTAAGTTTAGACTTAGGAACTCCATTAAAAATATTAATTATTTTAAAATCTCTCAAACCGGGGACAATCTGTCCAAGCCATTTCTGGGTCTTGGAAATCTCATGTGTTTTAGCTTCTCCACCAATTTTCATGGCTAGAGCACATCCGATGCTACCACAAATCAACAAGTTCACGTTGTTAACAAAATTGTAACTTGAATTATCAACATGGCATATTTAATACAATTTAGAACTTCTATTAGCAATATGATACAATAGATGGTATTTCAGTTCTTTTGTCACTACAAAGTATTCACCATATCATGTCAGTTGTGTCAAGGATGAAACTACATGCCCTTTTTATGCATTTCACCTTCTAGTAGATTCATGAGCTTACTCGTACATGCTTCTTGTAAAAATTAGTATAAACATTAGGAATTGGCCCATAAATTTGGTCAAATACCAAGAGAAAAAGAATAATCATTAAGATTATTCAAAACTGTGGATGTGCATGTCGAATTAAGCATTAAATAAGAATGGTGAAATGCTAAAGGCATTGTCAATTTATTTATTCGATCTTTAGGAATTTGATCTGTGAAATCTACCTTACAGTACCAAGCTGGAGGTCCTTACATTCATTGTTATAATACTGCAGCCATACATGCTGATTACTACATTTGAGATCTTATCATAGCAAGACTTGTTTGTTTCGTATAATTATATGAAAAATTATGTGCACTATACTATTCAGGGTTGCCTAAATGTAGAATCTTTTCCATTTCAGTTATCAATTATATGATGGAACTTACAATCTTACAATGTAGAATCTTTTCCATTTCAGTTATCAATTATATGATGGAACTTACAATCTTACAATCGCATCTTTTATATGATGAGATGCCTGAGTGTGAATGAGGTGGTGTAGTTTGAGGATTAAGATGTCCAGGTTATGAAAGGTGGTGACTGTTTGATGTTCCTCCTCTTAATGCATGAACACTTCATAATCCAAGATAGTCTATGACCACTATCTCAGTTTGTAAAATGGGAGCCAAGTGCAATGGATCAATACTAAATAGACACAGGATGCACCAAGTCAATATCAAGCAACCAGAAGGCATCTACTTTCTTTTTCTTCCAACTAATACTTGATAAGGAAAATTTATACAATAATTAATAGGTCGAGCAAATGATGCTGGCAACTACTAGCTAGTTAACTACTCTGAAATCTTAAGCTGAATCAGATTCATCTATTGCAGAATGACCTGAGCCTCATAATGTACTTTCATAAAAACTTTTATTCTTGGGCACTGCTTGGAGATGAACCTATGAAAAGTTAAAACATTAACGTTTATCTATGTTCAGCTGTAGCAAAAAGCCAGATAAATACGGTTATGGTTATACTTAAAAACAAGTTTGTTTAGAGGTTAATAACCTGCAAAAACAGGATGATTTGGCCAGAATGGAGATGGAATCTCAACCAATGTTTCCTCTGGCTTTTAAGGTTGTTCCAAAAAAAAATTGGGTTTAAATCAATTTAAAAATACAAAATAATGGAGTCCAAAACAATCTACAAATGGCAAAAAATATCTATAACCTTTACGGCTTTATGCCATCCTGCCAGCACTAAAAGCTGGCCCATTACTTTATGTTAAAATTGGCAACTAGGGCCAAACTCCATGTGGGTCATCCTATTTGTCGCAGCTGATATTTTTATTGGATTCCTCTCATTGAAAGGTGTAGGATTGATCTAAAGATCATCCAATTCTGACAAGTATTCATGGAGATATGAATTTATTTGTGTTATGGGACAATTCGTCAAGGTCGGCCAGCGACCAAATAAACCCCACTTGTCCTCCACGTTTTAGCATAAATAGAGGTGCCTTGAAAGTCATTTAGCACTCGCCTCTTGTGATATCTTCTCTCCACTGTTTAGGTTTTAGTGGAAGGGAAGAGATCCTAAGAGACTATGCAGCTATGGAGAGGATGCCCTAGCTAAACACAGTCTTGGAGATGATGCCCTAAAACGCAGCTATGGAGAGGATGCCCTAGCTAAACGCAGTCTTGGAGATGATGCCCTAAAACGCAGTCATGAAGATGCCACCTAAAACACAGTCATGGAAGGAATGCCCTAATCCTATACGCTGTTATGGAAGGGTTCCTAATACTCTACACTGTCATGGAGGACAGCCCTTAGATGCAGCAAAGAGGCAAAGACAGCAAGGCAGTTTGGGGACTGTTTTAGTGCACACTGAAGGATATCCAAGCTGTTGTTTAGATGGCCACAGAGCTGGCTTGAGGGCCGAGTTTCAACAGAGGATAACGCAGGTCTGTGGGGCAGTTTTAAGGTAGGTTATCTATGTGTTTGTGTGGGCCGTAGGTACAGGAGGAGAGCTGTAGTAGGAAGGCTAAACGTTGTTGTTTTGGACATGTTAAGTTGCTGTTGTGCTAGGCCGCAGGCCATAGCACCACAGCTGGGCTTGCGTAGGGAAGCTAAGGACTGTCATATGTCCAAAGGTAGCAACGTAGCAAAGGAGGGGCTATCCTAAAGTATGCCGCAGTCTTTCAAGGGCTGTTTGGGAGTCTGTTGGAGAAGTCTAAGGCTACAGCAATATGCCCTAACCAGACAGTCACAAACAGTCATAGCAAACAAGGTTGGAGCAGCATGGATCAGTTTGATATTGCTGCCAATGTGTGAGGGTTGGTAGGACTGTCTTGATGGCCTAAACAGTCCATGATGAAGGCTGTCCAATCTACCATCCAATGCAGCAAATAGAGACCCTAAACAGTGAACTAATGCAGTCCATGATAAGATGTGACAGCAAGGTGCAGCATGATGTTGAATGCTGCTACATAATGATGGGCATCATGATGAAGTGTAGTATAGCATGTTGTGTGCAGCACTTGGTTACAAAGTGCAGCACAGTGATAATAAATGCTACAATGAGATGCAACATGATGGGCACAGTAAGGTACAGCTTGATGATGCAGTACAGGAAGGTGCAGCATAGGTACAGCATGATGATGCAGTACAGGGAAGTGCAGCATGATGATAAGGTGCAGCAGTATGATGTGTGCAGCATGGTAATGAGGTCCATCATGATGATTGGGTGCAACCTAGATCACCAGATTCGCCCTAAAGGCCCCTCGAATCGCGAATCCAGCGAATCCGACACGATTCGGTACGGATTCATGTCCAATTTTTATGACACATCGTGTCCCTTTATGACACGTCGTGTCTTGGCACGTGTCACAATTTGGCTGAGCGTGTCACGATTTTGAAAAACGAGTCCTGTTTCCAGGACTCGCTAAGCGCCCAGCGCGGGTTAAAAGGGCGTGTTTGCTGCTTGATAGTTTCATTTTGCAAGTGATTGGCAAGCGATTGTGCTGTAGCAGCGAGGAGCAGACTCTCAGAACACCGTTGCATTGTCCACAGTCCACCAGGTAAGTTGGTATTGTTCACTGTTTACCTACGTAACCTACCTATTACGCTACACTGCTACAGCAAGGATGTCCCTTTCTATTACATCTGAAACGGACGCCGTAACTTATGTATCAGTATTATACATGTTGGGAGTTCATAATGTGTGCGACTGTGCCTATTTTATGTGTTAATAACTTAATAATAAATCCGTTTCTCATATATTCTCACCCTAAGTTAGCAATAGCATGTGAATATTGTATATGTAGCAGAACAGTGTCATAAAACGGACTGACAGGTAACTCATAAAATGGAGTCATAAAACGGAGTGAGTCAGTGACAAACACGCTTCATTCTTGTGGTACTGCGTGTAATACATTGAAATAAATACAAGAAGAGCACCTACAGCAGTGTGTTTATAAACTGTTTGATGAAATGTGCCACTGTTTGATGAAATGATTATTGACGTGCGTAGTCATACGAGGGGTCCTGAATAATAATGTTTTGCAGTTACATTCATCTCTATCTTGAAAATATACTCCCTCTTCTTTTGAATATTTACATAAACTGATAAACCTCTTTATGTGGCCTTGCTTTTCTCAACTTATTATTCTTCTACCTTGGTCCTTCATTGAACTTCATCTTTGGAATTTCATCTCAAGGAAGAACGTAGTTTATTCAGAGTTTCATAGATGACAGATGTCTATCCAATGTCCATCCTTCCATTGACAAGATTACATGGAGTTGGTTGAACTTCATTAGTTGGACTCTTAGGAGATGGAGCTTGCTTGGCTGTTTGATTTAATTTTTAAAGCATAAATTTATGTTTATTGGTACTAGACTTTCAAATTAGTGTTCACTGTTCACTGTTGAAGGTTGGAGAAACCGTGGAACTGGAAGCTATTTCAGTTTCACAGTTCACTAGAGGATGACTTAAATGATAAATCTGAAATCCAACCCTCCAGTTGGCAGTGATGTATTCATATTACAACTTACAAGGATACCCACCAATGACCATGGATATCTCTTCTATCAAGGTCATGTTGAAAGTTGGCTTGAAAGTTGAAACTTTAAATGCAACATAGAGGATTTATTAACCCTTCAGTCTTCACTCTTCAGATTATTTTTAAATTTTAATGGAAACGTAGCAATGAGATGTGTGAGGCCAACCCTCTGTTAGGTGAACAGTGGAATCTATTTAATAATTTAATTATAATTTATGAAATTATGTGTATTGTAACCTTGAATTTATGTGTATTGTCTCTGTTCTAAGACTGGCATTTCAGCAGTTTGTTCATTTTTTACAGCAGTTTGTTCATTTTTTTGCATTTTTAAATTTTTTACAGCAGTTTGTTCATTTTTTTTACAGGTTGAGGTAACAGTGTTCATGGCTCAATCAAAGGCAGCAGTTAGGGGGCAAAGGAAGGGCAAGAATGTCATGGGTAGAGATGCCCTTCCTCCCCCAATATCATCAGAGTCTGCTGCAAGTAATGTTGAGGGAAGAGGACTTAAAGACAATGATAAATATCCATTGTGGAAATATGTCACAAGAGAGGATGGGCCAAACAACAAGGGAAAGGGAGGAGGCAATGTGCAATGGAAATGCAACTCTTGTAACATTTTTTTCAAAAGCACATATTACCGTGTGAAAACACATTTGTTGGCTTTACCTGGTTGTGGGATTGGATCTTGTAGAGCTATTACTTCACAAAAGAGAAAAGAATTGGAAAAGGAGGCCAATGTTGGTATGGAACATGTGGCACTGGCTTCAAAATCAAAAAAACCCAAGAATGAAGACCCCCTTCCATTTTTGAGGAAAGCCACCACCAAATTTCCATTTGAGAGTTCTACTTCTACTGGGGGACAAGCATCAAAAAGAAGATCACTTGGTCCAATGGACAAGATTTTCCAAAAAGAGAGACGGGAAGAGCTTGATCTCACCATTGCCTTCTTCTTCTATCAAAACTTCATATCATTTAATGTTGCACGTTCACCTTTATTTGTTGAGATGTGCCGAGCTCTAACTCAAGGGGCTCCAGCAGGGGTAAGTGCCTCTTGGGTCAGAGAAGCTGAGAACCACATTGTTGACGAAGGCAAAAAAAGAGGTGCAAAAAATGCTTGAGCCTATTATGGCATCATGGCCAACATCTAGGGTTAGCATTGTTTCTGATGGATGGACAGATCCAGCACGACACCCAATCATCAACTTCATGGTGTCTTCCTTGAATGGTCCAGTTTTCATGAAAGCAATGGATACACTTGGCGAATACAAGGATGCACAATTTATGGGTGAGTTATTTATTAAAGTTGTTGACGATGTAGGTGTTGAATCTTGTGTGCAAATCATTACAAATAATGCACCTGTTTGCAAGGCTGCTGGCATGATTGTGGAAGCTAAATATCCACAAGTGTTTTGGACACCTTGCATTGTCCATTCATTGAACTTAGCACTGAAATCCATTGCTTCTGATGTGCTTTGGATTGTAAGCATTATTGAGGATGCGAGACATATCCGTAACTTTGTGCAAAATCATACAAATGCCCTCACTATCTACAAGGAGTACAGCAATCTATCATTGTTGAAGATTGTTGATACACGGTTTGCATCTTCATTCATGATGTTGAAGAGGTTGAGGGAGGTCAAGACCGCTCTTGGGTCCATGGTTATTTCTGAGTTTTGGTCTTTTTGGAGAAAGACAGATCAGGCAGCCTCTAAAAGAGTGAAGGACACGGTACTAGATGATGCTTGGTGGGAGAGGGTAGATCTAATTATTCAGATCATGGACCCTATCATTTCTTTGCTTCGAGTTGCAGATACAGACAAACCCATCCTAGGAGAGGTTTATGAGGGATGGGATTCCATGATTGAGTCTGTGAGGAGCATTATTCTATAGAGTGAGTGCCCCGAGTATGAGACATCACCAGAGGCCTTCTGCGATACCATACATGATATTCTTGTCAGCAAATGGGACAAGAATTGTACACATTTACATTGTTTGGCTCACTCATTGAACCCCAAATACTACAGCCATGAGTGGCTGAATGGTGGACCTTCCCGCAAATTCCCTCCTCACATGGATGGTGAAATCTCACAGGGGAGGAAAGAGGCATTCAGGCGGATTTATCAGGATAATGCATTGCTTGCTGAGGTGGAGGATGCCTTTGCAGAGTTTTCCACTGGCACTGGTCGATTTGGAGGTTATGATGTGATTAGAGACAGGGGGCTTAAGAAACCCTATTCTTGGTGGGCAAATCATGGAGCAACAAGCCCTCCTCTTCAGCAGTTAGCCATGAGGGTCCTCTCTCAGGTGACTTCATCCTCTTGTTGCGAGAGGAATTGGAGCACATATGGGAATTTGCATAATGTGAAGAAGAGCAGGCTTGAGCAGTCCAGGGCAGAGACAATGGTGTATTTGCACACCAACCTTCGTCTTATTTACAGGCAGAGGGAAGAGTGGTTGAGGGGAAAGACAAAGATATGGGATGTCTTTCCTGATGATATGGGTCTGCACACCACTGTTGAGTTGGCATTGGCCAACATGGATCTCAGTGATCCAGTGCTAGACCCTGTTAGTTTTGATGACTTAGAGGGGTCAACCTCCATACCAGCAGATGCAGAGGCGACTATGGATACAGGGGAGGAGGAGGATGCAGAGGAGAGCAGTGGGGACCATGATGATGGGGACAGTGATGCTGATTCTGATGTTGATTGATGCCTTGAGGCTTGTATACCTGTAGGCTGTAGTTGTTTTATATTTTCTATTTCTATTTGCCATTGGCATTGCACCAACACTACCTATGTAACACATTTTGATTTGATGACTTAATGAGAAAACTACAGTTGTCAGTGTGTTTATCTTACTATCTTGTAGTTGTAAGTTGTCTTTCAGTTATGAATTACGAATCATGATTTAAATTTTTAATATATTTATCATTTATGTGACCAGTACCACTGACATTTATTTGAATTTTGTATGTACTATGCATGCTAATAGCTATAGATGAAGATCTTTGTTTGAAATCAATAAATTTGTATCATTAATTAAAATTTGTGTAAGAAATATGATAATATCTAATTTTTAATATATATATATATATATATATTTAATAAAATAATATATAACGTGTCCTGTTCCGAGGGGTCAGCGTGTCCGAATCCGACACCACGAATCTCGAATCCTACGTGTCCCGAATCCCCGTGTCAGGTGACTTAGGCGCAATCATTTCCATTGCAGCAGAGATGGGTTAGAGGATACACCAACTGTATGTAATGATAGCTTTTTTGAATGAAATTATATAGGAGAAAGTGTACATCGAGCAGCCACAGGACTTTGAGGTACATGGGAGAGAGTCTCATGTGTCCAGGGTGAAAAAGGCCTTATATGGACTGAAGCAAGCTCCCAAAGCTTAGTACTCAAGGATTGATACCTACTTGCAGCAGATGGGTTTTGAGAAGAGTGAGGTGGATCCCAACCTACACTACATAGTGGTTGGTGTAGATTCTCTTGTTCTCGTGCTATATGTGGATGATCTCTTTATTACAGGGTTAGAGAGGATCGTAGCTAGTTGCAAGCAAGATCTTACTTCAAAGTTTAAAATGAAACATATCGGGTTGATGCATTAATTTTTGGGATTAGAGGTTTGGCAAGAACCAGGACATATTTTTATGGGACAAGGGAAGTATGCATTTGACATCTTGAAGAGATTTCAGATGGAGGATTGCAAGCCTATGTCAATACCAATGATAACTAATTGGAAGAAGTTGAATGCTTATGAGGGTGAGTTGGTGGATCCCACCTTGTATTGTCAGTTGATAGGATAATTGATGTATCTAGTCAACACCAAGCCAGAGTTGTGTTTTGTTGTCAACACTCTCAGCCATTATATGGTTGAGCCAAGAAGAGTGCACTAGGTGGTGGCAAAACATGTGCTCAGGTATCTACGAGGTACAGTGGATTTTCAAATGGGCTATGTGAGAGGAGATGGAATCAATTTGACTAGTTACACAGACTCAAACTAGGTAGGCAGTGTAGTGGATAGGAAAGGAAGTTCAGGGTGTTGTTTCAGTTTGGGCTCGGCAATTGTCTCATGGCTCAACAGGAAACAAAAGGTAGTAGGACAGAGTTCTACAAAAGCAAAGTATATGTCAACTATTTATGCAAATTGTGAGGCCATATGGCTTCGCAAGTTACTAGTTGGCTTATTTCGTCAGCAATGGTAGCCTACGGTGACTTACTGTGATAATCAAAGTTGCATTAAACTCTCAAAAAATCTGGTATTTCATGACAGGTCAAAATATATTGAGATTAGATACCACTTCATCCAGGATTATGTTCAAAGAGGGGCAGTTGAGCTTCGATACATATCCACAGATGAGCAAGTTGCGGAAATTCTTACGAAGTCGTTGGTGAAAGGCTATGTTGCAGGAAACGTGGCATAGAGGTCCGTTTCCGTATGGAAACGGGTACGAAACGCGGAAACGCGTTTGGTACGGCCGTGAAACGCGTTTCCGGCCGTACTGCCACGTTTCCCGAAACGGAAACGTGGCCAGTACGGCCGGAAACGCGTTTCAGGGCCGTACGACCCACGTTTCCTCATTAACTTGTGTTTTTTTATTTTTTAATTTGTTTTTTAATTTACTTTTAGGGTATGTTAGTGACTTCTAGATGTGTGTCTAAAGTTATAAAAGTGAATTTTTTCCCTAGTGTTGATATGCAGTTCATCAGGAAGTTTGAGGCATATGCAGTTCATGGTAATGTTAAATTCTTAAAGTAAAAGTGATATTCTCCTTTATTTTTCATTTTCATCCTTTTACTTAAATTTTTAACATTACCATGAAATGACTCAGGATGTTTGAGAGTGGTTTCGCCCTCATTGGATTTCATATGGAGAAAGTAGAATTTTAGATCTCACTCAAAATCCAGCAGACTTATTTGTTTTTCAGGATTTCAGGATTGGGGGGATTGCAATGTTTCCATTGGATTTTATCATGTACTAAGGTATGGAACTTGTATTTAATCAAGAGAATCAAGCCCTCTATGCAGGGGAAACTCCCAATAATCAAGATCATGTAGGGTACTAGGGTATGAAACGTGTATTTAATCAAGAGCACTAAGGTCGTTCAACTATGTAGGAGGAAACTCCCAATACAACAGTGGTCCTTCTAAAGAATGGGATGTGGATGTAGAAAATCCCGATTTGGATCTCTCTCTTGCAGCCTTATAGTCTTTATTGTACTTGCAGCCTCATATATTAATATAAATAAAGGCTGATTTTGAGATTTGGATATATAATAAACGTTGCTTTTGGATATTCCGATATTTTTATTTTCATTATGTGATCATTCATGAGTAAATGTGATGTAAATTAAATCTTAATGTTTAAGTGTAATAAATTATAATGTATCATTTATGCTTTATGATTGCACATATATATATTTAAATATTTTCAATATATATATATATATATATAGATATATATATATATATATATATTCGCATTTCCCCGTTTCCAAAATTTGGGGAGGTCGCGTTTCGTATCGCTTCCCGTTTCCCCGTTTCGTGCAACTTAGGTGAAAGGCAAGTTTTTGTTTTCCAGAGACAAGTTGGGGGTGGTGAAGAACACCTTCCTCACTAAGAGGGAGTGTTCAAGTTTTTAGCTCGGACAAGTGTCTTCCACATTGGCTTGGTGTCTAGCATGTGGGAGAATGTCCAAAAGTGGTCCCTATGACATTAACTTTATCTTATAAAGTTAAAGTAACTTTTGTGCATTATTAATGAATAAAATGTTTTTAAAATTACTTAAGTAGTGACAATGAGAGATTATATCACAACCATAGATCTCATTGGCCAAGAATTTAATCTGAGCCAATATACGGGTTAGGTAAAATTCGTTATGATGAGACATAAAAGGAGTGTCTAGGGAAAGACACATTATTATTCAATTCATTTTTTTTGAACGGGAGAGAGAGAGAGAGAAGAAGAAGAGTTGAAGAAAGAGGAGAGAAGGAGCACACAAACCAAGGAGAATGCACGGCATTTATTGTAGTCATTGCATAGATTTTGAGGCAGGAAATCAAGGGTCAATGCATAGATTTCAAGGCAGTATTTTTGCATAGAAATCGAGAAAGTTTGGCATAGTTTGAGGCAGTATTTCTGCACAGAAAATCGTGAAAGTTTGGCATAGATTTCAAGGCAGTATTTCTACACATAAATCGGGAAAGTTTGGCATAGATTTTAAGGCAGTATTTCTACACATAAAACGAGGAAGTTGGGTACATATTTTGAGGCAATATTTTTGCACAAAATTCAAGGGTTTTGGCACAGATTTTGAGGCAATATTTTTGCACAAAAATAAAGGGTTTTGGCACAAATTTCGAGGTAGCATTTTCTGCACAAAAATCAAGGGTTTTGACACTGATTTCAAGATTCTTCTGCACAGAAATCAAGTCTTGGCATAGTTTTCGAGGTAGTGAAGTGGCTCAGAATTTGAAATAAGTACAGTCAATTGTTGTTGGAAAAGAAATTTGTTGTAAACTCATTTTATTTTTCTGTGGGTTCATCACAAAAATTATCTCTGCTGGTTTTCACTTCGAAATTTTTCTAGCGACATTTCCCAAAAAATTGTGTCATTTAATGTGCTTGGTTTCCCTAGCTTCTGCTCAGCATTTGCAGTAAATGATTCAATGTGTATTCTTTCATAAATTCAGTTTTTGAATGCATTTGTGTATAAGCATTAAACCCCTAACAGCAAGAAACTGAGAAACTTATTGAGCTTGACAAAAATGATTATTAGTTTTTAAATCCCAGAACCTAAACACTGAATTTCCAAGGTAAAGCAACTGAAACTAAAACTTTAACTTAATTCGATGTTATGTTGAGTTTCCTAACTTGCATGCACAGTAGAAGGTAAATAAATCTGAAGACAAACAAGCATCAACACACATGTACACAGTATTTATGTTGAAGTTTGTAGCTATGGTCGGTCTTCGTATTAAAATATTTTTATCATTGTCGTACTTGTTTATGTAAAGCATGTTCTTCGTGCTCAAAATAAAATTATATTATTCATGTATTTATCAAAAGAAAAGAAAATTTGAATTTATCATTGATGATTTATGGCTCCGCAAGTTGTACAAGTCGGCCCTCCTATGATCATGTCGGCCTGCCCAAGGAGACATCCATTCGTCCTTCAAGAAGCCTATAGGTAGCTCATTTGTCCTCCATCCAAGAGGCACTTCAGATCAAAAGCATTACTAGCATATCTTTGTTCTCTAGCAAAGGAAGACTAGAAGATAAGGAGGCCAAAAAGAAGAAGAACAAGTCATCTATCTGCCCTCGCTCAAGTGACTACAGAAGACCGAGATCAGTCTGAGTTTCTGTGTTGATTTTCTGAGGTGGAATCCGAAGTTTCTGATGTGACGTGAAAGCTTTCTGTGGCAGAGAAAGAAGTCGAAATCTGACCCTAGTACAGACCTGTAGCTGACCTTGACCAAGAGCTTTAGTGGACAGTTTGTGGACGATTTGACTTGAAATTTTGTGGAGGATCGACTCGGTATTTGTTGACCTATCATCTTGCAATCATGCTGGTCAGTTTCTCTATGACTTTGATATCTCCTATTGAATTGATTCTCTAAGGAAAGAATTGTTGGGCTTTTACCACAAGTGGGTTTTCCCAAGGTAAACATTGTGTTGATTATGTACATTGTGATCTCTGCTTTTCTTATTCTTGTATGGTTGAATTTATGAAGTATAATTGCTTGACGAAGTAGTTGTAAATGGTAAAAGAAGATATATAATCATCACAAATAATTATCAATGTTCAGAAACAAGTGCTAGTATCAAAGTTTGGTGAAGAAAGAAAGTTGAAGATCACACCTTGTTGAATTTCTATCTCTCTCAAGGAAGAAATCTTTTATCTCTATGTCCAAGACTTCTGAGCAAATGGCTCCCACTTGCAAGGAATGCAACAAACTTGAAAGAGCATCTAACTTCAAGGCACGGAAAAAAAGGATTGATCCTGTCCAGGAAGAACATGACATTTTGCAATATGTCCAAGGCAAAGTACCTCAAGGCTCAACCAGATAAAGATGATGATGAAGAAAAATCAAAGTTTAGGAAGGGTAAGGTCAAGGCTCAAAGAATTCAATTTGAATCTCTCAAGGACCATTTAATCCCATTTGTTTCAGAACAAGCTACATCAAAGGAAGTCTATGATAGTGTTGCAGGAAACGTCCCCCCCCGTCCCCCGGATCAAAAGCCCGAAACGCGATCTGTACAGATCTGTGGGTGATCTGCCCTCTGAAACGCGTTTCGGTCCCCAGATGAAAAGCCCAAAATGCGATTTGTACGGATCCGTGGGTGATCCGTCCTCCGAAACGCATTTCGGGAAAACCGAAATGCGGATTGGGCTGAAAATACGGTTCCCGCCATTTCGGAACCGTACAGCCCGATCCACATTTCGGTTTTTTCGAAACGTGTTTCGTACAGTGGATCGGTTGTACAATCCACAGCGTTTCCAGGTCAGATTCGTATGAATCGCAGAGAACTTGGAGAAGAGAGGAGAGGAGAAGAGAGGAAAAAGAGAGGAGAGCTTCAAGAAGTGAAGGAAGAAGAGCTAGGAGAAGGAGGAGCTTAGAGGACTTCCATCTACAAGAGCTAAAGAGGTAAGTGCAAACCCCAAACTCCCTTATGTTTTTCACATTGTTTTTTGTATTTTTCTCCTCCCTCTCCTACTCTTTCTCATTCTTTCTACTTGCTCATTTAATTGCAAGTTGTCCACCACCTAATCCATATTCCAAGATGGTGTTATTTTGGCTTCTATGTATCATTCCACTTTTGGTTTTAATGATGGCAAGGGAGAGTAGGAATAGAAGGGAAGAAGAACAAGTGGATAGTGGTTCCCATATGAGTGACCCAATGTATGATGAGGAGGAAGGGTTTGAAGAGGAAGGGGATGAACCTGAAGGGAACACTAAAACACTAGAAGGGAAAGCTGCATTAACACCCTTGTGGAACTATGTGACCAAACTTTAAGGGGGAAAGGGTGGTGGAAGCTACAGCTTTTTGTGCCCTCATGGTTGTCATGGAGGAAAACCATTTAGTGGTTCAAATACTGGTGTGAGAAGGCATCTTTGTGGGGTGAAGGACAGTGATGATAAAAAGGGTGTTGTTGGGATACAAATTTGCCCAAACATTTCAGCTGAACAAAGAAGAAAATACATCCAAATAGAGGAGGTTGCACAACAAAAAAGCAAGAAACAAAAAACTCCTTTTGAATCGAGTGCAACCTCTAGATTTGGTAGCTCATGTCCTCATGGTATTTCTGCAAGCTCTGGAGGTAAAAGAACAATAGGAGATTTGTTGAATGTTGCTGGGAGGGATGATGTGTATGGAAAGATAGTCTGATTTCTTTGTGCTTGCAGTGTACCATTCAATTTGCTTCGCTCTCCCTATTGGCATGAAATGTTAAAGGCCATCAATGAAGCCCCGAAAGGATACAAGTCCCCCAACTATGAGAAAGCTAGAACAATGTTATTAGAAAGTGAAAAAGCAAAGTTTCAAAGAGCTTTGACACATTTTACAGATGAGTGGATAGATTGTGTGGTGTCCATTATATCAGATGGGTGGACAAATATTAGAAACCAACAATTGATATATGTTCTTGGTGTTTCTGCTAGTGGTGCAGTATTTATTACATGTCATGTCTCCTCCATCAATGCATCTTCCCAAAACATTGCAAATCCCCTATTGCAATCAATCAGAAATGTTGGTCCGAATAATGTGGTTCAAGTGATCACAAATAATGCAGCAAATTGTAAGGCAGCAGAAAAGGTTGGAGCGTACTCATCTACACATCTTTTGGTTTGGGTGTCTAGTTCACACATTGAACCTTTTGATGCATGATATTGTGAAGCATAAAGAATGTGGGTGGATTAATGAGTTTTACAGAAGAGGGAAGCAACTCATTAAATTCATCACAGGGCATACAAGGGTAAACTACTTCTATGGCACTTACTCCAAGCTGCAATTGCTTAAACTTGCAAAAACAAGATTTGTCAGTTATTACCTCACCTTTAGGCGGCTAGTGAAGGTGAGACAAGCTTTAACTAATATGGTATGCGTCGAATCATGGGAGGAAATTAACACTGATAGAGATGGTGCTAATGTAGCCAAGGACACTATTCTTGACATGTAATTTTGGTCATAGGTTAAATATGTTTTGCAATTCAACAAACCAATTTATTACATGATCAAGTTTGGAGATTCAGATCGACCAATAATTGGGGAGGTGTATGAGCAAATGGATAGCATGTTGGGGCAGATTAAAGACATTGTTGAGCCTAGAGATATCACCTTGTACAATTATATTCGTGCAAAGGTGGAAAACTGATGGGAAATGCTAAACGTTCTATTGCATGCATTAGCATATGTTTTGACACCTAAATACTATCATCCATCATGGCTTTCAACACCAGCACCTGGGGAGGGGCGCAGGAGAAAACCACACCAAGATCAAGAGGTTCACAAAAAATATATGATTGCATTGAGTAAATTAGTCCCTGATGAGGAGGAGATTGCCATGGTACGGAGACAGTTGAGCAACTATACGCTTAGCACTGGACCATTTGGGAGCATGCATGCAATTAGAGATCGACAGACTTTTTCTTCTCTTGAGTGGTGGAACATGCATGGAGGTGCTACTCCACTTCTACAGACTTTGGCATTGTGGGTGCTATCAAAAGTGGTAAACACTTCTTTTGCAGAGAGGTGCTGGAGATCTTATTCTTCCATCCATTGTGTTAAAAGGAATAGGTTGAGTTTACACTAGGCAGAGAGCTAGGTTTATGTTCATTACAACTTGCGATTGATGTCCCATTACGGCGATGATGCAAAGACTAATAAAGACCTTAAGGTTTGGGACAAGAATCCAGAGGAGCCCAATTTGGATGATGGAGTGTTGCGATTAGAGCAATTAGAGGATGCTCTTATCCAGGCATGTCCATTGTGGTATGAATTTTTCTTATAAAGCATTTCTCTAATTCCCATTTTTAATTTTTTTTGCTAACTAGTGGTTTTTTTTGGTACGAATTTTTTGAGCGATTCCAGGATGATGATGATCGAGTTGAGAATGCCACCCCCACTGGTCCCTTGGTTCCTAGGTTCCATGGTTCAACACCAACAGCAGGGAGTTCGTCTTCATCAGTTTCAATGCCACAACTTCCACGAGCACCATCTTCTTCATTGCCACCTCGTGGAGACCCAACGCCACGTTCTCTTTGTGGTGGAAGGAGGAGAGTTTAGTAGATATATTCACAATTTACTACTTTTGTCATAGATTAATCATTAGACTTTGTAGGCTTGTTGTGAATTTGAACCTTTTTGTCTTGGCGGTGACCAAGTGACCTATTTTGTAAACATTATTATTTGAATTTTGGACATGACAAATGTTGACAATTGCTCACTTGCTAGATAAATCATAATATGCTCTATGATTTTTGTTTTATAATATGCTTAAAAATTTGATGTATGTTTGTAATTGCTATAATATAAATGGTTGATGCCTGAATAATTAATCATTGATGTACAATGGAATCATGGATGCCATATCTATCTTGATTTATGTAAAAATATGCATGTTTTCATGTCTTCTACAACTAGTTTGGTATTTGGGATGTTTGTTTTGAATATAAATGCAAAAAAAATATAAATATATATATATATATAGTAGATGCTTCGCTTCCTAGATTTTTGGAAAATTACGCTTCCGTGTCCCTGCTTCCAAAAAATGTCCCTGCTTCGTGCCACATTGGTCTATGATGTTCTTGTTAATTTGTATTCAATCAACAACATTGGTCAAAATATGAACCTATGGCCTCCTACTTCATGAAGATAGCACACATAAGAGATCAGCTCCAAAGCATTGGTGAAGTCATTTCTGAATCTGAATTGATCACTACAACAATCAATGGACTACCAGAATTATGGGATGCATTTGTCATTGGCATCTATGCTAGAAAGGATACTCCAAGTTTTGAAGAATTGTGGACCTCTTGTTCTCAAGAGGAATCTAGGCTTATAGCTAAAGGAAAGATCCAAAGTCCTGATGAAGAAGAATCTCAAGCTTTTGCTGCAAGATCTAGAAGGAATAATGGAAGGAAGAAGTTTGGCTCTCAAAATAAAAATGCAAATAGAAGACCCAATTCACAAGGAAAGAGAGACTTGTCAAAAGTCCAATGTTTTGGATGTCACAAATTTGGACATTATAGAAATAATTGTCCTGAAGCATCAAATGATAAGAAGAGGAAGGGCAATGATGATGATGAGCATCCTCATCAAAAGAAATCCAAGAATGATACTACAAAAGCTTTAGCAACTCATGATAAGGACTTCTTTTACTAGAATTGCTCCAAGCTAGAAGCAAGAGGGAGTTGAAGGGGTCTCTCACATAAAAAGAGAAATCATATCGCTTATGTATTGAGCCCTTGTTAGAAATTATTTGTACACCCTAGAAATATAGAATTCTTGATAAGGAAGCCTTAGCATTTGTGGACAAAACCCTAGAATTAGACCTATATCAACGTTTCTGCTGAAAGAAGTAACCCTAGCTCGTGAAAGGAAGTAATGACATCATAAGCACATAGTTGTGAGAAGGATTAGATCAAGAGGGAGCTAACATTTTTCTCAAAAGATAAGTATTTTATATCTTTCTTCCTTGATTATTACTATTGTTGTTTTTACTAGCAACTAGTCTCTTGTCTTTGTATCTTTTGTGTGGTTATAATTGTTCTTCCATGGCCTCCTAATGAGGATTGCAGTTACGTGTTGAAGGTTGTTGATGCTCTAGAAGGAGATGGAAGAAATGGAAGAACAAACCAAAGCATGTGACAAGAGGACTTTCCCAAAATCATGGTTTATGTTGAGAGATGTTGTATTAGATGAAATATGAGCTCAGAAGGAGCAGAGAGATCAACAAAGATTGAAGTATGCCTTTGATCTATGCTAAAAAGTCAGTGATGACATCCAAGTCGAGTTTGAATAGATGACAAGAAGTATAAAGCAAAGGATTATCTCAGTAAGAGGGAGAAGATAATGAAATCAAGTACACTTCTATTAAAATCTATTTCTATAATTTTTGTTGGATGCAAAGATCATCTTCCTCGATGAAAGAAGTGTACATATGAGCTACCTCAAGCTTGTGAGGTACATGAAGAAGTCTTATACTTGCAAGCAAAAAGAAGGTTTTGTACAAGATCCTTGGATTTGATACACTTGGATTGGTGAATCAAGGTGATCCTATATGATTTGTTTTTTGACAAAAATAGAAGAACTCATGTGTCAGAAGGAGTAGCATTGACCAAAAGAATTGCTTTAGAGGGAGAAGTCAAAACTTCCTCAGGAATCCTATGTTAACTTCAGAGGGAGCTGACCTCTGTGTTTGAGATGATGGACTATCACTGGTCGCTGATACACTGAAAGATAACAGTGGCAAAGGGAGCAGTCTGAGTTACCACAACAGAATATGTCTTAGATTGAGCACCCAGTCAGGGTGACCGGAAAGCGTCTATGATATAATGAAGGGAGCATATCACTTTATGATTGAGCCAAGATATGTTGCTCAACATGTGTTGGAGTATCGGTATGGTACAGTTGGTTATGGCAAACTCGATCATGATTTGAGATTTGTCTCAAACAATGATGCACAACTACAAATTCAGATTGGGCTAGGGGTGCTAAAGACAGAAAGAGTTTACGAAGATATCGCTTAAGTTTGGGCTCTGTTATGATTTCATTGGATGACCTGGAAGCAGACATCTGTTGCACTCAGTGATCGAGTATATTGCAGTTGGTTTAACAAGTTCAGAAGTAGTATGGCTTCTAAGGCTACTTGCAAGATTATCCTGATCAAGTGTAGGCGACGACCATGATGACAAGTTGGAGCAAATTGGGATCAAGTACCACTTCATTCAAGACATGGTGCAGAAGGGAGCAGAGAAGTTCCAGTATATCACCATTGATGAGCAGATGATATTCTTACGAAGCCTTTGTCCAAAGTGAAGTTCGTGTACTTCAAGGACAAGCTTAGACTTGTGGAGTATGCCCCTCTCAATGAGTTGATGAGACACCATCTTGGACAGAGATTCTCCTTGTGTCCTTGGTTGGAGAATGGTCCCACATTCTCCCTATGTCATTATGCCCTTGGTTGGAGAATGGTTTGACAGATTAGATAGCATCATGGACTAATATTCTTCTTGTTTCTTTTAGACCTTGGTTGAAGAATGGTCCGACAGACTAACATTCTTCCTGTGCCATTTTGACCTTGGTTGGGGTCTAGAACAAGTCGAATTTCAGGAAAACAGACCAGCGTTGACCAGGGCTCATTTGACCTCCATTGACTTCGATTTTGAAGACAAAAGTTTGATCTTTGGAGGCCACATTTATTGGCACAAAAATCAAGGTGATTGGGACAGTTTGACTAGTGTTGACTTCAGGTTTGACCGCAAAAATTACAGCAGTGTTTCTCTCTTTTGACTGGGTTTGACCAAACTGTTTTGGGTTGACTTTGACTCTCCTAGAAGGCCGAATTGGACTATTGTTGAGCTACTTAGAGGACATTTTAGTGTTGCTTTTCCCAGCGTTGACTTTCTGGTTACAGCAGCAGTTGACTACTAATTTTGACAGGGCCGTTTTGGGCAAGTAAATTTGATATTTGTACTCTCTCTCCGTTGAACTATTGAATAATAATAAGAAGATTTGATCAAAGGGTTTTCCCCACATTGGGGTTTTTCCCTGACATCCACCAAATCTTGTGTCCTCTTGTCTTGGCTTGTCTTTTGCACATGCTTTTATATTCTATCTGCATTTACTATCAATGTGTTTAAGTTAATGTTTTGACATGTTTTTATGTTCTATCTGCATTTATTATCAATGTGTTTAAGTTAATGTGATTGCTATTGGAAATAATTGGAAATTGTCATTGGGCTAATAAAGAACATTGAAGTACATTGTGCTAAAGCATAGAACATGCCATTGTTATCTATCATTTAAAGTTACCAACAGTTGGAGCCACTCAACATGCAGAATGAACGTCGACAGTCATGACTTTGGTGTTGTTAGTGCCTAAATTTACCTCAGGCTGAAAAGGTAGGATCCAAGGCCAACACCAAACCATGCTCAGCCTCGCAGCTAGCCCTACGAGGACAGGAGAGGGCTCTCTTCGGGTCAATCTCAGCAAATGATGATCTATGGAGCTTGAGATCACTGAAATATCTTCTAATATTAGGCTAGGTATGAAGTGCAAGGATTTGATTTGATTTTTTTGGAGTTTTGTTGGAATCAAGGGAAAGGCAAATTTGGGTCTGGGGATGAAGGCCAGTTTTGCAGAGTTCTGATTGGGGCAAGAAAGGCAATCGTTTTGATGCTTTGATTTGTAAAGATGGAGGGCTCAGACTGGTGAGAAGTTGAAAAGGGCGAGAGGGTACCAAGAATCCTCTTCAAACTGAAGAAAAAATTGAAAATTAAACAAAACTAACAGGCAGAGCATAGCAAGCTAATGAATTCTACCTTTATCACTCATTTGTTTAATTTCAGAAACAAAGAGAAAAGGAAATGATGCACATAAATATCAGTGAACTCACAAATTACATAGAGAGGAACACCATCAAAACACAGAGCCACAGGAATCCAAAAAAGCATTGCAAACCCTGGTCTTTCCTTTGCAAAAATGCAGAAATCAAATTTACAATGGAGTGCCAAGCAATCCCAAGTGTCCAACCCTGAAAATGACTGAGAAATTACATGATATAGACAAGCCTAACTCCTTCCCATGCCTCTAGGGGTCGAGCTCATCATTCTAGGAGTTGTTTCAACCATATCTAAACAAGGAACTGAAAAATAGGCAATGAAACAACTTGCCTCTATATGTTAGGAAACTGATTCATTCACTCACATTTCACCTTTTGGTGAATGAATCTACTAAGACAAGTAAAAATGTGCCAAAATTACATCATGGTCATGAAATTACATCAAGTTAGATCAAGAGTAACATCAAAAAGTAAAACTAGTTAAAACTGGCCGAAATTCTGAGCTGAAGAGTGAAAAATAAGCCAAAATTCTCTATGCGCCGCGCCCAAAACCTGTATGCGTAGCACAACTTTGAGGCTGATTTTGAGGCCCTTCCCGAAGTCCAAATTGAGCTCATGATAGCTCGTTGGAAAGCCCTGCCTATCTACTTTCCAACCCAAGTGGAATTTCTGGATTTGGATGTCATTTGCCCCTCCAAAACTTCAATCTCCCAAGACTGCTTCCTGTGGGTGCAAAAGGTGGCAAAGAGGTCATTTTTTATGTGTTTTTGACCCTTTAGGCAACCCAGAACTTGATGAAATCCTTAGGTAATTCATAAGCATGCATAACTTTTCATAACAAATCCAGAAATGCAAAGTTTTCCTCCATAGGATCTCCCAATTATAAGAGTGCGCCAAGTGGCGCTACGCGTTGGGCAGAAAAATCTGTTTTGAAGCCAAAAAAAATCAAAATTGACAAAATTTTCTCCAAATTTGTTGAAATTTGGACTGAAGGTCCATCATCAAGTATCATGCTCAGCCAAAGAAGCTTCAGCCAAGATTTGGAGCCTATCATGCCTTTTGCGTCGTTTTAGTGCCCTCCTTAGTCTTGCCTTCAGGATTTTGATCCTTGCGTTGCAAACATGAGTTCGTGCCCAATAATGATTTTTCATGTGCCTGAGCATGTCCTTGTCTTTGTTTGCCTTCACCAACAGCTTCTCAAGATGAATATTGACCCTCTCAAGCCAAGTCTCTTGATCAGCCTCTATCTCCTGCTCCAATGAAGTGAACTCTATCCTCCTCCTTTGGGCAACTTGGCGGTTTTGCCGAATGTTTTGTAACTCCATGATTGTATGCTGATCCTCCAGTTGTTTGTTTCGCTGCTCCAAATAGTTTATGACCCATTGAGCTCTCTGCAACTTGTTGGTCAATGCATCTATCTCGGCTTTCTGCTCCTGAATGACCTCCCTCAGCTTTGAGCTAGGAGAGCTCACATCATCATCGATGAGTATGAAATCAGTGTCTAGGCCTCCTGAAGGGCCCTCATCCTGCATAGGCCTCTTGCCTCTGTCCTGTACCTGTACCTATGCTGCTAATGACGACAACGAGACCCCTTCCACCCCAGGTGGAGATAGTACTCATCGGGCTGCTGCAAACAATCCTCTCATGCCTCTCTGATAGGTGACATATGTCGGCACACTAGTAGTCTCTGCCTCCCGACCTCCATGCTGATATGAAGGTTCACCTGTATGATGGACAACCTCCTGATGAGCTACTGAAGCTGTGAAGAACTCACGGGAAATGAAGTCTTCCCATGTGATACCCTGCAAACCAAGCTGATGCACAACAATGATCTTGATGAGCGCATAGTGATAAATGTTGTTGTACTGCTGTTCAGGAGTCTTCTTTTGCACAAGAGTAGTCATCCTCTCGATGTTTCGGCACATGAAATATGGAATGTTCATCATCTTCACTCTCGTGAAATGCATCAATAACCTGATATGGTATGCATAGAGGCGTGAGAAGCGGCCTTCACAACTGAAATATCTGATAATGAGTCTCATCAACGGCGCATAGGATTCTTTCAAAAACCGGAATGGGAACACCCTGCTGAGCTATCTCACATAGCTAGGCCTGATATATGGTTCATAATGTACTCTTTCTACCTGCATTCTTTGTCCCACTCCTCACCTACATTCGCTATTCCTGTTGCTTGAGAAATGGTCTCTGGTGTCAAGGTGAAATTTACACTAGCAAGAGTTACCTGACCATCATGCAAATGCAAAACAAATAACCGAGCCAACTCCTGATGATGCTGAATCTGAGCAATCATTTCGCAATACTGAAAGCATGACTATTGTTGGAAACATGCCATGGCAAGTGGGCAGGCTTGCAGTTCAGTCAAAGAGGTGGGCTCTTCTCTAACATGTCTGCCACCCTTACGAGGCCTCCTCGGTGCATGAAGCTCTGTGGTAGAATCATTTTCTTGTTCATATGATGAATCAGTCTTCATTTCCATAATGTTTCAAGCAAGGTGTATGTTTGGTTTGTTGAGAATGACTAATTGGTGCCTTTGTTTTCAATGCCAACTGTGCCAAAGGGAAATGAAGGACTGTGAAGAATATGAAACAGTGGGAAAAGTGGAGTTTGTCAAGTGAAATTAAGGTGCGCAATAACAATCACTTAACTGTTGGGAATTGGGGATTTAGGGATTTTGCAAATGACATGGAAAGTGATAGGGATAGGATATTGTAGGGTTTAGGGATAGGGATAGGAATAAATGGGGGAATAGGGGATTGAAATGACGATGTGATTACAGTGATGGGAAAGGGAAACAGGGTTTAGATTATTGCAACACCAAAGGCAATTTTTAATACTCAAATTCAAACCTTAAGAGCAGTGTTTCATGAGAGGATAGGGTTTAAATTTTAACACTCAAATTTCTCCAAATCAAGTTTAGAACCATACCAAACACTCTTCAACAACAAGTGCAACGTTAATCAGACTTACTCTATGCAAATGGGAGGAAAGAGTTGAATTTTCATTGAAGGCATGATAAATTTCAGTTGTTGGCTCTGTGCGTCGCGACCCGTATATGTTCAAAACAACACTGTGAACAGCGGCTCTATGCGCCGCGACCTCCTAGTGCGCCGCGACGACCTCCCAATGTGCCGCGCAACATTCCAACACACAGTCCCGGCCTCAAACACAAAATTCGCTCCTCCACGATTTTCCTTTGGGTCTTTGACAACCTCTTGTGTGCAAATGACATTTGAATGGTGAAAATATCTTGTATAGTCATGGATTTGATTTTTATTTTGCAAAAACCCACTTTCTTATGTTTGGAATTTGGCACTTTCCACTTTTTAATACAAAATCTGTTTTTTGTTGTTTCCTTTAACTTTTGACTGAAATGATGAAACTCTTGGCAATTTTTTGCAGGGATGATGGCCTTGGATTTCGGCAAAGGATGACCAAGGCTACACTGAAGAACTGTAGAACTTGAAAAACCTTAAAAATTACATATTTATTAGAAAAAATACATTTGACGATTTCTTCTTCAAAACAGAGTTTTGAAGAAGAATCATTCTCAAGCATTATTGATAATGAAAATTTTGGAATGAAAACTTATTGGAGACATCCTGATGGCATTATTGGACACTTTGAAGACAAAATTTGCGAAACCCTAGACCTAATCACTGAAATGACTCTTGGCTGACCAAAAGACCATCCATAATCACTGTAAAATTGATTTGATGAACTTTGATGATCAGACACAAACCAGCAGGTACATGACATGAGGGAAGTATGGAGACAAGACCCTTTCGTCAGAAGATCAATGCTCCTAATGGAATGCAGATGATCGAGCTGAATGAGACACCTAAAATGAAATGCAACAAAAGAGATTTTGATCTCTGACGGAGGGCTGAACAGACCGACTCTAACAGGTGTTTTAACCTTTATTAAAAAAATGGATCGAACCTTAACAAATTTGTTAGAATCCTGATTAGGTTCGAGGATTTTCAAACATCGAAAATAATGTTCACCGACCTGATGACTTTGCTTTAGACTTACACTGGAGTGTTGATTTGTGTAGCTTGGGAGGTACTCCAAGCCCTAGTGTTTGGGGTTTGGATGGCAAATCACCACAAGGGTCACTTGTGGGCTTGGAACCCAAGTATGGGGTTTTGTGCCAAATCGTGTTTTGGGCATTTCCGGGAGCACATTTCTACATGTGATGGCATGAGACGATAGAGGGTAGAAAGGAGAATCCAACACTTCGAGAATCATCGAATTTCGAGTTGTACAAGTGGAGAAATGAACTTTTGAAGTTGACAATTGATTGTTGGTATTCAAGTCATGTAGGCTTGAAAAAAATTATCAAATAGATGTGTCTCTTCTGTTAATTTGGGGTAGAATCGGATGTGCTCTAGCCATGATAATTGGTGGAGAGGCTAAAGCACATGAGATCTCCAAGACCCAGAAATGGTTTGGGCAGATTCTAGCCAGTTTGGGAGATATTAAAATAATTAATATTTTTAATGGAGTTCCTAAATCTAAACTTAGGAAAAATAAAATATTAATGAGTATTAATATAAAACTGGATTAGAAGGTTCCAAAAGTCATGGATCAAGCCAAATATAATCTTAGTCGTTGATTAGAGATTTAATCTCAGCGGTTGAAGGACCAACAAGAAAAGTATAAGAAGAGGCTTGAGGATCAGTTGGAGAACACACTAAGGGAGACCAGTTAGCTCGATTTTTGGAGCGGGGATAGCTGAGAAATTTGAACTAGTGGTCTGGAGAGCAACTGGAGGTAGAAAGCACGGAATAGAGAGTCGGGAACAACACCAAGGGAATAGCGCAAAGGTTGTAAAGGCAGACATAGAGCCTCTCAGGCAGACGTAGAGGCTGCAGACTGTGCAATCATTGGAGGGCCTGCATGGGTGATGCAGAGAGGCCCAATGCTGACGTAGAGAGGCAAGCGCTGACGCAGAGGGTATAGGAGCTACGAAGAGGTCAGCCAAGTTGACATTGAGACTGGGGGAAGTGCTAAAGAATTTTCTCTCTATTGGGTAAGCCAGTTTGGCACCCAGTTGTACTGAAGAATTGCTAAATAATAAAATCCTCCCTTGCTGCACCAGTTCTCCCACATTGGGTTTTTCTGGGGACTGATTGTCCAAAATATTTGTGTCGATGTGTTAATTATGGTGCATGTGTTTGTTTTTGTATTATGATGTGATATCTGTCATAGAATTTATTTTAATGTTTACTGAAGGATTTTCATAAATAACTTATCGGGAAATAAGTCGGTAAAATAAATCAGTTGTTGTAGTGATAGAATTTTCACATGGTATCAGAGCAAATAATCAGAGACAGGAAGGGAAAATCAATTATGGGTTGAGACCATGATGCAGAGGCATCTATGTCAGGAGACTCGCATAGATTTTCAGAAAATTGCACAAGAGAAAGTGATTTCGATTTCTCTATGTTGGCTTCCAGGCTGGAAGAAGAAGTGGCTTGTGTGACTAGCTCTGCATCATCAGAGGTATGGTATATAGACAGTGGGACCTCTTGGCATATGACGGGAATCCGGGAATGTTTCTCAGATTATCGGGAGGAGAATATGAACTTTCAGATCACCATGGGGAACAAGACAAAATGTACTCCAGTAGGGAGGGGTACCATAGTTTTTCAAACAGAAATGGGAGAGCGGTCTGTGCTACCAATGTGCTGCATGTACCAGGATTGGGGATGAACTTACTTTCCGTGTCGCAACTTCAAGGCAAAGGCTATGACGTTTTCTTCATCAAGGAGAAAGTATACGTCAAACACCCGAGCTGGAAAAAGAAAGTGCAGATCGGGATCAAAAGTAACAGGTTGTACAGACTACAACTAGAATCACCAATGGCACTAATAGGTAGTCATGGAGACAAGGATTTGAACGAACTATGACACAGAAGAATGGGACATTTGCACCATGGGGCTCTGAGAATTCTCAGGAGCATTGTAACAAGAGTTCCGGATCTTAGTATGGAACGAGATGATGTATGCAGAGGATGTGCTCTAGGAAAGTATGCCAAGGTAGCATTTCCTAGAAGTAAAAACAGGGCCAAGAGTGTACTAGGATTGATACACTCAGATATTTGCAGACCCATGTCCACTAAAGCTCTTAGTGGTGTCGAGTACTTCCTTACCTTCATTGATGACCACTCAAGGAAAACTTGGATTTATTTTCTGAAAACCAAGGACGAGGTTTTCTATCGATTCAAAGAGTTCAAGGCTCTAGTGGAGAATCTGACTAGCAAGAAAATAAAAGTTTTGCGCTCAGATAATGGTGGAGAGTATGTCAATAAGGACTTCACTGATTTTTACGCTAAGGAGGGCATCAGAAGAGAGTGGACAGCTCCTTACAATCCGAAGCAGAAGGGTGTAGCAAAAAGAAAGAACAGAACTATTGTAGAAGCAGCTAGTGCCATGATGTATGATCAGGATATGCCAAAATTCTTGTGGGCAAAAGCATGCAACACAGTGATCTATGTTCAAAATAGAACTCCTCATTGGGCATTCGGCAAGATTACTCCAGAGGAAGTCTTCACAGGGAAGACGCCTGAAGTCAATCATTCTAGGATATTTGGGAGCTTAGCATATTGCCGCATACCCGAGGAAAAGAGGAAGAAGCTGGATCAAACTGCAAAGAAAGGATATCTAGTGGGATATAGCGAGAACGCTAAGGCATACATAATCTATCTTCCAGGGAGCAGGAAGGTAGTAGTTTGACAAGATGTGAAGTTCATGGAAGACAGGGCTTTCAGAAAATCTCAAGAAATGCCTTCCGAGGAGCAACCAAAAGAGGAACCGTTGGTCAAACCTCTTCAACCAACAGAAGAAAAGAATTCTTCCTCGAGTCAGGAAGAATCACAGGATGAGGAGGAGCTAACAGAAGCACCTGTTGGCAGAGGAAGAACGAGCAGGGAACTTCGTCAGAGTCTAAGAGATGCAAAGGACTTCATCGGTGTGCCAAGGAACAATAAGAGGGAGTGAAAACAGCCAGATAGATATTAGGCATTAGTAGCTCAGGATGGGGAGCCTGTCAGTTTTCAAGAGGCAGCTCAACATCAGGTTTGGTTGGATGCGATGGTAGAGGAGTACAACTCCATAATGGTGAATGATGTCTGGGAGGTAGTGCCAAGGCCTCAAGACAGATCAGTGGTAGGTTCGAAATGGATCTACAAGATTAAATACATTGCAGACGGCAGTGTTGAGAAATATAAAGTCGGGTTTGTGGCTATCCCTTGCAGCACAGATGGGGTGGGAGATTCATCAGATAGATGTCAAAACAGCATTTCCGAATGGTGTGATAGAAAAAGAGGTATACATTGAACAACCAGAGGGCTTTGAGACACATGAGAAGAAGTCTCATGTATGCAAATTGAAGAAAGCCTTGTATGGGCTGAAACAAGCACCTAGAGCATGGTATGGGCGAATCGATGGCTACTTGCAGAAAATGGGATTTGTCAAGAGTGACGCAGATCCAAATCTCTACTATGTGGTTGTAGAGGATGAGCCTCTAATCTTAGTATTATATGTGGATGATCTCTTCCTGATAGGATCATCCAGGCTCATAGGAGACTGCAAAAAGAACCTAGCCACGGAGTTCAACATGAAGGATTTGGGACGAATGCATTATTTCTTGGGGTTGGAAGTTTGGCAACAAAAGGGGGAGATCTTCCTTAGGCGTGGGAGATATGCTACAAAAATCCTGAAGAGATTCAGGATGGAGCACTGTAGACCTATGGCTACTCCAATGATAACCAAATGGAAGAAGATTGATGCATCAGAAGACAAAGATGTTGATTCCAACTTATACAAGCAGCTCATAGGGTCCCTGATGTATCTGGTCAATACCAGGCCAAACATTTGCTACAATGTCAACACCCTTAGTCAGTTCATGGTGGAGTCGAAGAGGGCACATTGTGCAGTAGCCAAACATGTTCTCAGTTATTTACAAGGAACAGTCGATTATGGACTCTTGTACACCAGGGGTAAGGATATCAAATTGAGTGGGTTTACTGATGGAGATTGGGCAGGAAGTTCAGTGGATCGGAAAAGTACCTCTGGGTACTATTTCAACATTGGATCAGGAATGACCTCCTGGTGTAGTAGGAAACAGAAATCCGTGGCTCTGAGCTCAACTGAGGCAGAATATATGGCTGCCAGCACAGCTTCGTGCAAGGCCATATGTCTTAGAAAACTGCTTGTGAACCTATTCAGAAGAAAGATGGAGGCGACCAAGATCATGTGTGATAATCAGAGTTGCATCAAGCTCTCTAAGAATCCAGTGTTTCACAATCGGTCAAAGCATATTGATATCTGGTGTCACTTTTTCAGAGACTGTGTCCAACGAGGGGCTATACAGTTGAGCTACACTCCTACAGGAGAACAAGTGGCAGACATCCTTACCAAGGCCCTTGGAAGAACCAAGTTTGATTATTTCAGGGAGAAGATGGGGATGATAAAGAATCCATTTCAGTAGCAAAAATGGGTATGATGTTGCAGTGCAGTAGCAGTCAACAGTAGCACGATGCAAATGATGAGGAGTTTGCAGTGCAGATGCATTGTTGGAAAGAAGGACCAGTAGCAGCACGGATGCAGAGGGAACTGCCGTACAGATGCAGCAGTGGCAGTGGCAGGGCCATGGGCAACAGTACAGGATGCAACAGTGCAGGGATGTTGGGTAGGGAGGCTTAGCATCAGCACAGGTACCGATGTCGTATGATCAAAGTAATGCTCAATGTGGAGTATTAGTAGAGCACAGTCCTTGGTAAGAGGTAGTGTTGATTTGGGGTAGCATCGGATGTGCTCTAACCATGAAAATTGGTGGAGAGGCTAAAGCACATGAGATATCCAAGGCCCATAAATGGTTTGGGTAGATTCTAACCAGTTTGGGAGATATTAAAATAATTAATATTTTTAAAGGAGTTCCTAAGTCTCAACTTAGGAAAAATAAAATATTAATGGGTTAATGGGTATTAATATAAAACTGGGTTAGAAAGTTCCAAAAGTCATGCATTAAGCCAAATCTAATCTTAACCGTTGATTAGAGATTTAATCTCGATCGTTGAAGGACCAACAAGAAAAGTATAAGAAGAGGCTTGAGGGTCAGTTGGAGAACATACTGAGGGAGACAAGTCAGTTCGATTTCTGGAGCGGGGTTAGTTGAAAAATTTGAACTAGTGGTCTAGAGAGCAGCAGGAGGCAGAAAGTACAGAATAGAGAGTCAGGAACAGCACCAGGGGAACAGTGCAGAGGTTGGAGAGGAAGACGCAGAGCCTCTCAAGCAGAGGCCGAGGCTGCAGACTGCGCAGTCACTGGAGGGCCTATGTGGGTGACGCAGAGAGAACCAGTGCTGATGTAGAGAGGCAGGGGTTGATGCAGAGGGTCTGCGAGCTACACAGAGGTCAGCCAGGCTGATGTTGAGACTGGGGGAAGTGCTGAAGAACTTTCTCTCTGTTGGGTAAGCCAGTTTGGCACCCAGTTGTACTGAAGAATTGATGAATAATAAAATTCTCCCTTGTTGCACCGGTTTTTCCACATTGGGTTTTTCCGAGAACTGATTGTCCAAAATATTTGTGTTGATGTGTTAACTCTTGTGCATGTGTCATTGTGTTTGTTTCTGTATTATGATGTGATATCTGCAGCAGAATTTATTTTAATGCTTACTGAAGGATTTTCATAAATAACTCATCGGGAAATAAGTAGGTAAAATAAATCAGTTGTTACAGTGATAGAATTTTCACATCTTCATGAATTCGTGGAGCCCCTTTATTGGTGTATAAATAAAGGGTGAATGAGATTCCTTTTAGCATCCAAAAGTGCAATACAAGAGCTTGTTTAAGGTGAACAAGAACTCGGTCAAGGGAGCAACAGGTTTTGTTGAGGACGCAGCAAAGAGGCAAGGACAGCGAGGCAGTTGGGCACTGTTTTAGGGCTCGTTCAAGGGCATCCGAGCTGCTATTAGAGGGTCGAGTTTCAACAGAGGTCAACGCAGGTTTGTTGGGCAACAAACGAGGTAAGGGAACTTTGTTTTGAGTGGGTTGTAGGTGACAGCATGGGACTGTGGTAGGCCGCAGGCCTAACCACTTCAAAATAGGGACAACGTGGAGAAGTTTTGGGGCAGATTTGTGCCTAGAACAGCAGTACGTATGTGGAGGACTCTTCCTTAGTAGGGCCGCAGAGATTAAGGGTTGTTTGGGTGCTTGATTAGGGTTGTTGCAGTGTGCCTATGATGCCCTAACTAGTCATTGTCATAACAACAATACTACAGACTTGGAGCAGCATTTGTGTCTTGTGTTGGGTCAAAGATTTGACTTGTTTTGGATCGGTTTTTCTAGCAGCCTGTGTGAGCCAAGTGTTAGAGTTGTCTTGGATGTGAAGAAACTCCAACTAGGAGCAAATCTTGCAGTGATTGGTGTTGATTTGGGGTTGCATCGGATGTGCTCTAGCCACGAAAATTGGTGGAGAGGCTAAAGCACATGAAATCTCCAATACCCAAAAATGGTTTGGGCAGATTCTAAACAGTTTGGGAGATATTAAAATAAATAATATTTTTAATGGAGTCCCTAAGTCTAAACTTAGGGAAAATAATGTATTAATGTGAATTAACATAAAACTGCGTTAGAAGGATCAAAAAGTCATGGATCAAGCCAAAGTTAATCTTAGTCGTTGATTAGGGACTTAATCTTGGCCGTTGAATTGTCAACGAGAAAGGTATAAGAGGAGGCTTGAGGGTCACTTGGAGAACACACCAAGAGAACAAGATTTCGACTTTCTGGGGCTGGTTTTGTTGAGAAAGTTGAGAGAGTGATCAGAGTTGCAGCTGAGGGGCAGTGAATACAGAAGCAGAGAGGCAGAGATAGCACCGAGAAGATCAGCACAGTAGCCGGAGAGAGGGACGCAGAAGCAGCGAAGGGTTCATGTAGAGCCAGCGAGAGCTCACGCAGAGCCAGCCAGGAGCTCCGCAGTGCTTTAGAGGGCCAGCGTGGGTGACGTAGAGGGCCAGAGGACTAACGTAGTGCCTCTAGAGGCTGACGCAGGCCAAGCCAAAGTGACGTTGGGCTAACGCTGGGCCAGAGAGAGGCTGACGTTAGGGTTTAGTGGGGCAGATTGGAGCTGTGGAGCTGTCGGAGTGTTTATATGGGGTTTCAGCGAAAATATTTGCTTTCAAATAAAGAGGTATTACTGCCGAGATTTTTCTTTGTTGGGTTAGCCGGATTTGGCACCCAGATTGTATTTGAAACTGCTTAATAAATCAAACCCTCAAATAGCTGCACCAGTTTTCCCGCATTGGGTTTTTCCGGGGATATTAGTCCAAAAACAACGGTGTCACTTGTGTGCTTGTTTCTGTTTCCTTCAGTTGATGATTTTTAATGTGTTGAACATGTACTTGTATTTATTTCCAGTATTTACATGGTAAATAACTTGTTAATTAACAGAACAAGTAGGTAGGAATAAATCAGAAAGTGCATGAAGGGTTTCTAACGATTCAGACTTAGAAATTCCAACATGGTATCGAAGCATGGTTGCAGATCACAAGAGAACTGAGGACATCAACCGAGCAAAGCAGCAGTAGCAAAAAACAATTGTCCCGAGTGACAGAAGTTGTTCCTATAGAAGAGAAGCAACAAGGAAGGGGTGATGCAGTGCTTGCGCCATCCAGTTTGAGCTGGGAAGAGGATCAGCACAGTGGCAGAGGGGAGTAGACTCGACCTACGCAGTGCCCGGTCATCTTTCTTAGTCAGGAAGGATTGACGCCTGTGGCCAGGAGGTGCGGATTTTGATGGTGCCAGGATTGCGCAGAGCCTAGAAGCTCTAACCTTCAGTTTGTTGGAGCTTAGGAGGCTTTGGGTAAGTTGCAGAGTGAAGCTTGTGGGGTACTGTAGTCAGAACAATACCTAACAGGGCAAGACCAAGGAGGAGGGAGTTGCTACCAAGGATTTCTAGCCAAGAAATCTAGATCAGTGGTGCAGCTACATTAAAGATCGGAGTGGGGGCATCTCGACATTGGCAAAGGGGTTTCCAAGAGGGAAATCGAGGCTCAGAGGGACTCACACTGAAAACTTTCAGGAGGGAAGTAGAGGAGCAGCGAGATGGTAGTGAACGGAGTAAGAGACCAAGACAGACTAGACAGAGCCTCAAACTTCATAGTCTGGAAGGCCAGAATCTTGTTCGTTCAAGACAGGAATCGTGTCAAGCACTTCACCTTGAAGACGATAGCGATCTCAGTTGACCCAGCTGAGAAAGACAAGTACAAGGAGGCAATGGCGAGGGCCAAGAGCATCAACCTTGACGAGGTCAAGGACCATGTAGTACCACATATTTGTTGAAAAGGACACCGCAAATGAGAGGTGGGAGGCCCTAAAGAAATTGTATCAGCATACTTCCGTGCAGAGGAAGATGCTACTAGAAAATCAGTTGTGGTCATACCAAATGCAGAAGGGAGAACAAATCAGCGCCTTCCGCGGTCGATTAAAGGAGATCCGGGATCAGCTAACTTCCATAGGGGCCATGTCGGATCAAGAATTGATGGTGAGAACAACCCTGAACGTAGTCTCTGAAGACTGGGAGGTGTTTGCCCAGAGCATACTGGGTAGGGCAACCCTTCCAGATTGGGAGGAAATGTGGGTGGATTTTCACCAAGAAGAGATCAGAAGGCTGACCAAGGCAGGAAGCAGTGGCAAGGGGGTCAAAATCAAGAAGGAGGAGGTGGATGTTGCCCTAGCATATGAGGGAAAGCAGGAGAAACAAAAGAAGAAGGACCTCTCCAAGTTCAAATGCTTCCACTGTGGGGAACTGGGTCATTATGCGACCTAGTGTCCAAGGAAGAAGAGCAAGGGAGAGGCTTCCGAAACCAAGGTTGCACCACCAGCAAGGGCGGAGAAGGAAGTGGAGACAGATGATGACTGTGCCATGAGTGCTCACACGTCACTTGAGCGAAAGTGGGCAGAAATCGAGTTGTAATCAGATGCACTATAGGCGATGAGGGGTAGGATCCTTGAGGTACCCAACCTCTTGGATTATACCTTGCTATGGGAGCCCCGAAGAGGAGTAGTAGGACTAGTGGATGTCGGTAGAGACGGATGCGAATGGAGCGACAGAGGGAGCTACAGTGCAGGAGTCCCAGGACAGCGTGAGGCAGCAGTGCGAGATGAATGGAGTTGTTGCAGCAGCGCAGAGGTCAGAGAAGGGGCACTTGTCAGCGACAGAGGGAGTTTCAGCATCGAGGGTGTCTCTAGCCTGACAGAGATGTCAGAGTTGATAGATCAGTGACTTAATTCTCAGTAACTGAGCTGCAGTGTAGCAGTTAGCAGTGGCAGTGCTATGGGCAGCATATGATGAGAGGGGATGTCGTACAGATGCAACAGTATCAATGGCAGGGCCATGGGTAGCTGTACATGATGCAGCAGTGCAGGGGATGTTGGGCAGCAGGCCTAGCATTAGCACAGGAACCAATGCCGAATGATCAAGGTGATGCTTAGTAAAGAGTATTACTAGAGCACAATCCTCACTAAGAGGGAGTGTTGATTTGGGGTAGCATCGGATGTGCTCTAGCCACGAAAATTGGTGGAGAGGCTAAAGCACGTAAGATCTTCAATACTCAGAAATGGTTTGGGCAAATTCTAAACAGTTTAGGAGATATTAAAATAATTAATATTTTTAATGGAGTCCCTAAGTCTAAACTTAGGGAAAATAAAGTATTAATGTGAATTAATATAAAACTGTGTTAGAAGGATCCAAAAGTCATGGATCAAACCAGAGTTAATATTAGTCGTTGATTAGGCACTTAATCTCAGTCGTTGAATTGTCAACGAGAAAGGTATAAGAGGAGGCTTGAGGGTCACTTGGAGAACACACCAAGAGATCAAGATTTCAACTTTTTGGGGCTGGGTTTGCTGAGAAAGTTGAGAGAGTAATTAGAGTTGTAGCTGAGGGGTAGTGAATACAAAAGCAGAGAGGCAGAGATAGCATCGGGAGGATCAGCGCAATAGCCAGAGAGAGGGACGCAAAAGCAGCCAAGGGTTCATGCAGAGCTAGCCAGGGCTCACGTAGAGCTAGCCAGGAGCTGCGCAGTGCCTCAGAGGGCCAACGTGGGTGATGCAAAGGGCCAGAGCACTGACGCAATGCCTCCAGAGGCTGACGCAGGCGAAGCCAGAGTGATGTTGGGCTAATGTTGGGCCGGAGAGAGGCTGACACTGGAGTTTTGTGGAGCAGATTGGAGTTGTGGAGCTGCCGGAGTGTTTATCCGAGGTTTCAGCCGGAATATATGCTTTCAAGTAGAGAGGTACCACTGCCAAGATTTTTCTCTGTTGAGTGAGCGGATTTGGCACCCAGATTGTATTCTAAAACTGCTTAATAAATCAAACCCTCAGATAGTTGCACCGGTTTTCTCGCATTGGGTATTTCCGGGGACATTAGTCCAAAAACAACAGTGTCACTTGTGTGCTTGTTTATGTTTCCTTCGGTTGATGATCTGTAATGTGTTGATCATGTACTTGTATTTATTTCCAGTATTTACATGGTAAATAACTTGTTAATTAACAAAACAAGTAGGTAGGAATAAATCAGAAAGTGCATGAAGGGTTTCCAACGAGTCAGACTTAGAAATTCCAACAATTGGATTGGGTGTCATTGATCTGATTGGAGGGCAGTGTGTTGGCTATCCAAAGTAGCCCTAGAGCAGCATACAAGAAGGATGTTGTTTGGTGCGTGATTGGGTGAAGATTGTAGCCTTATGAGTAGCTCTTTGATGGACGAAAGAGGCTACTAGAAGGCAGATTGAAGCTCGGGAATGAGGCCCACCCAGAGAGGATATTTATGAGTCCGTGTACATGCAGCAGAAGTGACATGCAGCAGTGTTAGGTGGCAGCCCTCCTGGAGTCTCGATGGGGCTAAGGGGCAGCTAGTGAGCAGTACGGAAGCGAAGAATCCGCAGGACAAGATACAACATAGAAGCTGCAGCGAAGTTTGTCATTGTATCTTGTATACCATAGACTGTTGTATTATTCAGATTTGGTTTTATATAACGAAAATTGGTAATTGTACAATTTTGTTAATAAATTGTGTATACTTGTGCACATGTGATTTACTGCTTTACATTTCTGCTGTGCAAAGTAGTTTATGGTTGAGATTCTTGGTTTGGTAGCATCAGTGGTTTTAAGACTCTAACCTAGACCCAAGGTCGTGGAAATTCAACATGGAGCATTGACTGCACTTCATCATCCATGGGCATTGATATATTTTATCAATAGGCATTGAAAAATTTTCTTAGTTTCTGTTATATGAAATTGGCACATTGTATTCTATGGAATTCAAAACAGACTGAATGAATTTCAAAAATAAAAATAAAACACATCAAACAGGCATGACGATTACCTATTCTCCCAGCCAAGCACTTCAGCAATTCCTACAAAAGACAAAAGGAAAGGCACCCCTATTTTTGCAGCCTGTATTGCCAGTTCACGGTGGCCAACGTGCAGAGCATCAAATTTTCCAAGTGCCACAATACCCCCTGCCAATATTAGAGTCTGTCCACTTGTTATAACCAGAACAATAAACCTGTACATATATACAGCAAATACAATCAGAACTCTGCAAGTTAAGGTGAAACCTTCTTTTTAGGAAATAGGTATTTTTTTTATGTGCTCTATCAAACAAAGTTTGGATGAAGTGGCCTGAAGACTAGATATCTACTGAAAGCTTTTCTGAACTAAGATCTGTCTGTCGTGAATTATTTTATAGATTAGCTATGTCAGTTTCCTTCTTTATATATTTTCAACAGTTCCACGAGTTGTGCTTGCACTCCCACATTGTATTCATACTAGGTGTATTCTTCAATCCAATTGACCTACTTTTGTGGTCATTCATCAGACATTAATTATGCCAATAGGCGTCCCTCCTATTGAACATTGACAGATTAATCTCTCTCTTAATCCAAATTTTTATCTTATGGTCATAAATCAAAGATGCTCGCATATTATTGTCGTCTCCTCTACATAAATGGATGGAATTTCAAATATTAACTAGCTTGCATCTCTAAATATATGTTTACCTTTTCACATTTACCTAATACAATTATGAAATTACCATGCAAATTATCAAGTAACCAATGGTATCATGTCAATAAATGTTTACCTTTTTGCATTTGCCTAATATAGTTATGAAATTAGCATGCAAATTATCAAATAACAAATGGCATCGTGTGAATACGTGCGTTTATAAAATGAATGGTTGTGCTAGAGCCATTAATTTTAAAAGGGGGAAAATAAATTGATAGGCATACATTAACCCCAATTTCTAACGTGGTTGTGCTTATTATAATTATCTTATCTTATCTGGGCGATAACTTCACCATGCAAGTGTGCAAAGACAGATGCAAAGTATTGCATTCATGACATCATCATAATGGCAGCCTGTCTAGTTTCCTCAACTGCATAGTGCATGGGATAAAGATTGCAGGAAAGAAATATAAATGACCTTGACTGATTGAATGGGGCATGTATTGCAATAGAGACGTTCAATGACCTTGACGGATTGAATGGGGCATGCATTGCAATACAGACGTTAAATGAGCTTAGTTGATTGTGTAGGGCATGGCTTATAATAATTCCATTCATATTGTTCTGATTAATAATGTTACAATATTCAAAACAAATGCTAAATTGAAACTTGGAAATGAAGAGAAGGAAGAAAACTCGGGGACAGAAACAGCAGATGAGGGATGGCAGGAAATCTCCTCCTCTGTTGATCAAATGCAAACCTGTCAGAGGATAATAAACAACCAAGAATATGAGCTGTGCAGTTAGGATAAGATTTACTGCACATTCCTCCTATCCACTTCCTCAGTGCATATTATAGGAAAATAATATAGTGTTAAGGCGTTATGGGTTGCAGAACACAGATGAAAAGAACACACCCCAAGATCGCAGTAGAGAATTGCTAAAAGAATGGGTCATGACTATTAAAACAATTCAAAGTTCAGGAGGCGATTCTTCTTCAAAATCTCAAACAGAGACATCATAAGAACATTATTTTCTCAAATAAATCCAGAGCTTGTCGTTTCTGGCAACAAATGATGATGAAATGTTCTTTACATTGCAATATAAACTACAAAGAAACTGTAAGAAAGAGGAATCATAATAGTAGAATATTTCCAAAACCTACCAAGGACACATTGCTGATCAGGTCCACAGTCAACGAGAAATTTTTCTTTACCAACTTTTGTCTCCATATTTGCTTCTTGTGCTCCAGATGAATTTCTTACTTTTGTGATATTGCATGACCCTTTCAAGGTTTTTGAGACTCGAACAGGTCTTTGCCAATGTAAATTGTAGTGAGCCCTAAAAAAGAAGAAAAGGGACTTTAGGTAATAACAAATATGATGAAGCTCATGATGTCAGCAACAAGATAACACAAATTAAACCCAAAACAATGGCAAAGACATGAAATCAGATTTTAGTACAGCTGTTTTTCTTTTGTTTCTGTCTTTGGGCATATGATACTGCATTAAACAATTGGAATAAAATCCACAAAAGGTTATTGTATTTAAATGCAGTCCACTGGATGTGCACCCATTCCCTGTAATAACTATTTTTTTAATCCTATATTTTTCAATTTCAAATACTCCCAGCACAAAACGATAATATAACACAATAATGAAGGATAAAAGTAAGTGGGTAAGGTGCATGCCAATCAACAATGCAAGCAGGAGATTAAGGCTACTTTCAGCCCTCAAATGATACTACGATTGAACATTCATGAATCATGAGGGAATGCAGCCACCAGTGCAGAGTTTGCTGAAAAATCTAAGTTTGACTATATTGTCAACACATGCCTTCAGTAAAAGGTGGTTTAATGCCCTCCAACTAGAGTAATAATTTTCCTATCTGCTAAAAACCCGTGTAAGAAGGAAGTTGCAACTTCATCTCAAAATCATTTACTGTCTCTGATTGAGCATTTGAAAATAAACCAGAATTTTGACTCAAACATATCTACTGGCTTGAACTCTCTGAACCTAAAAAATTGAACCTTTAAAGGGGCCAAAATGACTTGATTTCATGCAGTTTGGAATCATCCAATTTGTATTCAGAGCCATAAATATGTTTTAGAACCTTTAAAGAGTCTAGACATTGTAAATTCCACTATAAAATTAATTGCAATATATTTGTTAAATAAGTTATTAGCATGCTAACTTAACTAATATTCGCTAATCAAAACGATGGTAATATATTAATATAACAATTACCTTTCTAACAAGCATACATTTTTCACTCAATAGCTTGAGTGGACCTAATAGTTAAGAACATGTGTTCCCTCATATAAGGTCACATGTTCAAATCTAGAGGATGTAGAGTATGTACACCTTCATAGACTTTAGCAGTCAAATCGTTGTGCGGAAACAGGTCCCTTGTCCCACAAAGAAGGGGGTCTCATACACCAACTTGGTGTCAAGCTTGGCCATCACCTTAAAATTAGATTATTATTATTATTACCATTATTATTATAATCCTAATTTGAGCACACTGATTCGTAGACTTTAGCAGTCAAATCGCTGCATGGAGGCAGGTCCCTTGTCCCACAAACAAGACAATCGCATACACCAACTTGGTGCCTAGCTTGGCCGTGACCTTAAAATTAGATTATTATTATTATTATTTGCACACATTTGTGAACCATTTTCTTGACTTGAATTTGTTTCACATTTGAAGTTACATATGACCAAAAATAGCCTAGTTAAACAAAAAACAAAAAAAAAAAATCCACAATCAGATATTTACATAATTTCCCTGGTCGGCTACAGTCAAAAGCCATTGACGACAATCAAAGCCTGGACAATGGTGGTTAACCATGAAGTCAAAAAGCATTGATGATATGATCCTACCTATTACCTATCAATTTAGCAGGATTGTTAAGGCACGTGCAACCTACTATGATTGCCATACACAGGATGAGGGCACACTGTCATCATAGCCCAAATCCCCACTCTTTAAGCCCAACTTCCTCCAAAAAGGATATGGAAGGATTCCAATTTAATACCTTACCCAACCAAATGAAGACTAGTGCTATAAATGAAGTCTATGGATGAGGTGGAGGACTTAATTATTTGTTGTAACTTGACCCACTGGTTTGTGTGTTAAAAAATGCAGAAAAAACTTACAACCAGCAAGATATAACTCTCAAATGCACGAGATGTATCAACATGAATAGTCAAAATGAGTGTACCATAGACCTCTACATTATTTTGTTTTTTGTCCTGGATAAGAGAGCATGTCAAATACAGGCCCTCTATAAGAAAGCTTTTGGAAAAGTTGGTGCTGCAGACTCCAATCTGTAACTCTGCTGTGTATTTGCACAGATTTTACTAGTATAATCCATCAGTTACTGTTTAAAAAAAAAAAGGAAAGGGAAGGGACAGGAATGCTCTGTTTCAAGCTTCAAGTGCCACTTTCTTATGTAGGCTCTGTATACAGTTTACATCATAAAATTCTACTAGCAATTACATGGTGCCCATTTCTCACGTCAGCAAGAAGCTACAGATCGGCTCATAATTTTTGTGTGTTAGCATTTCTCAATTTCCAACATTTTTATTTCTGCAACATTTATTTTTATTTGTGAAGAAGTTACAGTGTGATTAATTCAGTATTAATCAGAAAATTAATAAACTGAATAATTAGTTAGGAGAATTAATTCCAGTTGCTGCATTTCAAGGAATTTTCACATGGAATTAGAGCAAGTTTGATCAAATAGAAAGCTCAGAAGCAGAAGGAAGAAATATTCCAAATTCAGAGGGAGTCTGTAGTTTGATTTCCATATTTGCACTGAGGTTGGCCAGCCAATCCGAACTGCTAGGCAGAGGGTTCGATTTTTCTAGTGCAGGTGGTAGAAAAATTCGCAGAGCTCAGTAGCAGTTCTAGCAGGCAATAGTGAAGCCGAGAAGCAATTTCGGTGAAGCAGATCAGTATTTTCTCTTAGCAGATTTCTTGCCGGGTGCAGAAGAGTTTTTCAGTAGATTGCTAGAGTGGAATCAGTGTCCGGTGGAAGAGAAAGTGCACACAAAGAGGAAGATTTCTCTCAGAGGGTTTCTAGTTCAAAAATCCAATATTTCCAGTTGCAGCGGGCAGTAGCAACAGGTAGTTTTTCTCACTCCAAAAGGGGGTGCGAATAGCAGAGCTAGCAGCCGAGCAGGAGAAAGGAGATTTCCATCCCAGTTCAATTTTTTGCAGAAATGACCATAATCGGGCTTAGAGATCAACATAGGTTGGAGGGAGCTTCCAACTATATCATCTGGAAGGTTAGGATGTCCTTCCTATTACATCAGCAAGGCCTGAAGACCTATGCAGATAACATTGTGGTTGTACCTACTAATGCAAGTCAGCTGAAAGAATATAGGAAAGAGATGGCCAAGGCAAAGCGGATGATCCTAGATGGAGTTCAGGACCATATAGTCTCACACATATCAGCCAATAATTTGGCCAAAGAGATGTGGGATGCTCTCGCATGGCTATATCAGAATTCCGAGCAGCAGAAAATGTTCCTTAAGGAAAAGTTGAGGAACACAACGATGCAGAAGGGTGAAGGCATTGATCTCTTTCTCACCGGAGTTCAAGATATCTGGAATGAGCTTGCAACCATAGGAGAAGCACCTCAGAGGGAGTCTGTAGTTCGATTTCCATATTTGCGCTGAGGTTGGCCAGCCAGTTCGAACTACTAGGCAGAGGGTTCGATTTTTCTAGTGCAAGTGGTAGAAAAATTCGCAGAGCTCAGTAGCAGTTCTAGTAGGCAATAGTGAAGCCAAGAAGCAATTCCGGTGAAGCAAATCAGTATTTTCACTTAGCAGATTTCTTGCTTGGGTGCAGAAGAGTTTTTCAGTAGATTGCTGGAGTAGAATCAGCATCGGGTGGAAGAGAAAGTGCACACACAGAAGGAGATTTCTCTCTGAGGGTTTCTAGTTCAAAAATCCAATATTTCCAATTGCAGCGGGCAGTAGCAACAGGGAGTTTTTCTCATTCCAAAAGGGGGTGCAAATAGTAGAGCTAGCAGCCGAGCAGGAGAAAGGAGATTTCCATCCCAGTTCAATTTTTTGCAGAAATGGCCATAATCGAGCTTAGAGATCAGGATAGGTTGGAGGGAGCTTCCAACTATATCATCTGGAAGGTTAGGATGTCCTTCCTGCTACATCAACAAGGCCTGAAGACCTAGGCAAATAACGTTGTGGTTGTACCTACTAATGTAGGTCAGTGAAAGAATATAGGAAAGAAATAGCCAAGGCAAGGCAAATGATCCTAGATGGAGTTCGGGACCATATAGTCTCACACATATCAGCCAATAATTCAGCCAAAGAAATGTGGGATGCTCTCGCATGGCTATATCGGAATCCTTCCGAGCAGCAAAAGATGTTCCTGAAGGAAAAGCTGAGGAACACCTGGATGCAGAAGGGTGAAGGCATTGATCCCTTTCTCACCAGAGTTCAAGATATCTGGAATGAGCTTGCAACAATAGGAGAAGCACCTCAAGACACAGAGCTAGTACATTTGGCCTTGAACAGTGTGTCTGAGGAATGGGAAATATTCATCCAAGGCATTTTGAGACAAGATACATTACCAGGATGGGACAGAGTGTGGTCAGACCTCCATCAGGAAGGGATGAGGCAAACCTTAGCAAAGATCTCCATCAGCGGCAGTAGCAACTAGGGATCGAAAGGTGTGAAGGAGGAAGACAATATGGCCCTTGCATCAAAGGGGAAAGCAAGAGGTCCCAATAAGGGACAAGGCTCGTAGGGAGAGAAGAAGAAAAAGGATCTATCTAAGATCAAGTGCTTCAGGTGTGGCGAGTTTGGCCACTACAGTACTCAATGTCCTCAAAGGAAAAAGGACAGGCAGGAGAAGCAGGATCAAGCAGCAGCGTCTGCAAAGATAGACAAGTTGTCCTCCAGGCTGGAGGAAGATTTCGCCATGTTTGCAACTATACCTCCAAGAGTGAGGTGGGCAACATAGAGCTTTAGTCCCAGAGTAGCGCAAAGATTTGGGTAGGGTCTAGTGAGGCTAGCATCGAATGGTGTTTCCTCATGGATCATTACCTTGCTACGGGGGCATACATGTTAAAGTTTCTAAGTTTACTTAGTTAGAAACCCTCCATGCACTTTATCTGATTTATTCCTACCTACTTGTTATTTTCCTTAACAAATTATTTACAATGTAAATACTGAAAATAAACACTAGTGCATGCTCAACATACTACAGATCAACAACTAAAAGAAACAGAAACAAACACACCATATGACACCATTATCTTTGGACTAATGTCCCCGGAAAAACACAATGTAGGAAAATCGGTGCAGCTATCTGAGGGTTTTCTTATTAAGCAATATCAGAGTACAATCTGGGTGCCGAAACTGGCCTACCCAACAGAGAATTTCCTTGGCAGTAATACCTCTTAGTTTCTGACAAATCTTCTAGCTGAAAACTCGGATAATCCTTCCAGCAGCTACTCAGCACAAATCTGTCCCAGAAACCCTAGCATCAACCTCTCTCTGGACTGCGTCAACCCCTCTCTGCCTCACGATTGCCTTGCGTCACCCCGGATGGGTCTGTGTCAGCCCTGGGAGGCACTGCGTCAGCCCTCTGGCCCTCTGCATCAGCAACGCTAATCTCTCTGAGGCTCTGCGCAGCTCCCAGCTGCCTTTGCGTGGCCCTGCGTGAGCCCTGGCTAGCTCTGCATCACTCTCCTTGGCTACTGCGCTACTCTCCCGGCACTATCTCCGCCTCTTGTTGATTTGGGGTAGCATCGGATGTGCTCTAGCCACGAAAATTGGTAGAGAGGCTAAAGCACATGAGATCTCCAATACCCAAAAAGGGTTTTGGCAGATTCTAAATAGTTTGGGAGATATTAAAATAATTAATATTTTTAATTGAGTCCCTAAGTCTAAACTTAGGGAAAATAAAATATTAATGTGTATTAATATAAAACTGTGTTAGAAGGGTCCAAAAGTCACGGATCAAGCCAGATCTAATCTTAGCCGTTGATTAGGGACTTAATCTTGGCCGTTGATTTGTCAACGAGAAAAGTATAAGAGGACGCTTGAGGGTCACTTGGAGAACATACTGAGGGAGACCAGTCAGTTCAATTTCTAGAGCGAGGTTAGCTGAAAAATTGAACCAGTGGTCTGGAGAGCAGTCAGGAGGCAGCAAGTAAGGAACAGAGAGATGGGAGATCAGCACAGAGGCAGAAAAGGCAGACGCAGGACCAGAGGAAGCCACACAAAGGCAGCAGAGACTACGCAGAGCCAGCAAGGCCTGCGTCATCCACGCAGAGGCTGCAGGAGTGACACAAGAGGCCAAAGAGGCTGCGCGGAGTCTCAACAAGCTAACGCAGAGGGTTTCAGGCGATGTTGCATTAATCGTTATCGGGATTAAATTGGTGCAGAGAAAAAATAGGAAAAAATCGTAAAAATCGAGAAAAAAAGGGTAAAAATCGGGAAAAAATCGTAACATACAAAAATTTCATTTTTTTTCAATTTTTTTAATATCTAAAGCATCTACAACATAAAATAAATACATTGACACATAAATATGATAAAAGAACTAATATATAAGATGTTTAATATCATTTCTAGTGCCAAATCACACATAACAGTGAATCATGTCCTAAATAGTAAGTCCTGACTCATGACTCCCAACTCAGCCTCAAAATATCAACAAAAATATAATAATGTATTTCATATCATGAGTCATAATGTCATATACAATGAAATGAACCAAATAACTAAAGTCTAATACTATTGATTTCCTTTTCCCTTCTAGATGTAGATGCCGGTGGAGTTGGCAATGGACTCTGCTGTGCTCTAGAAGCTGAAGAACTAGGAGCTACAGGAGGTAGACCACGTCCTCTACTGGTGATAAGGGTAGCTTGGGCAGGCTGTATCACCTCCTCCTCATAAAAAAAATAATAATAATAATAATTTTATTTTATTTTTTCGCGATTTTTTTCATAAAAATCACTGAAAAAAATACATGTATTTATCGGCCGATAATATCGCCGATTTCAAAAACTCGCGATTTTACGATATAATCACGATTAGTGCAACACTGGTTTCAGGTCACGCAAAGGTCAGTAGAGCTGACGTTGGGTTCAAAAGAAGTGCTGGAAAATTTGTCTATCTGTGTGTAAGCCAATTTGGCACCCTGTTGTACCAGAAAATTGCTGAATAATAAAATCCTCCCTTGCTGCACCAGTTTTCCCACATTGGGTTTTTCCGGGGACATTAGTCCAAAATAACTGTGTCAATGTGTTGATTCTTCTGCATATATTTGTTTCTGTATTACGGTGTGATATCTGCAACAGTATTTATTTTAATGTTTATTGAAATAATTTCATGAATAACTTATGGTGAAATAAGTAGGAAAAGTAAATCAGTTGCTGCAGTGATAGAATTTTCACACCTCTCTGTCTCTCTGTACTCAAATGCCCCTCAACTGCATCTCTCGATCACTAATTCTATCACTCTTAGCAAACCCCGCTCTAGAGAATAGAATGACTGATCACTCTGGTGTGTTCTCCAAGTGACCCTCAAGCCTCCTCTTATACTTTTCCTGTTGACATATCAACAGCCAAGATTAAGTCCCTAATCAACGGCTAAGATTAGATCTGGCTTGATCCATGTCTTTTGGACCATTCTAACACAGTTTCATATTAATACACATTAATATTTTATTTTCCCTAAGTTTAGACTTAGCGACTCCATTAAAAATATTAATTATTTTACTATCTCCTGAACTGTTTAGAATCTGCCCAAACCCTTTTTGGGTATTGGAGATCTCATGTGCCCCAACCTCTCCACCAAATTTCGTGGCTAAAGCACATCCGATGCTACCCCAAATCAACAATACAATATTCAGTAGCAAGAGGATGAGTGTCAGTTGATGCAGTCAAATTCCAGAGTGATAGTTGCAAACTAGTGGCAATCAGATGCTGAGAAGCACAGAGTAGTGTTGGTAGCAGATCAAGAGGCTCAATGCAGAATCAGCAGCGACGCAGATTTCTCAGTTGACAGTGCAGAGGCTAGTAGCAGTCAGATGCTCAGGAGACAGTTGCAACACAAAGATACAGTTGATTCAGTATTTTGGATGCTTCTCAGTTGCAGTCATTGCGTTGAATTGCAATGCAAATGCAGAGTTGGCAGCAGTACAGGATGTAGAGTGCAGCGTCAACAGTAGTATAGGATGTACATCGCAGCGTCAACAGCAGTACAAGATGTACAGTGCAGCGTCAGCAGCAGCACAAATGTAGTAGTCTTGTTCAGCTACAGTCAGTGGTAGATGAATCAGAGTTAGCACTGTAGTTGGAGGACAGTGGAAGGCAACTACAATTGTCAGACATCAGCAGCGTGGTTAGAGGATGTTGCAAAGACAGGATGTTGTGACAGTTATGCAGCACTAGTTGGAGAGAACACCTTCCTCGCTAAGAGGGAGTGCTAGTTTTTGTAGCATCGGATGGTGTTCTAGTCTCGAACCTTTATGGAGATGCTAAAATACATGAGTTCTCCAAAACCCAGAAATTTTTTCTAGAAATTCCACCTAGAGATGACTCAATTAAATTAATTGACCATAATTAAAAAACTCTTAAATCTAACTTAGGAAAATGGTTAATTAATAGTAATTAATTGAGAAAGGTGAAAATTCTCTAGAAACTCACACGGATCGACTTGGAGATGATCTCAGCCATTGATTAAGTTTTAAACTTGGTCATTGGAGTCCCAATTGGAAATTATAAGAAGAGGTTGATGGGTAGATGGAGAACACGCCAAGTGCAAATACTCAGTTCCCTAGGAAGTTTGAATTCCTAGTAGGAGGAGTGATTCAGCAGTGGAGTCGGAGCCAGTGGGTCAGTGGCAGGTGGCAGACGGGCAACATAGCAGTATTCCGGAGGAGTTTCTAGTTCTGGAGAGTGAGAAAGAGGAGGTCAAAATTTTCTCTAGGAAGTAGCGCATGGACTGCGTAGTTGCTTCAGCAGAGCAATTCGATTTAGTTGTGGAGAAGCTTGTTTTCAATTCTAGAGGTCGGGAATATTTTCCAGTGCTGGAGAGACAGTTTCCCAGTGAGCAGCAGGTAGGAAGGCTTGATTTGCAGAAGTTCTAGGCTGGATGTGAGAGGGTCTGTGCAAGAGTGACGCAGGGCCTGTGCAGAGCAGGTTGGACGGCTAGATTTTCAAAGGTAGTCAGGTGTCAGGATTGCTCGGAGAGAGGGTAAAATCACTTAGTATATTTTTGCTAGTATTTCTCTTGAGTAGAATCACCAATTTGGCGACATTTTATTGTACTAAGAAATTTTGTTGCTGCATAATAATAAAAACTCTCATTGTTGCACTGGTTTTCCCACATTGTGTTTTTCTGGGGACATTTGTCCAAAAATAACGGTGTCGTAATTTTTTTGTGTGCTACCATTTCTCAGTTTCCAACATTTTTATTTCGACGGCGTTTATTTTTATTTGTGAAGAAATTGCAATGTGATTAATTCGGTATTAACCAAAAAATTAATAAATTGAATAATCAGTTATGAAAATTAATTCCAGTTGTTGCATTTCAAGTAATTTTCACATTGTCAATATCTCCAACATACCATAAAGTACTAACCATGACATCTCTATAGAGCAATGTTGAGAATGTTAAAACTTGGGTTAGCAAACAAATGGCTTGGCACAATCTCGAGGTTGTGGTCCAACGGTTACATGTTGAGGTTTGGTCCCCACAAGTCCCACGGTCCAATCTCGGGAAAGATTATGCACGCCTAAGGGTTGCTCCATGCACGATTTCTTCAATTGAAAAAAAAATGGCAAATCAATCAGCGAGGCAAGAGTGTAAGACTTCAACTCAGACTTGGTAAAAACTCGAACTTGGCAACATAAATTATTCAAAATGAGGATTTTTACTTTGATTTTTCGCATTTCGATTTGACATTTGTAGGTTTTCTCATTTGTCAAAGAGTTGCACTTGTCAAATAGTGAATAACCAACAAGTTTCTCGCAGGTCAGGCATAGACCCATGACTACTTGTGGGTTTGACTCACTGCTAGTTATTTCAACTTGCCAACAAATAGTTGGACTTGGGACTGACTTAACCTATCAAGCAAAGTTTGGCTTGGGAATAGTCAAATGACTCAAAGACTTTTTCAACTATAGGTAGTGAAATAGTAGCAAAGATTGAAACCTCAGAGAGAAATACAAAGGAATTAGAATTTCTTTGTAGGACCACTTTTACACTACTAGTGGTATTACAAAGGTCGTATCTCCATTTTGGATCCGGTGTTAAATTTCAATACATCCTTAACACACCTACAAATTGTTAAACTTAGAAAACTAGGAAAACTTAAGAATCTCATAAAACTACTTCTATTAGCTAAATTCAAACACACATAAGCTAACGGACAAAAACTAATACGCACTTAGACAATGATGATGTTTGTAGCTCAACCAAGTACTTCTATACAGGCCTAAGTCTTTAGGCATGCAAAAGTCACCCATAGATGTCCTCAGGACACTTGCTCTAGTGTGAGAAAGATTGCTTTCGTAACTTAGCCTAAGTTTGACTTGGGAAAAGCACATAATTATTATGTTCGCTAATTGAGTTAAAGTAAATTGAGGAAAAGTGAAATAATTACTTTAATGTTTATGTTTTAATATCAGCCCTTAATCTCAATTGAGGTGAGATCTAATCTTGACTGTCAATCACTTTGGAGAAGAGGGGGCTAGGGATTTAGCTCAGTGTAAAGTTATAAAAGCAAGGCTAAGAAGAGGAGAAGACACACCATACAGCAGCACAACACATTGAGAGAGGCATCTCAATGAGTGTGATACTTGTTACCACTCAAACTAGTAAGGGTCCTAGAAGGAGATCCTAGAAGGGCAACTGCTAGGTCAAGGGCAATAATGGAGCAATAGTCCACTCTCACCTCAGCCAAAGCTCCCTACTCTTTACAAACTTTCACTGATGGGAGGAGACCCGGTATGAAGGGAATCACCTAGATAAGTGGGTCAATAAAGGGAAAAGAGTGACTCCTGAAGAGGCCTATTCACAAGAGAGCCTCATTATATGGCTTTCTTGCCTAAGAGGCAAGATGAAAGGATCTCTAAGAAGGGCCAAGAGGGTCCTAGGGGCTAGGTTTTGGGAATGAAACTTCTTAAGGAGGGACCTAGTCCTACAAACCCTTATGAAGACTTGGTTTCCCAATGGTCTTTGAAGAATCACCTTCCAAAAGTTATGGGACCACACAAGACCAAGTGGACCCCAGGTTAGGTCAAGGGGATAGGTTTGAGCAACCAATTATGTACTTGACCTAATTAGGGAGGAGAAGGGGATCAAAGAAAGAATTTTCAATGAAAGTCAATTCAATGATCCCAATGAGGTTACTAGCCTAAGGAAACCAAAGGTAACATTTGGTCTCAGGACTAAGGCTTGGGATGCCTCAGGATCTAACCATCAGAATGGCTTTAAATTTGGAGGACACCTAGGAGACTCACAAGCACAATAGTTGCCAAGAGATCGAATTTTTTGAGTGCATGGTTTGCAAGTAAATTACAGTGTCCCATGGGGACGCGTCCCCCAGGGTCGGGTGCACACACCCCTCGCACCCCACGCACCTGGGATGAGGGAATGTCTGGGGAAACGTTTCCCCACATCCCCCTTTTGGGGAGACGCGGGGAGACACAAGGGGGACGTTTCCCCAGTGTGGGGGACGCAACTCCCCATGCCTAGGCGTCCCCCCTCAAAATGGGCTATGCGTCCCCCCTTAAATTTGCTTGTAAACAATGATTTATGACAGGGAAAACCTAGTATTTGACCATATTTCCCTACTAATGCTATGCAATTCATGGTAATGTTAAATTCTTAAAGTAAAAGTGACATTCTCCTTTATCTTTCATTTTCATCCTTTTACTTAAATTTTTAACATTACCATGAAATGACTCAGGATGTTTGAGAGTGGTTCCGACCTCATTGGATTTCATATGGAGAAAGTAGAATTTTAGATCTCACTCAAAATCCAACAGACTTAACAGTTTTTCAGGAATTCAGGATTCGATGGATTGCAATGTTTCCATTGCATTTTTTCATGTACAAGGGTATGGAATTAGTATTTAATCAAGAGCACCAAGCCCTTTGTGTATTTTAGAGTGACTTTTAGACTCATCACTCCATTGTTTTTGAGTTTTAGCTATATCAATTTACTATTCCAGACTTTAGATTTCAGTATCTATTATAGTCTATTTTTCTTAGTACTAATTAGATTCTAGAATGATGAATGATGAATTTAAATTTTAAATCAATTTAGAATCTAGAATGATGAATTTAATTTTTAAATCAATGTAGATTCTAGAATGGTGAATAATGAATAATGAATATGGATCAGAGTATTTCATTATTGAATCTCGTGGTCTATGGATGAATCATGTATGTATTAGTAAGGATGATGAGTATGGATCAATGTATTTCATTATTTAATTCAAATATGTATGTATTATTGTATTTATGCTTTCATTATAGAATATGAATTTGATATATATATATTAAAAAGGAAAAAAATTATATACCCCAATGTCCCCCCGTCCCCCCTAAATTTCCCTAAAATTTGAGGGTACTCCCGCACGTCCCCTTTGTGCGTCTCCCCGTCTCGGAGTCTTGGTGGAACATTGGTAAATTGACGCCCTAGGAGACCTAATGGGGCTAGACCTAGAAAAGGAGGGAGGTGAAAAAGAAAAATGAACTTTAAAGTGATCACCAGAGGAGGACCAGTGCTTTGTCCTTTGGGAGAGATGGAGTCATGGAAGATTTAGAGTTTGGATTGATTTCCACTTGTCAAGGAGGCCTAAAAAGCAACTTCGCTAGGCATTAGGGCTTAATGGAAGCAACTTCAAGGTCATTTACACTTCGTTTAGGAATATTTGGTGACTTATCAAGACAAATTCAACAAGATTGTCTCTAGGAACATTCATTCATTCAAACATGGCCCATACATGATACAACACTATTTAGAGATTCAATTTCCACAATTTCGTTCCAAGAAAAACAACAAATTAACCCTAGAATAGCGAAAATCCTAGCATCATGAATGTAACACAATAAATAACAAGAATAGCATCGAAATAGTACTTACATGTAAGAAGAATATATCCAATCACCAAGATATGCCAATCATAGAAGCTCCAAGACAAATAAGATTATCCAAACATCAAAATTCATCCATTCATCCCAAAAATATCATCCTCAAAAGATAGCAAAAATCTCACAAGAAGATATGATCCAATCCAAGTGATGATGAGAGAATGAATCAACTCGTCATCTATTTATACAATGTCTAATGAATTTGATTTAGCTTATTTTGGCCTAATTTAGCCCTGAGAATAAAATAATGTGCAAAATAACAAGTACCTTTGGTGACAAGCCCACCAAACTAGCTCAATAACAAAGGAGTCAGCCTCTCAAGAGGTGTCGTTGGGCCTTAGAGAAGGCCTAATGAAGTCCATACGTGCCATAATGTGAAATAGGACTCCAAAAATAGTGGACAAGGGGTTGGCCCCTTGTCCTCCAAGTAATAAACCTTTGGTGCTCCCAAATGGATGTGGGGGCACACAAATGTCCTCATGGGTCCCCAAAACAGATCGAAGATGCTTGTAGACCATCTGCAAGGGCTAGGATGATGATATAACATCATCATATAGATCCTGGATCATCTACCAAGTGTATGGTGCAACTGTGGAGTCGGCTCGGCATGATGAACCGGGTGCATTTTCTTTTTCCAATGGGTGAACCACGAGCAATATCTGAATGACTTTGGGGGTCCATGGAATGTTGCCTGTTGTTGTGGAGACCCATGACTCTCTACACACACTCTACATGTGCCAATGTAGCCCTCTAGAGGGTTAGGACCCCATATAGGGAGACCAAACCCAAAATGGAGACCATCTGTAATCCTGCATAAGATCCAATGCATCCCCTTGCCCTCTAGTACACCAAGTCATTAAAGAAATCAAGTAAAAGAGTTTACAAACCATGGAAAATAGGTGGGCACTTCATAATGGCATGCCCTTCCATAGTGGGCTTTGGCATGTGCAAATGTCTCCAAGCTCAAAGGGGGGTTAACCAAGCACCCTATTAGGGGTTTTGCTTCTAAAGGGGGTGGTATGTCCATGGTACATCCTTCAAATGGTGGTGGCATGTGATAAAGTGATGGAACAGAGTAGGGGATGAAGGGGAAAACTTGGGTCACATGCCATGGTACAAGGGTAGCTAATGAAAGGGAAGCCCATACTTGGGTAAATGATGTGTAGGAGGGAGCAATCGTGGTACATGAGTTACCCCGGCCTTGATTTTTCCACCCTTCTTCATATGCCTTTTGCCTTTTATGATTTTTCTTTGGTTAACTGCTCAAGGCTGAAGGGAATGAGAGGATGATGTGTAAAGTACAACCGTGGATACCCCCTTTAAGGTGGGGCAGTTCATTGCCCACCAAGGGTTGGGACAATCATGGGTTCCTAAATGATAGAGGAGGCTCATCTAAGGCCTATAGGAACCAGGGTGATGGCCATGGAAGGGGGTAGAGCTCATGTATTGGCTTTTTCCCACGTGCTAAATGTGTTTGTCTCGGCTACCTTTTGTATTTTGTGGTACAATTTCCCATTGAATGTGGCCGATTTTTCTTTTTCTTTTCTTTTCTTTTGCATCAACCTTCGAGCATCGTTCCAGGCCCAATCAAAGGTGTGGGCAAAGGGGAGGAGTGATGAATGGGATTATAATGAGTGGAAGGGGGTGATATATGTGGATCGGGGAGTGGTTCCACGAAACCAAAATCAGGGTTTCCCATGTAGTACCATCCCTAAAGCCCAAAGGTCAGTAAAAGAGATTCCACGAGACTAGAGTCCAAGGTTAACATCCAAAAGAGACCTAAGGGACAAGAGCACAGACCTAGTCCACTATTTTCGCCAAATCCCCCCAATAATCCATGGCCAAGAGTTTCCATGATAAGTAAACTAAAATACTCAATCACCAAATGACAAGGCATACCTGAAGGTTTGGGAGGCCCACCTTCAAACATGCGATCATGACAGATGGGTGAGGGACCACATGGCTGGCTTCGATGGCGAAGAAATCACACAATGAGCCAGCTGGTAAGGCGATGTTGGTTATTGGCGGAGGACCATCATGGAGAAAAATTTTCTCCTAGGGATATCACCCACAAAATGGTGGATAACATCGGGCTCCAACTGGGACATGAGCTCTCGGACAAATGGGCAAAGCTACTCTAACGAGAGATCATGAGAACACCAGCAATCTCTTGGTTATCGTAGACCTGTTATCTGCACAAATCAAAGGCTAAAAGCACGGGGCAGCATGTTTCTATGGTGTCTTATGATCACCCATGCATAGTGTTAGGCCATAAAATCAACAAGAATGTAAATATAATGCAAATTTAATCTAAATGCATCTAATCTACCATGAAAAATATCATATGATATTAGTACTAATGAGAAAATGAGCATGCAACGCATCCTACCCTAACATATAAAGTCAGTGCAACCGACATATCATAAAATCAATCTAAATATGTTTGCCTATATGATTACTCATGCAGCAAATCCCAAAGCGAATGCAAACCCAAACACATGGAGGATGTTGTGGGCGGGAGGTGGGAAAATATGGTTTCCATGTGAGGTAAGAGGAATCCCTAAGAGAAGGAACACGAGTCAATCTAGAAATGTGGAGCCTTCCCTCTAAGTACACAATGGTGGAATGAATGATTATCCCTAAGAACCTTTTATCGCGATCATTACTCATAATATTGTGCTTTGTAGTTGCCACAAGGTTGTGATGAGAGGGGAACGAAGGGTGAGGGAAAGGAGTGCAACAAATAGGTTGCTCAAGGCGTTGGTCACATTAGAGAGGGGAGGTCATGGAGTGATCAAAACATTGAGGGCGTTTCCAAGGAGGTAAAGTATAATCAATGATGGGCTCTTCCTTGACACTATACTCGGAAGGGGGAAGGGCTCGCGGTCACTCGCGATCATATGACAAGGGGTGAGTGAATCATTTGATGAAGACTCAAGATGATAAACAATAGGAAAGGGCAAAGGGGAACGTGAAGTCTCAACAAGATCCTTTTCCTGAAAATCCAACTCTAGAGATTTGAATATACTCCCAGAATCACAAGGGAGGTAGGTATGAGCAAGGGCCTTATCAATCCTATCATTGTTGGTATCAAAGATAGGGTCTTCCCAAAAAGGAGAATTAATCATCTCCAATTGCTCCCTTTCATGCAAGGGAAAATGATAATTCTCCTTCCCAAGGGTATCAATGGATATGTCATCATAAACAATGCCGGGAGAAAGGGAGGACCACTCTCAACCTCATCCTCCTTGTCGGTGTCATAAATGGGAGCACAGTCAAATTGAGGACCAACAATTTCCCATTTCTCCTTTTCAATATAGAAATAATCTCCAATGTCACTTTCCAAGGGGCTAATGGGATCACCTTCCTCAAGGTTCTCAAAAGGAGAATCATCAAGAGTACTATCCTTGAGAAAGGTAAGGTTAGTCTCAACTTCACTTTCCATAGACTCATTCTTTCCTACACACATGTTGTTAGAATCATCTTTTTCATTGTGTGGACCCAATGATGACTTGTCTTCCTGCTCATTACTTAGATTCTCAATGTCTTGATGATGCTCGATGAAGGCTTCCTCTTGGATGCGTAATGCAAGGTATACTTGAAAGTGTCTAAGAAAGCCATCAACAAACTCCTCAATAGATGAGATGCTCTCAGGTTCATGATCATGCAACCATGAGTTATGACCACCAAGGGATCCCATGAATAACAACATAAGGACATCCTAGTGAACCACTTTCTCTTTTGAAGCATGTGCATTAAATCTTTCTACATGGTCTATTGCGTAAAGTGGATCACCATCAAACACGGGTACCCCACATACCATCCTTCCTAAGACATGATTAGGGTAGCCAGGCACACTAGCAATGTCCAAAGTGGGATAATCATCAAAGAAAGACGACCTATTTGAGATATGCATTTAAATTATGTAGGGGTCGCCAGGGTGAATTTAAAGATGCCTAAAAAATGCTTGATTCACACTACAAGCATCGACCTTAAAGTTCAATGAAGAACTAGAACACATGTCTCGTGTCCCCAACAACGACGTCAAAATGTTACCTCACAACCTAGTAGTTGTCCCTTTAGGATCCTCTCATAGGGCCCCTTGCTAATTTGAGCGATAACAATACTCTAGTGTGTCAAGTCCGAGGAAGTGCAGAAGGGGAGCTTGGCGATCCAGATCAACCAAGGGGATCGAGGACCGATCTAAAGCCTGATCTATTACATCAGATCCAAGTTATATGTAATCTGTAAATTTATCAATTAGACCATTGTTACCTACTCATATGCACAATTCAGCGAACAAAGATCCCATTGCCCAATGGACGAGGCACTTATCAAATCTTTTGAAGATTAGAAGTCCAACAGGGCATTTCTACCCCTTCTTTTCTCTCCTCTTCTACTTCTTCTCTTAAATTTTATACCTTCACGAGGGAATTGTATAAATGAATGCTAGCATGATGAACTTATCTAACAATCTTAGGCAACTTGGGGCCTGGTTACTAAGTGAGTCCACTCTAGAGTGTTTTTTTCACTTGACTAATTATTTTTGCTTTTTAGCAATAAATAACTAGTCGAGTTTTTTCACTCATATACCTCCAAAGCTGGAGTGTGACTTAATAACTAAGCCTTGGATATGTCCTAATGTCTAGGGTCAATGTATATTACCATGCTAAGTCATATCCAAAGTCTTACGGAATTTGACTAAGTCTTTCTAGGATTTTGTAAATGATTAAAAATTCCTGCGAGACAAGATTTTAATTAATTTTCTATGTAATAATGTAAATAAGTGATAGTAGGAAATGTTGGTGGCATGTGGGTGCTGAATATTCAAGCTCAAAGCACCAACATTATCCTCGTACCCACTTTGGGGGTCAAAAAATAGTTATTTCCCCATGAAAACCCACTTTTACCAAAAATTGAGGATAAAAAGGCAAGAAAATTGTAAAAATTAATGAGTGGGGGCATATTAAAGTCATGTACCAAGTAAAAGGAGTGTGACTAGCACTTGAGTGATGTCACATCAAAACGCTGAGTTAATTGTTGATTGGGAGGCCACTTAAGCTAAGGGCAAATTATTGCCTTCAATTAGTAGTTAGGGGGACCAAATCCCACCAAAATAGTTGCCAAATTAGTCAAATGAGGGGGTTACATCGATGTTCCATATTAGCCCTTTTAACAATCCATATTATTCCCATAAGCAATCACATAAATCATTATCAAATTAGCGGTAACTGAAGAAAGAACATAAATGATAAATGCTGAAGACAAGCCAAGACAAGAGAACACAAGCATATGGCTCAAGTTAGGGAAAAAAAACCCCAAGATGGGCAAAACCCTGGATGAATTCTTCTTATTATTAATATCAAATGCTCAGCAATGAGAGAGTACAATTATTCAAGGTCAATATTGACTTGCCAATTTGAACATTTAGAAGCACAGCCCTTATATAAATAGATGGCCCAATAAAAATTGAAATTTTGGAGCAGTCAAGTTGTTCCTGATCTCATACAACTAAAGAGGCTTGGACTGGTTAGGGTTACTTGCAAACCATCAAGGAGCTACTGAAAGTTGTCCAATCTAGACAACCATCCAACAAACATCAAAACTATCCAATCACATCATCTCTGCGCATGCCTTATAATCACAATTGTTGGAGTTTATTGTTGTTGTTTGTTGCTCCTGGTTTGGGCACGTGACATACTGCAACAACCCTCACAAATACATCCAAAACATCCTTCTATTGATATGGCCTCTCTTCAAGATAATCTGACCTCCCTCTGGTACAAGTCTACACTTAATTCAGAGCTCAAACAGGCCTTCATACCAACCTACCTTCGTTAAGACGGGTCTGCAACCAACACGGCCCATTGATCAACAAGCTAATCCATGTAGCTAGTATGAGGTAGGATCCTTGAAGATGTGTCCCGCCAAGGAGAGGGTTTTCACACAACAAACATACACCCAAACCCTCTATATGCTTGCGGTCAGCCTGTATGATAGCTCGGACCTACAATAGGAGATAGAAGAGCCCATAACAATCCTCAAACAAGCCCAAACTTGCCTTTAATAGGCTCGGCCTCCTACTTAAGGAAATCGGTACATCAAGTAGCCCAACCAAGATGTCAATCTTTCCCTTCCTCCTTCGTTGGAGCTATCCTTCCTTCTGCAACCATTTCAAATAGAGAAATGTGTGATTAGATGTGTCTAATGAGGTTGGAGGACACTTCCTTTTATAGGATTTGGAGAGGGGTTCCAATTGATTAATTTACCCCAAGCCGACCTTGACAATTAGCACATGTGCGGGTTTAAATTCAAAACCATATTTTTCCTTGACCAAATTTGATGATCTTTAGGTCGATTTTGGTCCTCTTGAAAAGAGAAATTTAATGCAATCATCATCTCCATCAAATGTGTTGTCTAACGTGGAATTTGGCTCTAGTTGCCAATTTTAACACTCCCTCTCAACTAGGGAGGATTCCACCTGCCAATCCATCCATCATCATCGATCATCATGCCATCTTGTCATCATGTACCATCTATGTATCTCATCTCCTCTTTGCTCTCTTGAACACTGATATGAATAATGAAGAAGAATTGTTTGATAGTGAGTCACAAGACCTTGCCACTCTCCAGTGACAAAAGTCAGACCACATAACCAGGTGTAGAACCGTAATCAGACTTGATCCTAAGTGATCAAGTTGTTGAACACCATGCATCCTAGACATAGGAAGTACGACAGTACATAATACATCCATTGTTGATTTGGGGTAGCATCGAATGTGCTCTAGCCATGAAATTTGGTGGAGAGGCTAAAGCACATGAGATCTGCAAGACCCAGAAATCATTTTGGAAAATTCCATCCAGATGAAGAGTTATTAAAATAATTAATATTTTTAATGAGTTCCTAAATCTAAATTTAGGAAAATAAAAATATTAATGGGTATTAATAAAGATAAGGATGAGAAGCTTCTAAGAGACGAAGATCAAGTCTATTTTAATTTTAGCCGTTGATTAGGGACTTAATCTCGGTCGTTGATTCATCAACAGGAAAAGTATAAGAGAAGACTTGAGGGTCAGTTGGAGATATACTGAGGGAGACCAGTTAGTTCGATTTCTGGAGCGGGGCTTGCTGAGAAATTCGAACTAGAGGTATGGATTGCAGCAAGAGGTAGCGAGTACATAACAAAGAGGCAGGAACAGTGCCGAAGGACCCGCGTAGAGTTCAAAGAGGCAAACGCAGAGCTACTTAGGAAGACGCAGAGTTAGCTGGACTACGCAGTCACTGGAGGGCCTGCGTGGGTGACGCAGAGAGCCCGAGTGTTGACGCAGTGAGGTAGAGGTTGATGTAGAGGGTCTAGGAGTTGCGCAAAGGCTAGATGGACAGACGTTGAGCCTAAGGGAGGCATCGGAGGATTTGTCTCTGTTGGGTGAGCCAGTTTGGCACCCTAGTTGTACTCGAGAAAAGCTTAATAATAAAATCCTCCTCTACTGCACCGGTTTTCCCGCATTGGGTTTTTAATGGGACAATTGTCCAAAAAATATATGCACTGATGTGTTTGATTCTTGTGCATGTATTTGTTTCTGTATTATGGTGTGATATCTACAATAGAATTTATTTTAATATTTACTGAATGGTTTTCGTAAATAACTTATTAGAAAATAAGTAGGTAAAATAAATCAATTGTTGCAGTAATAGAATTTTCATATGGTATCAGAGCAAGTAATCAGAGACAGGAAGGGAAAATCAATTATGGGTTGAGATCATGATGCAGAGACATCCACGTCAGGAGACTCGCGCAAATTTTCAGAAAATTGCACAAGAGATAGTAATTTCGATTTCTCTATGCTGGCTTCCAGATTGGAAGAAGAAGTCGCTTGTGAGACGAGCTCTGCACCATCAGAGATTGGTATATAGACAGTGGACCCTCCTGGCATATGACAGGAATACGAGAATGTTTCTCAAATTATCAGGAGGAAAGGATGAATTTTCAAATCACCATAGGGAATAAGACAGTGTACTCCAGTAGGGAAAGGTACCATAGTTTTTCAAACAGAAACAGGAGAGCGGTTCCGTGCTACCAATGTGTTGCATGTGCCAGGACTAGGGATGAACTTACTTTCCGTATCGCAACTTCAAGGCAAGGGTTATGACGTTTTCTTCATTAAGGAGAAAGTATACGTCAAAAACCCGAGCTGGAAAAAGAAAGTACAAATTGGAATCAAAAGTAACTGGTTGTACAGGTTACAGCTAGAATCACCAATGGCACTGATAGGCAGTAATGGAGACAAGGATTTGAATGAACTATGGCACAGAAGAATGGGACATTTGCACCATGGGGCTCTGAGAATTCTCAGGAAAACGGTAACAGGACTTCCAAATCTTAGTACAAAACGAGATGATGTATGCAGAGGATGTGCTCTGGGCAAGTATGCCAAGGCAACATTTCCTAGAAGTAAAAACAAGGCCAAGAGTGTACTAGGATTGATACGCTCAGATATCTGCAAACCTATGTCCACTAAAGCTCTTAGTGGTGCCGAATACTTTGTCACCTTCATTGATGACCACTCAAGGAAAACTTGGATTTATTTTCTAAAAACCAAGGATGAGGTTTTATGTCAATTCAAAGAGTTCAAGGCTCTAGTGGAGAACCTGAGGGGGAAGAAAATTAAAATTTTGCGCTCAGATAATGTTGGAGAATATGTCGATAAGGACATCACTGATTTTTGCACTAACGAGGGCATTAGAAGAAAGTGGACAGCTCCATACAATCCGGAGCAGAATGGAGTAGCAGAAAGGAAGAACAGGACTATCATGGAAGCAGCTAGGGCCATGATGTATGATCAGGATATGCCAAAATTCTCATGGGCAGAAGCATGCAACACAGCAGTCTATGTCCAGAATAGAACTCCTCATAAGGCATTGGGCAAGATTACTCTAGAGAAAGTCTTCACAAGAAAGACTCCTGAAGTCAGCCATTTCAAGATATTTGGGAATTTAGCATATTGTCGTATACCCAAGGAGAAAAGGAAGAAGTTAGATCAAACTACAAAGAAAGGATATCTAGTGGGATATAGCGAGAACGCTAAGGCATATAGAATCTATCTTCCAGGGAGCAGGAAGGTAGTAGTTTGACGAGATGTGAAGTTCATAGAAGATAGGGCCTTCAGAAAATCTCGAGAAATGTCTTCCAAGAAGCAGTCAAAAGATGAGTCGTTGATCAAACCACTTCAACCAACGAACGCCATGAATTCTTCCTCAAAACAAGAAAAATCACACGAAGAGGAGGAGCTAACAGAAGCACCTGCTGCCAGAGGAAGAAATAGCAGGGAACTTCGACAGATTCTACGGGATACAAAAGATTTCATTAGTGCACCAAGAAACAATAAAAGGGAGCGAAAACAGCCAGACAGATATCAGGCATTAGTAGCTCAGGATGGGGAGCCTTCCAGTCTTCGAGAGGCCGCTCAACATCAATTTTGGTTGGATGCGATGGTAGAGGAATACAACTTTATAATGGTGAATGATGTATGGGAAGTAGTGCCTAGGCCTCAAGACATATCAGTGGTAGGTTTGAGATGGATCTACAAGATTAAATACACTGCAGACGGCAGTGTAGAAAAATACAAAGTTATGTTTGTGACTAAGGGGTATGCTAAGAAGGAAGGAATTGATTACGAAGAGACAGAAGGAATTGATTACGAAGAGACATTCGCCCCAGTAGCCAGCTATACATCTATTAGAACCGTGATATCTCTTGCAGCTCAGATGGGATGGGAGATTCATCAGATGGATGTCAAAACGACATACTTGAACGGGGTAATAGAAGAGGAAGCATACATTGAATAGTCAGAAGGCTTTGAGACACATGAGAAGAAGTCTCATGTATGCAGATTAAAGAAAGCCTTGTATGAGCTCAAACAGGCACCTAGAGCGTGGTATGGTCAAATTGATGGCTACTTGCAAAAAATGGGGTTCGTCAAGAGTGATGTTGATCCTAATCTCTATTATCCGGTTGTAGAAGGTGAGCCTCTAATACTAAAATTATATGTGGATGATCTCTTTCTGACAGGGTCATCTAGGCTCATCGAGGACTGCAAGAAGAATCTAGCCACAGAATTTGACATGAAGGATTTGGGACAGATGCATTATTTCCTAGGGTTGGAAGTTTGGCAGCAGAAGGATAAAATCTTCCTTGGACAAGGGAGATATGCTACAGAGATCTTGAAGAGATTCAAGATGCAGGACTATAGGCCGATGGCTACTCCAATGATCACCAACCGGAAGAAAATTGATGCATCAGAAGACAAAGATGTTGATCCCACCTTATACAGACAGCTCATAAGGTCCCTGATGTATATGGTCAATACCAGGCCAGACATTTGTACGTTGTCAACACCCTCAGTTAGTTCATGGTGGAACCAAAGAGCGCTCATTGGGTAGCAGCCAAACATGTTCTTAGATATTTACAAGGAATAGTCGATTATGGACTCTTGTACACCAGAAGTAAGGATATCAGATTGAGTTGGTTTACTGATGTAGATTGGGCTGGAAGTTCAGTGGATAGGAAAAGTACCTCCGGGTACTGTTTCAACATTGGGTCAGGAATGACCTCCTGGTACAGTAAGAAACAGAAATCCGTAGCTCTGAGTTCAGCTAAAGCAGAATATATGGCCGCTAGCACAACTTCATGTGAAGCCATATGGCTTAGAAAACTGCTTGTGAACCTATTTAGAGGAAGGATGGAAGCGACCAGGATCATGTGTGATAATCAGAGTTGTATCAAGCTCTCTGAGAATCCAGTATTTCATGATCAGTCAAATCACATTGATATTCGATGTCACTTTGTCAGAGACTGTGTCCAACGAGGAATTGTACAGTTGAGCTACACTCCTATAGGAGAACAGGTGGCAGACATCCTTACCAAGGCCCTTGGAAGAACAAAGTTTGATTATTTCAGGGAAAAGATTGGGATGATAACGAATCCATTTCAATATCAGAAATGGGTAGGATGTTGCAGCGCAGATGTAGTGTTGGTAGGAAGGACCAGCAGCAACACAGATGCAGAGGGAGTTGCAGTACAGATGTAGCAGTGGCAGTGGTAGAGCCATGGGCAACAGTACAGGATGCAACAGTGCAGAGGATGTTGGGCAGGAAGGCCAAACATCAGCACAGGTACTAGTGTCAGATGATTAGGGTGATGCTCAGTTGTGGAGTATTACTAGAGCACATTCCTCGCTAAGAGGGAGTGTTGATTTGGGGTAGCATTGGATGTGCTCTAGCCATGAAAATTGGTGGAGAGGCTAAAGCACATGAGATCTCCAAGACCCAAAAATCGTTTTGGAAAATTCCATCTAGATGAAGAGTTATTAAAATAATTAATATTTTTAATGAGTTCCTAAGTCTAAACTTAGGAAAATAAAAATATTAATGGGTATTAATAAAGATAAGGATGAGAAGCTTCTAAGAGACGAAGATCAAGTCTATTTTAATCTTAGCCGTTGATTAGGGACTTAATCTCGGCCGTTGATTCATCAACAGGAAAAGTATAAGAGAAGGCTTGAGGGTCAGTTGGAGATATACTGAGGGAGACCAGTCAGTTCGATTTCTGGAGCGGGGCTTGCTGAGAAATTCGAACTAGAGGTCTGGATTGCAGCAAGAGGTAGCGAGTACATAACAGAGAGGCAGGAACAGTGCCGGAGGACCAACGCAGAGTTCAGAGAGGCAGACGCAGAGCTACTTAGGAAGACGCAGAGGCAGCTGGACTGCACAGTCACTAGAGGGCCTGCGTGGGTGACACAGAGAGCCCAAGTGCTGACGCAGTGAGGTAGATGCTGACGCAGAGGGTCTAGGAGCTGCGCAGAGGCTAGCTGGACAGACGCTGAGCCTAGGGGAGGCACTGGAGGATTTGTCTCTATTGGGTGAGCCAGTTTGGCACCCTAGTTGTACTCGAGAAAAGCTTAATAATAAAATCCTCCTCTGTTGCACCGGTTTTCCCGCATTGGGTTTTTCCGGGGACAATTGTCCAAAAATATCTATGTTGATGTGTTTGATTCTTGTGCATGTATTTGTTTATGTATTATGGTGTGATATCTGCAGTAGAATTTATTTTAATATTTACTAAAGGGCTTTTATAAATAACTTATTGGAAAATAAGTACGTAAAATAAATCAGTTGCTGCAGTAATAGAATTTTCACATCCATCGGTAGTGCTATGGTCCCTATCCACTTTTCCCAACTCATTGGCTAGATGAGAGGTACTTCCCATATGTCACTGACTACATGGGTAGGATGATATTGGGGCAGCAGCAGGGAAAGAGTATTTCAGATATTGCTTACAACCACACATAGGGAAAGGATGAACCACATCCTATAGTCACATGTCACAACCATTGTAGGGAAAGAATAAACCACATCCTACGCGCATGCAAATCACCGAGAGTAGGAAAAGGATGAACCATGTCCTACATGCATGCCAACTAACAATTGTAGGAAAGATCCTACACGTGGGGAAAAGATGAAACACATCCCACTGACATGTTAACCACCAAACATAGGGAATGATCATCCTACAAGTGGGGAAAGGATGAACCACATCCCACTAACATGTCCACATGTGATAACCAGCAGATGCCTATATACATCTCTCAATGGGGTATCCATAGGAGAAGGTGAACTACTCATCGTATGCATATGTCATCAATAGTAGGGGAAGGTGAACCACTCACCCTACACACGTGTCATCAATCGTAGGGGAAGGTGAACCACTCACCCTACACACCTGTCAACCATCATGGGGTATCACATGGGAAGGTGAACCACTCACCTTGTATACCACACATCTATAGATGAAGGTGAACCACTCACCCTATGGTCGCTCATAGCTCCAAGAAGCACCCCAAGCCCCCAAGAACTCCCAGAGTTCAATGCTCAACTGGGACCTTCTTGATAAAGTCTATCCATGACTCCCAGCGTTTTTCTAAAGAAGAATAATCTTGACCTTACAAAGAGGCTATGCACGGATGTCAGTGATCTGCACTTCCAACCAGAAATGATAGAGTTTGATTGCTCTCTGTTGTACCATATCCAAGGAACTACCCAATACTTGGAGCTGTCAGGGAGCATGAATTCTCAAAAATGAATCCCACTCAAGAATATTGCGATATACAACAGCTGTTTCCAACACGTGCTCAAATGGCTTATAGAAGAGCTTCCTCAACCAACTGGCTTCATAATAAGCCATACTTGCTGCTATATACATTCAGCCTCAATAGTGCTTCCAGAGCAACTGAATCAAGAGACATAGCACTGAATGTGCTATTTTCCATCTATCATACTGCCATCCGAACCAGTATCAGATTATTCATGGAATCCTGAATTCTTAGCAGTGTACTTGTATCACAGGGATATCTCAATGAACAGTTAACCAAAATATGAAGCTTATCCCTGGATTGACCCAGAGCCTTCATAGCGAGGCATATGATTGATAGGGAGTTTATCAAGAACACCAGGGATCCTCATAAGATATACATATGCAGACCAGCAACTTCTCCATCTCATCAAACCTTTAAGTGCATCAAGGCTAGGTCTTCCATCTTGACTTTAAAAGTCAACTTCCTCTTACTTTGATAAATGAGAGGGTTATCATCTGTTAGGCAGATATCTCCAATAACTGCATATTTACAATATCTCGTCCATCGAGGCAAGGTCATCTAGTTATTTTGACATGGATTCTATAGCTCCCTCTGAAATCTTGTTTCAATAAATTTCTAATTACATAGTCTGCCTGTTCAACTGACAAACTTCAAAAATAGTATATCAATAGATTTGATGCCTGCTATAAGAGAAGATGACATACATTGTTTCTATTTGAAACTATTTCTAAGGAAGTAGGTTAATTGTCAATAAGCGAAACCTTTACTGTCACACTTTCTTGATTATGACCCTGTTCTTCTACAGCAGGTGATAATACTGTTAACAACTCTTGATGACTGTATATCAAAACAATGGACCACTATCAAATCTTTGTAAGAGAAAAATTCCTTGAATGTTGGTAATTTTCTTGCAGCATAATACACCTTACAATTCTTGAATCAGGTCGGCTTCAAAAGAGCTCATACGTATATGAATATGGATAGAGCCATCATTGTTTGATGCACCTCAAAAGTCATGAATTTTCACCTTGAAGAATTGATTATATGCAGGTCTGAGATGATTCATAGAGGTTCCGTAATTGGATAGATTTTGTAGGTTTATGCTCAGAATTAACCCAGTCATTACATAGAGAACTGAGATGAATATGCTGCAGATGTAACTACTCCGGAACAGGCTTTTACTCTATCAACCAAATTGATCTGAAGTATTTGATGATGGATAAGGACCGAGTGTCTGTCAGTGAAGAGCTTGTATTTGGCATTCTCCAAACCTTTGCTTTTCCATAGACAGGACTTCATTGAACCTTCGATCTTCTTACAAGGTGATTAGTAGATGAACCTTAAAATAAAATGAGCCCTAACTCTTCTTATGATCCCTGTGCACGAGATCATAGAGGCATGTTAAGATCACTGAGATTTCTCAGGCTGTAGATATAACACGAGGATTGAGCAAAACGTTTCTTCTCAAAACTGAAAGAGAAAAATTCTTCCAATGCTCGTTGCCTCAGGTTCACTGCTTGGAGAGAATCTTCGTAAGATGTCAAGACCAAGAGATGTTTGCAGGTCTGTTGTTACTAATAAAGGATGACTTTCACAAATATTACTTTCAAACCCTAAATGATCTTTGAGAATGAAGTGTACCAAGACTGATCTCTAGACCGAGTCAGAGACATCAAATCTGAAAATGGCCTATTAAATATTGACATACAACAAACTTACTGTGATATTAAATTTATAGTAATGTCAAGGGTTAATGATTCTGAAGAACCCTAACGGGTTATCACATATTGTAATAATAGATGATCACTGAATTATGAGAGACCGTACAGAGAGGGCAAAATCATACCATAATGGAGCGCAAATCATAATATAATACTGAAATGTCAATACGAGTCACAGTAAAGTGGTGACTGACTGTGTGTAATAATGCCCATACTGAGTGATGCTTATTTGAAGCATCCCCTCACTGAAGTGATGCCCATATTGTATTAATACCCTCAATGCTACTGTAGTTAATGCCACTGTGATATGAACCATGTCACTGCTGCATGGAGCAATGCCTTAGATATAAATATATTGCCTTTAATCTCAATCAATGTTACTTGGGAGCGGGAGCGGAAGCGGGGAGCGGAAGCGGGGAGCGGGAGCGGAAGCGGGAGCGGGAGCGACCATTTTCAGAAGCTCCCGGTTTGGGAGCGAATCCCGGAGCGATTTTTTAAAAATATATATATTTTTTATATTTTTTAATTTTTGATACATATATGTCAACAAAAACATGTAGAATGATGAATTAGATATAAAAAACATAAAAAAGCATAGATTGAACCATATAACAACAATCATCTAGAAGTTATAATCTTCATCAACCACGTCCGCAAGTTAGTAACATAGTAACATACAACATATTGAGTCTCATGATTCATCAATCTTAAAGTTTCAAGCTTTCAAAATTCAATATATAACATTTATCATCATTGATCACCAAAGTTGTACTTGTAAGCTAAGTGTAACCATTACAACAAATAATATCTAACATGAAATGAAATGTTATAAAATGAAACGAAATGAAACAACTTTCAACTTTCATGAAGCATCATATTCATAATTCATTACTAATGAGTTATAATTGCCAACTTCAAACTTAAATTGTCATATATTGTTTAAAAAAATATCATAATAAATATGAAAGAGTCAATAGTTATAAAAGCTACTAGAAACTAGAGAAGAGAAGTAAATCTATTATCTATTTCTTATGCTTGGGCCTCTTGCCACCACGAGAAATGTCTAATTTTTTAGTCTTGTTGCAAAATCAGGATCTTTGTCATTAATATCACCCTCCAAGCATTAATATCCAGAGGTATCTTTGTCATTACCTTTGTATCTGTATAGGGATCTTTGTCATTAAGATCACCCTCTAAGCATTAACATAAGATAGAAAAAGCATAGCATGTCAAGTCAAGATTTTGTTTGAGTGATGCGTACATTTTTAGAAGGGTCATGATAGAGGAGTTCGACAACCAATGTCACTAACATCAAGGTACATAGAGGGATTGGTACTCTTGATTAAATATGAGTTCCATACCCTAATACATGACAAAATTCAATGGAAACATTGCAATCCCCCAATCCTGAAATCCTGAAAAACTGATAAGTCTGCTGGATTTTGAATGAAATCTAAAATTCTACTTTCTCCATATGAAATCCAATGAGGACGAAACCACTCTCAAACATCCTGAGTCATTTCATGGTAATGTTAAAAATTTAAGTAAAAGGATGAAAATGAAAATTAAAGAAAATGTCACTTTTACTTTAAGAATTTAACATTACCATGAATAGCATATCAATACTAGGGCCTAGACTTGATCATTAAGTTGCCCCACTTAAAAACTATTTGTTTCTTTCAAAAAAAATTGCATTTCGAACATTACTACAAAAAAAAAAATGCAAAAAAGGCAAAACGCTCCCGAAAACGCTCCCGAAAAGGCAGGGAGCGAAATTTTTTTTAGGGAGCGCGCTCCCGACCCGCTCCCGCCCGGAGCGCGGATCGGGAGCGGGAGCGAGGGGGGGGGGGCGCTCCCCCGCAACACTGATCTCAATAGTAAGTGACAAACTAATGTGATGCGATATCAGATCATATAGTAACTAATTGAACTGTGAACTGCGGAGATCCAAAATATGATCAAAAGAGAGATATGTGAATCACAAGCGTGATTCCCAAGTGTAAAGCGAACCATAAGATCCATGGGCCACTGTAACGTAAGCACAAAAGAAATAGACATGATCTTGTAGTCAAACGATCCCATAAACATACATTCGTATCTTTTTCAAAGAGATGACCTTAGATCCTTCCATTGATAAGATGCTCAACCTTAAATGGCAATTTGACTATCCTCTTCGACTTCTAGCACATAGATCATGGGTACTTTGATCTTTACTGGTTCGGGCTTCCCAAAAGGTATCTCCCTCTGCTTCCATTCTTCCTATTTTGAAGATTTCGAGGCCCTTTTCTTCTAGCAACATAGACACAGCAAATGTGCACTCATAGTCCATTTCATGTTGTCTTATTTTCAGACTGGCAGAGGGAGGAGACTTGTCAATAAACTTCTCCTGTGATTGCTTTTTCTTTTACTCTTGCTTGGGCATGTCCTCTCCTAGCTCTGATACCATGTTAAATTTGTTAACATGTCTTTGCATAGGACAGTTACATCGATGTTCCATAATAGCCCTTTTAACAATCCATATTATTTCCATAAGCAATCACATAAATCATTATCAGACTGACAATAACTGAAGAAAGAACATAAATGATAAATGCTGAAGACAAGCCAAGACAAGAGAACACAAGCATATGGCTCAAGCCAGGGAAAAACCCCAATATGGGCAAAACCCTTGATCAATTCTTCTTATTATTAATATCAAATGTTCAGCAATGAGAGAGTACAATAATTCAAGGTCAAGATTGACTTGCCAATTTGAACATCCGGAAGCACAGCCCTTAGATAAGTAGATGCCCCAATCGAAATTGAAATTCTGGAGCAGTCAAGTTGTTCCTGATGTCATACAACTGAAGAGGCTTGGACTGGTTAGGGTTACTTGCAAATCATCAAGGATCTACTGAAAGTTGTCCAATTTAGACAACCATCCAACAAACATCAAAACTATCCAAACACATCATCTCTGCACATGCCTTATAATCACAATTGTTGGAGATTATTTTTGTTGTTTACTGCTCCTGGTTAGGGCATGTGACATACTGCAACAGCCCTCACAAATACATCCAAAACATCCTTCCATTGTTGCGGCCTCTCTTCAAGATAATTTGACTTCCCTCTGGTACAAATTTGCACTTAATTCAGACCTCAAACAGGCCTTCATACCAACCTGCCTTCATCAAGATGGGTCTGCAGCAGTGTTGCGGGGGAGCACCCCTCCCCCCTCGATCCCACTCCCAATCCGCGCTCCGAGTGGGAGCGACTCGGGAGCGGGTCAAGAGCACACTCCCGAAATCGCTCCCGAAAAGAATTTTCACTCCCTGCCTTTTCGGGAGCGTTTTGCCTTTTTTGCAATTTTTTTTTGTAGTAATGTTCGAAATGCAATTTGTTTTGAAAGAAACAAATAATTTTTGAGTGGGGCAGCTTGATGATCAAGTCTAGGCCCTAGTATTGATATGTTATTCATGGTAATTCTCCTTAATCTTCATTTTCATCCTTTTACTTAAATTCTTAACATTACCATCAAATGACTCAAGATGTTTGAGAGTGGTTCCGGCTTCATTGGATTTCATATGGAGAAAGTAGAATTTTAGATTTCATTCAAAATCCAGCAGACTTATCAGTTTTTCGGGATTTCAAGATTGGGGGATTGCAATGTTTCCATTGAATTTTGTCATGTATTAGGGTATGGAACTCGTATTTAATCAAGAGCACCAATCCCTCTATGTACCTTGATGTTAGTGACAATGGTTGTCGAACTCCTCTATCATGACCCTCCTAAAAATGTACGCATCACTCAAACAAAATCTTGACTTGACATGCTATGTTTTTTCTATCTTATGTTAATGCTTAGAGGGTGATATTAATGACAAAGATCCTTATACAGATACATAGGTAATGACAAAGATACCTCTGGATATTAATGCTTAGAGGGTGATATTAATCACAAAGATCCTGATTTTCCAACAAGACTAAAAAATTAGACATTTCTCGTGGTGGCAAGAGGCCCAAACATAAGAAATAGATGATAGATTTACTTCTCTTTTCTAGTTTCTAGTAGCTTTTATAACTATTGACTCTTTCATATTTATTATGATATTTTTTGAAACAATATATATGACAATTTAAGTTTGAAGTTGGCAATTATAACTCATTAGTAATGAATTATGAATATGATGCTTCTTGAAAGTTGAAAGTTGTTTCATTTCATTTCATTTTATAACATTTCATTTCATGTTAGATATTATTTGTTGTAATGGTTACACTTAGCTTACAAGTACAACTTTGGTGATCAATGATGATAAATGTTATATATTGAATTTTGAAAGCTTGAAACTTTAAGATTGATGAATCATGAGACTCAATATGTTGTATGTTACTATGTTACTAACTTGTGGACGTGGTTGATGAAGATTATAACTTCTAGATGATTGTTTTTATATGGCTCAATCTATGTTTTTTTATGTTTTTTATATCTAATTCATTATCTACATGTTTTTGTTGACATATATGTATCAATATATATATATATATATATATTATAGTAAAAACGCTCCGAGATTCGCTCCCAAACCGGGAGCTTTTCAAAATGCCACTCCCGCTCCCAAGTAACACTGGTTTGCGGCCAACCTGGATGTTTATCCTCTCGGCCCATTGATCCACAAGCTAATGCCTGCGGCTAGCATGAGGTAGGATCCTTAAAGATGCGGCCCAGCAAGAGAATTTTCACACCACAAACTCACACCCAAACCCTCCTTATGCTTGTGGTCAACCTCTATGATAACTCAGACCTCCAATAAGAGATAGAAGAGACTAGAACAGTACTCAAACAAGCCCAAACTTGCCTTTAAGAGGCTCGGCCTCCTGACTAAGAAACTCAGTCCATCAAGTAGCCCAACCAAGACATCAATCTTTCCCTTCCTCCTTTGTTGGAGCTATCCTTCCTTCTGTGGCCATTTCAGAGAGAGAAATGTGTGATTAGATGTGTCCAATGAGGTTGGAGGGCACTTCCTTTTATAGGATTTGGAGAGGGGTTCCAATTGATTAATTTACCCCAAGCCGACCTTGACAATTAGCACATGTGTGGGTTTAATTTCAAAACCATAATTTTTCCTTAACGAAATTTGCTGATCTTTAGGTCGATTTTGGTCCTCTTGAAAAGAGGAATTTCAAGCAACCATCATCTCCATCAAATGAGCTGTCTAAAGTGGAATTTGGCCCTAGTTGCCAATTTTAATACATGGGGAATTTCATGTTTAACATCACTCCTGTTGAAATATGCAACTAGGTTTGGTCTTCATAATGACATATGTAATCATGATTTTATGTGTTTAATGGAAAGAGAAAAATATATTTATTATTGTTATTCTTGAGGCATGGATTTCATGCTCAAGGAAATTTATTTTATAGGTCAATCACCCATTGAGTTCTTCTAGGTTTATCATAAAATCAATTGAGCCATTGTCATACATTGAAGACCCATTTGGGCATGTTACATATAGTAAAGAAAAATTTATTGAGTCAAAATAGAGTCAAAAGACCTTCCAAGACCTCATCATGGCACAAACATCAAGTTGGCCTACATGAAGGGACAAGTTGGCTTAAAGATAGCAATTTGTACCCCTCAAAAGCCTATATATAAGAAGGAACTCGACCTCATTTGGACATACTCTCAAGCAAGTTCGATATCCTCAAGATAGAAGCTGGAAAAAGACGAAGAAGGAGAAGAAGAACAAGTTCGAAGTTTTGGGCCTCTCTCTTTCTCTCTTTTGTTAGGATTTCTACAGTTACTGGGCAAGACGAAATTTTGAAGTAGCATCGAAGTTGTGAAGCTGCATCAAAGTTGTGAAGCTGCAAGGTCGAAGTTGTGAAGCTGCTTCTAGGTCAGAGTTGTGAAGCTGCTTCTAGGTCGAAGTTGTGAAGTTGCTAGGTCAAAGTTGTTGAAGTTGCATCAAGGTCAAAGTAGCTAAAGTTGCTAGGTCGAAGTTGCAGAAATTGTTGATGGGATCGAAGTTGTTGGAAAGTCAAAGTTTGTTGCTAGAAGTTGTTCAAGAAGGAAAGTTGACTTGGTCTTTGGGGGTCTTGGTCAAAGGGTCATAGGTTTTAAAATTCATCAATTGAAGTTCTATAAGAAGAGAAGAATCCTGGTGGGTTTCCCTCTCAGTTTAAGAGGTTTTGGCCCGAGTTGATTGCCTATATCTTGTGTCTTATTGTCTCATTGTTCTTTATAATTTTGCAGATGTTTGATGGTAGAGAACACTAGTAATAATAAAGGAAAGAAGAAGTTAATCAAGTAAAGTAAAAATACATCAGAAGCAGTTATCAAAGTAAGAGAAATCACCTTCACTTGTTGCCCCCCCCCAGAATTCTCAACATGGTATCAGAGCTAAGGTAACAAGGCAAGGAAAGGCAGCTTAAAAAAAGGACACTCGAGGGCCGAAGTACTAAAAGATCATCAAGAGTATCAATCATCAAGAAGGACCATTCATATTAAGGATCATCACATCTCAAAGATAAAAGGATCGAAGTAATTTTGGGTCTGTTTTGGGCTATTCTTGTTCACACTTATGATGAGATTAGGGCTCATTTGTTGCAGTAGAAACAAAATTATTACAGTCACCTGAGGAGGTCGAAAATAAGGGGAAGACAAGCCTGTTGATTTCTGGTAGCATCAAATGTGCTCTAAGTCTCAAATTTTGCAGGGAGGCTTGGGCACATGTATTCCAAAGAACCCAGAAAGTGTTTTGGGAAATTCCACCCGGAGACAGTTTTATTAAAATAATTAATTATTTTTAATGGGACCCTAAGCCTAAACTTAGGAAATTAAAATAATTAATTAGTATTAATCTAACTATGGGTGTAACTTTTAGAAGAAGATGAGGATCAAGCAGAAATGATCTCAGCCATTCATTAACTTCTAATCTGGGTCGTTGAATGTCAACGAGAAAATTATTTAAGAAGGCTTGAGGGTCATTTGGAAGACACAGAGAGATATCAGAAGTTCAATTTTCTGAAGCAGAGCAGCTGCCAGAGAGATTTTCGATAGTGATCTTTTGCAGTGAGGGGCAAAGATAGTATCTAGAAGAGGGAAGTTTTCCTGGGCCGAAGAGTACAAGGCAGAGAGGGCAGAACGACGTCCAGAGAGAGGCTGACGTTGGCCCACGCAAAGCTGGCGCAGTGCCCACGCAGAGCCTAGAGGAAGATCGAATTCCTGCTAAGGAAATCGAGTTTCAGAAGCCGAGAGCCGGGGTGTGAGAACGGGAGGCTGGAAATTGAAGTTTATTGAGAGCAGAAGATCCGAAGGAAGAGGAGCGTAGTCCCCAGCTAAGGTGATGTAGAGAATGTGTAGGGTTGATGCAGATCTGCGCAGAGGCTAACGCAGAAGGGATGCAGAGCCTCCTTCCAACGAGATCAGGGTCAGATTCTTCCAGTGACAGGGTGAGATCATCTCACTGTTTGTTTTGTCCAGTTTCTCTCTATATCGGATAGTCAGTTAGGCTTCCAACGAATTGTACTAAGATTCACTATTGCATAGTAACAAAAACCCTCAAAGTTGCTGCACCGGTTTTCTCGCACTAGGTTTTTCCAAGGACATTTGTCCAAAAATAACTGTGTCATTTGTGTTGTATCTCTCTATTGTTCGGTTTCTTGTTTCGGCATATTATTTTAAATGGTGTAAGTTGCAGTGTATGTATTTCAATGTTTGTCGTAGGAAACTGCAAATAACTTGTTCGTGTAAATCTAACAAGTAGGAGAAATATCATTAATTGTTGTAGTAGGGATTCTGGTTTAGGAATTTTCATATGGTATCAAAGCAGCAAGTAAAACAAGAAGAGCAATGCCAGAGAACCCAGCGCTGAGCAAAGAAGGAGATCGAATAGCTGCAAGTGGCAACAGTTCGAATCCCTAGAGGTATTGCGCACTCCAAGCCAGGACGGCTGAATTTTCGAAGAAAGTCTCTCTCTGAGTGAGTCAACAGAGAGGTAAGATTTCCAGATCAAAATCTATCAACGGCAGAGGGAGCAGCGCAGTAGGAGCCTCACAGTGAGGAAGAGCTGGTGGGACGCAATTTTTTCAGAGGTAGATTGTTGTGCTAAAAGACGTCATAAGAGAGAGGAGAAGCACAGTGAGGAAATTTTTCTTCAGTAGACTTCCTGCCATGAAGTCCATTTTCTTATTGGCTTAGCAGCAATAGTAAGAAACAAAAAGGAGCAGTTCGACATTTTTGTGGCAGAGATGGCAACCAGTGGGCTGAGAGATCAGGACAGGTTGGATGGGGCATCCATCTATGTCATTTGGAAGGCAAGGATGTCATTCATTCTAGATGAGCATTCCCTCAAGACCTATGTTGACAACGTGGTGGTTGTGCTCGCAGATGCAGATCCACTGAAGAAGTACTAGGCAGAAATGGTGAAGGCCAAGAGGATGATCCTTGATGGAGTAAAGGATCACGTGGTCTGTCACGTCGCTAACAGAGGGACTATTAAAGAGATGTGGGATGCCTTGGCAATGTTGTATCAAGGATCTTCCGAGCAGCAGAAGATGTACATAGAGCAGAAAATGAGATATGCACAGATGCAAAAGGGGGAAAGCATAAATCCGTTCTTTACAACGCTTCAGGGGACCCGGGATGAGTTAGCAGTTGTGGGGTCTACACCTCAAGGTTCCGAGATGGTGATACTGGCCCTAAACTCAGTCTCAGAAGAGTGGCAAGTCTTTGTCCAGAGCATCCTGGGCAGGGAAGCTTTTCCAGACTAGGATAGTATGTGGGCAGCTCTCAAGCAGGAAGAGTTGAGGAGAGATCTAGTCAAGTGTAAGCTTGACAAAAGCAACAGCAGTGGGTCGAAGCCCAAGGAGGAGGATGAGAATGCAGCCCTTGCATCCAAGGGGCAGCAGGCGCAGTGGAAGCGAAAGGAGGACATCTCAAAGGTCAAATGCTTCAGGTGTGATGAAATGGGTCACTACGCAACACAGTGTCCTCTCAAAAAGAAGGACAAAGATGAGAAGCATGATCTGAAGGCTGCACCTGCGAGATCGAGGAGGAGGAATTTGCCATGACAGCCAAGATACCTCTAGGAGGGAGGTGGGCTGATTTGGAGTTGTAGTTCGAAAGAGCTATAAATGGGCAGGATCCTTGAGGAGTCCACCTCTTGGATCAATACCTTGCTACAGAAGCCCAGATTAGTAGTAACAGGATGGACTAAGTGTCAGATGGTGCAGAGGAGTGTTGGAGCGACAGATGCAGTGGCTATAACGCCAAGTCTGAGCAGCGTAGTGCAAAGTTGCAGCAATGCAGGGAGGCACAGTGCAGTAGCAACAGCAGTGCAGTGGCTTCATAAGGATAGCGTAGGACTAGCAGAAGTCAAATCTTCAGCATCAAGATGCATCTACGTTGAACACTTGTTCAATAATTTGGATGTTTTTACCGTCGTTGTTGCAGGAGCAGCAGTAGTTTGCAGTGCAAGAGCAGTTGGAAGTGGCAGTGCCAGTAGCAGCACAGATGCAGCACTTAAGAAGGAGTTGTAGTATGGTTGCAGTGTTGATAGTGGTAGTGTCAGCAGCAACGCAGTAGTTGGTGGACAGCATGTCAGACATTAGCAACGCAAAGGACGATGAAATGAAGTCAAGGTGAAGCTTCAGTGGGAGGCATTGCTAGAGCACATTCCTTGCTAAGAGGGAGTGTTGCTTTCTGGTAGCAATGGATGTGCTCTAAATCTCAAATTTTGTAGGGAGGCTTAAAAACATGTATTCCAAAGAACCCAAAAAGCGTTTTGGGAAATTCCACCCGGAGACAATTTTATTAAAATAACTAATTATTTTTAATAGGACCCTAAGTCTAAACTTAGGAAATTAAAACAAATTAATGAGTATTAATCTAACTATGGTTGTAACTTCTAGAAGAAGACGAGGATCAAGCATAAATGATATTAGCCATTCATTAGCTTCTAATCTAGGTCATTGAATGTCAACGAGAAGATTATTTAAGGAGGCTTGAGGGTCATTTGGAAGACACACAGAGAGAGACCAGAAGTTCGATTTTCTGAAGTAGAGCAACGGCAGGAGAGATTTTTGATAGTAATCTTTTGCAGTGAGGGGCAGAGATAGTATCCAGAAGAGGGAAGTTTTCCTGTGCTGGAGAGTACAAGGCAGAGAGGGCAGAACGACATCCAGAGAGAGGCTGACACTAGCCCATGCAAAGCTAACACAGTGGCAGCGCAAAGCTATCGAATTCCTGCTAAGGAAATCGAGTTTTAGAAGCCGGGAATCGAGGTGTGAGACCGGGAGGCTGGAAATCGAAGTTTCTGGGTAGCAGAGGATCCGGAGGAAGAGCAGTGCAATCCCCAGCTAAGGTGACACAGAGACTGCATAGGGTTGACGCAGATCTGCGCAAAGGCTGACGCAGAAGGGGCATAGAGCCTCCTTCTAATGGGATCAGGGTTAGATTCTTCCAGTGACAGGGTGAGACCATCTCACTATTTGTTTTGTCCAGTTTCTCTCTGTATCGGATAGCCAGTTGGGCTTCCAACGAATTGTACTCAGATTTACTAATACATAATAGTAAAACCCTTAGAGTTGCTGCACCGGTTTTCCCGCATTGGGTTTTTCCTGGGACATTTGTCCAAAAATAATTGTCATTTGTGTTGTATCTCTCTATTGTTCAGTTTCTTGTTTCGGCATATTATTTTAAATGGTCTAGGTTGCAGTGTATATATTTCAATGTTTGCAGTAGGAAACTACAAATAACTTGTTCATGTAAATCTAACAAGTAGGAGAAATATCATCAGTTGCTGCAGAAGGGATTCCGGTTTAGGAATTTTCACAAAGCCATCTTACAATCTGAGTTGCAAAAGAAGAAGCCTTTATCCAAGCGAAGAAGAGAGAAGGATAAAATCTCTGTCTTTCTCCCACACGTGCAGAAACTAGGGTTTCTGCAGTGACCAAAAATTGCAGTCAAATTGCAGGGGTCGAAAAAGAGGTCAAATAAGAAGCTGCAACTATTGGAAGGAAAAATTGACTGAAGTTGACTTTGAGAAAGGGAAGCTCATCAAGGAGAAGGCGTTGTCATCATCATCAAGGAACCAAGGTGATCTCCCTCTCTTTGAAGGATCACTTTTGAAGGAAGACATCTTCTACTATCAACATCATCATCAAAATCAAGAAGGCATCAAGTTGAAGATATTGTCATCAAGAAGTATCTTCACAAGTATCTTTATGTCCACATTTGAATCTATCAAAATGACTTCATTTTGCAAGGAAAGCAACAAATTGGTTGGGTCATCAAACTTTCTTGCATGGAAGAAGAGGACAGATTTGATCCTCATAGAAAACGAAGTCATTGATCATGTTAAGGGTTCAATCACTAAACCTCCAAAGGAAGAAGCTCAAGCTCTAGCGAAGTACATGAAAGGGGAAGTAAGGGCTCAAAGGATCCTTATAGAATCCATCAAAGATCCCCTCATACCATATGTATCAAAGTTGGAGACATCAAAAGAAATATACGAGAAGCTAGTAGAATTGTTCTTCGTAAGTACTGCTGGAGAAGTGATATCATTAAGACAAGAACTCTACAAGATGAAGATATCAAAGGAAGATGGAATAGCCTCATACTTTATGAGGGTATCAAAAATAAGAGACTAACTACAAGAGTTGGGAGAACAAATGTCCAATAAAGAAATGACCACCACAGTGCTCAATGCACTACCAGAGGAATGGGGCAACTTTACAACATGCATCTATGTTCAATGAACTTTGGTCATTATGTAAGATTGAAGAAACCAGATTGAAGGCAAAAAGTGATGTGGGATCAAATGAACAAGTTCAAGCATTTGCTGCCATGGCTAAGAGAAAAGGAAAGTTTGGGAAGTTTGGTCCTCAGAAAAAGAAGAAGAATATGGAAAAGATCCAATGCTATGGTTGTCAAGAATATGGGCACTACAAGAGAGATTGTCAAAGTTTAAGAAGGACAACAAGAGGAAAGAAAGAAATGAGGCTCATATCACTAAAGAAGTGGAAGAACTTGATGAGAAGAAATCCAAAGGGATAGATCTTCACTATTAGGGTTTCTCCAATACATAGCAAGGAGAAGTGGAAGGTGAAAAGACTTCCACCATGGCAGTCAAGATGAGAAGCATTATGACGAGATGCATCTTAGTAGAAGATGGCATCATATTAGAAGCATACGATTAAAGCAAGAGCTTGAGACATCCTTATAAAATCTTGAAAGATAGCTGAAGTAGAAGTCTACATGGTTGTAGCAGTCATCATAGAAGGAAGTAGCTCTTGGTAACCTCATTGAAAAACATAAGTAGTACTTATGGTTAGAAGAAATTCATCTAGTGTAGAGCTCATCATACATCATTAGGAAGAAGCATTTGCAGGATGAGGATAATCAAGATCCTCTATTGGAATCTTCATTTGAAGGTTCACCTCTTGGAAGAAGCAAGTGCCTTGCTGAGAATTCCACCTTGTATGGGATTCATTGTTTGGAAGAATGATGGTATGATGACAAAGGAATGCAACATGTCAAGATGGTTGAAGTACTCTCAATCAAGGAAAGGAAGTTGTTGAAGGAAGCCTAGATGACCAAAAGAAGGAAAGAGGTATGTATGCATGTATTTAATTGAGTCATGTCATCATATAGTTGCATGGGTAAATGTTCTATCTCATAAGCATGATCAAAGAAAATGGATCAGCAAGTTTGACCAGACTTAAGGTTGGAAGGGATGATTCTTTCATACATACAATATTTTACCCAATCTAATAGAAAATGATCAATGAATGGATATTCTTGTCCCCTTTTCCGTTTCTCCTATTATGTCGAATTCCATCAATAACCTATTTTGTTTAAATATCCACAAACAATTTTTTGGCCCAATTAGGATATGACTCCTCTTTTGGAATGATGCATGAGGGCATGGTTCACATATTGACTAGATGAAATCAACATAATATGTCTTTCTATGGAATATGAGGTGGTTGACAAAGACAAAGGAACTATGGATGAGAGTTTCTGAGGAGAAATATGTGAAGAAAGAAAGAAGAGATCGTGAAAGATGCAACTATGAGCACGTAGAAAAAGGAAATCAACATCCGATGACTAGGAGAATTGACCATGACATCTCCCTAGAAAAGGTTTGAAGACTCTGATGAAGTCTGGAAAGAAAGGAGACCCTTGACATTGAATATCTTGGAGATGTGTCAATATGTATGCAGGATGTTGATGTTGCTACAAACAAGATGTCATGATGAAAGGCCATCACAAAAGGTAACTTTGATTTGATGTTCATTTCTAATTTTTGAAAAACATCTGGATGGATTGATACAGGGCTACCGGAAGAAAGTTGTAGATGTCATCTACAACTAAGCACTCATGTGGTTGGATGGAAGATCCTGAAGGAAACATGACGTGGAAGAGGTAGTTGTATGAAGGAAAGCCAGATGTGGATTAGAAGATCACTTTCTGATAAGGGGAAGGACGACATGACTGACTTGAGGAAAGTGATGGATGGCCGATGCCCTACAAAATGAAGGCTCCATAATAATGAAGATGAAATTCATGACATCGAAAGGAGGAGCTCAACAAGTAGTGAAAGGTCCCATGATCTCAAATAAAGAAGATTTTTTTTGCTAGAAAGAAGTCCCTGGTTAAGAGGGAGCTTGGACAAGTCCTTGGATAAGAGTGAACTTGGGTACATTCCTTTTTTAGTAATGGGTACATCCTCTCTAATAGGAATGGGCATATCCTCTTTAGTTGAGAGGGAGAGATAGACACATCATTCTTGTCCTCACTTTGGGAAAAAAGAATGGAGGATTGGGTAAGCATCTAGCATCTAATACTCGTTGAGTATGTGGAAGGGCATCCAAGATAAGAGTAGTTGTAGAGGACCGATATTCTTTGAGGACTAGGAATCCAAAGAATAGTACTGGAAGGACATACCCTGTGAACACTCGAGTGGGGTATGTTCCTTGAGAGACAATGATGATGGTGTCTATAAATCATTGGTCTCGCCAGCATTGTGCTCTAATCTTGTCGAGAGATAGAGTTGTTAGTCAAGGCCTTGCTATGTGACAATGCTAGATGATATGATGTTAAAGATATGGATTACCAATCCGACTCTTCTTATGATAATTCTTCATATTGAGAACGTCCAAGTACCTTGTATGAATTATGAATACCTCCTTAGTTAAGAGGGAGTGTTGAAATACATAACTAGGTTCGGTCTGCATAATGACATACGTAATCATGATTTTATGTGTTTAATGGAAAGAGGAGTAAATTTATTATTGTTATTCTTGACACATGGGTTTCATGCTCAAGGAAATTTATTTATAGGTCAAGCACCCAATGAGTGCTTCTAGGTTTGTCATAAAGTCAATTGAGTCATTGTCATGTATTGAAGACCCATTTGGGCATATTACATATTGTAAAGAAAAATTTATTGAGTCAAAATCAAGTCAAAAGACCCTCCAAGACTTCGTCGTGGCACAAAGATCAAGTCGGCCTAAAGATAGCAATTCGTACCCCTTAGAATCCTATATATATAATAAGGAATTCGACCTCATTTTGACATACTCTCAAGCAAGTTCGATCTCCTCAAGAAAGAAGCTAGAAAAGGACGAAGAAGGAGAAGAAGAACAAGTTCGAAGTTTTTGGGCCTCTCTCTTTCTCTCTTTGGTTAGGGTTTCTACAATTATTGGGCAAGACGAAGTTTTGAAGTTGCATCGAAGTTGTGTAGCTGCAAGGTCGAAGCTGTGAAGTTGCATCGAAGTTGTGAAGCTGCAAGGTCGAAGTTGTGAAGTTGCTAGGTCAAAGTTGGTGAAGCTGCTAGGTCGAAGTTGCAGAAATTGTTCTTGGGGTCGAAGTTGCAAAAATTGTTGTTGGGGTCGAAGTTGCTGGAAGGTCGAAGTTTGTTGTTGGAAGTTGTTCAAGAAGGAAAGTTGACTTGGTCTTGGAGGGTATTGGTCAAGGGTCATAGGTCTTGGAATTCGTTAATTGAAGTTATATAAGAAGAAAAGAACTATGGTGGGTTTTCCTCTCAGTTTGAGAGGTTTTGTCCCTGGATAATCACCTATATCTTGTGTCTTATTGTCTCATTGTTCTTTATGATTTGGTAGCTATTTGATGATAGAGAACACTAATAATAATAAAGGAAAGAAGAAATTAATCAAGTAAAGAAAAAATACATCACAAAGAGTTATCAAAGAAAGAGAAATCACCTTCACTTGCCTCCCCCACTTAGATTTCTCAACAACTCCCTCTCAACCAGAGAAGAGATCCTCATTCCCTCTTGATCAGGGAATAGATCCTTGCTCCTTCTTAAACATTTTAAGGAGACTTCTTATTCCCTCTCAAACATAGAGGAGATTCCTTACTTCCTTTCAATTGGGAAGTCATAATCATGTCTTTATCAACCACTGTTTTTTCATGGAGATCTTCAAGTAGTAGTTGCATGGCTCCTCCTTCCCTTTGCATCTCATCATATTGAGCTTTTGTAATGGAGCCAAACTTTCTTCAGTCTGTGACAAGGTTCAGGCCATCAACCTTTCATATCACTTTCCTCTAGTCATCATCAACAAAGGCATTATATTGAGCCAATTGAAATAGAGCTAATCATAGCTCCCTCTAATCATGAAAGTGATCTTCATTTTCATCAAAACATAAACATCAGGTTATCCTTTTGTATTGTTACCTTTCAATCCCAGGATGGTGTAGACATCTTGGCCATATAATCCTCCAAAAATTACCAAAGTCATCCACTCAATCCATGTACACTTCGAATTGAGTTCAAAACAAATAGTTGTAGATACACTAGCCTCAATTGCCATTATGCATTTCTGCAACATTCTTCCAAGTAGCAAAACCATATACCAACTAGATAACCAATACCAAAACATTAATATCATAATTACCTCAACATGATGGCCTTTTGTCAGATTTTGCTTACTTGTTCTTTTTCAGATCAGCATCCTTCTGTATGGTCTATCTCCATATTGTACAAGAATCCCTTTCAATGTTTTCACTTTTAACCAAAGTGCCCATGGAAATAATCTGCAAACTACAATATCTTCTTCCTTGGAGTTGTCATTGTCAACTCTCTTTCTTTCTTCAGGAGACCATATTTGATGTTGATCAATATCATCATGTCTAAGTCATGCTATCTTATGGAAGAGTCTTGATCCTTTCCAAAGCATACCAAAACTTCTTTTTCCAAACATCGAGTAACCACATGGAAGACCTCTTATGCTCATGTTACTAAGCACATTCTTACAACCAACTCTTTCTGCAAGATTCTTGTAGACATGAATTCTACCTTCTAGAGAAGAGTTACTAAAGACATGCATACCTTTTCTTTCGTATAACCATCTAGCCATCCTTCCTTTGAATGAGCTTGCTTCTATCCTTATCGAAGATAAGGTTCCCTTTTAAGAGGAGAAAGAATTCTCTTATGCCTTTCATACTGCAACTCGGCCATCTACATGCCTTCATCCTTCAATACTATTGTTTCCATACTAAATGGAACATATATCAGTCATGTCATAATGCATCTTTCAAATAACCTTCCCTAAATGATAAATCTTATTGGAGGATCTTGATGATCCTTTCTACAAGACGACTACTTTTAACATTATGTTAGAAAATACTTGGATGAACTATGATGTGCAAGATGTTCCAAATCTTTTCATTCTTGTTAGCTAGATGACTTCTTTCCAAACCAATTTGATCATGTAGACTCTAATTCTTCCACTATCATATGCTTCCTTCTATGATGCCATGCTTCCTTTCATATGTGAAAATTCCAAACTGGAACCCTATTGCAGCAATTGGAAATTATTCTCCTAATTGTTATTTTAATTTAATAATTTATTTATTGTTTCCTACAACAAATACTTAACAATTCATCTTGTAACTTACACAAATAAAATTGTGGAAGAATAAATGCTGGAAACTCAAAAATGCTAGCACACACACAAAAAATAACACAGTAGTTTTTGGACAAAAGTCCCCGGGAAAAACCCAACTTGGGAAAACTGGTGTAGCAGATGAGGGTTTTAATATTATGCAGCAGTGAAAAATATGAGTACAATCTAGATGCCTGAAACTGGCAATCCACAACAAGAAAATCTGGGCAAAATACTGAAGGGAATTTCCCTTCTCCCACAGGCAATCTCTGGCACAACTTGCCTTCAAAAAACTGGCCATCCAAACCCCAGCGTGAGCCTCTTCTGCGTTGCCTCTGTGCTGTCTGCCACACGTGTGGCTCGAAACTACCACTAATGAAGTCATTCTGCCTCCAGCTGCTGAGGAAATCGTCTCTCTGGCCTTCTGGAACCTCTGCCTGGCCTCTAGAACTAAGAACGATTTTCCTCACCAACAAATCAGATCCGCTTGTTGAAGCTACTGCGCAGAGCCTCTACACTGCCTCTCTGGGATAACTCAGCCCTCTTGTTGCTGCCTCTTTGGATCTAGAAATCTTTCCTCCGGATCACTGTCCCTGCCCCTCTCACACTACTTTGATCTCTAGCTCTCTCTCCGGCAACTAACTACTACTACTCTGGAAATCGATCTGCTCAAAAATCGAACCTCTCAAGTGTATCCTCCATCACCACATCGACCTCCTCTTATATTCCTCTGTTGGAGCACTAATAGCCAAGATTAAAACTTAATCAATGGCTAGGATCATCTCTTGATCGATCTGTGTAAGTTTCTAGATTATTCTTGCCTTGACTTAATTAATACTGATTAATTAACCAATTTTCCTAAGTTTAGACTTAAGAAACATTAAAAAAATCATTAATAACCTAATTAAGTCATTTCTAGGCGAAATTTCCAGAAACAATTTATGGGTTTTTGAGATCTCATGTATTCTAACCTCTCCACCAAATTTCAAGGTTAGAACACATCCGATGCTACAAAAACTAACACTCCCTCTTAGCGAGGAATGTGTTCTAGTGCTACTACAAACCCTCTCTGCATCATCTCCTGTCACGTTGCTGATGTCTTGCCATACTACCCACTAACCACTACGCAACTTTGATATACGTTGATTCTGTGTTGTTGTTGACACTACCATTACTGCATATGTACTACAACTCCCTCTTCATCTGTTGTTGCTGCAGCTGCAACATCTGCAATTGAAAAGCATCCAAAATATTGAATCAATTGTGATTAGTATAATGCATCTGTCACCCAAGTCTCTCGCTGCTGCTAGTATCTGCACTGCGCCAACTCCATTGCTACCAACTCTGCACTGCGCTCCCCAGCTTCTCACTGCTACTAGTCTCTGTAACTGTCTCTCTGCCATTTGACTGCATCAATTGTCACTGATCCATCATATTACTGAAAATTGTGGGCCCCCGTAGCAAGGTATTGATCCATGAGGTGGACTTCTCAAGCATTTTGCGCATTTGTAGCTCTGGGGCTACAACTCTAAATCACCCCACCTCACACCTGGAGGTATGTCGGCAATCATAGCGAAGTCTTCCTCCAACCTAGAGGATAGTCTATCGATCTCAGCATGTGTTGCAGCTTGGTCCTGCTTCTCCTCTTTGTCCTTCTTTTTGAGAGGACACTAGGTACTGTAGTGACAGACTTCACAACACCTAAAGCACCTGAGCTTCTATAGGTCCTTCTTCTTCTTCTTATGTTCCCCATGTCCCTAACTGGGACCCTTAGATGTAAGGGCTACATTCTCCTCCTCCTTCACTTCATTCGGTCCGCTACTACTATTGGAGCTCTTTAGTAGAGCTTGCCTCAATTCCTCCTTCTGCAAGTCAACCCACATTTTGTCCCATTCTGGTAACTTGTCTCTGCCCAATATGCTTTGGACAAAGAATTGTGAGTCCTCAGAGACACTATTGAGTGCCAATCTCACAAGCTCTGTAGGTTGAGGCACTGCCCCAACAGTTGACAACTGGTCCCGGATCTCCTAAATCTTGGTGAGGAAGAGGTTTATGCCTTCCCCTTTCTGCATCCTAGTGCATCTCAGCTTCTCCTCTAAGTACATCTTCCGCTGCTCAGAAGTACCCTGGTATAGCATGGAAAGAGTCTCCCACATCTCTTTGGTCGTTCCCTTGGCTGCGATATGTGAGACGATATGATCCTTGTGAAAATTTATGAATCTACACATCAGAAATCCTACTGCAACCACTGGTTTATCATCTCCTACTTGTTTTTACATTCAACAAGTTATTTAATTATTAAATAGTGATGAAAAACAATATTGCAGACTACACATCCATACAGATCGTGAACTGAAAAAAGAACAAGACAAATACACAAGGGACACTGTTATTTTTGGACAAGCATCCCCGAAAAAACCCAATGTAGGAAAACCGATGCAACAACTCTAAGGGTTTTCTATTATTAAGCAGTAGTTCTGAATAAAAATCTGGATGCCTGCACAGCAATCTAGTTACAGAGATAAAATATTCTGGCAGAAACCTAAATGAGATTATCTCACTTCACCCCGACAAATTCTCTCCGTTCTAGCAACTGGACTAGCTGTCCCCGGCTACAACTGTGCTGCCCCTTCGCAGTAGCTGCGTGGAGCACACTGGGACACTGCATCAGCACTGCACTGCCTCCTGGAGCTCTGACGTCAACCTTCTCGGCTAATCCTGCTGCTCCCCGGCTGAATTTGGATTTCTGCTGAATGGTAGCTCTACCCTAGCACTAGAAATGTGTGGGCCCTTCCTGGTCCAACGTCAGTCTCCCTGGGTCTGCGTTGCCTCCTCTGGCGTCTCTCTGCCTCTCTCTGCTGTGTATTCGAGGTCCTAAAAAAGATCCTCCAACCTCAACTATCCCTGCCACTCTGCTGCAACAAATCACTTGTTCGATTTTCTCAACAAACCTCACCCCAAAAAAATCGAACTGACTGATCTCTCAAGTGTATCTTCAACTGACCCTCAAGCCTCCTCTTATACTTTTCCTTTTCATGAATCAACGGCTGAGATTAAGTCCCTAATCAACGACTAAGATTAAAACAGACTTGATCCTCGTCATTTACAAGTTTCTCACCCATATTCTTATTAATACCTGTTAATATTTTTATTTTCCTAAGTTTAAACATAGGAACCCATTAAAAATATTAATTATTTTAATAACACCTCATCCGAGTGGAATTTCTCCAAATGATTTCTGGGTTTTGGAGGTCTCATGTGTTCTAGCCCCTCCACAAAATTTTGGAGCTAGAGCACATCCGATGCTACCCAAAATCAACACTCCCTCTTACCAAGGAATGTGCTCTAGTAACACTTCTCAACATAAGTACTACACTGATCCACTGCATATGTCCTCTGTGTTGCTAATGCTTGGCCTGATGCCCTTCATCCACTGCACTGCTGCAACCTGTACTGTTGCCATGACACTGCCACCGTCACTGCTACATCTGTACTACAACTCCCTCTCAAAACGTTGCCTCATGTTGCGCATAACACTGCCACTGCTAACTGATGCACTACAACTCAGCTGCTGAGAAGTAAGCAACTGAAACTTCACCCAAAAACTGACATGTTGGTCAGTTTGGACGCCTCGTGATGCTGAAGATACCTCTGCTGCTAATCTGTGCTGACCCTCTGCTGCTACTGCACTGCTGCAAATTGCTCTATGCCTCTTGCACTACTACAACATGCATTGTGTTGCCTCAGACTTTGGGACTCTAGCTCTGCCACTATCACTCCATCACACCTTGCTCCAACCGACACCCGTCATTTTGCCACTGTCGTTAAGGGCTCCTGTAGCCGTATGTGATCCAAAAGTTTGGGAACCTCAAGGATCCTACCCTTCATGTAGTCCTCTCGACTATAACTCCATGTCGCCCCACCTCCTCTCCAGAGGCGCATGAGCACATGGCACAATCATCATCCTCGCCTTCCCTCTCAGCTTTCGTTGGAGCAGCCTTCGAGTCAAAAACCTCCTCCTTGCCCATCTTCCGGGGCCACTGAGTGGTGAAATGTCCAAGTTCCCCACACTTGAAGCATTTGACCTTGGAAATATCCTTCTTCTTTCTCTTTTGCTGCCCTTGTTGTCTCGATGATGCAAGAGTTGCATCCTCCTCCTCCTCCTTGACCCGGGCTCCTTTGTCGCTACTCCCTGCCTTGGTCAACCTCTTGATCTCTTCTTGTCGAAGAGCTGCCCACATCTCCTCCCAACTGGGGAGAGTCACTCTGCCCAAGATACTTTGGAAAAATGTCTCCCAGTCCTCGGTGACTACATTCAGGGCAGTCCTAACCATGAACTCAGGATCTAGTGTAGACCCCACGAAAGTCAACTGGTCGCAAATCCCTTGCAACCTGAGGAGGAAGGGATCGATCTCTTCTCCCTTCTGCATCTGGTACTGTCTCAGTTGATTTTCTAATAGCATCTTCCATTGGACAGAAGTGCCCTGGTACAAGGTGGTCAGCGCCTCCCACATCTCCCTTGTTGTTTCCTTCTCAGCAATGTGTGGTACTACATGATCTTTGACCCCATTTAGGATCATGCACTTAGCCTTCGCCTGGGCCTCCTCGTACTTCTTTAACGGATCAGCGTCGACCAGAACAGCAACTACTTTCAAGGCATAGTCCTTGATGCAATGTTTGTCTAGGATTGCCAGGATCCTGGCCTTCCAAATGACAAAATTGGATGCTCCATCCAATCTGTCTTGATCCCTTAGTGCATTGACCGCCATATCTGCTCAAAAAATAGGATTGGTTCTCTTCTCCCTATCCTGCTGCTAATCCAACAAGACTTGGATCTAGATTTCTTTGGCGCAAGAAACCCTCTAAGGAATAAGCTCCTCTAGACTCCGTTTGAGTCCTGATTTCCTTCACGGAAATCCTCTGGCCAAATGTCGAATCACTCCTCTCCAATCCTCCTTTGTTGTTGCAACCCAAATCTATATTTCTTTGGCTAGAAATCTGTCAAGGCAGTGTGACTCCCTCTACCTCGGCTTTGTCTCCACAAACACTGTTCTGCACCAATAGCAACAACGTCCCACCAAGTCCACTGATTGAATCTGCACTGCTTCTCCAACCCCGACAATTGACAGAATTGAGCCTCTCAGGCTCTGCACTAGCCCAGAGAGCTGACGCAACCACTACGTGAGCTCCTCTCGGGTACTGCGTCATCTTCTACAGGCTTAGAATGCTTACGCAAGTAGTGTGTGAGCCTATGCATCACTCCTGCAGCTTGTCCTCTACCTCTGAAACAGCGCTGTCACTCGGGACAGTTGTTTTTCTGTAGCAAATTCTCTAGATCTCCTGGCTGGTGTCTTCAGTCTCCTATGATCTGCAATGCTCTGATACCATGTGAAAATTTCTGAATCTACACATCAGAAATCCTACTGCAATCACTGGTTTATCATCTCCTACTTGTTTTTACATTCAACAAGTTATTTAATTATTAAACAGCGATGAAAAACACTATTTCAGACTACACATCCATACAAATCATGAACTGAAAATAGAACGAGACAAATACACAAGGGACACTGTTATTTTTGGACAAACATCCCCAGAAAAACCCAATGCAGGAACATTGGTGCAGCAACTCTAAGGGTTTTCTATTATTAAGCAGTAGTTCTGAATACAACTCTGGATGCCCTCTCAACAATCCAGTTACAGAGATAAAATATACTGGCAGAAACCTAAGTGAGATCATCTCACTTCACCCAGCAAAATCTCTCTGTTCCAGCAATTGGATTGGTTGTCCCCGGCTACAACTACACTACCCCTTCGCATTAGATGTGTGGGCCTACATGGAGCACACTGGGACACTGCGTCAGCACTGCACTGCCTCCTGGAGCTCTGACATCAGCCTTCTCGACTGATCCTACTGCTCCCCGGCTGAATTCGGATTTCTGTTAGAGGGTGGCTCTACCCCAACACTGGAAATGCGTGGGCCCTTCCTAGCCCAGCGTCAGTCTCCCTGGGTCTGCGCTGCCTCCTCTAGTGTCTCTCTGCCTCTCTATGTTGTGTATTCGAGATCCTGCAAAAGAGCCTCCAACCTCAACTATCCGTGCCCCTCTGCTGCAATAGATCACTTGTTCGATTTTCTCAGCAAACCTCGCCCCACGAAAATCGCACTGACTGATCTCTCAAGTGTATCTCCAACTAACCCTCAAGCCTCCTCTTATACTTTTCTTGTTGATGAATCAACGACGGAGATTAAGTCCCTAATCAACGGCTAAGATTAAAACAGACTTGATCCTAGTCATTTAGAAGTTTCTCACCCATATTCTTATTAGTACCCATTAATATTTTTATTTTCCAAAGTTTAGACTTAGGAACCCATTAAAAATATTAATTATTTTAATAACTCCTCATCCAGGTGGAATTTCTCCAAATGATTTCTGGGTTTTGGAGATCTCATGTGTTCTAGCCCCTCCACAAAATTTCGAAGCTAGAGCACATTCGATGCTACCCAAAATCAACAATCCTGAACTCCGTCTAGGATCAACCTCGTCGCCTATGCCATCTCCTTCTTGTACTCCTTTTGTTGATCCGCATCTGTGGGAATTGCTACCACAGCATCAATATATGTCTTCAGGCCATATTCATCTAGAAGGAAGGGCATCCTTGCCTTCCAGATGACATAGTTGGAAGCTCCATCCAACCTGTCCTGATCACAAAGCCCAACAGTGGCCATCTCAACAAAATGTCGAAAACTTCCTATTTCCTTCTACTCAATTGTTGCTCTGCTATTCACACTCCTTTCTGGAGTGAGAAGATCTGCTCACAACAAATGTTGATCTACAAGGAAAAATTGAACTTCTTGAGACTAGAAGTTCCGCGAGGAAAAATTTCCCTCCATGTGTGCTCTTCTTCCTTCCACCCGACGTTGGCTTTGCTCTAGCAACCTTATGCAAAAGCCACTACATCCAGCTAGAGATTTGCTCAATGAAAAAATTTGGGTTGCTCCCTCTACTTCTGGAATCACTCGATCTGGTAAGATCGAATTTTTCTGCCCCACTCAGAAAAATTGAACCTCCACAAGCAGCTCAGCCTCCTTGCAGAATGACTGTGTTGCTCTTGGGAATTTTGGCCTGCTGCCCACAATGAGCAGCGAAATTCCTTCTCTTTTCGCCTCTGAGCTCCCTGATTGATCAACTGCGCTATGATACCATGTGAAAATTCCAAACTGGAACCCTATTGCAGTGACTAGAAATTATTCTCCTAATTGTTATGTTAATTTAACAATTTATTTATTATTTCCTATAGCAAACACAAAATGAATAACTCACACTGAAACCTACACAAATAAACTGCGGAAGAATAAACGCTAAAACTCAAAAATGCTAGCACACACATAAAAAATAACATAGTTGTTTTTGGACATAAGTCCCCGGAAAAACCCAACTTGGGAAAACTAGTGCAGCAAATGAGGTTTTATTATTATGCAATAGTGAAAAAATTGAGTGCAATCTGGATGCCTGAAACTGGCAATCCACAACAAGAAAATCTGGGCAAAACACTGAAGGGCATTTCCCTTCTCCCATAGGCAATCACTGGCACGACTTGCCTTCAGAAAATTGGTCGTCCAAACCTCAGTGTGAGCCTCTTCTGCATTGCCTCTCCGTTGTCTACCACACATGTGGCTTGAAACTGCCACTGATGAAGTCGTTCTGCCTCTAGCCACTGAGGAAATCGTCACTCCAGGCTTTTGGAACCTCTGCCTAGCCTCTGGAACTGAGAACGATTTTGCTCACTAGCAAATCGATCTACCTATTGAAGCTACTGCACAGATCCTCCGCACTGCCTCTCTAAGATAACTCGGCCCTCTTGCTACTACCTCTCTGGATCTGGAAATCTTTCCTCCGGATCACTGTCCCTGCCCCTCTCACACAGCTTCGATCTCTACCTCTCTCTCCGACAACTGACTGCTACTACTATGGAAATCAATCTGCTCAGAAGTCGAACCTCTCAACTGTATCCTCCATCACCACATCGACCTCCTCTTATAATCCTCTATTGGAGCACCAACATCCAAGATTAAAACTTAATCAATGGCTAAGATCATCTCTAGATCGATCCGTGTGAGTTTCTAGATGATTCTCGCCTTGACTTAATTAATACTAATTAATTAAGCAGCTTTCCTAAGTTTAGACTTAAGAAACATTAAAAGATTGGTTAATAATCTAATTAAGTCATTTCTAGGCGGAATTTCCAGAAACAATTTTTGGGTTTTGGAGATCTCATGTATTCTAGCCTCTCCACCAAATTTCAAGGCTAGAACACATCCAATGCTACAAAAACTAACATCATGATGCCACAAAAGCCAAGACTCTTCAAGAGAATGCAACAATGCATGCTACTCTAACTTCTACTTTCTAATAAAAGAAAGACAAACTGCAAATGAACCTGATAGAGACAGAGCTTCCTTCAGTAGTATAGATCCTTGGTATCTTCATTTTTTGGCTTCTTCTCAGGTTCTTCCTTTTTCTCGACTATTTGAGCTCCACTCCATTCCTTCCTTTTGATGTTTTTCTTGTTTGGGCAATCCCTCTTGAAATGTCCATACTCATTGCATCCAAAGCATTGTATCTTGGACATATCTAGTTTTCCTTTAGACTTTCCAAACTTCCCTTTCTTCTTCTTGGATTTTACAACAAAAGCTTGAGACTTTTCATTTGATTCGATGTCATCCTTTGCCTTTATCCTTGTTTCTTCCAAGATACATTGAGCCCATAGTTCATCAAAGGGAGTAGTATCTTTTCTTGAGTAGACACTAGTTGCAAAACTACTCCATTCAAGTGGCAAAGCATTTAGTACACAAGTGGTCATTTCTGAATCAGAAATGACTTCCCCAAGCCCTTGCAACTGGTCCCTTAATTGTGAGATCTTCATAAGATATGTGGACATATCTTCATCCTTTGACATCCTTATTTTATATAGTTGATTCCTCAAGGATATTTTTTGACCTGATGTACTTATGGAGTACAATTTCACCAACTTATCATAGATTGCTTTAGATGTACTCAAATCAGCAACAAAGGGAATGAGATGATCTTTTATGGATTCAATAAGAATCCTTTGTGCCCTCACTTCTCCCTTCTTGTATCTTGCTAATTCTTGAGTCTTCTCTTTGTCTGGTTGAGTAATTTCTCCAAGAACATATTCCATGACTTCATTTTTTGTGAGCACCAAATCAATCCTTTTCTTCCATGCTATGAAGTTTGTTGATCCAACGAGCTTGTTTCTTTCCTTGCAAAATGAAGTCATTTGATTTGTAGACTGAGACATGGAGAACAATATGGTACTTACTTGTCAAATGAGTGTCCTTCTAGATGATGCCTTCAACTATTTTGAAGCTTTCAAGAACCTTCAAAAGATTTCAAAGATGTCCTTTAAAGAGCCTTGATAAGGACCTTGTTGTCGAAAGGGAGAGAATAGCAATTGCTTGCTATTCTCTTGAATTTTTTGCATTCTAGATTAACTATTACATGTCTTTCTAGGTTGAATAACATGTTTAATTGATCATTGTGCAAAATTTCACCTATTTTGCTAATCTTGTGGGCAAGATCTTAAGTGTGGTTTACAAGTACCTCAAAGCTTGAAGTGGGAAAGTTTCTTGGTTGAACCATCCACTTTCAGCCATCCTAAGAGGCATTAGTCCCACTTGGACCAAGGACTCTCAAAGGCTTCAAAAAGGGCTTTCAAAGAACACCCTATCTCTCACTTCTTTCTCATAAAATTCTATTATCATTCTTGGTTCCATTCTCAAGTCCTGTATTGTTTAATTTAACAAACTAAAGGCTTGTATTGTTAGTTGTCCTAACAGTCACAAATCAGCCAAAAAGAGCTGATTGATATCAGCTCTTTTTGGCTGTTTTAGAGTAGGAATTTCATTTATTTAATTTCAGATTTGCTTTGAAATTTTTTATCATGATTTTGTGTGAACATTACGAATGTCCAAAGTTTGTTTTGGCATCATTCATTTTGTATGTTTATTGAATTGTTTTGCAGGCCCATAGAGTGCAAGAAAAAAAAATTAATTCAAGAGTCACCAAGACTCACCATTCTTTCCTTCACCTACAACTTCAAATTTCTTGATTTTTCTCTTTGCCCTTCATTGAAAATCAAGCAATTAGGCCTCTACTTGGATTGTTGTCTTAACAAAAATCCATTTTGCTAAGAAAGACCAATTTTACTTGGTCATTCCTTCGCAAAATATCATAGGAATCTAATCTTTTAAACTTAGAATTTTTTTCTTTTTTATATGGTAGTGACCTTAAGTAGTTTTCATCATTTTTGAACATTTTCCAAACTGATTATATTGCTGATCTCTTGCAAACATGTGACAGTCTAAGAGGAGTATTGGTCGAAGATTAAAAACCCAAAAGACTATGAAAATTCGGAAACCCAAATCCTATTGCAGCAACTAGAAATAATTCTCTTAATTGTTAAATTAATTCTTAACAATTTAGTTACTGTTTGCTACAATAAACACTGAATCAATCACACTGCAACCTACACAAATAAACTACAGAAGAAATAAACGTTGGAAGAAATACTAGCACACACACATAAAATGACAGTTATTTTTGGACCAATGTCCCCAAAAAAACCCAACTTGGGAAAACGGTGCAACAGCTGAGAGTTTTATTATTATGCAGCAGTGAAATAAACCGAGCACAACTGAATGCCGAAACTGGCAATCCTACAAAGAATTATTGGCAAGAAAAATCTAGTGAGGAGAAATTCTCACTCCATAGGGAAATCCCAACACTGACCTCAGCTCAAATTGAGCCATCCAAACAGCCTTTGTGTAGTCACTGCATCACCCTAGCACAACTGTTATTGCTCTCAGCTTCGAACAACTTCTCCTCAAGCCATCTAACCAGTTGTTGTCTGGGAAAACGTCTCTCCTGGCCTTTGGAACCTCTGCCCAGCTTCTGGCACTGAAATTCTGCTTCTCCCCAGCAATTTGACTTTGCCTCTAGAGGCTACTGCGTTGCTCTATGTCAACGTCACGGTGGCTTCTCTGCCTCTTTGCAAATGCACTCACCGAAACTGGAATCCTTCCTTCGGCTTCACTGTCCCTGCCCCTCTCTCACTGCTTCGATTTCTCTATCTCTCTCTCCAGCAACTGAATGTTGCTACTCAGGAAATCGATCTGCTCATGAAATCGAACTGCACAAGTGATTTCTCCAAGCCCCATCGACTTCTTCTTATAATCCTTCGTTGTGACTTCATCGGCCAAGGTTAGATCTTAATCGATGGCTAGGATTAACTTGAAGTCAATCCGTGTGAGTTTCTAGAATATTCACACCATAACTTAATTAATTCTGATTAATTAGTCATATTCCCTAAGTTTAGACTTAGGAAATATTTAAAAATTGACTAATAATCTAATTAAGTCATTTCTAGGTGGAATTTCCATAAACGATTTCTGGGTTTTGGAGATCTCATGCATTCTAGCTTCTCCACAAAATTTCAAGGCTAGAACACATCTGATGCTTAAAAAACTAACACTCCCTCTTAGCGAGGAATGTGTTCTAGAGTTGCTGCCTCCAGTAGCAACACCTTGTCTCTGCATCATCTCCTATCATGTTGTTGATGTCTAGCTACTACTGCCCACCAACCACTGCGCAACTCCGATATCCGAGGCATCTATGCTGCTACTGAACTGCCGCCAACACCGCATCTGCACTGCAACTCCCTTTTCATCTATTATTGTTGCAACTGAAAAGCATCCTAAATATTGAATCAACTGTGATAAGTATAATGCATCTGTCGCCTGAGTCTCTGACTATTGCTAGTATTTGCGTTGTCACTGAGGCATTTGTGTTGCTGCTAACTCTGCACTGTTGCCAACACTGCACTACGCTCCCCAGCATTTCACTGCAACTAGACTCTGCATCTGTCACTTTGGCATCTAACTGCATCTATTGTCACTGATCCACCTTGCTACAAAATACTATGGGCCCCTGTAGCAAGGTATTAATTCAAGAGGTGGACCTCCTCAAGAACCCTTCCCATCTATAGCACTCTAGGGTTACAGCACCAAGTCACATCACTTAACTCACGGGGGTATATCCACCCTGAAGAACAACCTATCGATCTTTCTTGCTACCTACTTCTCCTCCTTGTCCTTCTTCCTAAGAGGACACTAGGTACTGTAGTGACCAAACTCACCATATCTAAAGCACTTGACCTTTGACAGGTCCTTCTTCTTCTTTCGTTGCTCCCCCGGTCCCTGATTGGGACCCTTCGATGCGAGGGGCCACATCCTCCTCCTCGTTTACCTACTTTGATTTGTTGTTGCTACCACTGATGGAGTTCTTCACTAGGTCTCATCTCAACTATTGATTTGGGATAACATCAAATGTGCTCTAGGCCTCAAATTTTGCGAGGAGGCTTGGGCTCATGTATTCCAAAGAACCCAGAAAACGTTTTGGGAAATTACACCCAGAAACAATTTTATTAAAATAATTAATATTTTTTAATGGGTCCCAAAGTCTAAACTTAGGAAATTAAAAATATTAATGGGTATTAATCTAATTGTGGGTGTAACTGTTGATTTGGGGTAGCATCGGATGTGCTCTAACCATGAAAATTGATGGAGAGGCTAAAACACGTGAGATCTCCAAGACCCATAAATGGTTTGGACAGATTGTACTCGGTTTGGGAAATATTAAAATAATTAATATTTTTAATGGAGTTCCTAAGTCTAAACTTAGGAAAAATAAAATATTAATAGGTATTAATATAAAACTGGGTTAAAAGGTTCCAAAATTCATGGATCAAGCCAAATCTAATATTAGCCATTGATTAGAAATTTAATCTCGGTCGTTGAAGGACCAACGAGAAAAGTATAAGAGGAGGCTTGAGGGTCAGTTGGAAGATACACTAGAATGATCAGTCATTCATTTTGCTAGAGCAGGGTTGCTAAGCAAAAGTAAATCAGTTATCAACAGCGAGGGGCAGTGAGTACGATGCAGAGAGGCAGGGACAATATTGGGAGACCAGCACAGAAGCGGTGAGAGCCAGAGCAGCAGTCAGTCCAGGCCACGCAAAGCCCAACAGAGGCAGCGGAGAGCCTAGAGAGATTGCGTCATCCACGCAAAGGCTGTTGGAGTGACGCAAAGGGTCCGAGAGGCTACGCAGTGCCTCAGAAGGCTGACACAAAGGGTCTTGGGGCTGACACATGTCAGCGAAAGGCTGACACAGAGGCCAGAGGGTTTCGTGGGACAAGTTTTCTGAATACCTGTTTTTCAATATAGAGGTATTGTTGCCGTGTATTTTTCTCTGTCGAGTGAGCCAGTTAGACACCCAGTTGTACTCAGAAAGACTACATAATAATATAACCCTCTGAATAGCTGCACTGATTTTCCCGTATTAGGTTTTTCCGAGGACATTTGTCCAAAAATAACGGTGTCACTTGTGTGCTTGTTTTCTTTTAGTTGATGATCTGTAGATGTTGAGACTGTACTTGTGTTTATTTTCAGTATTTATATGGTTAAATAACTTGTTAAGTAATTAAACAAGTAGGTGAAATAAACCAGATAGTACAGGAAGAATTTCTAATGGGTTAGAATTAGAAATTCCAACAGTAACTTCTAAAATAAGACGAGGATCAAGCTAAAATGATCTTAGCCATTGATTAGCTTTTAATCTGGGTGGTTGAATGTCAATGAGAAGATCATTTAAGGAAGCTTGAGGGTCATTTGGAAGACACACCGAGAGATCAAGAGATCGAATTTTTGAAGTGAGAAGTTCTCAGGAGGAAATTCTAATCGAGTAGATTTCTTGCAGTTGAGGGGTAGATATAGCATCCAGAGAGAGTTTTTTCCCAATCGGAGAATCGTCAGCAGATAGGCAGACAGTGATCCAAAAGCTCTCACGCAGAGGCAACACAGAGGGTGACAGAGGGTCCGAAATTTGGCAGCGAAGTCAGTTTCAGAAGCCGAGAGCCCGGGTGTGCTACCAGGAGGGTGAGAGCAGTGACTCCGAGCAGCAAAACGATCAGTTGGTTGGGTGATGCAGTGCCTAGAGGGGCTGACGCTGGGACTACGTGAGGACTGCGCAAAGGCAGCGGAAGGTCTGCCAGAGGCACCTCACCTAGTGACAGGATCAGACGGGATTTTTCTCAATGATTGTGTGAGGTAATCTCACAGATCTTTCTGCCACTATTTCACTCTCTGTAACTAAATAACCCTTGAGGTATTCGGAGATGTATTCAGAATTTGCTACTGCTTAATAATAATAAACCCTCAAATCTGTTGCATTAGTTTTCCCACATTGGGTTTTTTTGGGGATATTTATCCAAAAATAACAGTGTTATTGTGTTGTATTTTCTTTCTTGCTCAATCTCTTGTTTCCACATATAAATTAATTAAGTGAAGGCTGCAATGTATGTATTTCAATATTTGTCGTAGGAAACTGCAAATAACTTGTTCATGTAAATCTAACAAGTAGGAGAAATATCATCAGTTGTTGCAGTAGGGATTCCAATTTAGGAATTTTCACATGGTATCAGAGTTGTAGGTGGAACAAGAAGAGCAGTGCCAAAGAACCTAGTGCTGAGCAAAAGAGGGAAATCAAAAAGCTGCAGGAGACAGCAATTCGAAATCCAAGAAGGTTTGCGCAGTTCTTAGCTGGAGGGCTGAAATTTCGAGGCAGTCTCTCTCCAAGTGAGTCGACAGAGAGAAGGGCTTCCAGATCGAATTTTTGTCAGGGCAGAGGGAGCAGCACAAAAGCCTCAGCGTGAGGAGAGCTGGTGGGATGCAGATTTTTCTGCAGGCAGTTTGCTAGGCAGAAAATCGTCAGAAGAGAGAGGAGAAGCACGGTTGAGGGAATTTCTTCCTCAAAGAATTCCTAGCCAAGGAATTTGAATTCTCTAGAGCTGAGCAACAGCAAGGGGTAGCAGTTTTACTAGCTCTAGCAAGGAGTGCATATGCTAGCCCAACAGCAGTGCAAAGGAGAGAGGATATTTTCAACATTTGTGGCAAAAATGGCAACCAGTGGCTTGAGGGATCAAGATAGGTTGGATGGGGCATCTAACTATGTCATCTGGAAAGGCAAGGATGACACTCCTTCTAGATGAGCATGCCCTCAAGACATATGTCGACAACGTGGTGGCTATAGTTAGTTTTTGGTAGCATCGGATGTGCTCTAGCCATGAAAATTGGTGGAGAGGCTAAAGCACATGAGTTCTAAAGAACCCAGAAACCGTTTGGTAAAATTCCAGCCAAATTGTATTTTATTAAAATAATTAATATTTTTAATAAATTAAAATATTAATGAGTATTAATCAAAATATGGGTGAGAATGTTCTAGAAGACAGATCAAGTCAAGTTTTATCTTAGCCGTTGATTAGAGACTTAATCTCGACTGTTAAAGTCTCAATCAGAGAAGTATAAGAAGGAGGCTTGGGGTTCATTTGAAAATACACAGAGGGTTGATCAGTCAATTCGATATTCCTAGGGCAGGGTTGGCTAAGGAGTTCAAACAAGTGATCATGCAGTGAGGATCAGAGGCAGTACTGGAAGGAAGCAATTTCCAGTTCTAGTGACTATACTTCACAGAAGACAGTGAAGGATCAGAGAGGCAGTGTAGTGCCAAGGAGGGATAGCGCAGCAACTGTAGGAGGTTGACACAGAACTGCTAGGGGATATTAGAGATCAGTGTCAAGAATCACTGTGGGTGATTGACAAATGAAATCTCGAATTCTCAGAAACAAATGCAGCAACAGCAAGGGTGACGCAATCAGAGGGAGTCTCCACACAAAGACTGCGCAGTGGGTCAACCAGGAGCTAGGGCCAGTGCAAAATCTCCACATTCAATGTGAGAAAATTCTCACTATTTTTCTAAGAGTTATCTTCTCTGAGTGGATTGACATTTCTCTGGGGCATCCAGATTGTATTCAGAAATTTACTGCCAATAATAGAAACCCTCAGATTTGTTGCACCGGTTTTCCCGCATTGGGTTTTTCCAGGGACTATTGTCCAAAAACAAGTGTCAATGTGATTGTTCATGTGCTGGTGTTTCTCTTGCTTTTCTCAGTTCATAATTTGTGAAGTCTGTAATTGAATTTATTTTGATATTAGCTAAAGCATTGGCAAATAACTTATTATTGTAAATAAGTAGCAGAAATAAATCAACCACTATAGCATAATTTGTTCACAGTTGTGCCTGCAAATGCAAATCCGTTGAAGAAATACAAGGCTGAAATGGTGAAGGCAAAAAGGATGATCCTCGACGAAGTGAAGGATCATGTGGTCTGTCACATCGCTAGTAGAGGGGTTGCTAAGGAGATGTGGGACACATTGTCTATGTTGTATCAGGGATCTTCCGAGCAGCAAAAGATATACCTTGAACAGAAGCTAAGATCTGCTCAGATGCAGAAGGGGGAGCATCTGGATCCATTCCTCACGAAGCTTCAGGAGACCTGTGATGAATTGTTTGTTGTGGGGCATACACCTCAAGAGTTTGTTAGACTGGCCCTCAATTTTGTCTCAGATGAGTGGCAAGTCTTTGTCCAGAGTAACCTGGGCAGAGCAACTTTGTCGATTTGGGATGAGATGTGGTCAGCTCTAAAACAAGAGGAGCTGAGGAGAGACTTAGTCAAGGTTAAAATTGACGAAAGCAGCAGCAATGGGTCGAAGCCGAAGGAGGAGGAGGAGAATGCATCCCTTGCATCGAAGGGACAGCAGAAGCAGAGGAGACGTAAGAAGGACTTCTCTAAGATCAAGTGTTTCAAGTGCGGTGAGATGGGTCACTATGCTACACAATGTCCTCTCAGGAAGAAGGACAAGGATGAGAAACATGATCCAAAGGCTGCAACCGCGAAGATCGAAGAGGAGTTCGCCATGACAGTCGAGATACCTCCAAGAGGGAGGTGGGCTAACTTGGAGTTGTAGTTCAAAGGAGCTACAGATGGGCAAGATGCTTGAGGAGCCCACCTCTTGGATCATTCCTTGCTACAGGAGCCCAGATCAGAAGTAGCAAGATAGACTAGTGTCGGATGGTGCCGAGGAGTGTCGAAGAGAGTTGCAGTGGCAAGGAGCACCAGAGTCTGAGCAGCACAGAGCAGAGTTGGCAGCAGTGCAGATGGCATAAAGCAAAGGTCGGCAGCAACGCTGTAGATTCAGAGGGTCAGCGCAGAGACTAGCAACAATCAAGCTTCAGCATTCACGTGGTATCATACTGAACATAGTTAGTTCAGTAATTTGGGATGTTTTTTCGTTGCTGATGGAGTGTTGGAATTTCTAAATCTAACCCGTTAGAAATTCTTCCTGTACTATCTGGTTTATTTCACCAACTTGTTTAATTACTTAACAAGTTATTTACCATGTAAATACTGAAAATAAACACAAGTACAGTATCAACATCTACAAATCATCGACTGAAAGAAAACAAGCACACAAGCGACACCGTTAATTTGGACCAATGTCCCCAGAAAACACAATGCGGAAAACCGGTGCAGTTATTCAGAGGGATATATTATTATGCAATTTATCTGAGTACAACTGGGTGCCTAAACCGACTCACCCGACAGAGAAAAATACACGGCAACAATACCTCCATATCCGGAAATAGGTATTCAAAAAACCTGTCCCACGAAACCCTCTCCGGCACAACTAAAGCTCAGCATTGGCCCTCTTGGCCTTTGCGTCAGCCCTCCGAGGCACTGTGAAGCCTCTGGGAGCCTCTGCGTCACTCTCTCTGCCCTCTACGTAGATGACGCAGTCTCTCTAGGATCTGCATAGCTTGGACTGACTGCTGCTCTAGCTCTCTCCGTGTTGGAATTTCTAAGTCTAACTGTTAGAAACCCTTCATGTATTTTTCTTATTTATTTCTTCCTACTTGTTCTGATTAACTAACAAGTTATTTACCATGTATACTGAAAATAAATACAAGTACATGTTTAACACATTACAAATCATCAACTGAAGTAAACAAAACAAGCACACAAGTGACACTGTTGTTTTTGGACCAATGTCCCCGGAAAAACCCAATGCAGGAAAACTGGTGCAGCTATCTGAGGGTTTTAATTATTAAGCAGTTTCAGAATACAATCTGGGTGCCAAAACCAACTCACCCAACAGAGAATAATCTCGACAGTAGTACCTCTCAGTCGGAGACAGATGTTCCGTCTAAAACCCTGGATAAACACTCCGACAGCTCCCAACTCCAATCTTCCCCAGGAAACCCCAGCGTCTGCCCAACGTCACCCTAGCTTGCCCTGTGTCAACCTCTGGAGGCACTACGTCAACCCTTAAAGCCTCCGTGTCACCCACGCTGGCTCTCTGAGGCACTGCGCAGCAAATGGCTGCCTCTGCGTGAACCTCTGGCTGGCTCTACGTCCCTCTCTCCCGGCTTCTTGCTGATCCTCCTGGTACTATCTCTGCCTCTCTGCTTCTGTATTCACTGCCCCTCAGTTGCAACTTTGATCACTCTTCCGACTTCCTCAGCAAACCTTACCCCAGCGAATCAAAATCTTGATCAACTCAATGTGTTCTCCAAGTGACCCTCAAGCCTCCTCTTATACTTTTCTCGTTGACAATTCAACGGCCGAGATTAAGTCCCTAATCAATGGCTAAGATTAACTCTAGCTTGATCCATGACTTTTGGACCCTTCTAACACAGTTTTATATTAATTCACATTAATATTTTATTTTCCCTAAGTTTAGACTTAGGGACTCCATTAAAAATATTAATTATTTTAATATCTCTCAAACTGTTAAGAATCTACCCAAACCATTTCTAGGTATTGGAGATCTCATGTGCTTCAGCCTCTCCACCAAGTTTCGAGGCCAGAGCACATATGATGCTACCCCAAATCAACACTCCGCTTTTGTGTTGGTCTCCCAATATTGTCCCTACCTCTCTGCCTCGTACTCACTGCCCCTCGCTGTTGATCATTGATTCAACTTTGCTTAGCAACCCCGCTCTAGCAAAATGAATCACTGATCACTCTGGTGTATCTAGCAACTAACCATCAAGCCTCCTCTTATACTTTTCCTGTTGCTCCTTCAACGGCCGAGATTAAATCTCTAATCAACGGCTAAGATTAGATTTGGCTTGACCCATGACTTTTGGAACCTTCTAACCCAATTTTATACTAATACCCATTAATATTTTATTTTCCCTAATAAGTTTAGACTTAGGAACTCCATTAAAAATACTAATTATTTTAATATCTCCCATACCGGTTAGAATCTACCCAAACCATTTCTAGGTCTTGGAGATCTCATGTGCTTTAGCCTCTCCACCAATTTTTAAGGCTAGAGCACATCCGATGCTACCCCAAATCAACATGGAGTAGCAGCAACAGTTTACAGTGCAGTGGCAGTTGGCAGTGGCAATGCTAGCAGCAGCACAGATGCAGCACTTGAGAGGGAGTTGTAGTACGAATGCAGTGTTAACAGTGACAGTGTAAGCAATAGTACAGTTGCAGCCGCAGCGTAGTGGTTGGTGGACAGCATGTCAGACATTCACAGCGCAGAGGACGATGCTTCAGAGTCAAAGTCGTATGTAGCAGCGTATATTGCTAGAGCACATTTTCACTAAGAGGAAGTGTTGATTTGAGGTAGCATCAGATGTGCTCTAGGCCTCAAATTTTGCAGGGAGGCTTGGGCACATGTATTCCAAAGAACCCATAAAGCGTTTTGGGAAATTCCACCCAAAAACAATTTTATTAAAATAATTAATATTTTTTAAAGAGCCCCTAAGTCTAAACTTAGGAAATTAAAAATATTGATGGGTATTAATCTAATTGTGGGTGTAACTTATAGAAGAAAACGAGGATCAAGCTAAAATGATCTTAGCCATTGATTAGCTTTTAATCTGGGTGGTTGAATGTCAACGAGAAGATTATTTAAGGAAGCTTGAGGGTCATTTGGAAGACACACCAAGAGATCAAGAGATCAAATTTCTGAAATGAGAAGTTCTCAGGAGGAAATTATGATTGAGTAGATTTCTTACAGTTGAGGGGCAGAGATAGCATCCGAAGAGAGAGAGATTTTCTCAGCCAGAGAATCATCAGCAGAGAGAGGCAGAGTGTTGTGATCCAACAGCTCTCACGCAGAGGCTGACGCAGGGCTACACAGAGGCAACGCAGAGGGTGAAAGAAAGTCCTAAATTTTGCAGCAGAGTTAGTTTCAGAAGCCGAGAATCGGGGTGTGAGACTAAGAGGCTGAGAGCAGTGACTCCGAGCAACAAATCAATCAGTTGGTTGGGTAACGCAGTGCCTAGAGGTACTGACGCAGGGACTGCATGAGGACTGCGCAGAGGCAGCACAAGGCCTACCAAAGGCACCTCATCCAGTGACCGAATCAGCCGGGATTTTTCTCAGTGATTGTGTGAGGTAATCTCACAAATATTTTTGCCAGTATTTCACTCTCTGTAACTGAATAACCCTTAAGGCATTCAAAGATGTATTCAGAATTTGCTACTGCTTAATAATAATAAACCCTCAGATTTGTTGCACTGGTTTTCCCACATTGGGTTTTTCAGGGACATTTGTCCAAAAGAACAGTGTTATTGTGTTGTATTTTCTTTCTTGCTCAGTCTCTTATTTCCGCATATAAATTAATTAAGTGAAGGTCACAGTGTATGTATTTCAATATTTGTCGTAGGAAACTGCAAATAACTTGTTCGTGTAAATCTAATAAGTAGGAGAAATATCATCAATTGTTGCAGTAGGGATTACGGTTTAGGAATTTTCACATCAACTCCTATTGCAAATCGGCCCACATCCTGTCCCACCTTGGCAAGGTTTCTCTACCCAAAATGCTTTGGACGAATACCTGCCACTCCTCAGAGACACTGTTTCATGCCAATCGCACTAGCTCTGTGGGTTGAGGCACTGCCCCAACAGCTAACCACTGGTCCTGAATCTCCTGAATCCTAATGAGGAAGGGGTTTATGCGTTCCCCTTTTTACATCCTAGTGCATCTCAGCTTCCCCTCCAAGTACATCTTCCACTACTCGAAAGTGCCCTGGTACAACGTGGAAAGTGTATCCCACATCTCTTTGGTCGTTCCCTTGGCCGCTATGTGTGATACAACATCATCCCGAACACCATCTAAGATCAATCTCTTTGCCCACGCCATCTCCTTTTTGTACTCCTTCAGCTGATCTACATCTGTGGGGATAGCTACCGCTACATCTATGTATGGCTTCAGGCCATTTTCATCCAGAAGGAAGGACATCCTTCCCTTCCAGATGACATAGTTGGAAGAACCATCCAACCTGTCCTGATCTCGTAGTTCGACAGTGGCCATCTCAGATATTGTCGAAAATCTCCTCTTCCCTTCTACTTAGCTGTTGCTAGGTTATTTGCACTCCCTTCTGGAGTGAGAAAAACTTCTCACAACGACTGCTAATCTGCAAGGGAATTCAAACTTCTTGAGACTAGAAATTCCCTGAGGAAAATTTTCCCTCAGTGTGTGTTCTTCCACCCGTTGCTAGTTCTGTTGCTGCAAAATTGTTGCGTCCAACTAGAGACCTACTGCCCGAAAAAATACTAGATGCTCCATCCGCCTCTGGAATCCCTCAATCTGGAGAAATCGAATTTTTATGTCCCTCTCAGAAAAATCGATTCTCCTCAAGAATTCGACCTCTTGGCCAAGGTGATTGCGCTGCCTTAGGGGTTTCGATATGATGCCCCTCAATGAATAGTGAAACTCCCTCTTCCTTCACTACTGAGTTCTCCAGCGGCTCATCTGCCCTTTGATACCATGTGAAAATTTGGAAACCCGAATCCTATAGCAGCAGCTGGAAATAATTCTCTTAATTGTTAAATTAATTCTTAACAATTTATTTATTGTTTACTACAGTAAATACTGAATCAATCACACTACAACCTACACAAATAAATTGCGGAAGAAATACTAGCACACACACATAAAATGACACAGTTATTTTTGGACTAATGTCCCCAGAAAAACCCAAATTGGGAAAACCAGTGTAGCAGCTGAGGGTTTTATTATTATTCAGCAATGAAATAAATTGAGTACAACTAGATGTTGAAACTGGGAATCCTACATAGAAATATTGGCAAGAAAAATCCAGTGAGGAGAAATTCTTCACTCCACAGGCAAATCTCAGCACTGACCTCAGCTCAAATTGAGCCGTCCAAATTGCCTCTACGCAGTCACTATGTCACCCTAGCGCAGTTGTTGCTACTCTTAGCTTGGAACATCTTCTCCTCAAGCCGTCTGACTAGTTGTTGTCTGGGAAAACATCTCTCCTAGCCTCTAGAACCTCTGCCTAGCTTCTGGCACTGAAATTTTGCTTCTCCCCAGCAATTTGACTTTGCCTCTAGAGGCTACTGCATCACTCTGCATCAGCCTCACTATGGCATCTCTACCTCTCTACAAATGCACTCACTGGAACTGGAATCCTTCCTCTAACTTCACTGTCCCTGCCCCTCTCTCACTACTTTGATTTCTCTAGCTCTCTCTCCGACAACTAAATGCTGCTACTCAGGAAATCGATCTGCTCATGAAATCGAACTGCACAAGTGATTTCTCTAAGCCCCATCGAATTCCTCTTATAATTCTCTATTGAGACTTCAACAGCCAAGATTAGATCTTAATTGATGGCTAGGATTAACTTGAATTCAATCAGTGTGAGTTTCTAGAATATTCACACAATAACTTAATTATTTCTGATTAATTAGTCATATTCCCTAAGTTTAGACTTGGGAAATATTTAAAAACTGACTAATAATCTAATTAAGTCATTTCTATGCTGAATTTCCAAAAACGAGTTCTGGGTTTTGGAGATCTCATGCATTCTAGCCTCTCCACCAAAATTTCAAGGCTAGAACACATCCGATGCTACAAAACCTAAAAAAGAATACCTTTGGATCGATGATTTTAAAACCACCATTTGTGCCTTGTAAAACCCATTCAAAGGGCTTTGTTCACCCAAGGATTTTCCAAGCAAACCATTTTAATTTTGTAAAGGAGGTTCTCTTTTGGGTTTGCCAAAAGATCCCTTGTAACAAGTCAAAATTTCTCTTAACATGCAATGTTTGGGGAAGATCATTTGATCCCTTTGAGGAAATCTTCTTGTAAGATCTCTCCAAAACATGTTTCAGTTCCTTTTCCAAAGGGATCCATTGTAACTTCTCTTTTTCTCCATGCCTCATTCTATAAGAGGGATCTAATAAATAGATTATTTTTTGGGGAGTTGGGATTTTTCCCCTAAGCATCCCCCCTTCCACATTTGGGGGAGTCTCTTGTGCTGCTTGAATGATTTTCAATTTTTGCTAAACTAAAGTAGAGTAGCCTAATCACACTAAAATAGTTGGTTGATTTTCATTTCAATCAATTCTCTAGATTAGATTTAATTTCTCAACAGTTAGATTTGTCTTTTGCAATAATTAATCTACCTATAGCTTTGTTGTTGAAGTAGTAACTTTGGGACCCTCTTCCCCTAAGACTTCTTATTCTGAAATCGGGGTCTCGCCGAGGATAAGGCCTGAGGAAAGAGTTGAATTAAAATTTGTTCAATCTTGCAACTAACTAATTTGCAAACTAACTTAACTTTAAATAAACCAAGGATACATTCATCTACATTTATCTTGTAACAATGGCACTTGGATTTGTATCTCATTTGCCCTCTTATTTTACAAAGTTTATCTATTTTGGGTGATTGTCATTATTTCAAGTACATACATTTTGTTTAAAAAAACATATTGTTACAAGTATTCTTCCTTTCAAGTATTTACATTTCTAAGCACTCCATATTATGCATTCTTGTAATTACTTGTATTTTATTGCCATGTCTACTTTTAAAGCATTTACATTTGGGCATTTATCTTTTGAGTATCTACTTCCAAGCATTACTTTCAAATCATCTTCTTCATTTGGAATAATTACTTTTGCAAGTACTTTATATTTGGCGCTGGTCTCTTTTGCTCCATCTTGTCCATTATTGCAATATCTCTACTTGTGAATGATTATTGTTATCATGCTCATGAAATTGATGCTTTGAATTCATTTGCTGCAATTTATATATTAATTTGATTTCGATGTATCTTTGATCATTATAATTAAATCCTAGAACTTAACTTGTCTAACATAGATTTGTTAAGCCTTAGTTATTAACTTATTTGTATAGGGTCCATCCCCCTTGGCTTCACTAGGAGTTAACCTCGACAAAGGAGTTGAGATATGAGTGACACCAATTCAACTCGAAACTTGCCCCCAAGCCCACACCAAGTGGAGTTAAAGATTTTCTCCACGATATCCCAGGTGTGGATTCAGGGGGCAACAAACATTATCCCAAGACGGGAGCCCAAGTAAGTTTTAAAGTTAATGAATAGTTGTTGATTGGTTAAAATCTATTTGTGTCATTGTGATTGAGATTGGCTAACGTGAAATTTGCTTCCGCTAATTAAGTTAAGAATCTAGATGTGCTTTCATTCAATAAATATGTAATCTACTAGGTCAATGAATTGTCAGGTGCTAGGTTTGTAAGGAAATTAACATGGTATCAAAGCAAGAAACTTTGAAAACTAATCTTTGAATCATGCAGAAGCCAAGTTCGTACAGGATCGTTATGGCCAAGTTCGATTGCAATCATAGGAGAAGGAATTTTTTTAAAAAGGCGAAAAAAATTTGGTCGTGTGGATGAGAACTTAATTAGTTTGCACGAGGGCCGAATATAAAAAAAAGTATTGCCCGAATTTTTAAGGAAATAAAACAACAACAACAAAAAGGTAACAATTGGTGGTGGCCAACAACCCAATCGCTAGCCCGACCACACAGCCACACACAGTAGACAAGTCACTTGCAAAAGTTGATAAGTGACAATCTGAGGTTATTGGCAACAGCAAACGAGACACAACAGTGGCTAATTGGTCGTGCACAAGTAGAATAATCTAGGGCCTCAGAGTAAAGACTAGTTATAGGGAGCGACAGAGAAGTCGGGCATGCCACCAGCATAAATAGAGTATAGCCGCGACAAGGAGAAAAGTAGGTCGACCAATGGTGGAAGCACTCAGAGCGACCGGCAGCAGTAGGGATCTATCAAGAGGGTGACAACAAGGTAGAGGCCAACAACAGCGACAAAGACTAAACGAAGGCGGCCAACAGACAATAAGCACAATTTTGTTAAGCAGGCTATAGGCCACAGGGGTCGAGAAGACTACAAGAAAACAATGACAAAAAGGTCACAAAGCACTCAGAATGTCAACCAGCCAAAACCCAGGGATCAGCGATGAAGAAAGCAAGGGTGGCAGCAAGATCAAGCATTGTAGCTAACGACAAGACGGAGAAGGCAGTGGCCAAGACAGATCGTATTAACTAACCACTTAAAAGTCGATGGGCATTATTTCTAGAGGAGACCACTTACACGAAGCAGAATGCTAGTACAGAACATGTAGGGCAGTTGAGACAACAAGGGCAAAGGTGATGGCTGACACAAGTGAAAAAAGGCATAGATTAGATTACAGTGGCGTCAAAGCCGCAAGTACAGTCAGCTAAAGAAGCGCAGGGGTGTCTATACATGGCCGTGCAATACCACATATCACCCCAACAACGCATAGTCAACAGAGTACAACGTGTTAAGGCTACTAGATTTTCCTACAAAGTTACATGATTACAACAGTCTTTCAAGGTAGAGAGGAAGATTGTACTAATCAAATTTTTCAACTGATTTCTGATTTTGAGATGGCGGGAACTAGTCCAATGTTCGAGAACAGGTTGGAGGGTGCTTATAGTTTCAGTCCATGGAAGGAGAGAATAGTGTTGGTTCCCATGGAGAATGACTTGTGGGATTTTGTAAAAACCCAAGTTACAGCTCCTTCAGATGCTACAGCTCTAATAGCCCACAATTTGAAAGATGTGAAAGCTAGACATATCATCATGGATGGGGTGAAGGATCATGTGATCCCTCACACCTCAAGAAAGAATAGTGCCCATGAGTTGTTGGTCGCTCTTATGAACCTATATCAGAGTGATAGCCATAATCATAATATGATGTTGAGGGAAAAGCTCAAGAACAGTAAGATGATTGAATCAGACACAGTGGCATCATAGCTCACTATGATTCGCAAGTTAAAGATGAGCTTGGAGCTATGGGGTAGTCATGTTAGATGAGGAGCTTGTAAGATAGCCTTGAGCGAGTTCACAAAACCTTGGGCTACATTTGTGACAGGTGTTCTAGCATGATAAAAACTACCAGATTGGAGCAAATTGTGGGATGACTTCACTTGGAAGGAGATCTAGGAGAAATCATTGTTTGCAGGACAAAAAAAGAGTGGCGATGATGAGAATCTTGCTTGGTTCAGTCAGGAAACGAGGAGAAAAGGTTTGAGTAGCAGGGGTGAGAAGTGAAACTCACAACCCAAGAAAAAGAAGGTCAAGGGCTTGACCAAGGTCAAGTGCTTAACCAAGGTCAAGTGCTTTGTCTGTCATAACACAGGACAGTATGCTTCATAGTATCCAGAGAGGAAGCAAGGGGGAAAGGACACAGAGTCAACAGTTGTTGCATCGACAGAAGCTCGAGAGGAATTTGTTGCATCGACAGAAGCAAGGGGGAAAGGACACAGAGTCAACAGTTGTTACATCGACAAAAGCTCGAGAGGAATTTGTCAAGAATTTTGAAATTGAGTTCTCACTTATTTCCTAACTTACCTCAGGCAAATTACCAGTCGGTGCATGGTTCCTAAATAGTGGAGCCACATGACATATGACAAAGGCGCGTGAGCTATTTGACAACTTAATCGATTAGGACTTAGAACTGCATGTAGAGTTTGGAGTTGATTCCAAAGATGCAGTGAAGGGGTTGGAATAGTGATATTCCAGCGTGAGTGAGGAGGTAGGCTAGAAGTAAAGCTCGTGTTATAGGTGCCAAAACTCAGGTGGAGTTTGCTTTCAATCTCTATGATTGAAAAGAAGGGGTTGTGTCTAGTGTTCCTAGATGGACAGACATTGATCAGACCCATTGGATCTAGCTTTAATGAGGGCCAGGTCATAGGAGTTAGAGAGAGCAACCTATATAGGATAAAGGGCCAGCGTATTCGAGCAAAAGAAACAAGAAAAGCAATGATAGAGAACAAGGAGCGAGAAGCTCTGAAGGTTGAGCAACTTAGAGGGAGTCAACCTTTAGGTTTAGGTGGGGGGGAGTAGTCGAAAAATTCTTCCATGTCTGTCAAGAAGATCTCTGTTATGAATATAATTCATATAAAAATAATAAATATAAATATAATAATAATAATTAATAATTAATTAACTAATGGTTAGTTAGTTAGTAATGAAGAGGCATGTTTTAGAGGCATGACCATTCATGAAAGGGCACCTGCCTAGGGTATATAAGCAGGCCCTCATTCTCATTTGTAATCATCTCATATCTTACATCAATTCAATATACAGTTACATGTCTTACAATGGACATTTACGTCTTTGAAGTATTCTAAAGATTTTCGCTGCGTATATGACTTTTGGTTGTTACATTGGTATCAGAGCATACCACTAAAATATATGAACCTTATTCATTACATTGGTATCAAAACATTTGTTTGAGTATACAAACATTGTTCGTTACATTGGTATCAGAGAATTCCTCTAAGTATACGAACTTTGTTTGTTACATTGTTGTGAGAGCCACATTGGCTGATTACCAAGCCCTTGGCCATCAACCTCTTGTCAACTTTGTTGTTGTGTAATTGAAGTGTTTCGCTCAGAGTTTGATGTTTCTTCATTTTCGGTCAAGCCCTTGGCCACTTAAAAAAAAAGTGTTAAAAAAAATTGGAAAAAAAAGTTATAGAATAAAAGAGTTTAAAAAAATATATATTTCATTTAAAAAAAGGCCTTTGGCCATTGACATTTCAATGATTCTAGTAAAAAAAATAGTCAGATGTAAATTTTGAAGGAGAACATTCATATATATAAAAAGGTTCTACATTATTGATAAAAATTACATGATAAAGTCAAAAGGAAAACTTTCCAAATATTTTTAGAACTATACGTAAGAGAAGGAAGAGTAGATAAGATTATCTTGATTCTTCATTAAGTCGTTTACAAGCTCGTGGTTTTAGCAACCCATGGTAATTGCCCATGGTATTTTCAAGGTAAAAGAAAAACAAAAGGTATACAAAATATCTTTATGTAAATGGTAATCTTTACTTTTTACGTGGAGAAAATTAGCCGAGTCAAAGGCACATAAAGGGACATATATTTTATATTATACTCCAAAGTGGTGAAAGCCACGTTTCACTAGGGTTGTAACTTTTCAAAAAGAAAAAAGAAAAAAAGTTTATAAAACAAAAATAAAGAAAAAGAAAAAGAAATTTATAAAGAAAAGAAGAGAGTTGTTGAATATAAAAAAACAAAAAAATAATATATATATATATATATATATATATATATAAATAAAATAAAAATTGAAAAATTAAATTAAATTACCAAGGAAGGTTATCAAGTCAGGGAAAATGGAGCCTAATTCGAAAATAATGAAAGAAGTAGTCAAGATGAGTCCCACGCAACAATCATTATTTTGGACTAAATGTCCAAGTTGTCTAGACGAAATTGGATATACATATATTCAAAAAAAATGCAATTTATGTTGTCCATGATGTGGCAGATTATTTAGTACAGAGCACATCAAGACAATGCGCAGATGCAAATAAAACGATTAAAGGAGCAAGAGGCATCTGGGAACCAGTCCATGGGGAGCAGGACTTTGAGGATGCTTCTAGTACAAGTGGCAGGGAAAGCTTCCAGTTCAAAGCGAGCAACGAATGCAACGGATGCAGTTCCGGGATCAAAGTCAGTTCTAGGGGGAGAAGTAGCTCCCTTGCTAAGAGGGAGTGTTGAAGTTTGTAGCTCAGAAAAGCACTTTTGCACAGGCCTAAGTGTCTAAGCGTGCTCTAGTGTGAGTAAGATTGTTTTTGTAACTTAGCCTAAGTTTTGACTTGGGAAAAGCACACAATTATTATGTTGGCTAGTTGAGATAAAGTAAACTTATGAAAAGTGAAATAATTACTTTAATGATTATATTTTAATGTTAGCCCTTGATCTCAAGTGAGACAAGATATAATCTCAGTCATCAATCACTTTGGAGATTAGGATTAGGGATTTATCTTAATGTAAAGTTATAAAAGCAAGGCTAAGGAGAGGAGAAGACAGATCGTACAACAACATGAGATATTGAGAGAGGCACCTCAGTGACGAGTGCGATACTCTAGTGTGCCAGGTCTGAGGAAGTGCAGCAAGGCAACTTGGAGATCCAGATCAGCCAACGGAATCAAGAACCGATCTAGGGCTTGATCTATCGTATCAGATCCAAGGTATATTGCAATATGTAATTTTTTTAGTTGGGCCATTATCCCAATATGAGAGCCCAAGTAAGTTTTGAAGTTAATGAAGAGCTTTTGATTGGGCAAAATCTGTTTGTGTCATTGTGATTAAGATTGGCTAATGTGAAATTTGCTTCTGCTAGTTAAGTTAAAAACATAGTCGTGCTTTCATTCAGTATATTTGTAATCTTCTAGGTCAATGAATTGATGGGTGCTAGGTTCGCAAGAAAATGAACAGAAAATCATCTATGTTTTCTTTATTAAATAAGGAAAGTAAACCAAGCACAATGAACATAATCTCATAAATTGAATGAACAACAAAAGCAAGACTCCTCTCCTAGTGCATCCTACTTAATAAAAACCCTAATTCTATTGTAGGGAAGTACTCCCATGCTACATGTAGAACTTGCCTAGAGTTTAGAATAGGTCATCGTACCCTATTCTAAAACTAGAAACCTCATTTACCATGCACTTTTCCTCTAAATTAAGAACAACAATTAAAGGATAAAAATAGCACCTAAAAGAGGCATTTATGAATCTTAACTTTAAGATACGAGACAAGAACTGCCAGTTTTTTCTTACAACATGCTATGAGTTTTTCTAAACTAACTTTCAAGACCAAGTCATCAACATACAACACTAAGATAAGTAGAAAAAATTTGTCAAACAGATAATACAAGTTAGGAACTCTGACAATCTTAGTAAAGCCCAAACTCCATGGGTACTCATCAATTCGTGAGCACCAAACACGTGGTGCCTACTTCAGTACATAAAAGGCCTTATTCAACTTGCACAAATGGGTATCCCCACCATGCACCTCAAAACCTCTTGGATGATTAATGTATACTTCTTCCTCAATCAAACCATTATGAAAAGTTTTCTTAAATCCATGATATAAAGACCAATCAAATATTGATGCTAAAGAAATAATGATTCCATCTAGCTAGAAACTTAGCAAAGGTCTCCTCATAGTCTACTCCCTCTTTCTTGGACATCTTGTTATATTCTGCCAACCACACAGGATCAATAGGCTCTACAACCTTAGTCTCCATGTAACTGTAAGAAATGAGACAGGAACTGAAGAAGCCCCTATCCCAACTCTATCTCTGCTACACATAGATCAATATTATGAGGACTACTGAAGCATGCTGCTGAAGGAGACTAGCTACCATGCAACCAGGTATCTTTAAAATCTGGCACATCATCAACCATACATTTAAAATGACCTACACTCTGATAATAAGGTGAACCTGTGCAGCCATATTCTAACAATAGGCCCCTCAATACAGAGTTCCTTCCCTTAAAGGCCAATAAAATGCTTTATATTTCCCTGTACCAAATAAGTGAACCAAAGCTGTTTTTCACCTTGATTAAGACAACCATTGATGTTTAAACAACCATATATATTCATGAATTTGATAATGTTCTTTACTCAAATGGACAAATTGGTTTCTAACTTCCCTTCGATGAAATCACCCATAGGGAATGTGCATGAATCTTGTGACAGTTTGGATCTGGAAAAAATTTCAAGTAGATAAGGTCACTGCTAAACACAAATCTACATCTTGAACTTATAAGTCCGCACTACAGTCAACTGATTCCTTTCTGAATAATATCATGTGTAACTTCATCTCCCAATTTTTCCTGCTCTAAGATGAATGACAATTATAAGGTAATATTTTATTTGAGAGCACCCTCATTACCAAGAATTTTATATGTTGTCACTTCTAAAGTTTGGAGTTTGGATGAACATGACTTTAACCATCCAGTTGCCTTGGCTCACCATGATATGTAGGTTTATATTAGTACGAGTGAAATATACCAACAGCAAGTACAATAAAATAAAATAACAAAAGTGCATGGAACTAACCAATGAAATTGTGACTTACTGCTTTTCCCAACCAAGCAGTTCTGTCAGTGCTGTCAATGATTGAAATGCAATCCCCATTGCTGCATTGGAAGCAAGCAGTCAGTGGCAAAGTTCAAACACTACCCCTTTTTGCAAAGCATAATTTCTTAAGCTCCTACTAACCATACATTTGGAATGACCCAATGGGCAAATACCAAGGAAAATTTGCATGTAGTAATTTTAAGAACAGTCCAGGAATAACACTATGTCAGAATTCATTTTTGAACTGGATATGTAGTTCAAGGAAATTGTTAAAGCTTTTAGGTGTAAACCATTTTATATTTTCGAAATTCAAATAAGACTTGCTTGCTTCTGCCATTACCCCTTATTAGGAGAACATGTGATGAATTCAAAGCCTATTCTTCCAGACCATTCAAGTTACCAAAGACAGATAAAAGTCGTAATAAATTACCATTTTACAGAAAGGCCTGTTTATGGGAGAAAACTTGAACACTGCAAATAAGCATATATAGTATCCATCACATAGATTTTACAGGAAGGCAACACTAGCTACAAAGGAGGAAGCTTCTCACTTGAGAGAAAAACCAACCAAATCCACCAAAAAGCAGCTGAATTCCATGAGACCTAATCAATTAAATGACACAAAGTTCAAGATACCCAAACGCCTTTTCCAGAACTAACATTTAGAGATAGATTAATATATTACATAGTTTGATGGAATTGCATACCTCCCATGCATTCCTTCGGGTTTTAATTTGGAGTTTCAAACAGAGATGATTATCTACTTGCCCATCCACCAAATGCATTTGCATTCATGGGCCATCTTTAAAGTACACTTCACTTGTACTTTACATGGGAAACTATCATTTATATATCTCCTAATCTTGCACCATGGAAATAATATGCTTATTTTCTCAAAGAGTGTTCGCTTTATTCACACACTTAGGTTTCATAAGATTGTGCATGCCTTTATTCACGGAGTTTCATAAGGTTGCATGTGGTTTGGAGACCTCCTTATCTTCATATAAGATTCTCCCACCTCCTTCGTAAATCTTCCTAGGGCGTACTCTTCATGACACTATCTTGGGAGAGGGTGTTGGTATTCACATACACATCTATACCCTAGCACGTTGATTGAGGTTGCCCACTTCTTTAAGGAGGTTTTAGCATCCATGTGGACCTCTTTGTATGTGTTTATATGGATTTCTCTTGATGGGCAAGCTTGAAAGTCTTGGTGATTGTGCCCACTCTTCATCCTATTTCTGGCAAATATTTGGAGGTATGGTGTTGGTCTATGTGCATTTAACCATCTTGGACATGTTTATTGAAGTGATTGTCTCATTAAGTGGTAGTGCACTCCCCTTGTTGGTATCTTGTCACATTCGTTGATGCAACTACCTTGGCACATTTATCTAGGGTGCACTCTATTTGGGGGCTATTATATTATTTGTTGATGTGAAGCTCTAACCACTTTGGCACACTTCTCTAGGTTGCACTATGTTAAATTTGGCAACTAGGGCCAAACTCCACCTGGGACAGTTCATATGATGCAGCTAATATTTTTATTGGATTCCTCTTTCTGAGAGGTGTAGGATCATCTCATTCTGACATGTATAAATGGAATTATGAATTTATTTCTTCTATGGAAAAATTGTCAAGGTCGGCCAGCAATCTAATGTAGGCTCAGAAGCCCAACAGACACGTCTCTTCACCCTCAATGTTGCATATAAATAGAAGGAGCATCTATCTCTTTTGGACATCATTCATCACACACATTTCTCTCTCTCTCCTCATCTGATTGGGTGTATGAATTTCTGGGCAGCCTCTCTCCTCCACGCATGCAAAGGACAAATCTGTAATTGTCAGTTGTCTGGGTTGACCAAATTGCAGAAGGGTTGACCAGCGTTGACCAAGCAGTTGACATTGTTTGACTGCGTTTTTCCTTGGAGAAATTCTGTTTGGGCAGGCCGCATTTATGGGCACAGAAATTGAGGCAATCTGAGCTGTTTGACCAGCATTGACTGCAGGGAAGTTGACCGCAGGTTTGACTCTGCGTTGACCGAGTTTGACTGATATTTTCGGGACTGTTTTGGGCTGATTTGGACTGCTGTTGGAGGCCAATTTGACTGGGTTTGACCGAGCTGATTTGGAGGTGTAATTCTGCTGATTTGACCAGCGTTGACTTTCTGGTTAGGGCATCCTGTTGACTGCAGTTTGACTGGACAGATTTGACTGTGATTGGGCAAGTGAATTTTGTATATTGTACTCTCTCTCTGCTGAACTTTTGAAGAATAATAAGAAGAATTGATCAAAGGGGTTCCCCACATTGGGGTTTGTCCCTGGCATGCGCCACATCTTGTGTCCTCTTGCCTTGGCTTGTCTTCTACTGTTTTTATTTATGTTCTATCTGCATTTACTGTCATGTTAATGTGATGGTTAATCTGGAAATTGATATTGGGCTAATAAGAAAAATTGAAGTAAATTGCTCTTAAGCATACATGGAACATACCATTGTTATCTAAAATTAACACACTATTATTTGGGAGTTGGTTTGGTTGGATATGCATGCATATTGATCTATGTTTGGCACATCTATTGACAAGACCTAGCCACTTTGGGACATTTATTGAGATCATTCCACTCCTCCTGGTTGGTTATAGCAGCTTTTTGTTGATGTGAGGCTCTTACCACTATGGCACACTCCTCTGGGGCACACTACTATATGGGAGTGTATAATTAAAAATTTCATGCTCACCTGGCAACTCCATGAAGGAATGAATCCCTTGTTCCTTGAAGATTATTGAAGATATTGCTGTTTGTAAATGTGAGGACATTCTGCAAGATTGAAGGCATTTGAAGGCTCACCTTGGCAACTCGACAATATTGCTGTCAAGTATGATGATTGTGTATTCTAGATTTCATATCAGCTTTTTGTATTGCAGATTTGAAACAAGAATCATGGCACAAGAAGTTGCTTTGCATGGTCAAAGCTTACTTGGTCCATGGGAAAGATGTTTGGATTTAGCATATATTGACGGATATCCACGAGGTCCCTGATCAAAAGGTGCTGAAACATGTTCCAGTATTTTATGGGCATTCTTATCTAGCTTAACAGCATATAAAATCATTCATTGAGTTTATCGCAGACTTTAACATATTGTCCTTGAGGATATTTGCATTTTTATAGAGGAAAAAAACATAGACATGGTTTTGTAACCACACCCCAAAAGGGATATCTTCCTTTCTGCATTTCATCAAGGCTTTCATGAATTTTGGGTTTGTGGTTTCAGTGAAGAAAAATGCTTTATAGGCTCATATGATGCATATGTTTGGGCTGAGATTTGTATGCTTGCATATGAAAAGAATATTTCACGGGCTCTCTTAGATAAAATGAATGATAAAAGGGAAGCATTATTTTTGTTTTTTGAATATGTTAAGCCAAGAGAAGCTAGGAGATGAATTACATGATGATGACCAACTTATTATTTTATTGACAGACTTGTTAGAGCTAGATTTTGCAAATGAGAAATGGTGGAATCAAGGATATATTTCAGATCCAAAGGAAGAAGCCACTGAAAATCTTACTGCACATTCCCATGAAAAAGATGAAAGGTGAAATCAAGGCACTCAAGCATCCATTTCACCCTCTTTTAAAGGCAAGGGTTGTTAAGTTGTTTGCCTCTTCACAATTATGAGTTTAATGATGTAGAGGGTTGATTGTGTTGAATTTTATAGCTATGGTCGGTCTTCATAATTTATATTTTTGGTCTTGATATATATATATATATATATATATATATATATATATATATATATAATGATGAATGTAAAGCATGTTCTTCATGCTCATGTCAAAAGAAATATTAAAGGCATGTTCTTCATTTCCTTTGTAAAAGAGAAAAGTTTGAATTTTGAAAATTAAATTTATTGGCTCCAAATTAGCCATCTCGGCCCTCCTCCCAGTCAAGTCGGCTCCAACCTAAGAGGCACCCATTCGGCCCAGCAAAAGACTATATGTATGAGGCATTCGACCTCCCTCCAAGTACACAATTCGGATCATCTGTTCAAGACCTTCTAAGGCAAAAGTCGAGTCTGAGGCAAGAAGATACGGAAGAATCTAAGGAGAAAGAACGACAAATCTAACTCTTGTTTAAGTACAGAATCTTTGTGGTAGCATTCTGTTGAAGGACGAATTTCTGTTGAAGAACAAATCTCTGTTGGAGGACTGAATCTCTGAAGTAATACTCTGTGAAAAAACCAAATTTCTGAGGAAGCAATCTCTGTGGAAATACCGAATTTCTGAGGAAGAAATCTCTGTGAAAGGCAGCAGGACTGAGTTTATCCAGGGTTATGAGGCCAAAATTATGCCCTAGCAGAGCAGACCAGACCGAAGTTGTTGGGCAGCCAGTTGACTTGACTAGGAGGCTGATGGACCAGGTTTGACCATGCTTATTCTGTTGGTCAGTTTGACCTTGTAAATGACTAGAATGTCTAGGTGTGTCTCTTGTTAAAGTGAACAATTTCTCTAAGGAAAAGATTGCTGGGTTTTTCCCCCATGTGGGTTTTCCCAAGCTAAACTCTATTGTTCTTTGTTTGACTGTCTCTTCGTGATTGTTGATATCTTCTGTGTAATTGCGTAATGATGGAATAATGGATAAGAATGTGAAAAAGAACTAAATCATTAGAAGTAATTATCAGTATAGAAGACATTGTGAAAAATCAACATGGTATCAGAGCATGGGTGAGAGAGCAGCCTTAAAAAGAAACCTAGATCTGCCGTATTGTCCATGATTTTAAAAGAAGCCCTAATCTCAGATGGACCAAGTTCATCTATGCTGGAAATAATACCTCTGTTTATGAAGCCAAGCTTCATAGAAGGAAGGACCGTGATCCAGCTTTTAAGGTCAAAGCATTTTTATTTTACATCTATGGAGAAGGCATAAGCCCTAATCCGAAATTCTGAAGAAGGTCAAGGTCATTTTTTTAAGGAGATCCGAAAAGGCCTAAGGTCTGCCTCAGATAGGCCGAAAAGCCTCAGACCATTTATTAAACGACCAAAGACCTTAGAGCTAATGATAGAGGCCAAGTAACTTCACAAATGATCTCAGAGAATCCTGAATTAATTCAGTCACTTGAAAGGCCTAACTACATTTTGTTTTGATGCGTTTGTGATTTGATCAAAGACCAGCATTGGAATATACCTTGTTTAGAAGAAGTTTAAACCTTGTTAAAAAGGCTGAAGCCTGTGTCATAGGATTGAATGACCTTAGACCACCCTTTCTTGTCTCTGGACTGGTTGTCGAAATTCCGGAAGGGTTGAAGCACCTCGGATTAGCTACAGTTCTTGTAGAATCTGAAGGAGGCCCTAAAAGAAGTCATGTTGTTTGCCAGAATACCTAGCAACTTAATTGAGTTTGTAATCCTCGTGGACAAATCTAGTTATCTTAGAATGACTAAAATACTTCAGAGAATATATTTGGGTACATGAGGCCGAAAAATCTCTGAATTATCCTCAGAAAGATTGATCAGGGCCGAAGCATTTGAAGATTCATTTTTCTTAGGTTCAAAATTGTGATGATCCCTTTAATCGAGTTATCTCAGAACTGGAAATATCATTGTACTAATTAATACTGTGGTTCTAAAAGGTCTAAGAAGGTGGTCAAGCAAAACTTGACATGATGAGGAATAAGACAATTGCAAAAGCCATTATTGCTTTGAGACAGGGCTGAAGAAGTCATAAACAATCTCCTGGTTTCTTAAGAAGACAACATGGTAGCCAAGGCAGTGTCACCTTGAAGGAAGCAACCAAAAGGAAGTTTTTGAAAGATAAGCATGAGATCTACTTTTAATCTTTGGACTGTGGAAGGCACTGTACTAAAATGAAGGGATTGGACTGATCTAAGCAAGCATTGGAGATCTAAGCAAGCATTTGTTTCTATACAAGCACACTACAACAATGAGTTGGAACACAGAGACCAGCGAAGCTAGAAGTCTGTGGTTCAAATGCTTGGAATACAAGGATCAGTAACTATAATCTACTTCTCAATCAATCCATGGGACTGTGCAAAGATCTTGTCTGTTGTCTTACAACAGTCATAAACAAATTCTTAAAGAAAGACAGTCATAATAACTGTGAATGTTAAAGGAATCCTTTTTCAAGAAATCCAAAGCATAAAAAGTAATCTTGATACTTCAAGGAGTAATGACAGTATCAATTCGGATTGTGGCAAGACAAAGCCACTCAAAGGAAATATGTGATCTATACACATGCTGAATGTTTGGAATATATGTCACGAACCTGTGCTTTTCTTTGAAGATGTTGCAGTGTATATTCGGAAGCAGGGCATTGTGAAGCCATTTGTTGAGTAAAAGTTCTCTCAAGGAAGATGAATGATTTGCAGAGCTCGATGTGTATAGGCTACTTGGGTTGAAAGGCTCAAAAATCAATGTTTAGCTGAATTGCTAGTAGTGCTCAAGTATGATTGAACAATGGCATATGGGAAGAAGAATTTTACACAATGCAAAGTCTGTTGAATTCACAAGAGGTGTAAAATGGATTTGTGAAAAGTTAGGGTTTGAAAGACTGAGAGTCTTGAATGTGAAAATTCTAGGGTTTTGGACATTTGGATATCTAGGGTTTGAAAACCCCAGCTAGTTAAAAAGTGCTTGAATAAGAAAGCTTTAGGGTTTCTGGACAAAACCCTAGAAATAAATCAATGTTTCCGTTGGAAGAAGAAACCCTAGCCTATGCAAGGAAGGAATGACATCATAAAGTTGCAAGATGGATGCAAGAAAGCTAGGATCAAGAGGGAGCTAACATTTCCCTATACCCCTCAAAAGATAAGTATTATATATCTCTCTTCATTGATTATTACTATTGTTATTGTTTTTACCCTTAGTTAATCTCGTCTTTGTATCCTTTGCTTGGTCGTAATTGTTCTTCCATGGCCTCCTAGTGAGGATTGCAGGTACGTGTTGAAGGTTGTCAAGGCTCTGGTGCCAAATGGAAGAAGTGGAAGAACAAAGCAAAGCGTGCGACAAGAGGACTTTCCCAGAATCTTGTTTTGTGTTGAGAGATATTGTACTAGATGAGATTTGAGCTTAGAGGGAGCAAGTAGATCAGCAAGTTTGAAGTATACCAGGATTGTGTCAAAGGGAAGTCAGTAGTAACTTCCAAATGGATCTTCAAGATCTTGCATGCAGCAGTTAACAGTATAGACAAATACAAAGTAAGAATTAAGAATAGAAGGTTCTCCCAGAAAGAGGGGGAGGATCATGACAAAGTATTTGCTCCAATTGTAAGGTACACTTATGTTAGAATTATTCTCATTGCTTTGAAATTGTACCAAGTGGATGTAGAGATTGTTTCTCTCAGTGAAGAAAAAGAAGTGTACATGAAGCTACCTCAGGGCTTTGAGGTACATGAGAAGAAGTCTCATGATTAAAGAAGGCTATCACAAGCAGACACATTGGGCTTGGTTGATCTTATTTGATTTGTCTCTGACAAAAGCTGAAGGACTCAGAGGGAGCAATTGTTGTAGAAGGAATTGCCTCTGTATCAAATGGAGTAGTCAGAGAGCCTCGTTTTATATGTTGACGGTGTTGGACCCACCAACATGTCAGGGGATCTCCCCGGTAAGAAGTTCCAACTAGACCTCAGACCGTTTGGAGTAGAAGTCCCTGCAATGGGTAGTACAGTAGTGCCTTGACTGCGGTAGCATGCAGAGGTAAGTATGATAACTTTGTCGGAAGCAAGTGTGTGATCTTGCAGCGAGTCAAGTGAGATGCATGGGGGTTCTAACGCAGAGGGGAAAAGGAAAGTGTGCCCCTTAGAAGCCTGTAATAGTACACAGCCTAAAAGGAACACACGAGTGGAATGACATCACAAGATGGAAGCGGAATAGTCCACAATCCAAAGTGACGGGTTAATACAACAACACGTCTTCAACAAGATTTGTACAATCGTATACAAAATAGTTCATACACAAATGCGTAAGTGAAATAACATACATTGCTAAAGTAACCAGAATAGTCGAACTACAATAACAACATATGCATGAAAACGTGATGGCTCAGTTATATTATTAAGTGAAAGTTCCATCCATACATACACCATTGACAGCCACTAGGCCCAATAGTGGAACATTATCTTGATTTCTGGTAGCATCGAATGTGCTCTAAGTCTCAAACTTTGCAAGGAGGCTTAGGCACATGTATTCCAAAGAACCCAGAAAGCGTTTTGGGAAACTCCAACCAGAAACAGTTTTATTAAAATAATTAATTATTTTTAATAGGGCCCTAAGTCTAAACTTAGGAAAATAAAATAATTAATGGGTACTAATCTAACTGTGGGTGTAACTTCTAGAAGAAGACGAGGATCAAGCAGAAATGATCTTAGCCATTTATTGGCTTCTAATATGGGTCATTGAATGTCAACGAGAAGATTATTTAAGGAGGCTTGAGGGTCATTTGGAAGACATACAGAGAGTTGATCAGTCAGATCGAATTGTTGAAGCTATAGGCAGCGTAGTGATTTGTAGTGATCACGCAGAGAGAAGCAAATGAAGTTTTGGCTAGAGGATCTTCTCTGGAGCCAAGAATACTCAGCAGAGAGGCAGAGAGACACACAAAGGAGGCAACGCAGAGGGCAGAGAGGGTGACGCAAAGCCAGGAAGGCCTCACGTAGGCCCCACGTAGAGCAGGGTGGAGGCCTCCAACGCAGAAGTCTGAGTTTGTTGAGGAGGCTGATGTTTCTAAGCCGAGAGCGCAGGAAAAGGCTTTTCAAGGCAAATCGATTCCCAGTTGAGCTGACGCAGGGCCCTAGTGTTGGCATTATGACACAAGTTTGGCGCTATGACACAGATGTTGTCCTTGATGGCAACTCACTCAAATGACAGATCACAGTTTAGGCTCTCAGAATGAAGGAAAAAGAGATATACGCAGGTTCCTCTTAACTAGGTTGCGTATACACGCGGGATCTACAATCAAAAGGCGCGTATACATATGCACACACTTTCATGCAAGGAAAAGTGCGTACATGTGGGAAAACTTATTTTTTGGTCCATGGTATTTGGACCTATGGTTTTGGACCATGGTATCTCGTCCGAAGTGTTGAACCCAGGTATTAGGCCCATGGTATTGATTCTCTATGGTTTTGGACCATGGTATTGAGTAAGGCCTAAGACTATAAAAGGGGAAGGAGATCATTAGGCAAATGCATTCACTCAAGGATTGAATATCTTATGAAAAGAAAGATCTAGAATACTGGTCATCGGGTTATGGCGCATAGCTGGAGCTGAATCAAGGAGGAACCTAAGCGCAAGGAGAAGGATAAGTTCTATTGATGGGTCAAGATCTTAAGGTTTGAAGAGAAGTATCTTTGTGTGATTTTGATCTGTTATATTTGGCGCATGTCTTGATCTATAAAAGTGATGATCTGGGTATTATTGATGTCTGAATAACTGAAAAGGGTAAGATTATCTTTTATAGATCTGTACGCAGGTTCAGCGTAGCAAAGGCGCGTATACACGCTGGTTCAATAATTCAAAATAGCGTATACGTAGGTTGGCCTTAATACAGCGGCGTATGCACGCAAGTTCTGCATATTGAAGTAGCATACGTCTCATGAAATATGTTTTAGGTACTTCTGTTTATTGCTGCAGTGTTCTAGGTTCAGGATTGGTTTCTGGTTACTGTTAATGTATTCTGGTTACAGCATTCAAAGAAGTGATTGTTTGATTCAGTTTTGGTTGGTGCAAAGGAGATTGGTTGATGCAGATGTATTTGATGCTTGATTAATGTTATTGATGGATCCAGTCTGAAAATTTATGAAACGTGGTCCCTAGAAGAAAAGAGAAGGTTGTAGCCTTCTGTAGGTCAGCACCTATGTACCAGTACTTCAGCTAGTACAAGAGCTAAGGGGGTTGTAACTCCCTTCCAGGAGAAGCTGGAGAACAAAAGAAGGTTGTAGCCTTCTGCAGGTAGAAGCCTGCGTACTGGTATAAGACTGCACCAGTACAGAAACATTGTAAAAAGAAGTTTCTAATTGAAAGAAGATAGAGACGAATTGCAGCAGGTGGTTTTCACCCAAATTGGGTTTCCACCTTATATCTTGTGTTCTTGTGTGTGATTGTCTGCTCTGTTTTACTATTCCTGGTTATTGTTTATATGGTTCTGACACACAGATTAATGATCAACATCTAAAGAATAAATTAAATTATAAGTCTGCAGGTTATACACGAGTTTCCTTAACTGCAGTTGCGTATATACACAGTTTTCACTAACTGAAGTAGCATATACAAATATGATTGTGAAATGAAAAATAATTGACTAAATAATATTGATTCACCCCCCCTCTCAATATTATTTCCAACACTTAGAGGCTGACAAGGCCCACGCAAGGGCAGCGCAAAAGTAGCTAGGGAACTCGTGGTTCAGCTGCGGGATCAGCGGGGACTTGCAGTGTAGAGTGAGGTAATCTTGCTAGTTTCTTATGCTAAGTGATTTTCTTTGTAACTGGATTGTTGAGAGGGCATCCAGTAGTTGTATTAAGAAATAATTAAGCTTAATAATAAAAACCCTCAAATCTGTTGCACCGGTTTTCCCGCATTGGGTTTTTCTGAGGACATTTGTCCAAAAACAACTGTGTCATTTGTGTGTATCTTTCTCTATTGTTCAGTTTCTTGTTTCAACATAATATTTAAATGGTGTAGGCTGCAGTGTATGTATTTCAATGTTTGTCATAGGAAACTGCAAATAACTTGTTCATGTAAATCTAACAAGTAGAAGAAATATCATCAGTGATGCAGTGGGAATTCCCAGGTTTAAGGAATTTTCACATGGTATCAGAGCAGTGCAGGTGAAGTCTCTCTCTGAGTGAGTCGACAGAGAGGAAGGGCTTCCAGATCAAAATCTTGACATGGTCGAGGGAGCAGCATTGAGCCTCAGCGTGAGGAAGAGCTAGTGGGACGCAGATTTTTAGCAGGCAAATTGCTGGGCTAAAAGACATCAAAAGAGAGAGGAGAAGCACAGTGAGGGAATTTTTCCTCAGTAGACTTCTCGCCAAGAAGTTCGTTCTCTTATTGGCTGAGCAGCCGCAGTAAGAGCAGAGAGCAGCAATTCGACAGTTTTTTCGTGGCAGAGATAACAACCAATGGTTTGAGGGATCAGGATAGATTGGATGGAGCATCCAACTATGTCATCTGGAAGGCAAGAATGTCATTCCTTCTAGATGAGCATTCCCTCAAGACATATGTCGATAGCGTGGTGGCTGAACTTGTAGATCTAGATCCGTTGAAGAAGTACAAGGCACAAATGGCGAAGGCAAAGAGAATGATCCTCAATGGAGTGAAGGATCATGTAGTTTGTCACATCGCTAGCAGAGGGACTACTAAGGAGATGTGGGATGCGTTGTCTACGTTATATCAGGGATCTTTCGAGCAACGGAAGATGTACCTAGAGCAGAAACTGAGATCTGCACAGATGCAGAAGGGGGAGCGCATAGATCAGTTCCTCACGAAGCTTCAAGAGACCGGGATGAGTTAGAAGTTATGGGGTCTACACCTCAAGGTTCCGAGATGGTGAGACTGGCCCTAAACTCAGTCTCAGAAGAGCGGCAAGTCTTTGTCCAGAGTATCCTAGGCAGGGCAGCTTTGCCAGACTAGGATAGTATGTAGGCAGCTCTTAAGCAAGAAGATTTGAGGAGAGATCTAGTCAAGTGCAAGCTTGACGAAAGCAACAACAGTGGGTCGAAGCCCAAGGAGGAGGATGAGAATGTAGCCCTTGCATCCAAGAGGCAGCAGGAGCAGCGGAGGCAGAAGGACGTCTCGAAGATAAAATGCTTCAGGTGTGGTAAGATGGGTCACTACGCAACACAGTGTCCTCTCGGAAAGAAGGATAAAGATGAGAAGCACGATCTGAAGGCTGCACTCGCAAAGATCGAGGAGGAGTTCGACATGACAGCCGAGATACCTCCAGGTGGGAGGTGGGCTAATTTACAGTTGTAGTTTGAAAGAGCTACATATGGGCAAGATCTTCTATGTAATTGCTTAATGATGGAATAATGGATAAGAAAGTGAAAAAGAATTAGATCATTAGAAGTAATTATCAGTATATAAGACACTATGAAAAATCAACAGATTGTGTAGAAAATCACCTTAGTTTCACATGTGCTTACCCCATTACTTGAGGAAGAAGATGGTAGCCAAGAGTATGAGTATTGACACTTGTTACCCCTCATATTGTATGAGGAGTACTACAATGATTCTCATCACAAGACAGGACTTTCAATACAAGTACCACTCTTCTAATGGCATGATGTTCTCATTCACTCTTGATATGAAGGGTATTCTCATGATTCTCATCATATGACAGGACTTTCAATACAAGCACCACTCTTCCAATGGCATGATGTTCTACTTCACTCTTGATGTGAACTCTTCTATTTGGTCATTTAGAACCAGTGTTGCAGGAAACGCCCCCCCCAGGATCTAAACCGCAATCCGCAATCTGTACGGATGCATGGGGGAAGCGTCGTCCAAAACGCGCTTCAAAAAAACCGAAACGTGTTTCGAACTGATAAACACGCTTCCTGGAAATTCAAGAAGCGTGTGACCGAAATGCATTTCGGAAAAAACTGCGCTTCGGCCGTATGAAGTGTCGTGCTTCGGCCATACGAAGTGCCGCGCTTCGGAGTACGAAGCGTACAGATCACGTATGATTCCATACACGCTTCCTCCATTTCCGCCATGTGGCCAAAAAAACGTTGTTTTTTTAATTTTTTTAATGTTTTTTATTTTTTTGTATTTTGACTTGTTGGGGGTGGGTCCACCTTGGGTTAGGGTGAGGAATGAAGGAATTTAAGCCCCCATTCATCTCTCATTTTCTCACTTTGAGTTTATGAAAGTTGGAGAAGAGAAGAGAGTGAAGGAGGAGGAGCTTGGAGTAGGAGCTTGGAGGACTTCATCTACAAGAGCTAAAGAGGTAAGTGCAAACCCCAAACTCCCTTATTTTTTTGACATTTTTTTTTGTATTTTTCTCCTCCCTCTCCTACTCTTTCCCATTGTTTCTACTTGCTCATTTAATTGCAGGTTGTCCACCACCTATATCCATATTCCAAGATGGTGTTCTTTTGGCTTCTATGTATCATTCCACTTTTGGTTTTAATGATGGCAAGGGGGAGTAGGAATAGAAGGGAAGAAGCACAAGAGGACAGTGGTCCCAATATGAGTGACCCAATGTATGATGAGGAGGAAGGGTTTGAAGAGGAAGGGGATGAAGTTGAACCTGAAGGGGAAACTGAAACACTAGAGGGGAAAGCTGCATTAACACCCTTGTGGAACTATGTGACCAAACTTGAAGGGGGAAAGGGTGGTGGAAGCTACAAATTTTTGTGCCCTCATGGTTGTCATGGAGGAAAACCATTTAGTGGTTCATATACCCGTGTGAGGAGGCATCTTTGTGGGGTGATGGACAGTGATGATAAAAAGGGTGTTGTGGGGATACAAATTTGCCCAAACGTTTCTTCTGAACAAAGAAGAAAATACATCCAAATAGAGGAGGTTGCACAACAAAAAAGCAAGAAACAAAAAACTCATTCTGAATCAAGTGCAACCTCTAGATTTGGTAGCTCATCTCCTCATGGTACTTCTAGAAGCTCTGGAGGTAAAAGAACAATAGGGGATTTCCTTAATGTTGCTGGGAGGGATGATGTGGATAGAAAGATAGTCCGATTTCTTTGTGCTTGCGGTGTACCATTCAATGTGCTTCGCTCTCCCTATTGGCATGAAATGGTAAAGGCCACCAATGAAGCCCCAAAAGGATACAAGTCCCCCAACTATGAGAAAGCTAGAACAGTGTTATTAGAAAGAGAAAAAGCGAAGGTTCAAAGAGCTTTGACACGTTTTACAAATGAGTGGGTAGATTGTGGGGTATCCATTGTATCAGATGGGTGGACAAATATTAGAAACCAACATCTGATAAATGTTCTTGGTGTTTCTGCTAGTGGTGCAGATCTCCTATTCCAATCAATCAAAGATGTTGGTCCAAATAATGTGGTTCAAGTGATCACAGATAATGCAACAAATTGTAAGGCAGCAGGAAAAATTATTAAGCATACTCATCCACACATCTTTTGGTCTAGGTGCCTAGTTCACACATTGAACCTTTTGATGCATGATATTGTGAAGCATAAATAATGTGGGTGGATTAATGAGCTTTACAGGAGAGGGAAGCAACTCATTAATTCATCACAAGGCATACAAGGGTAAACTACTTCTATGGCACTTGCTCCAAGTTGCAGTTGCTTAAACTTGCAAAGACAAGATTTGCCAGTTATTACCTCACCTTTAAGTGGCTAGTGAAGGTGAGACAAGCTTTAACTAATATGGTGTATGCTGAAACATGGGATGGAATTAACACTGATAGAGATGGTGCTAATGCAGCCAAGGACACTATTCTTGACATGTACTTTTGGTCACAGGTGAAGTATGTTTTGCAATTCACCAAACCAATTTATTACATGATCAAGTTTGGAGATTTAGATCAACCAATAATTGGGGAGGTGTATGAGCAAATGGATAGCATGTTGGGGCAGATTAAAGACATTGTTGAGCCTAGAGATATCACCTTGTACAATTATATTCGTGCGGAGGTGGAAAACCGATGGGAAATGCTAAATGTTCCATTGCATGCATTAGCATATGTTTTGACACCTAAATACAATCATCCATCATGGGTTTCAACACCAGCACCTGGGGGGGAAGCAGGAGAAAACCACACCAAGATCAAGAGGTTCACAAAAAATATATGATTGCATTGAGTAAATTAGTCCCTAATGAGGAGGAGGCTGCCATGGTACGGAAACAGTTGAGCAACTATACGCTTAACATTGGTCCATTTGGGAGCATGCATTTAATTAGAGATTGAGAGACTTTTTCTTCTCTTGAGTGGTGGAACATGCATGGAGGGGCTACTCCACTTCTACAGACTTTGGCATTGCAGATGCTATCATAGGTGGTAAACACTTCTTCTGCAGAGAGGTATTGGAGCTCTTATTCTTTCATCCACAGTGTTAAAAGGAACAGGTTGAGTTTAGACCGAGCAAAGAGCTTGGTTTATGTTCATTACAACTTGCAATTGTTGTCCCATTACTATGATGATGCAAAGACTAATAAAGACCTTAAGATTTGTGACAGAATCTAGAGGAGCCCAATTTGGAGGATGGAGTGTTGCGAATAGAGCAATTAGAGGATGCTCTTATCCAGGTATGTCCATTGTGGTATCAATTTTCCTTATAAAGCATTTCTCTAATTCATGTTTTTACTTTTTTTTTGTTAACCAGTGTTTTTTTTTTGCATGAATTTTTTGAGTGATTCCAGGATGATGATGATCGTGTTGAGATGCCACCCCCATCTGGTCCCTTAGTTCTTAGGTTCCATGGTTCAACACCAACAGCAGGGGGTTCGTCTTCATCAATTTCAGTGCCACAACTTCCACAGGCACCATCTTCTTCATTGCCACCACGTGGAGGCCCGCTGCCACATTCTCTTCGTGGTGGAAGGAGGAGAGATTAGTAGATATATTCACAATTTACTACTTTTGTCATAGATTAATCATTAGACTTGTAGGATTGTGAATTTGAACCTTTTTTGTCTTGGCCGTGACCAAGTGACATATTTTGTAAACATTATTATTTGAATTTTGGACATGACAAATGTTGACAGTTGCTCACTTGCTAGATAAATCATAATATGCTCTATGTTTTATGTTTTTTAATATGCTTAAATGTTTTATGTTTTATAATATGCTTAAAAATTTGATGTATGTTTGTAATTGCTAGAATATAGATGGTTGATGTTCGAATAATTCATTGATGTACATACTGGTAACTACAATGGAATCATGGATGCCATATCTATCTTGATTTATGCAAAAATATGCATGTTTTCATGTCTTCTACAACTAATTTGGTATTTGGGATGTTTGTTTTGAGTATAAATGCAAAAAAATATTAAAATATATATATATATATATAGCAGACGCTTCCGCAGACCCTTTGCTTCCTAGATTTTTGGAAAATGACGCTTCCGCGTCCCCGTTTTGTCTCTGCTTCGTGCAACATTGTTTAGAACACATGGTTGATGGCATCTTTCAAAGATTTTTGCTACAGCATGTTCTCCTTCACACAATGGACTTGCCCAGTTGACTCCACAATGATATATCAGATTGTCACCAGAGATTTTGTGCACAGTTCTATTGATTATGTGACATGCAAAAGGTACATTAAGAGCTCACACATGATGATAGCACCTCATTGTTTCAGTTGCTTACTATGATTTCATGATGATGCTTTATGTATTGGTTCTTGCTTGTGTGTGATGATATTGTTTTCTATATTGGCCATGACCGTTGTGAAAATTGATGTAATCTAATAACTTTTCATAACACTCTAATCATCTCTTTTGCTTAGTGATACACTGGTGGGTCATAATTCTCCTTTAGATAAATGTTGTCACTTTTTGAGTCAAGTCATACTGCTATATACCTAGGTAGGTGTAGCATGCCCAGCTTCCCTAACCATTATGTTCACACTTTATCATCTTCCCATCATTTCCATACTCATTCATCATTTTCCCGCTCATGGTTGACTTATTGTATGTCATCTAGGTCCAAAGCAAAGAAAGGAAAGATCCCATGTATGAAAACCCTAAACAAATCAAAAGAGCTAGAAAGCTCAAGGTTGATGCAATCAAATAAAAAGTCAAAATTGCATATTATAAAGCTTAAGCCATGCCACCTTTCCTAAAATCTCATCCCCCCCGTTATCCATAAAAATGTGGGTAACACATAAGAAAACTTTTCTCCTCCTTGGACAACCAGCCAACCAACAACCCTATATGATCAGCACATACTAAAATCCCATGATCCTCCACTTCTTGCTCTGACCAGATTTCTCTCTCCCATCTTACATTCCTTGTTAAAGGAATGTGGGTCATCTATCAGCAATTACTTCAACCATTTTGCAACCATGTGCTTTCACTTAATGTTATGGGCATACTAATATGGATCAAGGGGAAAATGCATAACTGACTGATCTTGATTGTATTCTTGTTCTCTCACTTCACCTAGGAGGTTAGTCTTTCACTCTATTCTAGTGGGACCTCCTCTGAGGCCTTAGGGTTTTAGGAAGGGCATTACTAGGGAGGCACTGATTGAAGTAGCGTGTCCAAGATATTACATACTTGCCACTTTCCCTCTTTCCCTATTATTCATTTCCATTCTTCAAGATAGTGATCATTGGTCATTGGCATTGGCACCTTTTTCATCCTCATCCTAGAGTCTTGGCCCAAAAAACTTAGCCTTGGAGGTTGATGCAGCGAAAAGAAATATAAAAGCATAAGAAAGCCACAACGAAAGAAAAAGATAAAATGGAAAAAATGGTTGGGACATTTGTTTAGCATGAAAGGAAAAGCCTAGCATGAGCTCTACCCCACTCATTAGTCATCACCTAGTTCCTCAAGCACATGATGCTTCACCCGTAACAAGGAACTCTTGTATTGTCCCAACCTTGATCAACGATAAACTGACTCATCTTAAAGGGCTAGTGGAGAATATCAAAAGCAAGCTCGAGCCCCTGAGTTATGCACCCAAATAAAGGCAAATCATAAAGAAGTAAACGCACACTAGAGAGGTGGAAAAAGCAAGTGGAGGAAAGGGCTAACTCATGCCTCCATGATTGCTCCCTCCTTATATCTATACACTCAAGACGTTGGACCTCCATTAGTTGGTCACATAGCTATGGCACTTTGCCCGGAAGTCCTTCCCACTCTGCAACCATCACTTTTCACACACACCTACAAATAGATGGGCTAACCTTGGACAAGTCACATCTCTTTGGGGGCTGGATTCTGGAAACACCTAATAGGGTTATTGACCTAATTATCCCTAATATCAGGAGCTAACTTATTTAAGGGACTTGATCTAGTTAGACATTTGAAGGGGAGGTTTTTGCGAGGTATTTTTGTGCCCTTAACATTAGGTATAGTCCATGTTGCCTCAAAATCTAGCAGGCTTGTGAGAGGCCTTGCAAGACAAGGGTTGGAACAAGATACAACAATGGGGTGGAGGTGGAGGCCACTACCACCTCAGCACTCCACCTCCTACTCTTTAGGGGAATTTCATCACAAGAGAGGCTTCCTGGTATAAGTCACCTAAAGGACATTCTACGTCGATAGCTCAAAGGTGACAACTTCAATAGGCTCAAATAGGGAAATCAAGCTAAGAACAAGGCTCAATCCAACAAGGAATAGTGTACCCTACTAAGAACCTACAAAGGAAGTGTTTATAGCCCAGGGTTTGGGTAATATGATACACAAATAGCACACTTAAGCACACAAGACCAAGAAAAGGCTTGCAAGAAAGATATGATCAACAAGGAGGAGCAAAAAGCCTTCAACAAACCCTAAGTTGAATCCTTAATGTTGTTTGGGGGTTCATAGGCTAGAATTGCCCAGGGTTGGTGACGTCAGCCCTATGGAGGCTACTCCAACCTTGCAAAATGGAATATTTTGATGTGATAAGGTCCAATCAACAAGAAAAACCTAAAAACAAGCTAACATTTCAACCTTAGTTGAATTAGGCCCTATGCCCTAGCCCTAGCGGCTTGCCTTAAAGAGCCAAATTAGGTGAGAGGAAAGAGAAAAATAAAAATTTTATGGTTTTGACAATCTACATGGATGCCAGTGCCTACTAACTACTTGGGTGATGTAGTCTAAGGAAAATTACTATGGAAATATCAAACCCTTGATAGGAGTAAGGGGGGAAACCCCAGGTTTCCACATTTAAAACCCTAGCTATCATTCAATACAAGGATAAAAGAAAGAGAAAGCTCTCTAGGAGGTTCTCAAGGGATGTTAAAAATTCTTAATTAAACCATGCAACATTTCCCCAAAAATTTCATATAAAGATATGCATTTAGACATGGAATATAGAAACCCTAGCAAAATATTGCATAATAGGCTCTAGTGCCTCCTTCCTTCTCCTATTGTGTCATATTTGTAAATCCTTCAATCCTATCCCAAGTTGTTCTTAGGGGGGATGTTAGGATATTCCGACACATAGGATATAGTTAAGTTCAACTTGGTCTAGTGTAGAGTTAGGTATAGAGTTAGGTAAAGTGTGTTTCTTTACCGTTGTACATTTTGTAACTTACAATCCGACGGTCACGATATGTAGTGATCCGACGGTTCATTCTCTCCTCAGTATTACCGACACTTGATCCGTGGCTTGACACCCGATTGGTCCATGAGTTCTATTTAAAGCGCATGGAGGGTCTTTGTTCGGGTAATCCGTGCATGAGAGAAGCTTATGTAAATTTTCATTCTTTGATTAATAAATTGCCTGTAGTACCCACGTTGGGACAGGCCGTGGACTGTTTCCCTCCTTGCACTTTGAGGGTTTTAACCACGTCAAAAATACTGGTGTATTGATTTGAGATCTGGTTGTGAGCGGTGTCCTTTTGGTTTTCTTTCTGAGGAACTTACCCTGTAAATTTCTACATGGTATCGGAGCTATTTGAGGGCCGTGTCCGTTGGTGATCCAAATCTGAAGCCGGTAGAACTGCATGCGGCTGTCGTTTCCTAGATCTGCTGTTTCTGACTGCTTTCGGGCCGAGAGGACTGCTCTGTTGCGTTCGGAGCATCTGTTCCAGTGAGGAACCCCTTTCGTTTCACGCGAAAAGGTTTCCGGTAGCCCTAGCTGCGTCATTTTTCAGATCGGAAGGTATACAGTGTTTTTTTTGCAGTTTACTGTTATTTTCTCTCTGCTTATTTCGGTTTCGGTTTATTTAGCCCTTTTTTTAACCGGATCTATACCTTTCATTTCTGCGTATGCTCTTTGCCCTGCGACTCTGTGCGATCTGGGCAAATCAGAAACAGAAAGGAAGGATTTTTCTCATGCGTATGCTCTTTTCCCTGCACCTTAGTGTGATCTCGGAAAATCAGAAACATTGAGAAAAATATTTAGTTTTTTGGCTAAAGCTAACTTTGAGATTTTTTTTTTTAAATTTCTAGTTTTTTGGCTAAAGCTAACTTCGAGCCGCAAGGTTCGTTTTTCTTTGCATATTCGTGTTGGGTTTTGTGTTTTGTAGGGAAAAAGAGATTTCTCAAGGCAAGCACGCAAACCAAGGCCCCCCCCCCTCTCTCTCTCTCTCTCTCTCTCTCTCAAATTTTTTGTATAGTTCAATTGGTTCAAAGCTATTTTAAGAGAGTAGAGGTCTTGGGTTCAAGTCTCCATTTTGTGGGGGCGGATTTTTTCATTCCCGCACATTCGCGCATTTTGCCGGCAACTTCAACAATTTTTTTTTCAAAAAGCCATAACTTCTTCATCCGGAAGCCTTTTTTAGAGCCGTTTTTTTTAAAACCGCCTATTTTTTCGAGATCTATCCATTGGAACACTTACTTTCAGCATCTTCAGCTTCAGTTTTTTTAAAAATGGAAATTCCATGCCAAGTCATTCTTGACAGCACTAACTACTTCCAATGGGTAGCCTACATGGAAGATTTACTTAGAAGTAAAGGTCTCTTCAGAATAGCCACAGACCAAGAGAAGAAACCAAAAGATGAAGACAAGGTTGCAAAATGGGAAAATAGACAAGATCAAGCACGTGGTTTGATAGGGATGTCTATTTCTCCTGATCTTAGATTCCACATTGCAGACCTTGAGACTCCTCATGAAGCATTAGAAAAACTCGCTAAAGTTTTTGGGATTAAAAATGAAATTAGAGCCCATCAACTTGAAAATGAATTGCTTACTTTGGATCCTAATAATTTTTCTTGCATTGAAGATTTCTTGTCCAAATTCAAGACCCTTAGATATCTCTTGGAAGGTGTTAAAGTTAAGAAAGAAGATGGTAACCTTATTTATTCCATCCTTACTAAGTTGGGACCAACCTACTCTGTATTTGTTTCCACTTTCCATTCTACAAGGGAAGCTTTCATTTGTCAAGGAAAAGACTACAAGGCCCCTTCCTTTGACTCCTTTTGTGATTCCTTAATAAGAGAACAAGAAAAACTCTTACACCTTGGTCTTCTTAATCTTGGAAACTCTTCCACGAAAGCGTTAGCCGCCCAGCAGCAACCAAATTCAAAGAATCCTAAGAAGTCATATCCTCAAAAGAATGGTCCTAAACCAACTCAGCCTCAAAATGAAAGATCATTTCAGCAAAATGATAAGACCAATAAAAACAAATGGAAGAAGACTGATAGACATTGTAACTTTTGTAATCGAGATGGCCACTTAGAATCTAAATGCTTTAAGAAGATGGAAGCCTTGGAAGCCGCAATGAAGAAACATAACATCCATGTGGAGCCTACTTCAACTTCAACTTCCGGAATGGCACTTTCTGCATGTCGTTGTCAATCATCTCAGTCTGGTTATGCATTAAATGTATCTTCTTCTTCTTCTCATTCTCATGAGTGGCTCATTGATTCTGGAGCCTCTTATCACATGGCCAAAAACCAAGCCATGTTTTCTTCTTTAAATGATTGTAACACCAAAAATATATATGTTGGTGATGATAGATCTCTTAATGTTGTAGGGACTGGAACTGTTCATCTAGACAATGGTCAGTTTAATGATGTATTATGTGTTCCAACCTTATCCTGCAACCTTCTATCTGTCTATCAGATAACTCATTCAGGTGAAGGTAAAATTGTTGAATTTTCACCTCATGATGTTGTAATCAAGGATCTAAAAGATCCTAAACAGATTCTAGCTACTGGTCTTGCTGATGATTCCACAAGGTTGTATAAGTTTCACAACTTTGGGTCATCAAATCTTCCCTCAGTATTTGTTGCTCATAATGATGAAGTGAGCAAACTTTGGCATGAGCGATTTGGTCACTTAAACTATCGCTCCCTTCAGCATCTATGTAAAGAAAATATGGTGACAGGTCTTCCTATGGTATCTTGCAGAGATGGTGTTTGTTCCGGATGTGTACTCGGAAAACATCATCGGGACAGTTTTGACAAACGTGCCTCTTGGCACGCCTCAGCCCCTTTACAGCTTGTGCACAGTGATTTATGTGGTCCTCTTCCTGTTGCTTCATTCTCTGGCTGCAAGTACTTCTTAACTTTCATTGATGATTTCTCCAGACGCACTTGGGTATACTTCTTAAAACTCAAGAGCGAAGTATTTAACACATTTTTGGCCTTCAAAGCCTTTGTTGAAAAACAATCTGGACATCAAATTCTTAAGCTAAGAACTGATAATGGTGGAGAATATGTTAAAAACACATTCATCAACTTTTGCACCGAAAATGGAATTCAAATGCAACATACTGTTCCATACACTCCACAACAAAATGGTGTAGCTGAAAGGAAAAATCGCACCTTAAAGGAAATGGCTAATTGTATGCTGCAATCTAAAGGACTCAGTCTTAGTTTTTGGGCCGAAGCAATTAATTGTGCAAATTATATAATCAATCGCACTCCTACTAAGGTTCTAGAGAATATCACTCCAGAAGAAGCTTGGAGTTCCATTAAACCAGATGTAAGTCACTTTCGTGTGTTTGGAAGTGAAGCATGGGCCCATATTCCAGATGAAAAGCATAAAGCTTTAGAACCTAAGAGTGAGAAATGTACTTTTGTTGGATATTCTGAAGATGTAAAAGGTTATAGACTTATTCCATTTAAGTCCAAAAATGTTATCATTAGAAGAGATGTAAAATTTGATGAAAATAAATCGGCCTGCGAGCCTAGTCCGGCGGATGTGCCACCTCTTCCTATCTCTTCTACTTTTGAAAACATTTCTTCTTCAGATGATGAAAGCGAGGATGATAATCCTCCCCCACCTTCTCAGGATCCTCAACTTCCAAGATGGGTCCGTGCTACTCGGGATGCAGCAGGTGATCTTGCCGGTGATCCTACAGATCAGCGACGTACACGTTCTCAGTTTGAAAGAGCCTCTTCTTTACTGGCTCAAGCTCCAGTAAATCATGATCCTGACACTTTTGCAGAAGCTTCAGGCCATCCACATTGGGAAGCAGCTATGAATGAAGAATATCATTCATTGATGACAAATGATACATGGGATCTTGTTCCTCTACCAAAGGGACGCAAACTTGTTAGATGTAAATGGGTTTACAGAACCAAGTATGGACCAGATGGGAAAGTTGATAAACATAAAGCTCGTCTCGTTGCTAAGGGCTTTTCACAGGTTGAAGGCATTGACTACACTGAAACCTTCTCCCCTGTTGCCAAAATGAACTCTATCCGCCTTGTTCTTTCCCTTGCTGCCTCTTTAAAATGGGAAGTCCATCAGATGGATGTTAAATCTGCCTTCTTGCATGGGGACTTGCAGGAAGAAATCTATATGGAACAACCCATTGGCTTCATACAAACAGACTCCAGCCTTGTTTGTCGACTTAAGAAATCCCTTTATGGCCTCAAGCAAGCTCCTCGGGCTTGGTATGCCAAAATGGATAGCTTTCTTTTAGAATCTGGCTTTTCTAGGTGTCATTCTGACAATACTGTCTACACCAAGAAAGTGGGCAACTCTCTTATCATCCTTGTTCTTTATGTTGATGATCTTATTCTTACTGGTAGTGATCCCAACCTTATAAACCATGTGAAAACCAGCCTTAAAAAGAAATTTGAAATGACAGACTTAGGACACTTACACTATTTTCTCGGTCTTCAAGTCTTGCAATCCACGGAGGGTATTTTCCTTTCCAGTCCAAGTATGCTTGTGATATTCTTCGTCATTTTCACATGGAAGACTGTAAGCCAGCCCCTTCTCCCTTTCAGTCTGGAGTCAAACTTTCAGTCTCTTGTACTTCTCCTGAAGTTGATGCTACCTTATACCGTCAACTTGTAGGAAAACTCTTGTATTTAACCCATACTCGTCCTGATCTTTCCTTTGCTGTTGGCCTTGTTGCTCGTTTTATGCAAAACCCCCGTGAAAGTCATTGGAAAGCAGCTAAAAGAATACTTCGTTATGTTCGAGGTACAGTTCAGTTTGGGATTCATTACAGTGCCAAAGCAGCTCCTCTATTAGTTGGTTTCACTGATTCTGATTGGGCTGGTGACCCTGATGATCGGAAGTCTACTGTCGGTTATGTCTTCACTCTTGGTTCAGGACCTATTACATGGGCTTGTAAGAAACAGGCTGCCATTTCTCTTTCGTCAGCAGAAGCAGAGTATCGTGGTGCCGTGGAAGCTAGTAAGGAAGCCTTGTGGCTTCGTCAGATCCTATCAGAGTTTGGCTTTGAGCAGCAGCATCCAACCACACTTTGGTGTGATAATCAAAGTGCCATTCAGCTATGCAAAGATCCAGTCCAGCATCAACGCAGCAAACACATTGAACTACACATGCACTTCATCAGAAAGCTCATTCATGACCATGTTCTTGAAGTGCAATATTGTCCAACAGATGATCAGGTTGCAGACATCTTCACAAAGGCTCTCACAGAGGCGAAGTTCACTAAACTTCGATATATGCTTGGAGTTCAGGAAGTTGTCACTAAGGGGGGATAGGCTCTAGTGCCTCCTTCCTTCTCCTATTGTGTCATATTTGTAAATCCTTCAATCCTATCCCAAGTTGTTCTTAAGGGGGGATGTTAGGATATTCCGACACATAAGATATAGTTAAGTTCAACTTGGTCTAGTGTAGAGTTAGGTATAGAGTTAGGTAAAGTGTGTTTCTTTACCGTTGTACATTTTGTAACTTACAATCCGACGGTCACGATATGTAGTGATCCGACGGTTCATTCTCTCCTCGGTATTACCGACACTTGATCCGTGGCTTGACACCCGATTGGTCCATGAGTTCTATTTAAAGCGCATGGAGGGTCTTTGTTCGGGTAATCCGTGCATGAGAGAAGCTTATGTAAATTTTCATTCTTTGATTAATAAATTGCCTGTAGTACCCACGTTGGGACAGGCCATGGACTGTTTCCCTCCTTGCACTTTGAGGGTTTTAACCACGTCAAAAATACTGGTGTATTGATTTGAGATCTGGTTGTGAGCGGTGTCCTTTTGGTGTTCTTTCTGAGGAACTTACCCTGTAAATTTCTACAATAATAACCATAAAAGATATTCAACAATAAAAGTACTCACAAGATATCAATGAACAATCCTTTATTATCCCAAGATGACACTTCCACAACAAGGACTAGTCTCCAATAGAAAAATATCCACAAATATCACATCCACACAAGAGTAGCGAGATACAAAGAACGAGTCCACAAGTGATGATGAAATGAAGATTGAGGTAACCTTCGATTTCTATGAGGTCTACCTCACCTAATTTTAGCTAAGAAGCCCCTCAAACAAGTTTGATAATGAATAAAAACAAGTAACCTTGGGTTACAAGCCAACCCACTAGCTCAACACAAAATAATGCCAAAATATAGCCACATGTGTGAGCCGTAAGCCTCTAGTATGATGGCGCCATGCCCTTTTTGGGCTCCAAATGCCAGGTGATGATGAAGAGAAGGCTAAAGGTGTCTCCAAGCATCATGATCATCCATTGTTTGAGCAATAGTCCTCAAATCCAACTTCAAAGCAGCTCCAAGGGTCCCAAATCAAGTTGGGGTGCCCCCAAGTCATGTCCATGGGTTTCCAATGGTCAACGTATTGCTTTCTTCCTCCAGCGTTAGTGTTCCATCAAGTGCAACAAGCCCTCCCTTGTCCTCTCATGCAAGACCATCCTCATCTGCGCTTTGAATCATGGCTTGCCCATCAGGTAGTGTCAAGGATAGCTTGGGGGCATGTTGAGTCCAATGGTGCAATCATCAAGAATCCTTTGTGCTAGGCTAAAGAAGATCAGCATCTTGGGTCTTGGAGGTACTATGGGATGTGTATCAGCTGCTCAAGTCATCATGCTACCCAACGATCTAATGTAGATGGGCAATGTTGCATTTGCTAAAGTCATTAACCTCGTTGTAAGGCCTGGGTACCTGTGGAGTGGGGGTCCTCAACGCCTATGTTACTATGGGCCACCTTGCAATACCAACTTAAACTCCAAAGAAAGCAACCATTCATTAGAGACTAAGATCATATAAGCATCTAAGTGGACCAAAGTTATATGTTGAGGGCATATTAATATTTCAAACTATGAAAATTCCTAAACCGGAATCCCTACTGCAGCAACTGATGATATTTCTCCTATTTGGTAAATTCCTTTAAACAAATTACTTGCAGTTTCCCATGGCAAATATCGAAATACATACACTGCAGACTTCACTTAATTAAATTATATGCGGAAACAAGAAACTGAGCATAAGAGAAAAAAATCACACAGGACACCCGTTATTTTTGGACAAATGTCCCCGAAAAAACCCAATGCGGGAAAACCAGTGCAACAGATCTGAGGGTTTTATTATTATGCAGTAGTAAATCTGAGTACAATTCCTTGGATGCTCAACTAGCAATCTGATACAGAGAGAAACTAGACAAAACAAATAGTGAGATGCTCTCACCCTGTCACTGGAAGAATTTAAGTCTAATCACACTGGACTGAAGCCTCTGCGTCCCCTCTATGTGGCCTCTGCGCAGAACTGCATAAGCCTCACACAGTCTCTGCATCACCCCTGTTGGGAATCACGTTGCTCCTTCTGACCCTCTGTTGGCTGGAAATTCCAAATTTTTGGCTCCCAGCTTCTGAAACTCGATTTCCTCAACAGGAATTCGATGTCCCTCTAAGGCTTGCATTGCCACTGCGTCAGCTCTACGTGGGCCAACGTCTGCCTCTCTCTAGACGTCATTCTGCCCTCTCTGCCTTGTACTCTCCGGCCCAGGAAAACTTCCCTTTTTCGAATACTATCTCTGCCTCTCACTGCAAAAGATCACTTCGATCACTCCTCTAGCAACTGTTACACTACCCTCTCTGAGAAATTTGATCTTCTTGATCTCTCTCGGTGTGGCTTACAAATGACCCTCAAGCCTCCTTAGATAATCTTCTCATTGACATTCAACAGCCCAGATTAAAAGCTAATCAATGGCTAAGATCATTTCTGCTTGATCCTCATCTTCTTCTAGAAGTTACACCCACAATTAGATTAATACCCATTAATTATTTTAATTTCCAAAGTTTAGACTTAGGGTCCCATTAAAAATAATTAAAAACTGTCTTCGGGTGGAATTTCCCAAAACGCTTTCTAGGTTCATTGGAATACATGTGCCCAAGCCTCCCTGCAAAATTTGAGACTTAGAGCACATCTGATGCTACTAGAAATCAACACTCCCTCTTAGCAAGGAATGTGCTCTAGCAATGCCTCCCACTGAAGCATCACCTTGACTTCATAACATCGTCCTCTGCGTTATTGATGTCTGATATGTTGTCCACCAACTACTACGTTGTTGTTGCTGCAACTGTACTGTTGCTAACACTGCCACTGTCAACATTGCATCTGTAATACAACTCCCTCTGAATTTTTGCACCTGTGTTGCTGCTAGCACTGCCACTACCTACTTCTCCTGCACTGCAAACTGTTGCTGCTACTGCATCATCAACGTAAAAACATCCCAAATTACTGAACAAGTGTTCAGCATAGATGCACCTCAATGTTGAATATTTGACTGCTGCTAGTCCCATGATATCCCTCTGAAGCCACTGCGTTGTTGCTTCTACTGCATTGTGCCTCCTTGCATTGCTACAACTTTGCACTACGCTACTCAGACTTGGCGTTCTAGCCACTGCATCTGTCGCTCCAACACTCCTCTGCACCAACTGACACTGGTCCATCCTGCTACTTCTGATCTCGGCTCCCATAACAAGGTATTGATCCGAGAGGTGGACTCCTCAAGGATCCAGCCCATCTGTAGTCCTTTCGAACTACAGCTCTAGACCAACCCACCTCCCTCCTGGAGGTATCTCGACTGTCATGACGAACTCCTCCTCGATCTTCGTGGGTGAAGCCTTCGGATCATGCTTCTCATCTTTGCCCTTCTTCCTCAGAGGACACTGTGTTGCGTAGTGACCCATTTCACCACACCTGAAGCATTTGATCTTCGAGACATCCTTCTTCCGCCTCCGCTGCTCCTGTCGCCCCTTTTAAGCAAGGGTTGCATTCTTATCCTCCTTGGGCTTCGACCCACTGCAATTGCTTCCGTCAAGCTTGCACTTGACTAGATCTCTCCTCAACTCTTCCTGCTTGAGCGCTGCCCACATACTATCCCAGTCTGGTAAAGTTGCCCTACCTAAGATGCTCTAGACAAAGACTTTCCACTCTTCTGAGACTAAGTTTAGGGCCAGTCTCACTATCTCGGAACCTTGAGGTGTAGACCCCACAACTGCTAACTCATCCCGAGTTTCCTGAAGCCTCGTGAGGAATGGATCTATGCGCTCCCCCTTCTGCATCTGTGCAGATCTCAGTTTCTGCTCTAAGTACATCTTCAGTGGCTCGGAAGATCCTTGATATAGTGTTGCCAAGGCATCCCACATCTCCTTAGCGGTCCCTCTGCTAACGATGTCACAAACCACGTGATGCTTTACTCCATCAAGGATCCTCCTCTTGGCCTTCGCCATTTCTGCCTTGTACTTCTTTAGCGAATCTGCATCTGCAGGCTCAACCACCATGCTATCGACATAGGTCTTGAGAGAATGCTCATCTAGAAGAAACGACATCCTTGCCTTCCAGATGACATAGTTGGATGCCCCATCCAACCTATCCTGATCTCTCAACCCACTAGTCGCCATCTCTACCACAAAAATGTCGAACTACTCCTCTTTGTTACTTACTATTGTTGCTCAACCAATTAGAAAACAGACATGTTGGCAGGAAGTCTACTGAGGAAAAATTCCCTCACCGTGCTTCTCCTCTTTCTTCTATTGTATTTTCAGCACAGCAATCTGCCTGCTAAAAAATTGTGTCCCACGAGCTCTTTCCTCACACTGAGGTTGCTGCATTGCTCGCTCTAGCAAGGCAAGATTTCATACTAGAAGCCCTTCCTCTCTATCGACTCACTTAGAGAGAGACTTTCCTCGAAAATTCAGCCCTCTTGGCTTGGACTGCGCAATCCCTCTGGGGATTCGAACTGCTGCCTCCTGCAGCTATTCGATCTCCTTCTCTGCTCAGCGCTGGGTTCTCTGGCACTGCTCTTCTTGTTTCACCTGCACTGCTCTGATACCATGTGAAAATTCCTAAACCGGAATCCCTACTGCAGCAACTAATGATATTTCTCCTATTTGTTAAATTCCTTTAAACAAATTACTTGCAATTTCCTACGGCAAATATCGAAATACCTACATTGCAACCTTCACTTTATTAAATTATATGCGGAAACAAGAAACTAAGCATAAAAAAAACATCACACAGGACATCGTTATTCTTGGACAAATGTCCCTAAAAAAACCCAATGAAGGAAAATTGGTGCAACAGATCTGAGCGTTTTATTATTACGCAGTGGTAAATTTGAGTACAATTCCTTGGATGCTCAACTAGCAATCTAATACAGAGAGAAACTGGACAAAACAAATAGTGAGATGCTCTCACCCTGTCACTGGAGAAATCTAAGTCTGATCACGCTGGATTGGAGCCTCTCCATCCCCTAGCAACCGTAAAGTCTACGTAAAATGCAGGGACAACAACCTCATTTAATCCAAACAGTCACCCAACTAGTGTTAGAATGCTCCCATACAATTAATCTAGGGGGTGGAATGGTAAGAGGATTTATGTAGAGGCCTTTTAGGGCCACCCCTCCACCAATATAATTGAAAAGATTGAATTTCAGAATTCTGGGTTAAATAAAATATGTTTGTACACCCAGAAAATTCCAAATTTGATTTATGTTATTAATAATGGATGGAAATCAAATAAAAATGGATCTAGGTGATAAAATATGAATTCTGAAAAAATTTAGAGCTATTTGCTAAGTTCTAGGGTATGATGACTTACTTGGAAGTTTGTAGAACTTGTTGTAAGTGGCCATAAATTGCAGATCTAATGAAGTACAACTTTGTAAATGTGTAAGTCTGCAACATAAATGGCTAAATACAAGTGTAAAGTATAGAGTGATAGGGACTTGTATCAAATCTTAACTAGATCTAACAATTTTGGCACTTTTCTCAAGATTATAACTTGCTAAATAGATATGGAAATAAAAACCAACAAGTGATTTTTCCTAAACTAACTACAAAAAATAAATAAATTGAAATACTTTTTAATTTTATGGTTGTTGCAATAATATCCATGCCCTTGGAGTATCACCTCTTGCTAGAGTGTGACGTGTTATTCTCTTAAATCGCTATACATGGCTTTGGTCAAGGGAATGGGTTTGGTCCTTCCATAGATCGCCCTCACTTTTGCATAATCTTGTTGAAGATTTTCGAATCCCCCTAGGAGCAGCCTCTTCACTTGGTGGTGTCCCCAACCTTCATCCTCTACGTGCAATAAAATACAAAATCGCAAAGAAGCCTTCTCATGAAGTAGTCCAAGACCTCAGATTGATTATACCTGCAAAACAAAAACAAAAAACAAGTGGGGTTCTCCCCCTAATTGTTCTCTTCCATGTAACTATGTAGTTCCTCAATGGCAAAGGACATTAGTCTCAAGCTAAGTCACCAGGTTCTGCGAACAAAATCAATTAAATTAGAAGTTCGCCAAATTTCATTGCTAGCCAAATTTATTCGATGAGTGTTGCTGCACCTCAAGTCGAACACAAACGGAGCAATAAAATTCACCTAAAATTTTATTAAAATTTGTTTGAAGTCCGTCTCGAATCACAAGAAACGCAAGAGGGTTCATAACAAAAATAAATAAAAAACAATGAAAACCTTAAAACCTACCCACTTTAAAAAATATATATATCCAAGGTGCCCTACACTAATGGGGATGTTGTCTCTGAATGTCAAACTATGACCACATGGGAGAGATGGGTTACGTTAGCTTCGTGTCATATCCCTTCTCAAACCCATTTGTAACAGGGTGTTGCTACACAATTTTGGCAGCAATTTTGGTTTAAGAGGAGAACCCCGCACGCAGAAACTTAGGAAATATAGGCAGTTCGAATTATTTTTAGCAGCTAATGGAATGTGCAGACCACCCATGTGTCATTCGAATTTGGCCAAGGAGGACGTTGGAGGGAATTCGAGTTAGTGGAAGGAGGGGCTCACAAGAGGCTAAGGGAGCCCAAGGTGATAAAAGGGGATGGAGCTCTCATTTTCGAGCATTCTGATTATTTTGACAAACAAACTCATTTTGTACGCTCTGTTGTTCAGTGAGTCTACCGGCTGTTTAGCCACGAGTCTTCCGCAGGGAAGATTCAACCTCTTCTTCGAGGGACCATCCATGCCCACCCTAGGGAGGCTGTTACACAAGAGTTTACAGGGAGTCTAGTACAGTCACACACTTCAGTCATGAGCGCAGGGAGGAACTGTGTATTCTTGGGCAGCCAGAGAACACGCAGGAAGGATTAGAAATAAGCAAGGGGGATTCACAGCTTGCTGGGAGAGTCAGTAATAGACCAACAAAGGGATTCACAGCTTGCTGTGAGAGCCGGGAGTTAAGTAGGCAGCGTAGAAAGGGAAACTCTACTGGAGTAGCGGCCAACTAGACCAGCGCAGTAGTTAGTGCAGAGGCCAATGTAGTAGCAAACTCGTGGTGCTGGGAGAGCAGTCATCCGAACCAAAGGTCATCCGAGAAGCAAGGAGTTAGTCAGTACAGGTGTACCCAGTGTTCTAGGGGCATTTTCAGAGGGTTTGGCAAGCTATTTCCTGCAAGTCGAATTTGGTTGTAGCAGTTGGGGAGAGGCTCCAAGGAGGCCGAAAATCCAAAGTCAAAACCAAAGAAATTCCCTTCTGGGTTTTTCTGGATTTTTGACAAGGATCCCAAATCTAAAGTATCATAATTTTCTGAGCACCAAAGGTGGGGTTTTAAGTCGTATCTTTGCAGCAGGCAGTGTAGAATTGTTGGGGATTGAATAATGCCTTTGGAGGTTGATTTTGGGAAGTCTAAATCGGGCCAAACCATTTCTGGGTTTTTGTGGGTTTCAGCCAAGGAGTCCAAGGTTAAAAGCATATAAATTTTTGGGCAGTTTCAGTGCACCTTCCATCCATTCGAACTTCAGCAAAGCAGTGGTTTCTAAGCAACACAGTGCAGATTGGTGCAACAGCTGGGCAGCCTTCAGCTCAGCCATTTTCCTACCTAGGTTTGGTCCTGCTTATCCTTTTAAACAAGCCCAGGTGCACCATTCCATCATCTATTGTATTTGACTTGCATAAATATAATAAAATGGCTCAGAAGTTCTCCATTTGCAGCTTTTATATGGGTGTTTGCTGAATATTTCGTTTTTGTAATTTGCTACATGTATTATTTGCTTGTTATCACTTGTATTCCTATTAAGGATCATTACAGTGGTATCAGAGCATGATCTTGGCCTAGTTGTGGGAAATTAGCCAGAAGATCATGGAAGCTTTGGGTATGAGTGCACAGTGACGGGTGAAACCGGAGACAAACCCATGGCTCAAGGGAAATCCAGTATGCAAAAATTTTGGGGTAGAATTCATTGGGACAATGAGAGGTTGGCCTAGTTGAGGAGGGTGACAGACCAAACCCATCCTCACCCTTACAACAAAGACGTTAGAGGTGAGCAGGTCGTGGGGGTGCAGCCATCTGCATCGTGTGGGGAAATTCGACCAGATCAGGGCACCAGATCTCCTGAAAAGGAGTAGATAGGACAAAGACGATTAGAGGGTGAGACCAAGGGGCGCTTTTGCTGGCGGAGACTTGGCTTTAGATATCAGGAGCCTAAGGAGGAGGTTGAGCATGATGCTGAGAGCCCACAGGATGGTGAGGAGCACATCGATATACCTGGTGTGGCGCAGGAGTCACCTTTATTAGAGACCTCTTTGATAGCCCCAGTTGACACCCTAGTGGAGAGGATAGAGCCTACTCACATAGAACCATTTGTTGAGGGGGTGCCATCCCTGGACAAGATACCAACAGTTGCTGAGGTATCTGGAGTCGTGACCGAGTTTACAGGTGATAGATGCCCACGATAGTTCCATCAGTTTCAGGTCGACCTTCTAGCATTAAAAAGGAAGGCCGCGTTAGTGCGAGAGGCGATTCTGCAGCAGAACGAGGAGTTGGAGGGCATGAGAGCAGTTTGTGCCGAGTCCATGACCAAATTGACTCACATTGGGGAGAAGTTGGATTCCCTACTAGTGCAGCTAGAGTGCATGTTGGAGTGTGAGAGCAGCCCTCTTCGGACATACATAGACGGGGCTGGCAACACTGTTAGGTTACCATGGCCCATTGGGCAGAGGGAGACAGAGCTACCTAATCAAATTGTAAGTATTGACCAGGATAGCGAGATGAGATGACTTGAGTTGCACAAGGTGAAACACCCTCATGGTGGGGTTGTTCTATGTGCGGGAGTTCGTGCATTCGATCCCTCTCTTAGGGTTAGATGGCGAGAGATTCTGAGTTGGTACCTAGTGGAGTGGACTATGGAGATGGTATTGGACCCAAGTGGAGCTCAACAGGAGTTTCCAGGCGCTAGAGATGCTGGAAGCTGCGACTGGCATTGGGATCCGAGAGGGACTACCTATCATTTCCCATGTATGTCGGTAGACTACAAACAGGTTGGTGCAGTTGACCTAGTAATTGAGCATGCACTTTTGCTAGGGTAGTCTCAGTCAACACCAGTGGCCGACCAATTTATGGACAGATTCTTTTGGTTTTCTTGGTATGGCATTTGTACACAGGATCACTAGGTGATCAGCATACTCTGGCAGGAGTTTGTTGGAGGAGGTGGCATTGGCAGGCCACCAGACAATGCCTTGCATGGAGCTGGGGGCTCTTCACTTTTGTGCAGGGCACAGAGGACACAGAGGAGTGGAGCAGTGGTGGCATCATTGCTGACACATAGGGAGAGTCACTTCTCGGATCCCTCAGGGGGGATTTGGAGGGAAGATCCATTCATCGGCGGGGATAATGATGCGATGGTGGAGGTGATGATACTGATCGGGTGTGGCCTGACACATACAGACATAGATCTAGGCCATCATATCCAGGGATGTGTGGGAGCATATAATGTTAAGCAATGGTCTACAGGTGGGCATGGAGATGCATGGTGGTGTGTTGTAGTGTGTTGCACTGCGTTGCGGAGTGGGAGTGCCTCACATCGCAGTGAGTACATGCAGGGAGTGATAGGTGCAATGACATAGGTAGGAAGTAGGACGATACAAGATGGCATAGTTGCAGCCAAGGGTATCCCGCAGTGTACAGGGGTAGGCCGCAGTGTACAGTGGCATGTCCAGGAGTACTAGGATGATTGGTGGTATGCAGAGGCATATGGTGCTGCACAATGAGGTCTTGGAGTGCTGCCTCCAAGGACACCCATGGATGGAGATACCAGGCATACCTTTGGGTGTAGTTCACCCAGGATCGATGGGGACACAGATGAGCAATACTTGATGGTATCCACGGGGACTCACACTCCTGACCCTCTTCTACAACACTTACAGGAATGGGCAATCTGCTTGTTGTCCTTTAACACTTTGGGCACGAGCAGCAGGGGACGGGAAGCTTACCCAAGATATTTGGATGACACTTGGTGCGATAGAGGGGAGACTTCTCATAGGGGGCATCGATTCATTGCGCAAGTTGACAGCCACAGGTCGAGGGATGAGGTGATCACCGATAGGGATGGCATATCATTCATCATTGATCCTATGCCTGGGGAGATGGTCACGGGGGAAACATGTTTCACTCTTTCCATAGGGCATGTTTGGACCATGCATGAGCAGAGGATACTGTGTGCAGCTGAGATAGTTGTCCATCATGTATCCAGGATCCCGACATTGTATCGACATATTCTCCAGGGGGCGGGTAGTTGAACCAGTGGCAATGGTTGGCAGGAGCAGGATGGATCCACATACACTGAGTCGATTGTGCGTATCAGATACCCATCTATTGGTTGCATTCAGGGGGTAGCTATTTGGCACACATGGTTTCTAGTGGTCATCAGTACTACACAATGGTAGGCACCGAACAATTTAGCATGCCTCAGATTAGTTCATGATGTATGGAGCCTATATATGGGTGGCATGCATGGACTAGAGATGAGGGCCAAAGGGATTCCATCGGTTGTCAGGGCTATGCCACAGCAGGTTTGCCTATGGTATGCAGGGATTCAGTTGATCGATAGATCACTCATGATGAGCGGAGTCGTGGCAGAGAGTGATATAGTTCGCTCTTGGGATGACACATGGGGGTTCATAGAGGGTTTCATCATATGGGGAGGCAGACATTCTCTATTGCTGCACAGGTTCAGAGTTAGATTTGGATGGGTAGGCCTTGGTGCCATGGAGATGCCCAGGAAGGATGTGTCTCGCATCTTTCAGTATTCCACCATCGAGTTCCAGGAGAGTAGGATACTGTCTGCGCATGATGGGGAGTATGACATAGTCAAAGTAGCGCAACATCAGCATGGTGGCACCACTCTGGGACTAGCAGGGAACTGGGGCATCACAACTCTTCACAGCTCAATAACCTTTAGGGATGCACCGGATACTGCAGGGGGAGATCATACAGATCTTCCATTTGGATTTAGCGAGTCACTGATGGAGCAAGGGACTTCTAGTACTTGCACCGGGTAAGATAGTGAGTGGAGCGAGGGGAGCTTCATGTTGGACAGGATGGCCTGGGATCCTGGTATTGAAGGATTCTTTCATATCATGACAGTGTTGAGGCCAGGGACGATTCAGTGGCACATCTGGGACCCTGGCACATGTTACAGTGACAGTGGGGAGCAACAATTAGAGAGGATGCTCGTTCAGGCATTGCTTGAGGACAAGCAATTTTTGGGGTGTTGGAAGAACTTGCCGGATGAGGATGCCACCTGGGAGGGTGAGCCCATATTGGAGCACCCAGCTTTGAGGTTGCTTGAGGGCAAGCAACATTTGGGAGGGGAGGACTGTCATGTCCCTTCTCAAACCCATTTGTAACAGGGTGTTGCTACACAATTTTGGCAGCAATTTTGGTTTAAGAGGAGAACCCCACACACAGAAACTTAGGAACTATAGGCAGTTCGAATTATTTTTGGCAGCTAGTGGAATGTGGAGGCCACCCATGCATAATTCGAATTTGGCCAAGGAGGACGTTGGAGGGAATTCGAGTTAGTGGAAGGAGGGGCCCACAAGAGGCTAAGGGAGCCCAAGGTGATAAAAGGGGATGGAGCTCTCATTTTCGAGCATTCTGATTATTTTGACAAACAAACTCATTTTGTACGCTCTATTGTTCAGCGAGTCTACCGGTTGTTTAGCCACGAGTCTTCCGCAGGGAAGATTCAACCTCTTCTTCGGGGGACCATCCGTGCCCGCCCTAGGGAGGTTATTACACAGGAGTTTCCAGGGAGTCTGGTACAGTCACACACTTCAGTCATCAGCACAGGGAGGAACTGCGTATTCCTGGGCAGCCAGAGAACACGCAGGAAGGGTTAGAAATCAACAAGGGGGATTCACAGCTTGCTGGGAGAGTCAGGAATAGACCAACAAAGGGATTCACAGCTTGTTGGGAGAGCCGGGAGTTGAGGAGGCAGCATAGAAAGGGCAACTCTGCTGGAGTAGCAGCCAGCTAGACCAGCGCAGCAGTCAGCGCAGAGGCCACTGTAGCAGCAAACTCGTGGTGCTGGGAGAGCAGTCATCCAGACCAAGGGTCATCCAGGAAGCAAGGAGTTAGTCAGTACAGGTGGACCCAGCGTTCTAGGGGTATTTTCAGAGGGCTTGGCAAGCTATTTCCTGCAAGTCGAATTTGGTTGTAGCAGCTGGGGAGAGGCTCCAAGGAGGCCGAAAATCCAAAGTCAAAACCAGAGAAATTCCCTTCTGGGTTTTTCTGGGTTTTTGACAAGGATCTCAAATCTAAAGTTTCATAATTTTATGAGCACCAGAGGTGGGGTTTTAAGTCGTATCTTTGCAGCAGGCAGTGTAGAATTGTTGGGGATTGAATAGTACCTTTGGGGCTTGATTTTGGGAAGTCCAAATCGAGCCAAACCATTTCTGGGTTTTTGAGGGTTTTGGCCAAGGAGTCCGGGGTTAAAAGCATATAAATTTCCGAACAGTTTCAGTGCACCTTCCATCCATTCGAACTTCAGCAAAGCAGTGGTTTCTGGGCAGCGTAATGCAGATTGGTGCAACAGCTGGGCAGCCTTCAGCTCAGCCATTTTCCTACCTGGGTTTGGTCCTGCTTGTCCTTTTAGACAAGCCCAAGTGCACCATTCCATCATCTATTGTATTTGACTTGCATAAATATAATAAAATGGCTCAAAAGTTCTCCATTTGCAGCTTTTATATGGGTGTTTGCTTAATATTTCGTTTTTGTAATTTGTTGCATGTATTATTTTCTTGTTATCACTTGTATTCCTATTAAGGACACTTCGTGTGATGCCAAGAGTCGTGTTTGTAGAACCTGAGCAACAATCGGAATAAAAATGAGCTACGCAACTTATAAATTGTTATTATTGTCATTTTACATAGAACACAACTTATTTTTTATAATATTTTTCATCTCTATTTATTTAAATTTATCTTTAACTTCACTATTTTGATATATTATTTTTTTATTCATATCATACATACTTATATTATATAAATTTATATATCTAATACAAAATTTAACCATATAAATTTATATTTGTATAAACATTTCAATAAAATATAGAAACAAAATATTAATGAAACATATGTATATTAAATTATATCTAAAAAAATATTTTAATCTTAAAAAATTTCAATTTTAATCTCATATATATATATATATATATATATATATATATATATATATATATATATATATATATATATATATATATATATATCAATTGGGGTTATCTCGGGTGGTTGGGTAGAATGGTTGTTATCTAGATTCTGCACCACCCAGGTTCAATTCCCTACAAGTGACATGATGATGAGAAATATAGTTATAATGGCTTGGAGCCTATGAATAGTGTTGTATAGACCCTCACTCTCACCCTTGTGTTGAATGAGAGGATGGTTTCCTTCAAAATATATATATATATATATGTGTGTGTGTTCAAATTTTTTTGTATGTCGAACTTTATCTAACTGTCAAACTTGAACATGAACACGAACAAGGTGACTTAGGTCTCAAGATAATTTTAATCATCAACAATAAGAATTAGAATTATAATGCTCAATACATATAGCAAGAAAAAAAAATAGAACAAAAGCCACTCCACCAATGCACAAGAAATTATACAAGTGTTTGCAATGAAAATGAGCTCTTTATTTGTGATAACACTTGTCTCAAATGAACAACAACAATTTGCAAATGAGGAGAGCCTAGCCTTTATAGAAAATTTTCTAACAACTAGCTAATGGCTAGTTTGACTCTTCCTCAATAAAATATTTACTAGTCATCCACATGTTGGAGACTTAGTAAATTAATTCATAAAATATTACAATATAATTTTTAATTCACCCACTAGGGGTTGACTTGGACAAATTTCCACAATTTAGCTCAAGATTATCTTTGCTCATGGTCCATTGCTCAACTAATTGGTCCATCAAGTCTCCAACGGCTAGTTGACTTCACCAATGGCTATTTTTTACTTGAATTTCCCTTTAGTAATTCGACTTAGCCACATGGAAGTTGGATCTCCAACACCCTTGACTTTCTGACAATTATGTTACCTAGGTATGTTGAAACCAACCTGAATCTAAACTAGGTATCTCTTAGAATCTTCATATCTTGCCCAATGTTACCACATCATCCCTGTTTGCCACATCATCATGCCTTGTCAGAGCTCTAACCCTTGGAAATTTAGAGAAATTGATACATGGGTTTTCTTCCTCTCGTTCTATAGACCAATTTTGACATATTACATGTCAATATTTACCCCTATTAAGCCTCTTGGAAACTTGCCCTACCACATCATCACGCCCAAGTGCATGATCTCTAATGCCCTTGAGGATTTGCAAAATATGAAACATGAGTTTTGTTCCTCTCATTGAGTTGACCACTTTTAACATAATGCATGTTACAAACCACCCAATGTTGCCCCTGTTTCATCACCTGGAAACTTGTTTTGACCTATTGACCAAGTTTGATCAAGCTGTAACTAGCCACCAAATGCACAAATCGGAAAAATTCCACATGGTATGGAATCCTCTCATCATGCTATACAATATGAGACTGGATTGACCTTTTGACCACTGGGACCACTTTGAATAGGGAACTATGAACTACCTTGAGAAATGTGAAAATTGTCATATGAGACCGCTATGCTATGAGAGTTGTCATGAGGGATACTGCACCAAGGCCAAGGTCACCTATAGACTCGATAAGGCCCTAACCATGTGGAATGACATAGATGCACCTTGATGCAAGTTGGACTGGCCCTTACACCAGTGATCACCCCTACAAATGTAGGCTCCCATAAAACCATGAGTCCTTAAGAGAGTCCATATGAAGCCATCCAATCCAGTTAGGGACGAGAGTACTTAGGTGAAGCTTTCAAGAGACAGGGCATGTTCCAACCAAACCACTGAATATAGACTCAAAAGTAACAAGACATTGGTCTAGGATGCCTAATACAGAGCCTCACATGGTTTTTACACGGCTTCAGACTTGTGACCTTGGGTTTACAATGGTGATGAATGTTGCACTGAAAAATGTATGTACCCCTGCTAACAAGAGGGGTAACAAGCTTAAAAGATTCTTCTTTCACAGCTAGTGCACCTTTATCCTGCAGTATCAACTGCAACAAACAAAAGAGCTTACTCATCCATGGCTAACACTTCATCTTCCATAACTATAATGGCATTGTGTCCATTAAGCTCAAGTAAACATCTCCCAAATCTTGCATAGACTGCCTTCTGAACAGTCTGTCCAACCCCTTTGCCTTCAGTAAAAGACACCAACATGATTCTTTCTATTAATTAACCTCTCATTTTTTGTATACGAGTTGTACATGACAATAGCATTGTCCCCATAAATGTTGATTATATCTTTGCCACCAAATGTGATACCCAGATTAGACCATTTTTAGCATTCCTGTCCTTTCCCTTAAGATTCCATATGTGGGTGCATTATCAACTCAGTGAAACATAAACTGTTTATCCTCTGAAACCAACCACAGGAAATGAACCCACTGTTGGCTTCACCATAGGTCAGTTTACATTCACCAGCCTCAACATTCCTAAGCTTAACAACCTCCTCAATACCACATGTAAGCAACAGTTTATCATCAGGGCTCCAAGCAACAAATGATGCTGGTTTCTGGTGTGCAATTACTCGAATGTTCTCTTCCTCACTCTATCTGTTCTAAAAACAATTTCTTCCCAAAAAGTCTAGAATTGAATCTGGCATATATATCCCCCCTATGCTAGGTTAATGGGTAACATTAGGCTCCTACTTGGGGACATGTGCTTCTCATGAGAGTGCATGAGAACTCCAGCATCTCATCATGTAATCGTGAGAATGACCACTTTACCAGTTAAAACACCATCAAAGCTGACAAGTACAGTGACCCTTTCCTCTGTGCCTGACCATCATGCAAAACAGTGACATCGAAATCACGATGCTAGTAGGCTAGAACTTCCTTTGTTGCTAGTCTAAAATAAATTCTAGGCATTTGCAGACCAAAAATATCATCAAGAGCATCCTCCAGATCTGAAATCTAACCCTTACTACCACCTGTGAGTGTATGAAACTGTCCATGTATCTGTTGCTAAAAATCTGGTCCACGTCCTAAGGCAAAAGACTGAGCCTTTGATGTAGGAATGATATAACATGTATCCTTTCTCTGGCTCCACATACTGCCAACAAAATTCAAAGTTTTAGCTATGAATTCTTCCTCTTCTCTTGGAGACACAGTGGATCACCCTCACCAAATGAATTAATGGCCTTTCCAGAAAATACAAAATACTGATGTTGTAGGGAGCCAATGTGAGGGTTCGAGGGAACGATCTATCCTGTCCAGACTTAGTGCAACAAATTTATTCTGAAATATCAGTGTTTTCACCTGGGATTTCAATAGAGTGATATTTGGAATCACAGGGGTTGACAATTTCTCATTGCTCCAGAACAGGACTTCAAACTTCAGTAGAATAATTAGCAAGATGAAATTTTCAAATACTTCTGCTCTATTTCAAGGACAAAGGTTATCCGGCTACTGCATTTTATCATTTTTTGTATCCTCTAATCTGGCTGGGGCATCATAGAGTTTCTTAATTCTGTCCTGGCACTAATCTTTAACTAACCGATTATTTTATTTTTCCTCATTTACAGATTGACATGTTGTAGGAATATCTAATTCAGGATCTTGAGTACTAACCAATTATTTTCTTTTTCCTCATTTACAGATTGACATGTTGTAGGAATATCTAATTCAGGATCTTGAGTTTCTACTTCATGACAGATTCCTTATTGTCTGGAAAACAATTAGAAATTAACACACACCTTTGATTATGGTATTGTCATTTTAAAGTGATTGCGCATTCTGAAATATTTTGAAAAATTTTGCTTATGTCCATTTGAAACAGAAATATTTGTTTAATTGTTATAACACACCAAAAACAAATTAAATAATATATTAAATGGTTTAAAAATTGATAATTCTTCTTAATACACTACAGGTTAATACCATGTGCACTTCATCATTCTATTCCAAGAATCCCACCCTCAAAAGAATTTTTGCATCACTTGGATATTACACTTTATGGTGGAATTGTCTCTGCAAATGGTCATGAAGTTTCTGGACGTCAATTTTTTGAGACTCAATCTGAGATAAATGGCTTTCACTTTGTTCTTTTAAGGCACAAACATCTTCCTCCAAAGAAACTCTGACTGATGAAGCTTTGGCTATGTTATGAGGTCAGGCTTTTCATCAAACACTTCATCAAAGGACTGATCCAGCATGCTTTCCTGATCAGCTTCCACAACAAGGGCATAGGGTTGCTCTTTTAGTGTGTTTGGACATTTTTCTCAACGTCTCCCCATTCTTCTTCTGCTATGTCAAGCTCCAGCAGTTCCCTAGACAAGATGAAGGGTTGATCCAAGCTTGGGGAGTCTTTCTTACTGCCATACTTCTTTCTATAACAGCACATGGAAAATTCACTGCCTTGTACCTTTTAGCAAGCTCTAAGATAAGCACATCCATAGGATCACTTTGATAAGCTTGCAATACAACATCAAATTCCTTTCTTCTTTCAATACAAAGCCCAATCAAGAAATTCACATCGCAGCAGGCTTCAACCAGATGCTCACAAAACTCACTATCTTCATCCAATTCTTGTTCTTCAAAGCAATTTTGAGATGGTTCTAGCTTCAGCATGGGAGCATGGGAAAACTCTTCATCAAGAAGCCCATGATCTTCTGTGTGATCTTGATCAATGTGAGGGGGGTCAAGAAGGGCTTCATGTTGTAGAGCTGTCATCAAGTCCACATAGGTATCTTCATACCTTTGAAATCTGGGACCCCAACGCTTGAGAAATTCTTCAATGAAAACTGCAATGGATGATATACTCTTTGGTTTGAGAGAATATTTAAGCCAATCCCTTTTTGCCTCCAAACAACAAGCAAAAAGACCTCATCATCACATCTTCGTGTACCACATTGAGTTTTGAAACATACTTCAAGACATCTACCACATGAAAAATGGCCAATGATTGGTTGCCATCAAATTTTGGACAATCTTCCCACCAATGTGGTGGACACTAATTAGGGTACCCATGATACTCTTCACATCAAGAGCTTTATATATTTCATGAAATTCCATGGGACCATCCTTTATCGCATACAATTTCCCAATATGAAGGCTCAAATTTGATAATAAATGTAATTTTGTGCCTTATTACAATAGAGTCACCAAGGTGAGCCACCAATGCCTTCACAATTATGCTTGTCCCACCTCACAAGCACAAAGTCTTCAAAATCTGTAAAAGCTGAGATCTTCGTTCTCCCAAAGGAATCAACAATATGAGAATAAATCTTCAATAATGAAACCTTCATCAAAGTTATAGCTTCTCTACAAATGTATTCAGGGAAATGGACTTTATCCTCAGCAACAATGCCAAAATGTTAATCACACAAACTCAAACTTCTTGAGATAAAGTCCAAAATCTCAAGTGCGGTTTGAGTGCAACTAAGAGGAGGCCATTGTCACCTCATCAACCCTCTTCTTCACTTCAGGCTAGCTCTCCTCCAACTCAAGGGGGACTTCCCTAGGTTCACATTGTTGGGATTTAGAGCAATAAGTTTCAAGGTGATAAGAAGAGTAAATCCAACAAAATGGTTTTGAAAGAGTTTTAGAATTTGGAATTTGATGGGAGGATGAGAGACTAGTGTCTTTCCATTGGGCATATGGATCAACTAAGAACTCCCTTGCGAGAGTGTAAGTGGGTCTAGGGTAATACCTAGGGATGTCCACTACTAACCCTAGAAGATCCACCTAGTATCTTACAAAATCCAAGAAATTCAAGAGAAGACTCTCCACTAAAAATGTTCCTAGGGTTTTCAAAAAGGGATTTATCCAAGAAGAAACCAAGAGAATGCACCCTCTCCACTATAAAACTACAATTACACTTAATAATCATCCATAAACAAATCCAACAAGATTATAGAGACCACTTACTCAAGAAATCAAGATCAATCATAAACCCTAGCCATGAAAATCCATAAAAGTAGCAAAATCATCCATAACACCATCTCCTCAATGAGAATTCTAAACAATATGAAAGCAAGTCCCATCAACAACTCTGACCTCTAGAGTTTTGGTGTTTGGAATCGATTTGCAAGTAGTCCCACCCGTGTTCTTGTATAATCAACATGCACCGCCTCAAAATATATAACAAATCTAAGATAGGACATGGATTTTTACCTGAAGGAAAATTTATTGAGTTTGCCAGTCATTTATTCTTTCGAAGAAAATTATAGCACAACCTAAACTTGCTACAAAAGATCCTCCGTTGTCTTATTGTTAACAAGATCAAGATGTCATCAAGATAAACTACACCAGATTTGCTTAGGTAGGTTCAAAAAATGACATTAATGATTATCATAAAAGTAGCAAAAGCATTGATCAAGCTGAAAGGCAATCCCAGCCATTCAAAAATGCCATATTTAGTCTTAAAAGCAGTTTTCCCAAGTTGGAAAGCTTTATTCTGATTAGATGGTAGCCAAAAGCAAGGTCGCTTTTACTCAAAATTAGCTTCTTGCAATTGATCAATAACACTATCAATTCCAGAGAGAAGATATCTGCTTTTGACAGTGATTTTGTTAAGTGATATTTAGTTTGTGCACAAATGCCATTCATTTCCCTTCTTGTGGACTGATGGAGCAAAAATCTGTTAAAATTGGCAACTAGGACCAAACTCCATGTGGATCACCTTATTTGTGACTACTGATATTTTTCCTAGATTCCTCTCATCGAGAGGTGTAGGATTGATCTAAAGATCATCCGATTCCGATAAGTATTTATGGAGATATGAATTTATTTTGATTATGGAAAAATTGTCAAAGTCGGCCAGCAACTTATGTAGGCTCAGAAGCCCAACAGTCATGTCTATTCAACCTCAACGTTTTGCATATAAATACAAGGAGCTCTTTTCCTCATTTGGACACTTCACTCTCACACACATCTCTCTCTCTCTCCTGCACAGAAAGAGTCTCTCTCTCTCTCACACGTGTGGATGAAAAGGAAGTCATTCTAGGGCAAAAAGGACGCAGAAACAGGACAGCAAGCATCTTTGACCAGCGTTGACCAACATTAACCTTCCAAGGAGTGCAGATTAGTGTGGATGACTCTCCTAGGCAGGCCGCAAATTTTGGCACAAAAATCGAGGTGATCTGACCTCAGATTTGACCGGTATTGACTGCCCTAGTTTAGGGCTGCAGTCAACTTCAGAAATCTGCATTTTGACTGAATTTTTGAGGCTGTTCTAAGGCTGCTTCTTCAGGCTGTTCAAGGGCAAGTTGACTGGAAATTGACCAAGCATATTGGAGGTCAATTTCCACTCATTTGACTAAGTTTGACTTTGTTGATCTAGGGTTCACTGCTGCCGATATAAAATTTCAGAAATCAGATTTTGTACTATTTCTCTCTACTGAAGTATTGAAGATAAAAAAAGATTTGATCAAAGGGTTTCCCCATATTGGGGTTTGTCCCTGGCTAGCCGCCACGTCTTGTGTCTCTTGTCTTGGCTTGTTTTCTGTTGATCGTTTGATGTTCTATCTGCACTTTACTTTATGCACATGTGATTGGATAATATTAAAGAAAATAAGTAAACTGCTCTAAACATAGAACATATCATAATTTAACATGGTATCAGAGCTGAGGTGAAGACAAAGCCCAAGCAAGAGCAAGAGCAATCACCGAAGAGAAGGTTGGCAAGGCTATCTGAAAGAAATCATGGGGTCCTCAACACACTTCCCTGCTGAAGACAAACTCCATGAGAAGTCTGACTACCACGGATGGAAGATGTCTCTCGATCTAACATTAGAAGAACAGAAAGTGTTGGACCATGTGAGAGGCAAAATTGTTGAGCCTCCATCAAATGCATCCACTGCTGCTAGGAACAAATGGACCAAGGGAGAAGTCAAAGCAAGGAAGATCATCCGGGAGCCTATCAACAAGCGCTTGGTGGCCTATGTTTCCGACCTGAACACCTCCAAGGAAATCTAAGATAGACTGGTGAGTTTATTTAAAGTTAATGATGCAAATCAAGTCTTGTTTCTTAGAAATAAGCTGAAAGAAATTAAGAAGGGCAAAGATGAGAGTATGCAAGCATACTTCTTAAGGATCACCGAGATCAAGAATGATCTCCTATCTATTGGGGAAGTAATTCCTGACAGGGAGATGACACTCACAACTCTTGGAGGACTACCATCCAAATGGTATGTATTCAGGACTACTCCCCTCAACAACAACGTAATTCTTGGATTCGAGGAATTAATGGCCATATGCGTTCAAGAAGAAACAAGGATGGAAGAACAAGAAATGCCCATACTTAAGGGTCATCCCTCTGCCTTTTCTTCTCATACTAAAAGAAGAAACAATTCCGGGGCTAAATTCAAAGGAAAGGTTGGACCAAAGGGTGGAAGAAAAGGACGATGTTATAATTGCAATAAAATAGGTCACTATTCAAGGGAGTGCCCTGATAAAAGGGACTCTCATCGGGACGATGATCAAAATCCCTCTCAAGGTAATCAAAGGAATGACAGGACGAAAGGAAGAGGTAAAAGAAGTGTCGGAAATCAAGGAAGAGGACAACCATTCAAGAAGGCAAGAAATTCTAGGTATGAATCTAACATCGTGAACAATAAGCAAGATGAATATTATCTACCAGTAGCTCTATCTACTACTGCTCCCCTGGACTCGCTGGGAAATTGGCTTATTGATAGTGGTGCCTCAAGGCACTTCACTGGTTACAAAGAAGCTCTCCATGATCTGATAGAGAAGGAAACCAACCTGGAAATTGTTCTTGGAGATAATACAAAATATCCCATGAAAGGCGTTGGAAATGTCACTCTTCAATTGAATCAGGGAAATACAATTCATCTACAAGATGTGTTATATGTACCTGATCTCAAAAAGAACCTGGTGTCCATTTCGGCAATGGAAGACAAAGGCTACAAGGTGACCTTCAGCGATGGTAAGGTACATGTATGGAAAAAGAATATTAAAGATGCTTTCACTCTTGGGTTTCGAGTTGATTCATTATATCAGGTCGGAGGAAGTCCGCTAGGTGTCATGTCTTGTGACACAACTCTTCAGTCCGAACTATGGCATCAGAGGTTTGCTCACCTTCATTATAAAGCTCTACCCGATGTAAGAAAGATGGTGACAGGGATGCCCGAATTCCGAGTAGAACAAGAAGGTGTATGTCCGGGATGTGTCGAAGGAAAGCTCAAAAGGGGACCATTCCCCTCAAGCCAAAGCAAGACCTCCAATATATTGCAGTTGGTTCACTGTGAACTCCTTGGGAGGATATTCATATTATCTCACTTTTACAGATGATTATTCTCGCAAGTCTTGGATATACTTCTTGAAAAAGAAGGATGAAGTGTTCTCCTGGTTTCGACACTTCAAAGCCTTGATCGAAAATCAAACCGAGAAGAAGATCAAGGTCTTAAGAACTGATAATGGGACTGAATATGAATCCAATGAGTTTCATGACTTTTGTAAAGAGGCTGGCATTAAGAGGGAGACTACTACACCATATACTCCTGAGCAAAATGGTGTGGCGGAAAGGAAGAATCGCACAATTGTGGAAGTTGTTCGTGCTATGCTCCATGATCAAAGACTTCCGAAGTTTCTATGGGCCGAAGCTACAAACATCGCCATATATGTACAAAACCGATGCCCTCATCAAGCATTGGGTTCCAAGACTCCTGAAGAAATGTTCACTGGTAAGAAACCTGACGTATCTCATTTTAGAATTTTTGGAAGTCCTGTATATTTTCATGTGCCCAAGGAGAAAAGGAATAAATTGGGTGCATCTGGAAAGAAAGGAATCTTCGTGGGCTATAGCGAAAATATTAAGGGCTATAGAATCTATGTGGCTTGTCAAAGGGAAGTCGAGATTAGCCATGGTGTCACCTTTGACGAAGATATGGCTCTTAGCAAAGTTGACAATCTTCCTACTCTAAGGGGATCTAAAGAAGCTGACAACAGGGAACCAAAGGAAAAGGAAGATGAGACAATGCCCGATGTGGAAGAACCTATGGATCCTATTGATCTCCCTCTGCCTGAACCTTCCTCTTCTAGGAAGAGGCCTTCATGGCTTGGGGGGACACTTGATGATGCTGAAGGACACATTGCACCCCGAGGAACCTTCCGTGAAAGTAAGAAGCCGAACAGGTATCAGGGATACCTGACCATCATGAGCATGATCATCCAAAATGAGCCTTCATCATTCACTGATGTCGTCAAGCATCAAGTATGGAAGGATGCTATGACCGAAGAATATGAGTCCATCATGAAAAACGATGTTTGGGATGTGGTCCCCCAACCTCTGGACAAAGTTGTTGTCACCTCAAAATGGCTTTACAAGATAAAGCATGCAGTTGATGGAAGTGCAGAAAAATATAAGGCTCGTTTTGTCACTCGTGGCTTCTCCCAGAAGGAGGGTATAGACTATGACGAAATATTTGCACCTGTTGCCCGATATACCACCATCCACTCCATCATAGCCCTTGTTGCTTCGCAAGGATGGAATCTACATCAAATGGATGTCAAGACTGCATTCTTACATGGTTCGATCAAAGAGGAAGTCTATGTGGAGCAACCCAAAGGATTTGAGATTCATGATCGAGAATCTCATGTGTGCAGGTTGAAGAAGGACCTCTATGGGCTGAAGCGAGCACCCCGAGCATGGTATGAGAGGATCGATAGCTACTTGATGAAGCTAGGATTCACTAGGAGTGAAGCCAACCCTAACCTTTACTTTAAGGTTGAAGATGACAAGCCTCTCATACTGGTGCTTTATGTTGATGACCTCTTTCTAACAGGTGCAAACCCTCTCATTCACAAATGTAAGAGGGAGCTAGCTTTTGAGTTCGAGATGAAAGACCTAGGACTTATGCACTACTTCCTAGGACTAGAAGTCTGGCAGAAGCCAGGGGAGATTTTCCTATCTCAAGGAAAATATGTGGTGAAGATATTGGAAAGATTTGGTATGGTGGACTGCAAGCCCGTAACTACCCCAATGGAACTTGACTTCAAGAAGTTAAGCGCTAGTGTTGTTGGACCTGTGTTACGAAATGCTACCGAGTATCGTCAACTCATCGGAGCATTAATGTTCTTGGTGAACTCCCGTCCGAATATATGCTTTGTAGTCAACACATTGAGTCAACATATGGTTGAACCTCACCACATACATTGGATTGGTGCCAAGAATCTGTTGAGATATCTTCATGGCACAATTACTCATGGGTTAAGATACACTGCCGGAAATGTGAGACTACTTGGATATACTGATGTTGATTGGGCAGGCAGTGTGGTGGACCGTAAGAGCACCTCCGGGTGCTGTTTCTCTTTGGGATCTGCCTCGATATCCTGGATGAGCAGGAAGCAGAAGTCGGTAGCTTTGAGCACCGCCGAGGCAGAGTACATTGCTGCCAGTATGGCCTCCTGCAAGGCAGTCTGGTTGCGAAAGCTCTTCAGTGAGCTGTTTGGATTTACATTGGATACCACCGTGATCCTGCGTAACAACCAGAGCAGGATTCGTTTATCAAAGAATCCCGTATTCCATGATCGCTCCAAGCATATCGATATCAGGTATCATTATATTCGAGATATGGTGGAGCGAGGAGCAATAAGGCTCCAACATATCGGTACAGATGAATAGGTTGCCGACATTCTGACAAAGCCCCTAGGAAAGGTCAAATTCCTGACTTGCCGAGAACGACTTGGTGTCATTCAGAGACCTTCTGATGAGGGTCGAGTATGATGAATTGAGCTCTGAGAGCTCCAGGGGGGGCGCAGGGTACTTCTTGGAGCAACATGTAACCACAGGGCGACTCTCCATCCCTTGGTGGTGCACTATGTACAAGGTAAAGGGTCAACCTTCCCCTATGACACCCCGTGGTGATTGTGGAACATGATGATTCGTTCTCCTGTGGGCCAGGATGATTCGTTCTCCATGGCGACTGTGGAACAGGATGATTCGTTCTCCTGTGGGCCAGGATGATTCGTTCTCTTGTGGGCCGGGATGATTCGTTCTCTGTGGCATACACTGACAGGATGATTCGTTCTCCTATCGATGCATCCTACCCATGCAGCCTGGGACTCATGGGAAGTACCTCTCATCTGATCAATGAGCAGGGAAATGAGGATAGGGACCATAGTAGTACTATCGACGGACGCATCGCTGTATCTACCGTACTCCCTATGCTAGGATGAGCTCCATTGATCTGGGATCAATGATACTGATCTGGGATCAGTGAGTGGTACACACTTTGAAACTGACTTTGGGTCAGTGGAGGATGGTATGATACATCCTCGGTCATTTCTTCTTCTTCATAGATCGAGCAAGAGCCGAGCAGAGCAAAGCAGAGCAGAGCAAAACAGAACAAAGCAGAGCAAGGAACAAGCTGTACAGGGCAGTGCATTTGATGGATGATTAGTAGCAACAATCAGATGGATTGTTGATGCAGTTATCCCTAGTTGAGAGGGAGTGTTAAAATTGGCAACTAGGGCCAAACTCCATGTGGATCATCTTATTTGTGACTACTGATATTTTTCCTAGATTCCTCTTATCGAGAGGTGTAGGATTGATTTAAATATTATCCGATTCTGATAAGTATTTATGGAGATATGAATTTATTTTGATTATGGAAAAATTGTCAAAGTCAGCCAGCGACTTATGTAGGCTCAGAAGCCCAACAGTCATGTCTATTCAACCTCAACGTTTTGCATATAAATACAAGGAGCTCTTTTCCTCATTTGGACACTTCACTCTTACACACATCTCTCTCTCTCTCCTACGCAGAAAGAGTCTCTCTCTCTCACACGTGTGGATGAAAAGGAAGTCATTCTAGGGCAAAAAGGACATAGAAATAGGACAGCAAGCATCTTTGACCAGCGTTGACCAGCATTGACCCTCCAAGGAGTGCGGATTAGGTGTGGTTGCCTCTCCTAGGCAGGCCGCAATTTTTGGCACAAAAATCGAGGTGATCTGACCTCAGATTTGACCGGTATTGACTGCCCTAGTTTAGGGCTGCAGTCAACTTCAGAAATCTGCACTTTGACTGAATTTTTGGGGCTGTTCTAGGGCTGCTTCTTCAGGCTGTTCAAGGGCAAGTTGACTGGAAATTGACCAAGCATATTGGAGGTCAATTTCCACTCATTTGACTAAGTTTGACTTTGCTGATCTAGGGTTTGCTGCTGCTGATATAAAATTTCAGAAATCAGATTTTGTACTATTTCTCTCTGCTGAACTATTGAAGATAAAAGAAGATTTGATCAAAGGGTTTCCCCATATTGGGGTTTGTCCCTGGCTAGCCACCGCATTTTTTGTCTCTTGCCTTGGCTTGTTTTCTGTTGATCGTTTAGTGTTCTATCTGCACTTTACTTTATGCACATATGATTGGATAATATTAAATAAAATAAGTAAACTGCTCTAAGCATAGAACATGCCATAATTTAACAAAATCTTTAAGACGTTTAGGAGATACATTTTGTTTCATTTGCTTTCATCTTATAAGATTATCATTTATAGATATGAAACAAAATTGCTCCTTTGTTTTGAAGAGGATGCCAGATGAATTGCTACTGCATGGGACTTATTCCATTATTAATGAAAACTTTTTTTTCAAATTGTTAAATTCATATCTGTTACATATGTCTTACTTGTATCTTCCTCATTCTTTTGTTATCACTCCCAAATATAAACAATGGTTGAATTCATGTTTAATTCATCGGGTCTCTATAACGTTATTGTACGTAGGATGGTTACTTTCTGCACACTTATTTGATGTGAGCACTTCCGTTTCATTGTCCATTAGGAAGAAATGTTTGTAGCATTTTATTTCCTACAAGTCCCTTCAGTTCTGTTCTTTTCTGTGAGATGAATGATACACCTTTCAATGTTTCCATGACATGGCTCATATATGTGCTACCCAAAGAATAAGGGTATGTTTATGAGTCATTAGTTTACAATCACAAGAGGGTTTTCAGTGCATAGAGTTCCACTTTTACTTGGGCTGTAAACTCTGAGGGAGCACCACTCTTTCAAAACAAAGGAAGAAATTCTCACATAATCTCGTCGGCGCTGTTAATTTGTTGTTGAGCAACAGTCAAGCATTAAACCAGCAAGCTCATAAATAACATGTTGACAGCTACATAAACAACTGCACATGTCAACTGGATATCAAACAAGCTTGTCAAGTCGCAGTAAAAGCATCTTCATTAATAAGACCACTGACCAAGTTCTTCTCTGAGCGTCACACGACCCATCAATTTTCCCACGGTAATCAATTTAGTTGTTTTTCTGCTACTTTGTTACTCTGGAGAAGTGTATTTTTTCTATGTTTTCTAAGAACAAAATTTGGACAACCACACCGGTAAACAGGGCCTCGTTACATTTAATGTGTTCCATGTGTGGAACGTCAAGGTCAATAGGACTTTCACTTATGTAGTTTTCTACCAAAGCCTGCTCAAATCTAAATCAACTTTACAGCGAGTATTCCAAGTTGTAGCTAGGCCACAGACCAAAGGAGTACAAGGATTTTCAATTATGTAATTCTCTACCAAAGCCTGCCCAAACCTAAATAAGGATAAGCCTGTTCAAACCTAAATCGTCTTTACAAAGAGTGTTCCACCTTGCTGGTAGACCACAACCAGAGGACTGCAAAGACTTTAAAGTACACGGATTTTCAATTATGTAATTCTCTACCAAAGCCTGCCCAAACCTAAATAAGGATAAGCCTGTTCAAAGCTAAATCATCTTTATAACGAGTGTTCCACCTTTGCTAGTAGACCACAACCCAAAGCAGTGCAAAGACTTTAGCTTTTGACCACAACCCAAAGAGTGCAAAGACTCTATCTTTTGACCAAAACCTGGCCAAACCTAAATCATTCTTTACAATAAGTGCTCCAACTTGCTGCTAGACCACAATCCAAGCGAGAGCAAAATTCTATTGTTTTATTGTTTCTCGAAACTATGGAATATTCTGATTCTCAATAATGAGTTTTCTAATATCTGAATCTAAAAGAACAAGAAAAAAAGTGATTTCACTATTGAATTAACAAACCATTTTATAAAATCCAAATTCCACGATATCAGAATTTTGACTCAGTGTTCCAAAAACTAACCCTGATATAAATATATTACAAAAACCGCAGGAATCCATCGCTTAAACATCTTAATACATAAATTTGAAGATGAACATACGTTTCAGAAAATCAACAAAATGGAAGGAAAACCAGAAGAATTAACAGTGATACAGTACCTTGGCTCCCTCCAAAATCACCTCCGGGTAGCAATCATCGGCATTGGCTAGACAGGGTTTCCCGTTTCCTGTTATAGGATCAACCAGCACTTAAATTTTCATCATTAAAAGTAAACTCCTGGTGTGCAGGAATTCATCTGATGACAAAACAGAACCGGCGATGGCTTTCAAAGAGACCCGTTACTGTAATCGACCCCAAAAAAAGGCATATTCCAGTGATAGACCTGAAGTGAATCGTGGATCCTTTGAGGTTCAAGTCTCAATTTTGTGGACATGATTGTTCACTCGGATCATTAATTTTCAATTAAAGGGAAAAATATAATTAAAATATAATTTTTCAAATATATGTTTTGAAATAAATGATTATTACACATTTTTATTTATTAAAAACATTTTTAATATTTTATTTTATGTTGACCATAAATTATTATCCCTCAAAATTAAAGTCAATTTACGATGTTGAAGGCGAGTACAATTTCGTTTTTTTTATTAATTTTCAATTAAAGGAAAAAAAATAATTTTTTAAATATATGTTTTGAAATAAATGATTGTTACACATATTTTATTTACTTATTAAAAACATTTTTAATATTTTATTTTACGTCGAGCAATAATTATTATCCCTCAAAATTAAAGTCAATGTTTACGATGTTGAAGGCGAGTACAATTTCGTTTTTTTATTGCGAGTACAACGATAATATAAGATATAGCTTTATCAAATTAATTATTTTCGTGGCTTTATTTATAGAAAATTTATGATAATATATATTTTATTTTATTTTAATACGTTAATGGAAAAAAATTAAATATATATAATGGAAGCATTTTTATTTTTTTATTTTTGTTTTGTACGGAGAAAATGGGTTTTTTTAGTTTATGTATTTGTATTATAATTTTACTATATTATAAAAAATATTGTAATTATTAGTCAATTCTCTAACAAAGTGTCGTATGAAAAGAATTATAGAATTATTAACTCTTATTATATTCATTGTGAATTTGTTAGAAAAGTAATTAGGAATGTTTCAAATAAAATTTTATAAAATAAATATGTATAAAGTTTTTATTAGAAGAAAAAAAAGATAGTGCACTTCTCAAAGTTGACTCTAGAAAATTTTGATCCGTAAGGCTAAAGAAAATTATAAGAAAATTATTTGATTCCCTTGAAGAATTTGAATACTTATCTTAATAATCTCCTAATGCCATGGACATGATTTTGAATGTCCTTGTAGAGGATGACATCTTTTATTTAGAAGACGTTGAGTTTGGGGTTAAACAACTTGTTAATGGAAAAGCTAAGGACATTAAAGGCTACCAAGCTAAAAATTGGCACAAACAACTTAAATATTCGGCAAATTCATATTTATTATTATTAGAAAAGATAGAAGATGATTACAATTTGTGGGAGGCCCTTCCCTTTATACTGCCTTGGGTGCCTCTTGGTGAATGGCCTTTGCCTAATAACTATTAATTAATTATTTTTTTTTATATAACATTGCCTTCTTCCCAAAAAAATGCTTTATCCTTAAAGCATACGTAACGACAGATGTTGTTGACAAAATGCTTCAGTCTCCCAAGAAGCTTCTTCTTCTGGTAAATCCTTCCCCTTGATCAAGTATTCCTTGATTACACAAGATCGAAGCTTCTTTTCCTCGTGGATATGATACATTCTGGTTCTAAAATGACCCTTCCTTCATCATCTAAGGATGGAAGCATTGTTTGTGTTGATTGGTGGTCACCAAGTTCCCTTTTAAGGCAAGATACTTGGAAGACGTTGTGAACCCGACTTTTATCCGGAAGGCTTAAACTGTATGCAACTTCGTTGATCTTTTTGTTGATTTGGTATGTTCCATAGAACTTCGATGTCAATTTATTTTTTCCTTTTTGTTTCAAGGACAACTGTTTGTATGGTTGGAGCTTGACAAATACCCGTTCTTCAACCTCAAATTCTCTCTCGGTTTTGTTTCGGTCAGCTTGTTGTTTCATATGGTTTCTTGCATTATTTAAATTTTCTTTTAGGGTTTAGATGATTTTTTGGGCTTCTTCTAGTTGGTTTTTAACAGCCGGTGAATTTGTTTGGAGGGTAGCTAGATCCTTCCATTTTGGAGGTTCATACCCATACAAAGCTTGGAATGGAGTCATTTTTGATGTCATATGATAAGTAGAATTATACCACTATTCAGCGAGATGCAACCATTGAACCCACTTATTTTGTTTTTTTGTAGCATAACAACGTAGGTAGGCTTCCAAACATTTATTGACAACTTCTGTTTGTCCATCTATTTGAGGGTGGTAAGCGGAACTCATATTTAGGTAGGTTCCTATATGGTTGAACAATTCCTTCCAAAAATTACCCTTAAATTTGGCATCTCTATCACTCACAACGACTTTCGGAAAACCGTGTAATTTATAAATATTTTTGCAAAATATCTCAGCGACTTGGTGAGCCTGTCGACTACTACGAAAATTTTATCCTTGCCTTCAGATATAGGTAATCGCTCAATAAATTCCATCAATATTTCTTCCCATTTTTTATTCGAAATGTTTAAGGGGGGAAGTAATCTAGGTGTTGTAATATTTTCACTTTTATTTCTTTGACATTTGTCGCATTCTGCTACATATTTCTGAATATCCCAACTCATCCCCTTCTAGAAGAATGATTGTCATGCATTGTAATAAGTTTTAAAGAACCTTACATGTCTAGCTGACAGTGAATCATGTGACTCCTTGAGTACCTTGGATTTAAACTTGGAGTTTGAATTTAGATAGATTCTTCCTTTGTACCATAGAATATCATTCTTCCATTCAAATTTTGAGTTGTTTGGAAGGTTATTGATTATCGCAGTTATTTCTAGATCCTTGGCATACTCACTACGAATCTCATTAAGCCATTCAAGAACAACAACCGAGACTACAAATAACGCTGGTTCTTCGTCCTTCCTAGATAGGGCATTTGCTACTACATTGTCCTTTCCCCTTTTATGTAGTATCTCCATGTCAAAGGAGGCAATTTTTTCAATCCATTTTTATTGTTCTTCGAAAAGTGTTTTTTGTTGAAGGAGGTGTTGGAGACTGTTATGGTCTGTTCGAATGGAGAACTTTTCCCAAAAGATATTGTCTCCACTTAGCCAGTGCGTGCATAATAGCGAGCGTTTCCTTGTTGTATGTGGACTTAAGACGTTCTCTTTTATTGAGCTTCCTACTTTCAAAAACTATTGGATTCCCTTCTTGCATTAACGTTGCACCTATACCGAATCCGTAAGCATCACACTCAATGATAAATGGTTTAGAGAAATTTAGAGTTGCCAATACCGGGGCGTTAGACATAACTTCCTTCAATTCTTCAAAACACCTTTTGGCTTCCTCATTCCATTGAAATTAGTTCTTCTTTAAAAGGTTTGTTAGAGGTGCAGCTATATGTACATAGTTTTTAATAAATCTTCGGTAATATCCAATCAATCCTAAGAACCCTCTTAGCTTGGATATATTAATTGGTTTGGTCCATTTCTTTATAGCTTTGATTTTGTTAGGGTCCACTTTTACTCCTTCATGGGATATTATGTGTCTGAGATATTCTACTTCTTCCTTCCCAAAGGTTCATTTGGATTTTTTGGCGTAGAACTGATGCTCTTTCAATAGTGTAAGAACTTTATCCAGATGTTGTGGGTGCTCCTTCCAAGTTTTATTGTAAATTAAAATATCATCAAAGAATACTAATACAAACTTCCTAAGATATAGACGGAATAACGCGTTTATAGTGGCTTGGAATGTTGTTGGTGCATTGGTTAACACAAAGGGCATTACTTTAAATTCGTAGTGACCTTCGTGTGTTCGGAACACAGTTTTTGGTATGTCTTCCAACCTGATTCGGATTTGGTAATAGCCTGACCTTAAGTCCAGTTTTGAGAAGTATTTTGCGCCATGTAGTTCATCCAACATTTCATCGATAAAGGGAATTGGGAATTTGTTCTTAATCATTTTTTTTTAATCCTCTATAATCAATGCCATAGCTTGAATGATTCATCCTTCTTCCTTACTAATACCACTGGAGCAGCATACAGACTCTTACTTTTCGAGATGATCCCACATTTTAAAAGGTCTTGGATTAATCTCTCAATTTCGATCTTTTGGTGATGTGGATATTGATATGGCTTGACGTTGACGGGCTCTGATCCTGCTTTGACTTATATTGTATGCTCGATTTCCCTATTAGAAGGCATTTTCATGGGCAAGTCTTGGAATACTTTTTCATGCTTCTGAATTTGCTCTTGTACTTCTAGTGACTCTTCGCTAATCACTTTTGCAGATAACATTTCTAATTGGTGACTTGTACTACATAAGTTGGTGCTCCTTTTTGAATCATTTTCATCATCTGGGATGATGACACGATTTGATTTTTTGGTGCTTAGAATCCATATAACTTGTACCTCTACCCTTCCCAGTTAAAGCTTATGAACTACTCTTGATTCTTGGCAAAGTAAGTGCCTAGGGTTTGTAGCCATTGGATACCTAAGACCACATCTACTCCTTCTAATGGTATAGTGTAGAATAGGGATTCTAAATTAAAGTCTTGAATCTGCAAATTAACCTTATGGCATTTCCCTACCTTTTCAATCTTCTCACCGTCGGCTACCATTACCTTCATGTTGGGCAAGGGGAATGTGAAAATGTTGAGTCTCTTTGCCATGGCTGCATCTAAAAAATTGTGGGTGCTACCGGAGTCGATAAGAACCACTACGTTGTTCTTTTATATGTCATTTTAATTTTAAAGTCTGTGGTTGTGATACACCTGTCATAGCTAATAGTGACACTTGCAGAATACTTATGTCATCTAATTTTGGAGAGAATTCAGGGGTATCTTCTATTCCTTCTATGTATGATTCATCAATGTTTGAATCATTAGTTGCTTCACAGTTATATAGGTTCTTTGACTCTTTTCCTTTAGCACACCTATTTTTAGGGTCCCATTTCTTGCCACAACATTTGCACTTGCCTTATTTTATCCTTTGTATTTCCACGTTGGATTTTTCGCCTTCACAAAGATGTGGTGGAACAAATCTTGTATTATCTGTATCCACAGACTGGGGAATTCTTCGTCTCGAATATACTTTTTTCGGTTTTGACCACAGCATCTGTTCAAATTTCTTTCTAGCAGCTTTTTCTTTTTGTCTTGCTACTTCTATTGACGTAATGTCATGAAGCTTAAGTTCTACTCGTAGATGAGTTTTAAGTCCGGAGATGTATGATTGAATTAGATGAGATTCTGATAACCCAGGTACTCATGTTGCTAAGGTCTCCCATTCTCGAGTGTATTCATCCACATTTCCTTTTGTCACAAGTTGATGAATGTTGAAAAGAACTCTTCTTCCTTTACACCTTGGAATCTTTTAAAGAATGCATCCTTAAATTTTCTCCAACTAATAGCGAGTGTCATCTTCTTCCACCACATATACCAATTATATGCTTTGCCTTCCATTTTCATGGAAGCGTGTCTAATCTTTTCGTCATCATTGTCAATATCGTAAATCTCGAAATATTCTTCTTCTTTATTCAGCCACGCAACGCTGCATTATTCATTACCATCGAATTTGGGTAGCTCAATTTTTGCTCTTCGTTGATACGTCTCCAACAGTGGAGCGAAAAGTGGGTATTGATTGGTGAATGTATTCCAAAGCTGCTTATTTCAAAAAGTCACATTAATATTTCCTTGATGGTGTGTGGATGATTTTTTTGGAGACTCCGTTTTTTCATGAGAATCTATAGAATTTGTTGAATCTGATGAATTGTGCTGTTGATTATTTCCATCATCTTGGAGTAGTTGTTCGGGTGTAACCTTCATCCTGTCACACAAAATGCTCAACATTGACATTGTCTGATTATGATTAATTTCAGATTTGATATGGTTCTGCCCGAGCTGTTGTTCTATCCGATTTGTCGTATCCTGAAGCTTTTTGATATCGTCAGAATGTTCGATAACCTTACTCTCAAGATCGACTAATTTTTGGTTGAAATCATCGGAGTGGCTAGTAATCATATTCTCAAGATCAATCAATTTTTTGTTGAAATTGGTCATTGTCATCGACGACATTGAATAGGTTTGTGGGGGTGTATATTTATCTGCCAGCTTAACTTTATTTCCTTGAACTATATATATATATATATAGATGAATTTGATTGTTTCTTTTTTAATTTTATTTTATATATAGCAACTGTATAACAAACTTAATATACCCGTATATCAATTATATAAGTCACTAATATATAAGCCACCATGAAAATCAAATAAATATACGTTGCCGAATCGATTTTTAATGGGACGTGACTTATCGAAGTCAACGAAACAAATGGATGAACGGAATAAGGCACGTAGAGTCGGAGCCTGTCAGACGGTGGTGGAACAACAGAAGGAATGCGATGGAGTTGGAGCCTATCAGAGAACGGTGAAACGACGGAAGGAATGTGATAGGTGCGGGGCTACGGATAGGGCTGCAGGGACAGGTGTGATGTGGGATGGTGGTGGGACAGAGTGATGTTCAACGATTCTTGGGAGGACGGAAGGCACGTGACACACAGGGATGGGGTTACACAGTGGACAGGGTTGAGGACAGGAAGCAACAGATCAATAAGGAGAAATGAATCAATTAAGAAGGACAGGTGGTGAGTGAAACACAGAGCTTCCCATGGTGAGTGAAACCAACGCAGGGAGGATTCGATGGCTCTGATACCAGATGGCACAAACAACTTAAATATTCGGAAAATTCATATTTATTATTATTAGAAAAGATAGAAGATGATTACAATTTGTAGGAGGCCCTTGACTTTATACTGCCTTGGGTGCCTCTTGGTGAATGGGCATGATATTTGATCATGCCCTTTGCCTAATAACTATTAATTAATTATTTTTTTATATAACAAAATTTTTTAAATGGGAGAGTCTATCATCATCTCGTACATACACTAGCTCTTTAAGAAGCCAGGTTTCTCTAAGCCTCGGACGTAGAGCCTTATTGTGCCTATCTTTAAGAACGGGGAAAAAATATTCCCTCTAATTACAAGACCATTAGGATTAGCCACATTTTGGCCAAGTTGTATAGGTTTATTTTGGAAAAGAATATTAGCCTTTGGCTTGCAAGCTATGGTAAAAGAGCTAAAGACCATGTCGGGTTTAGGAGATATCATTCAATTGTGGACCATCTTGTTACTCTCAAGATAACTGCAGAGGAATGCTACAATAATAAAACTAGTCTATTTTGTTGTTTTGCCGACTTTAGAAAAGCTTTTGACATTGTTCCTAGAACAAAGCTATGGAAGAGGCTAAAAAATATAATTGTTCCTCTTAAGTTTAGGGTTGTTGTGATAAGGTTGTACAAGAATGCTATTTCCAAGCTTAGGACCAATGAAGTTTGATCGAAAAAAATTAAATGCAATATTGGAGTCAAACAAGGGTGACCCTTATCCCCTACCTTTTTTGGCATATACATTAATAAGCTAGAAAAGTGTTTGGAAGATGTAAGTTGTGTTGGCCCCATGCTCATTAGTATGGTCATAAGTTATAACTCTTATCCTTTATGTTGATGATATTTTTCTTTTGGAAAGGAGTCAATACGATCTTGGCAAGCAACTAAGAATCCTCCAAGTTTTCTACTCCAAGATGGATATGATTATTAATACAAATAAAATTGAAGTCACAATAATTAAATCCCAAAAGATCACTTAATGATACTTCCATTTATGACAATAGCTCTTTGGAGGAAGTTTCTTCATACAAATAAATGGGAATCGACTTCCATCATAAGCTCAATTGGAATTATAGCGTTGAGAAAAGGATAATGGAGGTTGGAAAATTCAACATACCAGTTAAACGCATAGAAAAGTGTATGATTTGAGTTTAAAATTTATACATATTAACTCACTCTAGAAAGAGATCTTGTTAGAAGAGTAATATGGATATTAAGTCCAAAATCGTACTAGCTTCGTGGAAGGAAAACATAAATTCTTCCACATATTCTAAAACCTAAATTCTTCCTCATATTGTATGTTAGGATATGCATGTAAGTAATTTGTGTTGAAATAACTTATAGTATTGTATGTTAGGATATGTATGCAAGTAATTTGTGTTGAAATAATAGATAGAATTTGGATAAAGGATTATTCACAAATAAATGTCTCTACACTAGAAAAGGGTATGATTTGAGTTCAAAAGAAATGTTATCTGAAACATGTCTATTCCAGGTATTCAAGATAGTCCAAAAATGTTGAACTTTTAGTCACTTGAAAGCCTTTACCTACCTTTAACAAGATTACCTAAAAATTGTAGATTCAAAAAGACAAATCATTATTAGGCGGCTGATGCAAACATAATAGGAAGTGTACAAATCCCACCTTGGTATTTCACAGGCTAATAAGAAGAAATACAATTAACAATTGCACTGAGCATTTTTTAGTGTTATGCAACCATGCAATAGATATCTAAAATATATCATTACACTAACTCATATGTGCTTCATAACATTGAAAAATCTAGTAGTTGTTAATAATACCTCAAAAAACTGCAAAATTAAGGGAATTAATTAATACTCAAAATGTTGTATAAACATACCCATGGGGCATACAACAAACAATGACAAGGTGTTATGTTAAGGCACTTTGTGTTGTAAAGGTCACTGGTTCTCAACTGGAAGGGAAGGACTCGCAGAGATATGATTATGATGATGATGTTAAGCGTGTTTTTGGGTTGTTGAATATTTTTGTATATTGCAAAAGCCTCACAGATATAGTATAACCTTCCTTCCTTCTAGTGTGACAAGAAAGTACATCCCACGACTTGTCTGGTCTCATTCTTGCATCATCATATCATTTAATATACTTTAAATCTTTTGTTTTCATTAATGAATGTGTAAATTTTTGGATTTTGAAACTACTTGTTGAAGGTTACTAATATTCTATGCAATATTGACAATCTGCTCGTCTTCTGTTTCTTATTTGGTTCAAAATTGAAGAGCTCCAATTTAGTGAGATCTTGAAACTATTTTTTTTTTGTAAGCTGAGGTAGTGCCTTTTCTTTTCTATTCACATAAAATCAGGTTAAGCCATGTACATCGTTTTGGTGGCCTCAACCCGCCCAGATGGGAAACCGAGTCTGTTGGCCACCTCAAATTAATATAAGCCATCCAGTAGCAAAAATGAGTAAGTCTATCAATCCAAGCTAAATAAACTTCGCAACAAAAAATACTAAGCATATGTCTGACAGTCATGATAACAAACAGGAAAATGAAAAACTAGCTTCAGAAAATCAACATGGTAAACATCTGCAAGAACTAAAATGTCATTCTTCCACAAGCTTGGGTGGTGCTGCCGCTTCCCTCTTCGCTGGAATAAGCTGCTTCAACTATTGCTGGATTTCATCCAGCTTGCTATCCTGCATGATCATAGTGATTTGCAGGTTCTTCATTTCCTTCTTCATATTAGGCATGCCTTGGGCCAATTCCACCATTTCGCCTGCAACTTGCTCCAACGCCTTAGCTAGTAGGTGTTTCAACACCCAATAAATGTGCAAAGCCTAGTTATATAACGTCATCTGTCCCCTGGTGATACCTGGGTCCAAAATGAGGTTCCCCCATTCTTCCATTTCAGGCTTTGAATCTTCTTCCATTATGTTTTCTTCTACTTCCTTAATGAGCCTACGGATATACTCATCGGTGCCTTCTCTGTACGCCCTTTCCGCCTCTTGAACATATGTCCTCATCGTTTTCCGACGGCGTCTTTGAGTGGTTGGCACAGAGGTTACTGGGTTATTGCGGGCAGGTTGATTAGACCGGCCTCTTCCGCCACACGCCCTACCCCGTCCCTGGTGTGCCATTTTCCTCCTTACAACCTCCTGTGTATCATGGCCAATAGAAAAGGTTAGATTCTCTGCAATGGTTTTTGTTCCCGTTTCCTGAGTTTCCTTTTCCCGGGTTCTGCCCTCCTCTCTCCAATTTCTCCCAATGGTCTGGCTGCTTCCAGGCTTTCCTCCCCCCTAGCCCAGACTATTGTTTATTCTCTATATTCTTCTCTACCTCCCAGATTGTTTCCTTTTCCTCTTTAGGCTGTCCCTGAGCACAACCCTTACAGGAGCCCAACGGGTCTTCACCCTGGTTTCCACGGTTCTTTCCCATGTTCTGCCCTTCCTCTGAATTTTCCTTCGTGCCACCTTCCACCTTCTTGCTACGAGTTACAAGGGGTATTGCCTCCTCTGGCATACTTCTACCTCTCTCTGATATTCCTAGCTCATCTCCCACTTCCATCAGACTACCTAAGATTAAAAAAATTACAAGGTGTGGCTTTACGAAAACATACTTGAACCTTTGCTTCGCCTCAGATGGAACTAGTTCACCTTGCACTCCTACTATCTTCCTCCTTCGCTGCATAATGATCTCCCTTACTCTCTTCGCCACCTTTATCAGTCGTTTCCCACTTGTCTTGCAGCCCATCATTCTTCCGCTGTCGATTTATGTTGTTTCTTCCCCCATTTCCCTGTCACCTATGTTTCTCGGGATGCTATCCCACTTGCATGCCACCCCCGCGTCCTGTTTTATAATGGGAATGTTTGGTGGCTAGTCCTGTCGTCCTCTCCTCGTCATGATCCGAGCCCACATCATATTTCCGTCTCTCACCCCAATCGGGGGTGAGATTTTGAAACTACTTGTTGAAGGTTACTAATATTATATAAAATATTGACAATCCGTTGGTCTTTTGTTTCTTATTTGGTTTAAAATTAAAGAGCTCCAATTTAGTGAGTTGGTATTTTGTTTCTTATTTGGTTTAAAATTAAAGAGCTCCAATTTAGTGAGTTAAAGTGGAATGGACTCTTGTAAAATCCTATTGACTGAACGAGAGAGCTTATGGGTTTTGAGGAAGACATGTTGCAACAACATTAAGATTTCTCTTTCACTCAAACTGGGATACTGTCTTCATCTATGCTCCTCTTCCATGTGCTACCCACTCAATGACAAACTAACACAGAAATAACAGTAAATAAATAAAATTGCATAAATTTTTTACTTATATTATATATTTACGCTCCTCTTCCATGTGCTACCCACTCAATGACAAACTAACACAGAAATAACAGTAAATAAATAAAATTGCATAAATTTTTTACTTATATCATATATTTTCTCTTTCCTTTACTCCTGCCTTACGACATTTCCTATGCAACATGTGGTATGTCAACGTTTATTATATGTATATAAAATGTCGGTTTCATATTTAAATTAAAATATATATAAATATAAAATGTAATTTAAAAGTTTAAATTTAAAACAATAAATTAAATTGTAAAATGTAAAATATAAAATCTATATAATTTAACCATATTTAAATTTAATTAATGAGCACAAAAAAATTAGAATTTACAATAAATTTATAATATAGTAAGATTTTTAACCATGAATATTCACCTTATTTTACCATGGATGTTATTAACTTGCAAATAGTCTTTGTTACAATACTACGGGCCAACACCATGGCTTATCAATATAGATGCCCAAAAACCATATTTAAATCTAATTAATAAGCACATAAAAACTTAATAGTTACAATATAACATGATAAGTTAACCGGATATTTACCCTCACTTTATCATGGATATTATTAACTTGTAAATAGACTTTGTTCCAATACCATGACTTATCAATATTAGATGCACAAAAACAATATTTAAATTTAATTAATAAGCACATAAACACTTAATACTTACAATATCACAAGATTTTTAACCATACCTCCACTTTACCATGGACATTATTAACTTGTAAATAAGCTCTCTTACAATACCATGGGATACCATGACTTATCAATACGAGTTGCCCAAAAACCAAAACTCATTTCACAATTAAAATAATTTAATTTTATAACATTTTTTTAATTAAATCTAAAAAAAAACAGAGGTTATAATTATTTTTGAAATATATTAAAACCCTCTATCCTCACCACTATTGAAAATATTTCGTAGATATTACACAGAGAGAGAATTTCACAATTAAAATAATTTAATTTTATAACATTTTTTTAATTAAATCTAAAAGAAAAAGTGTTATAATTACTTTTGAAATATATTAAACCCTTTACGCCACCATTAAAAATATTTCGTAGATGTTACACACACACACACAGAAAGAGAGAAAGAGAGATTGAGTAGAATGGGAGGGAAGAACAAAGACATAGAGATATAGAGGTGGAGAGAGAGAGGGATTGACAAGGGAGAGATGGAGAGAGAGTGAGGGAGAGAGATAGGAGGAAAGTGTTATCTCTTAGAAAAAACTTCGATTGTAGAGGGAAAAAACTAAAGTAACCTCTATATGCTTTAGATTGAAAGTTGGCCCTTCAATCTGGAGAGGGATCTCTCCTTAAAACTCAACCACTCACTGTCAATAAGCAACAGACAATTTAGCTCATTCGCCAGATTTAGTTGGTAACACATGAACTTTGTTTGGAAGGAAGATAGACATGAACCATTAGGCATGGAGTCTTCTTAAAACTCAACCACTCACTGTCAATAAGCAGCAGGTAATTTAGCTCATTCGCCAGATTTAGTTGGTAACACATGAACTTTGTTTAGAAGGAAGATAAGCATGAACCATTAAGCCTGGAGTCTTTTGACATAAAACTGCTAGCTATAGGCTATATGAACAAGTTTAGCATAGGCAGGATAGCTTTAGGTTTCTTAGACAAATCATCATTAAGTTATGAAGGAAGACAGTAAGGAGTAAACATAAAATACAGAACAACTTGGTGATTTCAATGACTGATATTTAAGTTGAAAACATATGAGCAATTTGGAAAATGTAAATCTGAGCTTACAAACAGAGTTCGAATTTAATCACTTATTTCCAAATGCAGAAGACTTATGAATCAAATTTGTGAATACACTAGAAACATTGACAAGAAACTTATCACACATGAATCTCTGTAAATTTGCACAAGTAATATTGTTCACAACAAATTCTATTAATATCAAATGTATACACAATACATAAGGTTTTTGCAAAAAATTCCAACCCTTCCTTCTTATAAAATCACAGTCTTATAGATCACTTACAAACTATAACCAAGTTTTTTATAAAAACTTAATTACAAAGTCTAAAAATAAATGAGCAAATATCTAATCCAAACTCAATACATTACACTGTTCTATCATAGAACAAAAGAAATAATATTATGTATCTAATGATTAAGTTGTTGCTATAGTCATGACTGAAACTTAGGATCAAAACTGATGATTGATATATTTCCCATATTTTTTGAATCCCTACCTCATCATCATGCTTAGTTTAGTACCCTCCTCCTTGAAATATGGCCTTGATCCTCCAAAAAGGTAATATGTTATTTGGATCCTTCATAAGGGGCTACCTTTACTCCTAACTATTTTTCATTGTCTCCAAAAATAGCTTTCATTCAGTGTTGACAAATTCACTGGCATCTCTTAAAATTGGGAGATAGGTTGGGATCGCTGACGGGAAAATTGTCAGTGCTATAAAAAATCGAGGCAAAATCACGTTGACAAGCTCATTGTCAGTGCTTATCAAAACTGAAGCAGGAGAAAAAATTGACAGACTAACTGTCAGTGCCTAATCAAAATGCCCTTAAAAGCTACTAGCAAATCAAATTATGCTCTAAGGATGACTAGTTAAGCATGTTGGTGGCTTCTAACAAGATATCAACATTACTTTGTTTCCCTTTTTTAGATTTCTTGGTCTTTGTAGCAGGTTTCTTACTTTGCTTCTTAGGCCTCTTAGAACTTGTAGGTTTTTCCTTGTTTATGATCAAATCCCTTTGAGGGGTATCATCTATGTCAATGACTTGCTCTGCCAGCTCAGGGTTTTGTTTAAGTTTGATATTTAGCCTGAGTTTGTTCAGTGGCCTCGTATGTGGTATCCTTCAACCTCTATAAATCTCAGCTAAGGTAGGATCTCTATCAGTTTTTGTCTCCTTTGTTTCAAGTTTAGTAGTTTCAACCTCAATTTCCTTTGCTAACTTAGTGACCTCAACCTCTGTAGGAGAAGATACATGGGGAGAGGGCAAGTTCTTCCTTTCTCTAAGTCTTTCACTTCTTCTTTTATAAACCCTTTCCAATTCAGGAACTAAAGGAGGGAGAGGTTCTGTTCTTTTGTAACTTCTGGTTCAAATGGATGAAGTCCCATGTTCGTGGGTCTGGGGTTGCTCAACAATTTTCTTAGTTCCTTTATTTCTGCCTCTGGCCTTAGGTTTTGATGCAACAAAGTATATAAAACCCCCCAAAAGAGAAAGTGTTCCCACGTTCTATTGATTTTCCTTAAATTATTTCCAATTAACAATTTAATCTAACCTTTGTGATAAATTAAATGAGAGGAAACATTTTGTTTTGCCATGATCCTTGCAGACATTTGTTTAAGACTCATCAACAAAAAATAAGGGGAATTCATCCTGACTTGTCCTGCAATGTGAGCGAGGAAGCGGAAATGATATAAATTGACTCTGTTGAAGCATCCCTCACATGTGAAATATGACTGTGTAATCCTTAGGAGTAGGTGCCATTCATCCTTCAACCAAGCTCTCTGTATCTCTGAATGTCAGGGCCTATCCTTGTATTCGTCCTTCAAGAAAAATGGTACATCAATCCCAACCAAAATATGGCTTTTAAACCACCATTCTCCATCCACAAGGACGGCTATAGCCTTAGAAACCACCTCCTTTGTGACTGGGAAAGAAATCCCTCCAGTAGTAACCCCTAGCCATCAAATCCTTCAGTGAAAGCCCTGGAAACCTCGTCATGGTAACCTGTACATCGGAAGAAAAATTCATCCCATCTAGCTTCTCGAAAACGTTCTCGAACTTCTGGATATGCCTCGAGAAGGTCGGGTCCTTTGGGTTACCCTTTGTGTAATTTTCCGCTCTTCCCCATAACTTACACAGTCAATAACACATGCAATAGAGATGGGAGTGGAATTCAACCTCAGATGTCGGGATAACAACTGATTTACTTCGAGGAATAAAACAACACTAAGGATTAATTGCATAACTTTTAACTCATGCTTGAGATAAAAATTGACAATCAATCTGTCATACATAAAAATGATGAAGTACCTGATTCATTTACCACAATGATTACCCTCCAACGCTGAAAATATCTCAACATGAAATTATGAAAAGACATGTTATCATTTGATTAGATAGCACTCGCTTGATCGGTTACCCACTCCTTTGCTGACATGTGCCCCGTCAATGTTTTTTTATATTGACATGTGAAAAATTCAAAATTCAAAAGGGCGTTGATATTCTAGTTGTCAATGTTTATTTTACAAATTTAAAAATTGGTGTTGATACTTTAATTGTTAGCATAATTTATTTTACAAATCTACAATATGCATTGATACTCCATCTGTCAGTGCATTTTTATTTTACATTTTACAATTAGCGTTGACAATAACACTGTCAGTGCCTTAGTTTTTTTTTTTTTTTTTTTTTTTAATAATAAAAAGTTACATTGTTGAATTTAAACCTATGAAGCAAAACTGAGATAATAGAAAGGATATGGAGATGGAGAGAGAGGTGGAGACACAAAGATGAGAGAGAGAGAAAGAGAGAGATGAGGGGGATAGACAAAGTGAGGTGGGAGAGAAAAGGAGAGAGAGGAAGGAAGAGAGAGAGTACTTCAGAGAGAGGGAGGGAGAGAGAGAAATGGATTTGGAGAGGGAGAGAGAGGGATGGAGGAAGAAAGACATAGAGAGAGAAAGGTGGAGAGAGAGAGAGGGAGTGACAAGGGAGAGATGGAGAGAGAGTGAGGGAAATAAGAGAGTGAGAGGGAAGAGAGAGAGGTTACTTTAGATGTAGAAGTATATCATTTATTTAAGCCTTAATCAATTCAGTCCTTAAGTGAAGTGACATGATTACCACTAGCAAGAGTTGTACATAGACTACATGGACACATCATAATGTTCACAGTGGAAAATTAGGTTTATGATGCTACGTAATCATGTTGTGAATGCACAATAGTGTATATGATGAATGGCTTAGTGGTAAATTATAAGCTACTTCAAAGTTGCAATAAATAATATTTAACTTGGTTATCTTTTTTTAATGTGTTTATGTATTTATCGTAAACCTGAAAACTAACAATCTTATTTTTTCATATAAGCCAACCTAGATCCATCTTAAGTCTAGATTTACCAAGCGCAAAGAGGGATCAAATCATTTTTCACTCTAAAAGAGGTTTGCACATCAAGAGATTTGATCCCTCTCGGCACTTGGTAGATCCAGAGTTAAGATTGATCCAGGATGGATGCGTCAAGAGACTCTCTATAGCCCAGTATAAGAGAGATGTGTAGGATTAATGTAAGTATGTATGTATGCATGTCGACATTTATTAAATGCGGGGGAATGAATATATATATATATATATATATAGTGTGTGTGTGTGTGTGTGTGTGTGTGTGGACTTCATATTCAAATTAAAACATATATAAATGTAAAATATAATGTGAAATGTAATGCTAAATGTAAAATCCATAGAACTTTAATTTTAATTAGTAATTACATAAAAAGTTAATACTTAAAATAAACTAAGACTTTTAACATGAATATTGACCCTCACTTTACCATGGATATTATTAACTTATAAATAGACTTTGTTACAATACCATGGCTTATCAATACCAAATTCCCAAAAGCCATATTTAAATTTAATTAATAAGCACATAAAAACTTATAGTTACTTATAAATAGACTTTGTTACAATACCATGGCTTATCAATACCAAATGCCCAAAAACCTTATTTAAATTTAATTAATAAGTACATAAAAACTTAATACTTACAATAAAATTACAATATAACAAATTTTTAACCATGGATATTCACCCCCACTTTACCATGGATATTATTAACTTGTAAATAGACTTTGTTACAATACCATGACTTATCAACAAGAGATGCCCAAAAACCATAACTCATTTCACAATCAAAATAATATAATTTTATAACATTTTTTTAAATTAAATCTAAAAGAAAAAATGTTATAATTACTTTTGACATTTATTAAAAACCTCTATCCTCACCACTACTAAACATATTTTGTAGATATTAGAGAGAGAGAGCTAGGGAGAGAGGAAAGAACAATGACATAAAGAGAATCGAGATCAAGGTGGAGAGAGAGAGGGAGTGACAAGGCAGAGAAGGAGACAGAGTGAGGGAGGGAGAGAGAGAGCAAAGAACAATGACATAGAGAGAATCGAGATCGAGGTGGAGAGAGAGAAGGAGTGACAAGGGAGAGAAGGATAGAGAGTGAGGGAGAGAGGAGAGGAGGAGGGAAGAGAGATAGGAGGAGAGGAAAGGGAGAGGGAGAGAAGGGGAAGAGAGAGAGATGGAGACACAAAGATGAGAGAGAGAGAGAGAGAGATGAGGGGGAGAGATGGAGGGAGGTGGGAGAGGAAGGGAGAGAGGGGAAGGAAGAGAGAGAGTACTTGAGAGAGAGGAGAGAGGAGAGAGGGAGGGAGAGAGAGATGGAGTTGGAGGCGGAAATAGAGGGATGGAGGAAGAAAGGCATAGAGAGAGAAAGGTGGAGAGAGAGAGATGAGTGATAAGGGAGAGATTGAGAGTGAGTGAGGAAGAGAGAATGGTTATTTTTAGATGTAGAATTAAATCATTTATTTGAGCCTTAAGCAATCCAAGTCTCAAGTGAATGACATGATTAAAACTAGAAGGAGTTTTACATAGACACATCATAATGTTCACATATGTATAGACGATATACATGTGAAAAATTAGGTTTACGATGCTAGGTAATCATGCTACAAGTGCACAATAGTGTATATGATGAATGGCTTAGTTGTAAATTATAAGCTAATTCAAAGTTGGAATAAATAACATTTAACTTGGTTATCTTTTTTTAACCTGTTTATGTATTTATGGTAAACCTAAAAACTAATAATCTTATTTGTTTATATAAACCAACCTAGATCCATTTTAACTTCAAATCTACTGAGCGTCAAGAGGGATAAAATATTTATTCACTCAAAAAGAGGTTTGCACCTCAAGAGATTTGATCGCTCTCGCAGCTTGGTAGATCCCAAGTTAAGATGGATCTAGTTTGGTTTTAAAACAAACATCATTAACTTATCAATAACTAACCATTCATAAATGAGTACATTATTATAATATTAATACCAAAAAATCTATTGATAACTAACCATTCCTAGATGAGTCACGCTCTACAACCCAGTATAACATAGATGTGTAGGTGTAATATAAGTAAATAAGCATGTCAACATTTTCTAAAAATCGGTAAGAAAAAAGGGAGATGTTATAACCATTGTAAATGAGTGTAAACATTCAAGTGTTGAGAGAAATTTTCGGATGAAACTGTGTGGAAGATGTTAGCACTTGAAATTTCACCTCAGGCTGAAAAGGCAAACCTCAAAGCTACATCAAACCATTCAGCCTCGTAGCTAGCCCTACGGGGCAGGAGAAGGCTCTCTCCGGTCAATCTCGGTAGATTTTCAATAGGATGAGATGACCAACAATGTAACACTGATATTAGGCTAGTAAATTGGTTATAAAGGTTGATTTTGGGGGTTTTAGGGGTTTTTGGTGGCAAATTGAGGAGCTGCAATTTAGGTGCGAGGATTGGACACAGTTTCTGCAGGGGGGTCTTTGGGGCGAGGTAGGAGCCTGTATTGATGTCTTTAGCTGAAATGGATGGTGAGGAATGAAAGATGAGGAGCTAAAGAGAGCAAACAATCACTTTGAATTCTCTTTAGACAGAAGAAAACATTGAAATTAAACAAATTTAAAAGCAGAGCATGCCTAGCATGAATTCATACTTTATCACTTCATTTGTTTAATGTGCAGCAGTAAAGAAAGGAAATGAATCACATAACAAAGCTTACAAGAACATGAAGAAACACACCATCAACACATGAGTCCACAAGAATCCCAAAGATGACTGCAAAACCCTGGTCTTCCTTAGCCAAAAATTGCAGAGATACAAGTGATAATACAATGATAGCTTCTCCCTCAAGAGTCCCACCATGAAAATGAGCAAGAAAGTACATAATATAGATGATCTAACCTCTTTCCCTGCCTCCATGGGTCGAGCTCACTATCCTAGGAGCTGTTTGAACCACTTCTAAACTAAGCACTACAAAATAGGCAGTCAAAACAACTTGCCTCTATAAACTTGGAAACCAGTTCATACATTCAATTTTTACCCTTTACATAAATAAATCTTCTAGAAGTGTTAAACAAGAGTAAAAGTATCTAAAAAGTGTCACAATTACATCCAAGAGGACCACCATCAACCTCAAAAAGTCAAAATGGAGCCAAACTGCGTTTTCTGGGCTGAACTGGTCAAATCTGGCAAAATTTCCTCAACGGGTCGCGCACATTTTCTCAAGGGTCGCGCACCACCCAACGGGTCGCGCTTTTTGCAGGAGGCTTTTGGAGGTCTTCCTGGTGTCGGAATTGGGCGCATGATAGCTCGTTGGAAAGGTCTTTGAGTTTAATTTCCAACCCAACTGGAATTTTTCAATTTGGAGTTGATTTGACCTGTCAAAAATCAAATCTCCCAAGACTGGTCAAAAAGGGCCAAATGAGGCTCCTCAAGGAAGAGTGCTGTTGCAGTCAACTTTTGAATGCCTTCCTCAACCCCAAATTGAGCTCATGATAGCTCATTGGAAAGCTATTTGTGTCTAGTTATCATTTTACCCATCAAGAAAATCATTTGGCCAACCAAGCTAGGAGAAAACTTTATTTTCCCAAGGTCACTTCAGAGTTGCCTTTGATTCTCCCGAGGCAACGGTATTCTTGACATTTCTCTCAAACCATGACACCTGTGTAAAAAGTGAAGGAGGTTTTTCTTCCTTGGCATGTTTTGGACAAAAACCTCTCTCAGTTTCCCAAAATTCATCTTTAATTTTTCTGAAACATCATTTGGGTGAAACTTGTCCCGATGTGTGAAACAAGGAATTTTGTCGAAATGAAGCGAAATGAAGGGGATAGGGGGCTTCTAAATTCTTGGGGAAATTTTTGGGAGTGGGGAGGGATGTTAGGAAGTAGGAGAAACTATAATCTCAAAGATTGAGTGAGGGGAAGGGGTTGAAAAGAGCAAAACACAGGCCAAACCTAGAAAATTGCCAAGTTGTAGCTAGAAACTAGGGTTTGTGCAAAAATGAGGAATTTGGCGGATATAAGGGATGGGAAGTGTTTGATAAGGTACTTTAAGGATAGGGGAAGGTGTATGAACATCAGGATACAAGTTTTGCCGGTGATTTGACCATCCAAGAGAAATTGCCTTCAAAACCCTAGGAGAGGGAAATGACCTTGCCTAGGTGCAACTGAAGCATGAACAAGGTGTGAAATGACTCATTCGACACTGAGATGATAATGACAACCCTATGAATGATGATAGACTCAGCTGAATAATGACATGGATCGACATTTTGGCAAACCCTAGACCTAATGCTTAGTGACCAAATTTTGCTTGAAGACTCACTGAAATGACAAAATTTGACCTTGACACTTCAAAATCACTTTGTAAGAGCATATTTGATCACTGGAGAAAGGCTGGAAAGACTGACACTAACAGAAGATTTTATATCCTTTCCAACACTTTGGGTGGACTCTCCACCCATTTTCAGGGACCTGAGAATTGAGTGATCATAAATGAACATTGTGAATTCATTTATAGAAGAAAGTTTCAAAACTAGTTGTTAAATAATAATAATAAAATAATAAACTAGTCGTTAAAGAATAATATTAAAATAATAAAATAGTTGTTAAAATAATAAATAATTTAGAAGAACAAGGGAGAAGAGAATTAAAAGGAAGTTGAGGACTATACTAGCAATTGCACCTGATGTTGCAAAGGAAATGTCGTAAGGCGGTAGAATAGGTAAGAGTAGTAAAGAAGAATGGAAACTGTGGACGAGGCCATGCATATAGCTAGAGGATATGGCATTGGTGGTGGGAATCAAGAAATATCCAATGTTGTTTATGTTTCTGATTGTACAGAAATTTACTATATGAAAATGCTGGAGGCAAATCTAGTACCAGACAAATCAGGGTCATCATTGAAATATTGCCTGCATATTTCTTGTTTGAACTCTGGATCCTAAACAACTTCCCTTAGATTCAATTCATCTACCTTGGTAACAACTACTAAACAACCCTTTCATACATCAAGCAACCCTCAAGCTATAGAACCAAAACTTACTCGGCTCATGCGACAAACTCTGACCATTTGCTCCATTTGCAATCAAACAAGATTTGATTCTTGAATGAATAAACGTAGCATTATAGGCTTCGAAATCCATTTTGGAAAGATTTATGTTTCATCCTGGCAACAATATCTATAAGGATGGGAGTGCAAGGACTGGCTAGTAATGCCATAACATAGGTTGAAATTTCAACTGGTATATTTGGCATCACAAATCAAGGTTTTTGTTCCATCCAATCACTGATGTCCGCAATTTTTCCAGACCCTTTTCCACTTATCTTCCCAAAAGATCCCTTGGCTGAGATTCCTTTGAAACTGCTGCTCCCCTCACTGAAACTCTTAGATTGTCTTGGCTTGTTGGTCTTTGAAGAATCAGTGTCAGTGCAACTCTCTTTGGGAGGGACAACCACTAGTTGTGCTATGCTACTGCGACAGAAAGGGCAAGCTGGAGGAGGAGAATATGTTGTGGTAGGATTAGGTTTATTGTGACAACACAGTGTTAGAGTGCAGAGGGCACACATTTGATGCCCATAGTCCTGAACTTCAATGGTACACAATTGATCAAAGAAAATGTAGCAAACCTCAGATTCACTAGCATAAGAAATATTATCTTCAATGCTTTCAGATTCACTAGCATCAGAAATATTATCTTCAATGTTGTCTTCTTGATCAGTGGAAGAAGACACTGAAGAGGCAACTCCAAACATAATGCTTTTCTCCCTTGCTCGATTGGCCTCCATAAGGGCCTTTTCCAACAAGATCTTAGCCTCTGGATTGAGTTGACTTATGAATTTCTACGGTGTAGGCCAAACCAATGGTTCTGCAGAACTAGGATTCAGTAAGGCTGCACAGGCAAAGTGTTTGTAATTAAGGGCTATCACATATGGGATGCATCCAGACGCATCTCACTAAATGTAGTCAGTCCCGCAAGGCAACAATTCTCACACTGAATCCAAGCAACCTCCTCGAGCAACAAGGTGTTGAGGTGTGCTCCCTGGTCGTCCATGAGCTCCAATGGTTGCACAAACTAAAGCCCCATTTCTCAACAACAACTGAACAACCCCTGCATGTTTCATTCAGGCTGCAAGGTGTAATGAAGTTGCTCCAACCCCATCTCTTACGTTTACAAATAGTGAAAATCCCCAAGAGTCTACAACGAGAGTAGACTGGGAAGTTGAGAGAATGGCTTCTAAGCAATTAGTGTGCCCATAGTTTGCAGCATAGTGAAAGAAAGTTCTCTGATGCAATGAGTCAAACAATATTATATTTTCACCAACTTGGAGAAGCATCTTAATGCAAGAAACCTTCCCATACATGGCAACCATCATTAGAGGAGTCTGTTTGTTGCGACTCAAGGCATCGGGATGCAAATTTTGGTCCAGCAGATATGACAGGACATCAATCTAGCTATTTGCAGAAACAATATGCAATGGAGAGATATTTTCATAAACTGTGGTCTCTGAGATCAAATGGGGCTCTCGCTCAAGAGAAGCCTCCACCCTTTGCAAATCCCCTTGCTGGACGACAAAGAAGAAGGCATGTTCATTGGAGACACTACAACTCAGAGCCTGACCCATTTATTACCAAATCTTGCCCGTTGAATCCCCAATGCCTTGAGCCCCTTATCAACACCTCTCAGGCATTTGAATCCTGAAAAATATAACTCGGGACTCTTGAAACCAACAGTGTAATCAATCAATCAATCAGTGAATCCCATCTCTGTTGCATCAGCAAAAGACAGATCCACTAAAAGAACAAATACCCAGCTACAACAAGTTTCTAAACATGCATAAAAAATGATACTATCTATCTGCCAAGTTCCATGTGAAAATAGTTTGACATTCACTTACTACTAGAAAGAAATCCAAAGTAGTATGGATTATTTTAATTTCAAAGGTCTCATGAGCTACTATACTACAAATTCCATTATTCTTTTGTCAAACTGCAAACCTCTATAAACAATGTAACCAGTGAAAATACTAACTAGTTAAAAACAGAAAATCCAAAATTAGTGCGTGCACATGATGCAGAATACCAACTCCTATGTAGAACGAATTTAGGTAAATTTTCACCAAGAAATCTTGCCACAAAAATAATTACCGTGGAGAATTCAATGAGGATCAAAGAATTAAAGGGAGCTTTGGCTCTATGTTCTTTGGTAAATTGCTCGAAGGAAAGGATATTGCCATAAAAGTTCTCTCATTGTTCTCCAAGCAAGGAGTTCACCAGTTCCTAAATGAGGTAATTCTGAGATTCTATTTTTCCATTTGGACATAGTATCACACTTCAATTTCTAGCTGCAATCTTGTAGTGTCTTTAAACATATTCCCAGATAACCATGTAGAGTAAAATTTATGACTTTGGGTTCATTTGATGAACAAATTGATGTTCTTTCCATAGTTCATCACGAGAACTTAGTAACTTTTCTGGGTTATTGTAATGAATCCAAAGAACTCATGATAATCTATGAGCACTGTCTGAAGGGTCCTTAAGGGATCGCATTTATGGTATATATATATATATATATATATATATATATATATATATATATATATATATATTTCTCATAAATACAATGGCGTCCAAAGGCAATGATTCTAATTTAGCTCTTATTTTCATTTCCCAAGTCCTAACGCAGCTTCAAAACTAAATTGGAAAACGAGAGTGAAAATAGCTTTAGATGCAACACAGGGTAGTTTTTTCATGTCCTCTTTTCTGTGATGTACTTTATAAAAATATAAACGCTGTTAGATGTCTACTCTGTTCTTCAAAAGGAAAACGACATATTTTTCATGTAATTTCTTATGTAGATTTCTACTATTATCTCTTAAAGGCAATTAATGCATAACAATATCTCCATTTTTATTCAAAGGATTGGAATACATGCATGTAGATTATGCCTCGAAGATTATTCACAGAGATGTGAAAACATCGAACATTCTTCTAGACAACAATTTAAAAGGAAAATTGGGTGACTTTGGTCTTTCAAAGATATGGATTGATGAGGAGGATGGGGAGCCTTCTCATGTTACCACTATAGTGAAAGGAACTACAGGATACCTTGATCCAAAGTATATCACACACATAACTTGTACTCTCTTTACAATAATAGTGATGGTGAAGGAATTGTATTTGTTGTAGAATCTCACTTTTTCATTTTTCTTGCCATTCTTAGCTCAAATTTTCTTTCGGTTTTGTTTAAGAGGTATTTTAGCACTCAAAGGTTGACTGAGAAGAGTGATGTGTATAGTTTTGGAGTAGTTTTGTTAGAGATCATATGCGGTAGGCAACTGATAGATGCAAAGTTATCTGTAGACAAACTAAACATCATTCAATGGGCGAGGAATCTTATCATTATTCTTTTAACATCATTAAAGTTGTGTTGTGATTCATATAAACTAATGATAAAATACATGTTCCTATTTGCAGGCTACACCTTTTGTGGAGATGGACGCAATTCCTGGAAAAATAGAAGAGATCATTGACAAAAAGTTGAGTGAAAATCACAAAATAATGTCCATCACTCGTGTTGCCAATGTAGCCATCAGATGTGTTAAGGCTAAATTGTTTTGCAGGCTGAGTATCAGTGAAGTAGTTGCAGAGTTGAGGGAGGCTATTAAACTTGAGGAGATGTAATTCCATAAGGTTGCAACATTCTGGATCTGGATGGAAAGGAGAGTGATTATCCGATTACAAGACCATACATGTATAGTGGTTTCTAAACAAAAAGTGGCAGGTCTTTACCGCAAATTTGGTGTATTGAACAACAAAAACTAATACCAGACAAATCAGGGTCATCATTGAAATATTTCCTGCATATTCTTGTTTGAAATCTGGATCCTAAACAACTTCCCTTAGATTCAATTCATCTACTCGGTAAATATTTATACCTTGGTAACAACTACTAAACAACCCTTTCATACATCAAGCAACCCTCAATCCATAGAACCAAAACTTACTTGGCCCATGCGAGAAACTCTGACCATTTGCAATCAAACAATATTTGATTCTTGAATGAATAAACGTAGCATTATAGGCTTCCAAATCCATTTTGAAAAGATTTATGTTTCATCATGGCAGCAATATCTATAAGGATGGGAGTGCAAGGACTGGCTAGTAATGCCATAACATAGGTTGAAATTTCAACTGGTATATTTGGCATCACAAATCAAGGTTTCTGTTCCATCCAATCACTGTTGTCTGCAATTTTTCCAAACCCTTTTCCACTTATCTTCCCAAAATATCCCTTCGCTGAGATTCCTTTGAAACTATTGCTCCCCTCACTGAAACTCTTAGTTTGTCTTGGCTTGTTGGTCTTTGAAGAATCGGTATTAATGCAGCTCTCTTTGGGAAGGACAACCACTAGTTGTGCTATGCTACTGCGACAGAAAGGGAAAGTTGGAGGAGGAGAATATGTTGTGGTAGGATTATGTTTATTGTGACAAGATAGTGCTAGAGTGCAGAGGACACACATTTTATGCCCACAATCCTGAACTTCAATGGTACACAATTGATCAAAGCAAATGCATCAAACCTCAGATTCACTAGCATTAGAAATATTGTCTTCAATGTTGTCTTCTTGATCAGTGGAAGAAGACACTGAAGAGGCAGCTCCAAGCATAATGCTTTTCTCCCTTGCTTGATTGAACTAGGATTCAGTAAGGTTGCACATGTAGATTGCTTATACTTAAGGGCTACTGCATATGGGATGCGTCCAGACGCATCTCACTGAATGCAGTTAGCACCCCAAGCCAACAATTCTCTCACAAAATATAAGTAACCTCCTTGAGAAGCAAGGTTCAGAGGCATGCTCCTTGGTCATCCATGAGATCCAGTGGTTGTGCAAACTAAAGCCCCATTTTTCAATAGAAACTAAGCAACCCCTCCATGTTTCATTTAGGCCGCAAGGTGTAATGAAGTGGCTCCAACCCCATCTCTCACATTTACAAACCGGGCAAATCCCCAAGAGTCTGCAACGGGAGTAGACTGGGCAGCTGAGAGAATGGCTTCCAAGCAATTAGTGTGCCCATAGTTTGCAGCATAGTGCAAGCAAGTTCTCCAATGCAACAAGTCAAACAACAGTATATTTGCACCAGCTTGCAGAAGCCTCTCAATGCAGGAAACCTTCCCATACATGGTGGCCATCATCAGAGGAGTCTGTTTGTTGTGACTCAGGGAATCAGGATGCAAATTCTGGTCCAACAGATATGACAGGACATCAATCTGGCCATTTACAACAATAATTTACAATGGAGACATCTTTTCATAGACTATGGTCTCTAAGATCAAATGGAGATCTCACTCAAGAGCAGCCTCCACCCTTTGCAAATCCCCTTACTGGATGATAGAGAAGAAGGCATGTTTATTGGAGACACTACAACTGAGAGCCTGACCCATTTATTACCAAATATTGCCCGCTAAATCCCCAATGCCCTGAGCCCCTTATCAACACCTCTCAAGCATTTGAATCCTAAAAAATCTAACTCGGGAGTCTCAAATAACCCAAACAACCCTGAGAAAAGTTTCGCCTTTCTTGTAGAATATCGGTTCGTGGAATACCATGGTAGAGGTGTCGAATGAGACATTTCCTGGACACGAAACCCTCTCTGGTAGCGATAAGCAGGAAACTTGCTAGACAATAATGCAAATGGGACTGAACATCGAGAGGAGGGTTTCTGCACTTCTTGGGATTTTCATCAGTAAGACAGAGAGGATGATGATATTCTGTAATGTAAGCCATTGTCATCTTGTGGCACGAGATCTGACACCTTCTCTCAATCGAATTGCTAGGGTTCGCTGGTCCAAGAAAAATATTAAGTTTCGACTGTTATTATTTCAGTTTTAATGAGATTTTTTATTAATGGTGGCAAACATTTTAATCGTCTAACATCAGATCAAACAGATTATAGTAAGATGGGTAAGACAAGAGGGGAGTTTATTTCAGAGGGGAACGCCTTATGTTGTAATTAGGATTAAAAAAATCATAGTTAAGATTCAAGTCAAGAGATTTAAATAATTGAAAAATTAATTAAAGGGGGTGAGAATTATTATTAACAACTAAATAGAAAATGGTCAAACCACCACATTTAAAATAAATAAATAAATAAAGGGAAAGATAATTAAAAATAAAATAAGGATAATATTAGGATTAAAATAGTTGTTAAGAGTCAAGTCAAGAGATTTCAATGATTGATAAATTAATTAATAGTGTATGCTTAATATGGGATAGAAGTTATAGTGTTTGCAAATAAAGCGTTGAGTCAAAAAATAATAATAACAAAGCATAATGTTCACTTAATTGAAAAGGCAATGAAAAGTAAGGTAATCTAGTAATTTTGTTTTTATTAATAAAATTACAAACAATTTTTTACAAGGAAAAATCATAATATACATATCACATTAAAAATAAATGCCACTCAAGTTAGAAATCATGCTTGGGTAAAAATTGCATAAATGGATTATAAACTACATTCGTCAATACTAAATTAATAGTAGTCATTAGGCAAATCAAATCGTATCGTCTTGCTTTGGTAGGAATTAATAAATTGAGATTTGTAGTGGATGAATTAACTTCTTGTTAAGGCACAAGGACTTACATAAATTTTGGTGGGTAGTAACAACTAGTAACTCCACACATTTACAAAATTACTTCTACATAAGTATTGAGAAAAACATAAATAAAGATGGAAAGTATCAATTGGTAAATATATTTATTTACATCCTATTCTTATCCATTTCTTATGCAAAGATACGTTGTTGAATATTATTTTCCCCCTATTTCATGTGGATAGCCGGAAAAAATGTTTATCATTATCCCTATTCACATTAATTTTCTAAAGTGATATGTTAACTCATATTGAATATATTATTGTAATGACTTCAATTTATTGTACTGAGAGGCACTCTCCAACCTAGTATGGTAGAGATGTGTAATGTAATGTAACGTGTTGTAATAACCCCAGTTACATGCCCGTCTTATTATAAACATTGTAAATGAACATCTGAGTTAAGGACACATGTTCTAGGGCTGGGAGGATTGGCTACTTGGGATATGTTGTGGTTTTTTAATTAGCCTTGGAGGTGACAAATGGCAAGCTAAGGGCAAGAGATTAAGTGGCAGGTTGACACTAAAACAAAAATATGGAACAAAAGGACAAATGGAACATTTTAATTGGTTCAGAGAATTGGACTAGATTGGACACTAACCACTAGGAGGTCGGCTCATTCCTTGGGGGGTAAAAAAAAATTCGAACAACAATATTAATGTTGGTTCCATTGGGCTGACTCTGGCATAAATCCCAGGGGTTTTTTGTATAAACTTCTTCATCTTGTAGTTGGAGGGCTTATTGTGGTAAGGGGGCCATCTATTGGGCCACATTCATCTGGAAGAGAACAAAGAAATTCTTCATCAATGACAAGTCACAAAATGGGAATTTTGTGCATCATCTATCAAAGCAAAGTTCATGGGAGATTGCAATATTAATGTAGTGGGAAGAAGGAAACATGGTGCCACTCTATAATAAAAAATACCACAAATGGTGGCAATTCATTGGAAAATAGCATAAGAGAAGTCATGAGTGAACAATGAACCGGGAGCGTGGAAGTAACGACAACACAATAATGATCTATGTCCACAAGCAACATAAAGGACACTACCTAGAATTATTGCTTCATTGTTATAATAGCAGGTTATAGATTCCTCTAGAGGGTGGAACCATTGTGGTAAATTATTAAGGGTGGAGGTAGACTATACCTCTGGAACCCCTGGTTTAGTTGACAGATTGGTTTTTTCCCTTGAACAACCTCCTCAAGCCCTGGAACTTGGCTCAGGGGTGACTAGGCTATAAGAAAATAAAAATCCTACGACAACTCAGCTTAAGGTTGGGTGGAGAAGTTGAGTCTTGAACTTGGTTGCCCGGTCCTACTTTGAGATAAGTATCGACCACCATTATTGATCTTATGATATATTTTCTGAAATTGTTGTGATGTCAAATGACAATGTCTTAATGATGATTAAATTGTTGACAACACTTATACGACTATGTGAAATAGCGTTTAGGATTGCCTATGCAGAGCAGGCCTTATTTTAACTTAATTTCTTTTGCGGAGAAGCCTTAGAATATCTTTACCAGCTTTAGGAAATCGATGTTGACGCTTTGAATTTTGGATGTTTTGATTTCATAATTTTTTGTTTATATTTCCTAAAATGTCATTTGCCTATTTTCTGAGATGTGTATTGAGATTGGACCTCTCTCTTTTTCACTCTTTGCACATTATTTTGCTATAAATGACAACACACCTACACAATTTCAAGAAACATGGTCATCAATATCTTGTTGTAGGAGTATATTGAGCTTTCAGTAGGATTAATTGGTTAAAGTTAAGTTTTAGGATATATAGGGTTGTAAAACCTTTAGCAGAAAATTACGTTGTGTACAAAGATGCACTAAAAGCTTCAAATAATTTTTAGTTGTATTAAAAAATTAGTCAATATTGTGTGATTTCGGGACTTCTATAGGATGAAAACAACTTTAAGTGGTAACCATAAATTACATTCTATTAAGTCACAAATTGTCTTTGTAGAGTGCAGTGTGAATCTTGAGACAAGAGTATATAGCTAATATTATCTGCTTAGTATGGAAATGAAATATTGAATTGTTTAGTTTGCTCCAAGGGTATTTCAGTGACTTGATCCAATTATTCTATTATTTAATGTGACAATTTAAGCATTTTATATAAGGAACATGGAAATGAAATTATGTTCTCCTATTCCATCTATACCCTTAAGGTTGTTGTAGGGATTTTGTTCAGATTCCTAATTAATATCTTACTTTATTTAAGGCATATTATATCTCATACAATACTTATGGATACGGTAACTTAATCAGAGTTTCAGACATGCCATACCCATGTCGTGTAAAATTATACAACAATTATATCAACATGATATATTTATGGGACATGAATTACTGATCATTAATTGAAAGTGAAGAAGTCAACATTTCCTTGTGCAATATGTGAGGGGAAATCGTTGGTAAGAAGAGTTTAGTGATTAGTTCATGTACGCTTCCTAGTTGTCAACTTGTCATCCAAGACACCTTCCATGATGAGGACTTATGTGATTACTTATTCATTTATAGTGTATAATCCTTAGGGATCTCGATGTTCAATTAGTTGTATGTTGTAAGGTCCTTAGGATCACATTTGTAATGACAAAAACAAGTGATGATTAGAGCTTCATAGAAGGGAACCCTGAGCTAGTTTAAATTAATTTGTTTGTGATCTCTAGTAGTTGCGATTTTTTTTTCCTAAAGGATTTTTTTTTTTTTTTTCACAAGAATGGTTATGGATTGTATTAGTTGATTGGCCTAAATTCCAGAATTCTGATTACAATGGGAGTGGACCACATCCAAATAGTATCGACCTCCTGATGTACTGTGGGGCTTGTATTCCGCTTCCAGCTCTTTTTGGGTTCAACAATGGAGTTGATTTCTGTGATTTTCCCAAGCTTGAATATACAAACAAACTGATTTAGAATCAAACAATAAAACATATCAGCTGAAATGATTATGGAATTGGATCCCATGTTTCATCCCCGTCTCTTATCATTGCCCCGGCAGAGAGAAGAACAGCTTTATTAGCTTCAAGATCTGCTTCTTTGTTGTTGTCTCTCAGTACATGAAAGTATTTCAGGTTTTGGAACAGCTTCCCCAAGCTTCTGATTCTATGTATCAGCCTTGCTAATCTTAAGTCCCGGGGGGTAGTATTGGTCACCATGAGTTTTATAATCACTTGGGAGTCCCCAAGAATGATTGCCTCCTTAATTTCCAGTTTCAAGAGCAGCTTGAGACCTTGGTAGAGGGCCAATGCTTCAGCTTGAATGCTGGAGTTGATCCCCAGACCCCAGGCAAAGCTGTGGATCGATATGCCTTCAGTGTTTTTAACAGTTCCTCCTGCCCCAGCCTTGCCAGGATTTCCTTTTGCTGCCCCATCAAAGAAGAGAGAATGCACCTTATGGTTGGAGATCCAGTCTTGAAATTCTTCCTTATTTTTTCCCCTTATTTGCCATTCCTCGGGAGAGAAAATGTTTCTGTCGGCTTGACGAAATTGCAGGTTTAAGGAGGTCCCCCAAATAGTATCTAGCTGATTGAGATTCGAGTCATCTTTTTGATCTTCCAGGCATTCTTTTAACTGTAACTTTATCTTAGCCGCTACCACCTTGACATCGTGCTGGATGTTTCTGAAAATTCTGTTGTTTCGCTCTAGCCAGATCTGCCAGCAACAAATTTTGAGGAGAGAAGACCAAGCCACTTTAATCACTTTGTTTTTTGGGGGGGGGGGGGGGACTGGGATATCTGTTTTGCCAGTTAGCGAAAAGATCAGTTATGGAGGCAGGAAGTTCGAAATTGGGGTTCCAATGGTCCATCAGCTCTCTCCAGACCTGCACGGCGAAGTTGCATTTTAAAACGAGATGCGTGGCACATTCCGCCTTCTCTCTGCACAGGGAGCACCTAGACGGGCCATAGAATCCATGCCTCTGCAGGTTGTCGTCAGTGAGAATTTTTCTGTGGCATAGGAGCCAACTGAACATGTCGATTTTGGGCAGCGAGGGGATGCCCCAAACTGCCTTCCATGGAGTCGGATCAGGAGGGACGTTTGGTATTGAGGTGAGATTCATGTAGCCATGGGCAACAGTGAAACCCGCAGTTAAAGGACCCCAGCCACGCCTGTAATTTCTGCGGATGTGCGAGGGGGCAGCTCCATTTAGCATAGCGCGGAGGCAGATGGACTCCTGAAGGAGATCCGAAGGTAGATCAAAGAAGCTCCAGCCAGCCCAATGCGGACTTCCCACGTGGAAATATCCCACAATGTGGATTTACCTGAATCAGTTAGCCAATCTCTGAATGCCTTCACGGAGGGGCAGTCACCAATCGGATCGCGATCTGTCCAAATATTAATTTTTTTCCCCTTTCCAGGGATCCAGTAGGCCTTGGAGCGGATCAGAGGGGCAGCTTTAGAGCAGAGTCTAGCAAATGAAGAGGTGCCTTGGGGGAGAGGCCCATCCAGACATCTTATCCTCTCGCCTTTGAAGTATTTCCTCCAAAGCGCTAGCTGGGCCCAGCCAGGCTTGGGCGCGATGATTTTCCAGAGAAGCTTGGCTCCCATGGCAATGTTCTGCAGGGGTAGTTTCTTGAAATTTAGACCTCCCTCCATCTGAGGCTTGAGGACTGTCTCCCAATTGACAAGAGGGATTTTCCTCTCGTTTTGTTTGCCCCCCTTCCAGAAGAAATTTCGAATGTGCTGGTCCATTTTCTGAAGAATGCTGACTGGAGCTAGGAGCACTGAGAACTGAAATAAGGGGAGACTGCTGAGAACGGCTTTGATAAGAACTGACTTGCCTGCAATATTTAGCCAGTTAAATCCCCATGCCTGGAGTTTGATCTTGAATTTTTCTATTTGAGGAAGCCAATCCCTGCTATAGGCACGCTTGAGAAAGATAGGTAGCCCAAGATACTTAAACAAGGTCCATACTGAGGAGGCAGCAAATCCTAAGCATCTAGCAATGGAATTAAGTAGAGAGGGCGTGGTATTCCAGCAGTAGATGTGGCACTTTCCCTTGTTGAGACTACTTCCAGACCTCATGCAAAACTCATCAAGAGCCTCTTTGAATCTGTTGGCAGAGTGGATCGAAGCAGCCCCAAGAAGCAGGGTATCATCTGCAAACAGGGCATGGTTTATGTTCTGAACTCCCCTCGCAATGCAAATCCCTGGAATCTCCTGCTCTTGCATTTTTTTATTTAAGTGAAAGCTGAGAATGGAGGCTTGAATAACAAACAGCAGAGGGGACAGGGGGCAGCCCTGCCTTAGTCCTCTTGAAGCTTTAAAGAAACCAGCAGCTCTGCCGTTAACTAGAGGAGCTATCCATGGCTCCGAGATGCAAGCCCGGATCCAGTTTATAAAGCTCTCTCCAAATCCAAATTTTTGCAAAACATTCAATAGAAAGCTATGTCTAACACGATCAAAAGCATTTGCTAAGTCCAGTTTGATGGCCATACCTTTTTCCTTGCGCTACTGGCTTGAGAGGATTGCCTCTTGAACTAAAATGAAGTTGTCCACCAGCTGTCTTCCATGAATGAAGCCCCCTTGATTCTCTGGAATGATTTTAGGGAGAATGTGCTTCAGCCTGTTAGCAATGATTTTGGTGATCAATTTATAGCCAATGTTACAAAGAGATATGGGACGAAATCTATTGAAGGAGTTGGCGCCCTTCTCCTTAGGGATAAGTGCAAGGAACGAGGAATTTGTGCTTCCTCCAATTTTCTGACAGGCTTGCGATTTTTGGACCATTTTATAGAGATCTTTTCCCACAATGTGCCAGCAGGAATGGAGAAACCTGGCAGAGAAACCATCAGGACCTGGGGCTTTATCTGGGTCCATGGCAAAGAGAGCGCTTTTGACCTCGTCCATGGTGACTTTGGCTTCTAGTTGGTGATTCATCTCAGCTGAGATTGAAGGGGGAACCCCGTCCAGAAGACAAGAGTTCTGAGTCGCATTCACCTCTTCGCTGTACAGGTTTTGGAAGTGGAGAAAGGCTGCTTGCTTGATGCCTGTAAAGTCTTTGTGGATAATAGATTCTTCTTTAATTTCATCTATGTAGTTGAAACTTTTTCTGGCTTGAGTTTGCTTGTGGAAATATGAAGAGTTTCTATCTCCTGCTTTGAGCCAAAGGCAGCGAGATTTAATCCTCCATGTTTCCTCTTCGTCCAGGCAGGCTTTATGATATTGCTGTTGGAGTTGGACCTCTTTGTCAAGAATTTCTTTAGACATGTATGCCTCCTCCGAGAGCAGGTGGTGGGCATCTAGCTGACTTTGGAGTTTTTTCCTTTCAGCTGCTGGGTTAGGAAGAGTTTTGGCCCAGCACTTTAGGGCAGATTTCACTCTTCTGAGTTTTTCTTCCCATATGTAAAATGGAGATCCGTTGACTGGCTGGGACCAACTTTCCTTGACTATCTGCAAAAAGCTGGGTTCCTTGATCCAAAGAGGGCTGAACTTGAAGGGGATGGGGCCAAGATCAGAGTGAGCCCGGAGAATCAGCTTGATAGGATTGTGATCAGAGGTGCTACAAGGAAGGATATGCATACTAGCGTCTAAACCAAGCAAAAGGAAGGAACTTTGAACAAAGAATCTATCCAGCCTTGCTGCAATGTGTCCAGGCCCTATTCTTTTATTTGACCACATGTACTTACCAGAAACAGGCTTGATATCTAACAGATCCCAATCTTGAAGGAGATCCTCTGCCCATTCCCTTGCCGGGTCTCGCACAATGCTTCCTCCACGCTTTTCTGAAGAATGCAGCGTGAGGTTTAGGTCTCCTGCAATGATGGTGTTTTCTAGATTGCCCAGATCTGCTTGGTTTCTTATTGAATCCCAGCAGGTCTTTTTTTCTCCAGCATTGACCGGCACATAAACATTGAAGAGGCAAAAGGTTTCTTTAGTAACTAAATGCTGCATCTTTAGCATCAACCAGTGGGTATTTGAAATCTCAGTTATTAGCGAGAACGTGCTATCATTCCAAAGAGTTCCCAACCCTCCAGAGGCTCCTCGGGCTGAGACAACTGCTGCTTTGCTCTTATTCCAGAGTTTTTTACTTGAATGAAGGAAGTCTGAATCCTCCATCTTAGTCTCCTGGAGAAGGAGTATGTCCGGGGCTTCTATTCTTATTAAATTTCTTATAGCCTCTTCTTTGATTTTGCTCCCCATACCCCTACAGTTCCAGGAGATTATTTTCATTATTTACCTTTGCTTTGCTGGGCTCCCTTGGAGCCTTGATGCTGGTTTCTTGCCATCTTCGGCTTTTTTGCTAACAACCTCTCCAAAGTTGGTTGGCTGCCCTGCAACTTGTCCTTGTACGTTTCGTACTCCCTTTTCTCCCGATCTGTTTTGCGCCCTCTTGTAGATCTCCTTACAGAGGCTTGGGAATCGCCTATTTCTCCTTCCTCCTCCGAGTCTTCCGATTCTTGGTCCTCTTCCTCAACTTCGACTGGGGTTCCTTTTGAGCTTTCTGCAACACCTGAGTCCTTGGAAAGATTGGGCAGATTACCTTTCTCTGGAGTCACTGATTTTTGGACCACGACTTCATGGGTGTCCTCTGGTTGAGAGCTAAGAGGATCGAACCTATTTTCTGGGGCAGTCTTAGGCAGGATCTGCTGAGCAGGGGCCTGATGAGGACCTTTGCCATTAGTGCCTCCCGCCTTCTGTGTCTTGAGAGAAGTTTTAGATCGTTTGACTTGGTTCCAGCCGTCCTCCTTCCCTTGCACAACTTCAATATTAGATGGGCAGTTTCTGGCGAAGTGGCCATAAACATGGCATTTCCGGCATTTGAAGGGCAACTGTTCATAGTCTAGTTTCTGCATATGCATCCAGCTTCCTACCTTGATTTTGATGGCCTCTGGAAGTCCCACCTCCAGATCTACCTCTACGCAGATCCTGGCACAATCATATTGGTCCTTGTTATTCGCTCGATCTATGAATTTCCCCAGGGCATTTCCAATGTGCATCAAAGAATCCCAATTCCAGCAATGCACTGGGAGGTTTGGAAGCCTGACCCACACTGGGACAACTTTGGGTACATCTACTGCTGGATCGAAGTCCGGAGTCCATTTATTCAGGTACAGACCCTGAGGGCCCATGAAGTAGGGGCCATTTCGAAAGATCAGATCTTTGTCGTCCTTTGAAGTGAATTCGAAGAGGAAGAATCCTCGCCCCAGAAAGTAAGAGGTCACACTTTCTTTGATCAACGACACCCAGTTTCTGTTGACCCAGCTCTCAGTGGTTTTGGGGGATGGCCATAGTCCAGTGAACTGGCCGATAAGAGCTCGCTCAGACAAAGACAATGCAACCTGAATCGGGGTTTCTGGAGGAAGAGAGATCTCTGGAATATCATCCAGTTTCTTGACGAATTTCGCAGCTTCAACATTCTTCTTCTTTGGGAGTCCTTCCAAGAGCCGGTTAAAAGCCTCAGCTGATGAGATCGGCGGAGGGGGAGGGGAAATAGGTGCCTGGGGCATGCCCAACACCTCCATGGACGCAAGCCCAAAGGGGAGCCTGCCAAAAACGATCAGGGAGCAGCTCAAACCTCCATGGATCAGGCCGACCGCAGGGTGGGGAGGAGCTCCGTGTGGACACGCCTGCAGAGAGCTGGGCGGCAGAGTGCGGGCGCGCGCTATTTGCAGGACGTGTGAGGAGCGGATCTCAGGGGATAGCAAAGTCGAGGGCTAACCTGTTCTCTCCTAAAGGAAAATATTTAGAAGAAACACCAAGAAATGTTTTACCACATTCATGGAACCCCACATAGGGGGGTTCAAATTGGACACAAAAGTAGAAAAAGGTATGGAAATTTTAGTGGAAATTGGTTGATCTAACTCCTCGGGATAGAAATTTGGTAGTTATTGCAACAAGTTGGAATAAATTAAGAATTATGTGTATAAATTGTTCGTTTGTAATAATAGATTTAGCATGCCATTCTATGTAAAATATCTTTTGTTTGTTGCTTTCACCAGTCTTAGGACTAGGCTTATGCCATTTTGAATTATGTTTGTCAATGTATCATATTGCTTGAACATTGAATCAAGGTAACAAAGACAAATTATTGCTTTGGTTGCCTCTGCTAATATTACTGCTCAATATTGCAACAATCTAATCAACAACAGGGTCAACAACAATTAATTATAATCTGTTTTATGGTCATGGTTTGACTACCTTTACCCTGTAACATCATCATTGCTGATCTTTGTGATTGAATGGGACTGATGTTGTTCGATATAATCTGAAATGTTAAGGTATATCAATATGAAATATCTAGAATTTTCTAGATTTTGTGTGTGGTTTATCATAACTATGAGTTTCAAAACAAGTAGTTTTATTCAAGAGTTGTCAATTTTTATTCTATTACCATCCATGGATCCATCTTGATGAAACAAATAGTTTTAGCCATTGTTGATTTATCATTAAGTTCCCACTTGAACATTAATTATGAGTAATGCTAAGGTAGCGAGATTGGACGTAGACAAATTGATGGAGCAATATCCATTCAGTTGATGTGTAATTATGGTGTAACTCATAGTTTTAATGATTGTTGAGGTATGTTATCATCCTAACATCTATCTGGGTAATATTTCCAAGAATCTATCCCAATGCAACAATGGACCCTATGTCTTGTTGATTTACCATTTTAACTACCATAATGGCAAGTTGATCTATGACAGTGGGATCACAAGCTTATGGAGCAGAGTCAATTTAACTGATGTGTAATTCTCACAAAACATGTTTGCTGTAGTGATTGTCAAGGTATGTTGTAACTTAATTGCGTAAGGTTTTTGGTTTTTGTTGTGTCAATCTCTTACTGAAGATGGAAACATAGAGGATTCCAAAGTGCAATTTTAGTCTACGTAAAAATTTACTTATGGTCCAACCTTGTTTTTTTTTTAAGAATTGTAACTTGATTTGACGAAATTAAATGTTATACAATGTTCCAACACTGTACAATTTAGGTGTTGGTGGTAAGGGAAATCTTCTGCATTAAGGTAACAAGCTCGTACCTAGTCAAAATTCTTTGTCTGTTGTTGAAGTCTTTGGATTGATAGGATGCAGCTAGTTGGATTATATGTTGGCATTTGGCTATTCTCCAATTCACATGTTGTTGCTTGAATGATGTAGTGTTCTGTAAGCCATAGTCTATATGTTATACATTTTACAGGTTTTTTCCAGCTTATTTCTAGTCTAATTTGGCCAGAATCTGACAAGGATTTGTTGAAATCACAAGTTTGAGTTGTGAACTCTCCACAATGCGAGTGCCTCGAGGGTTTTTCAAGGTGTTGAATCCATATATATAGTCAAATAAAATAAATAAAAAAGGAAACATATTCTAAACCCCATCCTCATAAGTACACCTTGAATTTTGGGGTCAACTTAGTAACCACCTTTAGTTAAGTAAGGGGGTGTGTTACAAGTGGAATCTGAGCTCTCAGGCTCAACACTTGGACCTATTGGGCTCTATCACAAGAGGGACGTAGGTTAAAATCCTAACCCATTTCTCCATTTTGTCTTGTACTATCTTGAGATGTATAAGCTCCTTTCTTGCAAACCCTAATCTCCATGTGTATTGTGAACCATTTGTTGCATTCTTTAATTCTTGTATTACTTGTGATCTTGTCCGCACACCTAATTAGTTTGGACAAAAAAATTGTAAATCTAATTTTTGTTCTAAGTTAAAAGTTAATAAGAGCATCCATTGTCTGAAATTCTCATTTGAGAAAAATGGCGTTAGAAGAAGAACATTTAGCAATGGTTCCTCTGATGATCACAATTAGAAGAATGCTGAGAACTATTTCCTTAAGGGATTTTCGAATCCTTCACTAGAATTCCCATGGGATAGTGGAAGTGTATGGTTTACTATGGCAACACGTTTCTCTCTCCTGCACGTTCTGCTAGGCTTGGGAGATCTATCCATTGTTGTAGAGGTTTTGCATCAAGACAACCTTGATCCACAAACTAAAGCTATATCTTCGTTATTTACTCAAACATTTGAGATTTGAGGAGCTATATCACTCATATAATCAACATGCAAGATTCCTTTGAAGAGAAACATACTCATGGACCTGCTGCCTTTGGTTGTATAAATATTCCCAAATATATCATGCATGATATGTATAAGCTCTTACCACTGATTTTTGTTTCTTCATTACTCAAATCAACAAGCTTCTACTCAACCTGAAAAAAGAAAAAAGGGTGATTTTCCATTTTCATCATAAGGAATTGTGCGCTTCAAGTATGCTTTCTTACCTATACCCTTTCGACTATATTAATTTTTGTTGAGCATTCTTAAAGATCATAATCTCAGTTACAGGTGAATTTAGTTACATGGAGGAACTAATTATGCAGACCAACTATAGCTTTGGTGTCACTCTGGTAGAATTAGTGACTTGAACGTTATTTTGAGAAAAAATGCTTAATCTAAATGTTATAGAAGTCACTCAAATGTATGACAAGCATCTAAAGGTCCCGGTGGGTTTTAAAATAGTGCAACAAGACTTGGACATCTAGGTTCCAGTTAACACTCTTTCAAGTTTGGATATTATTTTCCTTCTTCCATTTCCTTTGGATAAATAAGTGTTCAAAATCACTGTTGTGTGGTACCTTAGATTGAATTTACATACTACATGCTTCACTTTTCTATGTCATGTATTGTTTTGTCTAAGGGGCATGCTAGTCGTAGGAGTGATTGAAAGCCTCTTTCATAAGGGATACACACCTAGTTAGATATAGGTTCTAATGAAGAAGTAGAATTGCAATTTAAGAGAGTCTCAATAATAAGAAAGGCTCTAGAAACATTGGAAGGTTTTAAACATATTAAGCGTGGCTCCATGATACAAACAATTGATTGATGTAGAAAGAAAAAGTGTATGCATGTTTTGTCTTATATACGAGTTAATGTATCTTTATTAGTATACAAAAAAAGAAAGTTGCAAATGAAAAATAAGTGAACTTCCTAGTACGGTTCAAGACTATCTTTAAGTACAATGTTTAGCATATTGGAACCTTTAGGAGGGTCTAGGACTCAACTTATCATGCTCAATCTCGAAGATAATTAATGGTTCCAAACATTCATCTTGTGGATGCTAGTAAGGGGAAGAAGCTAAGTACTAAAGTTAAACATGAAATAATAGTCTAGTTGAAATTCCCCCAACAATTATCATTCTTAGCATCTTTTCAAGTAGTTTCAAGATTTTTTTTATATAGGATACAAGTCCTCTTCTTCTAGTTGCTTACAAAAGGAAGGGAAATTCTCTAAATTCCATCTTGAATAAACAATATTGGCATATATTTCCAGGTAATTATTATGTCTAATGTTGAATTTTATGTTGTTGAAGCAGGTTGTCTAAATTCACCAAGTAAGAGGTTATATATATTACTATACTTCCTATTTTGTATCATAAAGTGCATGTGTTTGTATGAGTGTATCTTTTGTGATAATACAATATCAATTATCGTCATGATTGTTTATGTTTGACTATATGCAAAAGTATTCTCAAGTGCTTTTTGTCATTCCTTTTATATTTGGAAGAAGTTAGTAAACATGTACATTTCTTATATCCTTGCCTTTTACGAGGATTTATGCCACTTATCTAATTGTTTTTTCCCTCATAATTGAATAGGCATTCTACATTATGTCTATATGTAACACACAAAAAAATTGTGTGATAAGAATATGTCCTATGTAGAATATTGTTGTATGTGTTTGATTACATTGCAAAAGGTTTACCTAACATGGATATTCTTCAAAACCAAGTTGAACATCTGAAAGCATGTGTTGAAGTAAAAAAAGGAGAGGCAGTAAACTCATGAATATGCTAGACATTTTCATTCTGTCATGTAGCCCAAACCTTGCACATTGTACACTCACATGGTCAATAATTCATTTTCAAACCAATGGCTAGAACACATAATAAATAGAGAGATAACTATTGTGAATACACTTTTTGCAATGAGCACGATTGAAATTATTCTAAATAAGTATGAGACAATAGGGGAATTCCATGATTTGTTTGGCTAAGGTATATTGTTTGAGAACTTAATGGATAATAAATGCTTATTGGTAGGTACAAGTTATAACGCTATGATCATGGATTTTGTGCCGATTATTTACAGATTATATTAAAATAAAAAGGATTTTGTTCTAACTCGAGATTTCTTACAAGTTTAGTGACACATTCTCCTCTTATGAATGAGAAAGCTTAAAAATATGATGCATGCTACTTGATTCTATGAGGTTAAAGGTGTTATAGTAAGAAGGCCAAATTTTGCTAAGTGTTCAAACAATTGGTTTTAAATAGTGATTTTGGCAAGAGGTTGATTATAATTACCTTGTTAGCATGGATTTAACATTTACAAATGCATGATAATAGTTATGATCAATATGCATATGTGTTCCTGAATTTGGAAGCAAACTTACGTGAATGTTGTCTTTGTTTTGCGATATATAGTTGTTAACAATTCCATGGATGCATGGATAGTTACATGGCAACAGGTGAGTCTACTTGCACATGGAAGACTCAATCACAAAGATAGGGAAAATAAGTTGATTTTGTTATGCATATGTATGCATGGTATGATGGCGGAAAGTGCCATGAATGCTAGACTCAGGGCATTGAGTCTGGTTTGGGATTTTTTTTACTTGATGATTGTTGTGCTATGATTTTAATCTTTATTTGTGAAATCTAATTTATGGACATGCATAGGCATGCTATTTTTGCATGTGGTTTTCCTATATGATTGCGATTGTGGATTTTATTTTTCTTTTGCAATGTTGACTTTGATTTTGCCTCTTGCATTGCCAGTATGTTTTATAACCATCCCTTGATTTACATACTTGGGGACCTTGGGGCAAGAGATTTGGGTGGCAAGAAGCCACAGATTTCTGAGGAAGAGGTAATGTATGATTTGCATGGATAAGAACATGTTGAGGAAAAATGGCATGAACATAATAACTGGAATATGCAAAATAAAAAGGGTAAGTGGAATGTGACATGACAAACACGTAGGTTGGTTGAGTTCATAAGAAATGATGGAAAACAAAATGGAAAAAGGGAGTTGTCTTAAACCTAGCTTGATTTTCACATGTGATTATATATTGTACACATGATTATGCTGATTCATATGCATATATATATGTAAGGATGCCATTTTGATTGACAAGTTTTATCAAGAGTCATTCTTGTGGAAGAAAAATGAACTATAGTCATTTAATGCAAACATGGATGCACACAGTACAACAAGTTAAAGACACACAGGTGGATAAAGTGCTCTGGAAGCCTGTTGTGTATAAGGTGGAACTCGAACGGGGTTTTGGGTTCCTTTGTTGGTTTAAGGGTGGAGGTATAAACCTCTGGATGCCCTTATTCTTTGTGTATATGTGCATGTGTCGTACATGTGTAAATGTGTATACCTTGTACTATGTCATATGTTCATTTGTGGTATGTGTATGTGGCATCATGTTATGTGCATGGGTATGGCACCACACATATATGTATACATGTTTATTACTTGTCTGGGCTTGTGTACTATGTATTGTATCTAGGTGGAGGCAGGATAACCTTTGGATTCCCAATATTTTTTTCAACAAAACACTACCTGGTTTAGTAGTGCCCAAAGTTGCAAGTGGGCTTATCTAGCGTGACTGTGGGGCAGGTACCTGGGCAGTAGCCTAGAGGGTATCTGGAGCCATGGATCAATATTATTGTCACCCAACATTACTGTGGGGTGGGTACCTGGGTAGTTAGCTTGGAGGGTAACTAGAGCCCTAGAGCAGCATGACTATTGAGTTGGTACCTTGAAGAATAGTCTAGAGGGTACCTAGAGCATTAGAGCAACCACTTTGGATCGACACTTTGGCCATGGAGGACATGTTATCATTTGGGTGCTTGCCAGGATAGGCAATCGACCCCATGTGTGTATGAGAAAAGAAGAAGCCATCAAATCAAGATAAGTACTAATGCTTTATTGATATTTTAAATTTTTAAATTATGAGCATGATTTATGATAGCTTGGATTTTTGAGCTAACCTAATGAGATGTTCTAGTTTATGATGATTTGATTTATGCACTAACTTGGGTTGTCATAAGAACTATGAAAAATTCTGATTTCACTGCAAACCTAGATTGCTAATGAGGTATAATTTACATTCATTGCATTTTTATATATGATGGGTCTCATGTGATTTGTGTGCATATGATGCAGGAATAGACATGAGAGTGCTCACTTAAAATGAACAAATCTGGCCACAAGATGGAACAACAACGGTTGCAAAAATCCAAAGATTTCAAGGACAGGGCCATTATGGGACACTAACACCAATGATGCCAACTGATTTCCATAAGCATGTGATGACCTGTTGATAGTATTCAGGCAGGGATATACCTTGGATTTGAGACCCCTCTAATGTGAGGAAGCATGGAAAGGGGGGTGGCCGGATTTCCCGAGGGACTAGGAAGTAGAGAAGGGAAGGTCGGGAAATGAATTTGTTTTTGGTCATTAGCATAGCTAGCAAGAATCAGAAACACATTAGCAGTGTGCCCAAAAATAATGAGTCGAGAAATGTTTGCTAAAGGAACGAGTGCAATAACAACAACACTAGATATTGGAGGTAGGTAGCACTCCAAAGAAAGGGAGCAATCCAGGTTGGATTAAATATATTGAGCACCAAAAGACTGCAAAGACTAATGGCTAAATTTATAAAGTGATGATTACTTAGAGGTTGGATGAGCCACTGTGCAAATAAATTCTATTGTAAAAGCTAAAATGAACTATACTTAGAAAGCTTCATATCAGTTGTGTTTAGTCTTTTAAATAATTTATTCTTGTTGTATATGATCATTGAACATCGAGGATGGTGTTCCCCCAAAGGGGAGGGATTTGTAATAAACCCGGTTACATCCCCTGCTTATTATAAACATTGTAAACGGGTACACAAGTTCCAGGGCTAGGGATGATTGGTTGCTTGGGACATGTTGTGGTTTTTTTAATTAGCCATGGAGGTGATAGATGGCAAGCTAAGGGCAAGAGATTAGGTGGTAGGTAGACACAAAAACAAAAATATGGAATAAAAGGACAGATGGAACATTTTTAATTGGTTAAGAGAATTTGGACTAGGCTCGAAACTAACCACTAGGAGGTTGACTCACTCCTTGGAGGGTAGAAAAATCGAACAATTATATCAATGTTGGTTACATAGGGAGATAGGGGTTGACTCTAGCAAAGTTCCAGGGGTTTTGGGTACAAACTTCTTCATCATGCAGCTAAGGGGCTTGTTGTGGTACGGGGGCTATCCCTTGGGTCATATTCATCTAGAAGAGAGCAGAGATAGTCTTCATCTATGGAAACTCACAAAATGGGAATTTTGTGCATCATTTATCGAAGTAAAGTTTGTGGGACGTTGCAATATTAATGTGGTGGGAAGAAGGAAACATGGTGCCACTCTATAATCAGAAATATCGCAAATGGTGGCAATCCAATGGAAAATGGCATAATCGAAGTCACAGGTGAACAATGAACAAGAAGCATGGAAACAATGACAACACAATAATGATCTTTGTCCAGTAGCAACATAAAGGACGCTACCTAGAATTCTTGCTTCATTGTTATGACAATAGGTTCTATATTCCCCTTGAAGATGGAACCACTGTGGTAAATTATTTAGGGTGGAGGTAGACTAGACCTTTGGAACCCTTGGTATAGTTGGAAGATTGGTTTTGTCCCTTAAGTAGCCTCCTCAAGCCATGGAACTTGGCTCGGGGGTGACTGGGCTGTAAGAAAAAAAAGTCCTGGGACAACTCGATCTAAGGTTTAGTGGAGATGCTCATTCTCGAATTTGGTTGTCTGATCCTACTTTGAGATAAGTATCGACCACCATTGTTTATCTTATGATATATTTTTTGAAATCATTGTGATGTCAAATGAAAGTGTCTCAATTATGATTAAATTATTGATAAAACTTATACAACTATATGAAATAACTTTTATGATTTCTTATGCAAAGACGGTCTTATTTTAACTGAATTACTTGTGCAGAGAAGCCTTATAATATTTTTACTAGGTTCAAGCAATCGATGTTGATGCTTTGAATTTTGGATGTTTTGATTTCATAATTTTTTGTTTATATTTCCTAAAATGTCATTTGCTTATTTTGTGAGAGGTGTATTGAGATTGGACCTTTCTCCTTTTTACTCTTTGATAAATGACAACACACTTGCACCGTTTCAAGAAACATGGTCATTGATATCTTGTTGTAGGAGTATACTGAGCTTTCAGTAGGATTCATTGGTTAAAGTTAAGGTCTAGGCAATAACAAGGGTTGTAAAACCTTTAGCAAAAAAATACATTGTGTACGAAGATGCACTAAAAGCTTCAATGCATTTTTAGTTGTATTAAAAAATTGCTCAATAATAATTGTGTGATTTTGGGACTTCTACAAGCTGAAAACAACTTTATGTGGTAACCGTAAATTACATTCTATTATGTCGTAAATTTTCTCTGTAGTATGCAATGTGAGTCTTGACACAAGAAGATATAGCTACTGTTATTGGCTTAGTAAGTAAACAAAATCTTGAATTGTTTAGTTTGCTCCAATGGAAATTCAGTGACTTGATCCAATTATTCTATTATTTCATGTGAGAATTTAAGCATGTTATTTAAGGAAAGGGGAAATGAAATTATGTGCTCCTATTCCATCTATACCTTTAAGGTTTTTGTAGGGATTTTTTTCTAACTCCTAATTAATATCTTGCTTTGTTTAAGGCAGTTTATATCTCATACAATATCTTATGGATAAGGTAACTTAATCGGTATTTCAGGCATGCCATACTCATGTTGTATAAAATATACAACAATTCTATCAACACGATATATTTAGGGGACATTAATTGCTAATAATTCATTGAAAGTGAAGAAGTCAACATATCCTTGTGTGATATGTGATGGTCAATTGCTGGCAAGAAAAGTTTAGTGATTTATTCATGTACGCTTCCTAGTTGTCAACCAGTCATCCAGGACACCTTCCATGATGAGGACTTATGTGATTACTTATTCATTTACAATGTACAATCCTCATAAATCCTGATGTTTAATTAGTTTTAAGTTGTAAGGTCCTTAGGATCACATTTGTAATGACCAAAACAAGTGATGATTAGAGCTTCATAAAAGGGAACCCTAGCCTAGTTTAAATTAATTTGTTTGTGATCTCTTGTAGTTGGCAATTTTATTTTCCTGAAGGAAAATATTTTGAAGAAACCCCAAGGAATGCTTTACCACGTTCATGGATGGTATTCTTTGTAAACCCATTGTGCACCCCACATAGGGGGCTTCAAATAGGACACTTGTTGTCACAGAAGTAGCCAAAGGTCTAGAAATGTTAGTGATAATTGGTTGATTTAATCCCCTGATTTAATTTTGGATGTTTTGATTTCATAATTTTTTGTTCATATTTCCTAAAATTCCAATTGCCTATTTTCTGAGAGGTGTATTGAGATTGGACCTTTCTCCTTTTCACTCTTTGTGCACTGTTTTGCTATAAATGACAACACACTTGCACAGTTTCAAGAAACACGGACGTTGATATCTTGTTGTAGGAGTATATTGAGCTTTTAGTAGGATTCATTGGTTAAAGTTAAGGTTTAGGCGATAATAAGGGTTGTAAAATCTTTAGCGAAAAAATACATTGTGTACAAAGATGCACTAAAAGCTTCAATGCATTTTTAGTTGTATTAAAAAATTGCTCAATATTGTGTGATTTCGGGACTTCTACAGATGAAAATAACTCTCAGTGGTAACCATAAATTACATTCTATTAAGTTTCAAATTTTCTTTGTAGTGTGAAATGTGAGTCTTGAGACAAGAAGATATAGCTATTGTTATCTTCTTAGTAAGGAAATGAAATATTGATTTTTTTAGTTTGCTCCAATGGTAATTCAACGACTTGATCCAATTATTCTATTATTTCATGTGAGAATTTAAGCATGTAATTTGAGGAAATGGGAAATGAAATTATGTGCTACTATTCCATCTATACCCTTAAGGTTGTTGTAGGGATTTTTTCTAGCTCCTAATTAGTATCTTGCTTTATTTAAGGTAGATTATATCTCCTACAATATCTTATGGATATTGTAACTTAATCTGTGTTTCAGGAACGCCATACCCATGTTGTATAAAATATACAACAATTCTATCAACATGGTATATTTAGGGTTAATTTCTAATCATTCATTGAAAGTGAAGAAGTCAACATATCCTTGTGTGATATGTGATGGTCAATTGTTGGCAAGAAAAGTTTAGTGACTAATTCATGTACGCTTCCTAGTTGTCAATTTGTCATCTAATACACCCTCCATGATGAGGACTTATGTGATTACTTATTCATTTACAGTGTACAATCCTCATAAATCTTGATGTTCAGTTAGTTTTATGTTGTAAGGTCCTTAGGATCACATTTGTAATGAGCAAAACAAGTGATGATTAGAGCTTCATAAAAGGGAACACTAGCCTAGTTTAAATTAATTTGTTTGTGATCTCTTGTAGTTGGAAATTTTATTTTCCTGAAGGAAAATCTTTTGAAGAAACCCCAAGGAATGCTTCACCACATTCATGGATGGTATTCTTCATAAACCCATTGTGAACCCCACATAGGGGGGTTCAAAAAAGACACCTGTTTGCACATAAGTAGCCAAAGGTCTGGAAATGTTAGCGATAATTGGTTGATTTAATCCCTTGGTATAATAGTTTGGTAGTTGTTGCAACAAGTTAGCATCAATTAAGAATTATGTGTATAAACTGTTCATGATTTGTAATAAGAGTTTTAGCATGCCATCCTATGTAAAATACCTTTTGTTTACTGCTTTCACAAGTCTCAAAACTAGGCTTATGACATTTGGAATTATGTTGGTCAATATATCATATTGCCTTGAACATTTAATTAGGGTAAAGGAGATTAATTATTTCTTTGGTTGCCTCTGCTAATATTACTGCTCAATATTGCAACAATCTAGTTGACAACAAGGTCAACAAACCTTAATTATAATATGTTATATGGTCATGTTTTGACTACCTTTACCTTGTAACATCATCATTGTTGATCTCTGTGATTGAATGGGACTGATGTTGTTCGACACAATCTGAAATGTTTAGGTATATCAATATGCAATATCCAAAATTTGCTACATTTTGTGTGTATTTTATTATGACTAAGAGTTTCAGAACACATAGTTTTATTCAAGAGCTGTCAATTTTTTTCTATTACCATCCATGGCTCCTTTGCGATGAAACAAATGGTTTCTAGCCATTGTTGATTTACCATTAAGTGCCCTCTTGAATGTTGATTGTGAGTAGTTCTAAGGTAGTGGGATTGACAATGGACAAGCTGATGGAGTAGTATCCTTTTAGCTGATGTGTAATTTTGGTGAATCTTGTTTATTTTAATGATTGTTGAGGTATGCTAGTAGCCTGACACCTATTTGGGTAAGATTTCCACAAACATATTCCAATGCAATAATGGTTCATATGTATTGTTTATTTACCATTTTAACTTCCGAGATGGCAAGCTGATCTATGACAATGGGATTAGAGTGGACACAAGCTTATAAAGCAAAGTCAATTTAGTTGATGCGTAATTCTCACAAAACTTGTTTGCTCTAGTGATTGTCAAGGTATGTTGTAACTTACTTGGGTAAGGTTTTTGGTCTCTGTTGTGTCAATCTCTTACTGAAGATGGAAACAAAGAGGATTCTAAAGTGCAGTTTTAGTCTCTGTCAAAATTTAGTTGTGGTCCAACCTTGATTTTTTGAAGAATTGTAATTTGAGTTAAGGGAATTAAATGTTATACAACATTATGCTAATGAAGTTTGAACTATATATTAAGATGAAATTATATTCCAACTATGTACATGTTAGGTTTTGGTGGTAATGGAAATCTTATCCATTAAGGTAATAAGATCATACCTAGTCAAAATTATTTGTCTATTGTTGAAGTCTTTGGATTGATAGGATGTAGATGATTGGATGATATGTTAGTATTTGGCTATTCTTCAGTTCACAAGTTGATTCTTGAATGGTGTAATGTTTTGTAAGCCATCGTCTTTCTCTTTTACATTTTGAAGGTTTTTTCCATCTTATTTCCAGTGTAATTTGGTTAAAATCTGAGAAGGATATGTTGGAATCACAAGTTTAAGTTGTGAACTCTCCACAATGGGATTACCTTAGGGGTTTTTTAGGGTGCTCGGAAACATATTCTAAATCTCATCCTCATAATTGCACCTTAAATTTTGGGGTTAGCTTAGTTACCACCTTTAGTTAAGTAAGGGGGTGTTTTACATGTGTTGTAAACATTTTGACTCAGTTAAATTAAAAAATGAAATTAAAAAAAATTATTATTATTATTATTAATTTTTCTTAGGTAGTTAAAGTAAACTTGACTTGCTTGAGTGGTTTTGTGAGCTTCAATTTTATGAGAACCCGTGGTATTCATGGGAGTATAGCCTATTTAAAGGGGGGGATTAAACCAACCTAGATCTATCTTACTCCGAATCTACCAAGCGTCGAGAGGGATAAAATCTCATGATATGCAAATCTCTTTTATATTGAAAAGAATTTTGATCCCTCAAGTGCTTCGTAGATTTACTATTAGTGGTTTTTGGGCTCTTGACAACCCATGGTTTTTCCAATAGTATGCTTATGCAGTATAGCTTATTTAAGGGGTGAAGGAGAAATATTATATATAGTTATATATATTAAACCAACCTAGATCCAATCTTAACTCCAAATCTATCAAGAGTAGATAGAGATCAAATCTTTCAAGGTGCCAACCTTTCCTCAAGTTTTTCACTCATTATAACTAAGTAGACTATATCAATCTTAAGTCCAGATCTCCCAAACGTTGAGAGGGATCAAATACCTTGAGGTGCAAACCTCTTTTAGAGTGAAGAGAGATTTTATCCCTCTCCACGCTTGGTATATCTGGAGGTAAGATGCATCTAGGTTCGTCTTTCCCTCTTCAAAGAGTTTTTCCCCTTTAAATAATATATCTTTGAATTTTTAAAATATTAATTTTTAAAATGATTAAATATAACCAATTGCATCGAGAGGCGCTCTTCAACCCAGTATGGAAGCGATGTTGTAATATCCTATTATGTAAACATTTTGACTAGGTCAAATCACATAAAGAAAAATTATTAAAATGAATAATTTTAAAAAAAACAAAATAAATAAAATTTACCATTGATTGTTTTTAGGCTCCAGGTTTTAACAACTCATAGTTTTGCCAATGGTATTCTTATGTAATATAGCCTAGAACCATCCTAACTGCACATCAATCAAGCCCAAAGAGGGATCAAATCTCTCAAGGTGCAAACATTTCCTCAAGTTTTGCACTCATTATAACTAATAACTAATTATAGACTTGCAAGAGTACCACTATTCCTCACATTATTAGTTGATCTAATTGTGTATTCATCAATATGACTTTCTATGAAATTCAAGTTGATGACTCTGTAGCTAAGGCTTAAGGATATGTGCTTGTAACCTCCTCTTTAATGGGTCCCTTGATAGAAAATTGTGAAGAAGAAATATATATATATATATATATATAGTTACCATTCTAGATCCATCTTAACGCATGATTTGTCAAGCCTCGAGAGGGATTAAATCTCTTGAGGTGCAAACTTCACCAAATTTTGTACTCATTATAACTAATAACTAATTATAGTCTTGCAAGAGTACCACCATTCCTCACATTAATAATTGATTTAATTGTATATTAGTGTTCAGTTGGATGACTTTGCAGCTAAGGCTTATGGATATGTGCTTGTAACCTCATCCATTGGACGGCCAAAAACATGAACGTTCATGAATGATTAGGGGCCTATTTCGCAAGCCTTATCATAACTGGTCAATATATCCCTCTTCAGTGATTGACCTTATATGGAGGGAAAAACAAACCATTTTTGCAACTACTCAAGTTAAAAACATAAGACATAAAGCCCAAAAAGTTTTATAAAATGGAGGTGAATGTATTTTTTTATGACAAAAATATTATGTTTTACAAAAATCATTAATAGATGTCAATTTCACCTAAAAATGTATAACAATTACTATAAGCATTTAAAAAATGTGATTATCTATTTAACTTAGTCTTTGCTTGACAAGCACAGTGAATTTATGGCTTAGCAAGAGTAACAAGAGGAGTTGAGATTCCACGAGGTGGGGGCCTACTCCTTGAGCCTTATCACAAGGGGCCAAAAATATCCCCTAAGAGATTTAAAACCAAGTGGAGAGGATAACATCCCATTTTTTCAACCACTCAATCATCCCACAATGAGACAATGAACACCATTAACTTACCAATAACTAACCTTTCATAGATGAGTCGATTACTATAGAATTATGTGTAAGTTATAGTTGTGTGTAATATCATTTTCATAATGTTAGATTATGTACATAGTTAAATATGTGGCATGAAGTCACCATGAGTTAGTTTTTTTTAACTCGGTGATTAAGTGTTTTTAATAGGACATATTAATGCGGTTTGTTAGTCTCAATTTTCACCTTTCACCTTTTTTCTTTTGCTAATGGGGTTTGATAGTTTCAATGTGAAGGTGGAGTAAGTAATAACTCTTTTTTTATTCCATTTTTATTTAATGGGGTTTCATAGTCTCACTATCAAGGTGAAAGGTGAGTAAGTAATAACTCTTTTTTTATTCCATTTTTATTCATGTGTGGTTTACGAACAATGGGGATCAGTGGTCGCTACATACATGGAAACTATCTGGGTAAATTCACTAATGGGTTTTGATAGTCTCACTATGAAGGTGAAAGGTGAGTAAGTAATAACTCTTTTTTTGTTCCATTTTTATTCATGTGTGGTTTATGAAAAATGGGATTCCATTTTTATTTAATGGGATTTGATAGTCTCACTATGAAGGTGAAAGGTGAGTAAGTAATAACTCTTTTTTTATTCCATTTTTATTCATGTGTGGTTTACGAACAATGGGTATCAGTGGTCGCTACATACATGGAAACTATCTGGGTAAATTCACCCGAAGGGATCACTTCCGACTGGCTCATCAGTAGAGCCTAACCCCAAGGGCATCGGGGAGAATTGACCCTGTGACCTGCCATTATTAAGGTGTTTTAACGACGTGAATTTGACCAATTGGGCTAACCTTATCCTGCCCATAAGTTTGGAGTTCTCAATACCTTAGCTACTCGTACTTTAAGGGTTTTGGATGAGAGTCACTTGGACAAGGAGAAATCCCATCTCTTGAAGGTGTTTGAAAATAATAGCTATAATAAACATCAAGGTCTCAAAGCTTTCTCAAAGGCGAGTAAATATCCGAGAATAAGGAAAGAACCAAGTGATTTGGCCACCAGTGTTCATTTTCCTTTTATCTAAGAGACCACCGACAAAATTTCTCAGATTCTTAAGAAGCACAAGGTCTCTTCCACCTTTAGTCCTCTATTCACCATTCGAAGCTCCCTAAGATCAATTAAGGACCCTGTGGACCCTAAGAGCATGAAAGGTATTTATGTAGTCCCATGTTCATGTGGGAACCCCTACATTGGAGAAACACACTACTCCATAGAGAAAATGATTAAGGAGCACACAACCGTCATCAAACATTGTAGGAATTTCTCCTCGGCTTTGGTTGAGCATGCTGAGAAGACAAAACACCATATCTGCATAGAAGAGTCTCAAGCCATTGTCAAGATTGATCATTTCCATCACCGTAAATTTAGGGAGGCCATTGAAATTGAGAGAAGGTCTAATACATTGAATAGGAACAATGGTTGGAAAATTAATAGTTGTTGGATCACGACCTTGTTTTCCTAGTTCGTTTCTCCCTTCTTTCCTTTCTTTCATTGGTTTGTTCCCTTCCTTTTATTTTCATTTAAGGTCTTAACTTATTTTGTATTCTTTCCTTTTCCTATTTTCTTAACTAATGATTTATTAGTTAGTATTTAGTTAAAGCATCATTTTTGCTATTTTTCTTTTTTTTTGGTTTAATTTCTTTTAATTCCTATCCTCTTATATTTTTATTTTTATTTATTTCTTATTGTTATATTCTATTTTCTTGATTTATTTTTCATGAAGTTTCGATTTCCTTCTTGTTATTATTAGTTTGTCTATGACCAAAAATTTATGACGCTTATCCATAGTTTAACATAAGGAATTAACTTTTTATTATTATTGAAATTTATTTATTTGTAAAGTGATTGGTTGAGGTTTTATTATAGGTTGTTTAATTTCCATTTCTATTGGTTACTAATTTTTTGTTTTTAGTTTTATTTCTTCTTCTTCCATAGTTTAACATAAGGAATTCAATTTTTATTATTATTGAAATTTATTTATTTGTAAAGTGATTGGTTGAGGTCTTATTATAGGTTGTTTAGTAATTTCCATTTCTATCGGTTATTAATTTTTTGTTTTTTGTTTTATTTCTTCTTCTTCTTTTTTTTTAATGAATTATAAAATTTTCACAATATTTTCAATTTAAGGTGACTTATTATTATATTAAAAACACATATTAATAAATTTAATTATAGACAATTAAATATATTAATAAAAATAAAACACACACACATATAGATATATGTATTTTAATATAAACAGTACTAGTTAATCATATTTCTTAATTTTTGGTGATGACATTCAATAATATAATATTTGATTAGTTGTTATACCTCCCACATGCATGGCATTACACATTCAGTTTTACTATCAGTGTGCATTAGTTTGTCTTTGACCAAAAATTTATGCCGCTTATCCATAGTTTAGCATTGAGAAATAATTTTTTGTTATTTTATTATTATTATTTAAATATATTTATTTGTAAGGTGATTGGTTGAGGTCTTATTATCGGTTGTTTAGTAACTTCCATTTCTATCAGTTACTAATTTTTTTGTTTTTATATTTCCTTTTTATTTTTTCTCCTTTTCTATTATTCCATTTTCATGACTTTTACTTTTTTCTCCATATTTTCAATTTAAGATGACTTATTATTATATTAAAAACATATTTTAATAAATTTAATTATAAAAAATTATATACATTAATAAAAAATAAAACACATAAATATATATAAAAAAATAAACACATACACAGATATATATACATATTAAAATGTATATATGTTAATATAAATAATATTAGTTAATAGCATTTCTTAATTTTTGGTGATGGCATTCAACAATAGAGTGTTTAATTAGTTGTTTTATTTTTGTTATGAAATGTTAATGTCTATTGTTTTTTAGTTTAATTAAGCTATATTTAAGCTAAACTACAAGTACTAGTTACTATGTAGCACTTGTTTTATTTTTGTGATGAAATCTTTGTCTTCATTATTTTTTTGTTTCATTAAACTATATTTAAATTAAACCACAAGTACTAACTGTTATATAACCATTGTTTATTTATGATTCTTCATTTATATTGATCTATTTTAATTTCCTTTTTATTTCTTTATGGATACATATTTATATTATTATCTTAAATATACATAATTATATATTTAAGAATATATTTATTCCTAATAATAATATGAGTTTCATAGTTTGTATTTATTCCATGTTCTTGTTTTTATTACATAAAGTTTGTATTTCCTTCCTTTTCTAATATTGATCTATCTTAATTTCCTATTTATGGCTTGGTTTTATTTCCTCATAATTATATATATTTTAATATATTTATTATAATTATTAAATATGATTATTTTAATATAATTAGATTCTTAAATTTATAAATAAATATTTATTTTGAATTTATATATATATGTATATAACTAATTCTCATGAGCTTTATAGTAAAATTGGGTGTCGGACTTTTCCCAAAACACTCTCATACGAAAGAACTTACCACCTTTGTGATACTAAGAGGGTTGAAGATGAAAAACACTTTCTCTTAGATTCTCTGGTTCTTACTTACATCTTTTCTTATTTCCAAAACATTTGCCACACCTCCAACCTTCGTGACTTTTAAGTCAACATAACTATAGTGATCTTGAAGCGTTTCTTATTTCCCTTGTTTTTTACCATAGAAATAAATATTTAAAAGTCCCAATTAATCCCTTGTTCACATTGATCATGAAAATATCTAGTTCATAAAATGCATAAATTAAATTGGTTTTATTTTGGTTTTTTTTCCTCTTATTCTCCATGCTACAACAAGAGTACTACTCAATGCATGAAATTCAATTAATTTGAGCGCTGACCAAAAATTAAATGCCCATGTTATAATGTTAACATTATATATATATTCTTTTTTTTTAGCTTCTAATTAGTTAACTGGTTTGAAGTCTTATGGCGACTCCTATATCCAACACTATAGCAAAGTTAATGCGGCCTGACATGGCCGTTCGATACCCAGATATAACACGTACGCGATGATGACTAGAGGAAAAAGAAAAACCTTCGATATCCAGATATAACACGTACTGGGGGAAAAAGAAAAACGACGTGTTATATCGGGCTATTGAACGGCCATGTCAGGCCGCATAGAAATAGCATTTCCCGAAGTCTTATTGTGTAACCATAGTTCCACCGCCAATCCAAAGCCTGAGCAGGCCTGAGCATTTGTACCAATAATTCAACGTTGTTTTTCACATCTCCTCATGCTCCCTCACGCCCTTTCTTTAAAATCAATTCCCTTCTTTTCCGGCACGACGACCAGCGTGTCAATTCATCCGTCGACGCGGGTCACTGCCATTTGCGCGCGTGAAGCTTGTGATGCCATCTCCACTCTCAAAGATTCACTGCTTCCGGTCATTCATGTCGTCCTTTTCCCATCAAGATTGAATGTTGTACTACGAGGCCTCTTTTTGGTTAATTTTGGTTTTAAATCTGCGTCTTTTTAGAGAATAAATTAATATTCCAGGATTTTGTAACTTGGCATATATTTTCACAGTCACGTGTTTTATTTTCAATACATTAAAATAATTAATTGACAGGGTTTTTTTTATGTACCTAATAACGTTAGTTTACAGTGAGTTACAATTTTGTTAGGTATATTTTCATTTTATAAGTTATGTTTTTTATTTTATTCTATGGACTTTATAAAGTGAATATGTACTTTGCACGTTGCCAGTGAGATTTATATGACCTATATCAATACATGTCATTTCACAGACATTTCATTTTTATAAAGCATTTTTTTTTTAAGAACAACTCCCCTCTCATACCATCTGGCGATCATAGGTTATTGATTTTGGTGTTAGACGATTAGAATAATGTATGCCATCAGATTGAAAACATGTATCAGTTAGTTACAATCGTTCCCGATGGCCTCAACCATCGTTTGAAAAGCTTGCGGAGCATATGAGTGTTGTTTCTTTACATGTGCTGTGTTGATAGAAAAAATAGAAGGTTGATGTACAACGCTGAACTACCATAGCCAAAGCCAAGCTCGTTTAGTCCCTCGACAACGTAAAGAGTGTTCATTGAAGTTTGTAAATCAGTTTGCAGAATCTACGCATAAGAGAAGTTGGAACTTGTTAACAAAGGCGACATACAGAAAGCATTTGGCCCCTACTTGCCGCAAGTCAATGTTTTGAAAACCATAAGAGGAGGAAGGTCGAAGGAGAACCATGGATTTGACATAGTGTTAACCAAACGAGAGAACGATAAGCAATTGGTTGCAGTGTTGCTTCATACTTTAAAGAAAGATTTGTGATGATATTAGTGAACGAGGAGTTGTCTGTTGTCCTCCTTTTGTTTGTGCGAGGAGGAGATCTTGCAGCGGAATCACAGACCTATGTCTGGTGTGACCGATTGCGTGAAGCTGCTCTAATGTGAATTCATTTTGTCGGGTTGGATTTCCACTCATCACTGATGAAAGGTAAACACCGACAACCACTACCCTCGTCTATGGTGGTGCCTCTACCTATGGTGCTTCTTAAGCCTTGTATGTTTTGACATAGATCCTTGTTCCTCTTCTGCTAATTTCCAAATTCACCTGGTTATTCCACGTCGTACAATTTTTTTATTTTCAATTTCAGTCCGATTTCAATTTCTGAGGTGGAACCCAATTAAAGATTTGATTTGTGAACTAGATTTATTCATTGTTATTGTTGATAAAACTTTGAGATGGTGATTATAAGTAACCAAGTTCTAGTTGTACGCTGATATGGATATTTATGCACTGTAAGCATTAAGTTAAAAAAAACATAAATTTCATAATTCTTTTTTGTTTTTTGTTTCGTCAGTTTTACAGGACTATATTTTCATTATGTCTAATATATCACACCAATTAGGGCGGGGAATTGAACTGGTGACTTCAGATCAAGAAGTAATTTAACAAAGCACTTGATCACTGTGTATCCAACAATTTCATAATATTTTTTTTTAATCAAAACTTAATATAATATTTTATTTTTTTATATTCTAAATAAAAAATCATTTTTTTCTATGTTAATTATATATATATATATATATATATATATATATATATATTTATTATTATATCACTATTTGCTCTAGGCCTTGTGGGAAGTATGGATGAAATTGTTGTTTATACTCTTGTCACTAATTTATATTCAACACTCTTTATTTCTCTATTTCCATTTACATATTTGTTTCTCTCTCTCACTGACTTTTTCCCTCATCGTCTTTACCTCCCTCTCTCATTTACTCACAGACACTTCATCAACTTTCATTAAGACAATTCCTTGAATTTTTTTATTTATTGATGGAAGCATTCACATTAAAATAGTGAATAATTCATGTATGTCAAATATATTATATCATAGTGTGTGAGTGACATTATAAAAAATACATAGCTAATCTCCCAAAATATCATGCGGAATAAAAGAAAGCTTTTAGTTGCTAGTATAAAACTTCACCATGGTACCTCTCAATAGATAATTAAATTTTTATTATATTATTATTCAAATAATTGTATTATTTTAAAATTAAATAATTACAAATAAATGTTTTAATTTACCTCCGCCAAGTTATATGATATTTTTATCATATTTTAAAATAAATAAATCTTATCATTTTGAATAGTTATATTGAAATTTCTTTAAAATTTTAAATATATTTTATTAAATTTATAAGTAAAAATAATTTTGGAAAAATATATTAATATTAATGATTTCATATAAATTTGTTAATTAAAAATAAATTGAAAAAAAAATTATGTTTATGATTTCATATGTATTGGGTGAAAAAGTTATATATTCTAATATTACTTAATATTATGATCATTTCAATATACCGAAAATGTTATAGAATATGTCAATTTGGCATAATGTAAGTGATATCTCTTTATCTTTTAGCTTTGAATGACATTTTGTTTATTAATTTCTATCTTCAATGATTTTTTATATTTCATGATTCTTCTCAAATTTATATCTTACCATGTTTCTTTTGCAACATCTAATGCAATTGCTAATTATATTAGAGTCTCGGTCATAGAAAAATAAAAACAAATATCAACTCTTTTTTTCTATGCTGAGATGAATTTGATACCTATAAATTCATTTAATGAAGAAGATGTAATTTTTCGTTATTTGTAATAGAAAAAAATATTGATCATTCAAAGTTTAAAACAAGAATCTACATAAATGGCGGGCAAAATCTATCAAGAAATTTTCTTTTATTGTGGTGGATGGTGCCACTACCTTGAAAATTCAAGAACTCTGTTGTATTTTCAGGCCTAGCATTTTTTTTGTACTGAGGAAACCCGACTTCCATATATATAACTTTTTTCAAGATTTTTCAATATAATCATGTCATGTGACTGGAATCAAGTGAAAAAAATTATCCTTAAACCTTCCCAACCCCCGAGAATATACATCTTCACCGGATTGAAATTTAATTGTATATGATAAACCTTTTTTAACTACGTTTTCTCTTTAGTCACCTAATTTCACGATACAAAGTTAAGTTGTGGAGTGAAACAAAAGCCATAAGATAGAGCGAACCCACTATGAAGTTCCCTTGCGAGTGGTATTGCTCGGTAAGGCCACGCCCGCAGCCGACGCGACCTGAAGCGTCATGTTTTCTTGCGATGGCACTGCCACAACATAGCAAAGCTATTTAACTGTAAAGAATTGGTGTAATAAGACGAACTTTCTTTAAAATCTCTATTATTAATTTTCCACTCATTGTATAATAAAGATGATTTTTTTTTGGGAAGTGAGTTTAACTTTGATTAAAATATATAACAATGAAATATATGTTTAGAATTAAATTTATTTATTTATTTTTTAATTTTAAAATATAAAATAAATATTTATATTTTCTAAAATATGATAATACATATTAATAATTTTTTTTTACAAATTTTAAATTATAATCAGGAAAAAACTAAAAATTACTTACATCATTATTTTATATTTTATTTTATTTATTTATTTTTAAGTTGGGTAGGTTTATTTTGTTTTTTGTTTTTTTATTAATTTATAAACAAACTTACACCACATAGAGTGGCTAGGTGGCCTCAAGTTGTCCATTGAGAAACCAAGTTTGTTGGCCACCTATCCGCATTGTATGCCATCCAAAAACAGAAAAGTTTTAGTCTTTCTATCCAAGCTATATATGTCTCTGTTTCATGACCATACTCTAGATTTCTACCTATACATATTCTTGCATAACAAAAAGTAAAAGCTATCCGCATATAAAACAAAATTAAACAAGGGAGATTATCTAGTCATTATGTTCCTTCGAGGCTAATTCCACTGGTGTAGGGTCTTTGACATTTGATCCAAGCATCTCAGACAATTCCAAGATACATGGGATGTGTCTCTCAATTCTGCCCAGCCTGATATCCTGCTTGTGGAGTTGAAACTGAACTTTTTGGAATTCCTGTTTGTAGCTCGACATACCTTGGACAGAAACGACCATGCCCACTGAGATCTGCTCCATAGCCTTGCCCAAAAGGCTTTTCATCAACCAATAAAGGTATAAGGTCTGCTTAAATTGCATTATCCTACCTCTAGTGGTACCAGGGTCCGGGACTAGGGTCCTCCAGTCATCCATGTCCTCCTCTGTCTTGCTGCCCTGCTTAACGTCCTCTTCCCATTCTAAAATTTTCCGAATGCCTTCATTAGTGCCCTCGCGATATGCCTCGACAGCTTCACTGATAAGATTTTCCACTGATTTTCTCCCCCTGCGAGGCTTAGACGTGCTTGATTCCTTTTCATTTCTGAGCACCTGGGCCTGTCTTCCATGACCACGACTTTTCGCAGGTCGAGCCATGGTGGAGATGCCCAAAACTTGTTCAGAGCAACAATTCAATATGATATGGCAATGCTCCTGTCCCTGAGTTGAATTACCAATGCTAACCGCCCCACCTTGCTCCTCCCCTTTCCCTTTGGTATCGGTACCAGGGCCTTCGTGGTTGGAGGTCCATTCCCTAGGAGGGGCTGACCTCCAGCCACCAGCAATGCGCCCTCGTCGCCACACCCATCTCCTCGCGACCACGGGCAGGTTATCTTCCCCTCGCCAAGACCAAGCTAGTGAGCTCTGTCGCTTACCAACGTTAGGCCAACCATGATTTGCAGACCCTTTCCCCTCTACCCAAGATATAAGCACATAGCCTTTGGCATTTTCTTGCCCGTCTTCCCACTCGAGAGTCCTAGCAATTCCCTCTCCGCAATAGTTTCTATCTATTTCCCAGCAGTTGCATTGGCATCGACAACAGGGGACCGCTCCTAGGAAACAACTTAATTGACACCCGCTCCCCTCAGCACCTGGCTCGCAACCTCTACCCACATGACCCCTACCGGCATCCCCGCTCAGCCCTCGGCCCTCAGTTCCCAGGATCCCCATGCGAGACAACATAAGTTCGAAACAGAGGGAGATTGAAGCAATACCCGACAGTGGCAGAGCATAGACATAGAACCAAGTCAACACAACCAGGCGCCACCCCCAATTCCACCAGCAATTCTCAACTTCCCAATTAACATTCCTAATTTTCCCCACTCCCACCAGCAGAAACCCAACCAGGTCAACATTGCAATGGAAGAGATGAGCCGGAAAACATACCCGTGGAAACTTGCTGGCCGTCTATGAGCTTGAGGCTAAGAATGGCGTCACCCGACCCTTCCAGAGCTCCAGCTCCCCCATCCATGAACAAACACAACAACATCACCCACCTGTCTACCCTTTCCTCCATTAAAACCTGCTCCTTCACCACCTCATTGCCACCTTCCCACCTCCCTTGCATGTAATCATGCTAAGGGCCACCGCACCCATCGCCTCGAGCATGTGGGGGGCGGTGGTACAGTACTCAAGGGTACTCTTCATTAATCCCCGTCTGTTGTCCTAACCATCGATTTGCACCCTGATAGGGGTCATCATTATATTTATGTTATTTTAAAATGATAAGAATGATTAAAATTGTAAATAAATGTTTTTCAGATTAATCACATCATTAGGATTTGGTCATGTTTCGAATCAATTCATGTGGTTCATCCTCAGGACAAGGTGAAAAAATCAATCAATGTTCAAGAATAAATAGTATGAATGCATCATTGCCCGAAGTTAGCCGTTGGTGACTGAATGCATCATTGCCCGAAGTTAGCCATTGGTAGTCACCAACGGCTACCAACGACTAACTCCTGGAAATGATGCATCCATACTATTTATTCTTGAAGACTGATTGATTTTTTCACCTTGTCATGAGGTTGAACCACATTAGTTGGTTCGAAACGTTGACCAAATCCTACTAATGTGATTAATTCGAAAGACATTTATTTACAATAGAGATCACAAAAGTCTTAGATCTAACATGAATTAAAATTGATAAGAATGAATAAAATTGAGAGGAACCTCCCATTTAACAATAAGGTAGAAAAGGGAGGTCATAGGGTCAATTCTCCTCGACGCCCTTGGGGTTAGGCTCAGCTAGTGGCCGTGGGGCTTGATCAACTCAGATATTTCCTATGAAAAAAACAATAAGGTAGAAATATCTTTGCGCAAGTATACAGCATTAGTTCTCCCCGAGGAAAATAATTATCGTTTTTAATAGCATTTTAAAGATCGAGGCTATAGCTTTTTCCATTCCCAATCAAAATAGTTACCATTTTTACTAGTATTTTAAAATTCAATGGCCCTTTAACTGCGTTTAAGGGATTGAACGACTCATGAATTATTATCCCCGTCGCCGGCTAGTTTTATAATCTTTATACAAATGAGCAATCGAATCACATAAAATAAATTTGTTCGTATCTATAAAATAAATTTGTATGCTTGTTGATCACTGGTTATATTGGTTTTGTTTTTAGTAAAAAACAATTGTTTTTAGTAAAAAACAATTGATTTTCTATTAGTTTTGAAATTCGTAAAATTTTGAAAAAAATAAATATTAAATTTTATATTTTGAAAATTAAAAATGAATTTTGAATTTTTTTAAATTTAAATTTTTAATTTTTTGTTAGTTCATATAGATGAAGTTACTAATTTTATGAGGTTATAAATAATATTTGTTAGAAAAAATTATTTTAAAAATACGAATTCAAATTTTTTTATATACCACTAAATGTAGCATAGTACAAATATCAATGTCAATATTTATGACCAATTTCAATTAAATCTTATGAGTCGTGGATATTTGATTTGACATGTTATTATTAAAATATTTTATAATTAAAATGTCATTAACAATTTTATTGATTTGACATTACTATTTTATAGTTAAAATGAATTACTTTATTTATTTATTATTATTATTTCGCAAATTCAGGGTTTTGTGATCCAAATTCAACAATTAAGAAAATACTTTTGGTAATAATCACATAGGAGAAGTTTTGTTGACGCCAGAGCGTCGACAAAACTTCTCCTATGTGATTATTACCAAAAGTATTTTTTTTTTTATGTCAAAATGTATTTTTTACAAGTCAATATGAAATAGATGTGTAACTCTTATGTTCATATAGAGTTTACATATAATAATAAAATAATATTTCAATATTTATTAAAAACTAATTATTTTAATATCTATCTTAAATAAAATATTTTAAAATCGTATGCTTGGGGTAGCTCAATGAATTGCCTTGGGTTCAAATCTTGTGCTATCCCTTTATGGGGGTGAGACGTTGGGCATGATGAAGAAGTAATCCTACCGAGCTTACAAAAAAAAATTATATTCAAAAATCAATTTTATCTAAATAATATAAAGAAAGTAATTGGAAACAAGTCTTCTTTATTTAAATTTCATTCAAAATTGTTTTTATATCTTAATACTATGGAGATATATCATTTTTTAAATGTTTAATATAGAATTGGAACATGACATTTAAAAAATCGTTTCAATGCCAATCATAAATTATATATATATTATTGGTGTTGTTTAATATGAGTGAGGTGTAATTTTTATTGAAATAGTTGAATTCCTTAATAATATTAATTTTACACATGTTTCATCCCAACCATCATGTGGAAAACAAGATAAATACTTTATCACTCAACTTCCATAAGAAGACTCAACACAAAAGACCATACCCCTCTTTAGTATATATATTTTATTAATATTATGCATGATGGTGTAATTTGTATAATACACCAACACACTTTTGAAGTGAAATATCAAAGACTTTGATTTCTAGGTATTATGTTTATAATTTATTTATATTATATACCAATGCAAATCTTTTGAAAATGAGACAAGGCTAAATACCTTTATAAGGTTGTCAAAGGATTTTAATTTCTAAGGTACACTTCGATTACTAAATATATAGAAAAGTTACCATTTCAATTATCAAATTTATTTTAGTTTAATTTCTAATGTAATCAATATTAACTTTTTCATTTTACTTTTTTCCTTAAACTTATGGATTTGGTTAAACTTATATGTATTTATTTTAAAAAAGATATAAATATGTAAATACATTTTTTTTTTCTAATTAATTAAGTAATTAAAGGTAAAAAAAACATTTTTGTGCCCGAATATGCGTGGAAGTAGATTTGGAAGAAGGACTACCAGAAGCAATAAAACTCACGGTCGCCGGATGGTCTCACATTCAAGAGCTGGACTACGAGCAGATTCCTTTTAAATGTAGACACTGCCATGGCTATGGACACTTTGCGCGATACTGCAAGAAAAAAGCTGAAGAACAGAGTGATAAATCGAAGGGAGAACAGTGGACCTCAGTTCAGAAAAATGGACATGCAAAAGCAGCTGGGAAAGGACCCAACAAGGGGAACAACTCAGAAGAACATGGAAATGAAAAAAGGAACCCCCAAGCCCCGGATGAGAACCCAAATCCCAAAGGAAGCTCTTCACCAAATCCTCCAGAAGCAGATCTGATTACTCCGGCTCAGATTGAAGATCCTCAAGCTAACAAAGATGGAGGCGGAGCTGCCTCGCCTGGTGCCTCTCAGGGTAGCCCCTCCATCCCCTCGTATGCAGATATAACAAAGAAAAAAGTGGCAGAACCCTTTGACTCCTCAGAGGAAGAGATCTATGAGAGGCCCTCGAAGAGAGCAGGTAGGAAGCCTCACAAAGTAGTCAGAGAAGAGGAGGCAGAATGCCTAAAAATGCAAAGCAGCCAGTCCACAATAGAAATGACAATTGGGAGAAACACTAGAGCAAGACCTTCCAAGGGAGGAATCCCAAATCCCTTGCCAGGTAAATAATGCGTATAGTCTCTTGGAATTGCAGAGGTTTGGGGACCCAACCAAAAATCAAAGCCGTCGAAGATCTGCTGAAAATAGAGCCTTCAGATATCCTCCTGCTCCAAGAGACTAAAATCAAAGGGCAAGCCCTTATGGATATCAACAAGTCTAAATGGAAGAAGAATGCAGGCAAAGCAGTCAGCTTGAGGGCAACTTCAGGAGGTGTTGCAACTCTCTGGTATGAAGATCACTTCCACCTACTTAACTCTCATGAGACCCAACATTGGATCTTTACCGAGCTCAAGCATCTAGAAAGTAAGTTAACTATAGCCCTATTCAATCTCTATGTTCCTGTTATTTATGTTGAAAAACGAGAATGCTGGAACTCCCTCTCCGAATTTTTAGACCTCCACTCCCCCAACAACATCATCCTAGGTGGAGATCTCAACATAGTCATGAAGCCAAAAGAAAAAAGGGGGGAAACAACACTAGAGACCAACTGCTGCCTTTGGTGGAAGAATTAATGCAGTAGAGGTACCTTTTAGATTTTTCCCCGGTAAGAGGCAAATATACTTGGACCAATAATAGAACTGGGACTGACCACATATCTGCCCGGTTGGATAGATTCCTGCTACAAAGCTCCTTATTACTGTAAAATCTTATTATCTCTACAAAAATTCTTCCCAAACTCACCTCGGACCATAAGCCAATTCTACTCCTCATGGCTCTTGAGGATGATATTGGACCAATCCCCTTTAAATTCAATCCTCTTTGGATTGAAAAAGAAGGCTTTCTAGACACGGTTCAATCTGCATGGGACACCCCTATCAATGGATCCCCAAGCTATGTTTGGGAGAAAAAATTAAAAGCCACCAAAAAAGCCTTAAAAGAGTGGCTAAGAAACCTCCCCAAATCCCTCTCCCATCAGAGAAATGAAGAAGTTCAGCTATTGGAAACTACGCAAATGGGAATGGAAGGTCTTTACATCACCCCTAAAATTCTAAATAAAGAGGCTGCTCATTATAGAAATACCCACCATTCATTCAGACGGGAAGAATAGTTCTGGAGACTCAAATCCCGTAGTCTGTGGCTCAAGGCAGGAGATCGAAACACTTCGTTCTTCCATCGCCAGTACAAAGCCCACCTATCTCAAAACCATATCTCTGAGATCAAGAATGAAGAAGGACAGATCTGCAATAAGATTGACCAAATTAAAATAGTAGCTAAAAATCATTTCAAAAATCTTTATGGGCTTGGGAATGAAGGTAGTTTAGAAGACACCAAAGACCTCCTCTCCAACATCCCCCATCTCATCAATCAAGAGGACAATCAAACTCTCCTGAAACCTCTATTTGAAGAAGAAATCATCAAAGTTATATGGGCAATGGAATTAGACAAGGCACCCGGGCCAGACAGCTTCACAATTCACTTCTACAAAGTCTGCTGGAAGATCATCAAAATAGATCTGCTGAAAATGATACATGGATTTTTTAGCAAAGCTAAGGTTGGGGGAGGCATCAACTCAACCTTCCTAGCATTAATCCCAAAAGAGGTCAATCCAGAAACTTTTGGCAGGTTCAGGCCTATCTCCCTATGTAATGCCTCCTACAAAATCTTGGCCAAAATCCTTGCAAACAGAATCAAACCCCTGCTTGACAAATTAATATCCAGTCCCCAAGGGGGGTTCGTCAAAGGCAGACACATCTTGGATAACGTCATTCAAGTTCAGGAAGCTATCCATTCCAGTAAATAGAGGAAAGAAAAGGGGATGTTGATCAAGCTCGACATGGCCAATGCCTTCGACAGGGTCAATCACTCCTTCCTCCTCCAAGTTCTCTGATCCTTCGGCTTCCCTACTCAATTTATCAATCTCATCAAAGCCTACATCACAAATCCTTGGATTGCTCCCCTAGTCAATGGCCGCCCAACATCCTTCTTCCAAGTCTATCGTGGCTTGAGGCAAGGTTGTCCGTTATCCCCATTCCTGTATATTCTTATGGCGGATTCTCTCAGCAGGAAGCTTGCTGCAGAAATGAACACTGGTGGACTCCCTAGAATTCGAACTTTGAATGTTCTAAAGCCTATAAACCATGCACTCTTTGCAGATGACTCTCTCCTATTAGGCGAAGCCTCTATCAGAATAGCTACCTCCTTTGACACGGTTCTAAAAAGTTACTGCAGAGCCTCAGGAGCACTGATAAATGATAGAAAGAGTTCGATCTACGGATGGAATGTGAACCAACATAGTCTTAACAACATAGCTCAGATTCTTGGCTTTGAGTGTTTTTCTCATTGGGACAACATCAAATATCTTGGCTTACCTCTCACATCTGGAGTCAATAATAGAACTCTGTGGCATGGCATCATCAGCAAGATTAAAGCCAAGATCATCTCCTGGGGAGGTTACTGGCTTACCAAGGGAGGGAAAACTATCTTATTAAAATCAGTTTTATCTGCCCTCCCCATCTACCAAGCCTCATTCCTTCTTGCACCGAAACATATCATGGAACAAATTTCTGGTCTTTTGAGAGATTTTCTTTGGAAAGGAGGCAAAGGCAATCACAGAAAACTGCATTTGGAAAATTGGGTGTTGAAAAGTGTGCAACAATAAATGCTTGTTGAGAATGCAACAAGATGATGGAGCTTAGTGAAAAGAGTCGCCTTCACTAAGTGGGCCCGCAGGCAAATTATGGCGCAAGTTCTATTTTTGATCACAGTGTGGATGATCATAGTGTGGATGATCACAGTGTGGGTGATCACAGTATGAGTGATCACAGTGTGAGTGATCAAAGCCTATTTTTAGACTGGCTGTCAAAAATAGAAAAGTCAAATATTATTGTCTCATAATAATATTTGGACTATAAACTTGATCTTATTCTCTTGGAGCACTTCAGGATGAGCTACGGATGTGGTACATGCAGATCCCAGAAGGAAATACGTGGTTACCTATGGGATGACTAATATTTGCATGCAGGACTTCAGTTAGAACTCAAGTGAGTTGAGTTTAGTGGACTGGAGGTGCAGTTGATGGAGTTGTGTTCAGTTTAGCTTTGTTAAACTGGTTGTATTTAGTCTAACTGGCAAATAGACTAGAGATGAGTTGGGTGAATTAGTTATTAATTAATTCACAAGTTATTAACTCATAATGCAACTATAGAATACATCAGTTAATTCAGTTGCATGTCAGTGCATGTTCAGTTCAGCAGGGACAGGTGTTAGAGGATCAGATTGCTATCAGTTGTGACTATAGCTGTGCATGATGATTTGCACAATTAGAGGGATTGAGTATGCCAATGAATTGGCCAATACCAAGAATTGTAGCCTGTGCTCACGTCCAACACAGTGTGAGTGATTATTTGCAGGTCAAATACGAGTTTGGTAAACCATTCTCATCAGTTCTTGAGCAGGTATTGAGCAGTGGAGGCAGGCAAGCAGCGGGGGAGATTTGGAGATCAAATCTGAGCTGTATTATGTGTAGCATGAGGAGATAGTACTGAGTACTTGGGATGAGTATTGTACTATGTAATGTTACATGATTCAATCAATATAATACATAGATAGTGTGGGGTTTTTAGTGAGATGCTTTCCTCGGGAAAATATTGTGTTGATATGTGCGATTGATGCTTCTATGTGCACCTGTGAATGTTTCTGCTTCTGCAAATTGATGATCAACGTAGAGGAGGTTATGTATTATGCATGTTCCGCTTATAAGTTTATAATCAAGATAATCTCTATGAATATGTGTCATATTATTCAAAATTTCTACATGGTATCAGAGCTAGATGATTTGTAGAAAAAGTTTCTACATGGTATCGGAGCTGCTTGATTTGTAGAAGAGATTTTTACAGGATATCAAGCGAGTATTGATCATCAGATCTATTATTCAAGAAGTGTTTACATTTTATTTCTTCAGGCAGAGTCTGTGATCGGGCCAGGTAGCCTCTGGATTCATCCTTCTTTTGGAAGGTGAGATATCTAGTGAATGCCCAGACAGTCAATCTCTGTACAAGAAATACTTTGTTCTCACGAATTCTAGATCGGAAGCGGTTGAGTTTTGAGCTGGTGGAATTCGAATTTAATTCCAAAGCAAGAGCGAAACTCAAAAACATTCAGTGTGAGAATGGAAACAGTATGCCCAGGTAACTCACGAATTTCATCCAATGCCGGGATGAGCTGGGAAGTGTGGGGGTGACTGTCGAATGAAGATGGTGAGTCTAGCACTCCTTGACCTTCCTAAGAGTTGGCATAGCTACCAGGACTCGGTGAATGGAAGGGAGAAACTGCCAGGATGGGAGAGACTTTGGTTGGATCTTGTGCAGGAGGAGATTAGACGGAGCACCAGAGACGGTTCTTCATCCATGCAGGATGAGGAGAACTGTGCCTTAGCGAGTAAGGTGAAGAAGGGGAAGGAGAAGGTTTCTCTTTCCGAATCTTGTTCTTCCAATGATGGGAAGAAGGTTGACAAATCGAAAGTGCGATGCTTTCGTTGTCATGATGGAGACTTGGTGGTTGAGAGGGAGCATACATTACCTCTCAACATGCAGAGCCATAAGAAGTCTTAGATGATTATGGAGGAGCCACGATTGGTGCAGCAGCTTCAGGAGGTTGTGGAGGAGCCACAACAGGGGAAGCTGAGAGGAGATCGAGTAGAGACACCTACTCATCCAAAGACCTCCAGTAGGGGGAAACTTCGATCCAGGTCAGCTGAAGGATCGCATGCAACCATACCTCCAGGTAGGAGGTGGGGTGATGTGGATTGATTGTCCCAAGGAGGAGGAGCAAGATCCTTGAGGTACCCAACCTCTTGGATGAGACCTTGCTATGGGAGCCCTAGATGTGTAGTAGCAGGAACTGACTGATTGGGTAGAGACAGATGTGGATGGAGCGACAGAGAGAGTGACAGTGCAGGGAATCCCAGGACAGCGCATAGCTAGCAGGCTGCAGCAATGCGAGAGGCACAAGTGTTTTGCACAGTGCTAGGTGGCACAGAGAAGTGTGCAATGGTGCGAGATGCATGGAGATGTTGCAGTAGCGCAGATGTCAGAGAGGGAGCACTTGTCAGCAACAGGTAGAGCTTCAGCATCAGAGGATGTTTCTAGCCCAACAGGGAGGTCAGTTGGGAGGTGTAGTGCGGATGCAATGCTGGGAGATAGAACCCGCAACAGCACGGATGCAGTCAGAGATCAAAGTGACAGAGGCTAGAGCAGTCAGATACTGAAGAGCATAGAGATGCCGAGTCTTCAGTCGATAGAGGCAATAGCAGTCAAAGACTTTGATGATAGAGCAAGTGGACCGGCCAGATGTGTTGCATGGAGAACATTCCAGAGTTACAGGATCGGGTTTGAGAGGAAGCCTTTCTTGTTGAGAGGGAGTGTTGAAAAGTGTGCAACAATAAATGATTGTTGAGAATGCAACAAGATGATGGAGCTTAGTGAAAAGAGTCGCCTTCACTAAGTGGGCTCGCAGGCAAATTATGGCGCAAGTTCTATTTTTGATCACAGTGTGGATGATCACAGTGTGGATGATCACAGTATGAGTAATCACAGTGTGAGTGATCAAAGCCTATTTTTAGACTAGTTGTCAAAAATAGAAAAGTCAAATATTATTGTCTCATAATAATATTTGGACTATAAACTTGATCTTATTCTCTTGGAGCACTTCAGGATGAGCTATGGATGTGGTACATGCAGATCCCAGAAGGAAATACGTGGTTACCTATGGGATGACTAATATTTGCATGCAGGACTTCAGTTAGAACTCAAGTGAGTTGAGTTTAGTGGACTGGAGGTGCAGTTGATGGAGTTGTGTTCAATTTAGCTTTGTTAAACTGGTTGTATTTAGTCTAACTGGCAAATAGACTAGAGATGAGTTGGGTGAATTAGTTATTAATTAATTCACAAGTTATTAACTCATAATGCAACTATATAATACATCAGTTAACTCAGTTGCATGTCAGTGCATGTTCAGTTCAGCAGGGACAGGTGTTAGAGGATCAGATTACTATCAGTTGTGACTATAGCTGTGCATGATGATTTGCACAATCAGAGGGATTGAGTATGCCAATGAATTGGCCAATACCAAGAATTGTAGCCTGTGCTCACGTCCAACACAGTGTGAGTGATTATTTGCAGGTCAAATACGAGTTTGGTAAACCATTCTCATCAGTTCTTGAGCAGGTATTGAGCAGTGGAGGCAGGAAAGCAACGAGGGAGATTTGGAGATCAAATCTGAGCTGTATTTTGTGTAGCATGAGGAGATAGTATTGAGTACTTGGGATGAGTATGTACTATGTAATGTTACATGATTCAATCAATATAATATACAGATAGTGTGGGGTTTTTAGCGAGATGCTTTCCCCGGGAAAATACTGTGTTGATATGTGTGATTGATGCTTCTATGTGCACCTGTGAATGTTTCTGCTTCTGAAAATTGATGATCAACGTAGAGGAGGTTATGTATTATGCATGTGTCGCTTATAAGTGTATAATCAGGATAATCTCTATGAATATGTGTCATATTATTCAAAATTTCTACATTGGGATCTTGTTAAGCGCCCAACAGTGGACGAAGGACTCCAATTCAGAGACCCAACTCTCTCTAATCTCACACTTGGCTACAAGCTCCTTTGGAAAATCTACTCTGACCCTTCACATCCTGTCAGCGAAATGCTCAGGACCAAATATGCGCAGGGGATCTCTCTCAGGCATTTATCAGTGGACAATACTCCCACAGTGACTCAAACATGGAATCTTTGCAGAAATAACATCAACAACTTTAGGAATCATCTGTACTGCATACCTGGCAATGGCAATTTTTTTTTACTGTGGGAAGACCGCATAATGAATTGTGCTCCTCTCAATTCCCATGACGAGATCCGAGAGCTAAGTGGCTGGCTCCTCAGCGCAGGCTTTCGTAAGCTGTTTGACATCTCTGCGTGCTAGCACATCTACGCAGTCAACTTGAATTGCTCAAACCGCTTCTCATCAACACTGCCCCTGTTCATCGTGATAGCCTAGACAGCTGGGGATGGGGCGGCTCCAGCTCTTACACCCTAGCAATGGGATATATTTCCCTGCAGCCAAAAAAAGACCGACTTTTCTCTCCCACTATTTGGAAACTGGTTTGGAACATCACCGGGCTTCCCAAAGTAATTTATTTATTTATTTATTTTGTGGATCCTCATGCACAACAAACAGCTAACAGGAGATAATTTATTAGAAAGAAATATATCAGGACCACGCAGATGCGTGATGTGCAGAAATGCTAGAGAAATAGCCTCTCATTTGTTCATAGATTGCGATTTTGCCAAAGAGATTTGGAATCTAATTCTTCTCGGATTCCATGTTCACCCTCCCCAACAGAGCTCCATGGCTGATCTCTACTCCTCTTGGTTCCAAAGCTATCCTCATAATATCCCCATCAATTCACTTTGGTACCACATTTGGCTCTCCATCCCCAAATTTGTGTGTTGGGAAATCTGGCTCGCCCGGAACGACTTGACCTTCAACAACTCTCCTTGCAATCCTGCAAAATCAGCTGCCAAGGCAAAAGCCCTTCTCCTTGAATCTGTTCTACTGCAATCTCATAAATCAGACTCCTCTCTCCCCCCCTTTGAAAAGAATTGGCTGAATCTCCATAGCTCTCACCCTAAAGGCAATGCCCAGATCCTCCCCCTTCCCAATCCACCTTGGAGAATTAGAGAACCAGATGATACCTTTCAAGTATGGTGGAGGTCCCAAAATAAAACTACTATCTTCTTTGACGGTGCCTCCAAGGGTAACCCTGGGGCTGCGGGGGCTGGTGGAGTCATCTACTCCTTGGACAACTCTAGAAAAGACTGCTTTTGTTGGGGGCTTGGTCCTCATACAAACAACCAGGCAGAACTTCTTGGAATCACAAAAGCCTGCCAAATTGTCCGTGATAGAGGCATTAAAGAATGTCAAGCGTTTGGAGATTTAGAAATTCTCATCAAGAAGATCAACTCAAAGGACCAGTTCAACAACGCCATCCTCAACAAGTCTCTGAAAAGGTTAAAGATCATTCTGCAGGACTTCACTTCCTTCAAAATTTTCCACATTTTCAGAAGCTCGAATAGTGAAGCGGATGTGATGACAAACAAAGGATGCCTCCTAGCACTGACATATCTCAATATTAACGACAATAGCCCTATCTTATCATGTATTCCTTAATTCAAGTTAAAGAATAGATCAAGCTTAATTAAGATGTATGGAAATGCTGTGTAACATTGGTTGTTTAGGCTTCGGCCCAACCAAACCCCTATAATAAAATATACCCGTTTCAGTTAAAAAAAAAAAAACCATTTTAAACTGTATATGCAATTATGTTTTACTTTTATAATTAATTATTTTGATTTTTATATTAATATCAAAAAATAGTTTCATAAAAAATAATAATTTAAAATAATATTAAAAGTTAAAATTTTCATAAATAATTATTGCTATATGAATGATATAATTAGTAATCATATAGAAAGTTGTTATTACAAATGAACGCCATCTCTTTTATGATATTTTTCAAAAAATATTTTTAATATAATAAAGAATCGTAGTCTAACCAACCTTCAAATTTGCCTTGAAAATCATGGAAATTCCAGTAGATTTTGATAAAATCCGACAGGGATTTTTGTAAATCCAGGTTACAGTTGTCAAACTTCAAGATTTTGGGTGCCCCAAAGGTTTTTGATGGTGTTGAATCCATTTCCACCATCAAAAACATGATTCAAACACTGTTATTGCGAGATTTTTTGAAATTTTTTGGTTGGATTCCGGCCCGTCCAGGCAATTCCTCTGCCTCTGTAGACGATGCCTAATAAATATCAATTGCATTATTAAGTACTCAATTACATATTAAGTTGGTTGATCAAATTCACTTGTTGATATTTCCAATGGAATAAGAAAATATATTTTATGTTATTTTGATTACAATTCCCTGCTAGATATAAAGCAAAATTGATCGAGAAATGTACCTATAAAAGGGCCAAAAAATCCAATAATTCAACTAAACTTTGTCTATTTATTATTACAGATATCCCATATACACCCATATTAAATCACAATTTAAAATTATTTGTTACAATACCAACTTCTAAACCTTTAAGCTCATAAAAATTAAGATGATTTATGATTGGATTTATTAAAAAAAATTCAAATATATAAATAATTTTTTAAAGCAAATCAAACAATTCTTTTACCTTTTTAAAAATTCCATCAACCAAATTTAATTTTATTAAACATTATTGTATATGTGAACTAGCAAAATTGGCAACTAGGACAACCCTTAAACTACAAGTGATAAAAAAAAATACAAACAATTTTAATGTTTCTTCGAGGCAACTGATATCTTTATGAGACCAATAAGTTTAAATTATTTTTCCTATTTATAGCCAGATATTTTTTGAAATATCATGGTATGAAAATGGGGCACTTAGGCTTCTTTTCTAACTTACAAGAACCTCTCCCACTTTCAAAGCTTTAAATATTCCCAAGTCTTATTGATTAACCAATGCGGAAATGATAATATGCTTGAAATTATAGGTGTATGCTTATATTTATTATTAGCTGTTTATGTGCTTTAAAATCTGCAATGTATGCTGATATGTAAATACATACAATAAATACTAATGCAACAATAAACAAACACACATAACAACAATTTAATTAGGAGTTCACCCAAAACTCTTGGGCTACGTCTTCGTGAGCTCTAGTCAACTCAACTAGGCTCTCTGAGATTATGGCAAAGTCCTTTTTACAAGCTCTTGGATCAACTCCATTGTTTTACATAGAAACGATGGGTTTAGACACCATTTTATCCCTAGCTCTTGAAGCTCTTAGCTTTCTGGCTCTCGGCTCTTGCTTGGGCTCTTTGGCTCTGGCTCTGGCTCTTGGCTCTAGCTCTTGGCTTTGGCTCTGGCTCTTCGGCTTTGGCTCTTCGGCTCTGGCTCTTCGACTCTGGCTTCTTGGCCCTTTGCAACCTTCAACTCTCTAGCTTTTCACTTGAACTTCAAGTGACCCCAAAGGCTCCCTCAGCTGCTCTGCGCAGTAGCTCTTCGGCTTTCTCTGCTCTCTGCCTTCAGCTTGCAACTACTCCCCCTCAATTGAGCTCCCTAGGTTCCTTTGAGGCATTTTTTCAGCTTTTTGGCTTCCCCAGTTGTTTCCCTGTGTTCAATCATTCCCCTGCAGCTTTGCGGCTTCTCTGCACTGTCTGTTTGATTAACCATCTGGCTTTGCGGCTCTGTGGCTTTCAAACGCCTCATCATCTACCAAAACGCCTGCTTGTAGCTTGGAATGATGATTAGGGGCGTTACAGAAGGAATTGGGGCCGTTTCATAGGCAAAAACCACAAATGGTCGTTCTCGGCTTACACAGGAAAATACACAGAAAACCTGTAAAAATCCGCCCAAACGCGTCTATCGGACTTAAAAAATTATGAACTCCGCTTTATATTCCATCGGGTCCGCCTTTTAAATCGCTTATCGCATCCCCACCATTGATCTGGGAGATCTGGATCCAATGGTGGTGGTTCATTTCGAGTGGCCCATGTGTACGGGAGTTAACCACCCGAAAAGAGTGGTTTTCTCTCTCCAGAGCCTGGACACGTGGCAGCCAATGTATGGGCTCGGGCGGAGCCCGGCCAAAACCTCTTACCGCCTTCGGTCCTCCCGAAATCCCGCTTGTTTTGGACTTGAAATAATATGCAGTGGCATTTATAAACCCCTTCGTGTTCGGTTTCATCGCATTGATGCTTTCCCTTCACTTTTCGTTTATTTAGCAAGAAGGCGAAAATACATAGAGAAATGTCATTTTACGTAACTCAAAATATATGGAATATCGTTTATAACTCTATCGGGTCTGACTATTGCATCACACACACACACACACACACACACACACACACACACACACACATATATATCCCCGCTCCTCTGTGTAGCTCCAATGCGATTTTGCGATATCACAATCACGTATCACATGGGCTCAGGGTTTTGTGCATATGGCATTGCCGATTGCGATCCGCCGATATCGGCGATTGGCATATCGCTCGGCCCGGTCCTTATGTTATATGTGTATGTGCCTTCCTCCAACCCGATTTGTCGAGGATCTGCAATCAGGGGCGCTTCCCCTTTTCGCTTAAATCTGTCTTTGACCTCCTCCGACGTGATTGTCTTCATAAAGCCTTTTAGGCCATTTTTAGAAGATTTGCCTCTTTTTCTAAAGAACTAAGGGCATCTTCTTTCCACAATAACTTCTACATACTAAGTCCATTTTTGCCCATTCAAGTTGTAGTAGATTCAGAATGAGATGATCTCTGCAATGGGGCTATTTCCGAGAGCAGAATACGACTTTCATTTTCCTCTGATTTACAAAGGATTTGTACCATTTGGCACCTTTTACCTCTTATATGAAGTCTTTTAGACTTAGAGGTTTATCCAGGATCCATTTTTGGATCACGCCTTCCCACTAAAGAACTTTTGGTCTCCAAAAGACTAATATACTAATCTAAATAGTAAATGAGAGTGACTCACTGTTAATATATGGTATGTTCTATGCTTATAACAGTTTACTTATCTTTCTTATTATTATCCACATATTAACAATCACATGTACATAAAGTAAAGTGCAGACAGAACATCAAACGATCGACATAAAACAAGCCAAGGCAAGAGACACAAGATGTGGCGGCTAGCCAAGGACAAACCCCAATGTGGGGAAACCCTTTGATCAAATCTTCCTTTATCTTCAATAATCTAGCAGAGAGAAATAGTACATAAATCTGATTTACATCAGCAGCAGCAAACCCTAGATCAGTCCCAAACTAGGGCAAACAATATCTCGCAAACTAACCGTCGGATCGGCTTGATTCCACCACCAAAAAATGCGGCCTTCAGAGGAGATCCAAATGGACCTACAACGTAGTTTTGAGGAGGGAGTCTTCTGGTCAACGCTGGTCAAACTTTGGTTCTGCAGTTGCTGCCCCAAAACTGCGTCCTTCCTTCCACATGTGTGAGAGAGTCTCTTTTCTGCGCAATAGAGAAGAGCCTCTTTTCTGCGCAGGAGAGAGAGAGAGATGTGATGAGATGAGTGAGTGCAAATGAGGAAAAGTCCTCCTGTATTTATACACAACTGTAGATGTTTGAATAGATGTGACTGTTGGGCTTCTGAGCCTACATGAGTTGTAGGTCAGCTTGATAGTTATTCCATAATCAAAGTAAATTCATATCTCCATAAATAGTTATCGGAATCGGATGATCTTTAGATCAATCCTATACCTCTCGATGAGAGGAATCTAATAAAAATATTATCAGCCATGAATAAGATGACCCACAGGGATTTTGGCCCTAGTTTCCAATTTTAACACTCCCTCTCAACTAGGGAGAACTTCATTTGCAATCTGTCTGTCGGTCGCTACTATTCATCCATCAAATGCACTACCTTGTACAGCTTGACTCCTACTCTGCTCTGTTCTGTTCTGTTCTGCCCTGTTCTTATCTACTCTACTCTGCTCTGCTTTGTCCAAATTATGAAGAGGAAGAAATGATCAAGGATGTATCATATTGACTCAAAGTCAGTCTCAGAGTATGTACCACTGGTCCCAGATCAGTCTCAACCGACTCGAAGTCAGCGTCATAGTGGGTACAACTCCTACCACTAGTCCCAGACCAGTGTCATCCTCCAATGACTCAAAGTCGGTCTAAGAGTGCGTACCACTGGTCCCGGACCAGTCTCAACTGACCCGAAGTCAACATCATAGTATGTACCACTCCTACGACTGGTCCCAGACCAGTACTTCACTGACCTGAAGTCAGTCTCAGAGTATGTACCACTGGTCCTAGACCAATCTCAACCGACTCAAAGTTAGCGTCATAGTGGGTACAACTCCTACCACTAGTTCCAGACCAGTATCATTGATCCCAGATCAATGAAGGTCATCCTAGCATAGGGAGTACGATAGATACAATGATGCATCCATCGTTACTACTATGGTCCCTATCCTCATTTTCCTGCTCATTGATCAGATGAGAGGTACTTCCCATGAGTCCTATACTGCATCGGTAGGATGCATTGACAGGAGAACTTAATCAATCTTGTCCTCACAGGAGAACTAATCATCCTGCTACATAAACACCATGGAGAACACATCATCCAGGCCTCACAGGAGAACTAATCATCCTGCTACATAGTCGACACGGGGTGTACATTTATACCACCAGCGGATGGTGAATCACCTTGTGGTCATATTTCGCTCCAAGAAGTACCCCGCACCCCACAAGGAGCTCCCAGAGCTCAATGCATCATACAGGTCCCTCATTAGAGGGTCTTTGAACAACATCAAGTTGTTCTCAGAAAGTCAGGAATTTGACTTTCCCTAGGGGCTTTGTCAGAATGTCGGTGACTTTTTCATTTGTACCAATATGTTGGAGCCTTATAGCTCCTCGTTGCACCATATCTCAAATATAGTCATATCTGATATCGATATGCTTGGAGCGATCATGAAATACGGGATTTTCTGACAAAAAAATCCCACTCTAGTTGTCACATAGGATCACGGTGATATCCAATGTAAATCCAAATAGCTCACTGAAGATATTTCACAACGAGACTACCTCACAGGATGCCATGCTAGCAGCAATATACTCTGCTTCGACAGTGCTCAAAGCCACCGACTTCTGCTTCCTTCTCATCCAGGATATTGAAGCAGATCCCAAGGAGAAACAACACCCGGACGTGCTCTTACAGTCCTCCACATTTCCTACCCAATCAGCATCAATGTATCCAAGTAGTCTCATATCTCCCACAATGTATCTTAACCTATAAGTAATTGTGCCACGAAGATATCTCAATAGATTCTTGGCACCAATCCAATGTATGTGGTGAGGTTCAACCATATGTTGACTTAACGTGTTGACTGTGAAGCATATATCTGGACGGGAGTTCACTAAGAACATTAATGCTCCGACGAGTTGCCGATACTCGGTGGCGTTTCGTAAAACATGTCCAGCAGCACTACCACTTAACTTCTTGAAGTCAAGCTCCATCGGGGTAGTTACAGGCTTGTAGTCCACCATACAGAATCTTTCCAATATCTTCACCACATATTTTCCTTGAGATAGGAAAATTTCCCTTGGCTTCTACCACACTTCAAGTCCTAGGAAATAGTGCATCGGTCCTAGGTCCTTCATTTTAAATTCAGAAGCCAACTCCCTCTTACATTTGTGAATGAGAGGGTCTGCACCTGTTAGGAAGAGGTCATCCACATACAGCACCAGTATGAGAGGTTTGTCATCTTCAACCTTAAAGTAAAGGTTAGGATTGGCTTCACTCCTAGTGAATCCCAACTTCATCAAGTAGCTATCGATCCTCTCATACCATGCTTGGGGTGGTTGCTTCAGCCCATAGAGAGCTTTCTTCAACCTGCATACATGAGATTTTCGATCATAAATCTCAAATCCTTCGGGTTGCTCCACGTAGACCTATTCTTTGATCGAACCATGCAAGAACGCAGTCTTGACATCCATTTGATGTAGGTTCCATCCTTGTGAAGCCGCAAGGGCTATGATCGAGCGGATGGTCATATATCCGGCAACATGTGAAAATATCTCATCATAGTCTATACCTTCCTTCTGGGAGAAACCATGAGCAACAAAACGTGCCTTATACTTTTACGTACTTCCATCTGTTGCATGATTTATCTTGTAAAGCCATTTAGAAGTGACAACTGTCTTGTCCTCGGGTCTGGGACTGCTTCCTAGACATCATTCTTCATAATAGACTCATATTCTTCGGTCATAGAATCCTTCCATACTTGATGCTTGACGACATCTGAGAATGATGAAGGCTCATTTTGTATGATCGTGCTCATGATGGTCAGGTATCCCTGATACCTGTTAGGCTTCTTACTTTCATGGAAGGTTCCTCGAGGTGCAGCATGTCCTTCAGCATCATCAAGTAGCCCCCTAAGCCACGAGGGCCTTTTCCTAGAAGAGGAAGGCTCAGGTGGATCAATAGAATCCATGGGTTCCTCCTCATCAGGCATTGTTACATCATCTGCCCATAGAATCTTCAAAAATCTTTGATCATGAAGCATGGCACAGACAACTTCCACAATCATACGGTTCTTCCTTTCTGCCACACCATTCTGCTCAGGAGTATGTGGTGTAGTAGTCTCCCTCTTAATGCCAGCCTCAGATATGCCTGAGTGAACCAACTGTAATATATCAAAGGTCTTGATTTGGCTTGAGGGGAATGGTCCCTTTTTGAGCTTTCCTTTGGCACATCCTGGACATACACCTTCTTTCTCTACTCGGAATTCGGGCATCCCTGTCACCATTTGTCTTACATCGGGTAGAGCTTTATAATGAAGGTGGGCAAACCTCTGATGCCAAAGTTTGGACTGAAGAGATGTGTCATAAGACATGACACCTAGCGGACTTCCATCGACCTGATATAATGAATCAACACGAAACCCAAGAGTAAAGGCATCTTTAACATTATTTTTCCATACACGTACCTTGCCATTACTGAAGGTCACCTTGTAGCCTTTGTCTTCCATTTCCGAGATGGACACCAGGTTCTTTTTGAGGTCAGGTACATATAATACATCCTGTAAGTGGATCGTATTACCTTGATTCAATTTGAGAGAGACATTGCCTACACCTTTCACGGGATATTTTATATTATCTCCAAGGACAATTTCGAGGTTAGTTTCTTTCTCTATCAAATTATGGAGAAATTCTTTGTTACCAGTGAAGTGCCTTGAGGCACCACTATCAATGAGCCAAATTCCCATTGAGTCCGAAGGAGCAGAGGTAGATAGAGCAGTTGGTAGATAATATTCATCCTGCTTATTTTCAACAATGTTGGATTCATACCTGGAATTTCTAGCCTTCTTGAATGGTTGTCCTCTTCCTTGATTTCCAGCATTCCTTTTACCTTTGCTATTGAATTTGCCATTCCTTTGAATGCCATGAGAGGGATTTTGATTATCGTCTTGGTGTGAGTCCTTTCTATCAGGGCACTCCCTTGCATAGTGACCTGCTTTATCACAAATGTAACATCGTCCTTTTCTTCCACCCTTAGGTCCAGCCTTTCTTTTTTATTTAGTCCCAGAATTATTTCTATTCTTAGCATGAGAAGAAAAGGCAACAGGAGGACCTTTAGGTATGGGCATTTCTTGCTCTTCTACCCTTGTTTCTTCTTGAATGCATCTAGCCATTAATTCCTCGAAACCAGGAATTACATTATTGTTCAGAAGAGTAGTCCTGAACATGTACCATTCGGATGGTAATCCTCCAAGAGTCGTGAGTGCCATTTCCCTATCAGTAATAGTCTCCCCAATAGATAGGAGATCGTTCCTGATTTTGGTGATCCTTAAGAAGTATGCTTGCATACTCTCATCTTTACCCTTCTTAATTTCCTTCAGCTTATTTCTAAGAAACAAAACTTGATTTGCATCATTAACTTTAAATAAACTCACCAGTCTATCGTAGATTTCCTTGGAGGTGTTCAGGTTGGAGATGTAGGCCACCAAGCGCTTGTCGATAGAGTCCCAGATGATCTTCTTTGTTTTGACTTCTTCAGTTTTCCATTTGTTCCTGGCAGTAGCGGATGCATTTGATGGAGGCTCAATAATATTGCCTCTCACATGGTCCAACACTCCTTGATCTTCTAAGGTTAGATCGATAGACATCTTCCATCCGTGATAGTCAGCTTTCTCACGGAGCTTGTCCTCGGTAGGAAAGAGTGATGAGGACCCCATAGTTCTTTTAGGATAGCCTTGCCAATCTTCTCTTCGGTGATTGCTCTTGCTCTTGCTTAGGCTTTGTCTTCACCTTAGCTCTGATACCATGTTAATTTATGGTATGTTATATGCTTATAACAGTTTACTTATCTTTCTTATTATTATCCACAAATTAGTAATCACATGTACATAAAGTAAAGTGCAGATAGAACATTAAACGATCGACAAAAACAAGCCAAGACAAGAGACACAAGATGTGGCGGCTAGCTAGGGACAAAACCCAATGTGGGGAAACCCTTTGATCAATTATTCCTTTATGTTCAATAATCTAGCAGAGAGAAATAATACATAAATCTGATTTACATCAGCAGCAGCAAACCCTAGATTAGTCCCAAACTAGGGCAAACAATATCTTGCAAACCAACCGTCGGATCGACTTGATTCCACCACCAAAAAAGTGGCCTTCAGAGGAGATCCAGATGGACCTACAACATAGTTATGAGGAGGGAGTCTTTTGGTCAAACTTTAGTTCTGCAGTTGCTGCCCAAAAACTGCGTCCTTCCTTCCACATGTGTGAGAGAGAGCCTCTTTTCTACGCAGTAGAGAAGAGCCTCTTTTCTGCGCAGGAGAGAGAGAGAGAGATGTGATGAGATGAGTGAGTGCAAATGAGGAAAATTCCTCCTGTACTTATACACAACTGTAGATGTTTGAATAGATGTGACTGTTGGGATTTTAAGTCTACATGAGTTGTAGGTCGGCTTGATAATTATTCCATAATCAAAATAAATTCATATCTCCATAAATACTTATCAGAATTGGATGATCTTTAGATCAATCCTACACCTCTCGACGAGAGGAATCTAATAAAAATATTATCAGCCATGAATAAGATGACCCACATGGAGTTTGGCCCTAGTTTCCAATTTTAACACTCACCCTCTTCTCTCAGCCTCCCTACACTTGCCTTGCATAGTGCCTCTGAACCAAAGTTTCTGACCACTTCCCTTCTTGGATGGGTTGGTCTTCTTGGGAAGAACTGTCTTCCTCCTTGCCTTCATGCAGAACTTCTGCTGAGATGGTCATAGAAGGTAGTTTGAACTCTTTTGCCTTGATCATTGATCCAAGGTGGCTCAAACAAATGTGAAGTACATCTGCTCCACAAAAATTTCATTTGTACCTGTTTGAAAAGATGTCAACAACAATTGTTAACAACAACAGAAACACAGACAACAACTGGATGGCCTAAACTCTTGCTTCAACAAAAGAAACAAATTTTCACATCTTGTGAACACCTCCATGTCTTATATCTGCATAAAAATGATGGACTAGATAACAAGCCCACAAAACATGCCTTTAAACAAATGACCCTTGAAGTCAAGCATGTAGAAAAAGACCATTAGGACTATTTTTCAAAAGATGAAACACTTCATCATTATCTCCAACTTGGAGACCAAGTTAACTTTCCACAAGTCAACATGACATGCATGCCAAAGCAACCAACCCTTTAGTTAATTACACATACATGTTCAAATACAAGGAAATCATCAACATCCTTGTGTCCATGCACATCATGCTCATGCGTGCATTTCATCCTTCAACTTTCACTTAAGCACACTGTACTTTCAAAGTTGAAATGAAATATAATGTTGCAGCAACAAAGTGAGTCTCCTGCTCAACTTCTCCATTCACCTACTTGGTAAAATCCTGCAACTTCCATTCCATTAACAAAGAAATGAAAATAGATGCATCAATAGACATGCAATATTAATTGGATAAGAACTCTAACCGTTCCTTACCAATCCCTTTCAAAGGTACTACCTTTGTCTGCACATTAGCATCGTCATGTGAATCATTATGAGATGCATCATTTAGGAATCTTCACTTCCATTTCTGCCATCTTCTCTTTCCACTTTCTTCAGCTTTGGTGGAAGCATTGTTGGATTCAAAGTCCAACATTTTGCAGCAAGATGTCCTTGCTTATGGCAGTAAGTGCACTGCACGTGCATCCTCTTGACAACATGATTTGCCTTGTCCAATGGACCTTTGGCTTCTTGCTTCTTTTCCTTCAAAAGCTTCCTGTGTATGGCCATTCTCTTCCAACATCTAGAAACATTATGGTTATCAAAACCACAAAAGGAACAAGCAATTCTTTTTCCATCTCTATGTGGAAATTTATCACGCTTTGCACAATCAAAAGGAAAACGTTTAGGACCAGATTTATACCTACCTCTTTCACCTTTATTGCCTTCATGAGGAGGTGAAGAGAAGAAGTGGCTCCCTTTGGAACACCATCAATCTCTTCAAGGCTGTTGGAGTCTCCCCAACTCTCTGGTTCAAGTGTGTGATTCTGAACACCTGCATCTTGCAAGTGATGTTTCAAGCCATTGCATTCCTCCTGAATACAACCTTCACACTCTGTAATGCAACTCCTTCTTGGAGTTGTTTCAATGGCCTTCATGGTAGCCTTGGAACTTTCTCCATAAGTGTGTCCATAGCCAAGACCCAAATACTTAGGCCTCTCCTCAATCATTATTGGTTCAAATATACCTTGTGCATGTCTACCCAAGCCTTTTCCTTCATAGCCCATCTTGGACATTAGCTTGGAACCTATGCCTTTAGTATGTTTTTCAAAAGAACCAATATAAGAATTCTCAGAAGAATTTGAAGACAAACTGGAATGGTTTACCTCTTCTTCAAGTTGATACTTGACCAAGGCTTCTTGGGCAACAAAGAGCTGTATCTCCAACTCATGCATCCTTTTCAGGTTCATATTTTCAATATGAAGTTGCCTCTCCATTTCCTGCAATTTGCGAGAAAGAAACTGCTTCTCTTCCTCCACGGAATTCAATTGCTCTCTAAGCATGCTTCTCTTCCTTCCATCCTCATACATTTCTCTCACCATATCCATCATGGTGGACAAATCTTGCTTCATGTCTTCATCAAAGAGTCTTGTGATGAAGAAAGAAGAATTCGAGGACTCATTTGTAGAAGTTGTCATTATGCCAATGACTTCTTCTTTCTTCTTGTCCTTGCTGGACTGAGCTATCTATAGCTTTCTCTTCACCTCTGCAAACTTAAACAATAGTCAGTCTGCAAAACAAGCATACAATCAACCTTTGACTGTTTAAACACCTTTTAGACAAGCAGTCTTTGCTTTGTCAATCAAGCATGCTGATATAACCTCCTTTGAAGGTGGATTTAATCAAACTTAGGCTCTGATACCACTTGATCTGAAAATGGGGCACTTAGGATTCTTCTCTAACTTACAAGAACCTCTCCCACTTCCAAAGCTTTAAATATTCCCAAGTCTTATTGATTAACCAATGTGGAAATGATAATATGCTTGAAATTATAGGTGTATGCTTATATTTATTGTTGGTTGTTTATGTGCTTTAAAATCTGCTATGTATGTTGATATGTAAATACATACAATAAATACTAATGCAACAATAAACAAACACACAGAACAACAATTTAATTAAGAGTTCACCCAAAACTCTTGGGCTACGTCTCTGTGAGCTCTAGTCAACTCAACTAGGCTCTCTAGGATTATGGCAAAGTCCTTTTTACAAGCTCTTGGCTCAACTCCACTGTTTTACACAGAAACGATGGGTTTAGACACCTTTTTATCCCTGGCTCTTGAAGCTCTCGGCTTTCTGGCTCTCAGCTCTCGCTCGGGCTCTTTGGCTCTGGCTTTGGATCTTGGCTCTGGCTCTGGCCCTTCAACTCTGGCTTTGGCTTTGGCTCTTTGGCTCTGGCTTCTTGGCCCTCTACAACCTTCAGCTCTCTGGCTTTTCACTTGAACTTCAAGTGACCCCAAAGGCTCCCTCAGCTGCTCTGCATAATAGCTCTTCGGCTCTCTCTGCTCTCTGCCTTCAGCTTGCAATTGCTCCCCCTCAATTGAGCTCTCTGGGCTCCTTTCAGGCATTTTTCCGGCTTTTCGGCTTCCCCATTCATTTCCCTACATTTAATCATTCCCCTATGGCTTTGTGGCTTATCTGCGCTGTCTGTTTGACTAACCATCTGGCTCTGTGGCTCTGTGGCTTTCAAACGCCTTATTTTCTGCCAAAATGCCTGCTTGTAGCTTGGAATGATGATTAGGGGCGTTACAAAAGGAATTGGGGCCGTTTCATAGGCAAAAACCCACAAATGGTCGTTCTCGGCTTACACAGGAAAATACACAGAAAACCTGTAAAAATTTGCCCAAACTTGTCTATCGGACTTCAAAAATTATGAACTCCACCTTATATTCCATCGGGTCCACCTTTTAAATCGCTTATCGCATCCCCACCATTAATCTGGGAGATCTGTATCCAACGGTGGTGGTTCATTTCGGGCGGCCCATGCGTATGGGAGTTAACCATCCAAAAAGAGTGGTTTTCTCTCTGCATGGCCTAGACACGTGGCAACCAATGTATGGGCTTGGGCGGAGCTCATCCAAAACCTCTTACCGCCTTCGGTCCTCTAGAAATCCTGCTTGTTTTGGACTCGAAATAATATGCCTCCAGAGAAGGCCTTATTTTAACTTAATTTCTTTTGCGGAGAAGCCTTAGAATATCTTTACGAGCTTCAGGCAATCGATGTTGACGCTTTGAATTTTGGATGTTTTGATTTCATAATTTTTTGTTTATATTTCCTAAAATGTCATTTGCCTATTTTCTAAGATGTGTATTGAGATTGGACCTCTCCCTTTTTCACTCTTTGCACATTATTTTGCTATAAATGACAACACACCTACATAGTTTCAAGAAACATGGTCATCAATATCTTGTTGTAGGAGTATATTGAGCTTTCAGTAGGATTAATTGGTTAAAGTTAAGTTTTAGGACATATAGGGTTGTAAAACCTTTAGTAGAAAAATACGTTGTGTACAAAGATGCACTAAAAGCTTCAAATAATTTTTAGTTGTATTAAAAAATTAGTCAATATTGTGTGATTTCGGGACTTCTATAGGATGAAAACAACTTTAAGTGGTAACCATAAATTACATTCTATTAAGTCACAAATTGTCTTTGTAGTGTGTAGTGTGAGTCTTGAGACAAGAGTATATAGCTAATATTATCTCCGTAGTATGGAAATGAAATATTGAATTGTTTAGTTTGCTCCAATGGTATTTCAGTGACTTGATCCAATTATTCTATTATTTAATGTGAGAATTTAAGCATTTTATATAAGGAACATGGAAATGAAATTATGTTCTCCTATTCCATCTATACCCTTAAGGTTGTTGTAGGGATTTTGTTTAGATTCCTGATTAATATCTTACTTTATTTAAGGCATATTATATCCCATACAATACTTATGGATACGGTAACTTAATCGGTATTTCATACACGCCATACCCATGTCATGTAAAATTATACAACAATTATATCAACATGATATATTTATGGGACATGAATTACTAATCATTAATTGAAAGTGAAGAAGTCAACATTTCCTTGTGCAATATGTGAGGGGAAATTGTTGGTAAGAAGAGTTTAGTCATTAGTTCATGTACGCTTCCTAGTTGTCAACTTGTCATCCAAGACACCTTCCATGATGAGGACTTATGTGATTACTTATTCATTTATGGTGTATAATCCTTAGGGATCTCGATGTTCAATTAGTTGTATGTTGTAAGGTCCTTAGGATCACATTTGTAATGACAAAATTAAGTGATGATTAGAGCTTCATACAAGGGAACCCTGAGCTAGTTTAAATTAATTTGTTTGTGATCTCTAGTAGTTGCGATTTTTTTTTCCTGAAGGAAAATATTTTGAAGAAACACCAAGGAATGTTTTACCACATTCATGGAACCCCACATAGGGGGGTTCAAATTGGACACAAAAGTAGAAAAAGGTATGGAAATTTTAGCGACAATTGGTTGATCTAACCCATCGGGATAGAAATTTGGCAGTGATTGCAACAAGTTGGCATCGATTAAGAATTATGTGTATAAATTGTTCGTTTGTAATAATAGATTTAGCATGCCATTCTATGTAAAATATCTTTTATTTGTTGCTTTCACCAGTATTAGGACTAGGCTTATGCCATTTTGAATTATGTTTGTCAATGTATCATATTGCCTTGAACATTAAATCAAGGTAACAAAGACAAATTATTGCTTTGGTTGCCTCTGCTAATATTACTGCTCAATATTGCAACAATCTAATCAACAACAGGGTCAACAACAATTAATTATAATCTGTTTTATGGTCATGGTTTGACTACCTTTACCCTGTAACATCATCGTTGCTGATCTTTGTAATTGAATGGGATTGTTGTTGTTCGATATAATATGAAATGTTAAGGTATATCAATATGCAATATCTAGAATTTTCTAGATTTTGTGTGTGGTTTATCATAACTATGAGTTTCAAAACAAGTAGTTTTATTCAAGAGTTGTCAATTTTTATTCTATTACCATCCATGGATCCATCTTGATGAAACAAATAGTCTTAGCCATTGTTGATTTATCATTAAGTTCCCACTTGAACATTAATTATGAGTAGTGCTAAGGTAGCGAGATTGGAAGTAGACAAGCTGATGGAGAAGTATCCATTAAGTTGATGTGTAATTATGGTGAAACTCATAGTTTTAATGATTGTTGAGGTATGTTATCATCCTAACATCTATCTGGGTAATATTTCCATGAATCTATCCCAATGCAACAATGGACCCTGTGTCTTGTTGATTTACCATTTTAATTACCCTAATGGCAAGTTGATCTATGACAGTGGGATCACAAGCTTATGGAGCAGAGTCAATTTAACTGATGTGTAATTCTCACAAAACGTGTTTGCTCTAGTGATTGTCAAGGTATGTTGTAACTTAATTGCGTAAGGTTTTTGGTTTTTTTTTTTGTGTCAATCTCTTACTGAAGATGGAAACATAGAGGATTCCAAAGTGCAATTTTAGTCTACGTAAAAATTTACTTATGGTCCAACCTTGTTTTTTTTAAAGAATTGTAACTTGATTTAATGAAATTAAATGTTATACAATCTTCTACGAATGAAGTTTGAACTATTGATTAACTTGAAATTATATTCCAACACTTTACAATTTAGGTGTTGGTGGTAAGGGAATCTTCTGCATTAAGGTAACAAGCTCGTACCTAGTCAAAATTCTTTGTCTGTTGTTGAAGTCGTTGGATTGATAGGATGCAGCTAGTTGGATTATATGTTGGCATTTGGCTATTCTCCAATTCACATGTTGTTGCTTGAATGATGTAGTGTTCTTTAAGCCATAGTCTATATGTTATACATTTTAGAGGTTTTTTCTAGCTTATTTCTAGTCTAATTTGGCCATAATCTGACAAGGATTTGTTGAAATCACAAGTTTGAGTTGTGAACACTCCACAATGCGAGTACCTCGAGGGTTTTTCAAGGTGTTGAATCCATATATATAGTCAAATAAAATAAATAAAAAAGGAAACGTATTCTAAACCCCATCCTCATAACTACACCTTGAATTTTGGGGTCAACTTAGCAACCACCTTTAGTTAAGTAAGGGGGTGTGTTACAAGTGGAATCTGAGCTCTCAGGCTCAACACTTGGACCTAATGGGCTCGATCACAAGAGGGACGTAGGTTAAAATCCTAACCCATTTCTCCATTTTGTCTTGTACTATCTTGAGATGTATAAGCTCCTTTCTTGCACACCCTAATCTCCATGTGTATTGTGAACCATTTGTTGCATTCTTTAATTCTTGTATTACTTGTGATCTTGTCCGCACACCTAATTTGTTTGGACAAAAAAATTGTAAATCTAGTTTTTGTTCTAAGTTAAAAGTCAATAAGAGCATCCATTGTCTGAAATTCTCATTTGAGAACAATGGCATTAGAAGAAGAACATTTAACAATGGTTCCTCTGATGATCACAATCAGAAGAATGCTGAGAAATATTTCCTTAAGGGATTTTCGAATCCTTCACTAGAATTCCCATGGGATAGTGGAAGTGTATGGTTTACTATGGCAACACATTTTTCTCTCCTGCACGTTCTGCTAGGCTTGGGAGATCTATCCATTGTTGTAGAGGTTTTGCATCAAGACAACCTTGATCCACAAACTAAAGCTATATCTTTGTTATTTACTCAAACATTTGAGATTTGAGGAGCTATATCACTCATATAATCAACATACAATATTCCTTTGAAGAGAAACATACTCATGGACCCGCTGCCTTTGGTTGTATAAATATTCCCAAATATATCATGCATGATATGTATAGGCTCTTATAACTGATTTTTGTTTCTTCATTACTCAAATCAACAAGCTTCTACTCAACCTGAAAAAAGAAAAAAGGGTGATTTTCCATTTTCATCATAAGGAATTGTGCGCTGCAAGTATGCTTTCTTACCTATACCCTTTCGACTATATTAATTTTTTTTGAGCATTCTTAAAGATCATAATCTCAGTTACAGGTGAATTTAGTTACATGGAGGAACTAATTATGCAGACCAACTATAGCCTTGGTGTCACTCTGGTAGAATTAGTGACATGAGCATTATTTTGAGAAAAAGTGCTTAATCTAAATATTATAGAAGTCACTCAAATGTATGACAAGCATCTAAAGGTCCCAGTGGGTTTTAAAATAGTGCAACAAGACCTAGACATCTAGGTTCTAGTTAACACTCTTTCAAGTTTGGATATTATTTTCCTTCTTCCATTTCCTTTGGATAAATAAGTGTTCATAATCACTGTTGTGTGGTACCTTAGATTGAATTTACATACTACATGCTTCACTTGTCTATGTCATGTATTGTTTTGTCTAAGGGGCATGCTAGTCGTAGGAGTGATTGAAAGCCTCTTTCATAAGGGATACACACCTAGTTAGATATAGGTTCTAATGAAGAAGTAGATTTTCAATTTAAGAGAGTCTTAATAATAAGAAAGGCTTTGCAAACATTGGAAGGTTTTAAACATATTAAGCATGGCTCCATGATACAAACAATTGATTGATGTAGAAAGAAAAAGTGTATGCATGTTTTGTCTTATATGCGAGTTAATGTATCTTTATTAGTATACAAAAAAGAAAAGTTGCAAATGAAAAATAAGTGAACTTCCTAGTACGGTTCAAGACTATCTTTAAGTACAATGTTTAGCATATTGGAACCTTTAGGAGGGTCTAGGACTCAACTTATCATGCTCAATCTCGAAGATAATTAATGGTTCCAAACATTCACCTTGTGGATGCTAGTAAGGGGAAGAAGTTAAGTACTAAAGTTAAACATGAAATAATAGTCTAGTTGAAATTCCCCAACAATTATCATTCTTAGCATCTTTTCAAGTAGTTTGAAGATTTTTTTTATAAAGGATACAAGTCCTCTTCTTCTAGTTGCTTACAAAAGGAAGGGAAATTCTCTAAATTCCATCTTGAATAAACAATATTGGCATATATTTCCAGGTAATTATTATGTCTAATGTTGAATTTTATGTTGTTGAAGCAGGTTGTCTAAATTCACCAAGTAAGAGGTTATATATATTACTATACTTCCTATTTTGTATCATAAAGTGCATGTGTTTGTATGAGTGTATCTTTTGTGATAATACAATATCAATTATCGTCATGATTGTTTATGTTTGACTATATGCAAAAGTATTCTCAAGCGCTTTTTGTCATTCCTTTTATATTTGGAAGAAGTTAGTAAACATGTACATTTCTTATATCCTTGCCTTTTACGAGGAGTTATGCCACTTATTTAATTGTTTTTTCCCTCATAATTGAATAGGCATTCTACATTATGTCTATATGTAACACACAAAAAAATTGTGTGATAAGAATATGTCCTATGTAGAATATTGTTGTATATGTTTGATTACATTGCAAAAGGTTTACCTAACATGGATATTCTTCAGAACCAAGTTGAACATCTAAAAGCATGTGTTGAAGTAAAAAAAAGAGAGCTAGTAAACTCACCCGCTAAATTTACCTTTTTTACCCTCCCCCTTAAAATAAGGTGGGCTATTTGAGGTGATTTATAAAAATGTACTATGATACAAAATATTCGCCCACTAAAAATTTAAAACCCCTTAATTTCGCCAAAGGGCGAACATTCGCCCCTAAAATCACCCCTAGTGCTTGCACTAAAGTGAATCACCAAATTTTTTTGGGTGTTAGGGGGCTCTTTGATGCATATCAATTTAGGAGAATTTGTGTGGATAAACCAATGTAGTACCAATGCATTTGGAACAAAGTGGAGAATAAGTTGTTTATGGGTTTCTATATAAATAATGCACATCTATCTAGGAGAATTTGTGAGCCTAGACCAATCTAGATCATCGATGCACAACAACCAAAGCGGAGCACCAATGCCTTTTTAGGTATGTATCCATTTGGTGCACATAGGTCTAGGGCCAAGAGTGCACACAAAGCAATCAAGAGCGTCATTGTGCTTAGACTAGAATGGAGCAATAAAGATTCCATGGGTTGTTATCCCTTTGGTGCATTGATATGAGAGCACTACTGCAACTAGACAAATCTGGAACACCACTATGCTTGGACTAAAGTGGAGCACTGATATCTCTTTGGCTTTAGTCCTTTGATATGCATGTAGTCAATGACCAGTGATGCTCTCTTTTATTAAGCACACTAGTGCATTTATGGAAAATTGGAGCATTGTGTCCTAATTTCTACAAAAATCTCCTCCCACCACATTTACAACAACCTCCAAAAAAGCCTACATAAATGATGAACTTTAAAAACAAATTCAGTAAAACCTCCGCTAAAATATTATTTCCTTGTGTTGATCTTTGTAGCTCAGGGAGGCACTTCTGCACAATCTTAAGTGTCTAGGCATGTAGAAGTCACCCAAAGTCTCCTTAAAACACTTGCTCAAGTATTGAGTAAGCTGTTATTGTAACTTAACCTAAGTACAACTCAGGAAAAACACATAATTAATTATGGTGGTTATTAAGCTAAAGAAACTTAGGAAAGGTAAACTATTTACTTTAGTGATTATGTTTCTATCTCAACCGTTAATCTCAAGTGAGGCAAGATCAAATCTCGATTGTCAATCACTTTGGAGATTAGGGTTATGGATTTAGCTCAATATAAAGTTGTAAAAGAAAGGCTAAGGAGAGGAGAAATACACACCATACAAAAACATAAACAATTGAGAGAAGGATTTTCTCAAGTGAGACGTGAGATACTCAAGTGCATCGTGTCTAAGGAAGGTGTAGAGGTACAACATAAGAGATCTAGATAATCCAAGGAGATCAAGGATAGATCTAGGGCTTGATCAACTGGATTAGATTCAAGGTATGTTGTAACTATAAATTTCATAGTTGGACCATTATTCCCAGGATGGGAGCCCAAGTAGGTTCAAATTATTAAGTTAATGAAGAATTGTTGATTGGGAAAAATTTGTATGTGTCACTTGTGCTTGAAATTGGTTGTTAATATTTTTCTTATGATGAATAATTGTGTTAATAACCTATGTCTGCGTTTATGTAGTAGACATGTGATAAATTTTCCAGGAAATAATTATTGAGCGTTAGGTTCGGGATTTAACATGGTATCAGAACGTAAACTATAAAACGGTTCTCAGAATCATAGTGCCATTGTTATAGGGGCCAAGTTTGGCTTCAAATGTACATGGAAATAAATCAATTTTTATTTGTAGGGGTCAATTGTACACATGTCATATGTCATACAATGCACTTTTGAGCAATGCAATTTTTTTAGTTGAGACAAAGGTAAAGTTATAAAAAAATAAAGAATAAAAAAAAATTAGGTTGATGGCTAAGTGGGCCATGAAGGTCCCGGTCAATGGTGGAAAACAATTATAGGTTTGTCAGATTGCATTCATCAACTCACGGAGATAGGGTCTCAACGCTAAGTTTGGGTTGGCTGATTGGTATAGTTTATAGGTGGCATAAGGCTATGTAGCTAACACACATCACAACTAGTGATAGAGGTTGTGTAGGGAATTAGATCGGGTAGAGGTCAAAACACACACTGATTGAACGAGCGAAAACCGAGAAATGGATACTAGGTGTGGAGAAGAGTTGTTGCACAAAAAACAACAATTGAAAGCGCTAGCCACATGTGAGTTGAGGTTGAGAGGGGAACGATTGTGCTGTTTATAGTAGGGAAACATGTGGTAGAGAAGGGTTTGACAATCAACAAGGAATAGGTCGTAGAAGAAGTGGTTGGGGCTTGTAGGCATGTGATGGTTAGGATAGTGCAGTTGCAACTGATAGTGCACAGGGATCGCTATGGGGAGATCGTGTAGGAAGCCTCATAAAGCACAATTGTGATAGGTTAGAATGTGGGTCGACAAGGTTAGAGTGTGTAGGAGGGTTGTAGGGACTAACAATAGGCTACAACAACTAGAAGTAATGGGTAAGGGACACATTGGTCGTAAGGAAAAGACAACCACGACATAGTTGCCACAAATGAAGGCTACGCGAGGTTTCTAGTGTAGAGGTAGCAATATTCGTTGACAAACTACAAAGATCATCCACCAATAAGTTTGCAAGAGGCTCGAGAGGGTGGAAAGTCACTATGTAGGGGATCTATCATATAAGGCACATGTCGATAGCAGTCGATAGAGCTAGTAACAACCAACAAGTTATAACCACAAAGTGACAATGGGATTGCCAAAGGTTAGCCTTTAGAGGGAGAGAGGGAGACTATACTAGTCAAGCGATTAGATGCAAATTTGGGTGCCAAAGGGACTAGACACATTTTTTAGTTGAAATCAAGACAAGATGAAAAATGGGTATTTGGTTTGAAGGCAGTCTGGATGGAGTCTCAAATTTCCTACCTTGGAAATCTAAGGTCAAGGAAAATGATATTTTGGAGATTGTTGAGAAGGTCAACCTGAAGTTGAAAGATTCCAAGGAGAAGTACACCCTAGCTAAAACAAGATAAAGGCACAAAGGGTACTCTTAGATGTGGTGAAGGACCATTTGATCCCTCACTTGTCCAAGAAGAAGTCAACCAAGGAGATGTTTGATGATTTGATGGGTTTATATCATAGAATGATTGTTAATAGGAACATGGTGTTTAGGGACAAACTTCTGTCTATGCAAATGAATAGATCCAACACAATGAAAAGTTACCTAATGAAATATGCGATTTGCAATAATAATGGAAAAGGTGGACTATGTAGAGTTAGTAAATGTGGCATTGAATGAATTCCCAAAGATATGGGATCTGTTCGTCAAAATAGTTTGTGCTCGAGAGAATTAACCCTGATTTGAGAGGCTATGGGATGATTGCATCCATGAGGAGATGAGGGTGCAATCAAAGGACATGGCTAACAAGCAAGAAGATGATGAAGACTTGGCTCATGTCGGTAAGACAATGAAGAAAAATGGAAAAGGTTCAAGCAAGAGTGAGGAGTTAACCCTGAAACTAAGAAGAAGAACTTGACTAAGGTCAAGTATTTTGCATGTCATAAGAAATGACACTATGCTTCATAATGTCCATAGAGGAAGAAGGTAAGAAAGGTTACATAGTCAGTTGTAGCTACATTAGTAGAATCTCAAGTGGAAGAGTTTTCCAAGAAGTTTGAAACTAAATTCTCACTCGTTTCCTACCTTTCCTTGAGCACCATACCAATGTGTGTGTGGCTACTAGATAATGAAGCCACATGCCATATGATAGGAGCACACGAACTATTTGACAAGATAACAAAGTGGGAATTAGATTTGCACGTGGATTTTGCAGCTCAGTGACAAATTTCAATCAAGGGACTAGATTCCTCTTTCCGAGAGGACCAATTTTGACCTTTGAAGCATTGGATTTGGACAAGAGAAAGTGTATTTTTGAAGTGAAGCCCACATGTGCATAAAAGGATAGGTCAACCCTAAAATGAAATTGGAAACCCTTGGAAGCCTATATATGCAAGTCAAGTGACCCTCATTTGGATATCATCATCAAGTATCTTCTTCTTCTTTCTTCGTTGGATTGGTTTACGCAAGTCTGAAGTGAGTTCGTGGAATTTGGTTCTCACACATCCGAAATTGCAGGGTTCGAAGCTCGCACGTGTGATTAGATTTTTTTTTTTCCAACTGTAGGCTTGTATGAGGGGATTTTTTTACTATAACTACATGCATGCAGGCTCATCTGTGCAGTTGGAATATCTCAATTGCATGCATAAATATCCCTCCATGTGGTTGGGATCTAAGGTTTCAGTTTGATAGTTAACCGTAGATTGGTAAAGCTAACTTTGATAAATATTGTTAATGGGATCATATTTATGATATTGTTTGGTTAATATTGCTGGATATTTTTGTATGAGCTCATTATACTCTCTGCTGAACATTTTATGAAAATCTAATAGAAGAAGAATTGCAAAGGGTTTCCCCCTAGTGGGGTTTTTCCCTGGTCATTGACCAAATATTGTGTCTCTTGTCTCCTGGTTGTCTTTCATTGTGCATTTGTATAATTGTTCTATATTCTATTTCTCTATTGCCATTGGTTAATTGAAGAAGTGAAATAGTAATTTGGATGCCATTATAAATTGTTGAAGTAATAGTTGCAACATAGAAAATTTATTGATGAAAAATTAACATGGAATCAAAGCCGAGGTGAAGAAAAGCCAAAGAGACATAGAGTAAGAGCATCCATCCTCTAGTAGTTGAATTTTGGTCTGGTAAAAAATGTCTACCTCATACTTCAAGGATAATGAAAAGTTAGCTGATGCATTTGGCTTTGCAACTTGGAAGACCAGGATCAATGTCACCTTAGATGAGTACGATGTCATGGAATACATGGAAGGAAAGATTTCACCACCAACATAAAATGCATCTCAAGTTGCCAAGCCCAAGTACAAGAAAGGTGAGATTAAAGCTAAGAATATTCTTATTGATTCTTTAAGTGATCATCTACTTATTTATATTTAGTCTTTGAAAACATCCAAGGAATGTACAATAAGATTGTGTGCATGTGTGAAGTGAACAATTTGAGCTACATTATGATTTGAAAAATCAACTCAAGGAATCTAAGATGTGCAAGGGAGAGACTATACAATCATTATTCATGAGAATCATTCAAAATCAGGGATCAGCACCAGACTGCTATAGAAATTGTACCTGACAAGGAATTGGTGATGACTTCCCTTAGTGGTCTTCCTTCATCATGGAACATGTTAATTACTTCTATCAACAATAAAGAAAGGATCCCTACTTTTGATGAGCTACTTGCTCTATGTAATCCAAAGGAAAGATTGATGATATTTAGGGGAAGAATTCAAAGGCCAAATGAAGGAGAGCCCACTGCCTTCATTACTCAAGGGAAGAAGAAAAACAAGAAGAAAGGAAAGGGAAAGCCATCTAATGGAATAAGACCTCCTCAATCCAACTGATATTCCAAGGAATAAAGAAGATGAGATAGAGATGTTTAATGCTACAATTGTCATCAAATGGGTCATTGTGCTCAAGATTGCCCCAAGAAGAGAAATGCTCTAAGAAGAAACACTTCAAGGTCCTACAACAATAATCATGGCTACAAAAAAGATAGATAATATGATAGAAGAGATGATAGGAGAGATGGAAGAAGGAACGATAAAGAAGAAGAGACTCTCCCGATGATCATGAAGAAAGCTATCATCCACAAAAGAGGTCAAGAAATTCCAGGTATGAAAGTAATGCTACTAATCAAACTGAATATATTCTTATTTCTACACTTACTAGTTCCTATCGTCGTGATACTTGGGATAGTTGGTTGGTTGATAGTGGGGCCACTCATCATTTATTTGGATATAAGGAGGTTCTATCTAACTTGGTGGAGAGGGAGTCCAATTTGAAGATTATTCTTGGAGATAACTCTACTCATCCCGTCAAATGCTTTGGGTCTGTCAAATTTCACTTGGACTCTAGGGAATCTGTTTTGCTTCATGATGTGATGTATGTGCTCGGATTGAAGAAGAATTTAGTATCCATAGATGCCTTGGAAGAAAAAGGAATGAGGGTTGCATTCATCAAGGGAAAATTACTTAGTTAGCTTGTTGGATCCCCTAGGAGAGATTCCTTCACATTGGGATATAGGTTTGAGGGACTTTATAGAGTCACTAGAATACCTATTTTAGCAGTGATCCATGATACTAATCATTAAAGCGAGCTATGGCACCGAAGATTGGCCCATCTACATTATGATGCTCTTCTGAAATTGAAGAAATTAGTCTCTGGGATCCTTGATGTTCAAGATCAACATGATGGAGTATGTCGAGGGTGTGCCATTGGAAAGAAGACAAGGGGACCATTCCCCTCTAGCGAGAACAAGACAAAAGACATCCTCCATCTCATACATTCTAATATATGTGGAACGATGCCCATACACTAACTTGGTGGCCATCTCTATTATATTACCTTCATCGACGATTTCTCAAGAAAGACATGGATATATTATTTGAAGCACAAGGACGAGGCATTCAAAATGTTCAAGGAGTTCAAAACTTTGGTCAAAAATCAAACAAGAAAGAAAATTAAGGTCTTCAGGTCCGACAATGGTGGGGAATACATTTCAAATGAATTCATAGACTTTTGCAAGAAGGAAGGTATCAAGAAGGAGACTATTGTGCCCTACAATCCTGAACAAAATGGAGTGGCTGAGAGAAAGAACTAATATATTGTAGAAGCTTCCCGAGCCATGCTCCATGATCAAAAGTTGTCGAAGTTTCTTTGGGGAGAAGCTACTAATGCAACTGTATATGTTCAAAACAGGGTTCCTCATCAAGCATTGGACAACAAGACTCCCAGAGAAGTATTCACAGGAGTCAAGCCCAATTTTTTTCATCTCCCATATTTGTTTGCCCCATATATTTTCACGTCCTGAAGGACAAAAGGAAAAAGCTAGAAGCCACATAAAGAAAAGGTACACCTATTGGATATTGTGAAAATTCTAAAGCATTTAGAATATATATTCCTAGTCAAAGGAATGTTGAAATTAGAAGGGATGTAACATTTGATGAAGATGTCGCCCTTGGAAAAGCAAGGGACCTTCCTCTGCCTCCTCCTCTTGAAAAGAAGAATGATGATATGGATATTTTAGAAGGTCCTTCAGTTCCTAAATCTGCAAGAGACATTGTTGATGATCCCATGGAGCCTATGGACCCTTTGGATCTCCTCCATGTGATCCCCCTACCAAGAAGAGGCCCCTTTGGCTTTGTGACACATTATAGGATGCTGAGAGACTCATTCCTGCCAGAAGGTCATTTAGAGAAAGCAAGAAGCCATGTAGGTATCGGGGATATGTTGTAGCAAAGAGCAATATGATTCAAGTCAAGCTGCCCACCTTTGAAGAAACCATGAAGGTACAAGTCTAGAAGGATTTTATGTCCAAATAATATGAGTTAATCATGAATAACGATGTATGGGATGTTGTGCCAAGATTGAAGGGGAAATCAATGGTGACTTCAAAATGGATCTACAAAATCAAGCATGGGGTTGATGGAAGCATTGAAAAATACATGGCATGTTTTGTATCCCGAGGGTTCTCCCAAAAAGAGGGAGAAGATTATGATGATATATTTGCTCTACTTGGATTCTACACTACCATTCAATCCATTATTGCACTTTCAGCTAGCCAGGGTTGGACTCTTCACCAGATGGATGTGAAGACTACCTTCTTGCATGGTTTTCTTCAAGAAGAAGTATATGTTGAACAAACTCCATGATTTGAAGTTCATGACAGGAAGATCCATTTGTGTCGATTAAAGAAATCTCTTTATGGATTGAAGAAATACCCCTGTGCCCGATATGCCTGCATTGACAGTTACATGATGAAGCTGGGATTCACAAGGAGAAATGTCGATCCAAAATTGTACTTCAAAGTGGTCCTTTTTATGCCTCTCATTTTGGTATTTTATGTTGATGAATTATTCTTGATAGGTGACCCTCTCATTCTTGAATGTAAGAGGGAGTTGGGTATTGAATTCAAGATGAAAGACATTTTTTTAATGCACTATTTCCTAGGACTAGAAGTATGGAAAAGTCCAGGTGAAATTTTTGGATCAGACCTAGAAAACCCTTGTAAGTATAGACAATTGGTTGGTGCTTTGATGTCTCTTGTGAACACTTTCGCTGACATATGTTTTGCAGTCAATACTTTGAGCCAGTTTATGACCAAGCCCCATCATGTACATTGGGTCGTTGCCAAGCATGTATTGATATATCTACATGGGACTATTAACCTTGAACTGAGATATACTGTTGGGATGTTAGACTACATGGATATACAAATGCAGATTGGGGTTGTAGTGTTGTCGATAGGAATAGTACTTCCAGATGTTGTTTTAGTCTGAGATCCACCAAGATATCGTGGATGAGCAAGAAGCAGAGGCTAAGTATATTGCAACCAACATGGCGCATTGTGAAGTAGTTTGGTTGAGGAAGCTCTTTGGAGAGCAATTTGAGTAGGTCTTGGACATGATAACTATCTATTACGACAACAAGAGTGGGATTTGTTTGTTAGAGAATCCTTTGTTCCACGACAACTCCAAGAATATATAGATCATATATCATTACATCCTATATATGGTGCAAAAAGGAGCCATGAGACTCGTTCACATTTTGATGGATGATTGGAGAACCAATATCCTCACGAAGGCTTTGCCGAAAGGGAAGTTCTTGGTTTTCATAGGGCATCTTGGACTGATTGAGATGACCCTTTTATATAAGGGCTCAAGTTGATCAAGAACATTGAGCAATGCTCTCCCCCCCTGGTCGAGCTCCTATGGCTAGGAATGGAGCTGATGAGATCCTGGGGATGAGGGACCTCTGACCGATAGGGTGTAGAGACTTGAGATCTCCCATAGTTAGAGTATACCCCAGTTAGCGTCTTATACTCTGTGGGATAGCCTCCCCATTTGGACAATGGGATGAGGGACTTGGGATAAAGTGTGATCCCTACCCCTTGGAGTAGGTGGATCTTGCCAAAGTTGGTGGATGCAAGTGTTCTACCATCTAACTCTTTAGGGTTAAGATGGATGATCATGGACAATAGGGTAGAGTGTGATCCTTACCTCCGGTAAGTTGATCTCACTTATTGTCAAGGACTTTGGGATAGAGTGTGATCCCTACGCATTGGGGTAGGTTGATCTCACCCATTGTCTTTAGTTCTAGGTAGTAGCTATGGCTCCCCGATGATGATGATGATTCCGAGTGGTAGCAGAGTATCCCCGATGGTGATAGAGTCAGGGTGGTAGTGGGAGCTCCCTTGCAACATTTCTTCTTCTTTATATTTGAGAGTGTTTAGCATGAGATGAGCTAAGACAAGACAATATGAGTTGGTATGTACATGAAATGATGATGAGATACATATGATGATCACATGATGTGGTTGGAATTTCTCCCTTACTGAGAGGGAGTGTTAATTTGGCAGCTTAGTGACAAATTCCAATCATTGGACTAAATTCCTCTTTCCGAGAGGACCAATTTTGACCTTTGAAGAACTAGATTTGGACAAGGGAAGGTGTATTTTTGAAGTGAAACCTACATGTGCACAAAAGGATAGGTCGACCCTAAAATGAAATTGGACACACTTGGAAGCCTATAAATACAAGTTAAGTGACCCTTTGGTAGGGGGATCAAGGAAAGATTTAGTGCTTGACCAACTAGATCGGATCCAAGGTATGTTGTATGTGTAAATTTCTTAGTTGCACCATTATCCCAAGATGAGAGCCCAAGTAGATTTAGATTATTATGTTAATGAAGAACTATTGATTGGGTAGAATTTGTATATGTCACATGTGATTCAAATTGGTTGTTTACTATTTTACTTTTGTTAAATAATCATGTTAAGAACCTAGTCGTGAATTTATTCAATAGATTTGTGATAAATTCGCTAAGAATTATTTGTTGAGTGTGAAGTTTAGGATTTAACACCTTGTAATGGTTGTGGTTTTCCCATTTGGTTGAGGGTATCTCATCTCATTCAATGTAATCGTAGATGCATTAATAGTCTCTCTAGCATGGCCAATATTTCATCAAAAACCTACCCAAAGAACCCTCCACACAGGCCCCTCCACCTCTTCCACCACTGGGACATATTGCTCCCCCCATCATGTTGATCCTTACCCTTCCAAGTTTAACCATAGGAATTGTAGTTTGGTTGCTCTCCTACATTGTTCAACTTATTACGAACCCTTCACTTTCACCAAATGTTAACTTAGTCCTATCTCCTTTTCCCCAGTTGGGACAAAGTTTGGCATCTACCTAAATATCAAATAGTAACCAACCTCCAACATAAATGAAGAAGAAAAATAACATGAGAAATAAAAATAACATGCAAGGGAGCAATGACACCATCAATGGGGATAATGCCTCTTCATGCCATGGAAATGATCTAATTTGGGTTTAACCTAAAACATGTAGAAACAAGCCACCCAAGTGAGGATTAAGAATTATTTTTCAGTTATAGAGTATTTGGTCATTATCTGCACCATTGTTTGAACCTTCTTGAGATTTAACAAACTATTTACGCTTTCTTGCTACACCCTCCCCCTCAACATTTACATGCCCACAGTGGGGGAGATACTTACACCAACTCCACCAAGACATAAAAAAGGTTGTACCACTAACCACCCATGTGCTCTTTGTAGGGACACACTTGTGATCTCTCAGTTAGACCCACAACCACCCCAAAACATTGAAACACCACTCTTCCTAGCTTAACATCATTACTTCGAATGGAGAGGATCCACAAGCTTCAATCTCTTTGAAGTTTGGTTTCCTCTTGTTTCGGTGACCTTTATCCTTAATTTGACTCCACTCTCACTATCTTTAAGGTTCTACAAACATTGAGTTCCTCAATTACCCATCGACTAGGTGATCAATCCTTCCAACCAATTTACATAATTGTCAGAACATAATCATAAAGGAAAGGGGGCACACCTTCCATTCTTATTATTTTATTGGATAACCTTTATATGAAAATGAACCATGTGGCAACTTCCACCATTTGTACACCACTTGCTCCCATTTGTACACCACTTGCTCCCAATGAGCACAAACCTTTGGATTCAAAACCACGTTCAATCCAAACAGGCTTAGAAATTAAACAAGAAAAGAGAGGAAAGATTAATATTTCTTAGCCTCGTTGGCCATGGCTTGAAGTGTCCTTTTAGGTTTCTTATCCTCCTCTTCCACAAGTACGAGTGCCATTTTTAGGTTGCCTAGCCTCCTTGCCTATCGTTGAGAGATCCTTTTTAAATTACTTGGCCTACCTACTCACATCATGGAGTTCCATTTAAAGCCCTAGACATTGAATTATATTTCTATTGTTTTATTAATGTTGTTGGCTTGACCTTTTAATTGTAATTGCAACATTTATCTTCGATATATGTACTAAGGAGATCTAGTTTTAAGGTCATTTAAACTCATCTTGTACATTTGTTCTATTGTGAAAGGAGGTTTCCAATTTGAAGATGCTTATATTTCATTCTTATATCTATTTCTCAAACTGTGGATCTACTTCTCTCTTTATTTTCAAGATATTTTGGTGTTTGTTATCTAACTATTTTCGATTGAAAACAACTCTTCACACATCCTAAAATAGTTCTTTTGCTTAAAAAATGTTTAGAATTTAAATTCTTTTGATGCATGTAGTAACACATGCCACGATCTCAACTAACAATAGAAGTGGTTCTTCGTAAGTGTTTTGATACCATGTTCAGTAAATGAAGTGTTCCCACATAGGTCAAACACCTTAAGGCAACCACTCACACAAACATATCAAAAATTGATACACCAATGTATTGTGTTGCTAAAACCTTCAAATAGGGAAGTAGTCCATGGTCCCAACCAACATCACCACTTGAGGGAATATATTAATGCAAAAGGAAAATAATTTACATGGGTTTTTCATAATTAATCATCAACAAGTGACTCTACATGATTTTTAAATAGAATCATGAACCAAGGGGTGTTAATCCACACACTAATAGCCACAAAAATTGAAGAGAAGATCAATTGTCAAATTACTTTGTCTAGAACAAATCATGCCCATCATATTAAATTATTACAAATTCTCACTATAAAAACACACTTGACCTAAAGACACATTAAACCAAGTTGATCTTACTCAATTATTAAGTGTCCAAATATCCCAACAGAAAAGACACAACGTGATGATGATAAAGTATGCCATAATAAGGTGACATGATGACTTAACCAACTTTGGTTGAATGATTTCAAATCTAAACAAAACCCTATTTGCACCTATTATAATGTGTCCACTAAGAAAATATTGTTGTTGTTTTGCATCTTTTCTCTCCTACGACATAAAGAAGCATTGGTTTACATTTCTCTTCGTTATCCATTTGAATGTTTCTCCAATATGCAATGTAAAATTGATTGGCTAATGGTGTTCTAAAGTAAAATAAGTATCTTAGTGGGATTATTGCTTACATCATATAACTTAATTGTATGGAGTAAAACCTATGCATCCTCCTCCACAAAAATTATGTCATAACTAAAACATACAAAGTTGCAACCCTATCACAACCAATTTTCCAAAAACACTTATTTAAGTACACAACATCATGTCCCAACTATAAACCTAAAAACAAAGCCACATCACACACCACCCCCTCCACTTACACCACCCTCTCTACATGGTATATTTAGGCATTATGATTGTGACAAAGTGTTGATGTATCTTCACTCCATAGAAGAGAGGGACCATAAGCATATCTTCGTATAAAAAAAAGGCCTAGTCTACTTGTTAGACCTTTTAAAGCTTTTCCCGACATTTCCGATAAAGATTTCTTGAAACCACAATTTTGGCTTATGAATTCTCTATAATTTGAGTGCCCCAAAATTTTTTCACTGGGTTGAATCCATATATGTAATCAAAAACACATTTCAAATAACAAAAAAAAATATATCATAATTTGACTAAAATTGTGTAGACGAACCAAAAACTCCAAAACATCTAATAGTTAAAAAAATTATTTAAAAAAAAACCTTTTTAATAATAAATCTAAAATAAATTTTAAGCGAATTTACAAATTTATTATAATTTCTAATTTCTAATATAATTAATATCTAATTTTATAATCATTTAATTCCTTTAAAATTCAAAATATATGGTAAATCTAATTCATATTGCCAAATTTAAAAAATTATGAACAGATTTTAAACCATAACCAAATAAATAAAAAAAATGAATGAATGATATTTTACGCCATTAAAAATAATGTATAACACTACCAACCTCCCTATTTTTTGCTTTTTACCATTCAATCCTAATCTTTTTCTTACCTAATGTATGGGACTACCAACTTCCCTGTCACACTGGGTATTAAGACGGGGCAGTCAGTACCAATCATCGTAATCCTCACAAAGGGAACGCCCCCAGGATTAAATATAATAATAATGCCAAAAACACAAGATAATGCCATGCACACGTGGCAAGTTACTGTTAGCCCAACCGAGTGTAAATAATAACGTGTCTTGTCAACGTGGCATGTAGCCGTTACGACAGGGGCCGGGAGAGCCGTTGGTTAGAGAAGATGGGGAGGCAAGATATTTGACCGTTGCCAACGTCTCTCCTCATAGTTCAAAATGGGATCGAATTCATGAGATTTTTTTATGGGTTGACTGTAATCATTTTCTTGTGCTATAATTCTCCTCGCACCTTATGTATAAGCCGATCCCGCCATCTGTAGAACAGTGAAGAAGTTTGCGAGCACAAGATACCTCGTTTCTGTGGTCGTTGTGATTTCAGGTACGCTGTTCTTTATTGTTCTTGGGTTTTCGATGGGCTTTTTCTTTCTCTTTTCTTGGGATTTCAAAGGGTTTTTCAATTCTTGTTATGTGATGGAAATCGGACTGTGTAAATCTCTCAGGATTTTGATTTGTAGACACCGATTGGGTTTTGTGTTGGAAGTATGCATCAGTTACATTTGCAGAGAAGTTTTTAAGGCTTTTTCATTTTTCTGTTTCCCTGTGAACCGTTGAAATCCTCTGAAATCACTTCAGGAGTAGGAGATGTTAGATCGTCTGTTGTCCAGGTGGGCAGTGAGTGGATTTCGATTTTTCTCTATGTATTAGGCTGATACACAAAGATATTAGTCTGGTATTGGCTAAGAACAGAGGTTCCTGGTTTGAATATTGGCTGAGGATCATGCCTTATTTAGGGTTCCTGCATTGAAAATGGGTCTTAGCCTTTCTTCTGTCTTCCTGAACAAAAGCTAGATATTATGGCTATTATATTTTTTTGAAGTCTCCGCTGCATCCTTTGTTTTGCATTGACATATTTGAGGCAAATGCTTTGTTTTATTGTCAATTATGATATTATGGGGTACTTTCCTGAAGACCCTAGTTTGGTCTTCTGGTAAAGGGTCCATATCTATTTGTAAGAAGATAAATAATCCTTGTTTTCTGGATAATTTCTTATTTTCAGGCTTCACTGTGTTTTGGGTTTGTACTGTTCGTAGCAGTGGTTAGTATTCTTCTGTGATCTTATTCTCTGCGACTGTTGTTTTTGCAGTTTATTTGGTTGCCAGAGCTGCCACCCCTGGGGCTCTGGGATACTGCCAGATTCAACCTTGTTATACAGGGTTTTATAACTTGTTTCTTGCGACTAGCCAGCAAATTTAGTTTGCTTAAATGTTCCCCAACAAGGTAACTATTTCTTTATAGAAGTATATAAGATAGGAAGCTGGTTTTTTTTTGGAGGGTGGGGGGCATTTAAAAATCTTTTCTGCTGGATTGTTGCAGCAAACCCAAGGGCTTGTACAGAACAAGAAGATGGCTTCTAAGGCAGCCCAACCAAAAGGTGGTTTTGCAAACTCTACTTTATTGTTGAAGACTTACATGATATGTTCCTTCATTTTTTAGATCCATACTGTTTACTTGGTAATTGATCTTTTCTAAAGTAAAACAGTTTCTGCAGCAATGGTCCCTCCCCAGAGGGTTTCTCAAGCTGCAAACAATAGGAGGGCTCTGGGAGATATTGGTAACATTGTGGCAGATGTCGGTGGTAAATGCAATGTCACCAAGGACGGAGTCAATGGGTATGTTATTTAAACTCTGAAAACCTATGGAAATGGGCATGCTCAGATTTGACGGATATGATTATAAAAGACCAAATATGTGACATAAAGAGAGACAACAATAGATGTATTGGAACAATTTTTTTTTCTGAACTTGAGATTTGATTCTATTTCTATTTACAGGAAACCTCTTGCTCAGGTCTCTCGCCCTATTACAAGGTTAGTTCATTCATGCCTTACCAACTCATTGCTTAAAGTATGATTCTAAGGCCTTCATCTATGCCTCTAGTCAATATTTCTAATTGAAATTGTGGGGAATTTGTAGGAGTTTTGGTGCTCAGTTACTTGCACAGGCAGCTGCAAACAAGGGGATCTCTGCTGCCAATAACGTAATCTCTTGATCCTATAGCTTTATATTGCATATCATGTTTTGCTCTTCCTTTCTCTCATGCTGTTTTAATTTCTTGTACCAGCAAACTCAGGTACCGGTTGTGATTCCAAAGGCAGATGTGCGGGGAAACAAACAAAGGAGGACTAGCAAGAGCAAGGACATTCCTCCGACAACTGTAGTGACCAATGAATCAGATGATTGTGTTATTATTGAACAAGCACAGAGAATAAAACCAACTTGTAATCACAATGCTGGAGCTGCAGGGAACAAAGAGAAACCTCAATTACTAACAGCAAAGCCTAAATCACTAACAGCATCACTTACATCTAGAAGTGCAGTTGTAAGTTGCTCATGATGCGTTTTGCATTTCAATTAATTTTATTTTCTTTGAATTTACAAGAAGTTTTTTTTTTTTTTTTGGGTTTAATTATTGTGGAAGCAATCATCTACATGCTATATAAAACATTCTAATTAGTTATTTGATTTCAGGCGTTACGTGGGTTTAGATTTGATGATGAAATGACTGAGGCAGAGGAGGACCCCTTGCCAAACATTGATGGGGGGGACCGTGATAACCAGTTAGCGGTGGTTGAATATGTTGAGGATATATACAAGTTCTATCGCAGGACAGAGGTATATTCGGCTGATCTCTTTTGTTGGGTGCATTTCAAATTCAAAATTGGAGTTCGGAATTCCTATGAATTCCGATAACCTATTGTTAGTGATTGAACTTGCTGATATATATGCAGGTTCTATCATAGAACAGAGATATATTAGGCTTATCTCTTTTGTTGGATGCATTTCCAAATCAAAATTGAATTTTGCAATTCATAGCTTTTTGTTGTATCTTCTTTGCAGCAAGTGAGCTGTGTGGCAGATTATATGCCCAGACAACCAGAGATTAATGCCAAAATGAGAGCAGTACTAATAAATTGGTTAATTGAGGTGAGTAACCTAGTTGTAACTAGTTATTATGAAGATTTTTATAGTTAGTTGTCGTTTAAGCTGACTTTGGCCTCTGAATTTGCAGGTACATTACAGATTTGGGTTGATGCCAGAGACTTTGTATCTTACCACAAATCTTCTTGATAGATATCTTGCTACTCAACTTGTATCGAGGAGAAACTATCAATTAGTGGGTGCCACTGCAATGCTTCTAGCTTCAAAGTATGAGGAAATTTGGGCTCCAGAGGTGGGTAGTTTTTATTGATGCTCTATTTGGTAAATGAATGGATACTTTTTGGTTTCAGATTTCAGAGTCTTGCTCACACTTTGTTTCCTTGATTTTGGGCACAGATGAATGAATGTAGTTTTTGTTGATGCTCTATTTGGTAAATGAATTGATACTTTTTGGTTTCATATTTCATAGTCTTGCTCACACTTTGTTTCCTTTGATTTTGGGCACAGATGAATGACTTTCTTGACATCTTAGAAAATAAATTTGAGAGGAAACATGTACTGGTTATGGAGAAGACAATGCTCAACAAACTGAAATTCCATCTCACAGTCCCAACACCATATGTATTCCTTGTCCGGTTCCTCAAAGCTGCTGCCTCTGATGAAGAGGCAAGACCCAATCTATATTTTTATTGTTGACCTTAAATTCAGATTACTATTATTTTCATTCTCTGATGTTTGGTCTATGTTTTTCATGCTCAGATGGAAAATTTGGTATTCTTCTTGATGGAACTGAGCTTGATGCAATATGTGATGATAAAGTTCCCCCCATCAATGCTCGCTGCTGCTGCAGTCTACACCGCTCAAATCACTTTGAAAAAGACACCTGTCTGGAATGATGTACTTAAACGCCATACAGGCTACTCTGAAATAGACCTCAAGTAAGCTCTGTGGTCCATCTCCTAGTGTCTTTAGTGTTTGTTATATTTCAGAAGAAAGGGAACATCAGAATCGAAGATAAATTTCATCTAGTTCATTTTCATTGAGGGGGTTTGTGATATATATTTCATTTGATGTTGCTATGGATTTCAGTACATAATACATAAATATTTACGACTATGTCTCACTCATAATGAGGGTATTTTCTCATTTTGCGTTTGTGCAGGGAGTGTACAAGACTGATGGTGGCATTCCATCAGAGTTCAGAAGAAAGCAGATTGAATGTAGTTTTTAAAAAGTACTCAATGCCTGAGTATGACTCTGTGGCACTTATCAAACCTGCCAAGCTCCCTGCATAGGCTTTCGATTGGAGTTGCAGTTGCAGAGTGTGTAGCAACTGATGAGCATAGTTGTCATGTTTCTCAACTCAGTTGCACATCCAGCAACTGAGATTGATATGTCAATCAAAATTTTTAGCATAGAAGATCATTCATTCTCTTGATATTCCCCTTTGGGTGGATGGTTTTTTTGGTCATTCTTTGTAACTGTACATAGTTGTGGCAAAAGCATGATTAAGAGAAGATATAGCCCACTTCATTTTTGGCATAGCCTGTCCACATGGGAAGTGGTGGCTTAAAGCCAAGGGATTTTTACTTGTCAATTGTAATAAATGCTTGAGGGCATTTATGTGTTTTTTAATTTAAAAATTTGAATTATAGAACACTGAAATTGATTCTCATATGATGAATGCTTTACATGATTTATAAGATGAATTCCTTGCCTGTCCACATGGGAAGTGGTGGCTTAAAGCCAAGGGATTTTTACTTGTCAATTGTAATAAATACTTGAGGGCATTTATGTGTTTTTTAATTTAAAAATTTGAATTATAGAACACTGAAATTGATTCTCAAATGCTTTACATGATTTATAAGATGAATTCCTTACATGATCTACATTCATCGTGTATGCTTTTCAGAATGACTTGCTTTAATTCTTAGTGGGGTTGTGACAACTTAACTGAAGCCAGCACAGGTATTGCTGTCCAACAACCCAACCATTGGAATGTACTAATCCATCGAATGCAGTCTTTATTCTGAAAGATGTTCTTCCCTTGCTGTCTCTAGTATCTTTTTAAGAAGATTCAAATTTAAACATGGAATTGGTTCTTTATGCAAAATTTCTTCCCTACTAATCTTCAGTCTATTTTTAACAAGATTTGGGGTTAATGTGGAATAGTTCTTTATGCAAAAAATCAACTCTTGTGGTGTGTCTCTATTCTAAAAGATGTCCTTAGCAGAATATCATTGAAACATGAGATTGGTTCTGTGCAGAAATCAGTCACCCTGCCCACCTTCAACAAGATTTCGGGTTAAACTAAAATCAGTCACCCTGCCCACCTTCAACAAAATTCGGTTCTTTATGCAAAAATTACCTGTAAATGTATCATGGGTCTTGTTACATGGGGAATCTTGTTTAAAGCATTTGGGATATTTCTTTGGGTTTAAACATGGAATTGATTCCCAGTGCTTGAATTATATAGAAATTCCTGGTCATTCCAAGGTGTGGGGTACACGTAGGAGCAGAGAGATCTGTCTGTGGCCGAAGATCTTCTTGATAAAAGAGGGCTTAGCATCTTTGGTCCTGTTACCGGAAGAAAGCAATGATAGTGTCCCCTAATCTCATAGTAAAGTGGGCACCTAAAAATGAGGTGCATCTTTGTTCGTGTGTGGAATCTTTGTTTTCCATTCGAGTGGGCTGTAGCAAACTTGAAAATAGTGGGTTTGTGACTCTTCACTACTCTGCATGATTTCAATGTTTTCAGATCCGTGCATAGAGATAGATCGGCCATGATTGTGCCAATGATTCCCCATGGGTTGTGTGATTTCTGGCCCTGGACAGGCCAGCAGATCCATATTCTTGTGTGACTCTTCACTACTCTGCATGATTTCAATGTTTTCAGATCCGTGCATAGAGATAGATCGGCCATGATTGTGCCGGGTTGTGTGATTTCTGGCCCTGGACAGGCCAGCAGATCCATATTCTTGTGTGAAAAAGATACTCAGGCATAAAAAACAGCCAGGCACGGGCAGGAATATGTGTTTTTATTTTTATTTTTAAAGGCCGGGTTGGGGGCGAGATAAAGAGGACCGCGTGCGGAGTGGGTTTCCATTTTTTTCCCGGTCATCCCATGGATAACAAACATTGCTTTTCACCCCAATTTTGCTACAGGTCTCCCTCGCTCCGTATTATATTAAATGCATCATTTACTCCCCATTAATATCTTTAAAATGTAGATTGCAATATATCTGGATCCATTTCCAGGAGACTTAGTTTTTAAGCATTCATAACAAATTTGATGAGAAGAATTGAAAGATGATTTGCTTTCATAGCTAGCTATCTTGGGTACACTGGTTATATATGTTTCTAGTCTTATTTAAATAGCTTATTAACCTGGTTAAAGCTGTTGCTTCCAATGGAAAAGTCCATCATGGAAAAGGATTTCCGTTACAGGGCCGTGGCAAGTTGACATGCTGCTTCCCCATACTTCATCACAATGGTAAAGAACACAACCAGCTTAACAAACAAAAAAAAGGGTTTTCTTGGTTTTCCAATCCCAAAATTCAGCTTTTCTGCACCTCTTTTGGAGTAAGTATGAGGCTCTCCATCCTCCCTGAATTCTCTTGGTACTACAAGACTCCCAACTGAGCTTCTGGTGGTATTCAATTCCAAGATACTCCCAACTGAGCTTCTGGTGGTATTCAATTCCAAGATATTTGTAGGACTACCCAAAAGAAAAGTGTTTGGTTTGTATTTTCTACTTAAAGAGAACTTTTAAGTGTTCTCTTAATGCATGAGAGGGAACCCCTTAATCCCTATGAAGCAATGATGGTGTCCCCTAATCTCTCATAGTAAAGTGGGCACCTAGAAATGAGTCGCATCTTGGTTCGTGTGTAAAATTTTTGTTTTCCATTCGAGCAGAGATCTATCTGTGGCTGAAGATCTTGATGAAGAAATTTTTGTTATCCATTCGAGCAGAGATCTATCTGTGGCTGAAGATCTTGATGAAGAGGGCTTAGCATCTTTGGTTCCCTAATCTCACAGTAAAGTGGACACTTTAAAATGAGGGTGCATCTTTGTTTGTAAGAAATCTTTGTTTTCCATTCGAGTTTGCCTGGTATAGTGTTCTGGGTTTATATTTGATGAATGGCTGTAACAAACTTAAATGGGTTGATGTCCTCAGCTGAAGCCAAGCCAACTGCTACATCACCTTCCCATTCTGTATTTTTGTATACCAGTAAACTAGGCTGTTGGTTGCCGCAGTCATTATAGCACATGTCATAATTAGTTGCTTCCTGTAGATCCTTTCTCAATATCCAATGCTATCGAGTTAGATCGGCCATGATTGTGCCAATGAGATTCCCCATGGGTTGTGTGATTTCTGGTCCTGGACAGGCCAGCAGGTCCATATTCTTGTGTGAAAAAGATACTAAGGCATCAAAAGCAGCCAGACACGGGCAGGAATATGTTATTTTATTTTTATTTTTAAAAGTCGGGTTGGGGGCGAGATAAAGAGGATCGGTTGGGTGGAGTTAATTTTGAGAACCGCGTGCAGTGGGTTTCCATTTTTTTCCCAGTCATCCCATGGATAACAAACACTGCTTTTCACCCCAATTTTGCTACAGGTCTCCCTCGCTCCGTTGGGTTTCCATTTTTTTCCCAGTCATCCCATGGATAACAAACACTGCTTTTCACCCCAATTTTGCTACAGGTCTCCCTCGCTCCGTATTATATGCAAGGTATTAGTTAAATGCATCATTTACACCCCATTAATATCTTTAAAATGTAACTTGCAATATATCTGGATCCGTTTCCAGGAAACTTAGATGATTAGATGATCCGTTTCCAGGAATTTTTTTATCTAGTTTGTTATTGATTTTAACAGAGTTTTTATGAGATTTCACTTTGTTTTTATTAGTTTTCGGTTTTGTGTGATTTAAACTGGTTTTTTTGACTGTATATATGGATTTAGCACACTCAAAAACCCTTGCAACATTTCGATTGCAAAGAGTTCACTTGTCAAACTTGTGATTTCAATGAATCCCACTTTTAGATAAATTAGATGAAATAGACCAAAAAACTCTCCAAAAAGTCCCATTTAAAGACTACTCATATTGAGAAAGCTTCCTATGATGAAGTTGGGGCCTTTCAAAATGTTGACACTTCTAAAGAATCTTGGGAAGAACGGGTGTGTACTTTTTGCACTTCTGGGGCATTTGGAATGTGATGCTTTCAAAGACATTAGAGACAATTACAGCAGTTTGTTAACAATCGGTTCCTTGGCATTGTCTTTTCAGTGAGGGCACTGTTAGAAGGTTAGGTCAGCGTTGTCTTTTCAGTGAGGGCACTGTTAGAAGGTTGGGTCACTGTTATAAGGTTAGGCCAGCGTTGTCTTTTCAGTGAGGGCACTGTTAGAAGGTTGGGTCACTGTTATAAGGTTAGGCCAGCGTTGTCTTTTCAGTGAGGGCACTGTTAGAAGGTTAGGTCAGCGTTGTCTTTTCAGTGAGGGCACTGTTAGAAGGTTGGGTCACTGTTATGAGGTTAGGCCAGCGTTGTCTTTTCAGTGAGGGCACTGTTAGAAGGTTGGGTCACTGTTATAAGGTTAGGCAAGCGTTGTCTTTTCAGTGAGGGCACTGTTAGAAGGTTAGTTCAGCGTTGTCTTTTCAGTGAGGGCACTGTTAGAAGGTTGGGTCACTGTTATAAGGTTAGGCCAGCGTTGTCTTTTCAGTGAGGGCACTGTTAGAAGGTTGGGTCACTGTTATAAGGTTAGGCCAGCGTTGTCTTTTCAGTGAGGGCACTGTTAGAAGGTTGGGTCAGCGCATCATTAATTTGAATAATAAGAGAATGGCATTGTCTTTTCAATGAGTGCATTGTTAGAAGGTTGGGGCATTAAAATTTCATTTTTCATTATTACAACATAATTTAATGGCCATAATGACTTTGTTACCTAGCAGCCCATTTAACCCACTTAGCAGCTCATTTATGAGAGGGTGTTGGAATTGAACTCTTGTGTGGGCTATAACACTATCACATCCTTCACTTCACAACATTTGTCAGAGGGTGTTGGAATTGAACTCCTGTGGGGACTATAACACTATTAAGACTAAAAATGAATATATAATATATATAGGTTTAGATCCATTTTAACTAGATCTACCAAGTGTTAAGATGGATTAAATCTTTCACTCTAAAACAAGAGATTTAATACACCTGGTAGATCCAGAGTTAAGATGGATCTACGCTACTTTAATTATTGATTATAATTAATAATTTTATGTTTTATGTTTTATTTTTATTTTTATTTTTATATAATTTGCCATATCAAAATGTTTTATGGATAATTATGATTATGATAAAACATTTTGATAGAGTTGTTGTAATATCTTATTTAACAAGACATTATGTGTTTTATTTTTATTTTATTGTAATTTATATTTAAATTTTATTTTGACCAAGTCAATACTTTAAATAAGATATTACAATAAATAGGATGGATAGGGTCTTTCAACACAATTAATTATATCAAACAATATGAAGTTTTAAGTTGTTTTTTGTTTGTTTGTTTTTTTTTGATGGAAATGTTCTACAATGCCATAGTTAAGTAGATAAAGATGTTAGTGGTTGGAGACATCAATAGTTATTTATATTGTTGGAGATTTCTAAAAGAGATTTGTGTAATGGATTTTAATCCGCCCAATGTTAAGCCTTTTTATAGGAGAAAAAGAAAAAGAACTAAGTATGCCTTTTTATATGAGAAAAGAAAAAGAACTAAGTATCCCTCTTCCGGCCAAGTTATGCCAAGTGCCCTTTTTATATGAGAAAAAGAAGAACTAAGTATCCCTCTTCTAGCCAAGTTATGCCCCATTTCCTTCTTGTGGCCAAGTGGCTAAGTTACGCTCCCATCCTTCTTGTAGCCAAGTTATGCTCATGTACATTAAAGGAACCACAAATCTTATAGCAAAGATCCTAGCCAAGAAGAACATTAAAACAATGTTCAAGTCCCATAAAACCCTCAACAATTATTCTAATTGACCAAAGACAAATAAGAGCCCATGCAAGGATCATGGGTCTATAAGATTCCCTATTCTTGCGGAAAATCCTATACTGGCCAAACAGACCATCTTTTCAAACTCTGCCTCAAAGAACACATCGATAGCAACCACAACCATTTTCAAACTCTGCCTCAAAGAACACACAACCATTTTCAAACTCTGCCTCAAAGAACACATCGATAGCAACCACAACCATTTATTAAAGTGTCGTCTTTTCATAGCCCACCTCAAAGAACACATTGATAGCAACCACAACCATTTATTAAAGTTTTCCATTGTTGAACACTCATTTAAGTCCAAACCTTGGATTTGTTTTGATCAATAAAAAAATCCATGTGTACATGTATAAGGTAGATGTGTAGGTGTAATGTAAGTATGTAAACAATTTTAAATGCAGGATTAATTAAAAAAGTTAAAAGTGATAGGAGGATGAGTGCAAACATTTAAATGTTGGATCAATTAATAATAAAAGGTTAAAGCAATAAAAATAATAAAATTCAATTTGTTATATTTTGATTTAGTTATTAACTTGTGAATAGGATTGGTTAAAATACAAGGGGTCAATACCATGGCTTATTAATATCATATATCCAAAAACCATAACTTATTTCACAACCAATATATTTTATAACAAAATGACAGGATTCTTAACCATGGATATTCACCCCCACTTTACAATGGATATTATTAACTTGTGTAAAACTAGGCTTTGTTACAATACAATTGGCCAATACCATGGATTATCAATACCACATTCCAAAAACATAACTTCACAATCAAAACATTTTATAACAATATGAAAATATTTTTAACCATGGTTATTCACCCTCACTTTAACATGGATATTATTAACTCGTAAATAAGCTTTGTTACAATACCATGGCTTATCAATACCAACTGCTCAAAAAACATAACTTATTTCACAATCAAACTAATTTATAACAATATGACAAGATTCTTAACCATGGATATTCACCTCCACTTTGTCATTGATATTATGAATTTGTGAATAGGCTTTGTTACAATACCATTGGCTAATACCATGACTTATCAATACCAAATGCCAAAAAATCATAACTTATCTCACAATCAAAATATTTTATAAAAATGAAAAAATTATTAACCATGGATATTCACCCCCACTTTACCATAGATATTATCAACTTGTAAGTAGATTTTGTTACAATACCAAGTCATATTTCACAATAAAAATATTTCATCTTAATTTAGTTTTATAATATTCTTTTATTAGAAGCTAAAAGGAAAAAGTTATAATTTATTTTGAGATATATCTAAACCCTCAAGAACTACTAAAAATATTCACATAGAAATTAGATGAAGGTTTTAATAAAATAAAAAATGAGAATATTTTTATATTTAAAGTTGTGAAATATATATAATATAAATAGTATTACTAAGAACCAACATAGATTCATCTTAATTGAGGATCCAAACTATGAGAGCAAGCAAAGTGACTAACAATAATAGAGGAAAGATAGTGCATGATTTTTTAAAGTCTCTCATTATTGTATTTTCTTTGGCATCATTGATCCAAAATATAAGTTTAATATTTTACAATCAAATAAGTTTTTGTAATTTAGATACTTTCTTAAACACGACACAACGAGATCAAATTTAAGAGGGGGAGGGGGTGTGAGGGGGAGGGAGATAGTAATGACGCTGGAGGGCAGAGAAAGAGAGAGAGAGTAATGGGGGTGGGGGGAGAGAGAGAGTAAGGGGGGGGGGGTGCAGATAGTGATAGAGTTGGAGGGAAGAGAGAGGGGAGGGGAGGAGGGGCTAGACAAAAAAAGGTGGGAGAGAAAGGGAGAGAGAGGAAGGAAGAGAGAGATAGGACTCAAGAGAGGGAAGGAGAGAGAGAGATGGAGTTGGAGGGGGAGAGAGAGGAAAGGAAGAAAAAAACATAGAGGGAGAAAGGTGGACAAAGAGAGGTAGTGATAAGGGAGCGATAGAGAGAGTGGGAGAGAGGAGAGTAGGGGCTAAGAGAGAGAGAAGGAGAGAAGGGGAAGAAAGAGAGAGGGAGAGAGACGAAGATAGATATGCACAAAGAGAGTGTGTATGTTTGAGGGGTGACATAAAGTGACACATTGCATGGCAAGGAACAGGATGTAAGAACCTAGGTTACCAACAGTAAAGTGAGCCATTCACTCAATGCAGGAAGAACTGCGAGAGGATCTTATTCTTGCCCGTTGAGATCTTACTTATGCTAAACAGAAGACCTAGGGAGGAAACGATAGGCCACAGTCAGTCCCACCTACCTGCCTGGGGAAGAATATCCAATCAAAGCTGAACGCTACGGAACAATCAATTGATTGGATCTACCTCCGCTTAACCTTCATGCTATGGAACATTGCTATGTGACTACTTGCTGCAACAACTAGATATAGCGAGAGAGACATGGTTGGGGTTGGTTCATATATGTTGACTCACTGTGCATGTTACCTCTTGATTTCATCGCGACCTTTATAGATTGGATTGCGGGTTGCCAGAAATGAAGAAGTGATGCACTTAACCACGGGAACGGGTGCGTGGAATGACCCCATACGGGGTGGACACCTCGAACATCGGATGCGGTGAAAGGTGAAAGGAAACGAACCCCTGATTGCATGGGGGGCCCCAACCCCCCTTACCACCAGAGAGAGCCATAGGTGGTTGGGGGGGGGGTTGGGGGGCTGAAAAACACTTGCCTTGGGAAACACCAGGCGAAATAAAAAAGAGACACATAGATACAAATATATATATTATATAGTATTATATAACTAGCCTAGTTCCATCTTAACCCCGGATCTATCAAGCGCTGAGAAGGATCAAATCTCTCGAAGTGCAAACATTTCCTCAAGTTTTGCACTCAAAAAAGAGGTTTGAACCTCGAGAGATTGGATCCCTCTCGGCGCTTGATAGATCAGGGGTTTAGATGGGTCTACGTTGGTTTAATTCCAAACATATGATTTGTTTTAATCAATCAAATATCCTAGCCTCTATTCAATTTTATAACTCTCGTACCATTTCAGAAGTGAGAAGAACCCTAATAATTTTAATAGAGAAGATATATATAGACTTAACCAATCTTGGAAGCCCGTCATCCACCATCTCTTCCATTGATTCCCATCCTTCATCCTCCTTCTCACCCTTTCATTCCCTATAATAATTTTGTTTTTCATCGAATCCAATTAAACACTCTTCATTTCTTTATTATTCATTATCCTTCCTTTCTTAATTCTAATACTTTTTAATTAATTCATTTGGACCCATATTCGTTTCCTTTACTTTCCTATTTGCTTGTATTATCTTTCCTTTTTACTCCCTCTTTGTTCTAGCGTCGTCATTTAGTTTTAAAAGTCTAATCCAAATATCATTTTCCAAATTTATTCTAATTTTCAATTAATTTATTTTCAATGGACCTCGTTGGAATTTGTATATATATATTTTTTCTAATTCTTATTTATATATATTTTTAAATGATTTAATTATTAATTTCCAAATTTTAATTAATTTTATTTTAAATCGTTTAACTTTCAACTAGGAATTTGGTAATTTAAGTGTTTTTTAATTATTATTTAATTTTTTATTTTCAATTAATTTTTATATTTTTTATTTAATTAATTTTTATTTTAAATTAATTTATATTATTTTATTATTAATTTTTATTTTTATTTTAAATTATTTAAATATTAAATTTAATTTTCAATTTATTAGTGATTATTGTTATTTTTTATTTTAAAATTATTTAATTTTGGTATATGAGGTACTGGATAGTTGAGTATAGGGGTGATGTATAGGTGTAATGTACAAAAGTTTGTCAACATTTTTACATGTCTGCTTGATATGTTGAATTTATATTAATATCTCTAGTTTATAGTACCTAAAGGATTGGTAATTTACATGTTAGTTAAAAGTAATATAGAGTGCAGAGATGATATAGTGTCTGTAAAATGTTAAAAGTAATAAAAATAATAAAATTCAATCATAATATACATATTACATACTAGCAATTGCCTATGAAAGTGCAAAAATAGAAATTTGGGAAGATTATCATGAAAAGCAATATCATTAAATATAAAAACTCTTATTTCTAATAGAGCAAAAAGTTATTTTTAATTAGAAACAAATAATAAGAATGAATATCAGCGCCAAGGGTACAACTGGTCAAATAAGTGTCTCGCCGTTCGGGAGGTCACAGGGTCAATTCTCTCCAAAGCCCTTGGGGTTAGGCCTAGCTATACCTTGATCAAGCTCAGATATGGTCAGGGTGAATTCTCTCCAAAGCCCTTGGAGTTAGGCCTAGCTATACCTTGATCAAGCTCAGATCTAGTGGGATCAATTCTCCCTAAAGCCCACTTGGGTTAGGTCCAGTGGGGTCAATTCTCCCCAAAGCCCTTGGGGTTAGGTCCAGTGGGGTTAATTCTCCCCAAATCCCTTGGGGTTAGGCCTAGCTATACCTTGATCAAGCTTAGATCCGGTGGGGTCAATTCTACCCAAATCCCTTGGGGTTAATGTCCGTGAACCACCAGAAAAAAAAGAGAATGAGTAACCGCGGGTGTCCGTGAACCACCAGAAAAAAGAAGAAGAAAAAGAAAAAAAAAAGAGAATGAGTGACCGCGGGTGTCCGTGAACCACCAGAAAAAAAGAAAAAGAAAAAAGAGAATGAATATCTCATTGTAATATTGTTAATGGAAACTTTCTTCAGTATCAACCGAAAGAAATTGCATTCTTAATTGGGATATTGAAAAATTATCCTTTTTGATAAACCACAAATAATATGCGAGAGATATATGTTTATATTCTCTCAAATTATTTCACTGGATAAGTTACAACTTACAACCCTAGGTTAGCCAAGAGCCAAAGAAACCTATGTAACTGGTAATGTAAGACACATGCATTACAAAACAACAAGGCTACATGACAAATTATACAAGTACTCTACAAAGATCATGATTGAACCATTATGTATAAGAAATTTATCATGTCATTGATGTTCATGATGACTAGTCTGAATTTTGATGTGAGATGGTATGCATATGGTAGTGCAACATATTTCCCGCTAGTAATTAGGCTCAAACAATGACCAAACAATAGAACAAAGTGAAACATCCTTGGTTTGGAGTGAATTTGTTTGAAATTTGAAATTCAAACAAACATGCATTATACAATGACTAAATAGATCATAGAATAAGCATATACATCCCAATCTAGGAAACTTTCATCAAAATGTTTTTCAATAAATGGGAAACATTACAAGTTTCTTCATACTAAATGATTGGACAAACATTACAAGTTTCTTCATACTAAATGATTGGACTCAAAATCAGTGCAATTGTGGTTGCATTAAAAAAAGAATATCAATGTTTAAATGCATATCAATATCAAATGATTTGGCAAATCACAATTTTGCAAAAAAATGATTGCAAAACTTGAACTAAAAATCAACAACTTGAATGTTACTATAATTTAAACCATGGAGAACTCTTTGTATTATTATGTTCTTCTACATTGGAAAAGAAAGCCTCACGTCGTGTATGGATAAGCAACCATATAGTTCGTGGCCAAATTTTCTAGACTTTTTGTCAAAAAGAAGCATGTGGCGGAACCTTTGATGGCGCAAGAGATACATAACAAAAACCATTGTAATTAATTAGAAGGGTGTGGTGTAGAGAACTATGGAAACGTAAAATATGACAAATATGGTAGTGGCTGGTGGATCTCTCTAGCTCATAAGATTTTGAAACCTTCAGTCCTTGAGTAGCCATATCTCCCACCACAGTCTGTATTCGCCTAACAACGCTCCCGAGTCAATCGTATCACATTTTCAAAATGTTAGAGGATCTACTAGTGGTGAATGTGTTGAATTCTTCATCCAGTTTGTCTGGGTGAACTAGTTCGGCATGGGAGAGACATGTGTGCTATGGGGTGGGCACGATGGATGGAAACGAAATTGTCATATGCCAAGCAGGAACATGTAGAGGAAGATGGTAGGAAGAATGAGCTATGGGCACCAGATGAGAATGAAGAAGAGAATGTGCACCAAGATGGTGGTTACATGATGTTTTCAGAGGTATATATCATTAAACCATTGCCCTATTAATGTGAGAGCAACGAAGACAATCATTATGCGGAATAAAGTCACCTTACTATGAGGCATGCTCGACATGTGAATCCATATCTAGCATATACTCCACCATGTTGAAGGCTCAACTTGTCTTAGCTGCATTGCCACTATCTACATTGCTGAGTATCTCATACCTTCAAGTTGCGTTACAAAAAGGGGATGAAGATAATGCATCCTCGACATCAATGGTTGTGTGTAAATCTACATCATGTTCATAAAAAAATGAATAGGAGAAACAAATAGGAAGACGAAGCTCACCCATCTTTTTGACTCTTGAGGGATGAAGCACCAAAATAAGTGAGGGTGAGGTGCGCCAAAATAAGTGAGGGTGAGGTGCACTTCATGACGTCTGCAGGTTCCACATGTAAGCTTTTATTTGGAGGGAGGATGATGAAAATCACGCACAAGCTTCTTGCAACGTTTAGTCTGACTGTGCGATTCAGAATGCCACATGATATAGAATTATTAAATGGATCAGAATGCCACATGATATAGAATTATTAGACAGAAGATGACAAAAAGCAGATGTTTTCATTGGTTAAATCTGTCCAACTAAACTTATCATAGAAACACTTTCGATGTAATTATAAATTTAATCTCTAACTATAAATAAAAAATAATTATACCTTTTTTTTTTTTTTTTGAGTAAAGACTATTCTATTAAGTAAAAGAAAAGAGAAAAATATTTACAAAGAGGTAGCAACCTCTGAGGGGGCTAAAGCCAGCCCTCTGTCTGAAAAATTCCGGCCCTCGGCGCTTGACTGTTTGTTTACATAAATAGAAACGAGAGCCCAGGACTCATTATCCCTATACAACACCACCAAAAAGCACAAACAAGAGGACGATAGAGCATTACAATGACAAAAGGCTGACGAGGACATCCACGGCAGCACAAAACCGCGTAACAAAAACCACCATTTTATCGGACCGCCGTCGACCAACAAGCGGTTTCCGTAAGGACAAGCCCGATAAAGCCTCCTGTTGACGCGTGGCTTTCGCCTGACGTCATCAAGTCTGGCTTTTCAGGGCGTAAAGTTCCACCAAAAAAGGCCTTCCGATATCCTCCTCCGCCGTTCGATCTTCTCCATCAATCCTCGCCGTGGATTGATTCTGCCCGCGGTGGTAACTCTGCATCATCGCTATTGGCCTTGCCCGGAGAACTGACCCACTCAATCATTACATTGTCTTCAACGTCCGTAATACTGCGCCCAGGAGGCATCACCGGATACAGAACAGTGCCGGAGAACTGCGTCAGTCCGCAGAAAATGACCTCCTCGTGTGAGGAAGTTTGCTGAAGATCTTCATCCTCTTCATGACTTTCATCTTGCTGCATCTCTGGAAGATTGGGGGAAACCTCTACCCTGCCTCCTTGAGTGTCCTCTGAATTCTGGGAGAGATTTCAATCAATTGAATGTTCGGCAGAGCCAGGAAGGTCAGCTTCTTCCTCTGAGAAGATGACCGTGATAGTGGCAGAGATAGTAGGCTTGTGAAGCTTGCTCTTGAAAGTGAAGCGGGAGGTGTGGAAAGAACTGGAGTGGGATGGACCAGAGTGGTCGGAAGGTGGAGAAGCAGGTGAGACTGAGACAAGCCTGGAGAAGCGTCGAGGAGCAGGACCTCCCCTTCCTCTACCCCTCCCCCGTGTGCCTGAATTTCTTCCCCTTCGGGAACCACCGCGAGGTCGAACCATACTAGCAAGAAGAGGTAAGCAGATGAGGCCGACCTGTTGCAGGTTTCGGTGGAGCACTGATGGCCTCCAAATGCTTAGCTCTGTACCTAACTCCTGAGAACCAATACGACCTGGGATATCTCTGCTAGAATGAGCCAGAGAGAGTGCCAGGCTCTGGGCAATTGATATAGATCTTGATATCATCCTGAAGTACTTACCGCACTTGCTGTTCACCCAATTCTCCATTAATGGGACTTGATGCTCTGACAAAAGTCGCCTACTTGCTCTACGATGGCGTCCCACTCCGGCGTCGCTCGTACTGATCTCCTCCCTCAGCGTAGCTTGATAGCGTGCCGGCATTAATGAACCATAAATGCCCACCTTATGCCGCTTGCGCCAGCCTATCACCTTGCCCGCTACCATCTGCTCATGTAGTGACATTAACTTCTCATGTTGACACCCGCATCTGGGTGAAAAAATAATTACACTTTAATTAATAAAAATAAAAATAATTATATCTAATTCTTGGATCAAAATTTTTGACCCAAAAATTTAAATTTTGAGTTAAAATTAGTTACTCACTTTCGACAGAACCTCATAATAAAGCAAAACATAACTTATAATTACCATTAAAAACCAATTCTTTGACACATTTGATTCTTCGTACTTTAAAATTTGCAAGAAAAGACTTAACATTTATGGTTTTTACCTACCATAACTTTTCATGTTATCGTGACAAGTAAAAATTAAGAAAATTGTAGGTTCGATAGACCAATTTGGTCTCAGTGGACGTTAACCATCATCATCATCATAACTCTTAGTGAAAAGGTTTTTGTGTAAAAAGTGGAAGTGGACACCCAACATGCCTGATGAGAACTTGAGATGTGAGCAATCATATAATTGCTCTATTAATTATTGTATTAAACGAGAATACTTTAGTGTGGTTGAATTTTTTATATTTTAGGAGAATTATGTGGAGTTATTAATTAATATAGATTTATTTTAAGTACGGATTTAATATGAGTTAAGAGGGATTAAAGTTTTTCGTTGTAAATTTTTTTAGAGTGTAAAATACAATGTGTTCTTTTTATTATTTAAATTGTATTTGTGAATGCTAAATAGAGTGTATAAGCCAAAGAAACGTTTTAACCATAAAACTTAATTTTTTTATGACATATACATATTTATTTAAAATAGTACGTAATTGATATTAAAATATTTTACCTAACATGTACATTGAGACATTTTATCATAAATTAAAATGGTTATTTATTATTAATATATTTTTAAGTATTTGTGAATATTAATTCGTACCACATTGAATATTTTTTTATATATAACAATAAAATATTTTATTTTAACAATTATATATATATGGAGTTCATATAGACATAAATAGGTTATTTAAATTTCTTGTTGAAATATTTTGGAAAAGTATAAGGTTTAAACATCTTACTCACACATTTTTTTTACTTCTAGTTACTTTACAATATATTCATTTTTTTTATTATAGCCAACACTATTTTTCTATTTAGAATATAATTTTTACCTTTTATTTTTATTTTAAAAGGGAACAGATTGACGCAAAAGATTACACATCACCTTAAACTGAGTTGTAAAATAAGTCTCTCAACTCAACAAAAACCTTAAAATTTTTATTGCAACCAAATTTCATGAAAATTTGACCACTTCAAAACCACATATATCATAAAAAAAGACGAGAGAAAAAGCTAGATGAGTACTATTTTAGTTCTTTTTTAAGCTACAACAAAAACTCAAATTAGCAAAGAAAATCAAATCTGTAAAACTACGAGTTTAAAAAAAATAAAAGTATAATTGAGTATTTTTTATTATAATAAATTATTTAGTAGGAAGAAACTTCATAATATTTAGATTTTTTTACTTGTTCGAATATATATTTATACAAAAATATTACCGGGTATGAAATATTTTGGAAAATATTTATTTTTAAAATAAATATTTTATTTAGTAATTATATTAAATTGTAATTTTTTTCAATAAATATTATTTTGATAATTTTTTTTTAATTATTAAAGTTGGATTTTAAATTTTCATCTATTAAAAAAAATAATTTGTCCTACAAATTAACATAATGAAAAAATAACATGTAATATTAATATAATAATATGGTTTGTCCTACAAATTAACAATGAAAAATAACATGTAATATTAATATAATGATTAAAGGAAAAATAATCAACTAGAAATATTTTTTAAAATATTAATATTGGCTTCGTGTGTTTTCATTTAGAAAGGAGTTGAACCTAATAATATTAACATAAAAGTGGAGAGATAATATATTGCATAAATATAATGAGGGAGGAAATAAGATATGATATTAATGTAATAATGTTATAAAATATAAATAAGATTTAAATGTAAGGATGTTTTCATAAGATTTAATTAATTGTTTAAAACTTAATTGGATTATAAAATATATATATATATATATATATATAATTTTTTAATTTTTTTTTTAATATGGTAGTATTATCTATTTGTGTTTTCCAGAAATTTATAGTCGAATGTCCGATCAGTTTCCTGCTCGAAGGAAACCAAGTGACCATCTGTTGTATCCATTCCAAAATTATTTTTTTAAATTTTATTTATAATGAAAAGTGGATATATTTTTTGGATAGTTAATAGAGAGAAAAATCTAAAGAGAAGAAGATATGATAGTACATCAAATTTTACAGAGTAAGGCTATTATAAATTTATTCTAAACACCAAAATTCCAAAAATTCAAATTGGTGATGAGACTTACTTTCATATTATTTGTAGTACAAAAAAAATATTAACTATATATAATAAATGATTAAAAGATACTCACATTTAATGATCAATATATGATAGTACATTAAATTTTACAGAATAAGACTATTATAAATTTATTCTAAACACCAAAATTCCAAAAATTCAAATTGGTGATGAGACTTACTTTCATATTGTTTGTAATAAAAAAAAATATTTAGGCCGATAGGCCTTTCTTTGAAAGGGACCTTTCGTCGTCCCTTTGTTCCTCGCGCTGACACGTGGAGAGTTCTGCAATCGCGTTATGTGCTGACACGTGGAGAGTTCTTTACCGGCCGTTACAAGTCGCAGCGTTATGCTTATTCCCTTGCGCGGGTACCTTCATTTGCCAATGCCCGTTTCCGGTTAAATGCGGTGCCTCGAGCGCATAAGTTCGTGAGTGCGAGACGTCGGGGGATCAAAATTGGTTACGGGACGGCGCCTTCAAAGGGCGGTGGTGCTGAGGTCGGATCCCCCGAAGAACAAGAAGACACAGAATAGGTCTTCGGCTGGTGTTGCCATGGAAGGATTCAGATCGCGTGGGCACCCATGGCTTGTGTTGCAAAATATCAGCGTCCTCCTCATATGCTCGACGAAAACCCGAGGAAGCGCCGCAAGTTAACATCATCGTGGGACGTCCTTCCGTCACAGCTTCAGGTTAGTTTTCTATTTTTGAATATCTTGATCTGTAACTGGTTTTCTTTCAGATCTACTTGTTAGCATTTAGAGCACGGGGTTTCCACTACCCTGACATTCAAGCGTTCATGAAATACGTTTAAAGGGTTTTTCATCCTTCTGGGAAATGAAGAAATGGGTTTGTCTGTAGGTCCAGCCAACACTAGTATTTGCTGGGAAAATTTCTGGTATCGGAAGTAGAGATGAAGGAGAGAACGCCCCTTTGATAGGTGGGGCAGAACCCTCCACCTCCGGTTCAGACAATAGTCGGTCTACCTCTTCCAATATAAAGCCCAAAGAAGAGGGCTTCCGCACTGGCTCACCACCATGGCGCAGTGATGACAAGGATGGCCACTACATGTTCGAACTTGGAGAGAATTTGACGCCTCGATGTAAGAATACGTATTTCGTAACGGTGTTGCTCGTTTTGTTTGTGATGGGTTTTGCCTTTTGGAGTCTTTAGATCTAAAGGAGGGTTCTGCTGTTGATATTAAAACTTTGTTTATAAATAGCCTTCTTACCTGATCTACTCTAAATCTTGTCAAAATATCCTGTTGTTTTGCAGACAAAATACTCAGTAAAATGGGTGAAGGTAAGCATTTAGGAATCCAGATTTCTTGTTTTTTTTGTTATTATTCAACATGTCACATGGGTTTCCTAGGTGAGTGAAAAGTGGGGTGTTAGTTATTGTTCGTCCAGGAGTTCAGATCTCCAAAGATGTGACTTGTTCTCACATCATGTGTCATGCCTGGTAAGTCGGGCTGGTGTTGTCATGCCCATAAAGTGTGACATCAAATCCCACCTCTTGATAGGCGTTAGATGGCTGGGACATTAAGAGTTACAAGGTTCAACATGTAGATGCATTTTTTGTTAGATGGATGGGATATCAAGAGTCTTAAGCGGCAATTATTTTAGTTTATTTAGTTTCTCCAACGTGTATATGTTTTTTTAGATTCCTGAACATGAGATGGATGGATTTTATCGTGATGGAATCATGACCAATGTTTACAGGAACATTTGGTCAAGTGTTGGAATGTTGGGATCGAAAATCAAAGGATCTTGTTGCCATAAAAATTGTCCGTGGATTACAGAAGTACCGAGAGGCAGCAATGATAGAAGTCGGTGTACTTCGTAAAGTCGGCAAATATGACAGGAATGGCACCCGGTATGACAGTAGTTTTTTTCTTTTTCTTGATGCTTGACTTCGCTGTCTTAGTTCTACTTGCATAATTTAATAGATGGGCATGTTGGGTAACATACTAGGATGATTCCTTGATTTAGACATTTTTAGAACTTGGAAACGGTTCCCTGAGATGTATGCCCTTTCCCAATACAGCTGTGTGCAGATGCGCGAATGGTTTGACTACCGGAATCACACTTGCATAGTCAGTATTCTGTAGTAGTTTATATCTCCGTTTATTTTTTTCCTTAGCGCCCAAGACTATTCTCTGTTATGTATATGGTTGTTAGTGTGTTTAAGATTGTTGATGGATGCAAAAACAGGTCTTTGAGAAGCTTGGCCCAAGCTTATATGATTTCCTACGCAAAAACAGTTACAGCCCATTTCCCATTGATCTTGTACGGGAGGTTGGAAGGCAACTGTTGGAATCTGTAGCATGTGTGTAGACGATACTCGCACTTATATCTTTGCATTTGCAGTGCGAGGGCTTAAACATATAGTTTAATGTTATAGTGAATGACTGTCTGCTGCCATTAACTAGATTGCTTAGTTGGTCATGATATATCACAATTTATAACAGTGGACTGGGCCTTTACAAGGGCACTAACAACATTATCCAGGATTTTCTTCTCCTAATATTACCAATGATCTGTGGCAGATATGCATGAGTTGAAACTCATTCACACGGATTTAAAGCCTGAAAATACACTTTTTGTTTCTTCAGATTCTGTGAAGGTTCCAGATTGCAAGGTTAGATTGCTGGTGTGTTGTTTGCGATTGAGATTGCAATAGTTGGCATAATAATATCATTTGATAATACTGCTTTGTATTGCAGTAAATATTGACTCCGGCAAAAAGCTAGAATCAAATAATATAATCTATATGTTAATATTCTATAGCACCTTTCTAGCTGGTCACGTATCATATTATCGATTTTTGGGCCACAAAGATTTGGTATACCGTGCAGTGTCTACGGTGTGTTTGAGGTGAAATGAGCCCTCGTACACGAGAACGTGTACAGGAGAGGGTTGAAAATTGCAGATATATTGCATACAATTGAGTAGGCATGTGGCAGTTGTTCGGTTGTCTATTTGTGAATCTTAGATCGTATTTGGGGCGGAGTTCCTGTGAATTATTGTACACGCTGCACATATGGAAATTCCTTCTCAGCGTCTAAAATGGTTGAGCAGAAAGCTTTGTAGTGTTCTTCTGGTGTTTTGAGATGATATTTTCCTTGCATCAGAAAACTTTGTACATTAAAGGCTGTTGAAAATGCAGATGTATAATAGTAAATAATCTTCGAAAAAATACCTTTGGATCGTATCATTATGTTCAATTTCAGCCATTCAACATGATTAAAGTAAATAAGTGAACTGCCTACTTTTTCTATGAGGGTCAAAGTCATCAACATGATTAAAGTAAATAAGTGAACTGCGTACTTTTTCTATGAAGGTCAAAGTCATCTCCTATGAAGGTCAAAGTCATCTCTGTTAGTTTGGCATTTCGTTTTATTTATTTTTAAACACTAGCGAAAATATATTTCTATTAATTCAAATTTGCATAGCATCCCAAAATTGAAACTTTTTTTCCCATTATGTCTATACGCATGAAAGTGCCAAAAAATAATTGCAAAATAAAATGGCATTTAGTTTTTTTTTTTATTAATTTAAATTTTCATAGCATCTCAAAATTGAAGTTTTTTTTGGTTGCGGTTTTTTTTAATCGTTGACATAAGACAATTTGAATTAACATGATCCATAGAAAGATCATTAAGTTTTAAAAAACTTAGATGACCTTACACTTATGCAGAGCAGCAAAGGTTCCTTCTCCTCTGGTAGTTATCAAAAAGGAAACAGATGGCTAAAATTTCTTAACGCCTTTATCCTTTTGTAGAGAGGACAATGAAATTGTGCCTATTCAATGTAGGTTTCGATAAAAGGCCCGTATCAATCCAGCATTCCAGTGTTTCAATGAGATAATACGCCATAATCAAAGAGAAGATCCACAAGGATAATACGCCATAATCAAAGAGAAGATCCACAAGGAGAGACGGTTAAGAAATCATGGCTTCAACTAGACACAATGTTGTGAAAAGTCAAAGACGATAATGGACCCTTGGGCTGAGATTTGATTTATTTTTATAGTTGACATAAGACAATTTGAATTAATATGATCCATAGAAAGATCATTAATTTTCAGAAATGGTTCACATAAGAAGATAAGAAGACAACTCTAATTTAATAATCCTATCGGCCTCTCTTTGTGATGAGACTTACTTTCATATTGTTTGTAATAAAAAAAAATATTAATTATTTTTAATAAATGATTAAAAAATAATCACATGTAATCATCAATATACACGGCAGTCCATCGCATTAAAGATAAGTGAAAAATCACTTTTGCGAATAGCCCAACTTAAATCCACCATTAACACGGACACAATAGCAACAACGGAAGAAGCGATGTAATCTACAGATAAATTCTTCGTTAAAAACGACTCCTAATTTTTTCCCGCACAAAAAAATTGAAATCACAAACATTGTTTGCCACCAACAAAGCCATAGTATGCTCTAATCATTACCAATGATTTAAAATCCATTGCGAAAAGCCTGCATAAACTTGTTTCATAATAGGGAGAAGAGCGGGGACCGTATTATTGATAACGATTTTTCTACATGTTATTATTATTCCACATAATGACAAAAAATGAGATATTATTATTGGTTGGGATGAACAGTGTTTGCTCAATTTAATCGCAAAGAAAATATCTTTGACGCAACAATATATAAGAGTAATAAGTTAAGATTCATTTTATCTTATAAAACAGAATAATGATTTTGTAACCATATTTAAATTTAATTAATAATCATATAACTTAATATGTTTTTACCATGGATATTTTCTTCTACTTTGCCATAAATGTTATTAACTTGTAAATATGCCATAGATAATATGAACTTGTAAATAGGCTTTGCTACAATACCTTGGGCCAATACCAAGACTCATCAATACAATATGCCCAAAAACCATCTCTCATTTTACAATCAAAATATTTTATAAATATTTTATTTGAATTTAAAATAATAATTTTGTAACCATATTTAAATTTCATTAATAAGCACATAAAAACTTACTACTTACAATATAACAATATTTTTAACCATAGATATTCATGCCCACTTCATCATGGATATTATTAACCATACCATACCATGGGCAAATACGATCGCTCATCAATACCACATGCCCAAAAACCATCTCTTATTTCACAATCAAAATAATACTTATTATATAACAATATTTTTAACCATGGATACTCACCCCACTTTACCATGGATATTATTAACCATATCGTACCATGGGCCAATACCATGACTCATCAATACAAATGCCAAAAAAAATCTCTCATTTCACAATCAAAATATTATATATATATAATTTAATTTTATTACATTTTTGGGCCAAAAGACTCTCCATCCCAATATGGAAGAGATGTTGTAATCATAGTATTAGAAACCGGAATCAGTGACTGGCCTGTCCACTTAATAAACTAGGTTTCAAAATAAAACTAGTCAAACTAGGACTGGTTAGATCTCAATGAACCGATTTAAAAGAAAACATATGAAATAATTGATTTTTAATGAAAATAAAACTATTTTTAAGATTTAAAACCATGATTCCAAACCAATAAACACAAAATATGCAAAGTTTGCTCATATATATAGGAGTAAAGGTGAATATATCAAAATGGCATGAGTGCAATACAAATCAACAATAAAATATATAATCAATGAGGCTCTAAATGACCTCTAGAGTCCAAAAACAAAGCCTGCAAATTATGGGGCCACTGACCTACTACAATTCTACATATATGATATTAATAATAAACATTATCACTTGAAACTTCTCATCATGATCAAACTCAGTTGGTTGAGTCGACTCCCAAACTTTGCAAGTGCTTGAGTCCCAAACTTCTCAATTGGTTCAGTGACTTGAGTCTCAAGCGTCTGAAGGTATTTTGCCTTAATATGTCCTATTATTTCATTTGGTGCTCTACATGGCTTTACATGGCTTCTTATCCCAACCAAGTGTTGCTTGAACCTGTTAATACCCCCTCTTCTAATAGAATTTTGGTAATATTTGTAGATCATTTTGCCATCAATCATATCACAATGAGTCCATGCAATATCCTTGGCTTTTGGAGGCATGGTGGCTACTACTTAGATCAAACTCTTTGTTGTTCCATTACTCCAACAAAAACTCAACACTCTCCAAGCTCACAATGAAGCTCACAAAAACTCCAAATGAGATGTGTGAGGCAAATGAGAGGGGAGATCTCCTTTTATTGGCTTGGTGGGGCTATTTTTGGAGGGAAACAACCCTTATTTCCCTCCAAACCACCTCATAAGCCTCCAAGAATGCGTCTGGTGGGTCTGCGGTTGGCTTAGCAATGAACTGGCCAGTTTATGGGAAAATCAGCCGGTTTCATCATAAATCGACTGGTTTATGCTCGATTTGTCTAAAAAATGGTGAGGGAGGGCAGTTGACTAGGTTTTTTGACTGGTTCGGTTACGTTGGCCAATGAACAGCTGGTTTGACCAGTTTCTGGTTCACATCGACTGATTTTAATAATATGGTTGTAATGTCATGTTATATTATGTTATCTAAACATTTTGACCCGATCAAATTACATAAAAAAAATTAAACTAAAAAAAATAAAATTAATAATTAAACCATCCTAGATCCATTTTAACTTCGAATCTATCAAGCTTCAAGAGGGATCAACTCTCTGGAGGTGCAAACCTTTCGTCAAGTTTTGCACTCAGAAAAGATGTTTTCACCTCAAGAGATTTGATCCCTCTTAGTGCTTGATAGATCCAAAGTCGAGATAGATCTAGGCTAATTTACTTTAACTTAAATTACTTAAATATCAATTAATTCAAAGACTAATTTCACTTATTAATTAATTTTAGTAATTTTTACCAATTTGACCTTGACCATGTTTATTCTCTAAACTTTAACCCAACAGATACTTAGTTATTTTTCTCCTTTCTTTTTCTCCTATAAAAAGGATCTTCAAACTCACAAATCTCTTTGGTCCCTGATGATGGATGGAGTAACCATCCAAAAAGTTGGACGAATCAAAATCCATTACACAGTTCTCTTCCGAAAATATCTAAAGATATAGATTTATTATTTTATTTTATTTCAAAAAATCAAATAAAGGTCAAAAAGTATTTTTCAAATATAATTAATTGGATAAAGTGGTGTGAGTTTGATCTTGATTTATTGAGGAGTTTATCCAATTTTTTAAATTGAAAAGAGTGTGTAGTGGGAGATACTATAAGCCCTTGCTAACACTGAGAACTTGCAAGTCAACACTAGTTAGGTAATTTATGAGGTTGAGATATTCAAAGACACACCCATGGGTAATAGGACATTACATCTCATGAGTATGAAACTTACCTTTAATTACTTGAGCTATTTCCCCTCAACTAGGAGGAATTTGCTCAAATTTATCATCATCTAGGGACTTTACAACTGTAAATTCAACCTCAGTATCAAAAATCTAATTTGGTAACAAAATGTACATAAGTTACAAGAAGGGTTCCAAAGTGTCTGTGGGTGGGCCCTCCCCAAGGTACTTTGGAACCTTAAATAAAATCAACTCAAAATGCTTGCAAAAAGGAGTAGTCTTTCCATTAAGACAATACTAACATCACAAAAGTTGAAATTAAAGGTTGCAAGACTGCTAAAAACATTATGGTTCTTTTCTCTAAAAAAAAGACTCCTCATTGGCTTGATTTCGCCTCTCATATGTAATGTTGAAGGAGCAACCTCCTCAATAGTAGGGTTGCTCTCCCTCCAAAAAATCCCTAGAATCATGGTAGTTGTTTCCCTAGGTCTTGTTGTGTAGCCACCTATCCTCTAAATGCTGAGAAATCCAATTTCTTAGTGATCTTGTACGTTTATATTGATAGCTAAAGGGATAGGGACCCTATCATCATGGTAAACTACTTGGGAGCTATTGTAGGAGCTCGTTGTTTTTCTAAAACCCATCCAAACTAGGATGTTAAGGCTACCAAGGGTCATAGAAGTCATTAATATCATTAAATCTCTTGATCACACGCCCATCATACAAAATAACATATAAACTAGCAAAATGCATAGTAATCAAGGTAAAAAATGCATGTTGTACCTAGGTGATAGAGGTTATAGATGGATTTTAAATGTATAATTCAAGGGCCCATAACCAAAAAAAATCAACAACATTAGTAGTTGATGAGTCATGTGATCCCAATGGTTGAGGATGTTCACACTACATGATCACAATTGTGCTAACCCACTAGTAAAAGCCAACATATTTTTTCTATTGATAAGGATTGGAACGGGTTTCTTGAGCAGTGCAATTGGCTAATTGAAGATCTGTGAGACCAAATCAAGTGGACAAATGTTGAATCCTAAGCCATCATCAATCCTATGGAGTAGTAGGCCAAATTTCAATAAATCTAAGTTGTAGATGATATATTAGATCCACTACATGAGGTAGCCTTAACAAGAAAGCAGGCATTGAGAGAATTTTGACCATCAACATAATTGACCTACTTGGCCCTCCAACAATTAAATTCTTTTGTTCATTTAGAGTGGCGTGCTCTAGCTTATGCTTAGCTTACATAACCCAATAATGAGAAAGCCCAAACACCTAGTTGGAGAAGTTTGTAGCATTTCACAACCAGGTACTATATATCATCCTTATTTGCCCCTTCATTTGAAGGGAAAGCAAATCTGTAAGGTTGGATCAAGGGAAAATTAGCAATTATGGTCAAGCCTTATTGGCCCCTTCATTTTTGAAAACAGTGAAAAGATGAAAGGTTGAGGATGCCTGCAAAAGAGCTTCAAGATCAATGCACATGAGTAGAAAAACTTAATGGCACATGGTGAAAGATGGCTACAAACATGTATAAGTTAAGGAATATATTTAATGGTTGAGCTAGGTAGTGGATTGACATGGTCAACCATTGATCCTCTTAATGAGATTGACAAAATCAACCTTAGTCACTATATTTTGTATAAAAGTCCTTTGGGCCTTGGAGAAAGTGTTTCTTGTTAATTAGTGTTGCAAGATATGGTTATTAGCGTGAGATAGATATTTCTGCTAGGTTGTTGTCTAACTCTATTATAAACCCTATATTTGATTAATAAAGTACTTAGGGTCCCATCTTAAAGTTTGTTTCTATGTTTGTTATGAATGTCAAATGATTATATGTTGTCCTTTGTATCAATTTTTAAATCATTGAATGATGCATGGTTGTTATTAGATGTTGTAACCTTTTAATCCCATTGTTGTCATGATTAGTGTTGTGTTATGCATAATATACACTAAATTCACTTTCGTAAAGTAATCTAATAGTGTTGCAGGGATCCTAGTTTTTCTCCCTTTATATTCAAATTCTTCATTTTGCTTTATGTGAGATCTTCTTCCTCATGAAAAGATTGAATATGCCACTACATCTAAACTATAGTGGAGTGTTTATTTGTACTTTATGAGAACCTTGGTCTCCATCAAATTCCAACAACACTCCAAGAGTTTGATCTCAAATTCATTACTCCCAATTGTAATAAACCCTTGGCCTTGACTAAGTTTACCTCTGACTTGCAAACAAGTGTAGCTACTCCTCTCAATGATAATATCATGAACATTTTTTCACTATTTTGATAGATGATCCTTGGAATGGTGATATCATCATCTACCTATGCACTCAAAAATTCAATCTTTATATATTACACGATGATTGAAGTCCCAATAAATGTTAAGCTCCTCAATATCTCCTCGTTAACAATGTCTACTATGGGCAATGGGTTAACATTATTTGGCATTGTTGCCTCACTCTTAATGAGATTGAGTAGGTCCTCAATGATTGTCATAGAGTTGCTCATGGTGGCTAACTTTCTAAGATGGATATTGCCTAAAATACCATTAGGGTTAGTTATTTTTGGCCTATATTGTTATCTAACTACATCCAAGTAGTTAAGTGTTGTCACAATTATTGAGTTTTTTCCTTAAGGTAGAGGTTCCACCAATCCCTTTTCACATTGCGATTTCCATTGGCCCTCTATGAAAGTGGGGGGTTCCTTTTATAGAGTGAAAACCTATGTTTGTCAACATTCATAAGTACTACATTGTTATGGTCATTGAATATTTTACTAAATGGGTTGAAGCCAAGATTTAATAGCATGGAAGTTACAATCATTATATCTTTCCTTAACCATGTAATCACTTGATTTAGTGTCTCAACGAAATCAATCTCTTATGATGTCACACATTTTGAGGATGTAGTTTAGTGCATGTCATTTATGCATTTACAAATTGAGCACCAATTTTCATCACCCTATTATCCATGGGGGGGGGAACAAGTTGAGATGTCAATAAAATTCTTAGAATCATGCTCTGGTGGATGATTGATATGCATAGATTTAATTGGTATCTTATGTTATTCCTTTCCTTATGGGCCTATATGACATGGTTAAGAATGTGACTAGGTTGATACCTTTCTATCTCTAACTTGGAATAGAGGAAAATTTACCTGCCAAGTGTGAGATACCATCCCTTCATTTAATCATTAAACTTTTACTAGACACCTTTATCTTAAGTAATAACTTGTCCTGTTAGAGCAGGTTGACAAGGGCATCCATGCCACCTTAAAGCATAATGAGACCTCAAAAAAATGTTCCAAAACTAATTACAATCACCATTTTCACCTTTATCATTTCCTAAAGGTGATCTAGTCTTAGTATATGATCAATCCCATGCCAACCTTGGTTGAAGAAAATATGAATCATGATGTCAAGGCCCTTATGTAATCAAACATTGTCTGGAAAAGGGGGAATTTTCACTTATTGATCCTAATGATGAACTTCTTAAGAACCCACACAATGGGTTATACTTGAAAAAATGTAGGTTTCAACCTTGTACAATTAATTCGTGCAAATATATTTTTAATAAAAAACATAAAAGATGCAATGGCACACACATACATTAACACAATTTTTTTAACCTTGGAAACCCAAACCAAAACTAGAAATATTTCTTTTAGTATCTTCTGCTTTAGAATATTATAACACAATATGCATATCTCATGGCATCAATACACCATTAACGCATTTACCCTAAATTAGAAAATAACCATAGTTACTTAATCAAAATTACAAAACCATGGGTTGAATCACCATGCACCACAAAATTGCTAAAAGCAAAAAACTTGTGCAAAAAATTAACAAAACATATGCAAAAAACTAGCCAAAAACTTTTCTAGGGGTGCTACCCCTTGAACTCCCACATAATAGGGCTTCTTCCCCCCTATTAACCCCTTGAGAACAGGGCATGCCTATATTTTCTTTTCACTAGAAAAAGAAGAGATGCTAGACCAAGAACAAAGATGGGAAAAAAGGCGAGAGGGTAACAATCCAAAGAATCAGAGATAAAGAAGGGTATGTCCTCTTGATGAGCCCCAAAAATGTACAATTATTTGGGCTCATTCAACCTCCTAATTTGGCTTAGTCCACCATTCTCATTTGTTTATTGCATGTTTTTGATTATTTTTATGTTAATAGAGTGAATTTGGTTAGTCATTATGCCAACAAGTCTAATGGGTGCTTTGTGTAGCCTTTTTGGTCAACTTGGAGACAAAATTGAAGGTCTTAATGAGCACTTGGCAGCCAAATTCGTGGGAGAACAAGCTAGAGGATTTGTAGGAAGGTGTCCCCCTCATTTATGGGCCCTTACCTCGAATTATCCACCATCAGCTCGGAGTTCAAGGGCCACCGAATCAATCAGCTCAAGGGCAGCCAAGCAAGTCAAGTTGGACTACTGTTAACTACAAGTCTTGGGCAGCCAAGTCCCTAAATTTTAGGAGGACTGTTGGGTCCTCAAATTGTATAAATAAGAGGGCTCAAGACCTCATTTCAGTTAGTCATTTTGGGGAGCTAGTTGGTAGTCATTTTGTAGCTAGTGGTTAGTCAATTTTTGTAGCTAGTAGTTGGCCAGTAGGTAGTCATGTTGTAATTCGATTTGTAAGCCAGTTTTGGCATGACATTAGATTTTTGATTATGAATAAAGGCAAGCAGATTTGGATCTACTTCTGAGTTTTTAAGGGAGCTATAGCTCTCAGGTTAGGGCCCAACCTGAGAGAAATAGACCTCCTCTTCTTTGTATTGCTATTGTCTTTCTTTTTCAGCACTTTGTTTCTTTGTTTTGGCATGCATTTTGAAAATACAGTCTGCTGATTTAGTCTTTTTCATGTGATTCAGTAGGATTAGCTTATGGTTACTTTGCTTTCAGTTGCTTAGATTCGATAGGAGGTTTGTAATACACAGGAGCTCCAAGAAAAAGGTTGTTAGAGATCACTGCCATCTCTGTTTAGGGATTGGAGTGCAGTCCATATCAACCACCAAAAAGAAACACAGTCTTTTACTTCCATACAAGCTGCAACATAGTCATTGAAGATCCATCCATGCACTGTTGATATTGAACCATACTTCTACATTTTCCATTCCATGCACGGTTTCTTTTCTCGGTTTTACATTGTTGTTCATAGGTTTAATGGCACGGGTATCATAGGTTAATAAATTCTCGTTTTTGGTACAAGACATAAGTCATTTGTTTCATTTATGCTGCTCCATATCATTCCACTTCCTTCTTCTTCTTCTTGATCTCTCCTCAATCCACCTACTCGGCCTCTGTCCAGCTCATTTACTCTCCAACTCATCCATTATTCACTTAGCTTCATCTACTTAAACTTTTGTTGATCCCATCCTTCCATCCATCAACCCACTGCATGCACTCTTCCTCCATCTGATTTCTCTGCTCCTGAGCCATCACCAGCTCCATCTCCATCTCACCTATCCTCCCACACCACTCCAACACTCCACCATCTCCCAAAACTGCCACGGCCAAACATCCTGTAGAATTGCACAGACTTCCTGTAGAAGCCTGCAAACTCGGTTGTTGAGCATCCGAACGTGGTAGACTTCTGTGGACTGATGCTAGAGACCCTTTGGGACCTCCCCTAGCCATCCTGACCTTGCCCATGCTTTCCTTCCATTCAAACCGCTCCTGCACAACCAAACCCTAATCAAAAGCATCATCACAATAAATCCAACCACTTAATGAAAAAATACAAAAACATGTCTTTTCAGATGCAAGTAGCTTAGATGCATGTATTTCAGCTCACTACAATTAATGGCATTAGTGGTAGTAGTTTCATTCACAGTTTTGCATTGTAAGGGTCTAGCTAGTCAAATTAGGGTTTACTAGGGTTTTCATACTTTATTGGCTTTCAGTTTCTTTCTGCAATTAGACTAGTCTCCTTTGAGTTAGCTTTCGTCCATCATTCATAAAGCTTCTTCTGTGAGCATATAGAAGTTGGCTTGAGCCCTAGCGGACTTGTGCCAGCTGACCAAGTGACAACTGCGACAAGAGCTAGTACTTGTGCATACAGCACCGTCGCTTCCAAGTTTGTACGAACTACCGGGTTGATAAAATTAGAGATAGGAAGCTCCAGGAGTTGTAGCATTATTGCTACAATACTGGAGCCCACCACCTCTTGTTTTTCAAGTTGAAAATCTCGTTCCTACTATACCCCTTGGAGTCTTACCAGTATTCAATGTGGATGATATTATGAATCCAAACAAACACATGGATTAATTCATGGCTATTTGTGACATACAAGGGATTGTACATGAAGATGTCATGGTTAGAGCATTTCTTTCAATTCTAATAGTACCTCCCTATGATTGTGATCTAGGTGGATATTGGTGGCCACCCGCCTATTCCACTTGGACCCCCACCACTATTTCTTTCAGTTTCCTTAATTCTAGCACAATTTACTATTTTTGGCAGTTTTTCAAGTCCTGAACTTCCACAGCCATTTTGAGGCCCTAAATGACAGTTTTTTGGAAAACAGGAAGACAAGTGTCTCTAATTAATGTTTACGGTTGAAATTTGTATTCCTTGGATATATCTCTCTAATGAGGTATCGTGCACATCAAACGGAGATCGTATGCCAAAGTTACAACCCTGTGAAGTTGATGTACCAATTTACCCCAACAGGGCCCACAATTTTGGCACTTCATCACCTAGGATTAGGTTTTTCGATATTTAGGGTTTTCCATTGTTTCTCAATAATAAATATGCCTTCGAGCCTCATTATAACATAGTTCAGAGGCATGTATCTGCCACATCGTTTCTCAGAGATAAGCTACCATCGCCCGAGCTAGTTTATTTCCATTCTGTATGTAAGCATATTTCAGTTCTTTGATATTAATGAAATGAAGATTTATTTATGCTGCATATCTTTATTTATGTTTATATCTATATTTTGTTTCATTCCTGCATAAGTCTATATCAGTGGTATCAAAGCAGTGTGCTCTTTCTATGTTTTTCTTTGCGTGTCCCCAACGAGGTCAAGGTATAAGGAGTTAGGCCTCGAACTGGTTGAACCTGTGGAAGATCGTCCTCGCAAACCCCGATGACCTCCCATGACAGAAGAAAAGAAAGACGAGGGAGCAGGAGATCCTTTCAAAATATTACTCGAAGAAGCCCTTGAGAAAAAAATGAATGCAATGATGGACAACTTTGCCCAAATCCTTCGGCGGATGTCCACAGGTGACACATCTTCATTCGACAACCACTCTAGAGGTGCCAATCCCTTCAAGGTATAAGTAAACTTTGACATTCCCATATTTGAAGTCAAGATAGATGCATACATCGTAGATAGATGGTTAACCCTATTGGAAGGATATTTTTCAGTTCATGATTTTTCCAATCGGGAAAATATTACTTTTGCACTCCTCAAAGACGCACCCCATGTCAAGGACTGGTGGGACACTTACTGTGAACCAGAGGGACGCGATAGAACCATAATTGTTTTTAACCGCACCAACTTGGAATTATTTCCCAGATGCCAATAAGTAACAGTATTACCCCGTGGGGAGCTATGAGGACAAGTACATACAATGGACCATGATGCGACAATAAAGGGATCAAGATGTGCATGAGCTAAAAAATATTTTCCAAACCTTGCACACAAATTTGGGTATTAAATATTATGAGAAACATCTGGTACTCCAGTAACACAGTTGTTTTCAAAAATACATTCAGGAGGAAATGGAGTTCCTGGACATCTCCTCACTTGGTGCAACATACTGATATGTTGCCAATATTGAGAAAAAAGTCAAGAAGAAGAAGTGAGACTTTGAATCTACGAACCCGAAGCAGAAAAAAGGCACCACCAAGACACAAAGCAAAGGGAAAAGTCAGGCCATGACCCCCCAGGAAAACTCCTCGAAGTCACAAGCCACGAGTAATGCAAAGGCAAAGAAAGACACCAACAAGTGGTGTGAGTTCCATAAAAATCCCACTCCCAACACAAAATAAAGTCGTGTGAAGTAGGCACTGGTGGCCGAGATAAAAGACTCAGAGATAGATGCATGCTCTGATTTTGAGCCAGAACCAAAGAAGGGAAATCATATCATTGAGGCCGAACCCACTGCGACAGTAGCCGCCACCAAGCTCCAAAAGGTAGAATCTGTGGATCTAGAGGAGGGGGAGCGCATATTCCACTCACAAATGTGGGTAAATGGTTCACCGATGTGGTTGATCATTGACAACAGGAGCCAAAAGAACTTGATATCAGTCAAGGTCATTAAGAGATTGAAGCTACCAACAATGTCACACTCACAACTGTACACCATCGGGTGGCTCCACCAATGGCAAGATCTTTGTGTCAACTAGCAGTGTTGCCTACCTTATAGCATCAAGTCCTTTGCAGATGAGGTATTGCGCGATGTTACCCTCTAGAATTCTATGATGTTTTATTAGGTCAATCATACCTATGGAAGCGTCATGTTGTATATGAATCTAGACCTTGTTCTATTATTATTACTTTGGTTAGAAATTGTATATGATATTAGAGGTAGTGCCGCCTACCACCTTTTCTTTTATCTGTGCTAAAAAATGCTGTAAGATCATTTCCCAGACTGGGAAATTTTTCTTCCTCATGATTCACCTTCAGAGCAAGAGGAATATTGTGGCCACATCCACAACCTCGAGACAGGGCTCCTCCGCAAGACAACAACAAATGGACAAGGTCGTGGAGGAGTACATGGATATATTCACCTCACCCATAGGGGTACCCCTACACTACCAAGTCAAGCAATCCATTGATCTAATCTCGTGTGCACCACTACCCAATGGACCAATCTACCAACGCTCTGTTCTGGAGAACATGAAATCAAGAGGCAGATTCAGGAGCTGTTGCAGAAAGGGCACATCATGCTAAGTTCATCACCCTGTGGGTGGCCAATCATGTTGGTATAGAAGAAGAATGGAACCTGGAGGCTCTTTATTGACTATCGGGCGCTCAATAAGATCAATGTCTAGTATAGGTATCCAATCCCACTAATTGATGACCTTATGGACTAGCTCAAAGGGGCCAAATATTTTAGCAAGATTAACTTGAAGTCCGATTATCACCAGGTACCAATTGAAGCCTCCAATGTGTGGAATATTGCCTTTGAATCTAAGGAGGGCTTTATCGAATGGTTGGTCATACCTTTCGGGTTGGCGAATGCCACCGAAAATTTCATGTGGCTGATGGATGACAGCGTGCAGCCCTTTACCAACTCATTCGTGGTAGTGTATCTAGATGACATCCTGATTTTTAGCCAAAGTTGGGAAGCGCACATACACCATATTCAACAGGTCCTCCAAACCCTACAACAACACAAGTTGTGTGCCAATTTAGAGAAATGCACTTTGATATGACCTAGGTTCAATATTTTGGGTGCATCATTGATGAACGGGGTGTGCATGTGGACCCAACCAAGATACAAGTTATTCTAGATTGGCCAACCCCAACCACTCTAATAGACCTCCACAATTTTTTGGGTCTTGCCAATTTCTATCACAGGTTCTTGTTGGGATTCTCTCATATCACCTGGCCTTTGAGTCAAGTCACCAAGGGCGGAGTGAAAGAAAAGTTATTTTGGTCTAAATCCCAACAAAAGGCATTTGTCGAGTTGAAGCATCGCCTCTGCTCTACACTAGTTATCACATTACCAGACTTGCAAAAACCGTTTGAAATTGAGATAGATGCCAATGAATATGTTGTTGGTGTAGTTCTTACCTAGCAGGAGCATCCAGTGGCATATCATAGTGAGACACTTTCAGATACAATCCGAAAGTATCTCACCTATGACAAAGAGATGTATTCCATTATGTAGGCCTGCCAACAATAGAAGCATTACGTTCTAGGGAAGGAAATGGTCATCCACACATACCACTGACCCATGTAGTTCATATAGACACAAAGAATGTTGAAGAATGATCGCCATGAGAAATGGTCCACATATTTGCAACAATTCCATTTGAACATTAAGTACAAGAAGGGAAGCACCAATAATGTTGAAGACTGCCTCAGCCTGATGGGTCCCATTAATAGGTATATTTTGAAGTTCATTATGTTATCCTCCATCCCTTAAAACTATCCTTTTCTAACATTAACTCGCATTTTTAGTCATAATATTCCTAGTAATAAGATTAAAAGGTTTTTATCATCTTGTGAGGCCTAATGCGATTAAATTGAAGGAAAAAGAGGCATTTTTGAGGCATTTACTATGCAGGGCCCTTATGGAGACAACCAAGAGAGAATCTAAGGGGATTGTCCACCTCCTTAGCTCTCTAACTCGGCTTAGGATCACAGGATCCTCACTCATGGCTCGAATTCACTAGCAATCAAGGGACTCCAAGTCCATGTGGAGATTAAGGAGAACCAGATCCAAAATTATTGAGATATTAGAGGGAATCATTCCTATTTTCAAGGGAGCTTCCATCATCTACCTCTTTGTATAAATGAACCAGTTAAAAGGCTCATTAGGATTTGAGTTTTTGATTTAGCTAAGAGTAGCTACCGAACCTATTTCTTGACATTTTTATTCTTAACTTTCATGTGATGTATGAGACTACTATTTTCTGCTAATGAGAAGTTTGCCATTGATATGCATCTGAGCTAGTTTTAGAGGGCTGAAACCCTTGGGTTTGGGACAAACCCCAAGGCTTTGGTCCCTCTTTTGTATTTCTTTCCTGTTCTTATTTTAAAGCATTGCATGTATTTCTCTTGTTTAAGTAGATGTTAAGCTATAACAACTTATGATCGCAAACTTTCCTATCACCTCTCTTGTGGGAAGAGTGATTGGAAATATTTACAATCTCAGTCCAAAAACATTTATTTATGTTTTCTTGGAAATAAATAGGCGTTAGTTGTAATAATTTTGCATTTTTATTCTCTGCAACTTAGGAGTGAGTTCAGTGATCAGAGTAGTGTTGTGAAATAGAATAGATTTTAGTCAAATTCAACTCATCTTTTCCATGATAGTTTATCTCACTGTGTTATTGGTAATTTGATGCATGTATTTGGCTAGTTGTAGGGTTGTGTTGATTTGTAGGTGTGGGAACATCTTTCCATCTCCACCTGGACCTTTCCACCTGCTTCCTTTGCACTGTGGGCATCACCCTTGGTGCAAGATAGACCTTTGAGAGGTCCTAGGCTTGGTGAGGGGGATCCCCCAACCTTCATTCACTTCCTCCTACCATCATCCATCTCCTCCTTCCCTCAAGACACCATATCTACCCTCAAAAGGCTCTCGAAACCCCTCCTATAGAAAAATAGAGCCTACTGTAGCAAACAAGACCTTTTGTAGCAACCTCTTGTAGCAACCCTGTAACAATGTTCTTTTCAACCAATTTTTCTCCCCACTTCAAACTTAGCCTAGTTAAGTTGCATAATGACCCTAACTTGTGATTTGATGATTAAGGAAGGCTCTTAGACCACTCCAACCTCCTCCTTTCCTCACTGTAAAACATAGTTAGAATTAGTTTTTTATTTTTTATTTATTTTTTATAAGCATGTTAAAATTTAGATTCCTTATTTTCAAGAAAATGTAAAGTAGATCAATGATACATGCAAGTAAGTTACTGATTTGATCAGATGTGAAAAATAGAGTAGCTTTACTTATGCAAGTATATTATCCCTTTCTCTTTCATGCAATGTCAATTAGCATCTACATTTGAATGAATGGAATTTTCACTTTCATAGTTAGAATCAGGTTCAATTGTGATTTTATAAGAAGTTTTCACTATAGTTAGTTGGAGGAATGGTCTCTGAACACCTTGATCTGATTTCATGACTGAGGGTGACATGAGTAGAACCTAACCTACTGTGCATATAGCACTATCACCTCTATGTTTGTACGAACCTCGCATTGATAATTTGAGTTGAGGATCCCTTGGGAGTTGCAACACTCTTGGTGCAATACCAGGGCTCACCACTTTTTGGTGTCGTTGTCGGGGAGGTGTCTAAGTAGATGTTGTTTCTACTTTAGAATTGCTTGTTATTTTCAATTTGCACCAGTCTTATTGCTTTGAGAAAAAAAAATCAATAAAGACAATTCTTTTATGCCTCGTAGGAGTAGGGATAAGCAAGGGAAATTATTACCAGAAACCCCGACCCCCTCAAGGGTCACTTTGAAATTCCCTCTCTAATTAAAGGGGAGTTGGAAAACCCTTTAGGAGAGCCACCTGAAATTTTTGAAGAACCTATAGGAGAAGAAGAACCTATCTCACCTACCCAAACTATGGCTGAAAACTAGAACAATGAGATTTTCCCCATCAGAGAAACCAATGGAGAGGCTAGAATAAAAAATATAAGCCCTGCTACCCTTCCACATTTCCATGGCCTAACTTCTAAAGATCCTGACACCATTTTTGAGTTTGTTGTTGTTTGTAGGACCTATGACTATGCCTCTGATGAGTAGAAGTTGAAGTTGTTTCCTTCTACCCTCAAAGATGCAGCCTTGCATTGGTTTATGAGTCTACCTAGAGGCAACATCACTACTTGGGCCCAAATGCAACAAAACTTCAATGATAAATATTAGGATTACTGTAGGTCCAAAGAAACAAAGGAGGAAATATTTAGGATGACCCTTGGACCTGATGAATCTTTGGAGGACTATGAGGAGAGGTTTCAACTCAATTATAGGAGGGCCAACTGTACCCTTGATACTGAGTCACACAAGCTATTTATTCTCTGAGGGATTAGGGAAGATTTAATGGAAACCTTCAACATGATATTTGGAGGAGATATCTACCAATTGCCTTATGGTGACATCAAAAATGTATTCAAGAATTACTCTAGGGATGCTAAGAAGAAGGGTAGGTCTAGCCAAATCTTGGTTAGTTGCTCTCCCTTCAAAAAATCCATCAAACATGAGATAACGAATATGTTGGAGGATTTCAAGAGTGAAACGTTGCATACCTTTTCCCTACAAATGTATACTATGCAAATAAAAAGAAAACAAAGGAAGCATAAAGGGCACTAGTTATTTTCTTCCCTAGATGTACTAAAAGACATTCTAGGAATGAACTCCCATTGAATGTCATAGAAGTCTACCTGGTATGTGAAGAGAATCATGCAACAGAAAAATGTCCCTCTCTGCCAGGCCTAAAGGTTGTATACCAGGTTGGAGTAGAGATTGGGTTAGAATATATGTGCTTGATTAACCAAAGGAGACCCCCAGGACCTCAGCCATATAAACAAGGGATGCAAGGTGCACATTATCCTCACTACAATCCAAATCAAAATGCACATTTCCAACCTTAGTAGCCTTCCACTCATCCATCATGTTCCACACCTCCTCCTTGTTCTTATGCTTCTCCATATCCCCATCAACCTGTTAACCATCTTTTTCGGCCATATCCTCCCCAATCTTCCCAATGGGGAAATCCCTCACAAGAGCGGAGGCCTCAAAAAAACCAGCCTCCTGCTTTATTGCCTCCACCCTAACCTCAACCACAACTAACTCATCATACCCCACCTAAGAAAACTCAAATTCCTTCTCAACCCAATCTGAACCCAAATAATAAGCAGGCACAACAAGTCTATAGTGGAGAGCCATCCTATCCTGCTTATGTTGTGGAAACCCAATAGATCAACCGTCGGCCTAGTAGGGTGCTCCCAGATAATCACCCACCTCCTCCACCTGAAGAGCTTGAAGAAGAGAAGGAAGAGAGTGCCCCTCAAGGCAATACAACCCCCTATCCTGAAAGGTTTGTCCACCCTAACCAACACACCCCATAAGAGGTTGAAATTCTGGGAGAATTGAATAATTTGTGTGTCAATATACCCCTTATCCATGCCATTAAATATGTTCCCATCTACAACAAGCTTATTTAGAAAAATTGTTGCAAAATGCCTCAGAGAAGAAGAAGAGATACCCCCACCGTCGATGTTGTTGGACAACTATCTACTTTGATTCTTGGGAGGGTGATCTCCCAAAAATACGTAGACTCTGGTAGCCTAGTAGTGGATGTGCACATCGATGGAATTATGGTCCCTAATACCTTGATTGATTTTGGGGTTGCAATCAATGTGATGACTAGGGAAACCATGCTGAAGCTCAATCTCCAAGGGGCTTTGAGAAAGACCACTACAATGTTGCAACTTGCAGACATATTCACAATACCTCCTGAGGGAATTATTGAGGATGTCATGGTTTTCATTGACTCGTGGGAGTGCCCTACTAATTTCCTAGTCCTCTAGCCCAAAACCAAGTTTAATGGCTATCCTCTCATCTTAGGAAGACCTTGGTTGGCCACTATTGATGCCTACATTAGTTGTAGGGTTGGGAACATGACTATTAAGAATGGACATTTATCAAAACAACTTGTGTTGTATCCTCCTGCTCAACCTTCTATTGAACATGATTTACCCATATGGTTAGAGGATGAATTGTATCACATAACCCCCTACCGATTTTTCACTCTAGATACTGTTATAGGAGGGGGAAAACTTGATGAAGATGACCTTATTGACCATATCTTATAGAACCAACCTCCCACTTGTTAGTTTTTGTAGCATCAGATTTGTTCTAGCCACGAAATATGGTGGAGAGGCTAGAATACATGTATTCTCCAAAACCCAGAAATCGTTTTTGGAAATGCCACATAGATATGCCTTAATTAAAATAATTAATCCTTTTTTAATGTTGCCTAAGTCTAAACTTAGGAAAAATGATTAATTAAAAGGTATTAATTAAGTCATAGTGAGAATCTTCAAGAAGAAGACATGGATCGATTCATAGTTAATCTTAGCCATCGATTATGTTTTAATCTTGGTAGTTGATGTCTCAACGAGATATTATAAGAAGAAATTTGATGGGGGTTTGAGAACACACTTGGGACACCAAGGAATTCGATTTTTCTAGGAAATTGATCTTCAAAGTAGCATTTGTGTGTTGTCGTATGTGATTCAGTGAGATTGAAGTAGTGAGAGAGGGGCATGGATAGTAAGGTTGGATAGATATTTTCTAGTTCGATGAATACATATTAGAGAGACAGAGAGCTCCACATAGAGGCAACGCAGAGCAGAGAGGCAACACAACGCTTCAGAGGGGAAGCTGTATTTTGCTTGGGAGAAGCAGTGATTCAGTGCTAGAAGCCGGAGTGGGAGCTCAGAGGCCAAGAGATTCCATTTCCCAGACAACAATTGATTAGTTAGCGAGAGAGATGCTGGTCCGAGTTGTGAGATGCAGAATTGTGTAGGTTAATGCAGGGACTGCGCAGAGAGTAGCTCATCTTGAGCCTAGGTCAGTGTCATATCACTGACGAGAGTGATATTTTTCTAACTAGACTTATGTCAGTCATTTCTCTGTATGGGTTGCTATATTTGAGCATCCATAGATTTGTACTCAGATTTACTACTACGTAATAATAAACCCTCAGCTGCTGCACCAATTTTCCCAAGTTGGGTTTTTCTGGGGACATTGGTCCAAAAATAATAGTGTTATTTGTGTGTGTGCATCTATTCTTCCAGCATTATTTTTCTTTCGCAATATTTTATTTTTGAAGGTTGCAGTGTATTTATTTCAATATTTTAGTAAGAAACTACATATAATTTGTTTAATTTATTTAACAAATAGAAGATATAATATCAGTTGCTGTAGTAGTATTTGGAGTTTTCCAAATTGACACCACTGCCACACCATTTGATGAATTGTAGAAAGAATCTGAGAGTAGTCCCTAGACTGACTTGTGCTCTGTTGACTCTAGCCTAGAACATGTCAGGATTGTAGAGTTTGGCACATACATAACTCTAAAGATCAACCCCTCTCTCTCATCCAAACATGAAGAGAATTTGTGTACTATACTGGGTAAACACATGGATGCTTTTTCTTGGTATTATAAGGAAATGAAAGGTGTGCATCCCTCAGTTTGTACTCATCATATTTACATCAAAGAGGGATGCAAGCTTGTGCGCCAACCCTAGAGAAGGATGAACCCAAATCTTAAGGACATTGTGAAAGAAGAATTACAAAAGTTAATGGATGCAGGGTTCATATACCCCATTTCAGATAGTGAGTGTGTGTCACCTCTTGGTTTAGTTCCCAAGAATAATGGGAAGTGTATAATATGTGTTGATTACTAGGAACTTAACAAGGCTATAAAGAAGGACCGTTTTCCTTTCCCCTTCATTGACCAAGTCCTAGATGGCCATGCAGGAAAGAAATTCTTGTCCTTCTTGGATGGATTTAGTGGATACAACCAAATACATATCAACCATGAAGACCAAGATAAGACCAAATTTACATGTCCTTGGGGTATCTTTTCCTATAGAGTTCTTCCATTTGGTCTGTGCAATGCCCCTACTACTTTTTAGAGGGAAGTTCTGAGTATTTTTGTTGAACTTGTTCATGACTCTGTTGAGATATACATGGATGATTTCACTCCTTATGGATGTGACTTCGAGGAAGCTCTTTCTAATCCTTACAAATTATTGAAGAAATGTATTGAAATGAATCTCTCATTGAGCCTTGAGAAATGTGAGTTTTTTATGAATGTAAGGATTGTCCTTGACCACTCCATATCCAAGGAAGGAATACAGGTTGACCCAAACAATATTTCCATCATCAAAAGGGTCCCTATCCCTCAAAATAAAAGAGATTACAAGATTTTTCTTGGATTAGCTAGGTATTATAAAAGGTTCATTAAATATTTTAGCAAACTAGCTTCCCCCTTGTTTGGACTATTGGATAAAGATTCAGATTTTTGTTTGATAAACAACTGTCAAGAAGCCTTCGAAATACTAAAAGAAAAGCTGATCATTGCACCCATCCTTAGGGGTCCCAACTCGGCATTACTTTTCCATATACACATAGATGCCCAAGACAAAGTTGTAGGTTTGCCTTAGGACAAGTAGAAGACAAATTGCCTTATGCTATCTATTTCATCAGTAAGAACCTTTCTAAAAATGAGTTAAATTATACTATAACTGAAAAGGAACTATTGGATGTGGTGCATTCTTTGAACACGTTTAGGCATTATATCACTGGTTATCAAACTTTGGTTCACATTTATCATGCAGCCATTAAGTATTTAATGAATAAACCTTATGCCAATGCTAGGATAACTAGATGGTTTTTATTATTGCAGCATTTTGATTTGACTATTGTTGATAAACTAGGAAAAGAGAATGTGGTTGCAAATTTCTTGTCAAGACTAACCCTGCCTGCAGGAAAGGAAGAAATAATAGATGATCAACTTCCAGATGAACATTTATTTTCCATCTTAGTGATTTCTCCTTGGTATGCTGATATAGCCAACTATTTGGTTGTTGGAAGGTTCCCTCCTAACCTATCCTCCAAGGAGAAAAGAAATATTGTCAGCAAGAGTGTCCCATTCACCTTCGAATATTTTCAGATTGGGGCCAGATCATATCCTAAGAAGATGTGTGGGGGAAGAAGATTTCTTTGACATCCTTTCAACATGCCATGATGGACCTTGTGGGGGCCACTTTGCTACTAAGAGGACAACCTTCAAAGCTCTACAATCAAATTAATATTGGTCCACTTTACATCAGGATGCATGGTAAACCCCCAGGTGTGATCAGTGCCAAAGGATGGGTAAGCCAACACCCAACTATATCAACTTGTTTGTTTTTTGATAGCTATACACACAAAAAAATTGACTATGCAAAAGACGATATTTATAAGGTAACATAAGACATAAACATTGGAAAATCTATCCCACGACTGAATTATTGAGGTACAACCTATGTTCTTCATTGGTATGAGTTGCCTCATCCATCTCCAAGATAAACAGAGTTAGGTGATTGATTTGGTCTTGGAGAGTCCTTAGTTGACTTTGATGGGCATCCAATTAATTATCCTGCTTGGCGATCTTTTCCTGGAGAGAGAGATTCTTGTCTTGGATTTGAGTTGTGGATAACATGTAATCTTGCATATTTAGATTAAGAACCATAAGTTGTACATTCATGTTATTTATTTTTTGTTTCTGTTGAGCTATCATGTTTAAGTTGACACTATTTATATTCTCGATGCCATGGCTGCTGACAACTTGGTTCAGATGTTTTTTCCACATATTTCTTTTTTCATATTCACCGAGTGCCATATTTTACAATCTGTATGGAAAGAAGAAATTCTTATTTATAAAATTCCAAGTTTGGAAACTAGGATTGTAAATTACCACCTTGGAATAAGTCACATGATGTTGAGGTATGTTAAAGAATTGACTATCGTAGGGAGATTTTTGGGTGATAGGCGTGTTGACAGAATAACCAAGGAAAAATGTCATGAGGGCCCATCCTACTGCCCCCACTTGAGTGAAAAAAATAAGAAGGGGTCCAAACGCAGAGAGGCATCAACATCCAACAGTACTATAAATCACCAACCAGGGTAAAATCATAGGCATAACATGTTCTCGGCTGGAATATACACCACTAATAGTCACTAGAGTGAGGTTTGAATTTACATATCTTTGGTAAGCCCCTTGAACCTGATTTATAATCCACAGTAATTGACTGGTACACCCTCCTACCTTGAATCTGGATTGATTGTGAGAGGGAAGGGTCATGATTTCAATCCATTGAATAAGAGTTGTACTCAAAGGGAGATTTGAAATAAACGGCATAGGGATCATTCACTTGTCATCAAAGTACAAGATGAAAAGCAAAGGAGAATGGTTCTCGGTACATAGGTGACATTACCCGAGCTATATGCACATTATTTGGTAGGAGGAGAGTGATGCCATTGTATGCCATGAAATTTGTCATGCACCCAACCACCATTAGATAAATTTTTAGGTCGAAAATGGGCCTCACAACAAAAATATACAATCAGAATCAACTTTATAATAACTGATAGGATTCAAGATGATGATGTCAACCATGGGGGGTGATTCACCATTTTTGGAGTAAAAAAGTAAAAAGATTATAAAAAGACTACTTTTTCAACTTATCTCCCTATGGTTTTACTCAAATTTTGAGTGGGAACATTTATTGGAAGCATAATTTAATTCCTCGTCCAAGGAGTACCCATGTTGCATACTTTCGATGGACTTTGTTACACAAAAAATGAGAAATACATGAAAAAACGTGATTATACTCACATTTTTCATGTAGCAGGGTCCATCGAAAGTATGCAACATGGGTACTCCTTTGATGAAGAATTAAATTCAACATCCAACAAGTTCTCCTACTCAGAACTTGAGTAAAACCGTGGGGAGATAAGTTGAAAATACAAGTTGAAAAAGTAGATTTTTCATTTTTCCCTCTCAAATTTGATGATGTAATCTAATATTATTTTATTATTTCCACTATTATTTTATAATATTCCTTAGGAGGCCATTTTAGACCTCAATGCTTCTGTATTTCTATGTGACTTGATGATTGATGATTACATGTGAAATTTTGGATTACATCTTATTTCATAGATTTCCTCATTAGACTTGAGCAGGTTCATTTTGAGAGCCATGAAATGTTGGATTAAGCTATGGAAGATTGCACAAACTATATATTCCATTTAATTCTAATTGCCTAACTTGAAGATGTTAAGCTTGGTTAGCACAATTATATGCTTCATTGTTTTGCTTCCGGAGGAAATGGAAGTATGCTTGTTATGGGATTTCTTCAAGCAATGTTGTGATTCTTCTCATTAGGATTTCTAGGCATCTTTCCTTAGGAATGGTGCCATTATAAAGATGGTTGATGACAAAATCTCCCATTATGACTATGTTGGTTATTCGCCTGTCTTTCACGATGAGGAGACCTTGGAGGAGGTCATTCAATTCAACTCAGTTGTTTTCCATGGACCCCAAACCCTAGGCATACCTTACGTTCAAATTTCCATCAGGGATATACAAAACCCCTTCCCCTCTTGCCACCCCTAGTAATTAGAAGAATTATCAAGCAAGAAAATTCAAGAAATAAAAAATAAAATATTGGAATTCCTAAAGCACCAAAATGGTTGAATATCAGGACAAATTTTACTCAACATGAAGTTGATCACTATATCAAAAGATCATCCATCATGCAATTCCTATGAAAGAAGGGGCAAAGTCAGTAAGACAAAATCCATGGATAATTAATCCTAAATTAAAGCCTTTGGTTAAATTGGAAATTAAGAAGATGGAAAAGGCTAGAATCATTTTTTTGATAAGGCATTCTGAATGGATTACAAACCTGATTATTGTTAGAAAGAAAAATGAAGAAATAAGACTGTATAGATTTCACAATATTAATAAATATTCACTTAAAGATAATTATCCCCTCTATAATATGGAAAGACTATTGCAACAAGTCACTAGAGTAGTAGTAATTTCAATGTTAGATATTGGTGGCAGAAGATGATAGACATAAGAATGAATTTACTACAATTGGGAACCTATGCTTATTCTCGAATATCATTTGGACCAAAAACTGCTCGAGCAACATTTCAAGGAGCCATGGATTACACATTCAAAGAGATGATAGGAAAAATCAAGGTTGACTATCAAGATGAATTGACTATATATTCCAAACTTAGAACATCTCATTAGGATCACTGACAAATTTTTTGAAGGATGCATACAATATGGAGTGCTAAATCTTAATAAAATGCTTATTTGTAGTATCATAGGGAAGGTTACCTGGCCATATAGTGAGCCAAAAGGGAATCTATTGATCCAGGTGGATATTGGTGGCCACCCACCTATTCCACTTGGACCCCCAACATTGTCTCTTTCAGTTTTTCGGTTTCCTTAATTGTAGCACTGTTTACTATTTTTGGCAGTTTTTCAGGTCCTGAACTTTTGAAGCTGTTTTGAGGCCCTAAATGACGTTTTTAGGGAAAACGGAGAGACTGTAAACTCCCCAAATTAGCTTAGCCATTTCTTTTCAGCCTCCTCTACGAGATCTTTGAAACACAATATTATGATAGCTAAACGGAGATCATATGCCAAAGTTACGACCCTGGGAAGTTGATGTACCAATTTACCTAAACGGGGCCCACAATTTTGGCGCTTCATCTCATAGGGTTAGGTTCTTGGATGTTTAGGGTTTTCTATTGTTTCTCAATAATAAATAGGCCTTTGAGCCTCATTGTAACACAGTTCAGAGGCATGTAGGTGCCACATCTCTTCTTAGAGATAAGCTACCACCGTCCAAGCTATATTAATTCCTTTATGTTTGTAACCTGGTTCAATATTTTTCTATTACTGAAATGAAGTGTTTTTCTATTGCATCTCTGTATCTATGATTATATCTATAAGTCGTTGCATTCATGTTTAAGTTTGGATCAATGGTATCACAACGATATGCTCTTTCTTTGTTTTTTCTTTGCATGTCCCCAACGAGGTCAAGGTAAAAGGAGTTAGGGCTCAATCTGGTTGAACCATTGCAAGATCAGCCTCGCAAAACCCGACACCTCCCTTGGTGAAAGAAAAAATAAAGATGAGGGGGCAGGAGATCCTTTCAAAATGTTTCTTGAGGAAGCCCTTGAGTGACAGAGGGACGTGATGATGGATAAATATTTCCGAGATACTTTGACGAATACCCATAGGTGATGCATCTTCATCCAGAAGCCACTTTGGAGGTGCCACTCTTTTTAAGGTACAAGTTAACTTTGATATTCCCATGTTTGAAGGCCTGATAGATGCAGAAGAGTAGATAAATGATTAAATCTATTGGAAGGATATTTTTCAGTTCGTGACTTTTCCAATCTAGAAAATATTACTTTTGGACTTCTCAAAGCCACCCCACATGTCAAGGACAGGTGGGAAACCTATTGTGAACAAAAGGATGAGAGTGAAACCTTGTTGTTTTCAGCCGCATCCACTTGGGGTTCTTTCCGAGATGCCATCAAGGAACAATATTACCCTGTCGAGAGCTATGAAGATAAATACATAAAGTGGAACACACTACAACAGGGAAGGGACCAAGATGTGTCAGAGTTCACAAATATTTTGCATATCCTGCGCATGAAGCTAGGTATCCAGGATACTGAGAAAAATTTGGTACTCAAGTACCATGACTATCTATACAAGTACATCTAGGATGAGGTGGAGTTCCCATACATTTTGTCGCTCGGCATGACGTACCAGTGCACTTTCAAGATTGAGCAGAAGTTTGAACAAAAGAAGTGATACTTTGGATCTGCGAATCCAAAGCAAGGAAAATGCACCCCCAAACCTCAAAATAAAGGACCAAGCCAAGGCGGGGATACCCATGATAGCCTGCTGAAGCCGCAAGCAAAGAACAACACCATGAAGACAAAGGACACAGGAAAATGGTGTGAGTTCCATAAGAGCTCCGCTCACAATAAAAGTGAGGGTTGGGCCAAGTAGTCAATAGTGGCTGAGCTGAAGGCTTTTGAATCAAACACATTCTGAATCTGAATCAGAACCCGATAAGGGAAATGACAAAGAGAAGCAAATAATTGATGCGGAGCCCAGTTCCACTGTTGCCACCACCAAGATCCATAAGATCGAGCCTGAAGATCCATAGGAGGGGAATGCCTCTTCCACTCATAGATGTGGGTGAAGGCTTCTCTGCTACAATTCATTGTTGACAACAGGAGCCAAAAGAACCTCATTTCAGTAGAGGTCATGAGGAAGCTGGGCCTAAAGACTACAACACATCCACATCCGTACACCATTGGGTGGATTCACCAAGGACGAGATCTTTGCGTCAGCCAAAAGTGTTACCTTCCCTACAACATCAAGCCCTTCACGGATGATGTACTCTGTGATGTTGCTCCTCTTGAAGTTTGTGATGTATTGTTAGGACAACCATACTTTTGGAAGTGACATGATGTATATGAGTCTAGACATGGCTATGTGATTATTACCTTGGCCAACAAGTTGTATAGGATATTGGAGGTAGCCCTGCCTACCACCATCTCTTTGATCATTGCAAAGCAATACGGTAAGATCATTTCCCACACCAGGAAATTTATTTTCCTTATGATTCGCCCTCAGGGAAAAAAGAAGGTTGTGGCCACGGCTTCCACGCAGGGCTCCTCTACACAACAGTAATAGATGGACAAGGTTGTGGAGGATTATAGGGATATTTTCACCTCACCTACAGGGGTACCTCTACACTATCAGGTCAAGCACTCCATCGACGTGATCCAAGCACGTTGCTGCTCAATGGACCGATCTATTGGCGCTATGTTCTAGAGAACGATGAGATTAGGAGGCAGATTTAGGAACTATTATAGAAAGGGCACACCAGGCCAAGTTCTCACCCTGTGGGAGCCCAATTGTATTGGTACAGAAGAAGGATGGGACATGGAGGTTCTGTATTGACTAGTGGGCGTTGAACAAGATCATTATCTAGAATGGGTACCCAATCCCGTGGATTGATGGCCTTCTTGACCAGCTCAAGGGGGCCCAAATATTTCAGCAAGATTTACTTGAAGTCAGGTTATCACCAGGTGCCTATTGAAACCTCCCATGTGTGGAAGAATGCCTTTAAATCCAAGGAGGACCTTTTCGAATGGTTGGTCATGTCGTTCGGATTGACGAACGTACTTGGAACCTTCATGAGACTAGTGGACAACATGTTACGACCCTTCACTAATACATTTTTTGTGGTGTATTTAGATGACATCTTGATCTTTAGCTAGAGTTGGGACGAGCACCTCCACCATATTCGATAGGTACTTCAACCCTGCAACAACACAAGCTGTGTACTAACTTGGAGAAATGCACCTTTGGTCGGACCCAGGTTCAATATATGGGGTACATAATTGATGAGAAAGGTGTACATGTGAACCCATCAAAGATACAAGTCATTCGAGATTGGCCAACTCCAACCACTCTAACAGAGCTTCGCAACTTTTTGGGTCTTGCCAACTTCTACTGTAGGTTTGTGTTGGGGTTCTCTCATATCACTTGGCCTTTAAGTCAAGTCACCAAGGGTAGAGCAAAAGAAAAGTTTTTTTGGTCTAAAACCCAACAATAGGCATTCTATGAGTTGAAGAATCGCCCTTGCTATGCACTAGTGCTCACATTAACATACTTGCAACAACCATTTGTGATTGAGACAGATGCCTCTGACTATGTTATTGGTGCGGTTCTTACACAACATGGGCATCCAATGGCTTTCCACATTGAGACACTTTCAAACACAGTCTGAAAGTACCCCACTTACAACAAAGAAATGTATTCCATTGTGCAGGACTACCATCAATGGAAGTATTACATTCTCGGGAAGGAAACGTCATCCACATAGACCAACAACCTCTACAGTTCATACAAACACAAGGGAAGTTGCAGAATGATTTCCATCAGAAATGGTTCACCTACTTGCAACAGTTCCATTTGAACATTAAGTATAAGAAGGGCAACACCAATAATGTTTTTGATTTCCTCAGCCAACCACCGGTAATGGTGCTGATCATTGTGCTCAACTCCTGTGGGCACGAGACATCGGGGTGGCCGCATATTTACAAGAGCGATCTAGAATTTGGAAGCACATACCAGAAACTCCTGGAAGGGAAGAAAGTTTAAAATTTTCACCTTCAGGATGCACTGTTATGCCACCTGGGACACATTTGTGTTCCTTCATGTGAGCATGCCAAGATGATTTTGGAGGCACACTATAGTTGGGTTGTTGGACATTTTAGACTAGATAAAACAGTGGCGGTATTGCAGAAGTATTGCTATTGTCCGAAACTTCGTGAGTATGTTGGGAAGTACATTAGATCTTGCACCGCCTGTGCTATTTCCAAACCAACCATCAAGAAGCAAGGCCTTTATACTCCTCTACCTACTCCTAGTCGGCCTTGGGAATCTATCTCCATGGATTACATGTCAGGTCTTCCTTCTACTAAGCATGACAACAATTGCGTTTTCGTGGTCATCCACAGATTCTCTAAGACGACCATCATGGCTACCTACAAGAAGAGTACCATAGCAGAGGTCACTTCTAAGCTCTTCTTTGAGAGAGGGTGGGTACACTTTGGGATCCCACAGTCCATTGTCTCAAATAGGCACAACAGATTCATGAGTTCATTTTGGTCAAGTCTTTGGTCGATACTGGATACAAAACTTACTAAGTCCATGAATTTCAATCCCTAAACTAATGGCAAAATTGAGGTTGTCAACACGATGATTGTACACATTCTATGCATTTACAACTCAAAGCATTGATGCACATGGGATGAAAGCCTCCCCTATGTCCAACACAGCTACAACAGAGCTCTCCACAACTCAATGGGCCACATCCCCTTTCAGGTAGGGCTGGGATTTAAGCCATTATGTCCCATTGATGTGGCCATACCATTTGTACCTACTCAGGCAGATTCGACTCATGTCTAGTCCAAATCCGACAGGGCTAACAACTTCGTTGAGTGCATTCAATACATCTTCCAGCAGGTCCATGATATATTGGATAGACCCAATTCCAAGAACAAGGAGTGCCATGATCAGCATTGGGTGTCGCACAAGTTCCAGGTGGGTGACAAAGTTTGGCTACATTTTCAAAAGGAGCGCCTCACTGGACCCCATCGCAAGCTTCGCCCACTGCAATATGGGCCATACACCATCACCAAGGATATAGGGGACAATTACTTCGAGCTTAGCATTCCACTGTTCCTTGGTCTGCACCTAGTGTTCAATGTAGACCGCCTTCGGCCATACTTTCCAACATTGCAGGACACATTTGACGTTGCAAAACAAGTCACACCAACAGAGCGAAACCCAGACTGCATGGAAGAGGCCATCACTGACCGAATCATGGACACACAAATCAAGAACACTCGCTAGTAGAATATCCAAATATATTGGGTTGTCAAAGTCGTCCAACTCCTTCACCAAGGCAAGTGGCTCACGAGTGACCAAGTTCAGCAAAAGTTTCCCCATCTCATGGAGGCACTCAACGCAATGGGGACCATTGATTTCTAATGGGAGAGGAATGGTCCAGGTGGATATTGGTGGCCACCTACCTATTCCACTTGGACCCCCAACACTGTCTCTTTCAGTTTTTCGGTTTCCTTAATTATAGCACAATTTACTATTTTTGGCAGTTTTTCGGGTTCTGAACTTTTGAAGACGTGTTGAGGCACTAAACGACGTTTTTAGGGAAAAAGGAGAGACCGAAAGCGTTCCAAATTATCATGGCCATTTTTTCTCGACCTCCTCTTTGAGATCTTCGAAGTGAGGGATTATAATGGCCAAATGGAGATCTTATTCCAAAGTTACGACCTCGGGAAGTTTATGTACTAATTTACCCAAACGAAGCCCACAGTTTTGGAACTTCATCTCCTAGGCTTAGGGTTTTGAATGTTTATGGTTTTCCATTATTTCTCAATAATAAATAGGCCTTTGAGCCTCATCATAATAGAGTTTAGAGGCATGTAGTCGCCACATATCTTCCCAGAGATAAGCAAACATCGCTTGAGCTATCTTATTTCCATTCTCTTTGTAAGCATAGTTCAATATTTTTCTATTAATGAAATGAAGTGTTATTCTGTTGCATCTTTGTATTTATGATCATATCTATAATTCGTTGCATTCCTATTTAAGTTTGGATCAGTCGTATCAGAGCGGTCTTCTCTTTCTTTGTTTTTCTTTGCATGTCCCCAACGAGGTCAGGGTATAAGGAGTTAGCGCTCAATCTGGTTGAACCGTTGCAAGATCAACCTTGCAAAATCTGACGACCTCCCATGGTGGAAGAAAATAAATATGAGGGGGCAGGAGACCCTTTCAAAATGTTGATAGAGTAAGCCCTCGAGCGATAGAGGGACGCGAGGATGGATAGCTTTGCTGAAATCCTTCGACAACTACCCACAGATGATGCATCTTCATCCAGCATCCACTCTGGAGGCGCCACTCCTTTTAAGGTACAAGTTAACTTCGATATTCCCATATTTGAAGGCCTGATAGATGGAGACGTCGTAGATAAATGGTTAAATATGTTGGAAGGATATTTTCCAGTTCATGACTTTTCCAATCGGGAAAATATTACTTTTGCACTTCTCAAATCTACCCCACACATCAAGGACTGGTGGGAAACCTACTGTGAACAAAAGGATGAGAGTGAACCCTTGTTGTTTTCAACCGCACCCACTTAGGATTCTTTCTGAGATGCCATCAAAGAACAATATAACCCTTTCGGGAGCCACGAAGATAAATACATAAAGTGGACAACGTTACGGCAGGGGAGGGATCAAGATGTGTTAGAGTTTACAAATATTTTCCATACCCTTCGCACGAAGTTGGGTATCAAGGATACTGAGCGGCATTTTGTGCCCAAGTATCACTACTATCTACACAAGTACATCCAGGACGAAATGGAGTTCCTGGATATTTCCACTCTCGGCACGACGTAATGGTACATTGTCAAGATTGAGCAGAAGTTTAAACAAAAGAAGCGAGACTTTGGATCTGCGAATCCAAAGCAAGTAAAAATGTGCCCCAAAACCACAAAACAAAGGACCAAGCCAAGGCATGGCTACCCAAGACAACTTGCTGAAGCCGTAAGAAAAGAAAAACACCACGAAGACAAAAAAGCACATGGGAAAATGGTGTCAGTTCCATAAGAGCTCCAGTCATAATACGAGTGTCGGGACAAGCAATCACTGGTGGCCGATCTGAAGGCTTCTAAATCAGTCGCATGTTCCAACTCCGAATCAGAACCTGATAAAGGAACTGAAAGAGGGAGGTAGATCATTGATGCGGAGCCCAGTGCCACCGTGGCCACCACTAAGATCTAGAAGATTGAGAAGAGGGGGAATGCCCCTTCCACTTATAGATGTTAGTGAAGTTTTCTCTACTGCAGTTCATTGTCGACAGCGAGAGCCAAAAGAACCTCATTTCAGTAGAGGTCATGAGGTGGCTGGACTTAGAGACTACAACACATCCATAACCATACACCATTAGGTGGCTTCACCAAGGACGAGATCTTCGTGTCATCCAGTAGTTCTACCTTCTCTACAACATCAAGCCCTTCATAGCTGAGGTACTGTGTGATGTTTCTCCTCTTGAAATTTGTGATGTATTTTAGGACAACCATACTTGTGGAAGCAACATGATGTATGTGAGCCTAGAGTTTGCTCTGTGATTATTACCTTAGCCAACAAGTTGTATAGGATACCAGAGGTAGCCCCACCTACCACCATCTCCTTGATCATTGCAAAGAAATGCAGTAAGATCATTTCCCAGACTAGGAAATTTGTTTTCCTTATTATTTTCCCTCAGGACAAGAAGAATTTTGTGTCCACAACTTCCAGGCAAGGCTCCTCTGCACAACAGCATTAGATGGACAAGATTGTGGAGGAGTACAAGGATATTTTCACCTCACCTACAGGGGTACCTCTCCACTGTTAGGTCAAGCACTCCATCGATCTAACCCTGGCGCGCTGCTGCCTAATGGACTGATCTATTGATGCTCTGTTCAGGAGAATGATGAGATTTGGAGGCAGATTTAGGAACTATTACAGAAAGGGCACATCAAGCCAAGTTCATCACCCTGTGAGAGCTTGATTGTATTGGTATAGAAGAAGGATGGAACCTGGAGGTTCTGTATTGACTACCGGTCATTGAACAAGATCACTGTTCGGAATGGGTACCCAATCCCGTAGATTGATGACCTTCTTGACAAGCTCAAGGGGGCCAAATATTTCAGCAAGATTTACTTGAATTCAGGTTATCACTAGGTGCCTATCAAACCCTCCCATGTGTGGAAGAATTCCTTTAAGTCCAAGGAGGGCCTTTTCGAATGGTTGGTCATGTTTTTCGAATTGAAGAACGCCTGTGAAACCTTCATGAGACTGGTGGATGACATGTTGCGATCCTTCACCAATGAATTCGTGGTGGTGTATTTAGGTGACATCTTGATCTTCAGCCAGAGTTTGGACGAGTACCTCCACCATATTCAACAGGTCCTTCAACCTTGTGACAACACAAGTTGTGTGCTAACTTGGAGAAATGCACCTTTGGCCAGGCCCAGGTTCAATATCTGGGATACATAATTGATGAGAAGGGTGTACATGTGGACCCATCCAGGATACAAGTCATTTGGGATTGGCCAACCCCAACCACTCTAACAGAGCTCGTAACTTTTTGGGTCTTTCTAACTTCTACCGTAGGTTTTTTTTGGGGTTCTCTCATATCACTTGGCCTTTAAGTCAAGTCACCAAGGGCGGAGCAAACACAATTTTTTTTTGGTTTGAAACCCAACATCAGGTGTTCTTCAAGTTGAAGAATCACCTATGTTCTGCACCAGTGCTCACATTACCAGACCTGCGACAACCATTTGAGATTGATACAGATGCCTTTTAATATGCTATTGGTGTGGTTCTTACTCAACATGGGCATCCAGTGGCTTACCACAGTGAGACACTTTCAGACATAGTCTGAAAGTACCCTAACTTACTATTGGGTTGTGTTATATTCTTTCCATGACTAACCTACGCAATGAACCGAGGGGTTAGAGGGCCGCCCCCTTCGTTGTGTCGATTGCGCAGCAGGGGGGTCATAGGGGGGGTTTGAGGAGGGGTGGGTAGCCCCCCTCTACAGGGTCCAGGGTAGGGCCTGGGGAAATTTTTTTTTGGACCCTATATTAGGTTGGGTGGACGTACCTATGGTTTTCGGTCCATGGTTTTGGACGCGATGGTTTTCGGTCCATGGTATTGGATGATTGGGCATGTATAAATATGTATTGTAACATTGAAAGGAATATAATGAAAAATCAAGCTGGTAGTCCCAGTTTTGGGATCCATGGGAAAATATCTATGCATATGTATTTTATGTGTTATGCTCTCGCATTGTTTATTTTATGTGTTTTAGAATTCGTATGCATGTAATTTCTGTACGGGGTTAAAAATTACATTTGGTATCAGAGTTGTTTTGGCTTCAAGGGGATGCCTTTGTTGCTGAGGGGTTTCGCTCGGGCTTGTGGTAGACCCTGTTCAGTGGGAGATCTACGAGATCGATTCTAGTGGTAAACGAAGATGGTGAGCAGTGGAAAGATAGAGATCAAGAAATTTAATGGTCAGAATTTTGAGTTGTGGAAACTCAAGATGGAGGATCTGTTGGTGGATAAATATTAGTGGATCGCTGTAGATCGAGGTACTAAACCAATGGGAGTGACCGATGAAGAATGGAAGAAGTTGGATCGGAAGGAAAAGAGCACAATATGATTTTGTGTCTCAGATTTAGGATTGCTGAATGTATCAAGGGAAGCTACGATGAAGGCTTTGTGGGACAAGTTAGGGACTTTATACCAATATAAGTCTCTGGTGAATAAACTGTTCCTGCGAAAAAAGTTGTATAACCTGAGGATGAAAGATGGAGACTTGGTGAAAGAGCATCTGAATGCGTATAATACTGTGGTAAGTCAGTTATCGTCTGTTGATATCAAAATTTCAGATGAAGATAAGTGCATTAGTTTGTTGTGTTCTCTACCAAATTCGTGGGATAGTCTGGTTATTGCAATAGGTAGCAATGCAACTGCCTTACAGTTTGATAAAATAGTCTCATGCTTGCTGACGGAGGAGATGAGACGGAAAAATATGGAGAGCCAGAATGGTGATGCCTTGTCTATACGAGGACAGTCCCAGAAAAGAAACAAAAATAAGTCATCGAGTGGGAGATCTAAATCTAGAGGGAGATCTAAATCTCCAGGAAAACCTGTGAAGGTGGTGTGCTAGAAATATGGAAAGGAAGGGCACTACAAAAGGGACTGTAAATATAAAGCTCCTGACAAAGGAAAGGGATTTGATGATGCTTCTTCTGCAGAGCCGAAAACCACCTCAGATGAAGGTGGGGATGTGTACTTGGATTCGTCAAGTACACATGTAGATCATGAGGCATGGTTGATTGACTCAGGTGCATCCTTTCACTTCACTCCCCATAGAGAGTGGTTTTGCGAGTATGAGAAATATGATGGTGGTGATGTCTTCTTAGGGGATGATAGGAAGGCTAGAATCATTGGTCGCAGAAAAGTAAAGTTGAAGTTGCAAGGTGGAATGGTTAGAACACTTCTGAGTGTTCTACATATTCTTGCATTGGCCAGAAATCTGATTTTTGTAAGCAAGCTGGATGATGCAGGTGTAAAAACAGTGTTTGAGAAGGATACCTGCAAGATGGTTTGAGGAGCACTGGTATTGATGCGGGGAGTTCAGATTGGAACTCTGTACAAGCTGCAAGGTAGCACTGTTGTTGAAGGGTGCAACAATTCTGTGGTTCTTGAAAGTGGAACAGAAAATCTAGTGGTCTCTGGAGAGAAGACCATGCTGTGGCATCAAAAGCTTGGACATATTGGAGAGAAGGGCCTTCGAATACTTCATGGTAAAGGTATGGTAGAAGGTATGAGTAATAGCTCTCTGGATTTTGATTTCTGCAAAAATTGTGTATACGAGAAGTAGAATCGGGTGAGTTTCCCCTCTGGTGGTAAGAGGGCAAAACAGATATTAGAGCTTGTGCACAGTGATGTGTTTGGACTTGTGAAGGTTCCATCACTGGGTAAGTCTGTGTACTATGTATCATTTATAGATGACTTCTTAAGGAATACATGGATATATTTCCTTAAGAAGAAATCTGAAGTCTTTGACAGGTTTAAAGAATTTAAGGCTCTGGTGGAAAACCAGACAGAGAAGAAGGTAAAGGTGCTGAGGACAGATAATGGTGGAGAGTTTTGCAGTAAGGAATTTGAAGAATTCAGTAAGAAGTGTGGTATAGCACGGTAGAAGACTACTCCATATACACCTTAGCAAAATGAAGTTGTAGAAAAAATGAACAAGACGTTGATGGAAAGGGCAAGAAGCATGCTCAGTGGTGCCGGGTTAGGACACGAATTTTGGGTAGAGTTGGTGGAGACAACATGTTACCTAGTCAATAGATCGCCTTCATTAGCATTGGAGGATAAGAATCCACAAGAGGTATGGACTGGTAAGAAACCCTCTCTTTCACATTTGAGGGTATTTGGATGTGATGCATATGTACATGTTCCAAAGGAGAAATGAACCAAGTTGGATAGTAAATCTAAAAAGTGCATCTTTATTGGGTATAAGAATGGTTTAAAAGGTTATAATCTTTGGAACCCAACAACAATGAAGGTTGTGTACAACCGAGATGTGGTGTTCAGAGAGGTGAAAGATGTTACTAAACATGAAGTACAACCAAAATAACCTGAGAAGATAGAGTTTGAGCTAAAGGAGGAAGAATCAGACTCTACAGCAGAGGAGGAATCAGAAGATGAAGAGCCACAAACTCCGGGTGTAAGAAGATCAATTTGAGAAAGAAGGCAGCCAAAAAGGCATAGTCCATCTGCTTTCAATTCAAATTTTGCTTTATCTATTACTGATGATGATCCCAGAATTGTGAAGGAAGCAGTAGATTCAGAGGATGGAAAACTCTGGAAAGAGGCCATGGTTGATGAAATGCCATCTTTGCACAAAAATAAGGCTTGGGATCTGGTGTAGTTGTTGGCTGGAAGGAAACCCATTAGCAGCAAATGGGTGTTCAAGAAGAAGACAAATGAAAAAGGAAAGGTGGAGAAATACAAAGCTCAGTTGGTAGCAAAAGGTTATTCCCAGGTGCCGGGAATTGATTTTGGTGATATTTTTTCTCTTGTTGCCAAGGTAACTTCTATAAGATTACTTTTATCTGTTGTTGCTGCTTTTGATTTTGAGGTAGAGCAGATGGATGTGAAGACAACATTTCTTCACAGGGATCTGGAAGAGGAGATCTACATGAAGCAACCTAAAGGCTTTGCAGTGAAGGGTAAGAAAGAACTGGTATGCAAGTTAAATAAGTCTCTGTATGGGTTAAAATAGTCACCAAGGATGTGGTATCAGAAATTTGATACATTTATATGGGGACTTGGCTTCGCCAGAAGAAAATCAGATCACTGTGTGTATTTTAAATTAATTTGTGACTATGTTATCTATCTAGTCTTGTATGTGGATGATATGTTGATGGTTGGAAATGATAAAGAAATTATCCAGGATTGGAAGACCCAATTGTCCTCCAAATTCGACATGAAAGATCTTGGTGTTGCAAACTATATTTTGGGCATGGAAATTAAAAGAGATTGGGCAAAGAGGAAGCTCTGGTTAAACCAGAGGAAGTATGTTGAGACAATACTGCAAAGGTTTAATATGCAGGATAGTAAACCGGTTATGGTTCCTATTCCCGTAGGTGTAAAGTTATCTATTGAACAGTGTCCCAAGACACAAGAAGAGGAAGAGGATATGTCCTGTGTTCCATATGCAAGTGCAGTCAGTATCCTGATGTATGCAATGGTCTATACTAGACCAGAAATTACACATGCAGTGGGAGTATTGAGCAGGTTTATGTCAAAACCAGGGAAGGAGCATTGGACAACAGTGAAGCGGGTTTTCAGGTATTTGCGTGGCACTAGTGATTATGGTTTGTGCTACCAAGGAAGACCAGGATTGGACAGAGTTTTGGATATCTGTGGCTTTGTTGATGCAGACTGGGCTAGAGATTTGGATCAGAGAAGATCTACAAGTGGGTATGTGTTTAACCTATTTGGAGGAGCAGTGAGCTGGATGAGTAAGAAACAATCTGTAGTGGCACTATTGACTACAGAGGCAGAATACATGGTAGCCACTCATGCAAGCAAGGAAGCAGTTTGGTTGCAAAGATTGTGTTCAAGTATTGGTTTAGTATAGGGAGCTATAAGGATAGACTGTGACAACGAAAGTGCAATTTTCTTGGCAAAGAACCCTGCTTATCATTCAAAGACAAAGCACATTGATGTTCAATATAACTTTGTGAGGGATATGATAGAAGAAAAAAAGGTGTTGCTGGTAAAGGTGGACACTTTGAAGAATACTGCAGATGCATTGACAAAATTTGTGAGCTTTGAGAAGTTCTCCGAGTGTAGAGAAACAATGGGCATTTCAGGGCTGGAAAAATGACTAAGCTCTCCTATGGCCCCCCGTGGAAAGAAAACAACAAGTGGGAGAATGTTGGGTTGTGTTATATTCTTTCCACGACTAACATACATAGTGAACCAGGGGGTTAGAGGGGGGCCGGTAGCCCCCCTCTATGGGGTTCGGGGCAGTGCCCCAGATTTTTTTTTTTTGGACCCTATATTAGGTTGGGCGGACCTACCTAAGGTTTTTGGTCCATGGTTTTGGATACGATGGTTTTCAGTCCATGATATTGGATGCTTCAGCATGTATAAATATGTATTGTAACATTGAAAGGAATATAATGAAAAATCAAGCTGGTAGTCTCAGTTTTGGGATCTAGGGGAAATTCTCTGTGTATATGTGTCTTATGTGTTATGCTCTCGCATTATTTATTTTCTGTGTTTTAGAATTCATATGCAGGTAATTTATGTACAAGGTTTAAACTTACACTTACGACAAAGAAAGATATTCCACTTTGTAGGTCTATCGTCAATGGAAGCATTACATTCTCGGGAAGGAAATGATCATCCACACAAACCACCGAACTCTACAGTTAATACAAACACAAGGGAAGTTGTAGAAGGATCGACATCAGAAATGGTCCAGCTACTTGCAGTAGTTCCATTTGAACATTAAGTATAAGAAGGGAAGCACCAATAATGTCGCTGATTGCCTCAACCGATCACCGGTCATGGCACTGATCACTGTGCTCGACTCCCATGGGCACGAGACATTGGGGTGGCAACATATTTACAAGAGTGATCCAGAATTTGAAAGCACATACCAGACACTCTTGGAAGGGAAGAAAGTTTCAAATTTTCACCTTTAGGATGCCTTTTTATGCCACCTGGGACACATCTGTGTTCCTTCAAGCAAGCGTGCCAAGATGATTTGGGAGGCATACTACAGTTGGTTTGCTAGACATTTCAGAGTAGAGAAAATAGTGGCGGTATTGTAGAAGCCATTTTATTGGCGAAAACTTCGTGAGGATGTTGGGAAGTACATTAGATCCTGCACTACCTATGCCATTGCCAAACCAACCATCGAGAAGCAAGGCCTGTATACTCCTCAACCTACTCCTAGTTAGCCTTGGGAATATGTCTCCATGGATTACATGTCGGGCCTTCCTTCTACTAAGCATGTCAACGATTTCGTTTTCGTGGTCGTCAACAAATTCTCTAAGATGGCCATCATGGCGGCTTGTAAGAAGAGTATCACAACAGATGCCACTTCTAAGCTCTTCTTTGAGTGAATGTGGGTACACTTTTGGATCCCATAGTCCATTGTCTCAGATCAGGACAACAGATTATTGAGTGCATTTTGGTCAAGTCTCTGGTCTATGCTGGATACAAAACTTACTAAGTCCACAACTTTCCATCCCCAAACTGATGGCCAAACAGAGGTTGTCAACAGGATGATCGTACACATTCTATGCATGTACAACTCAAAGCATCCACGCACATGGGATGAAAGCCTCCCCTATGTCCATCACAGCTACAACAGAGCTCTCCACAGCTCAATGGGCCATAACCCCTTTCAGGTAGGGTTGGGATTTCAGCCATTATGTCCCATTGATATGGCCATACCATTTATAGCTACTTAAGCAGATTTGTCTAATGTCAAGTCTGAAGCCAATATGGCTAACAATTTCATTGAGCACATTCAATAAATTTGCTAGTAGGTCCATGATATATTGGACAGAGCCAATGCTAAGTACAAGCAATGCCATGATCAGCATTAGGTGCCGCACAAGTTCCAGGTGGGCAACAAAGTTTGGCTACATTTTCAGAAGGAGCACCTCATTGGACCCCATCACAAGATTCACCCACTCCGATATGGGCCATACACCATCACCAAGGCTATAGGGGACAATGCCTTCAAGCTTAGCATTCCAATGTTCCTTGGTGCTACACCCAGTGTTCAATGTAGACCACCTTCGCCCATACTTTCCAACATTGCTAGACACATCCGATGTTGCAGAACAACTCACACCAACAAAGCTAAACCCAGACTACATGGAACATGCCACCACTGATCGGATCATCAACACACATATCAAGAATACTCGCTAGCAAAATATCCAACTATATTGGGTTGTCTCCTTCACGAAGGCAAGTGGCTCACAAGGGACCAAATTCAACAGAAGTTTCCCCATCTCATGAAGGCACTCAACGCAATTGGGAAAATTGCTTCCTAAGGGGTGAGGAATGACCCAGGTGGATATTAGTGGCCACCAATATATTCCACTTGGACCCCAAACACTGTCTCTTTCAGTTTTTTTGGTTTCCTTAATTATAGCACAATTTACTATTTTTGGCAGTTTTTCGGTCCTGAATTTCCAGAGCTGTTTTGAGGCCCTATACGACATTTTTAGGGAAAATGGTGGGACTAAAAGTGTCCCAAACAAGTTTTCCTCTTTTGTTTTGGCCTCCTCTTTTATTTCTTCGAAACAAGGTATTATGATAGCCAAATGGAACTCATATGCCAAAGTTACGACCCTGGGAAGTTGATGTACCAATTTACCCAAATGGGGCCCACAGTTTTGGTGTTTCATCTCCTAGGGTTAATTTTTTGGATGTTTATGGTTTTCCATTTTTTCTCAATAATAAATGGGCATTTGAGCCTCATTATAACACAGTTCAGAGGCATGTATCCGCCACATCTCTTCTCAGACATAAGCTGTCATTGCTCGAGCTATCTTATTTCCATTTTGTTTCTAAGCATAGTTCAATATTTTTCTATTAATGAAATGAAGTTTTTTTCTTCTGCATATCCGTATTTATGATTATATATGTAAGTCATTGCATTCCTATTTAAGTTTGGATCAATGGTATCAAAGCAGTTTTCTCTTTCTCTGTTTTTCTTTGCATGTCCCCAGTGAGGTCAAGGTATAAGCAATTATGGCTCGATCTAGTTGAACCATTGCAAGATCAACCTTGCAAAAACTAACGACCTCCCATGACAGAAGAAAATAAAGACGAGGGGGTAGGAGATCCTTTTCAAATTTTGCTCGAGAAAGCCCTCGAATGAGAGAGGGACACGATGATGGATAAGTTTGCCTAGATCCTTCGATGGATACCCACAGGCGATGCATCTTCATCCAGTAGCCACTCTGGAGGTACCACTACTTTTAAGGTACAAGTTAACTTCGATATTCACATATTTGAAGGCCTGATAGATGAATACGCTGTATATAAATTACTAAATATGTTGGAAGGTTATTTTTCCGTTCATGACTTTTCCAATCAGGAAAAGATTACTTTTTCACTTTTCAAAGCCACCCCACAAGTCAATGATTGGCGGGAAACTTACTGTGAGCAAAAGGACGAGAGTGAACCCTTGTTGTTTTCAGCTACACCCACTTGGGATTCTTTCTGAGACACTATCAAGGAAAAGTATTATCCTTTCAGGAGCTATGAAGATAAATACATAAAGTGGACCACGCTACGGCAGGGAAGGGACCAAGATGTGTCGGAGTTCACAAATATTTTCCATACCCTTCGCACGAAGCTAGGTATCAGTGATACTGAGCGACATTTGGCGCTCAAGTACCATGGATGTCTACACAAGTACATCCAGGACAAGAAGGAGTTCCTGGACATTTCCTCGCTCAGCATGACGTATTGGTAAGTTGTCAAGATTGAGAAAAAGTTCAAACAGAAGAAGCGGGACTCTAGATCTGTGAATCCAAAGCAAGGAAAAGACACCCCAAACCGACGAACAAAGGACCAAGCCAAGGCATGGCTACCCAGTACAGCTTGCCAAAGTCGCAAGCAAAGAACAACATCACGAATAAAAATAAGGACATGAGAAAATGGTGTGAGTTCCATAACAGCTCCACTCACAATACAAGTGAGTGTCGGGCTAAGAATTCATTGGCAGCGGAGATGAAGGCTTCTGAATCATATGCATGTTGCGACTCTGAATCGGAACCCGATAAGGGAACTGACAAAGGGAAGCAAATCATTGATGTGGATCCAAGTGCCACCATGGCCACCACAAAGATTGATAAGATTGAGCCAGAAGATCAAGAGGAGGGGGAAGATCAAGAGGAGGGGGAACACCTCTTCCACTCATAGATGTGGGTGAAGGGTTCTCCACTACAGTTCATTGTCGGCAGCGGAAGTCAAAAGAACCTCATTCAAGTAGAGGTCGTGAGGCGGATGGGCCTAAATACTACAGCACATCCACATCCATACACCATTGGGTGGCTTCACCAAGGACGAGATATTCACGTCAGCCAGCAATGTCGCCTTCCCTACAGCGTCAAGCCCTTCACAAATGAGGTATTGTGTGATGTTTATCCTCTTGAAGTTTGTGATTTATTATTAGGACAACCATACTTGTGGAAGCGACATGTTGTATATGAGTATAGACCTCACTCTGTGATTATTACCTTGAACTTCTATTCGATTTCTTAGAAACAAGGTATTATGATAGCCAAATGACGATCGTATGCCAAAGTTACAACCCTGGGAAGTTGGTGTACCAATTTACCCAAAAAAGGCCCACAATTATGGCGCTTCATCTCCTAGGGTTAGGTTTCTGGATGTTTAGGGTTTTCCATTGTTTCTCAATAATAAATAGGCCTTGAAGCCTCATTGTAACACAGTTCAGAGGCATGTAGCCACCACATCTCTTCTCAGAGATAAGCTACCATTGCTCGAGCTGTCTTATTTCCATTATATTTGTAAGCATAGTTAAATATTTTTCTATTAATGAATTGAAGTGTTTTTCTGTTGCATATATGTATTTATTATTATATCTGTAAGTCGTTGCGTTCTTGTTTAAGTTTGGATCAGTAGTATCAGAGCGGTCTACTCTTTCTCTGTTTTTGTTTGCATGTCACCAACAAGGTCAGCTTATAAGAAGTTAGGGCTCAGTCTGGTTGAATCGTTGTAAGATCAGCCTCGCAAAACCTGACAACCTCCCATGGTGGAAGAAAAGAAAGATGAGGGAGAAGGATATCCTTTCAAAATGTTGCTCGAGGAAGCCCTCGAGTGACAAAGGGACGCGATGATGGATAACTTTGCCTAGATCCTTTGACGACTACCCACATGCGATGCATCTTCATCTAGTAGCCACTCTAGAGGTGCCACTCCTTTTAAGGTACAAGTTAACTTTGATATTCTCATATTTGAAGGCCTGATAGATGCAATCGTCGTAGATAAATGGTTAAATATGTTTGAAGGATATTTTTCAGTTCATGACTTTTCCAATCGGGAAAATATTACTTTTGCACTTCTCAAGGTCGCCCCACACGTCAAGGACTAGTGGGAAACCTACTGTGAACAAAAAGACAAGAGTGAAGCCTCATTGTTTTCAGCCGCACCCACTTGGGATTCTTTCGTAGACGCCATCAATGAACAATATTATCCTGTTAGGATCTATGAAGATAAATACATAAAGTAGACCATGCTACGACGTGGAAGGGACCAAGATGTGTCATAGTTCACGAATATTTTACATACCCTTTGCGCGAATCTGGGTATCAAGGATACTGAGTGGAATTTGGTGCTCAAGTACCGTGACTATCTACACAAGTACATCTAGGACGAGATGGAGTTCCTAGACATTTCCTTGCTCGACACGACGTACCGATACGTTGTCAAGATTGAGCAGAAGTTTAAACAGAAGAAGCAATACTTTGGATCTACGAATCCAAAGTAAGGAAAAGGCGCCCCCAAACCACAGAACAAAGGACCAAGCTAAGGCGGGGATACCCAGGACAACCCGTTGAAGCCGCAAGCAAAGAACAACACCACGAAGACAAAGAAGGAAATGGGAAAATGTTGTGAGTTCCATAAGAGCTCCACTCACAATAGAAGTGAGTGTTAGGCCAAGCAGTCACTGGTGGCTGACCTAAAGGCTTCTGAATCAAAGGCATGTTTCGAGTCTGAATCATAACTCGATAAGGAACTAACAAAGGGAAGCAGATGATTGATGCGGAGCCTAGTGCAATTGTGGACACCACCAAGATCCAGAAAATTGAGCTTGAAGAACCAGAGGAGGGGGATTTCCTCTTCCACTCACAGATGTGGGTGAAGGGTTCTCTGCTGCAGTTCATTGTCAAGAACGGGAGCCAAAATAACCCCATTTCAGTAGAGGTCATGAGGCGGTTGGGCCTAAAGGCTACAACACATACATAGCCATACACCATCAGGTGGCTTCACCAAGGATGAGATGTTCACGTCAGCCATCAGTGCCACCTTCCCTACAACATCAAACCCTTCCCGGATGAGGTATTGTGTGATGTTTCTCCTCTTGAATTTTGTGATGTATTGTTAGGACAACCATACTTGTGGAAGCAACATGTTGTATATGAGTCTAAACCTCACTCTGTGATTATTACCTTGGCCTGTTATCGGGAAATCTAGTGTCTATGCAGAGCTACTAGTCCCACTAAGGCTGGTAGCTACCTTAGAAACAAACAAACTAAAACCACTTTCGTTTTCCTTTATGAGAGGTAGATAAGAGGGGAAAGAAGGAGATCAACCTCTGTCTTACACTTGGTTCCTTGTTTGATTCCTCTCCCTTCTGATAGATCTTTGCCACTTGCTTCCTCGTTTACCTTGCTTCAAAGAGTACCTGTAGAATCAAAGCGGCATAACACTATCCAAGAACAAAGATCTACTGTAATAAACAATATAGGACCAGATATATATTGACCACACAAATGCATATATCATCAATCATACAAGAATGTGGAGGAAAACTCGAACAGATTTATTAATAATCAAGAATAGCAAAGAGGATTACAACCAATTGTTATGACCCAGCGTCATCCTCTCAGCAAGAAAGCCCTTCTTCACCTCATTAAAAGCTTAGATCACCCAACACTATGATGTTACACCAAGAAACCAACAGCACTTCCTTACAAGATATAAAATTCTAGCCTCCGGATCTCTAGGATGAGGGATCCATATATAGATGTTTGAAAGGGGGGCGAGTCAGCTTCTGAGATTTGATTAGTTTCCTCTCTTTGATAGTTCTTGATTCCACTTGGAGATTGATGATCTCTTACTCATCCCTGGGCGAATGCAGAGAGGCAAGTGTCACAAGAGAAGTTTCTGGAAGATTCCATGATCCTCCACTTCACAGATTGACCCTGCCATTTGTCCACTCTCACCCATCGCACCCCATATAAGGGCTTTCCAGTATGCATCACACTTCCCGTGTGAATTTAGGTGGGATGTAGTGCACTTTAACCATGGAGCAGGTGAGATGGTCCAGTTTTGACCAGTTTTGAGTAGTTTTTCATGGAGAACTTCTGGGAGATGTTGTAATCGGTTGACCTTGTTCTTTTAGGGGTTGGAACAACACTTTTAGGGACTTAGGAGCCCTTGGTTTATGGACATTTATGATTGGGGTTGCAGTGCCCAAAAATTTCTATAACATTTGCCCCCTAAAGCATGAGGTCGCTAATCTTTTGATGTCGGGTGAAATGCTTTATCATGAGGATCCGAAGTTTTTTCAAGCTGGAAGGAAACCTGTAATAAGATACAATACAATACATTATCTTCATAATATTTTCATGATCTAGCTGAGGCAGGCATTCTCATGCTCAGCTTTATAAATTCATTTTCATGTACTTAAGACAAACAATCGTCTGAGTGCAGACTGATGATTCTGGTAGAGCCATCATCCTTTGGATTGGATGATTATCTGTGCAGCAATGATGTACATTTGATGTCTTTATTTTCCTGAATATATATCGCAGCTCGGATGGATGAAACTAGATCTGAGGTCTTCAATCTCATTCGATCTTCACTCAAAGTACAAGTCGATCCATGTGAGAGATGTTCTGGAGTCAAACATGGAAAGACATTGCCTCATTACCAGCCAATGATGTAAGCTGTTAACAGGCGCGAGAGGAATCACCGATAATGATGATGACCCTCAAGGTACTATAGTACAATTCACGTGGTGTGAATAAGGGACTCGGTGTCGAACACCACGCAAAATCTTTCGGTTGAAGGCCATTGATGTAAACCTGTCGCTGGAAGCGAGAAGCTTGCCATTGAGGCATGCAAGCTTCAAAGTACTGAAAGGGTTGTTCCTAGATCGACTTCTTGGATAATGAGCTGATGTCGACAAGAAGCGATCCGTCATAGGAGGGCCTTAGTGAATCCGACATCAATGACACAGAATGGAGCAAATGATTTTAATGGAGGTGAAAACGATCTGATGACATAAGGTTCAGGGTGGCGGTCATGAAAGAATGGAGCGTAAATGTATTGCAGTGGATGAGACACAGGTGAATTCTCTGAGCGACTTCTCTTGAACATATCGGTGACACTGACATGATGGATTGGTAGCGTTAACCCCAAATATGGATGGTGTGATGGACCAATGGTGATATGACCAGTGAACGGAACAACCCAACCCGACTCGGATGCGGAGTGAAACAAAACAAGCGCTCGATCTTTTTGTGTAATAATCCCTCAGGTCCAAAAAGATTAAAATCTAAAGGAGGGATAACACTTCTGGTCACTTTAACGAGCTGGAGAGGCCAATTGCTCGGAAATCTTTTCATATTTTACGAGTCAGATGAAAAGAGCTTAAAGGAGACTCGTTTTTTGAGGAACGAGTGATAAATTTGGGTAGCAGCTAATTCCAGGTAAGGTTTGGATTTTTCCAATCACGGCAGTGTCACAAGGATGGCTAACAGGATCACTCTTCGCAGCTGTTCCTCAAAAAGGGTAAACAATCAAATGGAGGTGAATGATCTGCCAATACAGAGTGGAGGTGATGATGAGAACATGACTAAGGCTTCAAAGGTTGATGATAAGGCATTCACGATTTTTATTTACCAGAAGTTGGTTCATTTTTTAATGAGCTTAAACTCTGGGGGAACATTTGCTCACTGCTTATGTTTATTTTTTAACGAGCTTGAATTCTGCGTTAAATCGGCTCGATCCAGTCGTATAATAAGGATGTCTCATATAAAATGTCATTTTTAAAAGCTTTGCCCCGCATCCTTTCTTTATGCAAGTTAGGAAACGACCAATCCTACGAGTTTAAAGGGTTAGAGGACCTACAAATTTAAAAAAATAAATGGTCGCCCTTCGCTTGCACGCCAAAAGGTTTGCATGCCCCCATGTATAGCAAAAAATTTCCAGGTTACCAAAGATTGTTCTATCCACACTTCAGACAAAACACTTCCTTGGAAATGTCTACCGAAATAAACAAAGGTGAATGGCGCAACTGGCTCCACTCACATAACTTTGACGAAGGAATATTATTCCAGTCTAATCTCATAAACTAGTCATATATCCTTTGCAGAAACCTACCCTATACCCAACGTTTTCATGTCGAAACAGACCAGGGTGCATGCCCCCTGGGTTTCAGTCATGTCCTCCGAATCACTCGCGCTCATCAGGTGGACGGACTGGGGATTGATGAGACATTCCTTGCGTGAAAAGACCATTCAGGGATGGTATTTGACTATTTTCTATGTGTGAACCGGGGAATGAAAGCTGGTCTATGAGCTTGACCACTCTTCCTTCATGCGGAAAACACATTACTCTAAAGAGTGAGGAGACAATGGCTCCCATGCAATAAATATAGTCGCGTCCAAGGAGTAGATTATAATCCAGGGGTCCTTGGACTACCATTACGTTCATGTGAACAGTTTTCCTTCTCAATGTTATCGGCACATTGGGAAGGATCCCTAATGGTCAACTGGTTCCTTTGTCAAATCCTGTTAGATTTCTCATTTCAGGAAAAAGCGATGGCGAACCAAGCACTTTCCAAGCAGTTGAGGAAAGGATACTCACAGAAGCCCCTTCATCTATGATGGTACCAGCCATGACCATTCTATATATTTGAGCAATGATTCAAAATGGTACACTAGCTGGTAAACGGGGTCTTCCTAGCAGATTCCAGTCGAAGGAAACAACTAGGTTGTTTGGAGGTGGGACCGAATAGACGGCCGAATACGACTCTGACAAACTTCCTTCCTGTGGTAAAGGAACAGGTAGACTGCCCCCATGTTCGTCGGAGTCTGTGCTTACGAAGAGAATTTGAACGGTGTCGTTCTTGTTCTCTCTGGTGATTGTATCATCGGAAGATGGACCTCCTGAAGGCAAGACCTTGTCAACTGCCGCCTCGACCTTTTGACTTTCGTCTGGTGTGGATTCAGAGGGTTCTTCTTCAATGATAGACGCTTTAGCCGACCACAATGGCATGTCAGCTGAATTTTCAACTAGTGACGGACTCGGCAAGAGTTTCTTATATCCAGGAGGAAGCCGTAACGGTGAAACCGGGCGGTCGTCAAATTGGAGGAATCACCCAACCAGCAATGAAAACAACAGTTACCAGGCTTTACGACGCCAGAATACGTCTCTAGCCTAGACTTCTAAATGTTGTGCGTTAGGTTCCAAAGCATTTTTAGATTCATTAAATTTATTTTACAGTTGATCTTGCTTAAGAAATTTTCCTTTCAGGTTCACCGCGTGATGTAGATATACAATTCCTAAAATGAAATCTAAGATGATAAACGATCGTTTAATCTTATTTTTGCAATGAAAATCCTAGCTACTAAGGAAAGAGAGATGATATTCTTTCAACATAGAGCAGAGAGCACACACTATATGCACTGTCCTAAATCAAACCAACAAACAGTCTAAATGCAAATGCACATGCATGTATTTTTTTTCAGCCTTATTAATGTGTGAATGATAAAAAGAAAGCTAAGCGCAAATCTGAATTATTTTCAAAGCGACATTACTAACAAGTTTCTTTTCAAGACAAAATGAAGACAATGACGAAATTTTGTTATTTGGAATTGAAAACTTGCTTTCGACACTTGAAAAACCATTAATTCAAATCAAATACAAGAGTAACAGTGTAATCGACTATCAAGAACAATCAGATTCTCTTCTATGACTGAAAACGACACTTGCGACACTTCCAAATCAAGAAACGATAGTTCAATTACGCTACTTCTTTGTAAAAGAGAACTAAAAATGGATCACAATACATAAAAACATTTACAGTTCTTTGCACAATAGAGGCGTAATAATGGCAAGGAAGGGGGTTTCTAACAGAGGTATACTGACTACAGACAACAAAACTCCTGAATAGAGCTGAAAAGAGTGAGAAAACCAAAGTCTGAAGGCAAAATTAGCGCTTTCTGATCAGCGCACCTGTTACACAGGGATTCCAGTATGCATCCCACCTACAGCACACGGGAAGTGTGATGCATACTGATATCCTTGAAGGGAGGGTGCGATGGTACAGTGCGAGACTTTTGATCCAGTTCTTGATCACATTTTGCAGCACAGTTCAGGGATTTTGGCCGAGCAAGTGGTAATCAGTAAATAAATCACAGGGGTAGATCTAAGGAGGTTACTAGAGCCACCACAAGGGCAATTAGAGAGCTTGTAAATCGATTTTTCAGTTCATAAACAAAACCCAGAGATAGACTGAAGCAGCATTGATCTACTTTGCACTTGCATAACAAATGCAGTTCGAAGGCTAGCTGGCTTGACTTCAGGCTCCGTCTATAAGTTTATAAAGCAAACCAATATAGACACACAAACAATCTATTCGCTCCCCAGCGGAGTCGCCATTTGTTATCGGGAAATCTAGTGTCTATGCAGAGCTGCTAGTCCCACTAAGGCTGGTAGCTACCTTAGAAACAAACAAACTAAAACCACTTTCGTTTTCCTTTATGAGAGGTAGATAAGAGGGGAAAGAAGGAGACCAACCTCTGTCTTGCGCTTGGTTCCTTGTTTGATTCATCTCCCTTCTAATAGATCTTTGCCACTTGCTTCCTCGTTTACCCTGCTTCAAAGAGTACCTGTAGAATCAAAGCAGCATAACACTATCCAAGAACATAGATCTACTATCATAAACAATATAGGACCAGATATATATTGACCACACAAATGCATATATCATCAATCATACAAGAATGTGGAGGAAAACTCGAACAACTTTATTAATAATCAAGAATAGCAAAGAGGATTACAACCAATTGTTCTGACCCAATGTCATCCTCTCAGCAAGAAATCCCTTCTTCACCTGATGAAAAGCTTAGATCACCCAACACTATGATGTTACACCAAGAAACCAGCAGCACTTCCTTACAAGTTACAAAATTCCAGCCTCCGGATCTCTAGGATGAGGGATCCATATATAGATGTTTGAAAGGGGGTGAGTCAGCTTCTGAGATTTCATTAGTGTCCTCTCTTTGATAGTTCTTGATTCCACATGGAGATTGATGATCTCTTACTCATCCCTGGGTGAATGCAGAGAGACAAGTGTCACAGGAGAAGTTTCTAGAAGATTCCATGATCCTCCACCTCATAGATTGACCCTGCCATTTGTCCACTCTCACCCATCGAACCCCATAGAAGGGCTTTCCAATATGCATCGCACTTCCCGTGTGCATTTAGGTGGGATGCAACACACTTTGACCATGGAGCAGGTGAGATGGTCCAGTTTTGACTAGTTCTGAGTAGTTTTTCATGGAGAACTTCTGGGAGACGCTGTAATCGGTTGACCTTGTTCTTTTAGGGGTTGGAACAACAATTTTAGGGACTTAGGAGCCCTTGGTTTATGGACATTTATGATTGGGGTTGCAGTGCCCAAAAATGTCTATAACATGGCCAACAAGTTGGACAGGATACCGGAGGTAGCCCCGCCTACCACCATCTCTTTGATCACTACAAAGCAATGTAGTAAGATCATTTCCAGACCAAGAAATTTGTTTTCCTTATTATTCTACCTCAGGGAAAGAAGAAGGTTGTGGCCATGGATTTTAGGCAGAGCTCCTCTTCACAACAACATGAGATGGACAAGGTTGTGGAGGAGTACAGGCATTGAAAATTTTAGGGGCGAATGTTCGCCCTTTGGCGAAATTAAGGGGTTTTAAAGTTTTAGTGGGCGAATATTTTGTATCATAGCACATTTTTACAAATCACCTCAAATAGCCCACCTTATTTTAAGGGAGAGGGTAAAAAAGGTAAATTTAGCCCTTGAAACTAGGAGTTACAACCTTCCATTTGCCCATTTTCAAGAATAGGTTTTATTTAAGTGAATCCATTTGCCCATTTTCAATAATAGGTTTTATTTAAGTGAATCCTATGGGCCAAATACCATATTTATAAAAGAGGTATGGTAAATTAATAAAAATATAAATAAATGAGAGGTATGGTAAATAAATAAAACATTTTTTATATTTACTCCATAACTCACCTTATATACATGCAAGGGTGTAAACAAATAAAAATATAAGTAAAGTGGAGGTATGGTAAATAAATAAAACATCTTTTTATACTTACTCAAAAGGTATGGTAAATAAATAAAAATATAAATAAACTAGACGTATGGTAAATAAATAAAACCTCTTTTTATATTTAGTCCATAACCCTCATTCTATTTATGAAGTCTCAAGAAAGAGGTTTTATTTAAGTGAATCCTATGGGCCAAATACCATATTTGTAAAAGAGGTATGGTAAATTAATAAAAATATAAATAAATGAGAGGTATGGTAAACAAATAAAACATTTTTTTATATTTACTCCATAAGTCACCTTATATTTACCAACACTCAAAAAATGCGTTATATTTAGGTGAAACCTATGGGCAAAATACTATGGGGCAAATACCATGGACTAGATTGTTATTAATACCATGCAAAAAAACATTATTAACCCTAATATTACTATTAATAAAAATAAAAATGGCACATGGTATTGGCCCATGGTATTCACCAAAATGGCACATGGTATTCACTTGGAATGTAGCCTATTTAAATGGGGGAATTAAACTAGCATAGATACATCTTTACTCTAGATCTACTAACCCCCGGGAGATATCAAATATCATGATATGCAAACTAGCATAGAGTGAAAAAATACTTAACCCCCGGGAGATATCAAATATCATGATATGCAAACTAGCATAGAGTGAAAAAATACTTGATCCCTCTCGGGGCTTGGTGGATCAAGAGTAAAAATGGATGTTGTAATTTAATGTATGTTAAACATTTTAGCTTGGTTAAAATAAAAAATATAATAAAATTCAACTATTAATTTTTATAAATTACTAATAGTAATTTCTAAGCTCCAGGTTTATGATAACCCATGGTATTGACCCATGGTAATACCATGGTATTCATGTGAGCATAGACTATTTAAAGGGGAAATTCTATCATCTTAGATCCATCTTAATTATGGGTCTACCAAGTGCTCAGAGGGATAAATAGATTTCATCCCCCTAAGAGTGGTAGATGTGGAGTTAAGATTGATATAGGTTGGTTTTTATGATAATGAAGATATTAAATAGACTTAGAAAATTATATTGTAAAAACATCTTAAGGTGAATGGTTAAAGCATAGACATTGGACAAGTATATTTGTATACTTCTATTTTAAAATGAAACAAATCCAGAGCTAAAAGGAATGGATAGATTGCACTAGTCATCCTTCTATAACTTTCCAACATATGCTGGAGTAAACAGATTGTAATTTGGGTAATTTTCTAACTGCAAACAGGAACATACTTGTGTATTGGTAGGGTGGTTACGAGGTCCCTAGAAGTGATGAATTTGATTTTTTCTTGGTTTTATATATAGTATTAGGTTTTTTCTCATGCTTTTTGTGAATGGCACGCATGAATTTTATCCTACACCCACTAGGTTATCGATATGTAATTTCAGTAATTTTGATTTCAAAAGATATTTTAAAGAAATGTAATGATTTCATTTGTGTATTCAATAAATACAATATTCTAATGGAACTCTGCATTTGTGGTTTACCTATATAGATTCCATGGAGAAGTGTTAGTGGTGTGACATCAATTGTCCTCAAGCAGAGGCTTTAGTTTTACTATTTTTGGAAGCAAATACTTTCTTCCAACATTTTTGAGTTCCATGAAAAATTTGAAAGTCCTAATAGTATTCAATTATGGGTTCAAGAGAGACATAGTATTCAATTATGGGTTAAGGAGATCCACACTGAATGATCTATCGGCCTTATCTTCACTTAGTTTAAGACTATTCACTTGGAGAGCCTACATGTGCCCCCACTTCAAGAGCATAGTAAATTCATGTAGAACTTAGAGAAGCTATCTTTAAGCTTTTAGTGAAGAATGGAAAAATGTCTGGGTTCAATAACAACCAGTTGAGCATTAAGCTTCCAATAATGCTAGATTTTAACCTGGAGCACTTTTGTGATTTGGAGGAGATGCCCCCTCGTATTTGTGACACATCTTCAGTTGTGAATTGGACTATTACTAACTGTCATTTCCTTTGAAAGTTACCTGATGACTTGGGGAACCTCAACTCTTTAAGAATGTTAAGGAAGGAAAGAAAGTACATTATGATAAGTTCTCTTATGGTTTTAAGGTTTTTCTTGGATATCTACAACGTTTCAGGTAGGAAAGTACATTCTAATAATGAAAATTTGTCTTGATAGAAAGGCCCAATTTGAAATTCTAATGCTTTCAAAAAACATTGTATAATTGTAATGTTTCTAAAAGGAAAGCATATTTTTTCAATTTAAGTATCATGATCCCATATTCCAACTTATTTTTCAGTAACCCATTAGGCTTTGTAGCTTTGAATAAATCCATGTCTTTTGATAAGATCCTCTTCCAAATTAGAACACAGCTTCCTTTTGGCAATAACCACATACAATGTCTTGATTTTGTTATTGAGAAAATAGAGGTTGTGAAACAAGCTTGTGCCATACAAGGACTTGATTCATTGATTATGTATCAATTATGGCTCTTGATGTAACAATGTCCTGATTTTGTTGCTTGAAAATAGAGGTTACGCTTTACTATTTCACAGAATTTCTTACAATCTTTCCATAAGTATTGATTTGTAATCTCAGTCACTAAGGGATGACAGTAATGACAAAGGTAATATTCCATGGTTTGAAGTTACCCTCTTACTAAATATTTAAATATATCACCACAATTTAACTGTTAGTTAAAGGAATTGTATTTGATTTGTAAACAATTCATTGCTTGATTTATAGATTTTGATTTTTTCCCTTTTTTATTTTTTTCTCAAATTTGGTATGAGATATCTTCTAATATTTGGGTTCCCTAGTTTCCCCATCATAACTATGAGGTTCAGATGCTATCATTAAATATTCTCAGAACGTTACAAATTTTCTAGTAAGTGTACTTTGAAACATTGTTGTTGCTTTTCCATGGTGTTAATGCAAATAAGCACTACAACTAGTGCCATTATTTAGATTAAGTGCCGAAATCTAGGTGGTCTTGTAATGATGGAGTGATTTTTTTCTAGCTACTAAGGCCATATGCATTTTTATCTCTTATTTTGACCTGAGATATTCAAATTCAGAATAAGAATTGAGGTCTCGTTTCCACTGTAGATTGCAATCAGTTTCTTGAACATAATATATAGTAGATTATATTTTACTAATCAACTGTGGATTTGATCCCTCGCAGTAAAGGAAATTCAAAGTGACTTTGATTTCACATTGATTTTTCAAAACATCCACACAGGAAAGGAGATTCAAAGTGACATTGATTTCACATTGATTTGTCAAAATGGAGGCAAGAGAAAAGGAAACTTTGTATTCAACAATGCTCTTAATTTCATATGTACATGCACAAACATATTAGTAAAAAATATTGAAGGGTTGCCTAGGTAATATTTTCCATTCCACTACATTCTTTACAGCTTGTAAATAAATAACTCGGAACAATTCATTACACTACTTGTTATTCTTTATTAATCAGTGGTTAAGATTTTGATATTGAACTGGCTAAGATTTTTCTTCCTTCTGTGAAATTGTGTGTTCTATAATGCTTCTTTTCCCTTCACTATGTATAGCATATAAAGTGTGTCTAATGGAGTAGGAAGATTGGAAAGTCTTGTGATCCTTGAACTATGTTACAAGGCAGAAACCCAACGGGGCAGGGTAGGTGCATCCCCACAAAGGGGTCACAAATACCAAAGTTGGTATTGGCTAGTGCCTTGAGCTAGAAAATTTCCTTTACCCTTGTATTAACAGTGAATTCGGAGAGGATTCTAATATTATATTTATAAGATTTATATTAGTTAAGATTGATGAATAAAATTCATGAGACATGAGCTAGGATGTCCTTGCAAGGTGGTTGTTGATTATTGGAAGCTATGATGGCCATTATGTCAAGCTAGGTGGTCACACTCCCTTGATCGTGAGCACGATTGTGATCAAGATGGAAGAATTCATAGTCTGGATTGATTGTTTACCAGTGATAATTAGTGGGCTCATTCACAAAAGCTTCTATTTCACTAGTCCTTTTTATAGAGTTGTTAGATTCAATTTCCAAAGGTTTTAATTACACTATAGAGTTGAGTTCTGAGAGAGTTGTGATTCACAGTGTTAAGTATAATAGCTATGACACTTGAATTAAGACAAGCATAGTAGATGTATCAGATTCTGTTATAAGCTTACCTGCATATTATAAGGGACTTGGTTGGCTTTTTTATAATTTTATAAACAAGTTCCATTTCGTGGAAATGTGAGAAAAACAGTGATATTGCCACCATGTGGCTCTTGTCATATATGGTTTTATACTTTTTCAAAAAATTCTCTAAGAGTTCACAATGCTAAGATTCACTAGGACCTTACAAAGTTTTATTATTTAGTGAAAGACTCACCAAGATCTTACAAGATTTTATAATTGAGTAAAATATTCGCCATGCCTGGTGAGAGATTCACCAAAAAATTATATATACATATTATATTATTGATAAAATCACCTTCCATTTTTCCTATATACCATGGAGATTCACCCATTTATTATACATATAAATTTAGGGGGGGTTCTTAAAATTTTCCCTGAGTGCAGGGATATTTTTGCCTCACCTACAAGGGTACCTCTGCACTGTCAGGTCAAGCACTCCATCGATCTGAACCCGGGTGTGCCACTTCCCAATGGAATGATCTATTTGCACTCTATTCTAGAGAATGATGAGATCAAGAGGCAGATTCGAGAACTATCATAGAAAGGGCACATCAGGCCAAGCTCATCACCCTGTAGGAGCCCGATTGTATTGGTCGGTAAGAAGGATGGGACTTGGAGGCTCTGTATTAACTACTGAGCATTGAAAAAGATCATTGTCCAGAATAGGTACCCAATCCCGCTGCTTGATGACCTTCTTGAAAAACTCAAGGAGGCCAAATATTTCACCAAGTTTTACTTGAAGTCAGGTTATCACCAGGTGCCTATCGAACTCTCTAATGTGTGGAAGACTGTCTTCAAATCCAAGGAGGGCCTTTTCGAATGGTTGGTAATATCATTCACATTAACGAATGCCCCTGCAACCTTCATGATACTGATGGACAAGATCTTGTGACCCTTCACCAATGCATTCGTGGTAGTGTATTTAGATGACATCTTGATCTTCATCCAGAGTTGGGACAAGCACCTCCACCATATTCGACAGGTCCTTCAAACCCTATGACAACACAAATTGTGTGCTAGCTTGGAGAAACACACCTTTGGCTTGACCCAAGTTCAATATCTGGGATACATAATTGATGAGCAAGGTGTACATGTGGACCCATCCAAGATACAAGTCATTCAAAATTGGTGAGCCCCAACCACTTTAACAAACCTCTGCAGCGTTTTGTAATTTCCTTAGGAGGCCCATTTTAGACCTCAAAATTCCTCTAATGTTGGCCTTTAAGTCAAGTCACAAAGGGCGGAGCAAAAGCAATTATTTTTTGGTCTGAAACCCAACAACAAGCGTTCTTCGAGTTGAATAATCGCCTCCGTTCAACACCAGTTCTCACATTACCATACTTGCAACAACCATTTGAGATTGAGACAGATGCCTCTGACTATGCTATTGGTACGTTTCTTACTCAACATGGGCATCCAGTGCCTTACCATAGTGAGACACTTTCAGACACATTTCGAAAGTACCCCACTTATGACAAAGAAATGTATTCCATTGTGCAGGCTTGCCGTTAATGGAAGCATTACATTCTCAGGAAGGAAATCGTCATCCACACGGACCACCGACCTCTATAGTTCATATAGACACAAGGAAAGTTGCAGAACGATCGCCATCATAAATGGTCCACCTACCTGCCATAGTTCCATTTGAACATTAAGTATAAGAAGGGAAACACCAATAATTTCATTGATTGCCTCAGCCAACCACTAGTCATGGCACTGATCACTGTGCTCAACTCATGTGGGAATGAGGCATCGGGGTGGATGCATCTTTACAAGAGCGATCCAAAATTCGACGGAACATACCAAACACTCTTGGAAGGGAAGCAAGTTCAAATTTTTCACCTTTAGAATGCACAGTTATGCCTCCTGGGACACATCTGTGTTCCTTCAAGTGAGTGTGGCAAGATGATTTGGGAGGTGCACTACAGTCAGATCGCTGGAAATTACGAAGTAGAGAAAACAGTGGCAATATTGTAGAAGTATTTTTATTGGCTGAAACTTCGCCAGGATGTTGGGAAGTACATTAGATCTTGCACTGCCTGCGCCATTTCCAAAGCAACCATCAAGAAGCAAGGCATGTATACTCCTCTACCTACTCCTAGTCATCCTTGAGAATTTATCTCCATGGATTACATGTTGAGCCTTCCTTCTACTAAGCATGAGAATGATTATGTTTTCGTGGTCGAATAGATTCTCTAAGATGGACATCATGGCGGCCTACAAGAAGAGTATCATAGCAGAGGCCACTGCTAAGATATTCTTTGAGCGAGTGTGGGTACACTTTGGGATACAATAGTCCATTGTCTCAGATCAAGAAAGCAGATTCCTGAGTTCATTTTGGTCAAGTCTCTGGTCGATGGTGGATACAAAACTTACTAATTCCATGGCTTTCCATCCATAAACTGATGGTGAAACAGAGGTTGTCAACAGGATGATCGTACACATTCTACGCATGTACAACTCGAAGCATCCACGCACATGGGATAAAAGCCTCCCCTATGTCCAACACAACTACAACAAAGCTCTCCACAACTCAACGAGCCACAACCCCTTTCTGGTAGGGTTGGGATTTCAGTCGTTATGTCCCATTGATGTGGCCATACCATTTGCAGCTACTTAGGTAGATTCGATTCATGTCCAGTTTGAAGCTGACAGTGCTAACAACTTCATTGAGCGCATTCAATACATCCTCCAGCAGATGCATGATATATTGGACTGAGCCAATGCTAAGTACAAGTAGCACCATGATCAGCATCGAGTGTCGCACAAGTTCCAAGTGGGCGACAAAGTTTGGCTACATTTTCAGAAGGAGCGCCTCGCTGGACCCCATCGCAAGCTTTGCCTACTCCGATATGGGCCATACACCATCACCAAGGATGTAGGGGAAAATTCCTTTGAGCTTAGCATTCCATTGTTCCTTGGTCTGCACCCAGTGTTCAATGTAGGATGCCTTCGGCCATACTTTCCACCATTGCTGGACACATCTGACGTTGCAGAACAACTCACACCAATAAATCTAAACCCATACTGCATGGAACATGCCACAACTGATCAGATCATGGACACAGAAATCAATAACACTCATGAATAGAAGATCCAACTATATCGGGTTGTCAAAGCTAGATAAATCCACCAAGGCAAGTGGCTCACGAGGGGCCAAGTTCAACAGAAGTTTCTCCATCTCATGGAGGCACTCAACGCAATGGGGACCGTTGCTTCCTAAGGGGGGAGGAATGATCCAAGTGGATATTGGTGGCCACTCGCCTATTCCACTTCAACCCCCAACACTGTCTCTTTCATTTTTTCGGTTTCCTTAATTGTAGCACAGTTTACTATTTTTGGCAATTTTTTGGGTCATGAACTTCTGGAGCCGTTTTGAGGCCCTAAACAATGTTTTTAGGGAAAACGAAGATACCAAAAATGTGCCAAACTAACATATGTATTTATTTTAGGCCTCCTCTTCGATATCTTTGAAACGAGGTATAATGATACCCAAATAAAGATCGAATGCAATGCTATGACCCCGAGAAGTTGATGTACCAATTTACCCAAACAAGGCCCATAGTTTTGGCGCTTCATCTCCTAGGGTTAGGTTTTTGGATGTTTAGTGTATTCCATTGTTTCTCATTAATTAATAGGCCTTTGAGTAGATTGATTTGGCTAAGTATTTTGATCGTACCATCTGGCTCTATCTAAGGATGCTATTGAATCATATGGGCTTTCCTTTACCTTTCATTCAATGGATTATGTGTTCTATTAGTGTCAGCCTTTGCAGCCTTCCTCCAGTGATCAAACATGCTCTTACAAAGTGATTTTAAGGTGTCAAGGTCAATTTTTTTCATTTCAGTGAGTCTTCAAGCAAAATTTGGTCACTAGGTATTAGGTCTAGGGTTTGTTTTCACTCCTTTCAAAGTTGTCCAAATGTCGATCCATGTCACCATTCAACTGAGTGTACCATCATTTAGAGGGTTTTCATCATCATGTTAGGTTCCAATGGGTCATTTTACACCTTGTTCAAGCTTCAGTTGCGCCTAGGTAGGGTCATTTCCCTCTCCTAGGGTTTTGAAGGCAATTTCTCTTGGACGGTCAAATCATCAGAAAAAATTGTATCCTGATGTTCATACACCTTACCCTATCCTTAATGTACCTTATTAAACACTTCCCATCACTGAGATCCCCCAAATTCCTCATTTTTGCACAAACTCTAGTTTCTTGCTACAACTTGGCAATTTTCTAGGCTAGGCTTATATTTTGCCCTTTTGGACCCCTTCCCCTCACTCAATTTCTAAGATTCCACTTTCCCCTAATTCCTAACATCCCTCCCTACTTCCCAAAATTCCTCAAGAATTTAGAAGTCCCTTATCCCCTTCATTTTGCTTCATTTCGACAAATCCCCTGTTCCACACATCGGGGTAGGTTTTACTCAAATGATGTTTCTAAGCAAGAAAATATGAATTTTGGAAAAATGAGAGAGATTTTTGTCCAAAATAGTCCAAGGAAGAAAAAACTCATTCACTTTTTACACAGGTGTCATGGTTTTAGAGAAATGTCAAAAATACAGTTGCCTCGGGAGAATTGATGCACCTCTGAAGTGACCTTGGGAAAATCAATTTTTCTCCTAGTTTGGTTGGCCAAATGAATTTCTTGATGAGTCAAATGATAAAAATACATGAATATATTTCCAATGAGCTATCATGAGCCCAATTTGGAGTTGAGGAAGGCATTCAAACGTTGACTACAACAACACTTTGCTTTGAGGCAACCTCATTTGGCACATTTTTACCAGTTTTGGGAGATTTGATTTTTGATAGATCAAATGAACCCAAAATTAAAAAATTATGGTTGGGTTAGAAATTAGACTCAAATAAATTTCCAATGAGCCCAATTTGGACAATGGGAAGGCCTCCAAAAGTCTTCTGCAAAAAGGCACAGTGCACCTGGGTAGTGGCGCGACGCACCTGGGTAGTGGCGCGACACACTCAGTGGTCCGCACCTGTCACAAAGAAAAGTTGCGGTCAGGTCCGCAAGATACATGACCATTAGGTGCGGGACCGCAGGAAATGCGAAGAAAAAGTGCGTAACTAGAAATTTTTGAGCAAAAACAGACTTTACTGCCCAATGCGCTGCGCCACGTGGCGCTCGCTTTTGCTAGGAGGCTCTAAATTCAAAAAACTCAGTGTTTTTGGATTTGGCATAAAATTTTATGCTTTCTTGTCCATGGCCAAGAAATTTGGGGAGGTTTTGAGACCTCAAAAGATCAAAAAACACTCAAAAAATGACCTCACTGCCCCTATTTTGACACACAGGAAGTAGTCTTGGGAGATTGGACATTTGGAGGGGCAAATGGACACCAAATTCAGAAATTTCACTTTGGTTAGAAAGTAGACAGGCAGGGATTTCCAAAAAGCTATCTTGGGCTCAATTTGGACTTCAGTAAGTGCCTCAAAATCATCTCCAAATTGGCGCGACACATAGAGAATCAGGCGCGGCGCATAGAGGATTTTTGCGTATTTTTCACTGTACAACTCAGAAATTTGCCCAGTTTTGCTTCTTGATGTTACTATTGACCTTTCATGATGTAATTTGATAACCGTGATGTAATATTGGCACATTTTTACTTGTTCTAGAGGATTCATTCACTAAAAAGTGAAATTAAATGAATGAATCAGTTTCCTAACATATAGAGGCAAGTTGTTTCATTGCCTATTTTTCAGTTCCTTGTTTAGATATGGTTGAAATAGCTCCTAGAATGATGAGCTTGACCCCTAGAGGCATGGGAAGGAGCTATGCTTGTCTATATCATGTAATTTCTCAATCATTTTTAGGGTTGGACACTTTGGATTGCTTGGCACTCTATTGTACATTTCATTTCTGCAATTTTGGCAAAGGAAGGGCCAGGGTTTTGCAGCACTTGTTGGGATCCATGTGGCTCTATGTTTTGATGCTGTGTTTCTCTATGTATTTGTAAGTTTACTGATGTTTATGTGTATCATTTTCCCTTCTCTTGTCTTTTGCAATTAAACAAATGAGTGATTAAGATAGAACTCATTGGACTTCTATGCTTTGCCTGGATATTTTGTTTAATTATTCATGTTTTCATCTGCTTGAGGAGGACTCTTGAGACCTTCTTGCCCTCCTTGGCTCCTCACCAGTCTGATCCACCCACTCATTCAATCCAAAGCATCAAAACTACTGCCTATCTTACCCCTACATGAACTCTGCAAAAATATGGCCTCATCCCCGGACCCAAAATTTGCCTTTCCCTTTTTTCCAACAAAACCCTCAAAAACTCAAATCAAATCCTTTGTACTTCATACCTAGCCTAGAATTAGTTTATATTTCAGTCATCTCAAGCCCCATAGATCATCTTTCACTGAGATTGACCCGGAGATAACGCTCTCCTGTCCTCGTAGGGCTAGCTACGAGGCTAAGCGTGGTTTGATGTGGACCTAGAACCTTGTCTTTTTAGCCTGAGGCAAATCTAGGCTCTAACATGTTCTACTAATCTCTTGTAGAATGTTCTTATTAATGGCTCTGCATTATCATTCTTTCATGCTAAGAGAGGTCTCAGAAAAGGCTTCCACTCTCACCTCTCATATTCTTATTAGTCATGGAAGGATTGAGTCGTCACATAACAACGGAAAAAAGACAAGGTGGACTAATGGGCATCAAGATAAAAAATAATTGCATCCTTACCCACCTCCTATTTGTTGATGATATTCTCATATTTCTGAATGGATTGATTGGGGACACATCTACATTCTCCTTTGTTTTCCGATCATTCTTTTTTTCCATATGCATGGACTGCAATCACCTCAAATCTACATTATCTGCCATGAGATGCACACCAAATGAAATCCTCTCTGCTCAACAATGCTTCCCTTTCACCTTTCTCCCCTTTGAATAAGGGCTCAAATATTTGGGATTTCGGCTAAAGCCTGCAAAATACAATATTGCATATTTGGTTTGGCTTGTGGCTAATATCGAAAGGTGACTGAATATTTGGCACCATAGATGGCTATCCAGGGCAGGCAAACTTGTCCTCATCAAATCTGTTTTGGAAGCTACTTCGATATATTGGATGTCACTTGCTTGGATTCTGAAAGGTATCCTTAGAAGAATACAACAGTTGTGTTGTAGATTCATATGGAAGGGAAAACAAGAAGGGCACATATTCACTTGGGCTAGATGGGATAATCTAGCTCTCCCCAAAAAATGGGGTGGATGGGGCATGAAAAATATAGACACATTTTCTATTTCCCTCGCAGCCAAATTGGGCTGGAATGTCCTTACCTCCAAGAATCTTTGGGCAGAGGTGGTCACCCAGAAGTATATTTCCCCTCTCCATCCCCTCAATTGGATCTAAATACCTTCCTGGGATAGAACAAACATTTCAACAGTTTGGAGGGTGGTCCTAAACTCGCTTGTATATATTAGGGATGGATTGACTTGGAAGATTGGCAATGGAAATCTGGTGTGAATTGGGTTGGACCCATGGACTGGATGCGGGAACGCTCATCAACTTCCCCAAGATCTGCTACACTATCTCTCAAATGCAAGATTTACTAGACTTGCCCATATTGCTGATCAGGGAAACACTAATATCTTCAGACAAGTTTGGAAATCTTCTGGCATATTGGGCATCCCTCCCATCTGGCATGCCATCTGGAAATCATATACAAATTCTCTTATGGAATCCCATGTTTGGATTACTGAGGGGGAGGATGAGCTTATATGGGTACACTCACTTAATGGAAAATACTCCCCAAAGTATGGTTATATTCATATCTTTTCAGACCACAAACCACCTATCACTGCTTGGTGGTGGAATGTTCTTTGGAAATTGAAGGCGCCACCCAGAGCCAAATTATTTATGTGGTGCATTCTTCGGAATAAGGTTCCTACTGGGGATAATATTCAAAAGTGATCCTATCATGGTCCATCCTGGTGTGTTCTTTGCAAACATGATCTGGAATCTGTTGACCATCTTTTTCTTACTTGCCATTTTACCACTACTATCTGGCAAGAAGTAATTGCACCTCTTCATCTACAATCTAGATGTCACACGGCAGACATCTTGGAGGCATGGCATCTATGGTGGACGTTTTACAATCACACATGATTTAGTACCTACCTATTATGATATGCTAGAGTATTTGGCTTCAAAGGAATCAAATCATATTCACATACACCACTCCCCGATGGGCGTATATCATTGCACACCTTATCTCGATATATCATTGCATCCTGGTGCTAGACCGGTCCCCACAGCGTGCTCCATCGTTGCTGAAATCATTGACTGAAATATTCCATGGGCATATTTTGATAGCTCGACTCAGCATCATGGCTGTGGTGGGGGCATCCTTTTACACATCACTAGTAACCACTACTACAAGATCCAAATGGGTCTGGGGGATGGGACAAACAACTTTGCTGAACTTATTTATCTCCATCATTTATTATTTTTTGCACTTGAGAAAGCATGTCATTGCTTACATATTTTTGGTGACTCAAAGCTAATCATAAATTGGTTTAATCATCAAACTACATGTCACACTCACACACTCTGGAATATTTTGGATGACACATTGATGTTGAAAACTCATTTTGACTATATATCTTGTCATCATATATACAGGGAATGCAACCAAATTTCTAATCAGATATCCAAAGAAGCCTCACACCAGCCACGGGAGATCTAATTGATTAGGGAAGAGTCTCATCAAGAATTCTACAACTACTACCATCGAGCATATGAGGATGAACATCACAATGGGGTCAATAGGCCCTGATAATATTTATCATATCTGAGTTTTTTGATGTATTTACTTTTTTCTGTTGTACATTTCATGTTTATATATTACAAGAACATATCATATGTAATTATTTAAACAATCTCCCATGCTTAGGATAGATTCATTTTTGGATAGAACGACAAAATCAATGGTTTTGACCACTTTTACAGCATATGCTTACTAGCATCTGCAACATGTAATTTTCAAATTATCAATGAAAATTATGATTTTTCCTTGGGGAAAAAATAGGCCTTTGAGCCTCATTGAAACACATTTAAGAGGCATGTAGCCGCCACATATCTTCTCATAGATAAGCTACCATCGCCTGAGCTATCTTATTTCCATTTTGTTTGTAAGCATAGTTCAGTGTTTTTCTATTAATGAAATAAAGTGTTTTTCTACTGCATCTTTGTATTTATGATTATATCTTTAAGTCATTGCATTCCTGTTTAGGTTTGGATCATTGGTATTAGAGCAGTGTGATCTTTCTCTATTTTTCTTTGCATGTCCCCAAAGAGGTCAAGGTACAAGGAGTTATGGCTCGACATGGTTGATCCGTTGCAAGATCAACCTTGTAAAACCCGACGACCTCCCATGGCGGAAGAAAAGAAATACAAGGGGGTTGGAGATCCTTTCCAAATATTGCTCGAGGAAGCCCTCAAGAGACAGAGGGACACGATGATGGATAAATTTTCCTAGCTCCTTCGACAGTTACCCGCTGGTGGTGCATCCCCATCCAACAACCACTATGGAGGCACCACTCCTTTTAAGGTACAAATTAACTTCGATATTTAGATATTTAACGGCTTGATAGATGCAGAAGTCATAGATAAATGGTTAAATCTGTTGGATAGATATTCTTCAGTTCATGACTTTTCCAATTGGGAAAAGATTACTTTTTCACTTCTCAAATCTTCCCCACACGTCAAGGACTGGTCGGAAACCTACTGGGAACAAAAGGGCGATAGTGAACCCTCCTTGTTTTAAGCTGCACCCACCTCGTATTCTTTCCGAGAAGCCATCAAGGAACAATATTAACCTGTTGGGAACTATGAAGATAAATGCATAAAGTGGTCCACACTACGACAGGGAAGGGAACAAGAAGTATCGGAGTTCACAAATATTTTCCATAACCTTCACATGTAGATAGGTATCAAGAATACTGAGCAATATTTGGTGCTCAAGTAACGTGGCTGTCTACACAAGTACATCCAGGATGAGATGGAGTTCCTGGACATTTCCTCGCTCAATACAATGCACCGGTATGCTATCAATATCGAGCAGAAGTTTAAACAGAAGAAGTGACACTTTGGATCTGCAAATCAAAAGCAAGGAAAAGGTGCCCCCAAACTAGAGAAAAAAGGACCAAGCCAAGGTGGGGATACCTAGGATAGCCTGCCGAAGCCATAAGAAAAGAACAACACCATGAAGACAAAGAAGGACACAGGAAAATGGTGTGATTTCCATAAGAGCTCCACTCACAATACAAGTGAATGTCGGGCCAAGAAGTCACTGGTTGTCAAGCTGTAGGATCCTGAATCATACGCGTATTCAGACTCTGAACCAGAAACCGATAAGGGAACTGAAAAATAAAAGCAGATGAATGATGCGGAGCCCAATGCCATCGTGACCACTACCAAGATCTAGAAGATTGAGCCTAAAGATCCAGAGGAGGGGGAACACCTCTTCCACTCATAGATGTGGGTGAAGGGTTATCCACTGCAGTTCATTGTCAACAATAGGAGCCAAAAGGAGCTCATTTCAGTAGAGGTCATGAGGTGGCTAGGCTTAAATATTACAACACATCCACAACCGTACACCATCGAGTGGCTTCACCAAGAACGAGATCTTCGTGTCAGCCAACAGTGTCGTCTTCCCTACAACATCAAACGCTTCACGGATGAGGTACTGTGTGATGTTTCTCCTCTTGAAGTTTGTGATGTATTGTTAGGACAAAAATACTTGTGGAATCGACATGTTGTATATTAGTTTAGGCCTCGATCTGTGATTATTACCTTGGCAAACAAGTTGTATAGGATACCGAAGGTAGCCCCACCTACCACTATCTCTTTGATCGCTACAAAGAAATGCAGTAAGATCATTTCCCATAGTAGAAAATTTGTTTTCCTTATGATTCGCCTTCAGGGCAAGAAGAAGGTTGTGGCCACAACTTCCAGGCATGACTCCTCTACATAACAACAACTTATGGAAAAGGTTGTGGAGGAGTATAGGGATATTTTCACCTCACCTACAGGGGTACCTCATCACTTTGATGTCAAGCACTCCATCAATCTGACCCTGGGCGCGCCACTTCCCAATCAACTGTTCTATCGACGCTATGTTCTGGAGAACGATGAGATCAGGAGGCAAATTCAGGAAATATTACAGAAAGGGCACATCAGGCCAATATCATCACCTTGTGGGAGCCCGATTGTATTGGTACAGAAGAAGGATGGGACCTAGAGGCTTTGTATTGACTACCAAGCATTATACAAGATCAATTTATGGAATAGGTACCAAATCCCATGAATTGATGACCTTCTTGACCAGCCCAAGGGGGCCAAATATTTCAGGAAGATTGACTTGAAGTCAGGTTATCACCAGGTGCCTACCGAACCCTCTGATGTGTGGAAGACTACTGTTAGCTCTACTATAAAACGAGGATTTTCTATGGTCAGAGACAAGCTTGGTCTGCTTGGTTGTGCTCAAAAGGGTCCAAGGCATACACAGGGGCCACTTCATTTAACAAACAACCATATCCTATCGCAATCGCAATTGTAGCTTTCAGGAGGAAGAGAGGCCGAAATGCAAAGAACTGTCTCTTATTAAAAATATCAGGAAGGCCCACATTCCATGTCACAATCGCAATCGACAGTCGTAGCTTTCAGGAGACCTTTTATAAGTCATGTCTATAACATTGCCGATGGCCAATTACCGATTGCCCCTATCAGATGCGATATTGCTATTAAACCATGTTACAATGCCTGTTGGGTCCACAAGAATATCACTATTGACAACAAACCAATGAGGACTTACGGAGGGGCACAAGACACCACCGATCAACGATCACCAATGATCGGATTGGCGGGTCGCATTGGCACAAATCAAAGGGGCAAGGCCTTTACATATACATGCATGCGACTTGATGGCACTACAAATGATTTCTTATAAAATTTAAAGTCCGCGCAAAAGCCATTTTCAATGTATTTGGTATATTTTCGTTAGATAAATGAAAATACAAAGGGAGCCTTGGAGCCTTGCGATTGCGATGAAGCTCGAACTCGAAAGGGTCCGAGAAGGGAAATTTATAATTTTTGAAGTCCGCCAAAGGCAATTTTTTCATGTTTTCCAGCGTTTTTCATGAATTTCCAAATACAAAGGGAAGCGGGGGAACCAGTCGGCTGCGATATGTGACAGCAACCTGAAGAGCAGACTCGATAAAGGAATTAATCATACTTGAGGACTTTTGAAGTCTGAAAGAAGTAGAATAGGCGAGATTTCTCAGTGTTACAACGTTTTCTGTATACAACAGAAAACAATCATTATTAAGCATTTTTTAAGAGAGCACAAAAGCCCGAATAGCCATCCCATCACCTAAAAGAGGCCGAGAGACAGAGGCAGAAGGTTGGAAGTGGAAAGGCGACAACACAACATGATGCAGCCCGCAACAAAGGTGATCAAGGGGCATAGACAACGCAACATGGTCAGTTCCTACTCCCGAAAAGACGAAGGTGGCTAGTGTTCACCACTCTGCGCAGTTACTCTTCAACCAGCCTATTCAACAAATAGGATGGCCGAGAAGGGAAAGGACAAGACTCGAGCACATCAGCACATCCAACAGTTAAGCGATTTCATCCTTTACGACACTCCACCTGCTCGAGGAGTACAATAGAGCACCAGAGAAGGTCAAATTAATTCATCGAAGCAAGCAGATTGCAACGGAGACCCATATTAGATAGTTAAAGTGGTTGGTGGTCCATTATGACCCCTCCACGCATAGAATAATAGAACATTTTGTAATAAAACTCTATATATACCCAGAAAATAGATGTAATGAGGGTTGATGGTTGTTGTTTTGATGTAAGGTTCAACTTTTGGAGACTGTAACTACTTTGATATTTGCAGCGTCTGGTCTTCATTATCAGCTAATACAAGCTTCTTTTGCTCTTAATTGCTCACTTTCCATTTCTAACTCTGTTCTAGGCTGTGCCTGTTATGCATTTGTTCATGTGCTCTTGATATTTAGCATTAAAGGGGCTGTCATCCCACCTCTGTGTTGAAGTCTAGTATGTATCATTGAATGTGTTATGCGGGTTTCTGTTTACTTAATGCCAGAGATTTGTCATCCTGTCTGTGCATTAGGACATAGATTTGCAGACCTCTTTACTAGTTGCAGCCGGCCATCACATGGTCTTGTGCATCTACTAGTGTGGTCAGTATTCTCCATATTCACAAAATCCTTAAACTATGAGTAATTGGTGGTCTAAAGCCTTGTAGTCTGGGGGTGTTCACCCATATCTAGAGTTAAGCATAGTAGAAGTGGTTATCTGGCTCGAATATGCATCATTCCTTCCATTCATCCATTTCCAACATTATGTTGAGTTTGTAATGTTCCCGAGCATCTCCGAGATACAACCTAGGAGAGTTTCTTGGGGTGATAACATTAATTAGCACCGTTGTCGGGGAGAGGAGATTGAAGCTCAACTTCCCTGGGAGAATGACACAGTTCCAGGTTTTGATGATAGATAAGGTTTGGGCACATTTGTGGTTGTAATCATCTATCTGGTGACTCCACTGGAGGAAGACCAACTTTTGGCAACTCCACATCATTGTCTTGGCTCAGTTTGTGAGGCACACTCAAAGAAATCCTCAGAAATCACCAGCTGTTCCAGTGCCTGACCCTGAGAAGATTGTTAACCTGAAGAAAACATCATAGAAAGGAGCATCAGGATCAGGTAAGCCCAAGAAATCTTATTTTTCTCTGCATGAGAAGTTTTTAGTTGAAGATACACAGTTTGAGGATCTAGAGCCTAGTATTGCTAGTGAAGAATCACCTGCAGAGATTCATAAAGCTCCTTGTCCATTTAGTTCCCCTTTGGATCCCAGTCCAAAGAAAGTCTCCCATACAGTCCATCATATTCCCTTGTCTCTGTCATCCATTTCATTGTTCCCCACTATTCAATCTACCAGTATCCTTCCACCTACCCCAGTCATGGCAGGCCAGCAAGCACCTACAAAGATAGAAAGAATCGTTGCTGCTAGGTATGGACCCTTGGTCTTGCCTATTCCTTTGAATGCTATGCCTGCAGGAGAGTATCAAAAATATATGCCTAAGTTCACTGGTACAGAAGGAGTAACAGCTGAAGAGCACCTTGAGTCTTTTTATAGCTATGCCGATAACTTGGATATAAGTGAAAATGATGTGTGGATGAGAGTTTTTGTCCAGAGCCTCGATGGAGAGGCTAGAAAGTGGTTCAGGGAATTTCCCCATGGATCTATTGCTGATATTGAAGCCTTAGATGAAGCATTTTTGAAGCACTGGGAAGATAAGAAGGACTTGCTGTATTATCATACTGAGTTTGGTAACCTGAAGAGGTAAAATGGGGAATCATTGCCCGATTTTAATAAAATATTCATTCGTATGTATAGTAAGATACCAGCTGAAGTAAAGCCTACCCCCACCTCTTCAAAACTTGCCTATGCGAGTGCATTTGACTCTGATTTCTGTTTGTTGTTGAGATAAAGAAGATGTGCTACTCTGGCTGATATGCAGGATGCAACACTAGAAGTAGAGTCTAATATTATGGCTGTAGAAAAGCTCATAAGTCATGCTGATAGAAGGAGGTAGAGAGGTGAGGATTCTTCTTCCTCTGCCTCACCTTCCAATCCCAAATTTGATAAAATGACTAGAATGATAGAGTCATTGGCTGCTGAGATAGCTAAGCTAAAGGTTGAACAGAATTCAGGAAAGACAAAGCTCCCAAATACATTTTCTCCAAGAAATCCAAATCCATTCAGAAGAGAAAATGAACAGTTACAAATAATTCAGAGGGGCAAAGAAGCTAACGAAGATCAGAAGGTTAAAGCTCCTTTCCAAAATGTGGTCATGGAGGAGGAGCAGATTGAAGATGAGGATGAAATTCATTGTATGGAAGATAAAATCAGTGCTGCCTTTTTAACATTGGCTGCATACGAAGAATCTTTGCTGTAGGAACAAGACAACCAGAGTTGGGACAAGGAGGCTATTCTACAAACTGACGAGCAGCAAAGATATAATCTGAGGTCAAATGAAAATAATGTCAAGGAGAATCCTACCCAAAGAGCTGCTGTCCAAACTGAGTCACTTAATATCAAAAAAAGAAGACCAACAGCTGATCCAGTCATCCTCAAAGCACCAGTTCAAGAGATAAGAGGTTCTGACAAGTTACCTCCCTCTTTGAGCCTTGAATTAGAAGTCCAGAAGTTAAAAATATCTATGCCTCTAGTAGAGTTGGTAAAGAGTGAAGTGTTTAGAAAGCCTATCCTTGAAGCTCTTGAGCTGAAAACCACACAAACCTACACTGACTCTGTCAATTTTCAAGATGATAGGCCTGTAGTTGTGCTTAGCCTAATGACCGAACCTGTTGATGATAATTCTCCATCATTTTATGTCTCCTTGACCATCCATGACAAAAATTTCCACAACTGCCTGCTAGATACCAGGGCCAACCACAATTTGATGCCTAAAGCTGTCATGGAAGAGTTAGGCCTTGACATCACCATACCCTATCATGATTTATTCTCATTTGATTCAAGAAAGGTGAAATGTCTGGGTTTGATTAAAGATTTAGCCATTACCCTAACTCAGCTGCCCATGAAGAGTATGATGATGGATATTATGGTAGCAGATGTCCCTCCCAAGTTTGGCATGTTGTTGTCCAAAGGGTGGATAAAGAGATTAGGTGGGACATTGCAGAATGATTTATCTTATGCCACTATCCCAGTTTTTGGAGGAGAAAGCAGGAGATTGTACAGAGAAGCAAAACTGCCATACATCATCAGTGATGAGAAGAATCCTTCTAATCATCCCATTTATGCCGTGGACACCGATTTTGGAGCATGTATTCTCCAAATGGAAGAATTTCATAAGGCCTCATTGCAGCTTAATAAACCAATTGTTCAGGCCGAGGAAGAGCAAGGAAGTCAAGTTTGGGAGATGTTTTTTGATGGAGAATGTTCCAGGGAGACTGCAGGAGCAGGGGTGGTGCTGATATCTCCAGAACAAAAAAGCGCACAACTATCTTTTAAGCTGGATTTTCAAGTCACTAACAACATAGAAGAATACGAGGCTTTGATATTGGGCCTTAACGTAGCTAAAGACAGAGGAATCAGAAGCATAAAGGTGTTCGGAGATGCTGGTTTGATCATTCAGCAAGTAAACAGAACATTTCAAGCAAAGCATCCAAGGCTGAAAGCATACAGAGATGAGGTATGGAGACTCAAAGATTCCTTTGACAATTTCTGTGTTTCATATATCCCTAGAGCCAAAAATCAGCTTTCTGATTCCCTTGTTGTTTCTGCTAGCATGTTTATCCCTCCCATGCCTCCCAAACTAGTTTATGAAGTCCAAATGAAGTACAGACCATCCTTGCTTGATAATGTCCACCATTGGAAAGTTTTTGAAGATGATGATGAAGTGAACCGATTCCTGCAAGTCATTGATGAATTTGTTGAAATGAAAATTGACCAAGAAAATGAAGCCTTGGAAGAAAGCCCTCAATCATAGCTTAGAAACAAAATTGGCAAAGATAGTATTTTCCAGCTTCCCAACATTAATATTCCTAAGGGTTTAATTCCTCTAGAAAGACTGTTTGACCAGAATGACATGCCCTATAAAGCTGACCAAAATGAAGATTAGTCTGCAGTCTGTAAGCATGATATAGGGAGTCCAGGTCAACCAAGATACATAAATATGTCCACGCATTTGTCTACTGACCAAAGTTCTGAATACTGCAATTTAATGAAGCAATTTGCTGATGTCTTTGCCTGGGAATATAGTGACCTGAAAACATATGATAAGAAGATCATCTAGCATAAAATCCCTTTAGAGAAAGACAACATCCCTTTCAAGTAGAAGATGAGGCCAATAAATCCTATGCTCCTCCCTCTGATTGAAAAAGAAATTAAAAAGTTGCTGGCTGCCAAGATCATAGTCCCTCTCAGATATTCAAAATGGGTAGCCAATTTGGTTGTGGTGAGGAAGAAAAGTGGAGAAATCAGACTCTGTGTTGATTTCATAAATTTAAACAAGTGCTCCAAGAAAGACAATTATCCTCTACCCAAGATGGAGCATTTGCTGCAGAAAGTCTCAGGAGCCAAAGTGATGTCTTTCTTGGATGGATTTTCAGGGTATAATCAGGTTTCTGTGCATCCAGATGTTCAAGAAAAGACTGCATTCACCACTCCTTGGGGCACTTTTATGTATTCCAAGATACATTTTGGGTTGATGAATGTTGGAGCTACCTTTCAGAGAGCTGTGGATATAGCATTTGTGGGATAGAAGGATAAATTTGCCCTTATCTACCTTGATGACATAACAGTATACTCCAACAGCCATCAAAACCATTTGCAGCATTTGAAAAAAGTGTTCCTGAAGTGCAGAAGGTTTGGGATTTCAGTCAATCCTAAAAAATCACAATTTTCTTTAGAAGAAGGCAAGCTGTTAGGACATGTTGTTTCTGCTTTAGGTGTCCGAATTGACCCAGAAAGAGTAAAAGAAATACAGACCCTGTCTATCCCGAGATCAAAGAAGGACATCCAGTTCTTTCTGGGCAAGATTAATTTTGTGAGGAGGTTTATACCAAATTTTACAGAACTGGTGAAGCATATTACCTCCATGTTGAAGAAGGGGTCGGAGATCAAATGGAATAATTCAACAAGAAGATCCTTTGAGTCCATTAAGCAAGCTATTATGGAGGCTCCCACGTTAATCAATCCAGATTACAGCAAGGAATTTCATATATTTTCTTTTGCCTCAAATGACACCCTTGTAGCAGTTTTATTGCAAGCAGATGAATAAGGCTCAGAGCATCCGGTAGCATTTTTCAGCAAAACCTTAAGGGATGCTGAACTGAGGTATGATACCATTGAGAAACAAGTGTATGCTCTTATCAAGTCTTTGAAAGCTTTCAGAGTTTATATTCTGCATTCCAAGATAATTGCATATGTACCCTCTGCTGCAATAAAAGATGTCTTAAGGCAACCTGATGCTGACGGAAGAAGGGCTAAATGGATTGCGAAGTTGATTGAATTTAATATAGAACTAAAGCCCACTACGCTTGTCAGAGGTCAGGGCCTTGCCAGACTATTAGCTGAAGAAAATTGCAGAACATTGGACATAAATATCATAAGCACAGATGCAAAAAGTGGTCAAACAGAAGAAGAGGAAGCAACTGAACCAGGGAGAAAGCAATCATTGGCAGAAAATCTAGCTTCTTGTGATTGGTACTCTCTAATAGCTAAATTCTTGCTGAAGCTATAAATCCCTCCAGGCTCAAGCACAAGTCAAGCTAGAACTATTAAGCTTAGGGCAGCTAAATATTGCATTAATGAAAATCTGCTCTATTGGAGGGATCCATCTGGAATGCTTTTGAGGTGTCTGGACAAAGAATAGTCAATGGAAGTTATGCAGCAGTTTCATTCCAACATGTGTGGAGGACATCATTATTGGAAAACTACAGCCCACAAGATCCTCAGAGCTACGTACTATTGGCCCACCTTATTTTCTAATGTCTTTTCATTTATTAAATCTTGTGACAAGTGCCAAAGATTTGAAGGGAAACAGAAATTGAAGTCCCTGTCCTTAAAACTAATACATGCAAAAGGGCATTTTCAGCAGTGGGGCTTGGATTTCATTGGAGAAATCAATACACACTCCAGTGGCCAACACTGATGGTTCCTAGTAGCCACTGACTATTTCACTAAGTGGATTGAAGCAATCCCGACCAGAAAGGTTAATCATAATGTGGTCATGAAGTTTTTGACAGAGCATATCTTTACCAAATTTGGTTGTCCACATAAATTAGTCACAGACAATGCAGCAACCTTCAGGGCAAAAGAATTGGTGGATATGTGAGATTCAATGGGCATTAAACTGATGCATTCCACCTCATATTATCCTCAAGGAAATGGTCTAGCGAAATCCTCTAACAAAAGCCTGATAAGGATAATGAAAAAGCTGTTGGAGGACAACAAAAAGAATTGGGATTCTAAGCTCAAGTATGCACTGTGGGCTGACATAGTGACCATTAAGAAATCCACAGGAAATTCTCCATTCAGGCTGGTATATGGCACTGAGGCCGTGTTCCCAATTCAGTTGACTCTCCCCGTGGCAAAGTTCCTGCAACAAGAATAGAATGATGAAGAAGACATGGCAAAAAGGATCACTGATTTAGCAGAGGTACATCAAATCAGAGAACAACTGGTTGAAATGGCTGCAACACGTTAGAAAAAGATCAAGGAAGCTTTTGAGAAAAGGACAAAAATAGATAATTTTCAGGTTGGAGACTTGGTTCTGAAGTGGGATGCACTAAAAGAAAAGAAATGAAATCATGGGAAGTTTTATGTTTTCTGGACAGGGCCTTTTATCATTTCTCGGATTCAAGGGAACAACACGTTCATACTGAAAAGTATGGGAGGAGAAGCAGTTTTTGATGGCCCAGTTAATGGGCGTTTTCTGAAAATTTATGTGGTTTGAGGTATTTTGGCCTTAAAGTTGTAAATATTTTGTTTATCAGTTTAGTGTAAGCAAAGTAGACTCCATGCCCAATGGAACACTAGGAAAATTTACTAATTTGTTTTTCACAGGAAAGGCGATGATCTGCAAGTTCTTGAGACCTCACAGAGAGGATCTCATCCCTAGAAAGAACCAGTGTTAGCTCTGCTATACAATGAGGATTTTCTATGGTTAGAGACAGGCTTGGTCTGCTGGGTTGTGCTCAAAAGGGTCCGAGGCATACACAGGGGCCACTTCATTTAACAGAAAAACATATCCTATCGCAATCGCTATCGCAGCTTTCAGGAGGAAGAGAGGTCAAAATATCAGGAAGGTCCACATGCCACGTCACAATCACAATCAGCAATCGCAGCTTTCAGGAGGCCTTTTATAAGTCATGTCTATAACATTTTCGATGGTCGATTACCGATTGCCCCTATCAGATGCAATATTGCTATTAAACCATGTTACAATGCCTGTTGGGTCCAAAACAATATCGCTATCGGCAACAAACCAAAGGAGGACTTACGGAGGGGCACAAGACACCACTAATGATCGGATCGACAGGTTGCATCGGCGGAAACCAAAGGGGTAGGGCCTTTACATATACATGCATGCAACCCGATGGGCCAAACCCGATGGCACTACAAATGATTTCTTATAAAATTTCAAGTATGCGCACAAGTCGTTTTCAATGTATTTGGTATATTTTCATTAGATAAATGAAAATACAAAGGGAGCCTTGGAGCCTTGCGATTGCAATGAAGGCTGAACCCAAAAGGGTCCGAGAAGGGAAATTTATAATTTTTGAAGACCACCAAAGGCAATTTTTTCATGTTTTCCAGTGCTTTTCATGAATTTCCAAATACAAAGGGAAGCGGGGGAACCGGTCGGCTGCGATATGTGACAACAACTTGAAGAGCGGACCCAACAAAAGAATTAATCATACTTGAGGACTTTTGAAGTCCGAAAGAAGTAGAATAGGCGAGATTTCTCAGTGTTACAGCATTTTCTGTATACAACAGAA